>JAEIFN010000964.1:2415000-4815000 GCA_018903675.1 Zaprionus capensis | reverse complement strand
ACTTTTTCTTGCAGCCTGCAATGCAAATACGCATTACGTATACGCCCAGTCAAACAAGAGTCTAACGCAATTTTTAACAAGTCAAGTCAGGCGAGTGTGAGTCAATTAATTCTTGTAAAATACATAAAAATCCAACGAAATCCACTCGAGGCCGGTCGAGAGTTCGTTTGCCGTTTGGCCTGCAGGGGGGGCGAAGAAAAGTAGGCGGAGGAAGCGAAAGCGAATCTAGAGCACCCGGTAGAATACTCGAGGATGCGACGTAACCGGAGTGAAGGTGGAAGTGGCAGCGGGAGTTGGCAAAACACCATGAAAAGTGTGTAAATAGAGAATTTTATTTATATCAGTAGCATATTTGGTTTTTTTCCGGGTATTTTGTATACACTTGCTGAGGGTATATTCATTTTGGGCAGAAGTTTGCAAGGCACCTTGGGAGATATGTCTGAAACCATTTGGTATATATATACTGAATAAGCATCAACAGGGGAGTCTCTACTTGCTTTTGTGTGTATAAATGTCTGTCCATCTGTCTGTCCGTCTGCCTGTCTGTCTGTCTATCTGTCCGTCTGTCTGTCCGTCGGTCTGTCCGTCTGTCTGTCTATTGCAACGCAAACTAGTCTCTCAGTTTTATAGCTATCTTGATAAAACTTCGCACACATGCTTCTTATAGCTGCACGCTGTAAATAAGTCGGAACGAGCCGGATCGGACCAATATATCGCATAGCTGCCATACAAACTATCGGCCGAATTTTGTTATTTGTCAAGATATTGCAACCAAATTTACTACATCGAATTTTTATTTTATATGTAATATGCATATAAAATTTCATCATTATCGGATCACTATAACATATAGCTGCCATAGGAACAATCGGTCGAAATGAAGATTTTTCTATGCAGATCAGTTTTGATTTTCGAATAATTTAATTTATCACTGCAAATCAGAGTGAGACATAATATTGAATATATCGTACACAATACTGTTCAGTTCTGCACCATTCCATATAACAAGTATTGGAACAATCGATGGAGATAAGCAACTGCAAGGGTATAGAATGTTCGGTAGATAGCCGTAGGTAGCCTCTCTTTCTCTCTTCCTCGTTTTTTTTGTGCTTTCTGTCGTTTTTCGTTTTTGTTTGGTATTCTCGGGCAACTTTATTTTGTTTCTCGCTTTAGCTCTGAAGAGATTAAAATTTTATCTGACGCATAAATTAAACAAATAACTTGCCGGCATTGCGTGTGTTTGTCTGTGTGTGTGTGTGGTGTGTTTGTGTGCGTGTGTCCCAGCAGCACAGGTGAGATTTGGGATTTATAATGTGCGCTCACGTAATTGACATTGTTAAATATTTGGATTTACCAACTGCGTCGGGCAACTTTTGCTTTCGTTTCGCTTTTATTTCAGTTTTGTATTTTGTGTCCTTGTGGATAAGCCCGGCCCGGCCCGGCGTGGTGCAGTGGAGCATGAGTCTATTCAGGTGTTTTTGCCCACCTATACTATGCCAAACTATTTAGACAATATATTAAGTCATCTTGCCTAAAGTTGCCAAGTCGCGCTTAAAGCTCAGCTGAGTCTGGCCTTTCCCTCTCTCTCTCTCTCTCTCTCTCTCTCTCTCTCTCTCTCTCTCTCTCTGCAGTCCCTTTTTTAAACGAGCGCAAACTCTGCAGCCTTTAAGACGAGGCTCTTCAAACTTTTGAGCCGTAGACTCTGTGCGTTGAAAAATGAGGCGAGAAAGTTTTTGCCAAAAATGCGGAAAAACTTTGGAGGAGTTCGCTGCCTGCGATTGGCAGCCTGTTTGGCGGGCACTTTGCGGCGCAATCTTGTCGAGCATCACCTGCTTCAGCTGCTCCACCTGCAGCACATCAATGTGCACACATATGTTCACACTTACACACAGACAAGTGCAACATGCAGGCAAATCGTTTGCATTTTTTGTTTTGTTTGCTTTTGTTGTTTATGCATTGCAAATTGCTGGCGGGCAGAGGCACTTGCTGTTGCTGTTGAGTCTGTGTAGGTGTTGCAGTTGTTAGTGCAGCTTGTGGAGCGCTTAATTTCTTTGCATTTCGTTGTCACTGTCGTTGTCAACAGCCGCCCGGCTGTACTGCCTCAGCTTCCCCTCCCTTTAACAGTTTTCTTTTGGCATCCTGGGGCCATTTTTCCACTCCATCCACTTTGGTGCAGGGCGCACTTTTTGCTTGTCACATTTGTGTCACAAACAGGAAGCCGTTGGCGTTGAGCGGGCGAAGGACAAGTTTGCTGAAGAGGGGTAGGGGGGGATTAGAGGAAGGTGGGGCGTGACAGTGAGTCGGTCACTGCAAGAGCACAAAATCAACGCGCACAAGAAAATGCAATGAAAGTTGTACTAAGCGAACGTAAAACGGAAACGGAAATCAGCAGCACGAGCAACAGCAGCAATGGCAAAAAATGTGCCAAGGACACACTATGGCAAAAACTATTTGCAGTGGGGCAAAAAGTGGCGAGCGGCGCGTACAAATAGTTGTGCAAAGCAAAGCAAAGGAAAGGAAAGGAAAGTCGAGCGAGCAATTGAGGCGCAGCAGCAGCAGCAGCAGAGGCAGCTGAGTGAAGCCAAAGCGAGGCGTAAAATTGAAAAGCGCTTCGGCAAACAAGGCAGAGCAGAGTAGAGAAGGAGGAGAAGAAGGAGAAGAAAGAGAAGTGGGAGAAGCTGGTAATGGGAATGGCCAGAGCGACTAAATAAGCGTAAGAGAGATTTCCAAGTAGCTGTGGCCATTGCGGCTGCCTGCGGATCGTTGGCGCAGGTAACCAGAGGGAGAGATGGCGAAAGACAGCATGACAGAGAGGGGGGGGGGGGGGGGCAGAGAGTGTGGGGGGCAGGCAAGCAGAAGGGGCAATTTGTTACGCAGTTTTAGCGCTGCAAGCAGCACTTTCGGTTGAAACAGAAGAAGAGCACAGAAGAGCAAAAGAAGAACAAGAACAAGAAGTGGAAGTAGAAGAAGCAGCAACTGCAACATTTGCACCCGCAACCTTCTCATTATTTGCCTCAAAATCGCATTGCAGCCTCGCTGCCTGCACCAGCAACGGCTTAACGGGTTTTTTCTGCCATTTTTGTTTCAAAGTCAAATTGTTTCGCATAATTTTGCAGTGCAGCCAAGTGGCGAACAGTGTCAAGCGGCAACTGCATAAATTGCCAACCAATTCGCGGCCCCTCTCCCTGTCCCTTCCCTCGCCCTTTGCTTCATAAACAATTTCAGAACGCTACTCAGCACGCTGTGCGCTGTGTCGAGTGCACTCGACAAATTTGCTCAGTTTTTTGGCCAACAAAAAAAATGCATTCCATTGGGGTGCTTAGAAAGCCTCAGCGTCGTCGTCAGTTCGTCGCTTGATTTGCAAACTTGTTGGGCTGTCAGGGAGGGGGAGGAGGGTGCCCTGGGCGAGGGCAACAAGCAAGTTTGAAGTGGCCGCTCAAAGGGGCAGGCTTAAAGCGCCGCATGGCACAACCAACAACCAACAAACAACAACGACAACGAGTTCATCCGCCAAGTCTTCGCATGTTTTCAATATTTGCTTAGTTTTTAATAAAAAAATTTCAATTAGATTTTATGCCGTTGGCTGCTGGCTATGGCTTTAATTTGCCAACTGCTGCTGCTCCAGCTTCAGCTCCAGCCTTGGCTCCGCTTTATGTGCTCTCAATTATTAATAGAATTCTTTTTTTTTGTGCTTGCGCTCTCACGCACTTTTAGTATTTTTGAAATTTTAATAACATGATGCCTTTTATTGCGTTTTCGCATTGTGCGCATTGTGCGGGTGGCCCCCCTTTCCTTCATTACACTGTGCTCTCCCTCTGCCTGCCTTGCTGGCATTCAGCTCAACTAGGGGTCGCTGCTGCTGCTGCTGTGTGTGTGTCAGGCACAGGCACAGCATGGGCGCCGGCTTTGTTTGCGCCGCGAAATATCAAAATGACAATTTACGTACATTTGCAAACATTTATTTTATGCGCTAGCTGCTGCCACTGCCCCTGCCACTGCCCCTTCCGCTGTCTCTGTGATGATGATGATGATGAGATGGCAGGCAGACGGAAGCGGCAGACAGCAAGTTGGCAAGCAGGAAACGTGAGGACAATGCTGCGCTTTTCTGCCCCACAACCTTATCTCATTGCCCCCACTCACTCTCTCTCCCTCTCTCCCTCTCTCTACAGATACTACATGGAGCGCAAGATCTTTCAGCATCTGCTGGAGCTCAAGTCGCTGCAGATACGCTCGAACAAGCTGAACGAGTCGGTGCTGGTTAAGCGCGCCGTCGACGACTATCACAAATCGTGCGTGCTGCTGGGCGGCGAAACGGGCACAAGGCTGAGGCGTTACACATTCACCGAGTATACGTTCAAGAACTTTGAGCTCTTCCTCTACGAGACGCTCAAGGGCCTACAAAAGCCGGGCAACAACAACTTTCAGAACATTAACGAGGTGTACGAGGAGGTGGGTGCAAAAAGAGAACAATACACCATGTGCCATATGCCATATAACATTTTCCACTTCATCTACTCTTCTCTCTCTCTCTCTCTCTCTTTCTCTCTCTTTCCTTAGGCCGAGCGTCGCTTGAGTCCCGACTACAATGCGTACGAGAAGGCGCTGCAGTGCACCACCAAGACGCATCGCTGCCTGCATGCAGCGCACGCCTACACTGGCATACCCTGTGCAGCCTACAGTAAGTGCCACCAAGAGAGTGAGGAAGGGGGGGTGGGGGAAAGTGTTGTTACACTTTCGCTGGGGTCAAGCGGATGCCGGAGCCACTCGATTTGAAAAGGCGCAGGCGGCAAATGCGCCGACAGCATTAAAATAAATCCTAATTACGAGCAGTTTATTCATTTGGCCGAGCAGCCGAGTGCCCGAGTGCGCGCATTAAAAATATTTCCTCAGCACTGCTCCCCCTCTCATTCCCCCCTCATCATCTGCATGAGCTTTGCCTTGCGCCTTTTCAAGTTTTATTACAACGCCGTCAGGCGCTGCGTTGGCCAAAGGATGCGTCCGGCTTATGCCAAATTAAAAACGCATTCATTGCTATGCTGTGCTCTGTTTATACAAATACAGGCAGATATATATATATATATATATATATATATATATATTAAGCTATATAGAGCTATATATACCAACAGCTACAGTTACAGTTCGTGCTTTATAGAAAGGCTACGAAGTCAACACTAATCCGCGTTGAAAACGCGCTTAGTTCTCGCCCTTCCCAGTTGAGCCTTGAGCGACGGCTGCCACAGCAGCTGCTGCTGCAATAGCAACACTGTGATAACTGTGGTCAGCGAGAGAAAGCGAGAAAATTAAGTCGTTAGCTGGAAGAATATCAGGGCAATTGCCTGACCAAGATTCAGCTTGAAGGCAGCTGGCTTTGCTGCTGTTTCCACTGCTGCATGCCGCGGGCAATGTGTGACACCTGACACATATTTGCTCTCCCTTTCCCACTGCTTTGGCTTACTCTTTCGCCCCTTCTTTCTCTTATTCTCTCTCTCTGTAATGTCTCATAAAAGCAGCCTGTACTTAATTAAGCTGATCGTTGCTGATCATTAATCTGCCGCTCTAACTCTGCCTTTCCCTGTTTGTCAGTCTACCACTAACTGTCTCTCTATCTCTCTTCCTCTCTCTCTCTACCTCTCTCACACACTCTCTCTCTCTCTCTCTCCTTCATACATAATCTCCTTCTCTCTCCCCCTCTTGCAGTTCCCATGATGAATCACCACACGATGCCCAAGTTTGGATTTGGACCATACAAAAAGGCCGGCAGCGTCAGCAGTTTTTATCTGCCAAAAATACTGACCACTGGCCGTGCCTCCAGCGGAGGCGGAGGTGGTGTGGGCGTGTCCAGCGGTGGCTTTGCTGGCCGTGGCAATTGCAGCGGCAGCCACCACAAAGTTGCACTGGAGCTGTCACACGGAAAGAGTAAACAACTAATTTCACTGCCAGCGGATAAGTTGGACAGCAATAAACGTTACTATGTGACGTTCACAGTTAAGGATTCTCCCGGGCAGGCGAGTGCCATCGAGTCGCATAAACAAAACCACCAGCAACAGCAGCAGCAACAGCAGCATCAGCAACGGCAATCGAGTTCGCTTGCAAACGCTGTCGGCGAACCGAATGCCAAGTAACACGCGGCGTATACGTAATATGGCATTGCCCACTGCCCCCGCGGGCGTTGGCTTTTGTGGTTTGGCGGCACATTACCCATACGCACTGTGTGCTCGTCGCTGCGCCAAATGCATTAAAACAATGCGACATTTTGTTCTTCAGCTCGTTGCGCTTTTTATGCGACCGCCCGCTGTCCGAACTGTTTTTGTTTGCCTGCCTGCCTTCCCCCTCTCTCTCCCCCTCTCTTACTTTCTCGCTGTGTTCAGTCTTTGTTGTGGCTTTTTTGCAGTGTTTTTGTTCGCTTCCTGTGTTGTTTCTGCTGCCTTGCTGCACTTTAAGATGCCCAACTGCTGATAATGGATGATGGCGCACTGTGCGCCGCTGTCAGTTGAAGTTGTCACGCCAGCCAGCCAGCAGCACAAGCAGCAGCAGCAGCAGCTTGAATTACTTATGTATGTAGTTGCACCCACACAGTTGCCTTCTCCCCACTCCCCCCCTCCTCCCACCACTCGCTGTTTCAAAGCAGTTATTCAGCTCTTTGCTCTTCGCTGTTGAATTCTGTTTTGTTTGCCATTCGGCTGTTTGTCTGTGTTGTTGTCGCTGTTGTTGCGCTTTTATTTCACTTTTTCATTATCATTTTTTTCCCTTGCCAACTCTCTTTCTGTCTCTCTCTATCTCTCTGTCTCTTTTGCCCACTGTTTTGCTGTCGCCATAGCTATTGCTATTGCTGTGTACGCTGCTAATGCCACAGATAAGCGCTGTTATTAACGCTCGGCTTACCAGCACGACGCCGCAGCCATGGGAAGCTGCCTCCCTCTGCTCCCCCTCCTCATCGCCTGCCATCGCCTCTCGTCGCCTTTGTCCGCGTTTAAAAGCAGCAGCAGCAGTAGCGGCGAATGCGAATAAATGTAAAATATGCAGCGTGCATTTCTTTGGCATTTCAACATTTTTACTTTATTTGCAATTTTATTTACTTGTCTCGTTCCGCGTCTCTTCCCTTGTCGTTGCCAGTTAGACTCGCACTGCACCTAGTTAGTCGTAGTAGTAGTGGCATCTCGATAGGACAAGTTACATATATCGAGCAGATTCCTTGCACCTGGCAGAGGTATTTGCTGGCCGGTCAACGCACACTCGCTTCACTTCGCGTTGAGTGCATTGTAAATGGAGAATAATTGCATTCAACAGCGAAAAAAAAAATGTTCAGATTTGCGAATTGTGTAAGAAACAACGAGCAAAAGAGACAGAGAAAAAAAGAGTGAGAGAGGTGAAGAAATAATTGCATAAAAGTAAATGAAATGCGCTTTATTATAATAAAATATCTATAGCAAGCGAAGCTGGTAAAACAGACAGACACTCACAGACACACTCACATACACACATACAGGCACACACACAGATACAAACGCAGACACAGCCAGCCAGTTGGCGTTTTAAAGAGTTTACATAAATTAGATTTAAGGCCGCTGTTGCAAAATAAACGTTGAAAATGTCCAAGCTGAAGCATGTTTTGATTGCGGTGCTCACAGGCACACACACACACACACTGACACACTTACAGGCAGACAGTGAGAGTGAACGTGGGCCAAAACAATTGTGCACGTCATGTCCTTGGCATAGATTCGCTGCACAGTTGTCGAGGGCTCGAGCTGATTGCTCCCCTTGGCAGGCAGAGCAACCCGACAAAATTGTCAGAGAGAGACAAGCGAGAGATGACGAAAAGGTAACTTAATATCTCTAAATACAGCACTAACAACTATGCCTTAAGATACACTGAGTACTAGGTAAGTATGTTAAGTAAAGAAAAACTTGGCAGTTAATATCTTAAACTAAATAAACTGTTTGACAGTTGAGACAAGGGTCAGATCACTCCACTTCCAGCTGCTCATATGCATGTAAGGCAAGCAAACAAACCCACAACGTTTGCGGGCTGTCAAATTTAAGCGGCAGCGCCATTCGTGACTGGCTGGCCACATTGCAGTTGCCGACTGGATTGGCCATTGATGTGATGATGATTGTGATTGCGATTGTTATGGCCGGCGGAGAATGTCAGGATGCCAGCAAGTCAGACAGACGGCGGCAAGAGTGGAGTGCGAGATGTGGAGGGAAGGGACAGTAACAGCCCCATTGGCCATGTTGTCAACAAGAGAGTCCAATAATTGCTGCAGTGCATCAATGCTGGTTATGACTTTCTCACCCCCTTAACGACCGCAGCAGCAGCAAAAGTTGTGCCAGCTAATTGAATTCAAAGCTGACATTTATGGTCTCTGGACAGGCAGCTTCAGCTCCTTGACGGCATTTAGTTTGCGCATTAATATTTCAGCACTTGTGTCTCCTGGCCTAAGCGGACCTTTGTGTATTGTGTGTGAAAAGATTTGCTCTGCTCTAATTTGCCTGTGAGCTGCAGCCTCAAAGGTTAAGCAGTCACTGTCACATTGAGTCACGCAAGCAACTGGTCAACTGGTCAGGCGAGTAACTCCTACACCATTTCGATTTGCGCACTTAAGTGCAAATCCTTGGGATTTACGTGGCATTAGTGAGAAGCAACACAAAGTAGACCACCAAATATAGAAGAAAACAGCCAACAAAAGTGACTCTTAAAAGAACTTGCAAATAAAAGAAAGTTCGCCAAAATAAGCCGCTTAAAAACAGAAACCATTTTGCAATACTTTCAATTGCAATGTTGATTATTATAAATGATATAAATGAACTGTTTACTCACCTGAACAGTGCAATATAGTCGTAGAATACTTACTTCAATATAGTCGTAGCACACTTCCATATAATCTTTATTTATTAATAAACTTCTTCCTTCGATTGCCTCGTCATTTCTCTCAAGTTGTGGTCGATTTTGCCTCTTTGTCTCTCTCGTTATTCCATTGATTAGTTTGCCAACACTTTTTATTACATTTTAAGCCAAGTTTGTAGAAAATATTTTTTAATATAATTATTGAACCGACAAAGTTTCAACTAATACGACGAGTTCTCGTAAAGTCGCCAGGCAATTCAGCAAACTGGTTTGAAATTGCAGTTGAGAACTTTACGTCGAGTTTGCTGCTGCGCATTTCATTGGGCTACGAAGTGTTTTAATCTCGAATGCAACTCGAGTTGCAGCCCATACAACTGAATGTGCTGTTAGGAGTGCATTGAGAGAGAGGGAAGCGAGGGAGGGGAGAGGAGTTGTTGCCCGGCTTTGCCTGTTGCCCGTGTAAATTAATGAACGTCGACTTAGCTGACCGCCTTTCCGTTGTTTCGATTACGCGGCTCGTTGCGGGTAGCGCGCAATGGCCAAGTGCATTTAATGAAGCCAGCCTTAGGCTGAGAGCGAAAAGAGGAGTGGGGCAGCTGAGTCTTAGCCAGGGGACTCGCCTGGCATTAATATCACTTAGTCGTCGTCGTCGTCGTTGAGCGAACTTGGCTTGAAGTTGCGAAGTGTTGGCATTCTGCATCTGCAGCTGGTTGGGGGTTTTCTGATTGAAATTGATTTCGAGTGTTTGAGTTTCTCTTGAATTCGGTTTATTTATTAAGTATTCTCATTAATATTATTAACACACTCAGTAGTTTCGGCTTAATTGTAAAATATATAATATATATTTATCGTTTAATGTAAATTTAAATTTAAATGTAAATTTATACTCGCTAAATTTCGCCTTAAAACAATCAGTTTAGTTTTGCAGAGAGACTGACAGAGTGTGTGTGTGTTTGTGTGTGTGAAAGAGACAGCTACAGCGAGCGAGACGGAGAGGGGAAGATGAAGTGACAGTTCAATTCAATCAGCTTCTTCGTGTTCTCAACTCGCCTCGGCTGTTGCTCTGCGTTTTAAATTGAAATTATTTCATTGCGTATACGCAGTGTGTTCGTTTGTATATTTTGCTAGGCTGCCCATGTTGGTAATCATTATATATTTGATATTCACATTCACATTCATAATATGAATATTATTATTATGTTATTTAAGATTTTGTGTAGTTTTAGTCGATTACTTTAGTTATTTATAACATTTACATTCAATGAATTAATTCGTATTATTGTAGTTGTTTCTGTTTATCTTCTATAGCTGTAGTTGTAGTTGTCTCTGTTGTTGTTGCTGTTGTTTCTTGTTAGTTGGTAATTTATTTAACATTTATTCATTATGCACTCACTTTTGCAGCCAGCCTTTGTCATTGTAATAGAATATTCATGAACTGAATATAAATACATAGTTAGTTACACTCGCATAACTGTGGCGATGCCCAGATTTGGGGGCGTGGTCTTGGCAATTTGTTTGTTCGCTGTCCACGAGGAAATGTACAACAGGCGTACATTCAATTGAAGAATGGAACCAATGCAAATGACGACGAGTCGAATATCGTTGAGCGACGCTTATTGTGCTGCCGATCATTTCGCATGATGAATGAATTTCATAAATTTCACACACCTTTGCCTAGAGTCTAATTACAATTCGAGTGGTTTTTCTGGCAGGCCTATGTGCTAAAGTTCTCACCTATTGTCTAGCTTAACAACTTAATGGTTCAGTAAATAAAGTTAGTTGTTTTATTTTGTAACATTTAAATGCAGTTTGATTCATGTTTGCCCGGTACCTTTATGTACATTTGATGTCTGGCTGGTGCTATCTCTATATTCGTATCTCTCTTTTGATTCTCTTTGGTGTGTGTGTAAATGTGTGTGTGTGATGATGATATTTACAAAGTTTTGTTACGCTTTTTGATTTCAGTTACAAGATTTGTATTTTCAACCAGAGAGAGAGACAGTTTTCTCCTCCTTCTCTCTCAGTTGTTGCTTCGCTTTAACTCTAATACGCTTGAAAATTACAAAAAGGTTTTGGTTTTTTGCCTTTGCTATGCTGACACAGAGATATATGCTGGCAGACGACGCATGTATGTATGTACTTATGCTATACCTTTGACATTAATATATTTAAATTTATGCTAAAATTTACAGCTATGTAAAATGAAATGCCCATGAATTATGATGCCCGGGGCCGTCCAGGCTTTTATAGTGCATCATGGTGATTGTGGACAAGGGGGCGAGCGAGCGGGCGGGGGATGGACTTATGTGTACTGCGGTAGATATTATTACTTTTTACAATTACTTCAGCGTGGGATCCAGAGTCGTAAATTCCAATTCGCCGCGCGGTAATATCAGATCCGGGTCTGCAATATACACTTTGGTTGGTTGGCATAAAACAAAATCAACAACAACAATGCGTGTGTGTATGGGTATATGTGTGTGTATGGGTGTGAATTTATGCGTGTGTGTTAGTGAGATGCGGGCGTTCATGTTGAGGGGGGAGAGAGAAAAAGAAACAAGAGCACAAAGCGCAATGTTTACCGATTAGTTTTGCTTATTTCATTGTTTTCATTGTTTCATTTTGTTTTCAATTTACGGTAAATTCGTGAAATTTCACAACACTTTCAAAATGACATCATATAACAGTTGTGGTGGTAGTAGTTGCAAATTGTTTGTGGCAGCAAATCAACAAAACACAAAACGAAAGCAGAAAAAGAATAGAAGCAAATGGCAATCGTAGCTATTAGCAAATATTAAAAAAGCGTGACCAAACTGTGCGCCGATAAGAGCAACAACAACAACAGTAACAACAGCAAAATCAAAGCACAATATCATATAAATATTATTATAACTACCCCATCCATAGCAGCCAGTCAACTGGATCTTTGTCAGCATCGTAAACATAAAATAATTCAACAATTTCTTAATTTTTATCGCACATTTCAGTCGCAGAGTCCGAGAGTCGAGTGAAACTTAAGCGCCATCTAGTGCTGGTTGTTGGCAGCCATTTCTCGTTTGTTGTTTACGATTTTGCAGTTTGTTATTTGACGTTCGCCCTGTGTTATATTTTATTATTATCGCCTTTTATGTCACATTTGTGTGGCGTCTTTGAGTCATAAAGACGCACAAACTAAAGCAACTGGCGACAGTCCTTGTGTGTGTGTGTGCCAGTGTGTGTGTGTGCCTTTCCCGTATACTTTCACACCATGCCTGGCAGCATTAAAAATGTCAAATGTCGCAAAAATGTTGCCAGCCCCAGGGGCTAAAGGCAAATAGGGCAACAGGGCCACGCGTGGCGCGTAAGAGGGGAAGGGAAGGTCGGAAGTGCGGAAAGCGTCGACAAATGAATGAGCGTTGACATTGAAGTGCCACAGTGTAACCTACTTGTGTGCGTGTGCCTGTGTGTGTGTGCGTGTGCGTGTGGCAGCATAGGCCGCATCAACAATGTTGCCAAAGCAAATTGTGCGGCACTTCATGCGGTTCTCTGGTGCAAACATCAAAGTGGAGATGCCACAGTGGCGCACACCATTTTTACAGCATACTTTAAGGCGCCCTTAAAGCAGCAGCAAAAGCAACAGCAACAGCTACGGCTACGGCTACAGCTTCCAACCTCAAGCCCAGCGCGACTGAGCCGCAACAAATGACGCGCCTCTCTCTCTCTGCCAGTGCCCAGCGCCGGCCTCGTGCTTAACTTTGTCTAATTAGACGAGTGCCAGTGAAGTGCACAAGAAACCAAGCAGCACACTCACAGACAGACACACACACATGCACATGTGTAGCATAGATCTTGCGGCAGCTGGGACGGCACAAGGTTGTCCCCCACTCCCACACAAAATGTTACCCAGTTGGCGCAGACGAGGCAGACAAACAAAACAAACGTCAAGACAAAAAGTCGAGCAAAATGAATGCTGCAGCATGAAATGAAACAAATGTGCACAAGAAAAAAGAAACACACACAAGCACCAACGCACACAGACACAGACACTAAGAGCAAGCTGAAAAAGTCAAACGCATTTGCCTGCGCGAAATTCAAGCTCAGCCAAGTCGAGCTGAGTCGCGAGCTGAGCCATCAGCAGTGCCTCGAAACCTACTCACTCCATCTCCCTCTCTCCCTCCCTCTCTCTGTCTACCTTCCTTGTGCTTAGGGCACCTTTTGGCGGCGTTGTATGCAATTAAAATCGTGGGCTAATGACAGCGGCAGCAGCAGCAGAAGTAACAAGCTGCCCTCTCTCTCTCTCTCTCTCTCTCTCTCTCTCTTTCTGTGTGAGTAGCTTACTTGCCTCTGTCGGCCTTAACTGCTGAGCTACTTTCTGACTTATGGATGAGGCTGCGAGTACATAAGTTTTCATATGAAGCATGAGAAAGACACAAAAAAAAGGGCAAAAAGTGCGCAGTGCTGAGGGAGATGTGCAGCCACTTTAGCTAAATTCCATATAAAACTATTTGGCTTTTAATTAATACACATAATATATATAATATAATATACATTAATATTATACGCAAATTAAATATCTTTTCTACCTGGTAAAGTAAAAAGAATGCGCAGCTTAAAGTGGTAAACAAAGAGGGAAATTCATTTTGTTTCTTTGCTCGACTTATCCCTCCAAAGTATGAGCTTGTCTTTTAGCTTGCACTTCACCTTCACTCTCCCTTTCTCTGCCTCTCTAGCATACTTGTTGCAGAGTATACGCTATTCGAGCAGCTTAAAGCTGTTTGACCTTCAGTTTTGTGCAACAGTTTCATTTCCAGTCGCAGCTAAGTCTGACTTCGGCACTTCTCAGTGTCTTGTCAAGTCCGTCTCAGGCAACTTTTGAGGGGCTGTGCACACAAACAGAGCACACATACTTATGCAAATGCTTCGCTTCGCTGCCTGCGGCTAAGCACATCAATTAAAAGTTGTTGGGTAAAAAGTAACAACATCAAAAATCATAAACAAATAAGGCAAATTAAAATGCTGACAAAATCAAAGTGGGGAAGGAAGCAAACAGTGCAAAAATATTATGTATACGTCACAGCGGCGCATTAAATAATAATATTTGCATGTGCTGTGCATAGCTGCGTCACTCTCTCTCTCTCTGTATATCTCTCTCTTTCTCTTGCAGCCATTTAATTTAGTGCTTTTGCAATATATAATTGAAATTTATGCAATTCAAAGTTAAAACAAAGTAGAAACAAGCTCGCAGAGACAGAGAAAGAGAGAGAGATGGAGAGCGAGAGTAAACAGAGCGAGCAGTGAGTTCTGCAAGTATTTGCATATGTATGTGTGTACATGTGACTTTTATGTATGCAAAACATGCAAAGGGCAACCGAGTGAGACAGACAGAGACGGAGACAGACACAGAGAGGCAGCTAGCAATACAAATGCAAACAGAGACAAAATTCAGCACAAAAGCGACCCCATTTGGGCAGCAGTTGCTCCTTTCTCGACTGCAATATTTTAAATGTCACTTGCTGTTGTTGTTTTTGTTGCTGTTAGTCAACATTTCATTTGGTCAAGTGGAATAAGCCTCTATTAGATTATATAGCAACAGCAGACTGTCGATAGTTTGTGCACAAAAGTCGTTTAATTGTTTGAAAAACGCTTATTATTGCCCCACACACACAAATTGAACTAGGTAAAGACCACAAAGACAGGATTTAAATTAGAAATTGCTCTACACACACACACCCAAACAGTTGCAAAGAGAGGTCAACAACGTGCTGGTCGAGAAATGCCATCAACAATTAGTAAAATGCCGCAAATTAAAAGAAATTTGTGGCTTTGTGGCGCAATTTGCACAGCAACAGAGGGAAAATGCCAAAGCTAAGGCGAGCCAAAAGTGAGGAAAACTGAGCAAAAGCTAAGGAAAAACTGTGAAAATTCTATGTAGCACAATATGGGAATTCCAAGCACGAATGAAGATACAAAATCATGACAATTGCCATAAATTAAAATGTGAAATCAAGTAAATTCTTCCGTTCTGACATTCAACTCAGAGCGAGCAAGAGGGCAGAAAAGAGAGAAAGAGGGAGAGAGAAGAGAGAGAAAGAAATGAAGCGAGTTCTTTTCACTGAGCAGGTGCCCCCTTACAGGTGCCAGCTGTAGCTGAGCTGAACTCAGTTGAGCTGCTGCTTGCCTGGCAATATTTCTATGAACTTATTGTTACTGCTTTTGCTTATTGTACTTATTGTTGTTGTTGTTGTTGTGCTCTTAGCCTGCTGCACAGTATTTTATTGTTGGCTGTAGAAAATTGAGTTTGCATACATTTTGGCGGCCAGGCGGCTGCATCGCCAGCTGTTGCACACAGCTTGGCAGCAACGGGATGCGGCATGGCAACGACCACGTCCGAGGGAGTCTGAGCAGCAGCAGCGGGTCGATGATAGCGTTGGCTGGTGACAAGCAACGGTAGCAGCACATCGCCTAGTTTGAGAGTAACGATAACGATAATGGTAATGGTAACTCTGGGTGGCACCTTCGTGGCAACTCTACAAAGGTATTTGGTGCACTACATTGCTCTAAATATATTAGTCAAGGTATTTACAGCCTTGCAACAAGGCAATGAGAGGAAGAGAGAGAGCAAAGCAGAAAGAGATGAAGAGAACAAGAATGTGAGAGTGAGAGAGAGAGAGAGGGGAAAGGGAAGAGAAAGAGAGAGATAGAGACAGTTGGGTAGCAACTTGAGAGCGAACTAGTTCTATGTCGGGTTTCTAACGAGCTGTCCATGTCAACTAAGTATGGGGGCTGGTGATGTAGAGGGGGGGGGAAGGGTATGCTATTGTGAGAGTATTGTGCACGCACAGACACGCACGTACTTGTCGAGAGAGTGCAGCTGTCCTATGCCAAAAACAAATCAAATTCAACAGAACTCGAATCGAACTGGAATTATTTTCGATACAAAGCTAATTAGAACATAACATGACATAAAGCTACTCTACAAAACTAAATAAGGGCCAATTAGTGTTGCCTGTTTCGCATCAGTTATTCACTTATTCATTCGGCTATTCAGTTATTCGGCAATGCAATTCAATATCGACTGCATTGTGTTTAGCGTGTTGCAAACATGTGTAAACATGAACAATGTAAAAATCAACTATGTTGAACAGTGTCAGACCACAATGCAGCTTAAAATACTCCCCACACTCACACACACACACACTCACTTCCAGCCCATTTGGCAACGCACTCGCATGCACTCAAAAAAGCCATTAAAATTAATTATTGCTACAAAATCATTAAACTAAAATGCGAAAAACAGAATAATAGAATAGGGCGAAATTTTATTAATTAGCTTCGATTACATTTCATGTGTTCGCATTGGCAGGCAAACTGTGATGCGCTTCAAAACGAGTGCGCTCTTTAAAATTATCATCTACAGAGTATTTACAGTTGAATACATGAATGAATGAATGCACCAAGTGCACTCACTCGAACTCAAGAGGTAAAGAAGGAGGCAAATCAAGTGCAGTGTGGATGCAAGAGAGAGCTAAGTTAACTAATAGTGATGTAAAGTATATAGATAGATAGATAGTTAAGTAGACTAGACTACGAGCTACTTCTACTACTACGACTGGCTACAGTCTGTTGAGTATAGATTTTGGAATAGTACCGTTTAGACTGGGCTGCGCGTACTGTATGAAGCTCTCGGAGATGTAATGATGTGGTCCGGCCACGCCCACAATGCCACCGCCGGCAGAGCCAACACCGCCAAGTCCTGAGGCAACACCAGCACCACCACCACACAGATGCGATGTTGCTGGCGTAATGCGTGCTCGAATCTCGGCTGCGCGTCCGCCGCTCTCCTCCAGCTCGTTCAGTTCGTCCTCCTCGATGTACATGGAGGGCACGTCGTTTCGGGCAGGTCTGTGGGGAGAAGAACAACAACAAGAATAAAAACAAGTCGCACAAATCTATTAAAAGTTTTTACAAACACACACGCACACACCCTCACACACACACACACACACAGTGTGTCACCCGCAAGTTGCTAATAGTTCCCAGGACGCGGCTCCACTTTTTGCATAGTGAAAAACACTAAAAAACGTAAACAGGTCGAGGCGAGGCGACCACAAGTCAAGCAGCGACACCTGCCCCCTCCCCCCACCCCTGCGTCTGCTGGGAGCAACTGTTGCAACTTTTACGCTGGCCGCAACGGACATTTTTTGATGGCATTTAATAGCTTGTCGCACGCGGCGTATACGCAACGCGGCCAGCACATTCAATAAACAGTTTGGCGCTGCTTTGATGTGACCTTAATTTTAATCCATTTGCTTGCCACCTGTGCCAGCAACTCGCATATGCTAATTAAACCTTATCAGTTGCACAGCAAGCCCGTGAGAGTTGCCACGTGTGGGTCTCTGTGTGTGTGTGTGTGTGAGTGTGTGCAAATATTTGCACTAATACTTTTGCCACAAAAGGCAAATCATTAAAATTAATGCACTGCGGCAAGCGGCAACAAGCTTAGAGCGCCCTGGCGCCACCTGGCGGGCAGCAGTTGAAATTATATAGTATGCCATTTATTAACGACTGTCGCTTTGATATAATATGCGTATAATTTGGCTTGGTCGACTCGGTTCTGGCCACGATGCGGAGTGACCATTTAATGACCCGCATGCCTGGCGCAACGCGACGCGGCCTTTGATCAAACCAATCATCAGGGTGTCTCTGTTTATCGCTGCCTCTCATTCCCTCTATCCCTCTTTTCCCCACTTTTCTCTCTTTTAATTATCATTTGTTGTGCTCCGCTTTGAACTGATGACGAGGCAGGTCGAGCCAGTCGAGCAGGTGCAGAGATAATCAGGCGCTCGATGCGATTAAATGCGGCAGCATCAATATGGTGGGCAGGTAAATAGACAAAGACAAGAGTCTCCATGGTTAACTAAATGCCAGGCCACACAGGCTTCCCCTCTTTTCTCCTCTTACACACACACACACACAGAGAAAGTGCGTAGCAACTGCAAGTTTGTCTTTCATTAGCAACGACTCGCAGCTGGCCCAAGCTGATAGTTGACAGAGTCAAAGACAGCGCAGGGCGATGGCGTTGGGATAGGGTGATAGGGTGCTAGGGAGGTGGAGCAGCGGGCGACAGAGCGAGCTAAGCAGCTGCTTAATTATCTACTCTTTGCGGGGCGACCTTTTCGTACTCAGCGCCAGCGCTGATGCCTTATCTTAAATGAAACTTGGCGGGCGAGCGGCTTCCGTTTCCGTTGCGCAGAAAAGGTATAAGAGAGAGAGAGAGAAAGAGAGAGGCAAGGAGTGAGGCAGACAGTAGGAAAGAGACAGAGGTAAAGCGGGCACAGCAGCAGGAGTGTCGTTCATTTTGATTCTTTTCTGCTCTTTTGTGGGTCGTAGTCAGGTGCAGGTTTAATTAATTTAATTACAGTCTAAGTATAATTTAGTGGGCAACTGCGTGCTACTCGTTCACCACCGTCACAGCCGCCGGCTTCAGCTAATCGATGTGGCCCCGCTGCTGCTGCTTAATGAAGCTGACATTGCTGAGCATTGTGGCCTGGTTGGGGTCGCCTCATTGATTTGAGCGGACTTTAAAAGGCAACTGGACTACAAATTGATTGTGTATTCATTTTGCGCTGCTCATTCTCTCTCAGCTGCCCGCAGCTGGGTATATTTAATTACGTTCTATAAGCATAACTGGCGAGCCCTGCAAAGTATGCTACATTTATTTTCTTGCGCTGCTGCAGCTGCCACACACGTGCGGCACATAAATAATGCTGTAATTATTTCTGCACTACGCACACACAACAGCGCAAACAATTTTATTATTAGTTTTTCATACTGCAAAGCATAAAGAGCAAAGGCCAGCAAAACTGGGCACACACATACACACACACACACACACTCTTACAAGCTGCACAGAATATGTTGTTCAGCAAACTTACCGCATGCTCTTGCGCACTTCCTGCGGCTCAGGTGGCCGCGGCCGATGCCGACAGACAACAACGATGCCGGCAACGATAATTGACGTCACTACAACGACGCCTATCGCCACAACAGCGGCGAGTATCAGTAGCGTCGATTGCTTATCCGCCGGTCCGCTGCCAATGCTGGCGCCGGCGCCAACGCCAGACGAACTGCTGATGCTGCTGATGCCCGAGCCGCCGTTGCCGCCATGATGCGTGGTCTCCGCGGGCGTTGGATCCTCCGACAGTATGGATTCATCTGCAAGTGAGACAAGAAATTGCTCGCATCAAATAGTTTCGCTTGAGTAGAGTGGGGTGGGGGAAGGAGGGGAAAAGGCTGCACAATGATTTGTTATTTGCTCGAAATTAGTTTGATATTGTGTGTGTGGGCAATGGGTAGGGAGGGAGGCAGTTGCCCGCTCCCCTTTTGCCATTTATTTATTTGTTTTGTTTCATTCTTCCGTGCTCACGTCTCGCCCTTTGCTTAACTGATTGCCTTAACTGCTTTGCCTCCCTCCCTGCCCCCGCTGTACGTGTGTTTGTATTGCTATTTGTGTGTGTCTTTAGTTGTGTTTGCATTTGTTTCTGTATTTGTTTATGGGAGTTTTCTTCAATGTTTTCTTTACATTTGCTTCTTGTTGCGCGGCAAATTGTGTTGAAAATTGAAATTAGCCAAATTGGCCAATCGTCTGTGCTAGGGTTGTTGACCTTGGCTTTAATTGTTGAACCAGCGCGAGATCAAGACGTGTTCACCAATTATTATTAAGCAACATGTGAGGCAGGCGGCATTGTTTATGTTTATTGAAGGCGCTTGGCGCGATGATTCCCCTTTGCCTGGACAAGATTAATGCGCTACATTCGTTTATGTCAGCTACGGGCTACGACCCTGCCTATCCAGGCACCTACAACCTGCCCGGTCATGTTCCCATGCTCAGCTGCCATGCAGCATTTCCGCTCCATTTGCCATTTCGCTACGAGTTGAAACACTGCCAAGGCGAGGCGAGGTGCAGTTAAGTGGAAATTGCCTACACCTGCGGCTCAATTTAATTTTTGTTGTTTGCGGCTCCTGATGCCGTTGTACCCACTGCTGCTGTACTCTCTGCTGTAGCCTCTGCTGTACCCACTGCTCTACCCTCTTCTCCACCTCCTGCGGTAACTTCCCCTCCTGTTCCCAGCTACCTTTTTAATATGTCTCGGCTTCGCCTTAACCAGTTGCTGCTCTTGGCTAACACATTTGTTTTCATACGCCAGATTTAGCTAGTTATTTGCCGGGCACATTGTGCTGCTGCTTCTTTACCTTTTAAGCACGAAAAAATCTAATAAATTCGCTTGATGTCTTCTCATCTCTTTTTCTGTTTTTCGCTCGCTCAACTGATTTAAATCAGCAGTGAAAATCAGCGTCGACGCTTGGACGGATTTGCTGTTGTTCACACGTAAATATTTTTATGGTGGCTCTGCAAATTTATTACGACACACTCCCACACACACAGACACTTAGCAGCGTCCCCGAGAACGTGTAAATAATAGAAGCTGCGTAGGCGCTGGCACTGTTAAAATTTCGCATAAATTACACGTAGCCTACAAGGGATCTTTCCGCAGTCCTTGGCTTGCCTTCACTGTAATTACAGTTATTGTAGCGAGGCCGACTTAATGTGCTCGCCTTGCAGACAGACAGGTGGGCAGGAGGGGCGGTTGCATAAGGGACAAGGCCTACTCACTCCTACCAACTGCAACTAACCCATTCGAGCTGTAGCTGACCTGGGCCAGGGAACAGTTAATTGAACATTTGCGTATCGAATGCAATTAGCTACACTTAATCGAGTAATGCCCGTGTGTGTGTGTGTGTGTATGGGTGAGTTATGGCAAGTGTACTGTTAAGGAGCTACGCACAAAATGGCCAAACAATGTGTGTGTGTGTGTGTGACGTACTCGACAACGACAAAACGTAAATGAAAATGAAAACGGTAATGGAAATGCAGATAAAAATAAAAATCAGCATGAAAATAATGACAACTGTGGTTGTTGTGCTGCTGTGTGTGGGTGTGTGTGTGCCTGTGTGGGTGTGTGCGAGTGCGAGTGCCAATGCGAGGCGAACACAATAAAAGCAAAGTGTCTACGGCGGCCCGTTAAGCAAAACGAAAATTGAAGCAATTTCGCCTTTGCCTTCGCTTCTGCCTCTGCCTCTGCCTCAAATAAAGAAAGGCATTGCCAATGACACACACATACACACACACACACTCACATATGATCAGCCGCATACACAGCTGTCGTTATGTCGTTAAGCATGGGCAAAATGAAGAGGCTGTAGCGGCACGCCCTTGCGTATACGTAATATGCGTGCCCAGCTCGCTCTCTCTCTCTCTTTCGCTCTTGCTCTCTGCCTCACGCACTCGCCTTGTTGCCGCCCCCGCTGCTACGCATTGATGGAAAATGCTGAAATGCTTTACGCATCGCTGCATAACTCAGTCAGTGGATTAGAAAAGGGCGGCCTCAGCGGCAAACCCACCGGGCCGAGCCGAGGCAAGCCGAGACCAGAAGTAGTCGGCATAGCAAATATCGTAGCAGGTTGCCTACGTTGCCTGCGTTGCTGTTGGCGTGGCATGGCATGTGCACAGTTTTCGCGGCGGCTGATTGAAGACGATTTCCTTGAACTTGCGTTGATTTGAAAGTGCAGCGAAGCGTTGAATTAGACAGCTACGGCGACTGCTGCCGGCAACTGGCAACTAGCCCCGCAGCAACTCAACCCAACTCAGGCAACTTTATCGAAGTGACCCACAACTGGTAGTTGAATTTGCCTGTCGAATATTTCGGCACACTTTATGCCGGCAACTTGAAGTTGACTCTTTATACGAGCTACATATAGGGGAGTAGGGTTTTATAACTTTGTGAAAAGAGGAGTTGAATGCACTAAGCAAATTAAGGCATATTCTATGCATGAAAGTATATAGATTCTTGATCAGATATTATTATCGTTATATCTCTTTTTCTCTTCGTATCAACAGCAAGATTTCCCTATCAAATTTGATCTGATTAGATCTTATTACTGCACCTTGATATATGTCCAGTCTATCAAGTAACTCTTTAGACATATATTCAATATATTTACATGTTCATATGTGTAAAGATTTACTTGACAGACTGTATATATACACTTTATGTATATATTTATTTATTTATTTAAAGTCAACTAAGAACAGTCGACTATAGGTAAGAAAAATATAAAAATTAATATTACATTTTTTTATATTAAAATCAAATATGATTAAAAGTTAAAAAACCTAAGAAATATATATATTAATTAAAGTTGAAATTTACGTTAAACAGTAAAATGTTATGTTTAATTATATGTTTAATACTTTGCCCACCCCTATTCCGTGCGTTCATCTTGTGAATTTTCCCACGTGGCTTAGCTTAGCAGATATAGCGCAGTCAAGCACACTTGAATGCAGTCCTTTGCCTTATTTTTCTCTGTGTAGCTTAGGTTAGGGTATAGGGCTAGGCGGCTATACTCACCATATGGTCCCAGTTGTGCAGCCACGCGCACACGTTCAATCACCACTGGCGGCTCGCTGCGTCCCTTGGCGTTAACGGCATAAACTGAAAATTGATATTCACGTCCCGGCTCTAAATTATTCAAACGAAATTGCGGACTGTTCTCCTGCATGCGGAAGATGGGTGCAGATGTGGCCTGGAAAGAAATAAGCGAAGAAGAGGGGAGTGAAAAAGATGAGAAGATAAGCAAACAGAGATAAATACATGTAAGCATATTGCCAACTGATAAACAGTTGACAGTCACACAAACACACACACAGAAGCATAAACACATGCTGGCCATGCCTGAGCAAGTGCACGCGCTGCAAAGTATGCTATGTTTTTTTGTTGCCAACTTTTTGGGACCTAACTTCGCACACACACACACACGCACACGACAAGCAACAGCAAACAACACATAAATAATTATTCATGCCTAAAAATGTGCTCAGTCTGTGTGGTAGGTAGGGGGGGGGGGTCGCTTGTGGGCGTGGCCACATTGTTCTGACCAGGACGCTGTCTGAAATTTTAAACTGAATATCCGTTTGCCGTAATGGGACACAATCGAGTGAGCTTCGTTGGTTACGCACAAATTCCCACTCAAGTAAGCGTAAGTAATTTATGTTGTCCTTGCGGCGCATTTGCCCCACCCCTCCCCATCTCCATCCACAGCCAGCCAACCAACCAGTCGCCTCACTGAGCTGCTCTTGCCTTGCTCCCGTCTTGCCCGTCCGCCTTCCCTCTATGTGTCATTTTATCTAGCGTAAAACTTTAAAGCTGCAGACGTCCAACATTGGTCAACGTCCACGTTCTGCTCGTCATCCTCTGGCTACGTCTGTTGCTACTCCTTCTACCTCCCCCCTACACTCTGCCCTGCTTTGCGCTTGGCTACTTTGCTAATAAACTCGCCCGGCATGAGAGCGCTGCATGAGCAAAGCAAGCAACCCACGCCCGGCCACGCTCCGGCGCCAGCTCAGCCAAGTTGGTGAAAGCAACCAAACGAAATGAAATGAAATTTTCATATGATATTCTCTTTTACGAGTGACAGAGATAATTTAATAACTCAGCATGTGTTTGCTGCGTTGGCTTATGGATGAAGCAGGCCAGAGTAGAGAGGCTGGGGGATGGAGGGGAGTGTGCCTGGACGTTCACTCAACTGTGCCCGGCCTGGTTAAAAGTCTAGCCTCGAAAGGGAACTTATAGCATTAATTACGTTGTCCTTTTTACGCTTGAGACGAGCCCCAGTCCGAGCCCTAGTCCGGGCATGCTCCAAATCGCATTCATTAATAATTCAAGCAGAAAAGTCAGAAAAGAACCTCGCACACTAATTGACCATATGGATATCAAAATGAATCGACTTTGACCCCACCCCAAGTTGGCCCCACATCCCTTGGGCAAAATGTTAATTTCATCAGCTCAGCTCATTCAGTGTCCAGTTCAGTGTCATCTGCATGTTCGTTTGAACTCACCTGGTCATTGAGCGTGGATATCTCATTATCCGGCTGCCCGATGGACTCGCCAAACGTCTGACCTCGTCCCGTTGGCGTGTCGCTGCCGTAGAGCAAATCCCCGCCCACCACCTCCAGCATGAAGTACTGAGAGAGTCCGCCATCGCTGCCGGGCAAACAGACCACCTCCAGGACGGTATCGTTGCGCAGCTCGCAGGACTTGGGCGCCTCGGGTGCATCTGCGGGAGGAAGTTTATGGAGATAGTCAGTCATAATGGCAGCATAATTTACATTCCCCTCTCCCTCTCTCTGCAAATAAAGGCGTGGCCAGGCGACACGCCCACAGTTTGCATTAATAATGGCTCGATTTGGCCATAGATTGGCCTAATCATACAGCAGGAGCAGGAGCTGTTGCAGGAGCTCTAGTATATTCAGATGATTATTGGGCCAAGTTGGCAGCGAAGGAGCTGCAACTGCAATTTGCCGACACACTCAGCGAGAAAGGGAGAGAGGGGGAGTGCAAGCAATTATGTAAGTAGATCCTTAGGTGTGCATAATAGATACGACTTAGACCGACATCGACACCACCACGAAGCCAACACGCCAGCGGCGTCTTGTTTAAACTGCACACAATGTGGGGGCAAAGCAGATTGCAGGGGGGGAGGTTGGGTAACAATTTCCTACAGTACTTACTCGCTGGCAGTATGTGGACAAGACACGGCGCCGTCTGTCTGCCCACCACGTTGCTAGCCCAGCATGCGAGTGTTATTAACTCGGAGTCGGTTTGCGGCAGATACGTCATGGTGCTGGTGAGTCCGTTCGATTGTATTCTCGAGTTGAGCACCTGAAAGCAAGCAAGGATTAGACTACACACACACACACACATACAGTGCAGACACTGCAGACACTGCAGACATTGCAGACAAACTGCAAAGGTAGGCAAAAATCAGTCGGGCCCGGCACAGGCATAAATATTTTCCAGGGCAAATAAAATACGTTTTCATTGCAATGCAAACAGTTGGATAAGCCGTAGGAGAGTCAAGTCGCATAGCAGACGAGTCGAGTTGAGTCGGAGGCGGGAGGAAGTTAGGAGCAAGTCGACTTGGAGTCAAGTCAGCGTTGGAGTTGAGTTGGGTCCAGCAGGGACACTGTGCAGATTTTCAAATAACTTTTGCGGTAAATGAATTACTTTATTTATTGTGCACAGCTGTCCCAATCCTAAGCAGACACCCACACACTCACACATACATATTCATGTGCTCCCACAGCTTTGCAGTTTGTACTCGACTCGCACCTAAACGCTTTGCATTTCAAATGAAAGTTGCCTAACCCGATGCGAGCAGCAGCTGCTGCTGTCGAATGCACAATTTATATAAATTCTGATTAAAATTTAATTCAGTCACGTACAAAGTGCTGGCTTTATTTCTCCCCGGATTGTTCCAAGTATTTAGCAGAAGTTCTGCTAATACTTGGCCAGCAATTGCTGAGTTTCAAGTCGGATCAATAATTTTCGTTGCACGTCGTGGCGCGTAATTACAGTTCCAATTCACTGCGAGCTGGAATCCCCCCTTCACACTTACCGGCGATACGTTGCGTGTGTTGTTGTAGGTCCAGCTAAATCTGACCGATTCGGGCGGATCGGCATCCACCTCGCATTTGACCTGTATCGAGTGCATGTTAATGGCGCCGATGGAAGTCTGCTCGGTGCCGGGCTTACAGCGTGGCGAGACTGAAAAGGGAAGCAAAACAAAACAAAAACAATAATCAGAGTTGAGTGTGAAGCAGGTGGAAGACGGAGAGGGGCTGAGGGGGTTAGCAGTCGCATGGGGCATGTCAAAGCGAAAAGAAAAAGTCGTTAAGCCGCACAAAGTTTCGTTTCGTTTCGCATCTTGTTTTTTTAAATTTGCTTTCAACTCTCCAAATATGAACTGAGGACACACAGCACCGCATCGCAGTTCCCAGGCTAACCGACTGAGCAAACAATCTGCACGTCTCTGGGGCTTAGCAACGGCAGCAACAACAGCAACAGCAGCGGCACAAAAAGCGACTAAATCCAGAAGGAAGTCGGGCCTGATACATAGCCTTGAGCGTAGTAATTAACATGTTTCCGTTTCACGAACGTGAGGCCTCTCTCCAGCAGAGGCAGAGGCTGTTGCGCTGTTTATGCATAAAAGCAAGTAATGTACACTGGTATGTGTGTGTGTGTGTGCAGCAGGTATTGAAGAAGATGTTGGCTAAGTTTACTTTCACTTGTCTGTTAAACGAGAGCAGATACGGAAGTTGCGCTCTAGCCCAGCGGCGCCAGTCAGCACACATACACACACACAAACGAGCACACGTATGATTTTCTACATGTGTGTGTGTGTGTTGGCCTGACGCTGAAAGCCGCCTTTAAAATGTAAGTCACGCCAAGGCTGATAAGTATTTGAAGCTTTATTACTCGACGCTCTTATCACAAGTCGCCTGCACTGCACAGAGCAATATGCTTAAGATGATTTCCTCCCCCCTCTCTACAACTCTCTTCTTATGTGCTTGTTGCATGTATGTATGTCTTGAAACTTTCATAATTCGAAATATAAACTACTTAAACTGTCGTACAGCATAAGTAGTAACTTCCGACTCTGGCGCTGAAAAATGAAACAGTTTCCTTTGTAGATTTCCTGGCATAAGAGAGCAAGAAAGACAGAGAGGGAGAGGGGGATAGAGACTTTTCAGCAGACACACACATGTACACGGACATTAAGCTCTACTCTGACAGCAGGTAAACGTGAACGTGATTCAATTTGCCCTAGCCCCAACTTGAAGTTCACTTAGGGATCAACTGATTTATACAGTTCAATCGCCTCTATATACAATGCGCATTAATCACGCCGATTGTAGCGCCTGCTGGGCTCTGCCCGAGGGCAGTGCGTGAGGTTTATGAAAAAGTTGGCGATGCAAAAATTGCCAGTTAAATTTATAGGCAAAAGTTTTGTGTGTAAATCAATGGCGGTTATTTAGACGTGGCGCGGCCAGCAATAGCAACAGCAGCAACAACAACAACAATTTTACAATTGTAAACAAGCGGACTAACACGCACACACACCATGAGGGAGAACTGGCTTGGGCCATACATCATTTCTAAGCAATTTCCTCATCCGCTGCAAAAAGTTGCCAACTTTAATTTTTTTGCCCGCTTTTTGTTGTTGTTGCTGCTGCTGCTGCTGCCATGCGGACGAGTTGCAAGTTGATTTTATTTTGCAACTTCCGTTTCCGTTCCGTTTGGTTGCCATGTTATTTCATCACGCTGGTCTCCATTACAATACAGTAGTAACTCGCTATGTATTGCTGTATTGCACAAGCTGCTCTTCTACTTACACTGCACTCTCAGGGTGAGGCTCGAGCTGCGCGTCTCCCCCTCCGTGTTCGTCGCCCCGCAGGCATACGCGCCTGCACTCTCCCGCTCCAGCTGTGTCAAGTGCATGATTTCCGTACTCTCGCCCGACATACGCATTCCCTGCAACGGAGAGAAGAGAAAAGAAAAGAAAAGAGATGAGAAGGGTTTGGCAGAAGAAAGAGAAACATAATATATACATAAGTGAATGGAATGCTGGGTCCTTGAGCATGTTTCGAGTGCAATCTGCAATCTGCAGTCAGCAAATTGTAAATTGTTTCGCTCAAAAGGCTTGATTGAAGTTTATGCAATCGATGGGGCAAGATAATGTGCACAAGTCAAGGCATATCACAATATATTATCATCTAAAGTTATCTCACTTAAGGATTGTTTATGGTGAACAAGGCGGGCTAGTTGTTTTCCCTTCAATGCAGTTGGAGTTTCTATTGCCGACATGATGTTTACGAGGCGCTTACAATTTATAAATAACTTAAATATATATTCAGTTATCCGCCTTTTTAACAACTTATTTAACGACTTATTTTTACAACTTAAAGACGACTCTCAATCTGCGACTCTTAAGTTCAACTCCAAACTTTAATTCGCTCACATCACTGCTCGATTATTCGTGTCAACTGCAACCCTGGTCCTATCGATAGAGTTGCCTATAGCGTTGCCACTATCACGCTGCCACTACAATCATTGTTTATATATAAATTTATTTGTTATTTTATATTATACATATGTCATAAACAATAAATCAAGATATATCAAAATAGGAGACAAATATAATAAATAATATCTCCATAATAAATTCAAATAATGTAAGTTTCCTCTTATTTTGCAAAGAAAAATATCATTAAAATATATTAATTTCATTAGCTTTGAAATAGAATTTACATTTATGCAACTACAAACGCACAACTACAAACTACATACCTACAGTGAAATTAGAATTAAATGCATCTGAATTAATAATTTTAGTTCGAATTTTTCTGCAATTATTTTATTATAATTCACAAACAAATTCAACTCTTTGGCATATTATATTTAGTTGTGCGATATTTGTGCTACATATAAAATTGTAAAAAACTTACTTAAGTGCATAAAAATGTTTCTGTTAAAGATTATATTGTCGTGTACATTAAGTACGACATGTATAAATGGTAATCCACATTGTGTTGTGTGAACAAAAGCGATGCAAGTAAAAAATTTGTAAAATGGCTTTGTGTGCGTTTTGACGAGGGCGTAAATCAGTGACTAATAGGGGGAGGGGATTGTGTGTGGTGGAAGAGCTTTTTAGTTGCCGAAACGGGCAACCGCAACAGCAACCGAGAGGGTCGATCGATTTCGTCATCCACTCGGATAACCAAATACGCTTTTATGTCATTAACACACACACACAGACACACTGAATACCCGCAACGATTACGAGCACACACACAATGTTAAACAATGCCAAATATGAATTCAATTCGGAATCAAATAACATTGCACTTGAGTGTGTTGCTGTTGGCATTGTTCAAATCTGTTGTGCATATTCTGCAGGCTCAGCAATATTTTAATTATAATACAGTTGGTACACAAACTACTCTACCTCCCTCCCACCCTCTTTATCTTTATGCAATTAACTAGCCATCACATATAAAAACACAATTTTAAATTAATTTCTCATAACTTTTTGGCGTGCGACATTTTTGCAGCTGTCAAAACGTGAATTGAATATGGTTAATTCAGTTGATTCATATTTAAACAACAGCTTTAAGTTGCATTTTATTCATGAGTATACCCGCTTTAAATCATAATGAGAGTTTGATAATTTCATACGCTTGATTTCACAATCACATCCAGTTACCTGTTACAGGATATTTCTCAATTGTTCGCATTCAAGCGAAAGTGTTGTGTGCATTTTTTAATGCCAATAAAAAGTGTGCACAGCGTGTTAATTTGTAAAATGAATTAAAAATAAATGTTTTCTATATGTGGCATATAAAATGCTAATGGTTGATGCGGTATAAAATTAATACCGAATCATGTGGTAAATATGTCCATTAAAGAACTGTGTACAAAAATTAAGAATGCTATTTGTCAACATATTTAAATATTTGCTTATTTAGCATTTCATGACTGTGGAAATTATATCATTTTCAGCAAAATGTTAGTTTGAAACAAACTGACTAAATTGAGTGAACTGTTAAGGATTTAAATATATTGTATTTCATTTGTTAATAACTCTCTCAACTCTCTTTCGAAATTTATAAAACCTTTCAAATCATTATAAGAGTCGATTCAAAATGCAATTTAGAAGAAAAATATTGTGCTTTTCTTGAATTTGTAATTGTGAGTCGTATGTATATAGGCAACTTATATTAAATTATTTATTTAGTATTATTTTCACGTTATCTAAGACTTTTAATACTGAAGCCCAATTAACTGTCTGTATTAAAGAGCTAAAGATACAAAACATTTACAAAACTCTTTTAAATAAGTTTCTATTCATTTCTATTACTTGATTCCTTTGTATTTAAGCCAAGTGAAAGAGTATTTTATTTGCAGTATTTTCTTGCAATTCTCCAGCTTAAGTTGGCTGAAAATCTAAACTTTTTAAAGAAGAAGCAGAACAACAAAGCGAACTGCTGATACAGGAAATCTAGGACGCACTGACAAACCGAAGAAGTGACAAAGTTTTCTCGCTGCTCTTTAGAACTTTTTTGTGCACATTTGGCGCGTCGTTTTTCATAATTTTCTTTCTTTTTGACAATTTTTTTGCTCAGTTTGTGTGGGCCCAAATGGCAGAAGAGGCAAAACCCGAAGGTCGAAATCCAAAATGCCTTAAATATTGAAAAGTTTCATTTTGCTCTTGGGGAGTAATTTGTTAAATGCCAAGCCGGAAAAGCTGAAGAGAAATATGATTTTATGCTCTCTATGCCATGAAAAATGATGATGTGTTCATGTGAACAAAACTCTGTCAAAGGATGTCAAAACCTTCTAACAGCAACAACAACAACAACAATGGCAACGAGTAAGCACAATACATCTTTGTCGCAGAATGGTGGTCAAGCTTTGTGGCTTTTATGCGATTATGAATGAAAGACGAACTGCAGAGCTCAGACTCCCCTCACAGTCTCTTCGCCATTGGCATTTGGCATCTGCTGGGGTCGCGGTGAGGTCACATTTTGTTGGGGTTTCGCATGATTAATGCTTAAATAATTTGTAATACGAAGCAGCTTCAATTAAAGGCATCTTGCAGCAATTATATACGATATATCGCATCGTTTGCCAGTCATGTGGAACTGGAGCTGGGCGTGGCCAGCTTGGGCACTTCGTAACCGAATAGGCCACATATTTTGAGAGAGAGAGTGCGAGAGTGTGGGCTGCCCGCAGCGTTAGAAATTCTGTTGGTAAATTAAATTAAACCGCAAAGTGTCTGCTTAAGTTTGCCGCAGGAATGTCGACAGCAGCAGGAGCTGGACCTGAAGCTTTGGCAATTGATAATAAAAATTGCCAAAGTGTCTACTGCCCGATAGGCGTCAGCAGTTGTTGGTTATCTAGGAGGGAGTACTAAATGGGAATCAGTGCTGGCCTACTTACGTTCTTGAACCACGAGTAACTGGTGACTGGCGGCCTGGCATCTGCACGGCATTTGAACGTGACATTTTGGCCCTCGGCACGTGTTACCATACGGCTGGGATCCTCGTTGGCCAAGTGCACCGACACGGTGGGCGGATCTGTAAGAACGAATCGAATGAAATGAAAGTAAAGCGAAAGAGAAAGCAAAAGGCAGAGGCAGACAGAAAGGCGGGCAGGCAGGTCGGGCGTCAAATCTAATGAGCGCTACAAATAGCCGGATAAAAGTCGAAATAATAAACGCAAATGGCTCATAAGGTGAGCCAGCACTGAGCAACTCCAGCCTGGCCAGCTGCCATTGCGTAATGTAGTTAACTCAAGCTGCTGCTGCTGTCCACGCACTGCGCTGCCCGAGGCGGCCTTTTGGTGTCGCTCGGCTGCACATCCTTTGCCTCCGCCCCCTGCCTGCCTGCCTTGGCCATCAGCCAAATGGGTCTATTAGTTACGGTTGTAAAAATCTAATACGCAACCGAGACTGGCGCCAGCGCGTCATGTCCGGCCGCGGCCGCCATCTTGTGCTGCGCGTGGACACAGCAACTATGGCGCGACGAGTTGCCACGCGGCCCAAGATATTGCTGACGTTTATGGTGAATTATTAAAAATGCCGCACGAAATTAAACTGAAATGAAGTTGAGGCCGAGGCAGAGGCGACAAGGAGTTGGGGCTGCTGCTGCTGCTGCTGAGTGCAGGTAAGTAATTCAATTTGTTGCTCTTCAGGCAGGGGAGTAATGCGAATCGGAAGCCGGAAGCGGATGTTGCAAATGTTATGGCATTATGGCTAGGCGAAAAATGAGCGCAGGAAACAGTGGAATAACGGTGAAAATTTAATCTACTCAAGTCGCAAGGCAACCAGCAGCAGAAGAAGAGGCAGAAACAGGCCAAGTCAAGCCAAAGGGCAGACTGCATTGCATAAGCTGCTTACGAGCAGCAGCAACAGGTGAATAGGTTGTGACTGTGGCTGGCACTGTGACCTGCGGCAGCACAAGCACAAGCTGAGGAAGCCTAGCGGCCTCGCTGAGCCTGTTGCTCTCTCTCTAATCAAATAATGTTGCTCTGGCCCTAATACGCTTCTAATTGGACTTGCCTCGGCGGAAAGTGCTTTCAACTACGCACACACACACACATGCTCAATAGGGGTCTGGTGAGAAGGATACACATAAGCCTCTCACTTGCTGTGCGTGTGTGTGTGTGTGGGTGTCGCATTGTTGACATAATTGAAAGTATGGCCAGAGTTCATTCAAAAGCAGCAGCTCAAGCTCACCTGCCAGCAGAGCAGTGTGCACTGTACCTATATACATGTGCATGAGTTTATGTGTGTGTGTGTGTGTGTGTACTTACATGCCACACGTATAATGCGCTTGTCGTCAATGGCACCGCCCGAGAACCAGGGATTGGTGGCACGGCAAGTCAGTTCGGCATTGTCGTTCTCCGAGGTTACCTTCAGCGTGAGGATGCTCGTCGTGATGTTGGCATCCTGCAAAGAAAACATAACAATGATTTGTTGCAATTGGCTGCAGAACTGCCCAGAATAATGACACGCACTACACTTGCTCTCTCTCTCTACTTTCTTTCTCTCTCTGTCTCTCTCTGCTCTGCCAGTATTCGGTTACGACAGCTGCTGCGCAATTGTTTGGCAACAATCGAACCAAGAACAAAGCTGGCAGTATAATGAGCACTTTCACACACACACACATACATACACACTCTCTCTATCTCTTTACCATCTCCCTCTCTCTCCCACACACACAGAGTTATCCACTTGACCACACATGAAACTGGCTTACATAAGGATCGGTTATGCACGAGTTGCCTGATGCCAGTGGACATCTCGTTTGCCCCAGAGCAGCCTGTACTGTATGTACTCGTACACAGCTGAGGCGGCTCACGTATCCAACCCTGACCAGCAGGCAGCAGTGGCCAAAGCAGACAGTCGAGTCTCTTTGCATGGCATAATTAGAAAGCGAGAAAGCCATGCAGGACGACGGCAAAAACGGGATAACTAATGGAAACTGAAAACCGAGCTGTCTTTACTTGCTGCGGTCGCCTGTCTAGCTATCGTGTTCCCCCAACTCTGCCTCAGGCATGCCCCACACTCCCCTAGGCATCTCTACACATGCAACAGAGAGAGTGAGAAAGGCAGAACTGACAAATTCCGAGGCTGGTTGAAAAAATTGCGGCTGGTGCTTAACAAATGGCTTGGCCAGTCTACATAAATTCAAATAAAAATTCGCACATTAGCCGAGGCAATGTACGTCCCTCTCTCCCCCTTTATTCATCCATCCCTTTGAGAGTGCAAATTTGTACAGTGAGCTGCAAAGTTTTCGGCACTGCACTTCATCAAAGAGGGGCAGCAGCAGTAACGGGCAGAGGGGGCTGCGTTTGAACGTTGCCAAGGATTGGCCTGCAAGGGAAAGGGGGCAAGGGGCAGTAGGACGGACGGACGGGCCACTTGAAGTCAACTTGTCTGCAGCTTTTGGCTCTGCGGCTGCAGTGAAACTTTGCCCGGACTCACGTCGCCTTTTAGGGTCACCCAGTGGTCGGCAGAGCTGCTGCTGCTGCAGTTGCTGCTGCTGCTGTTGTTGTTGTTGCTATTGTAGTTGCACTACAGAGGTTATTAAAGCGTCGCACAGTTGCTCAAAGTTCTCGCAGTGCTTGCGTGTGTATGTGTGTGTGAAGCGGCTATCAAATGTCAAACGTAGAAAGCAAATTTGCCGGCAAAAAGTTTAAGTTGCCTAGAGAGAAGTTTTTGTATTGCTGCCCACAGGGTAGAGGAGTGTAATAACTGTATGCCAGTCGAAAATGTATATAACATACATTCTTCATCAACATTAACAAAACTTCGATATGGATCGTAGTCACTTTAAAGGCTTCTTAGAACAACCTCATTTGGTTACAATATGTCTTGCGCTGCCGTAAATTCATCAATATAAATGAATTCTTAAGTTAAATACATACATATACAGTGAGTCAAGTAAATCTTTTTTTTGTATATGTTAATGCTATGTACATATGTATGTGTAAAGTGTTTCTTGACATACTGTACAATGTTGTGTCGTTCGTGAACGAACGAACTAAATTGAAGCATCTTTAAGCAAGTTTAAAAAATGAACGATTGAACTAAATGAACGACCTAGTTCATTGATTTTAAACGAACGAACAAACTTATTCCTCAAATTGAACTAGGATTACCCAACACTACTATATATTAATATGTTTATTCTTTTCTTAAGTGTGACCTTAGTCAATACACTAACGTAAGTTTATTCAATAAACGATATATTGTCGATATTCTTATCGCTATAATAGTGTTGAATAACGCAAAAGGAGCGAGAGAGCGTCACTATCGTTTAAGAATGAAATTGAAATTGGATTGAAATTGTGCAAAGGCATTGAATAAATAAAATGAAGACAATAAATTATTATCTCCACGTAATGAACTTACAGTTACTGTGCACTTTAACCTTCAATGTCTAAATGAGTGCTTAACATTTAGTTGTTAAAGCATAATAAAGATAGAACTTATTGAAGAAATAGTTTTATTGATTTCTAAGGCGCAACCTACTAGTATGCAATGCAAAATACTACAAGTATGAGAGTTAGCTGGTATATACAATAACTATTGAGCAGACTCGACAGTAGCTTACTTACTAGTCTGCCCTGCTCTGTTCCACGCACTCTCTCTCTCTCTCGCTTTTACTCACTTTTCCCATTTAATCTCTCTCACTTTCCGTTTCATCTACTCTTTCACATTAACTTTCACTGCCCCGTTCACTCTCACTCACTTTCCTCGTAGAACTTCTTCACTTACCTCTTTGTCACTGTGCACAGTGACCTCAGCATTGCGAATGGGTTCCCCGTCCAGCAGCCAGGCGATCTTGGCCGCCGGATACGAGCCCCATGACTCGCAGCGTATGGCCATGGGATGCCCCGCCGTGAGCAGATCGTTGGGCGTGATAATCTTCACTCTTATGGGTTTCACTGTGAACAGAAAGAGACGGGGATAATGTGTCAGCAGCAACAGTGACAGTGGACAGTGGAAGTGTTCACTTACAGTGCACCTGCACAGTGACATCTTTGGTGACGGGCTCCAGCAGCCGCGTGCCCTGCGCCCGACACTCGATGCGAGCGCCATAGTAATCCCGCGTCGTGGTGCCGATGAGCAGTTGATTCACCATCACTGTGGCACCCTCCTCGACGGAGGTGTGGCTAGTGCCGATGAGCTCGTTGCCATCGCGCCACCAGGTGACCTTGGGCGGCGGACGGCCTGTAAAAGTGGAAAAAAGCCCCTTGATGAGTGACCACTGTCGATGTTGGTTGGCCGCAATATGGCAGCCAACTGACAGTTTGACAGGCTGAGTGGGTCAGCTGTCAGCTGGCAACCACCTCCCCTACTGCACCCCCTTCCCACAATATACTTACCGCCACGCACTTGACAGCAGAGAAAGAGCTCGTAACCCTCGCGGAAGGGACCTGCCATTTGAGAGATTTCCTTGCCCTGCGCATCAAAGATGCGTGGCTCCTCGGGTGGCACTGGAATACATATATATGCATGTGTTAGTGTGTGTGTGTGTGTCTGTTCTGGCAGCTGCAACTTACCCACTAAGGTGAGATTATGGCGAAAATTGCGCGTGGGCGAATTGAAGAAATCGATGCGGCAGCGATAGACGCCGCCATCCTCCGGCTTAACATCCTTGATCTGCAGCCGCGAATCCTTGGGATTATCGCCGATGCTGAAGAACAAACGTTGCCCCAGATCGCTAGCTATGGCCGCATGTGGCGCCAGTTTTACATTGCCGCCGCGCGAGTCCAAACTAGAGGAGAGCGACAGAGCAAGAGAATGATAAGAGAGAGAGAGAGAAGGCATAAGTTAAGTGTGAATTTAGTGTGGGGGCGTGGCAGGGGGCAGGGTGTACACAGAGCGCTTATTATACGTCATAAATAAACATATGCAGGCATCTCCTGGCCATTAGTTTGGCACTCTGGCACTGCCACAGGCGCCCAGGTTGTCCTTCTGTTCCCATAATTTACGTCCATAAAAAATGGCGCTACACTTGCGCTGTCTGTGTGGCAGTGTGTGTCAGTGTGTGTGTGTGAGTGTGCTGGAGTGTGTTGTGCTTCCTGTACTTTACTTTGTTGTGCTGCGGATCCGTTACCGCGTGCCACGTCGCGCGTTCGCCGGCTTTGGCAGCTTTGCGCAAATTGCAGCAATTTGTTGCTGTTTTAGCAAATTACTCTGTTTATTTCGTGTACGCGTTCGACGACTGTTGCTGCTGCTGCTGTTGCTCTTGCTGCAGTTGTTTATGATTATCGACTGCTGGCCAGTTCACCTGCCCGCCCCCTGCCTGCCTGCGCACTCTCCTCCTTCACTGACACCGATTCCACTCGATAGTTTGTGCTTGTGGCACGCAAAAGCTGATGGCGCCACGCTTGAAATGCGTGCGGCACATTGAAAATTTATCAACTGCAATTTATAAAACCCGCCAAAGGGCGTGGCCAATGCGGGTGCGTGTGCTTGTGTGTGTGTCTGTGTGGCCCGTGTGTGCGTGAAAATTTGCTACACTTTAGCGATGGCAACTGTAATCGGATGTGCTTTACATTTATTATAACAAAGTGGATTATGACGGCATGAACGGGCGCATCCTTGCCACGCACACACACACACACACACATAACTCACGCATACACACACACACACTCTGTGCTGGGGTCGTACAAAAGGCAGCGAACAAAAAATGTGTGAAAAATGCGGCAAGTGCGATGCCGGCAAAGGATGTTGACGATTACTTCAGGTTTTTGATGGATGCCTGTCGCTGGCATGTGTACATGTGTGTATGCGTGTGTGTGATGTGTGGGTGTATGTGTGTGTGTGTGCCACTTGGGTAACATTTCCGACAACACTTTCCCGGCACCGACTTAAGCGTTTTTTGCGCCAGCTAAATAGTTTGCCCAGCCTTTGAAATTGATTTGCCCTGCCCCACTTCCACTTCTTCCCCTTCCCCCTTTGCTGACACTTACCTGTACAGCGGAATGCCGGTGGTGTCCTTGAACCAAAGCAGCAGCTTCACCGAATCCTGTTGCGTGGGTGGCGTCAAATCGCACGGCAGATCGACTGTCTTCCCGGGCGCAGCCCAAACCAGACGTGCAGGTACTGAAAATAAGAGAAGAAAGAAGAAAGTTGATTTTTTTATTAGCAACCAAGAGTGCGAGGGGTGGAGGGGTGGCCAACAACCAATTGAAGTTGTCAGGCAAGGTAGGAAGCTGGCGCGTTGATAAAATATATTTATTTCTTATTTGCACATCCTGCATGATTCGCCTGATTGTTTGTTATTTTAACACAATGCTTCCGCTTGCCTTGCGAATCGCGGGCGGCAATGATATCAAATAGGGGTGAGGGGACGTGGCGGAAAGGTGGCACAAAATGGGCGACTCTGGCGCCCACTTGCCCGCACTGCCCCCGCGTGCTGTCATTGTCTGTTCGACTCTTCCGTTTGTCGGCGTCGTTGTTGTCCTTGTCGTTGTTCAGGCTGCCGCTGTTGTTGTTGTTGCTATTATTGTTGTTGTTGTTGTTGTGCTTGTTCAGCTTGTTGTTCGCCGAGTTTGTTATTTACCAGAAAAAGGAGCAAAAAAAAACCCAAAGCGAAACGATAATAAAAATATATAAAGACAAAAAATATTTCTCGAATCGAGCAGCTTCGGTTCCGACATGTTTTGGCCTTGTTTCATGGCATGCGGGCAAGGGGGAGAGGCAGGTGAGGCAGGCAACCTGTAAAATTTTGCGACATTGCTTCCAGTCGAATGGCTTCTTTTATTTTCGTAAGCGGCATATTGAAGTTCAATGCATGCGCCCACGTCAGAGACAGAGACAGCAAATGCCAAGCCACGTGAGAAGCTTCAATTAAAGCGATGCTTAGGTTAAGTTGAAAGAAGATTTCCATCACGTTAAAACCAAACCGAAAAAAAGGAAATGAAGAAATTATGTTTTAATGCAATTTTGCTTTAGCAAAAAATCCACAGAATCCACTCAGCGTGGAGTGGCGTGTTTTAACGAGCTGCTGGACAGCGTCGAGCAGAAATTACGAGCAGGAGGAGGAACAGGAGTGGGAGGGTATTAAAACAGCGACGACGCATTCATTTCACAAACAATTTTAAAAGGCATTTTACTTCACTTTCGAGTTGAGAGAAGGAAGAGGAGGTAAGAGAGAGAGAGAGAGAGGGAAAGAGTGAAGTGCAGAGACGTGGCAAGCTTGATGTTTTGTGTTTTCTTTGTGGCACTTTGATGTTCAAATGTTTTTGCCAGCACCGAAAGTGAAGTGCAAATTTTATGGCCATCTGCCCCCCTCGCCCTGCCCTACCCCTTGTGCTGCCCTGGCTTAAAATGCGCTGCCATTACCTGCGCAAGCAAAGGATTAGCGCAGGTTGGAAAGAAAAATGAGAAGGAGTTGGCAAGCGGTTGCAGCCGCAATGTCATGCATAAATTTATGCAGCCACACGCACACTCACACACACACGCACACACACACAAAGAGAGCGAAAGTATTAGGAAATTATTGAAATGCTGCGAGTTGGTGGTGCTGCTGCACGGGGCGTGGCAGCCGCAAAGCCGCAACGCCATTTGTTATATGGCGCTGCATACTTTCAGGCGCGCTCGCATGCGCTGACAGCTTGAGCAAAATGGCAAACATTTCGCTGGCGCTGGCAACGCAGTTTCCGGCAATTTGTCAACGCTTTGGCTTGCGGCAAGCTGAGCAAATTGGAAGCGCGCCGAACGAGAGAGAGAGGGAGAGAGAGAGAGCAAAAGTCGACAAGGACTGCCGCAAATCCTTATGAATGGCGCCAACGGGCAGAGCCGTAGCTAGTTTATATTGTATTTGCTTAGCAGCTGCGGTTGGCCAGGAAACGCCTGTTGCCCTGTGCCACCTACTTCCCCCTCCCCTTTGCTGTTAACTGCTACTACTTGCCCACTTAATTAGGCGCAGCTCGGCCCCACCAAATCAAAGTTGCAAGCACTTTGAAGTTGTCCAGGTTTGCCTCGTGCGTTGTTTTTTTAAGCTGCCCCAATGTGAATCTATTTATAATTGCCTGTGGCATTTGCCCCTGCATCCACCTCCGCCTCCTTCCCCTCGCCCAACTGGCGGCAATCGTCTGCCCGTTTTTAATGATTTATGCATTCATTTAATTCTTTTATTGGCAGCCCATGGGGACGCTGAGGACTTTGATGTCGCTGCCGTATTCAAAATACACACGCGCTGCCTCAAGCTGGCCCCCTTTGCCCCTCTCTCCCTTACTCACTCTCTTTCATTCTTGCTCCCCCTTGAGTTTTGAGCTCTGCGCATACCTGGTCCCCTCATTGCTGCCTCGCCTTGCTGCCAGTTCGTTTTGATGTTTTGTTTTGACACATCGCATTATTTGCGCCTATTTTTAGGCTCTTTTGTAAATTACTTAACACGATGTGACGTACATGAGAGGAAGGGAAGGGGAGGGGCTGCGCTGTTCAATTGGAATTTTTACTACTCAAGGCAGATGGCTTTAGTTGGTTCATTATTCAGGCATCGATGCATTTGACAGGCTCTCAACGATGGCATCAATTCATATCCATCGTGTGTGTGTTGAGAGTGCTAAGAGTTTATGGCTCCATTGTGAGTTCCAATTAAGTCGTGTAGAAACGGGAAATGTTTTGAGAACTTTCGTTATTAGTTCCGAAATAAAACTGGGGAGAGAATTATGCGGGGCTATAAATAAAGCACAGCATCATCAACATTTGAGCAGCGCACGAGGGTAAATGATGTTTTTATGAGGTGCCCAGTTGGACTAGCTACAACATGAGTATTTTCTAGGCTTAGCTGGCAGTTCTCTACCCCCTCTCTCCCTCTCTCTTTTTCCTTTAAAGTATCAGAATTCAGCTGGGCCTGGTACACACACATTACGCATACGCAGCGTGCGACTTTGCATGCATAAAACACGCGCTGAGCCGACATTTTATGCACCATTTTAACTCAGTTCGCCTTCCGCTCCCTGCTGCGTAGGTGGGCGTGGCCCTGAGCAGGCGCATTAATTATGCAGGCAGCAGGCAACTCGTTCGCTTTAAGAAGCAAAACAAAACGCTTTAAATTGGATTCTACTCTCTCTCCCAAATTAAATGCCAGCCCCAATTCAATTAAAATATAAAATATATATACTAAAAATATATAGCGGGGGGTTAATGAACTCTGTGGCAATAAAAAGATTTGGCAAACAATGCAAAAAATAATAGAAAATCAACAGCAAAACGTGTCGCTAAATAAACTAAACCAGATACCGACAGCGGCAGCGTGCCAAATGTGGCACGCAATGTAAACAACAACAACAGCAATACTGACAGCAACAATAACAAGAGCAGCAGCAGCACCTACAACAAGCAATACAAATAAATGGGGGAAAAAAGCGAACAAATAATTTGGCAGCCTTTCAATAACAACGAAATTTTTTTTCCTTTTTTTCAATTCGATCAAATTGTTTTATTGCACAGTTTTCACTAGATTATTTTATTTAAAGGCTGCACTAATGCCCTGGGGAGGGGGAGATAGGGTGCTTTGTGCCACATAGGTTCGCGCTGTGGTTAAATTGTTGTTGTTGTTGTGGTTGCGGTGGCAGCCAATGGGGAAAATCAGCTTGTTGCTGAATTTCGAGCAGAATGATTAAACAAATTGGAAAAGTCTTCAGCAATGTTAAAATGCCCTGAAAGGTAGAATATATGTTTATATATATAAACATAAATATATATAAAGATTAAGTTGGTGCCATAACTGAACAGACTCAGCAGCTGCTGCTAAGCAACACTCCGAACCAACTGAATATGTCTGAAATACACAAATAGTTTTGAGTTTTGATTGAAACATTAGAAAACTCAATTACGAGTGGTAAAAAACTAAGTTAATTAAGTGCAATTTGAGTGAGTGTGCACACACACTGTCTATATATACACCTGTATGTGTGTGTGTGTTGGCACTGCTAATGAAAAGTTTATTTAGAGCGCTGGCAACTTTGAACCAAATTAGAGGCAATTGCCAAGATAAATATTTAAGTTCCACTATTCACAGCTGCCACGCCTGCCAGATGGCTAAGGCGTATTCTCCGACCCCACGCCCCCTCTCCCCCCCTCTCTCTCTCTGTCTATCTCTCTTAGTGTCTTTCTTGTCTGCCTGCTGCTGTTGCCTTTTGCCTTGCTGCCTTTTAAATATTTTATTCAGCTGCTTTTGTCCTGTTTCTTTTTTTTCTACGCCTTTGCGCCGCATTGGGGCAAATTGTTTACATTTAAATTGTACATTATGGCAAACACACACACATACACAAACAGTGCACACATGTGGCACACTCACTCTCACACACACACACTTGCGCAGCGCTCGACATGGCCACAAAATGTAGCAAGTTGAGAGCGAAAGTGGTTGCCAGCTGCTGCTGCTGCTGTAGCAGTCGCAGCTTCCGAGTAGCCTCCTCCGTGGCCACGCCTACCTCCCTGCCTTCTCCTGCCTCTCTTGCTGGCCAGGGCGTAAGTAGTCAAAGTCGTCAGTGACCCTAATGTACTTTCTCACACTTTTAGCCAGCATTACGGACTAACTAACTGAGCTGCCTATGTGTGCGGTGTGTGCTTGTGTGTGTGTGTGTGTTTGTCTCTGCCTGTGCACAGTAAACTTTTTAAAGTGCTTATTCACACACTCGCACACACACACTCATTGAAGCTGCTGCTAATATGCATGTAGTGGAACTGTATTTACTTATAATTAGAAATGCCGGCATGTTTTGCCTTTCTACTGCGGTGTTTGTGCAGCTCTCTCTCTCTCTCGCACTTCAACAATACCTCTCTCTCTCTCTCTCTCTCTTTATAACACTTCCTCTCTCTCTCGCTCTACTGCTTTGTGTGCATTTCCGGTCGCCATCATGTTGTGCAGCAAATAAAGCCAACAACTTTCAACGCACACACAACAGTTTTTTGCCTTTGCTGCCAGCCAAGCGAAGCAACTTGTGTGTGTGTGTGTGTGTATATGTGTATGTGTGAATATTTTTTTGAAAAATCATTTGCAAGTCTCGTCCGAAATTGCTGTGTCAAAAAGCTGGCGCCAGTCACAGCTCAGCGAGCAACAAATGCTCGCACGGCGCAAGTCAATTAGGCCAAAAAAATCAAATATTTTGCTGGCCAAGACGGGCAGAGCTTTAATTATGGCATGCCAACCTGCTGCTGTTACTACAGGGTATCTGCTTGCTGCGCGTATTTGCTGTTTGCTTTGTTATTTTTGTTTCTTTCGCTGGGGTCAGTTGCTGTCAGTGAAAGTTTTCAAATTAAATTCAGCGACGCCATTTTCAATTAGAAAAGTTCGCGTGGCAAAGTTATTCGCAGCAAGCAGGCCGTGGCTGTGGCAGAGGCAGAGGCTGAAGCTGAGGCCGAAACAAGTCAATGCCGCCTGTCTTCAGTGCCAGCAGCAGCAGCGCCAGCGCTCTTGCGGCTGCTGGCACTGAAGACAGGCGGCCTCATCGGCTGTCGTGGTTGCCTCATCATCGCGCGTGGCGAGTTCTTATCAGTTGCTCAGCTCAGCTCAAGGCAGCCTACTCACAACACTTGCCTCCCTCTCGCCCTCACAGTCACTCTCCTCCTCTCTTCCTCCTTCTCTCTGCTGTCCCTTGTGCGTCTTGGCGTTCAATTAAAATGCGTTCGCTGTCATTTTGGACGCCGTATTGCACTCGGCTACGTGATTTAATAATAAAATACGAAAAATATTCCAGTCAGCGCTTTGCTTGTTCTGCTCCTTCTACTGCTGCTGCTGTTGCTTGGCATTGTTCTCTGGCTGGACCGCGTGCCGGACCATTACGTGGCTGCCCTCTCTGACTTGCTGCTTTCATTTTTTGCAACTGTTGCGCTAGCGAGGCTGCCCTTTCAGCCTCTCCCTGCCTCTCTCTCTGAGTGCCAATCAACATTAAATGCGAATGTTAAAGTGCAAAGGCTTTGAACATAAACTGATTACCTACTCGTTGCTGGTTACGCATACGCAGCGTAAGCCGCTTACCACTGAGTGGGGGAATGAGCAAAGAGGGCAGCCTGGCAGCCTTATTAATGCATATTTCAGTTACTGTTTTTAGCATTGCTTGCATATTTGATTTATATATCTGCCCCGCCTCCTCAGCGCACTTAACTATTTATATCATTTCAATTGAGAATTATGGAAAACATTTTAAATGACCGCAATTACCGTACTCTGAAATTTATTTTATGTTAATTGCTCCTGCACACTGCACACTGGGACCAGTTGCGGGCGTGTTCTGTGTGGTGTTGCTGTTGCTCTGCTGCTCTGACCTAGTGGTCGCTCTAATAGCGCGTAAATTACTTGATTTAAATTACATGCGCAGCACAAATACTTGCCCCATGGGGCCAAGGGGCAGCGTGGCAAAAAGGAGCGGCGCCACGCCTAGTGGCAATGCGCAAATACATAGCAACTGCAGGCTGCAAGTGCGCACATGTGGCCATGATTTATAAAAATGTATGCGATTTTAATTTTGACCAAATGTAAAAGTAAACAGCAAGAGAACTTCAAGCGCAGCACGAACTGAGAATACTCTAACTAAGGAGAAAGTAAAACAAATCAATCGAACATAAATAACTTTAACTGAACCTTACTTATTGCGCCTAATTTTATGCCACTTTAGCAAACCTAACCTTATATGAGCTAATATTATCTTGCACAACTTTAGCAAACCTTTCTTCACCTCAAATAACATTGGCATTGTAATCTCATCTAAAGTATGTTAAGGGTATACTTTCTTAAGCTAACCAAACCTTAAACCTTTCTCAGACTAACCTAACTCAGTAAGGCATCATCAACTCGTAATTATTCTCAAATAATTCGTATCTAACCTTACATAATTCAAACTTATACTTAGACAAACTATTCTCAACATCAATTTGAGATTAGCAAACATAATATATGCGAAATTAAAGTAAAATAAACATATGTTACATAACATTGATACAGAGAACCTCATTTAACCATATGCTCAATTGTTTTAAGTTTATCGAAAATAAAATCGTATGCAATCCTAACCTTACTGATGCTTACCAACACTATATGTAACATATATGTTATTGACATTTTACTGATATGTTACAGACATTTGACAGCCATGTAACAGATTCCTAAAAGTCCTGTAAGAGACATGTCAACGACTTGTTATAGACATTTTACAGACACGTTACAGACACCTTCCAAATATTTTACAGATATGTAATAGCCATGTTACAAATACGTTACAGACAGCTTACAGATAATATATAGATAACTTGAGCTAACCTTACTTTAAATAAACTCCTTACATAACTCATATAAAGCAGTTAATCTCATCTTAACCAACTTAACCGCAGCTTACTTAATACAATTCCCATAAAGACTCTTAAAGCTTTTTAAATTTGAGTCAACTTTTGCCATTTCCAAATTTAATTCAATATATTCCACAGCGAACTTTTCTCGATTCTCGCATTTTTTCAATAAAATTAATTATTTTTCTGCCCCAGAGGGACGTATTCGAAATTAATAAGTATCGAAGCTGCGGAGCAAATCGTTTGATGTTGGTAAAAATCGAATACATAAGAGGAAATTCGCCGAGGCAAACGCGTTGCGCAAGCTGTGGGGATGTGCTGTGCCTGCTATAGGGTATAAAAATGAACCGCAATGAAAACATTGCACCGCAAATTTTGTTGAGCGAGGGAGAAGGAGAGGGAGAGGGTGGTGCGAGGACAACTGTAACTGGAAAATAGTGAAAATGAGCAAATAAATTAAAAAGGCAGACAGAGGCAGCAGCAGAGGCAGCGACAGCAGCAGAGGCAGAGGCAGCAGCAGAGGCAGCGGCATTTAAAAGTAAAATATGGCAACGACATGCAGCAAAACATTTTTGCAAACGTTGCAGGCAGCCGCTGCCGCAGCAGCAGCAACAACTACATCTGCAACATGCAACACATGCTGTGCAACATGGCCCCAGCTCCAGCGACAATTTCGGGCGTCAAGGGCCAAGACTCGCCTCGAAACTAGGACAACGCTCTGGCAGAGCAGAGCGAGCGCCATTGTGTGCTGCATGAGGCAAGTGGCGGTGAGGCAGGGGAGGGACTGGAGAAGGTTGCTGACTGTGGCTCAGACATGGCGCATTATTTACACGCGTGTTTATTATTTTCAATTAAAATGGCCACTGGGCGCCTTTTCATAGCTAAACATGACGCTGCTCTAGCTCCGACTGTGACTCATGTCTGCCCTTCCCTCCCTACACCCCTCCCCAACCATCCTTACAGCAAGAATAACTCACAGATACGAGCTACAAATAGTTTGTAAATGCCGCCCGCTCGGACCCTGAAGGGGGGAGCTTTATTTATAGTTCATCTTCAAGTTGTTTGTCGTAAAATTGCGTAAAAATCATTTTTGAATTTGTGCCAGTTTTTTTGTTTTGGTTTTAGAAACAGAAGCAGCAGCAGTGGCACGCAGCGTAGCCCTGCGCTGTGGCATGGCATATGTACACATATTATATTGTATATATATATATATATAACATATACTATATGCAACGGAAATATTTGCTTCTATACGTGGCCAGATCTGAGAATTTCCACAGTGTGACACGATGAGAGAACTTAAAATAAATTTATGTGTTTTTAATACAATTTAATTAAGGTGCTTTTTCCCCGAGTGGCCGAACTAGTCAGCAAAAGACTATATATAGTATATGACATATGTAAGCTAAGGTGTGTGAGAGTAGGAAAGGAATGGCAGAGAGAGACAGAGAGAGAGGAGAGGAAAGAGCATGAGTCACATTTAATGATCACAGGGCTCAAAGTGAAACGATAGTTATAAGTCAATGTTAGTGTGAATAAAGTTAAGTATATTACAATATAGTATAATAATATAATATTCTATATAATGCTCATTATCTGTGCCTTAAGTCTGTATAATTCATTTCCTATCGGTATGTTAAAAAAAGAACTAAAATAAGTTGTTGTTTCTTTAGTTAAATGCGGCGCTAAAATGGAAATTTTGTATTGACCAAAGTAAAATAAAGATATTAAATGTAAAGGGAGAAAGAGGGAGAGAATGAGAAAGAGAGAGAGACAGAGATAGATATAGATGGAGACTGTTTTATATAGCAAGACGTAGCTCAAAGTGAATATCTTGAGAGCAATATCAGTGCGAATTTAAACACACTTCCATATCTAACTTAACGTGTATCTTAAAGCTTAAGCTGCTGAAGTTTGTCATGCTCCACCTATATACCATATATACTCCATCTACAGGGTATGCCTAGTGCAGCTGCAAGCGCATAACTTTTAAAATTTAATTTGCAATATGTTCTCAGCAAAAAAGGAATATAAAACGAAAAAAACGAAAAAGGAAATTTCTGGTGCCACGCGGCGAAACGAAAAGAAAATTAAAGTTGATATGGCGCCACTTTGGACTGCAAAAAGACAGCAACAACAACAACAACAGCAGCAGCAGCAGCAACTCGAGCAGCGACAAAAGTTGCCGTCGCTGTGGCAGTTGCTGTTGCTGCTACCGGGGCGAAAATCAATTTAATTGCAGCTGACAATTAAATTTACGCTGAATTAACGGCGACACTTCACTTTTTCCGCCCGTCCTGGCGCGCTTCGAGTGCCCATCTCAGCCAGCAAGCTATGCTGCTCTCTGCCCGCCTCTTCTTCACTTTCTCTACCCCATTTTTTTTTCTCCCCCCTCTGTCGCTCTTTCTTTCTCTTTTCCTGCCAGGCTCAACAACAGTCAGACAAACGTCGCGCTGATTTCTTGTCAAACAATTTTTTAATCAGTGTCGCTTCAACAGCGCCATCCCTCGGCCGGCAGCAGCAACAGCAGTGGCAGCAACAGCAGCCGTGGCAGCAACAGCTCTCGCAGTTCTTTAGTCGCGTTGTTTAATTTCATTTGCTTGGCGCTTTTCACACACTTTTTGCACTTCCAGTTGGCATTTTGCACGAGGGGCAGCTTGGTAATTGCCTGCAGATTTTTGGAGCCATTTATTTTGACACTGACTCGCATTGGGTGGCCCAAGCAGGGGAAGGGGGTACGGAGGGGGTGTCCAGAAACGAAGCCCATTGCCAGCTGCTTAATTTGACAAATTCGCATGACGCATGACGTGAAGACTGTTGAAGGCTGGTGGCTAATTAGGCGCCACAGCGCCTTGGCTTTCCAAGAATTCACTGGAGAATTTTGTTTTTTATGAGCTGCATATGCCACATGCATATGCAACAACAAAAGCAACAACAATCGCAATAACGAGACAAGACAAGTGCCGCCTGCAAGTTTGTTTGCGCTGCGTAAACAAATAATTAAAATAATGCGTTGAGGCAGCTGCAACTGGCTGAGCTGCAACTGCCCCAGCTGCCTCTGCTGCCCCTGCTGCCCCTGCTGCCTCTGCTGTCTCTGCTGCCCCTGCTGCCTCGACTGCCTCAGCTGCTGCTGCTGGTTTTGCCATCAAGCGCATCGACGCTGGGAACTTCGTCAAGTTTGCATCCACATTGGCCCACATTTTTCGGGCCATTTCGATGGATTGCTCCAATGTGCACTGTGTGTGCAATGTGTTGAGCACATGCTGCGAAAGCTTTTAATTGTTTCTTTGTTTTCCGCTTGTTTGCTTATCGTTTTCCGTTGCTGCTTGTTCTGCTGCTGCTTCTTCTTCTTCTGTTTTGTTAACTAATATGCGTCAGCTGCGACCCCGAGCGACCCCAGCAGCAGCAACGACGTTGTTCTTTTTGTTGCCGCTAATTGATTTATTTACTGTGAGTTTAGGGCGTGTGGGAGGGGAGGGAATGGTAAAGAGAGGGGCAGAGAGGGTGGGTAAGGGTGTGCACGAGAGGAGTGTTGGGGAAGGGGGTGTTTTGAAATAAGTAATTTTATGCTAATTTGCTTGTTAATCATCCAACTCGATATCCTAAATGAGTTTGCTGTGTGTCAGAGTGTGCTTAGTGTGTGTGTGTGCTGCATGTGTGTGTGTGTGTGTGCTGTATGTATGTGTGTGTATGCTGTATGTGGGTGTGCTGTGTGTGTGCATTTAAGTGCCATTTCGCTGGTGCCTTGCAGGGGCAACACAAATGAAGTGTGAAGTGTTGGCAGCATTGTTGTTGTTGTTATTATTGCTGCTGCTGCTGTTGCTGTTGTTGCTGCGCATTGATTGCTAATGAGCATGAACATTTAGATGATTTAATGCGGCGCCCTTTTGCCTCGCATTTAACGTCGTGACAGCATTTCCAAATGTAGCCGAAAGCAGCAACAGCAACAACAGAAAGAAATGATTGAAAGACTTGCTGTCCCTGCCTGTAGCACTCTCTCTCTCTCTCTCTCTCTCTCTCCTCTACACACTGTCTGCCTGTTCTCTTGCTCCCTATCTCTACCTCCCTTCTCCTATCCCTCTTCCTCATCCTCTCCCTCACTTTCTCACTGCCTTCTTCAATTTCGCCATAAAGCAAATTTGCAGCCAAGTTCGATAGGAGGCTCAGGCTCCAATCGACTATATATCAAGCAGACGCTTGTTTATGGTCACGCCCAGCAGCATCCGCATAGCCCTCCCTGCCGGCGATAGCCCAAATCTGGCTCAAAGGCGACGCCTCGGGGCAAGAGTATCAGTTGGCCAGACGAGTTGCCATAACTCAGTCAAGGCGGCGCATTCAATTTGGCTCACCTCGCTACCAACACAGCAAACTATGCAGTGTCTCTGTGTGTGTGTACGTGTGTGTGTGCGAGTGTGAGTAAGTGTGTGTTGGTTGCCTGCTTTTTGGCCATTTTGTAGCTATTTTATTTTATATTTATTTGGCGCTTCTTTTGCCATTTTGTTGCCTGCGCTCTGTGTGACATTTCAACGCGCTGCTTCACTGCTTGGCGCACTAAATCCGCTTTTACGAGTTTATTTATATGCAAAATATGTAAATTTACGACCAACAGCAGCAGCAACAAGGAGGAGGGGGGCAACAGCAGCAGGGACAGTGGCAAATAAGGCTTGTACTCAGCTTTATGCAGAGCACTGCATACTTTGGGGGGCGTGTGTGTTTAGATTTACAAGTGCGATGACGATGCTTCAGGGAGCGATGAGTGTGGCAGGGGAAGGAAGTGAAAAAGGAGCAAAGGGCAAGGCAGAGAGAGTGTAGTTCAACTCTCATCCTTCCCCCTCCACTGCAGTTCCAAATGAAATGAAATAGTTGCCCCACAATAATTTAGATAATTTTTTAGATTTCGTTTCTTTTTTAATTAAAACCGCAGCTGACAAACTATGTCGAAATGGCAAATGGCAATTTATGGTCGGGCGAGCAATAAATAATGCCGAATACTGCAAAGGGCAACTCGTCTCTATCGCTATCTCTGTTACTCCCCTCCCCCGCTCTGCATGTAATGCGCTCTAATTTATTTACTCGCTCTGTTGCTATTTATGGCAAACTTCTCTCGTTTTCAATTTGCGACAATTTATGGCAACATATTATGCAAATCCAGTTGCCTAATCACCGCAGCACAAAAAGAATAAAAACGGGGGCTTTTGTAAATGAAAATTTAATATAAATATGCAAATTGCTGAAATTACGCGTCGGCTGCATGACGTGCCACGCCCCCAGCTGGCTGCCCCTTTAGTGTAATTTTCAATTAGCGCTGTAGACAAGAATGCGAGCAAGTGCAAGCAAACTATGAGTGGAAAATGTTGCAAAACAAGTGGCAAGTGGCAAGTTGGGCACAAGGGTTGGGGCAGCTGATTGAGGGTTGCAAAATGCTGCACAAACAAGTTGATTACATGTGTCTCAAATGAGATTTGCCAACAAAAAATTTCCATGGAATTAGCAAAGGGAATGAAAATGAAAAAAAAAACAGAAGCCATTGCCGAAGCCAAAGGGCGATTTTGCGTTCGTTTGGCATGTTCAAGTGATAAATTCAATTTTCCACTTGAACGCCAAAGCCGTTTCACGCCCTCACCCCCCCCTACAGCAACTCTGCCCCTTTCAATGTGTGTGACTAATGGCGCCTGCTTGTTGGCGGCATCGGCGGCAGCAATCAAACAGAAATCATAAAGGCGTGTTGCCCAAACATAAACATAAACGGGCAGACCCGCCCTGAACAAAAGGTTGCCCTCTCCTCATCCGGGTTCACTTTCCTCGAACTGGCCAAAAGCGCATGTCGAGTGGCGATAAAAATTACAAAGCTCACGCCATCTTCACTCCAACTCTGACGGCGGCTAAGCCTCTGCGTCCATTGGGTGCACTGAAGCGTGGCAGCTGCTGCTGCTGCAGCGACTGAGTGAATCACAATATCAAGTGGGATAAGCAGACACACATACACACACACAGTCATGCTTTCGTTGTGTGTTTGTGTTTTCAATCACTTAAGGTGAAAAATAGCTAAAACAGTAAACGGCACTCAACATATCCTGCAGAATTCATGTTAAAAACGACTTGAAATTCTTAACTAATCTACAGGCAACATAGCATAAATAAATGCGTAGATAGCCAATGATATGATTGTATGTATGATTTATAACACAATATTGAATTGCTAACTGTAGAACTTTGAGCTGCTTATTATTAAGTAGTAATGATTATTTTCAGTAATCATTTACATACTGTGGAGTTAATACCTTATTGTTTTAATTTAACTTATTCAATGTCTTTTCACAATTGCAATCCGTGGCTTTCTTAAACGATAGTGACGCTCTCCCGCTCCTCTGGAGTAACTAAATAAACTTACGATTGTATATCGACTAAGGTCACACTTAAGAACATAAGACTCAACAGAATAACAGATAACTTAACAATACATATGTATATTATTATCTATTAAAAAACCATAATTAATGTGCATAAGCATGGGAAATGTTTCTAGCTTCAGTTGCAACTGCTCAACACACAAATAAATCTAATATAAATAAATCAAATATACTAAATAAACTGATAAAGTAAAAGCATATTAATGAGAAATTCCTAGAAAGTGTGAACATCTCTTCTGCCTTTTTCTTGTTAACTTGAGAATGTTAACTTGAGAATGTTCCACTTATGTACTCAACAATTCCTATTAAAATTGAAAAATAGATGCTGACTTTAAGCTGAAATGGTCACCCAATTACAGGGTATCAACGGCTGTCCACAGGGGGAACAGCAACAAGCGCCTTGCGTGCCACGAGCCTGATACCCACTGGAAAAGCTATAATTACTGTCTAAGTATGCTAGTGACATTAGCTACCCTGCCTGCCCCCGCTATGCCACGCACACCCGTCATGCTTGCTACCATGCCCCACTTGACCCGTCGTCAGTTGAGTGATTCGATCTGATTCACAACGATTCGGACCTTTGACTGCCCTGTGGCGTTTTCGCTTTTAATGCGATTTTGGCATGTGGCAGACAGAAGCAGCGACGTTAACAGCGCAGGCGACGTCGACGGAGGCAGCGAAAAGTGGCCAAATAAAGCGAGACTCATAAAATTGAATTTTTTATGAGTGCCTTCTGGCCGAGCGGGTTAATTTCAGAAAATAACCCTCGCGTAGCGAAGCGTAAAGCAGAAAAGGCAAAGGGCAAATGCTGCCACCGACAAGGACAGCAGAATAGAGACAGCAACAATGTGCTGTGCGTGTCTGTGTGTGAGTGTGTGAATGGCCTGTCTCGCCATTTGTTGATTCACACCTTTTGGCAGTGGAGCTCAGCCCAAGGCGAAGCAAGAATTGAAGTATGATACAAAGGGAAAGGGGATGGGGGGGGAATGTTGATTAACGGAAGCATTACTCACAGCAAGGGGCGCGCGCTCAATCAAGTGCAAAATGCAAATGCTGCGAGCAGCTAAAAATATCAACACAAAAGGATGTTGTCGACTATAAAAGCGTGTAGCTGTAAGTGCCGCCAGCAGCATCCCCAACCCCCATCCCACACCCCGCCGACGACCTCTCGACCCTGCATTGGTGTTGCATTTATTGCGCTTGTTAAAGGCAGCCGCGGAGTGTGCAGAGGGGCAACAGCAACGGCAGCAGGACAAAGGGGCAACCAGCAAGTTAAAAAGTCATAAAATGATATTTATTTCATTTCGTTGCCGCGTAATGCGGCACTAACTGGATGCCGGCTGCCTTGCGGGTGGCATCACAGCCAAAAGAGAAGCAGCTGTAGCTGCAGGCAGCAGCAGCAGTGGCAGTGGCAGGCAGCAGTGGCAGCATAAGATGCGCTGTAGATTTGCCTTTTATGGGAAATTTATATTTCGGCCCCGGCCCCGACCGGAGTCGGTGAAATAACAAAGAGCGGATCTGCTAGAATGGAGGCGTCTTGCGGCGGCGTCTCATGGGTCATGGATAAGCAGGCAGTGCTGCAGGGAAATGGGGAGGGGCGAGAAGTAGAGGGAAGGGACTGCAGCTCAACTGGGGTAGCATTTTCACACAACTATTTGCCGCTTTTATGGAGTTGAAGCTTTGACTTTTTGCCAATGGCAGTCAGAGGAAAAGCGAATGGGAAAACTGGGTAGGGGGGAAATGGGGGAAAACTGTGGGGAAAAGACAACAACAACAGCAAGGCGTGGCCGGGGAAAATGGCAATGGAAATGCGCTTCAGCGTTGTGGCTTTTTAATGTTTTCTTGTTAAAGTTTATTGAAAAACTTTGGACAGTCACGTTTGAGTAGTCAGCGGGCGCAGTAACTTATAACAAATACACACACAGACACACACACAGAGGCACTGTTATAATTTGGTATGAATCGTATCTGGTCCGTGCCGGGCCAGAAATGAAACAGCTGCACGAGTGCACGCCCCAACGCCCATGAAAGTGGAGCAAAGCGATTTCTGCCGGCAAAAAGACAGAGTGATAGAAAGAGAGAGAGATAAGGGGAACAAGAGAGACAGGCAAAAAGAGGCGAAAAAACTTACAAATATTACATTTTCCGTTTTGTTATTCCCCCTAAAAGATGAACGTTGTTCAAGGAGGCATTGAGGCTCCATTGAGGGCGTGGTCATGTTTGTTCATAATTGAAATTTCGCGCTAAACAGGAAGTGGCAGTTTCCCTCACCATTTATGGCCACTTGTTGTTGTTGTTGCTGCTGAAGAGCAGAGAGAATACGATAGAAAGACGGAGAAATAGAGTGAGAAGAGGGGGGCAGACAGCGAAACAATGCAGTTCATAAAGACGGCCGAGAGTTGCAGCACGGCACTGTTTATAGAGAGTGGGCAAGTGCATTGAGGCAAATGAAGAGCACATGTTTTCGGGGAAAAACATGCAGAAAATAGCCTGCGAGGCTTTTCCATTTTCCATTTGCCATTTCCTTTTCTTTTGTTTCTTCTTGAAACAGATATATCTGTATCTGTATAACATTTATATATAGTGCAAGAGGAAATGAAAATCTTTAGAGCGTGTTTCGCATTGGCATCGCTTTTATTATCCGCAATGCGAGATGCGAGAGATATTTGCCTTGCTCTGGTGTTGGCATGCTAGCTGGGAATACCTGTTTGACGGGAGAAGTAACTGACTAACAGATACCCTGCATTCAATTTGAAAAGGTATGCAAACAATTTGAAGGCAGCTTGTCCACCAAATGCAGCAGAGTGCAATCTCTATCTATGCTATCCATCTCTATATGTCTGATATACCCTTTCATTTATTGTACCTAGTGTATACACCCATCTCACTTACCCTTACAGGGTATTTGACTGCAGCTTAGTCGGCATTTCAGCTTATGTACATTCTTCTACGGTCACAACTTTGGTCGATGTTCTGATTTATGTTTCATTTCTTAGCCTCAAATGGCATACAATCTATTCTACCAATACTGCCTTGCCCTCGCCCGCCTCCACCTCCCTACACCCCCCCCCCTCTGCCACTCCGTTGCTTTGCCTTTTTCTCTATTATTCTATGCCATTTATTTTACTCTCTCGCTGTGTTGTCGCTGCTCTCCGTCGCCTGTCGTCTGTCTCTGTCGTCTGTCAAGATGCATCGCCAGTTGTTTCCACTTTGTATTCCCCTCGCCCAGCCTCTCCTGCCCCATCTACACATGCAACTGTCTCCAGCAGCACCTCCTCCCCCTCCCCTCCCTTTGGCCAGCAGCAGCACGTAGCATGCAGCGTGTGACATGTGCTTCCTCTGTTATATTTCGGTTCGCCTCGACTCCCCACAATATTTTTGCTGTTATTTTCCACATGTGAAATTGAACTTTGCATCTTGGCGCAACGTGCCGCAGTCGACGTAGCAGCAGCAGCAACATGATTTTTTCCCTCTATATTCAGTACGTTTTTCTGCTCCCCTTCGTATGCTGCACTTGACTTGTGGCGCTTCCCCCAACCTGCCCCTGCCTCTCTGTCTCACCCTTCGTCGCTTGTGACGTTGTTTTGACACTGCGAACGCGCGCGCGTGTTTATAAATAAATATACAAGTAAATATGCAAGTGTATGTGTGTGTGTGTGCCTGGCATACACATGTATTGTATTTGTCTGCGTGCAGGGAAATATATTTGGGAAATATTTCCACGCTTTGCAGTTCCCAGTTGGCCCCGCAGCGCACATGTGTCGCAAGGGAACATCATGGGGGGGAGGGTGGTGTGCGGGGCAGTGATGCACCCTTCTGCGTATTCCCTTTGAAGTTCATAGAAATTAACGATAGCAAAAAACAAACTCAATTTACAGCCCAAATGATGCGCTGATGAGGCCGAGCAGCGAATGACTTTGCAGCCGCTTTAAATATTCCCAACTGCGCCGCCTGTGATCTGAGCTGGCCACGCCCACTTTGACACAGGGTTGTTTGCCTGTTTGGAGTGTTGTTGTTTACATGTTACATGTTGTTGTCGTTGCTGTTGCGCGTGTTGATTGCCCATCAAAAAAAAGGCAGACCGAGGCAGGAGGCAGCAGGCACAGCTTGAGATTTGCATAGACGAGAGTCGAGGCCAAGGCAAGCGGACTAACTACAGTGCTAAGGCCAAGAGAGCTTCAGTTCAATATGTACACACTATAAATGTGTATAAAGCCATAGCTATTGCTTAAGTTGGGAATGTGTTGTGCGTGCGTGAATGTGCGACAATGAGAAAAACTTCTGAACATAAAATAAGCAAAGAAGCTTACGCCTGACTGTCAGATACCCTGTATAGACAGCTTCATATGATGAATTACCTTAAATTAATGCAAGGTTTACTATCATTAAACATTTGACAGTCGATCGTTATTGTATGCAACTAAAATAAACACTACAGCTTTAAAATAACATTTATCTATTATATTTTATCAATTTGCATGGGTGGCAAGGGGCGTGGTCAAAATCTACAACACACTTTATGTAAAGGCAATAGTCAGTCATATTGTCTCTAAATATGGTAGCCCTAAGTCTTATAGTCTCTGAGATATAAGTGTTCATACAAACAGAAAAATGCACATTTCTATATAATCACGACTATTGATGCTGTTGAATATTATATATGTAATTTGTAGTGTTAGGTATGCCCCTTCTACCTCACACAAAGTCATAATATCCTAGTCATCTAGTCTTCTGCATAGTGGGTATAAATAGCGACGATTATGATGAAAATATTCATGCGACAAACGGAAAATGTCGCCAAGTGGCATGACAATATCCCAGGAGTCGCACACTCGCAGCGTGCCCCCCTCTCTGCACACACACACACACACACAAGTTGCTTGCAGCAGTGTGGGGAAGTGTGAGTTGTTGATGTGGCAACGTTCCGCAGCACATTCGAGTTGCACTTAAAGCGTCATCAGCGCGTTTGCTAAATGTGGCAACTATTGAGGAGTCGCCCATGAGCATTAGGGGCGCATACATGGCATACTTGAGGCGGTTGTCTTGCTCTCTCTTTCTCTCTCTCTCCCTCTGTCTCTCTCGCTAATAAAGCAGCACACGTAATTAAATTTAACGCGCGACGCAGCTAAGTCAATCTGCCTCGCATAGACAAACAGAGACAGATAACACTGAGCGAGAGAGTGAGTGAGAGAGAGAGAAAAGATCTGTCTAAATCCAAGCATCGAAATTCAATTTAATACTAAATCCCGCGCATCGGCATCGCAACGCCAAGGCGAAATAGAAAATGCCAGAAAATGTTTCTGGCTGCGACCAAATCCTGTCATAAATTCAATCCAAGAGCCCAAAACGAAGCCAAGCGAACCGAACCAAAAGAGGAGCAGGCAAAGAAGAGGGTGGGGCGTAACAAAAGACAGACGACGCCCGAAAAGAAAATATGCTGATGTCGATGTCGAATTATGATTTGTTTTTTCGAGTGCTTGGGATGCTAAAAAGGTGCGGGCAGATGGCCAGGGATGGGTCCGCAGTCCGCTTTGGGGTTTGTGTGCGGGAAATGAGATACGTCCCGCAGTTCTCTTACTGGTTGTTGTTGCTGTCCCAAGGTTAGCTCAGCTCTACAATAATCTAAGCGTAAACTACAACAACCAGTTGATGGCATCGTAAAAAGCACTAGGCTGTCCCTGTCACAACAACATCAACATAGACACACGCACACTCACACTCAGAGCTGGCACACACACTCAGACAGATGCTCGAACTGCTCGCAAATTATAAAGTTGTTTGGCCCAAAACTGCTGGCTGGCAAGTTTTCGTTCAAGTTTTCCATTTTCCACACAGTTTCTGTATATTTTTTGGCCTACTTCTCTCCTTTCATATGCTACACTGCCCGATTAAGGCTGTATTCACTTTTAGCATCTGTTTGAACTCACAGATCTCTGCTATTACAAGTGTTACAGATATGAAATTTGCCATGCAGCTTGCCTTATGCCATATGTTGCTAAAGTTTATTTTAAATCTTTTACCCTACACTCACTTCTGCTGTACATCGGATTAAGGCAATTATGAAGACAAGTTTAAGTGATATGCTAATGAAATTTGCTGTACATTTACTTTGGTACTCTATACACTTATTTTATAAAAGGCTTTGTAGTCAGTCCAAAAACTTGTCAATTATTGCCGAAACAATGTTCTCTCAGCAGAAATGTTAGAGCATCTAATAGTTAAGTGTGCTAGTTTGCTGTCTTCTTACTTGTTTTTTTTTAGGAAACTCTCGAAAAAAATGCTGCACGTTTTATGTAACGCACATTGATAAGCATTTTGGCAATCGGTGAATGATTTGCAAGTTTGCACAAAACGCTTGCGCAGGCCAACAGTTTGTGCAGACGTGTGCGAGAATGCCGACAGCTAAAGGAGAATAGAGAGAGTGAAAGAGAGAGAACTATGGCACGATTTAGCATAACTCAACTCTGTCCGAGATATAGCATATATAATATTTATAACCTCTTTTGGCAAACGAAATAAACATGATTTGAAGCGGTTTTGATTGCAGTTTCTATTTAATAGTTCGACTCAATGCAAGACATGCTCCACTGCACTCTCTCTCTCTCTCTCTCTCTGTATATATAAACGTATGTTGGTACTTACTGTTCTTTTGAAAATCCTGTGACTCCTCCTCTGCCTGCACACCCGCTACCTGCAGGCCAAGCAGAGCGCCAAGCAGCAGCAGCATTGTGAAGAGATTTGAAACCGTTCGCGTTCGGCATTTTCGATGTGTGTTCTCCTGCTGCAGTCCCTGCTCCTGTTGTTGTTGTAATTCCTGATGCTGTTGCAGTTGTATTGTTGGTTGCATTTTTGCTGTTGCTGTTGCTGTTATTAAAAGCTGCCTGGCTGTCATTGCTGCAGCGTAGACGCCTCGTCATTTATGCAGAAGGCTTCAATTTGGTGAGTAATGAAACCAAAACCATAGCAATTCTCAGTTCCAAAATGCCCACACGAGTGAGAACTCTCTCTCTCTCCCTGTCTCTCTCTCTCTGTGTATGTCTGTTTCTCTGCCACTGTGTGGGTTTCTTTTTGTTGTTGGCTGTTTCCGTTTCCGTTTCCGCTTTTGACTTTAATGAAGCGCCAACGCGTCTTTAGTTGGCTTTGACTGGTGACTGCTGCTGGAATTGGCCCATAAAAAGCACATTTCCAACTGGCTTTCGACGTATATGTGGCTCAGCCGTCTCTCTCTCTCTCTCTCTCTCTCTCTGTCAAATCGAAGGCAACCCTGTTCTGTCCTGTGTTTTGCTCGACTGCCGCACAAGGAATCTTAATGTCCTTTTACATGTTTATTTGCACTTTTATTGCTCCGTTCGGCTGCGCAGACTGGCGGCATTCTCCTGCAAATATAGAAAAATAAGAAGAACAACATCAGTTGGCGAACTTTTAGTTATGCGTTGTTTTTGTTGTAGTTGTTGTTGTTGTTTTTGTTATTCTCCGAAATATGAAAAGTGCTAATAAAATTTCTTTTACTGACTTTCGCTTCTTCCCCAACACACATCAAGCAAATTGAACTCGTAAAGCGGCTCTGCCAATGGGTTAAGAGCAGCACGAGGGCGAGAGCAGCGACATGGGTTAGGGGTGGCTGCGGGGCACTTCAAGGAGCGGAGGCCCGAAATTGGATGTTTTATGTGGCCATCGCATCGATGAAGTGTGATTAATGGCGCGTTTCAATGTGAGGCTCGTAATTAAGGCGGCCGGGTAGATTTATGTGGATACCCCCTCCCCCTCCCTCTTCTCCTTATAACACAGCTGTCGAAAGCGATAACAGTACGCGGCGATAGACACCTTGACATGCTGAACTGGCTGTGCCCGGCGGGCCTGTGCAGCAAATGTTGCTGGCGTCGCTGCTGCTGCTGTTGTGCCTTTTAATTGCGTGCTTAGTTCGCGCGCTGCTCATTAAACAGCGCATCAAAATTGATAAACCAACCCCAGGCCACACCCCCGCCATGCCTACCCCCTGTCGCTGTCAGCGATGCGTTGCAGCCACGCATGTGTCACGGTTTGTTTGGCCCGTGGCCCGTTGTGGCTGCATTAATGGACTGAGGATGGGCACAACAAGCACGTTGACAGCAGAGAGAAGGAATTAGGGAAGGGTGGAGAGGGGGGGGAGTGGCACATGCAATTCGAATGATTTTGATGCTGCCACTGCTGCGGCTCACCTTAACCCAGAAAGCCACGCGTGCTGTGCCTGCGCCTGTAATTATGCAACATTCTGTGTGTCGTCTGTACAATGTTTATATATATGTGTGTGGCTTTGTATGTCTGTCTTGCTGTATGTGTGTCTTGCTCTATGTGTGCAAATCTGCCTAGAAGTTAGCCAAGAGGTTAAGGGGGTCAACAGGCGCACATTGCAGTAAGTTGCAGCAGTCTCTCTCTCTCTCTCTCTCGCACTCTGTTAATGAGCTGCCGTTACACACACACACACATAAATAAATGAATACGCATAAATTTTTATGAACTTTCACCATGCCCTCTCATTAAATGTGAACTGAGCGCGTCGACTTCGAGTTCAACTTCGAGTTCCAGTTTCACTTCAGCCTTATCCCGTCTGTGCGTCTGTGTCCCTGTCTGCCTTCCACCTACTGCCATTTGCATTTATTTGCACATTTACTTATATCTCTGTCTCTCTTTCTCACTCTCTGCCTTTCCCTTTCACTGTCTCTGTTGCGATAAAGTTTCCTTTTCGATTCGTGTTACCTGTAAATAAATGAATAAGCAGCCAAACGACGGCACAAACTTTGCTCATTAGCAAATTTTCTGCCCTCGCGTCATATGGAGGAGTGTGTTTCTCCCTCCCCCCCTCTGGACTGCCTCTTGGCAGTTAGTTAGCATATTTTATTACTGATTAATTAACTCGACTGCGCGGCTCGTGCTGCGATTGTCTCTTAAGCTTTAATTGGAAACGCCTTGAGGTGCCTCGAGTTGCAGCTGGATTTGGCTAATTAAAAAAGTTTTCCGGCCTTTTGACAACTATTGACAGGCGCCAGAGGGGGGTGGGAGAGAGGGGGGAAGCCTGCCATAATAATGTGTTATATGTAATTCGACATGTTCATCAGCTAATTGATGTCTGACCCGAGCATCGAGACTCTCACAACTCTTGCCTGCAGGCACATCAAAGCAGACTCATCTATTTCTGGCAGAACACAATAAACCAGTAAACCCCCTCCCCCCCTCTCCACTCACCACTGCATAATCCTGTTTGTTTGCCTGTTTGTTTCGGCCATTGATTGGCTTCCGCACCTGGTGTGGCCTGTAACAACATTTGCCTACAACTTGCGGCTGTCTGTAACATGACCGACAGAGAAGGCCTTCAGCCTTGGCGGCCTAAAGGCCTCAAGGCCTTGTCAAATTACCGCAGCCACTCCATCATGTTTAATTCAGGTAGTATGCTGAGAAAGGGAGTGAGGGGGGGGCGCGCGTAAATTTATGGGCAAATGCTCAACTTTGCCATAAATGTTCATCATAATGTGACACAATTTCCTCAAGATTTAACGCTGCATAAACCCAGGCGCCCAGGCATCGACTCAAGAGAGAGAGCATATGCTCTGCTTGGGAATGGAAATGGCAGAAGAATTCATCTGCATGTGAATGTGAATACGTGAATGTGAATGTGAGTGCCTGCCTGCGTGTGTGTGCGTGTGCGTCTGCAATTCGCATGCCTCATAAAGTCAAAGGGTTCGTAACTCGTTTTATTTAGCTCGCTTCCCTTATGCTTTTTCTATTCGCCTGGCATAAATTTAAAAATATATAATAATAATATAATAAAAAGTATAAATTTAACTGCAGTCACTGACAGACGAGTGAGAAAGGGCGAAACTGCCTGGAAACCTTTACTGACTTTGCCTTAAGTTGCTGCCAAGAGGCAACTGCAACTGCTGCCAGTCGCTCTCCTTGTGTGCCTGTGTGTGTGTGTGCGTGCCTGTGTTGATGTGTGATATCATAAGCATGCGTCTGACAAGCGTAAGCACCAGCGCTGTCACTGTCACAGTCGACGCCATCCTCCCTCTGCGACAATGCGTGTTATTACACCGCGCGGCATACTTTTAGCGCCACTCAAAGCACATTTTACTTTGCCCTCTGCGAGTGAGTGTGTGTAAATAAAAGTTGAATTATGGCAAGGGCATGCATCAGGCAGCAGCAGCAGCAGCAGAAGGAGCAACAACAACAGCAACAACATTAACAGAAGGAGGCACAAGGGGAACAATAATAACTATGGCCTGATAATGCGCTCTTCACCAACTCGGCTTGACTGCAAGAGTATGTGTGTGAGTGTGCCTGTTCCATGTGTATGTGTGTGTGAGTTTACTTAGCGCGCGGGGCGCGTGTGTGCGCCGTTTAACATGTCGTATGCGCAATTTGTGAAATATGCGTTCGCTCTGCCTGCCGGCATGAGCAATAAGTTTGCCTTTGCCTTCGTCCTTGTTCGTCTGTGTGTGTGTGTAGTGTGTGTGTAGCATGTGTGAGTAAGCAATTAGTTGCCTTTTCAGCTGAAATAAAAGCAAATCGTGCAAGAGTTCAGAGGGGCGTGGCCAAACAAACAGCAGCTCATTAATATCCTTTATGCGTTTATTACAGCACGCAGCATCTTATGAACAACATTAATAAATGCACAGCCGCAACCAGAACAACACCAACAATAACAATAACACACAACAACAACAACAATAGCAGAAAGTACGCAGAGAAATAAAACTAATTAGAGAAAGCAACGGCAAATCATCGGCTCAAGCAGGCAAATCCAAATCAATTAGTTAACGCAATATGCTTAATTGCCTTAATTTGTTCACTTAGCTCGCATATATATCGTTTATTTTAGCACGTTAATTGGCACAGAAATTCGTGTAGAAATTACATAATTCTGCAAGGTCATTTGGTATACTAAGATCGTATATAATCTCCCTCTCTTCCCCTTGATCTGCTGCAATATCTAACGACATTTCATGCATTACTTCCTGTACTTCTTCCCCTTTCCCCCTGCCTGACCTTTTGACCTGAATGCGTTCTTTGCATTGTTGCAAAGTTTTCAAACAAAACGTGTTTTTTGCTCGTATATTTTTGCTATTCTTTATTTTGTTTTTTCTTTTTGTGTTTGTACCTTCAAATTTTTGCCATTTTTTACACATATTTATTTATTTTCGTTTTTACTTTCCCTTATTGGGCGCATGTCCAATTCAAACAAACACACACACACTCGCTAACATCGACATGGTTTGTTTTTTATTTTCCTTTTGGAAAAGGGGTTACGCTGCTGCGTGCACGCTGCTTTTCATCTAGCTCGAGGGGTTTTCATCAAGCTTTTTACTTTAATTCCAGCAAAGTGTTGAAAGCGCGTTTGATGCCACAGCGAGTGGTTAAATTGCGTGCTATGTGGCAATGCCAAAATGCTCTAAGTGTGGAATATAATATGTATATAAATGGTATAAAGAAATGTACATAAGCTGCACCTATTTAAGTTTAATACAGCTGAGTAGGTTAGGTTGCCTACTACTTTAGGGATTGTGTATTGATTAAAATTCCTTGTCTAAAATGTTGTGAGTCCTACATCACATATCAATCGTTTCTTAGAATACTTGTAAAGTAATTAAACATAATACTTCAGCTCAGCATCAATAGATATAACATTGACAGATATATATTGTATGTTTTGACATATTTACAAACGCGCTCTCTCAAATTTCTTCTTCAAATGCTTCTTCCATTTTGCTCTCTTACTAATTGAATTCCTTAATTTATTTTCCTTCGAATTTGAGTGGAGTCTATTTCACATTGTTTTCGCTCTGGATTATCCTGTTGCCTTATACAATGCAGCCTGATTTGAGCTTCCTGCTTTCCCCGTCTCATTCACTCTTTATTTCGTCCGGTTGATTTGATTTCGAACAACATTAAATTATGTATGTAAATCTTTTGGTTTTCAGGGCATACATTCATTTCACGGCGAGCCAGAGAGAGAGTGAGGGAGGGCGGGGGAGTGCTGCCAAAAATTGCCGACTGTGCTGTCATTCACAGGCCTTCCCAAATTCAGTTACCTTCGCTAGCGCACTCCCTTTCCCCTCTGCCCTGTCCTTGTCCCTCCCCAACAGAGCTCTGCATTGCGCTGCTCTGACAGCTTCATATAAATAAAGCAAATGCACAGACACAGACACCCAAACAGACTGTTGAAGCAGCTGCTCTGCCTGCTCATCCTCTGTCTGTGTGTGTGTGGCATATCCTGCCACTGCGGTTGCCACCAAATCTACCTTAAATTTGACAACATGCGCCAGTCTCAGAGAGTCCCACAGGTGACGCAGCTGTCGCTGATTTGCACCGTGGCAATGCGGACTCTGCCCTTGTTCTCTCCCTCCTCCTCTCTCTCTTTGTGTCAATCACAAATGCCAAATTCGTAATTTAAACTGCCTTAAAGTGTTGCAAGCAACTCCGTTTGATATTAATGAAGCAGCATTTGTCAGCGCTGAAGTTTTTGCAATTTAAATTAACAACAGCTGCAATTAAATTAAATGTTTTTAATTTACAAAAATATTCGCACGTGGCAGGCGGCCCCAGCCTCGTCGAAGACCCAAATTTGAATTTAAATTGAAGTTAGTTCGCCAGCCAAGGCGCCTTTTAATCCTTCAATTAATATTCTTCAGCGCGTAACCTTTTAGCTCGGCCAGCAGCAGCAGCGGAGGCTACAACAATTGGCCAAATGTGACCCAAAGTTTTCTCTGCTTCGAACCCTTTTTCGTGGTTGGCATTTTTTGGCTAAGACACCAGACGATTATTTAACGAGTCGATGCGCCCCGCCCAACATTAAATGCATAATTTATCTTTAAAACTGAGTTGCTCTAATTAGGTGAATGAAGGTGTGAGTGTGTGTAGGTGTGTGTGTGTGTGTTTTGTTTGCCAACTGCTTGGCTTCAGTTTTGGCTTGTCACCTGCTTAACCAGCCAAATTGTGACCGCAGCCCAATGCAAACAGCACAAAAGACCGAACGGCAAACAATGAAGGCGTTCAGTGTGGGCGTGGCATGGCCTGCTTATTTCATTAAAACACATGACAGGCAACAAGGAGAGGGGGGGGGAGGGAGATGGCGATCCAAGTCTTTGTCTTCGAGCCAACTGACTTTGTTTGCCTTTCATTATTTATTCTCTTATCGCAGGACAAGCAAGATAAGCTGCCACACACACCAACACACACACTTGTAGGTAGTGGAAAAATAATTAATTATGCTTCTTTAAAGCAGCTGTTAAAGCACAGCACACATGGCGTATGCGCAACTGACACCACCTGGCGAAGCAGTAAGTTGTTCTTTTAATTTAGTTAAGGAAAGAAAAGTCATGACTCGCAGCACTTCTGGGAATTTGGTGAAGCAATTGGCGGAGTCTGCTAATGAGCTGCAGCTGCAGCTGCCATAAGAGCGCCGCTTGTCGAGCAGGAAAAACAACAAACAAACATAAACAAACACAATTTAATTAATATTCATAAATGGAAAATGACAGCAACGCATTTGCATTTGCATTCTGCACTTGCATTTGTTGCATTTTCCAGTTGTTGCCTTGTGCAGTTGCAAAAATTGCTGATTTTTAATTAGCCAAGCTAAAAATATCTGCAGATTCTTGACATATTGCCAACAGCTGCAAAGGCAGGCAGGCAGGCAGAGAGAGAGCAGGGGAGGTAAAGCAAGCAGGGGGCAGGCGTTGCACATAGAAATAGCTGAGGCGTAGCCACGCGCCACAGCAGCTGAGCAGTTGGGCGCGCCGGCAATTGAATTCCGATTTGAATTTTTGAGTGTGCTCATGTGCATGTTTGTGTATGTGTGTGTGTGTGTTATCGTTATCGGCCACTTAGGCGACAGCGGCACAGCCAGCAAGTAAACAATTTAATGTGCAAAGTTTTCTTTGCAGCACAACAAGCCAGGAGACTGGCTGGGATAACAAGCCATAGCCAAAGTTTTTGTCGGGCAATCATTAAAATTCATTTCCTATCGACAGTCAGCACAGGCACACACACACTGACAAGCACACACACACCCTCACACACACATGTTATAGATGACGCAATTTAGTTTGAATATCTATGGCAGCCACAATCCTCCCTTTGCCCCTTAGAGCTTTATTCACTTATGCACATGTATGTGTTCGATTGCTATGTCTCGCTGTTTGTATGTGTGTGTGTGTGTGTCTGCTCTGTGTGTGTTTTCACAAGTGCCTGGCAGCGATTTGAATGCGGCAATTCCTTTTGAATTGATCCCAAAAGTGACCTTTGATTTTCGATACGATTTCAGTCATTTTCACATGGCCAGGGCCAAAAGTCTCTAGCGACTTTTACTAGCAACATACACAAACACACACTAGCATACACACACATACACATACTCAGCCAGCAGCGCACACACTCAAGCAGACTCTTCGGGACACAAGGACCATTTTGTTTGTATAGTTTAAGTGCCCGCATTAGTGGCGCATATAAATTTTGTCGCTCCGCTTCGGCTCGACAACAGTAGCAACAACAACAACAACATCAGTAACGGCAACGGGAAAAGGCAACGACAAAAGCGACGAAACGAAGCGAAAATCAAACTAAAAGTTCGCCACATGAAAATCATAATTCAAACGTTGAAATCAGCACACAGATTGGCCCCTGTCTGTGCCTCTCAGCCTGTGCTTGTGCCTGTGCCTGTGTATCTGTGTGTGAGCCTTTGATTGTTTACTGTGTGCGCGTGTGTGTGTTTTGTGTGTGTGTGCGAGCGAGCGAGAGAGCGCGAGTGTACACAATAGAAACTATTGAAAATACGTAAAGCCTCTTTGAATCGCTGCCTGGCGGCATGTCCTTGTGCTGCTTCTGTGATTTCTGTGCCTGCCTTTGACCCAGCGACCCCCAAAAACCTATACCCTTGTGCGGCCTAAACGCCCCCTTCCCCTCCAAAAGAGGGCATCCGCTTTACTCTGTCTCCCTCCCGCTGCTGCCGCATGCCTCCTTCCCTGCCTGCTGTGCGAGCGCGTGTGCGTTTTGTTTTATTGCCTGGCTGACTCGCTTGGCAGCCTTTTGCTTTTTGCAAACACTTTCTCCGGTAGCGAGGCAGGCAAGGGGATGTGGCATGAGAGGGGGCCGCGGCTCCATCATCAAGTTGCCAGCGTCGTAGGCCATTGTGTGGGGATAATCGAAGCCATAAATAACAGGCGCGAACGCGTTTTTTCGTTGACTAGCAACAACAACGCGCAGCACGCGAAGAGGCACAACAGCAGCAGGGGAAGGAGAGTGAGAGAGGGAGGGATAGAGGGGAGGGGGGCAGGGCTGCAGCTGGGGGCCAAAGGCAAACACCAATAGGCTGCCTAACAAAAGTGCCAAAAGTGACAAACAGCGGGCAACTGTCAGCCAGTTCCTCGCTGTCTTCCCTCCCCCTGCCACGCCCCGACTCCCCTTTGGCAACTCGTTAGCAAATCCAATTTGTGCGTGTGTTTCAACAGTTTCGCTGCAACTACAGTTACTGTTACAGTTACCGTTACAGTTACAGTTACTGCTGATGCTGCTGCTGAAAGTGCGCGACAAAAAACGCACGCGACAAAAATCGCGTGCGTCACTCAACTGACACAGTTTCGGCGCGATTTCCCTTGCTTGCTCGCTTCTTTTTTTTGGCTAGTGGTTTTTTGTGGCCAATCAATTAAAAATTTACATTTCTTTCACACAATAAATTATTTGCATAATAGCCGCAGGTCACACTTACACACACAGACACACACACACAGTGAAGAGGTCAAAAAGCAGCATACAAATAATAATAATAAAAAAATGCAACAAGCGACGCGCGCGCTGCATAAACAGTTTGCAATTAATTATAGAGTTTGTTTATATAGTATATGTACAATACACATATATATACGATATATATATATATATATGTATATGCATATATAGTCATATTTGCCTGTTATTCTTGCAGTACGTTGGCCTACACTGCATATTTTCTGGCTTATTTTAAATGTTAATAATTTAATTTTATGGCGTGAATTCATTTATTAAATTAAACGTGCAACTTCAAAAATTAAAAAAAAAATTCATCAGAATTATTTAGCAGTGCTGCCAGAGTGACAAAGTTACATAATGTATTAGCAATAACGAAGTTAAAATATTCCCCCTGAAAAGTGAACAAGCACGAAAGCAACTGTCGAGTGTGCTGTTGATTAAGAATATATATGCGGTTTGCCACGCCTCTTTCTGCCTGTTACATACCTTTCACAAAGTAATATTACACTTCTAAAAATAGTGAGTAATGTCTAAAGTGGAAAAGATGCTTGGAAAATATTTTCATAAATAAGAAACTAGGCACTTGAAATCAATCAAGAACTAACAGAGTTCCCTAACCATTAAACACAACAAACAGAATTCCAAACGAAGCAATCTAAGTTCGAAATTACTTGAAAATTCTGCGAACTTCAAGTTCAACTTACATATTCGAGAACGTGTGTTTTGCGGCAACTTTATAGACCACTCTCAGTGCTACAATGCTACACAAAGTATGCACAGCATGCGCCCCTAACCTTGCGGAGAAGACATAAATCGATGTTGTTGTCTGTTGTATATATAATTTTAGAATTGTGGCAACTAGAACGGAGACTGGCCGTGGAGGAAGGCAACGCCACCGCATGAAAAGCCAAACAATTTCCAGGGAAACAAGTCATGAGCGAAATGTACGAAATTTCCACAGAACTTGTCGATGAAGTCCGAGTCGAGAGGCGCCCAACAGATGTCGATTAACGGTAATTACTCGGCATTCAAGGGACTCTCGTTTATTTTGGTTTATTGTACGACTTTAGTTTCTGTGCTGCGCTTCAATGACAAAATCTTTGGGTAAATATAATAAAAACATAAAGATAAAACAGCGCAGAGAGAGGCCAGAGACCAATAATGAATACAGGTCATAAGGAGAAAAAAGCCCAGGCAGAAAAAGAGGTTGGAAAGAGATAGAATGCAAATAAAGAACAAAGCCTGAGAGGGACAGAGAGACAGAAAGAGCTAAAGAGATGGAGGCCATAAAATAATATTTAAAATAAATCAAAATTAGCCGCAAACTATTGCCACAAAAGCAGCAGCAGTACCAAATGCAAATCCAAACACAAACACGCACATGTGCTAACACATATACACGTACATACATAAGCACACAGAGAATCAAGCAAGTCTCTATGAATATTTTGTTTGTCTATCTATCTAAACTATTTACACACTTTGAATCTGAGCATATTTTACAACGAATTTCCATTTTGCCTCGAAATAAAAGACAAGAAGCACAAGAAGTACAAGCAGAAGAGGAAGAAGATGGAGAAGACAAACAGGCAGTGATGAACAAGAAGAAGAGGAAGCAGCAGACGTAACGACGCCATCGAGACAGAGAAAGAGAGGAAGACAATGAGGCGGAGTGGAAAACGTGCAACAGCGACAACCTTTGGATTTTTCACGTATCTTTGGGATTTATGCAGATCTTGTATCTCGTATTTGTAGCTGGCAATGAATGCAGATATACATGTGTGTGTGTGCGTGTGTAAATATAGTTAGTGTATTTGTTGATGCATCGTTTTAAATATGAAATTTATTTGGTTTTCATTTCGTTCAAATGGAACATCTTATTCAATTGTTTTTACTTGCTGCTAAGCCACAGGCAAACGTTGCATGCCCCAAATTGACAGTGAGTTATGGCAGTCTATGGTCAGCTTATGCTGCTGCTGTTGCTGCTTTAAATCGGACATGCCACACACACAAAGCCGCCTCCAGCTAGGCCGCTTTTGCTTCTGCTGCTGCCTCTGACACTTGCCCAAAAAAATGATTTATGTATCTTTTGATCACCTACGCGTTGCTAAAATAAATATATAAAGCCGTACAGGCCCACTTTGAGAGCGAGAGGGAGAGAGAGAGAGAGAGGGATGCTGCGAACTTACAGTCGAGCAAGTTTAATTGTTGCTCCAGTTTGGGAGAGGGAAAATGTTAATAAATGTCAAAAGTATTTCCACTCAACTGACGAGCTTTGCTGTTTGACACTGCCCGCCGTCAGTTATTGTCCTACATTGCGCACCATCATGTCCAACATTATTTATGAGTTTTCAATTTATCACATTGCTCAGTGCCAACTGCAGCAGTTGCTGACGTTGCAAAGTTGCAGCCACAATTTGTAATGTCAAATGTCAGCTGCTTATTGACTGAAAGGGAGTTAGCGCAGGGGTGCAGGGGAGCAGGGGGGCACAAAGAAAGGGGCACATGCTGGGCACACATGTTACGCTTTGGAGCTGAGCTCTGTGGGAAGCTGTTTCGTGGCCCTTTCGCCGGCTAAAGCTCTACTTACTTTTGTGCCCAAATAAAATCCCATAAAATATTGCCACTTGTCAGCGATAATGTTGGGGCTACCCTCTCTAACCCCGCCCCCCTTCTGGCTGAGCTTCCCTTTCCCGCTATGGCTCGGCTACTGTTCGAATGTCATTAAAGTCGTAAGAGCTGTCATGTAGCTGTCAATTTCCAAAAATCGCATTAGCCAGCGGCATTTCAAGGGAGTACAGTGTGTGTGTGGGAATGTGAGTGAAAGGGAAAGGGAGTGTGTGAAAGGAAAAGGGAGTATGTGTGTGACTTGTCTGTCTATCTAGGCAAATCGCAGCGACTTAACAGGCCGTAAAACCCGCAGCTAAACTAGGCACTTTCCGGGCAACACTTGCGGGGCTGCACATAATTAGCGACAGCGAGAGACCCTCTCAACTTAACAGTTACCTGTGCTTAACTGTTACCTGTGCGCAAATTCGGTGTCAACGTAAATTTGCATTTTTAGGGCGCATAAAAAGGGCTCACGACGACAACGGAATGCGGCAGTTTCACTAAGTCGAGCAAGAGGAAGCCCGGCTAAAGCGTAACAAAATGTGAAACATGCGCAACAAGAATGAAGATAAGAACGCAGAGCAAGACTAGCCACAAGGATTAAATGTGGGCTGCCCCTCAGCCATGTGGGCGTGGCTAAGAAATCAGCACTCAAACGGAAGAAGAAATTAATGCAAAGCCAAGAAAATTTACATACCATGTGCGAGTTAAGTTGAGTTAAATATTCGAGTATGTGCCATGTGGGTACTCGCTTGATTCATTTGCATACGAGTTGAAAAGGCTTTGCGTGTGTGCGCTGGTAAACTCATTAGAAGACACTCTTCAATATTTTCGCACAGTTGAAATTGGCGAAGAGAGAAATACATTAGCATACTTTTGTGCGCCCGCCAAAGTTTGTTGTCGAAACAAATTAACCTTGAACCAGGCGGAACAGACAGACAGCACAGACAGGAAGACAGCTAGGCAAGCCACAGATATTGACAGCAAGAAAGGGAGGGGAGGGGAGGTGGACTAGGCTGTTTGACAGAGACAGCAAGCGAGTGTCTTCGCAGATTATTATGCAAATTCGTAGCTAAGGCAGCAGCAATAAGACAATGGCTCCGCCCTTCGACGCACAGCTCGATTGAGGATGCTCTGCCGCTGCTGCTGCTGTTGTGAAATTTATTAATTTTCCAGCAACGTGTGACGTCAGACGTGCGATAAGGTATGCTCGCTCGCTCGACAAAATCAATAAGCCGCACGCTCTTGTGGGTATTTTGCATGATTAATGAAGCCACGTAATTGATTACATGGCCACGCCCCCTTTAGCCCACAGCCACGCCCACTAGTAGAGAGGGGGAGACAATGGCGACACAGTCGAACTTTGTGCACTCTTTCAAGCAGCAACAACAACAACAACAGAGGCGATTACAGCCTCGACAACAACATCAAAGCTAGCGACAAACAGCTGATTGATGCGTTTGTGACGGGCTGAAATGGCTCTATAAAGCGACAGACATACACACACACACACGTACGCCCATATCAACACACACAAGCTGATAAGCTGCAACGCACGTGCGTCTGCCGCACGAGACCTTTGGCTGTCATTAGCTACGGCTTTGGCAGCGCTGTCGACGCCGCTTGCAATGCCAAAGTGCAGCTGACGTAGCAACGTCTCCTGCAGTTATTTATGCGTAATATCTATGCACGCACACACAAACACACACACACACGTCGACTCATCAGCTGTAAAAGCAAATGGCGCTCAAACACAACAAGGGAGCACAAGCCGAAAGTCAGAGAGGAAGCTGTAGCTGGAGCTTGGATCAGGCATGGCTCGAGTGTGTGGGTGGCTTCGGTTGCTTTGTTATCCTCCTCGTCCTCGTCGTCGTCATCGTCATCGTCGTCGTTGCGCATGCAGGCGCACAATCATCAATCAAAATCAAAAGCCAAAGCCAAAGCACTTCTGACATTAATTTATTCAAAAGGGATGCGAGCAGTTTCCAAAAGGCGAGGCGACTGTGTGTGTGTGAGTGAGTGTGTGTGGGTGTGCTGTTATCTGCATGGCTCTTCAATTATGAGCGCTTGTCACACACATACACGCACACACTCAGCAAATGCTTTCAATTTTAAAATGCACAGAAATCAAGCGCCAATAAATAAATCGTAGCATACTTTTTGGGGCCGTCTCTAATTAATATTTATAAAATCGAGAGAGAGAGAGGGAGACAGAGGAGCGAGACAGCGCTCGAGCTTTGCATAAATCAGCAAACATTTGAATAATAAATACGAATTATGCATTTAATTAAGATTTGCAAAGAGCGCAGAGCGAAGCGCAAAACAAACAGCAATTTTTGCCATGGATTTCGCTTCATTCCCCCCCGTCATCCCCACCCTCCTGACTCATCGATATCTGCGCTGTCTCGCGTTGCCGCCAATTTTGATTTCTTTGGCTTGCATCAGTCAGCTGCAAAAAAAAAGAAAAAATAGGAACCACGAAAAAAACAGAAAGCGGCAGAGACAGAGGCGCCAATGCCAGAGCGAGACAGCTGCCCAAACGGCAGACGAATCCAATCTAAATGCAAATGCTCGCATTGTGCTACACAGGATAACCGCAGTGCCCGAGCCGAGCAACGACAGCAGCTTCAGCTTCAACTACAACTGCCACTGATGCTGACTAACCAATTGCAATGGAGTGCAGAGAAGGCTGCAGGGGGGGGGGGGCAGGGGAGTGCTAAGGATTGCAGGTGAAATCGCAACACAGAAAGTCAATTAGGCGACGTTCCACTAATCGAAGCTGCTTGCCAAATTTCGTGACTAGCCATGGCACGCTTTAAAAACTAGTGCAGAATGAGAGCGAGCTCTGCTTCTGTTCAGGGACAGGGCCAATTGTCCTGCAGCCTTGTGGAACTGGCAATGTTTAATACATATTTCCAATTCAATTGGAAATTTGCAACAGCGCGTTAGCTAAGCAGCCCCCCCCTCTCTCTGCACACTCCTCCTATCTGTGACTGCCTTCATTTTCTATCTCTCTGCTCTGGCTGTCTGTAGCTCTTCCTCTTCCTTGCTCTCTCTTCTCCTCGCCCTGTCTTTCTCTATCTCCCTCTGTTTCTATTGCTTTAAAGCGCAATAAAAATTTACAAGCATTGTGCGCCCTGTTTGCTTCTACAGCAGCAGCAAGCACTCTACACACATGACTCGTCTGCTTATTGTGTATCTGTGTGTGTGTGTGCTTGCGCTTAAGCATGTTTAACATGGGATAAGCTCGTTTTTCCATGCTTGCTTCATTTACTTCGACATCGACGCAACGAGGCAAATTGATAAATTATTGTGCCTGGGCCAGGGCAAGTTTTGAGAGCACACACACACACACACACATTGGCACGCCCACTGGCGCCCACTTAGTGGACATTTGGCGCATAAATTGCACGCAATTAGCCAAGCAAAAACAATTAGCGCAATGCGATAAGCGCGCATAATAATATTATTTATTGCAATAATTGACTAACTAACGAGACAGGGCGAGACAGGGCAGCAGCAGGAGGAGGAGGAGAAGTAGGAAGATCAAGACAAGGCACTCAAATCACACACGCACAGCACACACAGCCAGGTCAATGAATCATAATTGAGATATTGCGATAATTGAGATGCCACTTGCAATGTGCGTGCGGAAGAAGGGGCGTGGCTGAGGGCGATGACAGGGCGCGATTTCTGGCGATGACGCAGACTGTCCGCAGTTTATTTTTGCAGAAAATCCCCACACACACAGACACAGAGAGAGACAGACACACAGACAGACAGAGAGAGCAGGAAAATGTATGCAAATACCGCATATCAGCAAAACACTTTGAGGGAATTAGAATTACAAATATCGCTGGCGTCTCCTTGGCAATGCCAATAGCAACAACAACAGCAGGAACAGTAAGAGTACGATATGCTGACGAAGCCTACGACACCTCCAGATACCCCTCATAGTAATAGATGCAAAATAAATATGCAAAATCGTTCGACTGGCAGCAGCGCCGGCAGAGCGAATACATAAATCAGATGGGAAAAGTTGAAATTAAACGCAAACAAACGCGACGAAAACAAATTGAACTTTAAGCTGTGCGAGGCAGAGAGAGAGTGCGACAGTGTGTGTGAGAGTGTGGGTGTGCAGAGTTACTGCTATGTCTCCTACGTTTTGCCTACGATTTCCTACAAGGCAAGCGTCGATAACTTGCAACAATCTTTCGCGCTACGTGCAACATTTCGCCAGCACGTGCTGCAAGAGCCTTCGCTTTTTAATTGCCAGCCGAAAGGCAAACACCGAGGCCAATTCATAAATTACGTTAATGGTGGCAAATGGAAAATGTGCACAGATTTTCATTTTTATTTTCATTTGCATTTTGCTGTCGCATTTCCCATTTTTATTCATTGCCCAAGTGCGGCACGTGACTCACAAGAGATGCGCTTGAAAAGGAACCCAAAAGAGGAGAACGAAGGCTTGGAACGACTACAAGGTTATATGGATTTAAAAAGAAAGAAGACATTATATCTTAAGGCTATATAAAGCCAGAAACTATGTGAGACTCACAATTTATATAAACATTTGCATAGTCAACGGTAAAATTTGTAGTGAAACAGAAACTGATACGAATGAGTTGCGATTTATTACTGAATTTGTATAAAGAAAAAAGAGTTGACTCTATAAGAGATTGATACTTAGTCGGTAACCTTGAGAAATATTCACATTGTAAGAACATTACTCTCTTTAACTATTGATTATACAGTTTATGATCGAAAATATATACATGCTCTCTCTCAAAACAAGCCAGACTATTTATTCACATGGTAATCTACTATATGAGAGAACTAACTTAGGAATTTAAGAAAATTTTAGATTTATTGAAGAAAAATATATAAACAAAGTCTCAAAAGGAATCAAAATTATTTATATATTGTTAATCTGCAATTGAAAGCAATAAGAAAAATGTGATTGATATAAGAAAACTTAGTCAGGAACTTAAGAGAACTAAGACTTTGCTTACTTAAACACATAATTTCATAAGAAGATAAGCTTCTTCTTTTTACCTAGACACATAAGTTTATAAGAAGATGAACTTCTTGTCAATCACACATTTTATAGCTTCGTAAGATATTAGTAAACAAACCACGAACTAACATAACTTAATTCAGAGAGTAACATCAACGACAACTTCCCAATCCATTTCAGTGCCCATAATTCTGTAATATTCTCGTACATTATTCAATTATTCTTTTAGTCTCGTTCGTTTAGCTTTATTGTTGCGACTTTGAAATCCCAGTTTGCTACTTTTTTGGCTTTTAAATGTTCATATCAATCACAATTTTGCATTTTTGTTATACCCAAGGAAGCTCTTTCACAATAATCGACATTATTGGTAAAGTGAATAAATAATCGAGGTGAAATTGAATGCTTTGTCTTCTGGCAAAAGTTAATCAATATTGAAACCACACACACACACACACTCACTCACAAAGTAAAACAAAAAGAATTGTCATTTTCATTTTGAAATTTTTTTATTACGATTTTAATTTCGATTTGCCTTTTTTGCTGCGGGAGAATTGTTGCAGTTTAGCTTGTAAATTTATTATGCACAAAATGCAAACTGAAATTCTAATAAAATATATATTGAAAGTTTTATTGTTTGCTCACACAGACACACACACACGGACATAAGTGTCCCACAAGTGTGTGTGTGTGTATAAACAATGTTTGCATTTTCACATGGCAAACATTTTATGGGTTGCTGCTGCTGGGCTTCAAGCATTTTACGGAAAATTCAATTTTTCTATGCAGTTTACCTAAATTTCGAGTTTTGTTTCCGACTTTCTCCCGCTTTTTTTCTTGCATAAAGCCCCCAACTTTATGTACGCAATTTCTCAGTATGTGTGTGTGTGTGAGAGAGAGAGGGAGAGAGAGAGTGTGTATTTTTTGCTGTTTCTTTAGTCAAGTTTTTGGCTTTGTTTTGCTCATATTTTCAGCAGTTTGTGCCGTGTGTATGCGTATATGAGTGTGTGTGCTGTGTTTCTATTTGTTTTAATAGACTACGCTGTGCACAGTGTCTGTATGTGAGTGTGGACTCAGCAACGACTTCTGGGCGCTGGATTTGCAAATATCCTGGGGCACTCGCATTCACAGGAGTTTATCGCATGCACGGGGGGCGCACTGGATTTTCTGATTTGCTCTTTTATTGTGGGTGTGAGTGTGTGTGTGTATGACACATATGTGTGCGTGTGCCATACAATATGTACATTTATATGTATTGCTCCTCACACTACAGTGGTACTCACAGATTTGGTTTTTTTCGGCTTTTTTGCACGCTTAGCTGAAACTTAGACAAAGCTTTCACTTTGGCTTACGCTGTGCCCGAGGAGCATTCAGGTAACCAGCACTGCTGGCCAAAATGTGTCAGCAGAGCTATATGCATAAATTCGATAGCATAGGGAAGGGAGAGTATAAGAAAAGGAGGGAGCATATATCATCTGTGCTTGAGAAGCAGAAGTAGAAGGCATTAGGGCAGCAGGAAAATCTACGTGCTTTAACTTATTGGGGATTCGTTTGTCCCACTGAACTGAAAGTGCTTAGACTGACGCTCTCTCTAGCTGGCATCCAAATATGCTTATAGATATGCAGGCAAGACTAAACTCAGATATCAGAGAGACATCATTACTTTGTTCTTAGTTCCTTACACTAAAGTTGAGATGAGATAAATGAACTATAACAAGAATTTAACAAATTTACTCTGAATATATTTCAAAGTATTCGAATATGTGCAAGCTCTCATTCAATTCATTTATTAAAATAAATAATATTTCAAAATATAAATTTGAATTAACCCTGAAAAGGTGTTTTCCATTAATAATAATAAATTTAGAAAGACTTATTCATATTTTGTTTCTTTAAATTCATAAACAGTTATAATATATTACAGACATACTCAAAAGTCATTGAAAATGTTCAAGAAAAACATATTTAGAAAACTTATACATTTTTACATTTCTTATACATCCCTTTTCAGTTTCAGAAATGTTTATGTGGTAAATGATTCTAAATAAGAGTGGAAATTTAAATAAGAAATCAAAACCTTATTTAATTATACTTTGCTATAAGCTGCTCTGTTGATATCGATGAGTTTTTTGCCCTGATTCAACTTTGGCTTTGACAGAAATATTTCCTATGAATTCAATAACCACAAAACATTTCCAGCAACTGTTATGAATTCTATGAATCAAAATGTTGTCAAAGCTTGCAAATTGAATTGAGATAATAGGTTTATATTATTATTATTATTATATATTATATACATATATGTAACATATACTTCATTATTTATATAATACTGAAAATTCGATCTTTGTTGCTCTTCATAAATTCCCAATGCACTCAAAAGTGCTCGAGTGCTTTACCTTCCATTAAATTCATTAAACACAAAACAATTCCAGGAATTGTCATAAATTCTATCAAATCAAATATCTTATTAACCCAAAATTCTGGGAAACAAAGTAATTAACCCACATAAAGAGCTTTCTTCCAGGGAATTCTAATTGGAACGCACAGCGAGAAATTAAAGTGTGTCCTCCCAACAAAATCTTAAGCTGCCAACGAAATCCGCAAGTTTTGCTCTGCGAAGAAGAAAACTCACCCGAACTAAGTTTTTCAGCTTCTTTCTCAGCTTTTTCCTTTGCGTGTGTTGCTAATCCAAGTGCAGAAGTGGGCGGGGCAGGGGGCTGGCAGAGTTTGCTGCGTGTTTGCTTTAGTTATTTATGTTTCTTCTGTTGTTGTTGTTACTTTTGTTGTTTGTTCTTCCTTTTTTAGCACAAAAAGTAAACTTGACAGTTAGTTTTATTGTTCTAGTGCAGTGAGCCACATAAGCGAAAGTCTGCCCGAGCAATTTGTGGATGCCGTGTGGATGCCAAGTGGATGCTGCACTTTCACTCGAGATGTGACAATTGTGATAAATTATGACAACACGCGACCGATGCGATACTTGCGCCAGAGTGGGCGTGGCCTTGCCTGAGGGTGGCACAGAAGACACACATACACCCACACACAGAATACACACACATAGACACTGCTGACCACTACAAATGAAACCACAACGCGACGCGAAGTCTCGTTAAATTGTTGTTCTTTCTTTTTTATTAAGTTTTCGCTTGCTTTGAGCTCCTTGTTTACTTTCAGCTGCTGCTGCTGTTGTTGTTGTTGCTGTTCGCGACGGCCTTTGACGCTTTAAGTGCGAAAATGATTGCTGCCTTAGTTGTTGTTGCTTTTGTTGTTGCTGCTGCTGCTGATGGCAGCAAATTAATTGATGACCTGCTGCACGCAACAAGGTTCACGCGGGGGCGTACGGGGCGTGGCAGCCAGGCACGATAATGAGCCAGCATGACATACGCAGATTTCCATATGAATTACTCAAGCGACTCTCGCTCCTCTCTCACTCTCTCTCTCTCTCCCTCTCTCTCTCTAGTCAATTTCGCAGTCTTTTTGTTTGTTGTTTGTTTTGTATTTTGTATTTTTCTCGTCTTGGTTTCTTATTTTTTTGCAATTCACTTTTATTTTCCACAAAAAACACACTCACACACACACAGAGAGATGCGCACAAACACGCACAGACACGCACGCTGTGGCAGAATATTCCTTTTATGTTGTTGTTGTTGTTGTGGCAGCAACAATTCTCGTAATCCGCTTTTGGCCTAAATTTCAATACTTATTTGATTTTTCTGCACTGTTTGCTGTTGTTGTTGTTGTTGTTGCTGCTTCTTCTGCCTCGCTTGCCTTTTCTTTCTTTCTTCTTTTGCGTGTTTATTTTAACGCGAAATTACGACAAACGCGACAACTGTCCCGTTCCCAGTCCCGTTACCGGTCCCGTTCTCAGTTCAGCCCAGTCTCCTGGCAGCGCTGCCCGGGCAACGCACAGACTATTTACACGCACTGTAACCGGCTTTAAGGGACGCGCGGCGTTTTTGGCGTCAAATACGCCGCAAGTACCTTGCCAACGTGACACAGCGGAGCAGGGAAGGCGGTGGGCAGGAGGGGTCACGCACTTTGCTTGGCCCGCGTCTAATTAACGCATAAATCGAGAGAGATGCCAAGAAAAAAAAACACAAAATTGGCTTCGTCTTCGATTTTGTTTTGCTTTGTTTATAATTTATTTATTGCTATAAATATTTTTGCTATAAATTGTATTTATATTTTTGCTTTCAATTTTTGGCAATTATTTATATTTTGTTCGACACTTTCATTGATAACAATTCAAATCGCGACAAACTGCTCTGCTGGCGTTGCGGCTGCTGCGACGACGACGGCGACGACGACGAGAAAGCGCGACCGTGTGCGGACGACTGCGAATACGAGAGGCGAATGAGAGACTGAAGCCAGCGTTAGCGTCGTGCTGCGTTGCAGCCAACCAGATCGAGCGCCAGATCCGACCGAAATGTTGCGCCTCACAGCGAACCAGGTTCGATTGGGGCTCCATGCTAAGGCTGTTTATCTTTCAAGTTGTTGAACTGCTTATCAATTTGAGGGATTGCAGTGACAATTGGCTTTCAATATATCAGTTCCTATATTTAATATATGTACCGTACATACATATATAGAACATGATATTTATTTACATATGTATGTAGCATATTACTTTTTAACTTCTTAAACTAACTTCTATTTTTCCACGTATTGAAAAGTATACTAATACTAATAATTAGCAGGAAATTTGCAGGAGTAATCTAAATTCTTTATTTAATTCTTAAGAAGTTTCGTGTTATCATAAATAATCTATTTTAGTACACACATTTTCCCGTTAATTCTTATTTTCAATGCCAAATATATTCAATAGTTTTTTAAATTAACCTCAATATTCGAATTGCAAACAACATTTAAATCATGTGAACACTTGAAGCTGCCATTATAAATAATTATTTATAATCTGTTGGGCATCGAAATGAATTGAGTTCACTCTCTCACTCTCTCTCTCTGCCGGCATCGAACATAAGTGTTGCAAGCGAGCAACGAGCATGTTCGACGTCAGCGTGGACGAAGTCGAGACACAGTTTTCGTTACGTTACGTTACGTTACGTTTTTGGCTGTCGGTTTCGTTAGTCGGTCGTCGTGTTCGCTAGCGCACCCCCAACTCCTGCTGCCACTCACGACACGATACGCGACGCCAACAACGACGACACGCTCTCTGGCTCTCGTGCTGCGGTCGCGTGTGCGCTCTTGGCAACATGATGCGGCAACATGTCAGCCAAGTGACTTGACCTTTGGCAACTGCCTTAACTGTTGTTCTGCCATGCAACCAATTAATAGGCAAACTGAGCAAAGCACGTGTGTGTGTAAGAGTTTGAGAGTGTGACTGTATGTGTGAGAGTGTGACTGTGTGACTATGTCTGTGTGTGATTTATTGCAAGCAGTCATAAATCTGCGCTCGCCTCTCGCAACATAAACAAAAACATGCATAATTTCCATAAATCTTTTATGGCGCGGGGTGGAGGAGGCGTGTAAAAAAGTTTTTTGCAGGCCAATTATGCGCCTAAAACTAGGCACTAATTTGACAGCAAGTGGCCATAACCTCTTGACCCTCTTCTTGGGGTCACTCAACCCCAAGCGAGAGCCCCCGAGAACCCGAGTAAGCCGCTCGAGCGGCATAAGTAACCGCAAATTGAGTTATCTGCCGGTCAAGAGCATTAATGAGCCGCACACACACACACACACGGCCATAATGTGTGTGCTCTCATTGTTATGTGCTTGGATTATCGATGGGCAACTGGCCAGGCCAGGCTGACTTGGGGCACACGTGCTGCGACTTGGCCTTTTGCTCTTTGTTGTCATAAATGTCAAAGAGCCCCCGCCTGCGCCGTCGCCCCCTGTCGGCCAGTAGCGGCAGCAGCTTAGTCTCAATTTCCGGTAGGCCCCATTCGCATTAGTCTCCTCTCGCATAATTTCAATTTAACGCAACAAAATCAACAGGCGAACATGATAGGTAGAGTAGACAGGGGGAAGGTAGGAGAGAGGACACATTATGATGTGGCATAATTGGAAAGAATGCAGAAATACGATATTAGCCTGACTAAGTGTTGGCAAAATGGCCTATTTATGGGGTAACATAAAGAGGGAACACTCAATAAGAGATTGTGCTCTATTAAGCGGGTGCAATGACCTCAGTCACATAGGTTATTCACTTGGTAGGTGGAAATATTTAAGCAGAATATAAATAGTATGACTTTTATTAATTAATTCCATCTAGAAATCACTTTACAATCTTATAATATAAACATAATGTTCCCAGCTATTCATTTTATTTAAAATTGCTGCAGACTGTAAATACAAACATACAAGCTATCGTCCGATTTTTGTTGTTCATCAAGATATTGCAATCAAATTATACTACATCGAACTTATATATAGAATACATAAATGCATATATAATTTGATCGAAATCTAACCACAATAAAATTTTGCTGTCAGAGGAACAATTGGCCAAAAGAAAGGTTTTTTGTATGAAGTTCTGATTGTCAAAATAACATAATTTATCTGTTTCAATCAAAGTGAGACATAAAATTAAATGTAAATATTACCATTCAATTCTGCATTATAATATATAACTTACACGTATATTGGAACGATCGGAAGAGATAAGAACCTGCAAGAGTATAAAACTTTAGGCATGCCGAAGGTAGCCATCCATCCTCCTTGTTAACTTAGCTCTTTAATACTTGCCGAATTTATAAATTATATATAAAATATTTGGTATATGTACATATGTACATATTTATTTATAAGATGATGTTAATTAAATATAAAAAATGTAAATTATTTATTTATTGTTTCCAAAATTTTAAAATATATTATAGAAAACATACTCAGTATTAGTATTATACAGTTTAGGTGTATTAAATTTAATTACATTTATGAAATGTTGCACACATGCTGGGCACATCACAGCATGTTGCCTTCGTTAAGTGTTGCCACAGCATTGCTGTAAGCAACACAAATGCTTAGCAACATTCTCTGTGCTAAAATGTGCCTAAGTGAAGGAAGAAACATTTAGCTGCTTTAAAAAAGGGCTATATTTGTAGCCGAAAGCTGTTGCAGCATAAATAGGATCAAAGATGAAAGGCAGAGGGGACACTTTATGCACGTGTGTGTGTGTGTGTTGCAAGTTGGTAACTTGCCTCAAGGCAAATCGCATTGATAGGCAAATAGAGACAGCACTCGTTGCCAAGCTAATTGAGCGCAGTTGCAAGTGGGCGTGGCAGTGGCAAAGCGAATGAGGGAAGGAGGCAGTTGTGTGAGTCAGCCTGTGTTTGTCTGTGTGTCTGTGCGTGCAATTGCTTTGCGTAAATTGTTTGTCATGCGAAAAACTTTGCTTATTTCGTTTTAATTGCTTCGCTGGCGCATGTCAAGACATCAACACACACACACACACGCAAACACACAGAGACTGAGGCGCAGAGCACAGTTAACATCTCATTTGCATTGCCCTCAGTGCGCTCAGTGGGCTGCGGTTATGCCTCGACTCCCTTGCATCCTCTTCCTCTCTCTCTCTCTCTCCCTCTCTTTCCCTCTCTGTCTCCTTCTCTCTATCTGTCTTTCGCACTCATGCTCCATCTCTCTCTTGCATTTCTCGCTTCTACATTGCCAGCTCACTTTCTTGCCTCCTCTTTCTTTCTCTGTCTCTGTGCGCTCATTAAAAAAAGCGAAGCAGCTACGCAGAAAAGCGACATTTGCATAAATTGTGTGTGCGAGTGTGTGTGTATGCGAGCGCCTAAAAGCATGCAGAACGTGCCAGTGACACACAAATGTCAGCGACAGTCGACGACGACGACGACGACAAAGCAAAGTCAAAACTTGCGAATTTTAATGCATCACAAGTTGCTCAAGAACTTCCTTTTGGCTCATCACCAGACGCAAGGGGAGAGGCGGCACGGGGCGTGGCATGGCTGGAGCACAGCTTGACAACAGCTTCGACTGTCATGTGGCATGATCAGCGCAGCAACAGCTTCCCTCGCACTGCCTCTGCTGCTCGTCCTCTTCATGCCTCTCGTCACACCCTCTGCTCATCTCTTCTCTTTCTTATTCTCCCTCTTTTCTCCTTTCTGCCTCTCCTCCCTTTCCTGCCTCTCCTCTCTTTTCTGCCTCTCCTCACTTCTTTCCCTCCTACCCACTTTGGGCTCATTAAAAGCCTTCATCACAGTTGAGGCTGCCCGCCGAGCTGCCCAGGGAGCTGCTCTCCCTGCCCTCCCTGCCCTCCCTGCCCTCCCTGCTCGCTTTAACTGCTCGGTTCCTTTTTTACGCACTCGCTGTGACACACTGTGATTGACAGCTGGACAAGTGAGTGACTCCTCCAGCTCATCCCACTTCTTCTACTCCTGCTCCCCCTTCTCCCACTCTACCAAATTATGAGGGTGTCTCGTTTACAGTTTCTCATAGCGCGACCGCAATTAAAACCCAAAGTGAAAGTCTCGATGAGATGAAAGTGAAAAGTCTAGCGGTCAGGGGGGATTAACGTTGCCACACGGTGCCGAGCAATGCCGGTGTGACTAGCTGGCAACCCCCATGGGCTCAGCTCGCTGGTCGTGACTTTCGTGTGGTATAAATCAAACATAATCAACGCCAACTGCCAATAGATATAGATATAGATCCAAGCAGGAGAAGCAGGCAGAGGTGGAGGAAATAAATCTAAATTACCAAGGAGAGGAGGGGAGAGAGAGGCTGAGCAAGAGGCAGAGAATGAGAGGAAACATGAGGCAAATGCAGGGGCAGAGGAAGTATAAGTGTGAGTAGAAGAGAGATGGGAACATAAGAGCGAGAGAGAGAGAGAGAGTTCGCTGCCTCTGACCGCAAGGGAATTTCGATAGCAGGCAGGACGCGGGCCTTAAGATAAAAATCTCCCATTGAGTAGTGTGAGAAATGTTCTCTCGTTTGTTTGTTGTCGTTGTTGTCGCTGTTGTTGTTGCTGTTGCTGCCGCCTGCTCGTTAAACGCTGCCTAATGGCGCACGGCAGAGTTGACACTGCGTGAGTTGAGGCTGAGGGTGAGCTGACGGCTTTAATTGCGAGTTATTGATAGCCAGCAGCAGCAGCAGAGCGTGTGCTTGGTTTTATATTCAATTGAGCAACACTTTCCCCTTGCCTCACTCCTTGACTGCCTGCCTACCTTGGCTACCTTGGCAACAAAGAACTAAGGAGACAAACTGTTCTGTAAAGTGTCAAATGAATGAACCTTATGAAAAGTCATTGGCATTAGAAGCAAAAGAGAACAACAACAAGAACAACAAAAAGGTGAACAACAAGAAGCAGAACAACAACAACAAGCAGAACAACAAGAAGGAGAACAACAACAAACAGCTGCTGGATCCACAGGATGCCTTCCCTCATCGCAGGACGTGCACAGAGTGCGTGTGGCAGTCAGTCGACATTAACAAAGGCAGCGACACACCTACAGAGTGAGTGAAGTGGAAGGGGAGGGGGAAGGGGAAGAGGACTGGCATTAGGTAGACACCATCTCATTTGCGGTCATGTTGGCGTGTCAAGAGCGAAACGGGGCAGCAACAAACAAGAGCAACAACACAAGCAACAGCGATGGCAGGAGACCAAACCATATGGCAACCATTTGGCCTGCACAGGCTAAAAACTAATGAGGAAGTAGACGCGGAGGATATCCTGTAAAGTGCACTACAAAATGTGTACGTGAATATAACAAATGTAAAACATAATAAGAGTATGAGAATAATTACTATCAATTGTAATTGCAATAAATAGTTTAATTTGTTAAATTTGTTACTTAGTAAGGCAGGAAATAATCGAAAGATTCAGTTTCAAATGTTCCATTCACAGCAGTACACATAACTCTCAATGCAGCATACCCCACCAGACACTGCTCTGCCCACAGGGTATTCAACATTGCTGCTCTGCCTTGTTAGTTGTTGCTGTTATTGTTGTTCTTGTTGTTGTCTGCTCTTCTTGTCTGCCTGTCAACGCGTTTTTTTCACCACCGCATATTGATTTTATAATTCTCAATGTGTTTATAATTAGCCACACCCACTGGCGCCCTTGCCACGCCTGTCACAAACATTTGACAATTGTGAGTGTGTTTTTTTTCGGCTCCCACTTGACGCATCCCCTTCAAATTGTCCTGGACCTGGCGCTGGCTTCCTCTTCAGCTGCTTTCGGCTTCACACCTTCAAGTGGCTGCTGGCTTGGTGACTAATTGATAACATCCCAATTTACCGATAATTAATAATCGCCTAGCAACACAAAATATTTATCTATATAGAGCACAATTAACTTCGTCTGCCGGTCGAGGTGTGTGTGTGTGAGAGTGTGTGTGTGTGCGACTTATTCGTCTGTATTCTCTGACCATTAGAACTGCTTAGCCACTCTCTCCATCTCTCTCCCCCTTTCTCTGTCTGACTGTCGACTTTTCAACTAATTCGCAGTCTGCCTCTGCCTGTTGTTCCTTTATCAAACAAACAACAATGCGACCCTTAACCAGACTCCTCGCCAGCACTTTGCAGCGCTCTTCTGCACTCGCCTCCTCCGCCTCCTTTCGCTCGTTGCCTTCGCCAGTTGCCACACACTGCCAAGTGTTTATTTCAGTCCACTTCAGGACTCTTCACGCCACAATGTGAGGTGTAAAGTTTGTTTATGGTCAAGTGGTTTGTGTATGTGCCACTACATATAAAAAACAACAACAACAACAGCAACAGCAGACTGGGGCCGGGGCAGTCTGTTGACACGACACTAATGACCACTCGGATCTTATCTGGCACGGACCAGGGACAACGGCAACGACGACGAGGTGCCCCACGTTGCCCAATGCGCTGCAAGTTGGCGCAAATTGTTGCATACAAATTGTTTTGCATGTGCCCCACCTGTATGAAGGTGTGTGTGTGCATAGAAAATAAAATCATAGCACAACTTAAATTTCATTGTTGCACCTCGCACATTCGCACAGGCAAAGAGCATAGCTGAGACTGCTAGTGGGGGAGGGGGTGAAAGGTCAAGAAGAGAGTAAGAAGAAGAGGTTACTTTGGAACGTAGCAAATTTAAAACAAACTTGTTTTACTCGAGTATGATTATGTTGAACAAAATGGAAAGTTAAATGCAAAGCAACAACTTTATAAGGTGTATCAAATTCAAATATTTCTAACAGAAACTTGAAAAGTTTGCTTGGGTGTTCACTATAATATTTCTAAAGTTAAGAGAGTTTTGTTATGTCTACTAAAGGGACAAAGATGGTGCATAATTAACATAAATAAATAGAAATAAATGTATATATAATAGTTAATTGGTTATTTATTAGTTGGTAAATGTTTAGGATAGTACAAAAAGTCAACGTTCAGTTTTACTTTAACAAACTTCGATTGATTTAACTTCCGACTTTATCGATCAATGTTTCCAAAAGGCTGACAGTCTTTCACACTTCTCAACAACTTCCTTTACGACTTCCTTTTTAGAATTTTCTTTGATTCTTCGACTGATCCTACCGACAGTTGCGTGCAGCGTTGCCACCTGCAAAGTGTTTAGTGTTAATTAACTCATTAATTAATTTGTAAATATTGTAAATGAATACTTAAGATGTTGACTTAAGGAAAAGAATAAAGTTTTTAAAGAAATAATTTGATAAATCCAGTATCAATTTAATTATATCAAAGATCTTGAAATCAACAATTTGAAGAATTGTAAATCTTATGTTTTATAATCAATGTAAAAGCCTTAATATTCGGAGTATCCTTAAGAATTCAATATGTTTACTCACAACAAGAAAAGGTTTAAATTCATATACTCAAACAGGCTGAACTACAAAGAAATCCTGCCTGCAGCACAATGTGATCTTTGCCTTAAAGAGCGCTCTTTCTTTGTGCCCCAGCAATGTAAACAAATTGTTAATCCCGGCCTCGATGCAGCCGTGAACGTGACAATGCAGTGAAAATTGCAAAGTCTCGAGTTAAACAAGATTTACGAAAATATAATAAACTGTTTTCCACCTACGGGTTTTATGTGTGCTTAGGTGCTTAGGTGTTTAGGTGTTTATTCATAAATGCGTTGATGCCCTGCAAGTGACAGCATATCAAAGACCGAAATGGTGAAGGGGGCGTGGCCGACGAGGACGAGGTTTGTTGGCAAAGGGCATAAGGAATGCAAATAAGTTAACTGCGGGAGCACGGGTAAGGCAGTGTGTGTGTGTAGTGGGTGTGCATGTGGGAGGTAACACTGTAAATATATATATGTGTGTGTGTGGGTGTTTGCAACAAAATTGGGATGCTTGCAACTTTATAGCCAGCACTGGAGGTGAGGCAGAGGTGGAGGGCACTGGGGCGTTGTCCGTGTTGTCTCGGCGCGTTGTCTGCGCTCTCTCTCTCTTCCTGCCTCCCAGTCGGGCAAAATGCTGAAAATGCTGAAAATGAAATAACTCAAACAGTGGCAACAGCAACACTGGCAACACTAGCAACAACTACAACGACAACAACAGCAGCAGGGTACGCACTTTATTATAGAGAAATGTTTCGAAATTTGAAGCAAGTCGACTTAATTCGTGTACACACCCAGCACCGGTTGCCAAAGTTTGCATTGCTATTGCCAGCGAGGGGAGTAGGGAAAGGGGATTTACCATTGGGTGTTACACACTGTCTATTTCACTCTATCAACTATGTAGTGCGGGCAAGAGGCAACACGCACAGCGCGTGTGGCGCCGCAAAAAATGGCAACGGGCAGAGATGAAAACACAAACAAAAAAAGGGAGAACGAGGCGATTGCCCAGCATGGAATTTCGATTGGCAGCATTTTTGCGTATCTACCTTGCTGGCTGCCAGCTACATGTGTGTGTGGGTGCCAGTGTGCATGTGAGCGTGTGTGTGTGCGTGTGTGTGCGCGTTTCGCAATCTTCAATAAAACTGTTTGTGCTTTTTTGGGCTGCCTTTCTTTTTTGTTGTTGGCTGCGTTTTTCATTTGTTTAAAACGCAACTATTGTGCCGGGCAGAGAGTTGGGAAGCAGCATCCCTTACTGCCCCCCTCTGCTTGCCTCTCCCACCCTCCTCACTCCACATTTGTGCCAACGTTTGCCGTGCAACTTTGTTGTTCTTTTTAACGCTTTTACCATTGCCCATTGTATTTGTTGGCATTTTTTATGCCAGTTGTGGGGGTAGTGGCTGACGGGGTATAGGGGGAGGGGGAGGCGTAGGTACTGCTGTACTAGCTGGGTTCACTCAACTTCAACTGGCGGCGTTTGCTGAGGGCTTTCATGGCGCGTCCACTTTATTTTCATAGTCGCCTTTTTCACAGCCGCATAAAATGCAACAACAGCAAATTGGAATGTGAAACCGCAGCTCGCAGTTAATTTTATTTATTCCCCACTCTCGTTTCGAGTTCCGCTTGCAGTGCACAACTTCAGCTCTCTCTCTCTCCCTCTCTTTGCCCCCTGCTGCCGCTTACCACACTCCGCTTTGTCAGTCCGATTTGGGCGCAACGACAAAACATAAATTAGGCAAAATGCTGTAGATAAATTAGCCGGGGACCAAGCTCAAAACAATTTTATGACATCGTCAGAGCGCATGCAGAATCGAATGCACACACACATATACACACACACACACACATAGACACACACACAGATAACAAACTGTCCGCCGAGTCCTTTCCAAATAACTCATAAATGCCCCGCGCCGTAGGGCCAAGCCCAGGGGAGGCGACCATCAGCAGCTGGTCAACTGGTCGACAGCTGTTCCGGCTGCCTCGCCCCTGCTGCCCCCACCTCCTCTTGCCACTGCTGCTACTGCTGCAGCGTGTATTTGCGCCGTAAAACGGAATACAAATGGATTGGCCAGCGTCGCCCGCGGGGGTTGCAACTGGGCGAGTGATGCGCTGGATATTAATTGCTGCCCATTGCTGTAGTTTTTGCCAAGGCTACCCCCTTATCCTCTTCCTCCCCTCAGTATCATCCTGCCTGCTTGTCGGTGATAATGCACTATTTGCAGTTGGATTTGCAGCACAAACGGGGCAAGTTGTGTTGCATCTACTATTGTTGGCCCACATAATCACAGTCAAATCAATTACAAAATGAGTCGAATGAAGCAAGGGGAGATTGGCAGGGAGGGAGAAAGAGAGAGGGGGGGGGAGATGAGAGAGCTAGTCAGAGAGTGCCAGCATAATCGCAATGGCAGCTGCCGTTGCTGCGTGTTGCAAGGCAAAGGAAATTGAAACAGGTGTGTCTGCCACGAGGGGGAGGAGGGTGTTGTCATGACCAGCTTCAGCTGCATCCATTTGCCCATATCATGACATTGCTCTCTCTTTTATTCTCCTTCTTTTTTGGCAACGTTATTTAAAAGCAACGCGCCGCGTCGACTTCCGTGCGCCACACACCGGAAATGCAAACGTAGCCGCGGCGCAGTGCAGCGCAAGTAAAATTTATTGACAGACAATGCCTTTAAAGACATGCATACAGTGCGTACTGATGACCTACAATCCCCCCCCCCACACCATTGCCAACCCCATCACCTTGCCACTGCCCCACTTCCTCTCTGACTGCCCCCCGCACAACTGACGCATATTTTTGCACACACAAAAATGGCGCATGCGAAACATGCAAAGAATTTGTAATTAAAACATTCTCATGCTGCGTTCCCCAGCATCGCAACTGGATACTGCGAATAATATTCACTATATACGAGTGCGAGCGCGAGTGCCAGTATAAGTACTCATAGTGCGTTCTTCTTCTTCTTCTTCTTGCTCTTCTTGCTGTTGTTTCCAGCACAACGAAGCAATCAATTTAAGCGGATTGGGCAGCAGGAGGAGCAGGCGCAACTTAGAGTGAACTTCAAGGCAAAGCTTTCAAGCGAGTCAAAGGCAAACCCCTCCCCCACCCTTCAACACCTGTTGAACAAAGAAAACCCTTGACAGGGTTGCCTGCCCAATGCTGAAGTTGCCGGTGCTTCAATTGTGACTATAATTATGCTGTGCATTGGCTTGTTTCCCACTCCCCCCCGACCTTTTACCTTGGCTCAGGGCTTTTCTTTCTTTTTTTTCTGCCTTCTTTGCTGCTCCCCTCGATTGAACGCCTTTTGAAGTCCGCTTTTCAGTTTTTAATCGATTCGTTGCAAAAAATAAAGCGACACAATTCGCGTTCGTTCCACAGCTGCGGCGCTTTATGCCCGAATTACGCTCGATTTATGTTTATCTTTGAATTTACGAACCGTTTCCAGGCGCTCTCTCTCCCTCTCTCTTCCTCTCTCTCACTCTCTCTCTTTCACTCTTCTGCTTTCAGAGTTATCGAGTCATTTGCATGCCATGCTGCAAATATTGTTCAGCTTGCACAAAATGGATCGTTGATCCCATATGCAAATGATTTCAAATGTTTTCCAAAAACTCCCAGAAAAAATTATGGCCTGAAATGTACCGTATACTTGCCAACTTTCAACTATTTCAATATCGTTTCAATACTCCCCTAACTAACCTTAAGTAACCCCAAAGATCTTGCAGTTGAACTCCACCAAAGTGTGTTTTCCATAAAGCGTTAACCTGACTCACTTTTAGCTATTTTCAAGCTAAAAATAAACCAGTTTAAGGCAATTACAATGCATTCGACAATTTCTCGCTATACCATATTCTGCCACGGGGTATTCATCTCGTTTATCAGAGCTGCAAAATCAGGCTTCCTAAACCGTTATTGCTTTCATTGTGTTTACTGCCATTTGTGGGCATTGATTTGGTTTGGCGGTTCGCTTCGCTTGGGTTCGGTTCGGTTTCGATTTGGTTTGGTCTGGTAACGTTGGGTACGGTTCGCATGGGTTTTGGCAGTTGTTGGTTTTCTCTTCTGGTTACGTTTTGTGCGACCTGTCGTCCCTTTTATTGCACTTGTTCGTTCGTTTGTTCAGCGAGCACCCGCTTGCACAGAGTTCGCTTTATTGTCAATGAAATGCCGATTGAAACCCCCCAAAGCAATTCTACAAAATGCGCTTAAAGCGAGCCAGCAGCAGCTTAAATATTTCTCTCAATTCCGTAATTTTATTTTCCAGCTTAAACGGTAACTTTCTGTGTTTTGATTTTAATATCCTTTTCGTTCTGTTTGCCTTTATACTGCTAATTGCGATAGTAAGAAAATATTTTGTTCTCAGCTTGTGTTTTTCGCAATTTTCTGCTGAAATCTCTCATTTCTTTATTCACTGCCAGCGGGCTGCTTGATATTTGCTTTTTATAACTTAACGACCAGAAACAAAACAAAACACTTATAATTAAATTACTAACCGCCTGAAGAGTTCGGCTTGCAGACACAGCTCAGCAGTAAAATAATCTGCCCTGATAGTGGGATAATTCTTCGCTACTTTCCCCAAATTGATTGAGAAACAGTTTGAAATTGGTTTTTATACCAGTTTTATACCAGTTTTTTTTCAGCATTTCAAGTTATTTTTTATGGACAAATATGAATGAAACTCAACTTTTCTAAACATATATTAAAGGCAAATCAGTCTGGTGCAACTCCATAAAGAATGTCTTAATTCAAACTGAAATAGAGAAATTTTAAGCTGAGTAATATATTAATAATATACATATTTGTTTTTTATTAAAGACGAAACTACATATGAATTCTATATAACTTAACTTCAACTTTTGTAAATACAGACTGTTAATGAACCTCGAATTTAGTAAGTATAACAAAAAAGGAACAATGGAACAAAAGTCTTATTTCACTCAAATATATATAGGTTGATTTTTAACAAGGTTAGGAACCTATGTAGTTCATCCATCTACCATTCATTTACCATCAAATTATACTTAAAAATAATATAACTTGAAACAACACCATCTTTTACAAATAACATACACTTCTGCATGGCTCATTTGCCATCGTTTAAAAGTGATTAATTAATTGCATTTTAGTTTATTGTGTATGTGCTCAAAACAACTTTTAATGTGCCCCACTCACGCAGCACATTGCATTATAATAATGTCATATATAGTCATGAGATATTTATGCGAGTTTTACACGAGAACAAAACAAAAACTTATTGGCCCAGGTCCATGCGGGTCCCCCGTGACCGGCTGCATAATTAAACCATCTGGGTAATTGACGCTTAAGTGGGCAACTTTTGGGCATAATTTAAAGCGCACACGCAGCTGAGCCGATTCCAGATCCCTGCCCCTATTCCCTACAACCTCCTCAAGCATACTTGGCTTGAACTGCCCCAGACAGAGAGACTGCCCGATGGACACACATGGACTCGCATTTGGCACATCATTTTACCAATCATAACAATAAAATCAAATGTCAAGAACTATCTGAGCTCTGAGCTCAGTTGGGTCAGTCAAACTGGCCGAGAATGGAAAAGTTTCCAATGCATTTTATGGACTTTTTACGACTCAAAACTTATGTGGCAAGCGCGACGGATGGATGGACGAGTGTGCCAGATTCTGTCACTGTCAAATGTGACAAAAAAAAAAACAGATAGAATTGGCCAAAAATAGATGAGGCCAATGAGGAGCATAACAAATGACATACTTATAAATATGTCCTCTATCTGTGTGTGTGTCTGTGTGTTGGTTGTGCGCTTCACTTGCCGATTTTATGACCTTTACACAAACTGACAAAAGGTTCCGCGTGGCGCGTCACAGTGGGCGATACCTTCTTGTTATTGTTGTAGCGTCCCAGTTGTTTGAGTTTTGCTAGAACTAATAAAATTAAATTGAATTGCTTAAAAATTGCCAAAAATGAGGCAAAGTGTCAAAGGGGGCACCCAACCAGGCGCCGTCGCAAAGCCCAAAAACCAAAATGGTTATGAACCAGTCACACTCAGAGGCAGTTGGGGTAGTGTGGAGAGGGGGGCGTAACTGCCCAAGTGGTCTGTTTTTTTTTGGAGACCCATCAGCAAGCCACACCAGCCCAGGCCGTTGGCAACGTGCGCGCATTAAGGCATTTTGCCCCGGAATTGAATATTGAGTCAAGGGTCTTATGGCAAAGTAAGTAAGAAATCCTTAAATTCATTGACGTGCCGAAATATTCATACTCTGAACGACAGCCTCACATATGGCATGGGTCATGGGTCAGGCTGGGTTCAGTGGCTATGACTAGGATTTGAGTAGCTGCGCGATACCTGCAAAGTGATTTACTCCTGTGGGCTTTTTGTTTTTCGTTTGTTCTTAAGAATTAATTGGGGATGATTTTAAAACTAAACTGATTGTTTTGTATTTGGCTACGGTATATTAAAATATAAGTATAAAATTGTTCCTTTTCAATACTTACTTGTATATAAAGAAATTATAGATTAATTTAAATATAACTTTACCTAGTTGAGTTAATTATGAAATATTTATGATTAGAATACATCATTTAAAAAGTGTCTGATACTGGATTTAAATGTGTTCTAGAAGATGATAAGGATGTCTTTAAAATCTTTAATATTTTCTTTATTTACTGTTCGATCTTTTGAAATTTTCACAAAATGCTCATAATAGAGCGTATGTCATGTGTGTTACACAATTATGGTAATTAAATTTATATTGCAGCTGAAATGCAGTTTTAAAGTAGATTTTACTGATTTACAGAGGCGCGGAAATATTTTGAAAATCAATTTAACTGCTTGCAATGCATACAAGCCTTGTTCTGAAATTTGATGGATGTAGCTTATATACTTTCCGAGATATAGGCGGTCATACAGACAGACGGACCGACAGACATGGTTTAATCGCAGCCGAGACTGCTGAAACTATTCATAATATATATACTTTTTACTCACATACAATAGACCAAAAACTCTCTATTCCTTTCCCTGCTAAACTATTGCCTCCAATTCGTATAGTCCCTGCCTCTGTTAAAGGGTGCTTGAAATTTATACATTTTGTAAATTTTTGGTCTGCGCTTGTCAGCACCAATCGCCCTTGAGTTGGGTGGCGACAAATTGAATTCCGCTGATTGGCTGGCGAGGAAGATGGCGACACAGATGGAGGAGGTTGAGCTGAAGGTGGAAGAGCTTATTTAGTTGGCTGAGGTTCTATCACGGGACGCAATATTAATGCAATTAAGTGCATATCGTAGCTGCCGTCAATGTGAATATTCTCGCTCATATTCTGGCCGATATCCCGACTGAATATCCTAGGCAGATATCAAAGTTGCCGAGTGCAAATCGTAGCTGCCGTCAATGTGAATATTCTCGCTGATATTCTGGCCGATATCCCGACTGAATATCCTAGGCAGATATCAAAGTTGCCAAGTGCAAATCGTAGCTGCCGTCAATGTGAATATTCTCGCTCATATTCTGGCCGATATCCCGACTGAATATCCTAGGCAGATATCAAAGTTGCCGAGTGCAAAACGTAGCTTCCGTCAATGTGAATATTCTCGCTGATATTCTGGCCGATATCCCGACTGAATATCTCAGGCAGATATCAAAGTTTCCAACGTTGACGGCAAACGCATCAGCGCGCCCTTAACGAATTTAGTTGCAAATCCAATCAAATGCTTGAAAACGATTTCATCAGCGACAGCAATTCCATGCGAGTATGTGTGTATGTGTGAGAGTATGTGAACTGCAGCGAGTTGTCAAATCAAAATAAAATCTGTGCCACATTTCCATAATTAGTTGGCTGCCTGACGTGATATTTTATGGTTTCACATCTGCCAGGCTATTCAATATTTCAATATTCGACCGCACAATGCGCCACCTTCTCTCATAATTGACACAGCGGGAAATTCAATTTTAATTCAACTTCATATATATTATTTAGCGGGAGAAAGAGAGGGGGAGACAGAGAGAAACGAGATAAAATGGAAATGAATTATTTCAGAAATATATTGATAGTTCCGACCAGTCTAAATAAATATATAGATATTCATGGCGTTTTTTCACTCCTTGTTTAAATTCAATCAATCAGCTTGTCAAGCGTGGGCGTGGCACAGTGGGGGCGTGTGTGTGTGCAATCAAGCGGCTTATTCATTTATTATTTTGCCAGCTGTGAAATAGTTTTTAATTTTCTAAATCAAATAACCGCAAAGCCAAAGCGACTTTAAGAATTTAAAACATTTTCAAGCATTAGTCAAGTCGGTTAGGTCGCTCTGTATAGTACTCTGCTGCTAGCAGAGCTGGCAGGACTCTGGCAAATTAGCATAGCCTAATTGAACACAAATGGCATCCAATTTCAGTGGAGCCCGGCCCAGAGTAGTCCAACCCGACTCTGACTCTGATTCTGACTCGACTCGACTCGACGCGGCACTGGCACACGCCTTTGGCAATGGCCGTGAAACTGAAACCCATTGGATTCGCATCGACTAAAGAAGAACGATGCCGTGGCTGAGGCTCGACGCCCGATACTGTCGCTGTCGCCCTCGCTGCGCAGTTGCCGCCGTTGTAAAGGCAGACGGGAGTCCGTTTGCAATTTATGGTGCCATGGACGACCCACTGCACTAGCAGGCGGAGGAGGCGAAGGCCCGCACAGACGGGCGGTCATTTCTGACTTTTGAGCAATCAAATCGAAGCCGAAACGTTCGCCAAACCCAAATGAGTCTCTTTGGTGCGCTTATTATGATGTATGGGGCCAGTGGACGGGCTACTCGAGCAATCTCCCACTCCCCGTCGCATCCCCAGTGGCAGTGCCGGAACCAGCTTAACTGGCCTGTGCTCTTTCTCTGGGAGTCGCAACATGTGAAATGGATATGCATATCTTCATGCTTTGTATGCGCCTGTGTCTGTGTGTGTGTGTGTCAACTGTCGTTGCTTTTTGCCGGCTCAGAAAATATGGAAATTTGATTTTGCAGTAATTAAGATGTGACTCAGCGAGCACTCAGCACAAGGCTGACCCAAAGTACTCAGAGCGCAATTCAATCTGTCATCCTGAATTTCGGAATTCAGCATAAGCGCTCTCACATGCCATATCGCATGTCTACAGGCGAGTGCCCCCTTTCCCCTCTTTCCCCTCATAACCAATTTAGCTTCAGGCGCTTGAGAATTTACAATTTCTTTTGAATACCAGAGATACCCTGCAAATGGAGTCTATGCTAGTCTGCCCTATAGATTTTCCCCAAACTTATGTGCACTAAAAACATAAAAAAGCATAAAAAGTGAATTTCTTTTTTTTTGCACTCGTTCTGAAAATTTTTGATTGCAAATTTGTGTTTCTCCTGCTGCGTTCGGGTAATTCTTTTACAGTTTACCTACCCACATTGTTGAGACAGAAACAGAAAGAGAGAGAGAGAGAGTGTGAGAGAGAGAGAGGTAGACTGAGACTGCCTGCCAGCACACATTACCATTGATTAACACACTCATCGAATTCCTACTCGCTTGGGTGTTGGCAAAACTTTTTGCACAGATTCAAACACAAAGTTTTTGCTGAGCTTCCAAGTATTTTCTCTTTGTTTCCACTTATTTGCACCCAGCCATTTATTTCGCTCTTTCTTTCGTTGCTTTCGTCTCTCTCCAATTCCTTTGCCTGGCATTGAAACTCGTCTACATGAGAAATAGATTTGCCTCGCAGGAAAGGAAACTTGCAGCAGCAGCAGCAGCACAGCTCGACTGATATTTTCATAAATCAGCAATAAATATTGAACATGTCACTGGCAGTTGCAGGCGCCATTTTAAAGAGTTGCCAGAGGGTGGGGGGAGTGGCTGAGAGAGGGAGCTGGGAGTGGAGGCTAAGACTTCTTTAAGGCAAACTTCATATATCAAATCAGCGCGGCGCGCAATTTTTATTGTATTTGTTGGTTCAACTTTCTGCGCTGCGCTGCATTTGACAAACGTAGTTGGCAAGGGAGCAGTGTGAAGCAGCCTAGGGAGGAGGGAGAGGGGGTGTGGTAGTTAATTAATGGCGAATGTGGGCCAGCAGAGCGACCATTGCGCAGTCGTCTAAAGTTGTTTGTTTTGTTCCCGGTTGCGTTCCGATTTGCGGAGTTCTTCTCTCGCTCTTCTCCTCTCCCCATCTGTTTCCCTCTTTTGCCTTCTCTTTCTCTCTCTTCTGCCTTCTCTGTCTTCCTCACTAGAGCTGTCTTTCTCTGTTTTTGTGCCAGTCAGCTCGGCTCAACTTTTGAGTTCAACTCCGTCGAGTAAAATTTTTAATGGACCAAGCATTTTAATTACTTTGCCAGTCTCCCCCTCTTTCTATTTATATGTGTGGGTACGTATGTGTGTGTGTGTGTATTAGCGGTGCACTGTGCTTAAGCTAGTGGAACATAATTACTCGTCTCCAGTGTAACTCCCGGAAGTCAGCGTCAGCTTCAGCGGCAGCCGCAGCATCACCGGAAAGTATGCTGCATTTCGAGGCGGGGCGAGAAACTTGCCATAAAATATTTATATGGCATGCAGAGCACACTTATACACACGCCCACACACCGGCATACACACACATATACACTGTGCAACTACACATATATTATATACCAATGCAAACATGCAGAGTTGCCGAGCGAAAAATCAACCGGCTGGATTAAAGTTTTTTGCCCGAGTTTGTTTGAATTTTGTTGCTAATTAATTGCAAAAGTATGCAAGCTCACCGTATACCCTGTACACGAGTCTGTTTCCTGCCCGGTAAGTATATGATTTATATAGTCTGCACAAACTGAGAGAATACTTGCAAATTACTGCAGTACTTCACTTGCATAGTTCTGTGTAAGTTTGGTTTTTGTTTATGTCTGATATATATTTTACAATCTTTTATTATTAATTTATTATATTGCTATTAATATATAAAATTAAATTGAATTAATTGTTTATATATTTTCTATTTTATTAACACTTTTTAATGGGTATAAAATTAATAATTATTAACTGTCTGCCTTACCACATCCGACAAAAGCGACACGCCGAGTTGTTCCCTCGCTGCGTCTGGGATCATCATCTGTGTGTACCGTTATGTGTTTGATCGCACAGTTTTTATTTTAGTTGCAACAAGCACTTCATATATTTATTTTATATTTCATTTTCGCAACGAGCACAAGCCACAAAATTGTGGTGCAAGTTGCCTGCTCCTTTCGCTTTTGACTGGCAAGTGGAGCACGACGGCGATGCCGGCTTGGGAGTCAAGTGTAAGCCAATGCACTCAGTGCTGACCCCTGGGAATAGCCCACACACACAAACACACACACACACCTGTCTATTACTGCTTTGAATTCACATGCGAATGTGGTTTCATTTTCGTATCTACTCGGGAAGATCGACACACTTGGCACGTGCTGCGACTGATTAGCGAATGCAGTTTGTCAAGCAGATTGGGTCACATTTGGCATAAGTTAGCACTTTCCACGCCCACTCAAACTGGGGCGCAAAGGGCAATTAAAGTCAAACTGTGCACACATCAAGGCGGCGTCGTTACATAGCTTGCATTGCCTGCCTCGCCTGCCTGGCGGTCATAATGGTTCATGAAATCCATTTGCGGCTAAGCAAACATATAAAGTGACAAACACTGGGGGACTGACGGACTGACGCGCAGATAGACAGACAAACAAACAAGAGTGACGGACGGAGGAACGGCGAAAAGCCCGCGGCAGGTTGCGCTATTGCCATTTTGTTTGCAGAGCCCGCTTTGACGCTTTTCATTTTTAAAAATTAACGCGCCGTCAAGTGTGTGTAAGTGTGGGTGAGTGTGTGTAAGTGTGGGTGAGAGTGTGTTAGTGTAGTTGAGTGTGCGAGAGGCTGTCTGTGTGTGCTTCTGGGTGTTATTTTGTGTGCTTTATTTGGTAATTTCTCGCTGTCGCCCGAAAGTAGGCAACAGATTTTTCGCATGCCGCACACGAACTCACACAGTCACAGCCACATCACGTGCGATGAATATAACTGATGTATATGTATGTATGCATGCATGTGCATAACATATATATCTGATATTTCAGCTCTTTCGGTTTGTTAGGTCTTTGCAGTTCGCTTTGTCCATCGGCACTCATAAAAGTCAAACTATTTTTCAATTTCAAATTTCTCAGCTGCAGCTACAAATCTTCTTCGCAGGCCTCCCCTCTGTGCGCGTGTGTGTGTGTGCGTTGTCAGAGACTGACCTACTGCCCATAAATATGCTGCGTGCCAGGCAAGCAACGCCCCCCCCCCCCATTCGCTCCGCTACGCGCTGCAGTAGATCAAGTTGGAGGCAACTCCAGAAAGCGGAGACAAGCTGCAAAAAAACGTACGACCATTTTGTGGCGTGTCGTAGGCAGGCGGCCACCATGCAACAACAGCAACTAAAACTACAACTAGAAATGCTGCACACACACACACAGAGCACGCATCGTGTTAGTCGACTGACCTCAAAGCCAAGTGTGCCGCCCCTGCAGACAGCTGTTTCTGGCCGAAAAAAGCTTTTGTATTGGACGCAAAAATATTCATAGCAAGGCAGGAACAATGCCAAAGCCAAAGCCGAAGTCAAACGGTTATTGGCCATTTGCTAGTCACATCACACCCACGCACACACACACACACTTACAGACTCTTTCAAGTTCTGTTTATTTTCTAAAATTTTGATCACGTCGCTCTCTCTCTCTTGAGCAGCTGCCGCTGTGACTCTTGGCCCCTGCTGACTTCCACTTTGTTGTCTTCTGTTCTCTGTTCAACATGCGATTGGTATTTTTATGGCACCCCTGACCTGTCAACCGCATTGGGCAGTACTCCCCAGCACTCCCTCAATATGCACCCTGGCAACAGCTGACTGATGCCACACGAGAAAGTTGAAATGACGCATAAAAAAACGCTAAATGCAAATTTGCATTTACAATGTCACCGATGCATTTTTAAACTGCTGTCGCTTAAATGGACAGCTGGACATGGCAGACAAGTGGACAGACAGGCAGGTGTTACAGGTGCGTCAGCGCTTAAAGCCAATGTCCCAGAGTCGAGTCAGTCGAGTTACTCAATTCCGAAGGGCGTGCATAAATATTTACAGCATTTTTAAAACAATTTCTGGCCATGTTGAATTTATGCTGATGCACTGACAGAAAATATAGCAGTCAAATATTAAAGAACAGAAAACAAATTGTTTATTAAATTAAGGAAAAATATTCTTCATTTTAAAAATATATATAAAAGTGCAAAATATTGTTTATAAATTGTTTTAAATATTCATAAGAAGAATTTTTAACTGATAGTTTCTTTTTGCTTTCATTAATTCCAATTGTAAATGTTAAATGGAATAATTGAAGACCTTAAATAATATTAAATGAATTATATATAATTGATAAATAAATAAAAAATCTGTCTCACATTTAAATGTAATCTACACATTTTGCTCAGTGTAATTTACCCCCGAGTGGCATCTGGCGGCATTCACAGGATTTTGTTTGAGCGGCATGTGAAAATGCAATTAAGTTGTAAATATGTCTGTGTGTATGTTGTGGGTGTGTGTGTGTGCGGAGTACTCGAAACTCAGTTATCTCTGCACTCTGATCGGATGATATGAAAACTGAGTAATAACATGCTGAAATTGCCAAAGACTTGTGGTGAAAAAAATGAATATTTGTACTGTCGGTAAAAGAAAAAAGGCCATGAACATAATAACAAAAGTACCAGCAAAGAAACTGCAAGTCAGCAGCAAAGAAGAAAGGGCACAGAAGAAGGCAAGGGAGAAGAAGAAACTGAATAGAGGAAGGACTCGGAACTTGCGAGAAGGATTGAGCTAAGCAGTGACAGTAAAGGCTTTAAGATAAATAAATTATTTATTGAAGTTAAGTACGAGTTAAGAGGGAGATAGCAAGGCAGACTTAAAATATTGCTACAATAACTGGAAAATAATTCCACTCGCTTTATGATTGATGTCAACGTCAAGCAAATATACTGCTAATCATTGCCAGCGACGTGCCCCTCCTTCCCTCTGCCACCCTCGTCGGCGCATTTCAATGTCAACATTTTGTAGCTGCTGCCTGTGGCTCAAGTGACACATCGCTGCTCGGATGCCTCCTGAATGAATGTGGCTTGATGACGTGGCTCTGCAGCTCGAATCAGCTGCCTGTCTCCTGTTGTGGCTGACTTGGCAACTGTAAACGAGCAGTAAACTCGGCAACATGCTCAAGTGTGTGCTGTATCTGTGAGTTTGTATCTTGTACTCGGTATCTTTGTGCGTGCAGCAATTCATGAAATATTAAATACGCTTTGTGTTTGCCAGGGAACTGACAAGGGACGCGAGAGAGAGAGAGGGAGAGAAGGGGGCGCATTGTTGAAATTAAATGATTCCAAATAATATGATTATTGCCCGTGCATTGTTGTTGCTGTTGTCATCTTGGTGCTGCCGCTGCTGTTGTGCGCCGTTGTCAGCCCAACGAGCACCCAATGACTGGGCTGCACTTCAATCTTTTGACTGATGTTGCCACCACTCAGGCACGCCTGATTGAGCACACGAAAATGTGGCATTGAGTGCGTCCCTCTCTGGGTGTGTGTGTGTGCTTAAATTTTATGATTTTTACGATTTTTACGTTCCGCCATTCGGTTTTTCTTTCTCTTTACGTCCGTCCGATCAACACAAGCTCTAACCCAAGCCACAGTGCTCCTCTCTGCAATGATATAGTTAGTCAATGAGGGGGAAAATCAAACGACTAATGACAACAAGGAGCCCGGCAGCGACATCGAGATGCTTTCGCCAATTAGGTGCCTGGTCATGTGCATTGTGCATATTGCATTGATGCCTTGCGCAATATCTTACATAATCAGAGCATGCACTAATTAAACACGCACACCACAACCTCTGCCCGCTTGACTATGAGCTAGACACACCCACACACACACAGAGAAAAAGAGAGAGAGAGCTTTAGCGCATCGGGTCATTTCGCAATTAAGCTGCACTTGCAGCAACAACGGAGAACTTTGCCATCATCCGCTCTGGCCAACGCAAACGCAAACGCAAACCTAAACCAAAACCCGATCCCGAGCTGAACAGTGAGAGATAGAGAGAACCCCAGCCCTCTGTGTGCTTGCCTCCTGATGATGATGAATGAGTTTAGCGGCCCGTTGCCTTGTAGCTGCCCGTCTAATGAGATACTTTTTCTGCGTAAATGTGAAGCTGCTCTGGCTGTGGCTGTGGTTGTGCTGTGCTGCACGGCAAATCATGCAATCCTCCATTCCCGTCTCAACCGCGTCTCGACCCTTCTCATCTGAACTCATCTCATCGCATCGCATCGCGTCTTGTCTCAATTGCGCTCTAACTATGTAATCTATGGCATGTCAGTCTGCTGTATCTCTTGCGCTACCCCTCAAGCTGTATCTGTATCTGTGCACGCACGCACACACACAGAGACTAGATAGATGCGTGTCCGAGCACTAATTGCTTCTAATTGAATTGCAATTGACCGTGAGTTGGCGTATTTTTCACTTGCCTTTTTTGCGACGCCGCCAACGACGTCGCCGACGTTTGATGAAGATTTACGCAGATGCTTTGATTTGTGTCAACAAAGACCGACGATGCGAAGGGGGAGAGAACTGAAAGGGAACAGAAACCCCCCACGAGCAATCGCATTCGCATTGGCATTCATCGCTGTGGCGCCAGCGAATTATCTTAATTGTCATGAATACAACAAAGTGCTGCCAATGATAAGTTGAACATGAATGTGAAAGCACTTCAAATTGATATGCATATAGGGTTTCATTAACGTGAATTTCAATCGAGACAATATGAATTTCAAATTGAACTGAAAGGTTTCATTTTCATATTAATATCTAACGAAATTTGAGGCAAATACACATCAGCTTTCAACTTTATGCGTGTGTCTCTGCTGCAGCTGCTACTGCATATCAGCTCATTAAATGTTAGATTTCAGTTTTGATTGACAGCCTTTCTGTGATTCAGCACAATGGGAACACAGAATTTGAAACTTCAATGGAGTGTTCATTGTGCACGATATGCTGTTGATAAAAGTGCAATGCAGTGCGCGTTAGAGATGGTTTCCTGGCATTGCATTAAACTGCAAATATAGATTTAATAACGCGTCCAATTCAAATTCATTTTAAGGTGCATGTGTTCTCTTAAATCGCAAAGTTCACTTGTTGATATTACATTTGCTTTCGCTTTTTCAGTTTTTCGCATTGCACATTGCTCTGTTTTGCTACTAAAGGTGCCAGGTTCGCTTCTTCAATTCTGCCAACAGTGTCCTTAGCACCTTCTTCACCTTTGTTGTCTTTTTTATCATGTCCGACTGCTTCATCCACTTCATTATTTTTGTTTTCATCTTCACTTCATCTGCCACCTCCGCGACCGCCACTACTTCCTCCACCTGCTCCACCACCTCCCTTACCACCTTCTCCTCCTCTATTACCACCACCTCTGCCACCACGTCCGCCTGCTCCATCTTCACCATCCTGACCTCTTCTTTGATCATATTTCTGCTGATTCTCAGCATCATTGGATCTTCCACCAGCACGACCTGGGCGCCCCTCAGGCCCTCCACCACCACCTCCACCTTTGGCACAACCACTGCCACCACCACCTCCTCCTCCACCTCCCTTACCACCTGCACCCCCCCTGCCACCACGTCCGCATGCTCCAGCTTCTCCATCCTGAGCTCTTCTTTGATCACCTTTGGGTTCATTCTCATCATCATTCGATCTTCCACCAGCACCACCTTTACCACCACCACTGCCACCTCCTCCCCCCTTGCCACCACCACCTCCTCCTCCACCGCCCTTACCACCATCGCCGCCCTTACCACTACCACCTCCCTGCAAACGCCTGTCGTGCTTCCCTAAACATTTAGACATATCGCAGCAATTTAAATTCAAAATAAGACAGAAATTTCTATGAAAATCAAAGTTGAAAGCAAACTATGAACAACTTAACAGAGTCTGTTTATATATGGGATAAGGAGAACACTTTATTCCCCCTGCATCTCCGATTAAAGCGACCTGCTGCATCTGCGTTGGCCTTGAGACTCGACTCGTGTGTTGCAGATAACGCTCTACAGATTTTTTTGCAACTTGTTTCGCATTTTATTGCCGATCCCATTGCAGGGCGTTATTCAAAATAGACAATGGAAATTCGTCGCCACAGTTAAACGCCTTCTCTTTTGGCAAATTAACAACTTATACGCCAAAAGTTTTGCCAACAAAGTTCGTCGAAAGTTGGCGAAGCACCTGTTCCCGCACCTTCCGGCCAACAAAGTTGCCCTGCCCAAGTGGCAAAGGGAATCGAGACGAAGACGAGGACGACGAAGGGAAGATTCCAACTGCGACTTGTGGTTCCTGGTGCTGCTTAAGGAAAATATGAAAAATCGATTGAAGAAAAGTGCGCAAAAAAATAATGTAAGGGAACCTTGTGAGCTTTTCAATTTTATGTGGCGTCGTTGTTGTTGTGCTTTCTGTGGCTGTTGTTGTTATTCTGTTATGTTTTTTTTTTGGCTGCATCTGAAATTTATGTTTACAACTTGAACGCAAAATAAAAATTGTATTTTTATGACACGCGCGAGGCGAGAAGGAGGAAGACAAACAGTGTTTTCTGTTTGTTCTGTTGGTGTTTTGTTTTGTTTTGTGGGGTGCAATCAAATAAAATATTGTTGCAATGTTGCGCGGGCTGGCAAAGTGTCACTGATATGTCAAACTAGCGCAACATAAAACGGACTCTAACAAAAATCTGGCTGAACCTAAGCCAGAGCTGGAGATGGAGATGGAGGCGAAGATGGCAGACCAGGAATAAATATTTAAAGTTATCTCTGGCAAACTTGGCAAGTGGCCTGCTAGAGGGAAGAGGGAGAGGAGTGGGGAGAGCGGGGGGGCAGTGTGCCAAAGGCAACGTCATACTGTTTCTCACTTGTTTGTCTTAGCTTAATCTTTTGATAGAAATTTGTATAGCAAAGTTGTTGCGACCTCTGGTGCCGCTTCAGCCCCGCCCCCTTTTCGCCTTAGCGCCTTGCCCTGTGCCATCTGTGTGCGGGTTTAGCTGTACAAAGTTTTGTGCATTATTTTCAACAGCAACAACAGCAAAGGCAACAACAATTACTTGGCACACGATGTTTTTCTTGCCATTGAACTTACCCCCCCCCCAACCAGTCGAGGCACCTGGCCAAACTTTACAGCAGATCAAGCAACAGCTACAACATCCTCCCCCCCTCCCTCACACTGCTACAGCATCATCAGCATCATCATTATCGGCTACAAGTCGTCGTCATTGTTATTATCACTGCGCCTTGTCACAGTTTCTGCTTAGCTTGAGATTCTCTTATAATTTACAATCATGTCCGGCAAACTTTGATCCTGATTTACACACTCACAATGCTGATGTCGGCATTTGCTTTGGCTTTAGCTCTGCCCCCCCCCCCCTCGTGACACTCTGCCTTTTGTTGTGTGTCCCCTTGTTATTTACAACGTGCTTGAGCAGGCAGCAATAGCAGCAGCAACAGCGTAGTTAATTTGTTGCCCCAATGGCTTTTGTGCTCGACTCTTGCCGGACAACGCGACGTATACGTAATAATTGAATAGTCCAACTGACTTTCCACATAATTAGACCTGCCTCATGTGACACTTGATGCCAAGTACAATGCGTACATGAAGTGTGAGCACACACACACATATAAGCAGCTTTAATGAAATTTAGTAAGAACAATTTGCGCAGCTCAATTGATTCATTGCCAGCTTAATATTTCACTTTTTTAATAAAATACATAATTGATTTAACATTCTCTCCCTCTTGAAACTGACAACTAGCAATTCTTGTGCATATTTTAAGGCAACTTAAAAATTGAAGCATTCTGTACATGACAAACTTTGCATTGCAATTGTAAATTGTGAAATTTTTCGAAATTCTTTGCTTTGCTTTTCATCAGCTTGTCACGCAGCTGGGCTAAGTAAGCGGAGACAAAGTCGCATGATTTCTGCTTTGCCATATAAAATACAACGATTGCAGCTCGACTCTCTTCCACTTCCACTTCCGTTTCCGCCTGCAATTCCTGCTGGCAGCAATTCGTCTCTGCTCCCGTCGTTCGCCTCTGCCTCAAGGCTGCGTATGTGAGTGTGTGAGGACTGTGTGCATAGGGCTGCCTCTAGTCGCATTTATATTTCATAGAGCTGGCAAAATAAAGGTAAGAGCCATTCAGAGATTATATTCAGGTGGATCTGAAGCAGCACCTCGACCTGGCATTGCCTGCACTTGTTGAGCTGATTTGTCTTTCTAATTGGCAACAATTTGCTGCACTTCAAGTGAAGATAGAGAGAACTTAAAGTTTAGTTGCCTTCTCTGTCTGTGGCTCTCTCTCCCTTACTCTCTCTCCCACTCTCTCTCTCTTTCCCTCTCTCTCTGTCGACAAGTTGCACTAACTAGCGCAAGTTTTTTATTTGACATTAAAATGTAAAATTAATTTTGGCCAATTAATCAGTGACGCCATCTCTTGTGCACACATTGCCGACTCGCAGCCGGCTACGCTTGCCGCTCATCCTTGCCCCCTGCGCCCTGCGGCAATTGTCAGTGAACTTTCACAAGTTGGCATTGTAAGTGGATGGAAATTTTCATTGCAATTAAATTTAGCACAAAAAGTTTTGGCAAAAAGCAAAAAATGTCGTGTAACTGTCAGCGAGACGTAGTGAGGAAAGCAGAAGGGAGGTAGGGAAGGGGTTGGCAAGTGGCAGGAGTCGGTAAAGGGGAAGGAAAGGGGGGAGTGAAGTGCTCGCCAAAATGTTGCCATTTGCATTGCCACTTAAACACACATAAAGCCAGGCGACGACGACTGTCGCGCTGCTGCTGCCACATGGGCGGGGCAAGCATGCAAGCACTCACACGCACACACACACACACACACAAAGATACACTGGCAACACGGGTGTAACTGTCGGCCGCCGGCACGCAAATCGAGTCAAGTTGAATAGGCGGAAGTAGAGCAAGAAATGCGATTGCCAAATTGAGTTGAAGGCTTCGCTTGACTGTGTTTTGTTTGGCCAACTCCAAGCGCAGCTTCAGCTAGTGCTCTGCCCTTTGCTGTCGCGCAGTCGACGTCGCTGCCTTTCGCAGGCACTTGGCACTTTGCTGCAATTTTGTAGTTTTGATAAAATTTCGCAAGCATATTAAAAAGTTTTGCGCAACTTCGTTTTTACTTTTGCACATGCCAAGCCAAAGAGAAGGCGGCGGTGGCAGTGGTGGAAATGGAGGTGTGGCACGCTAGCACACTCTACACATGGCAGTGACAGGCGGAAGCTGCGCTGTGCCACGGCTTGTTTGCTGCCAAAAAAAGAAAAAAAGAAGGAGCTGCCAGCACTGCACTTTGCTTTGCTATTTAATTTTGCAGCTCAAAGGCTCGCAAACTTCTTCCTGGGCAAGGCGACAGTTTGCATGGCAAGTTCTCAAGTTGTTTCTGTGCAACAACTAATAAAATCACAGAGGGAGAGAGAGAAGGATAGTGAGCACTGCAACACACAGATCTAACTAATTAACAGGACTGGTAAAATAATTTACAATTCCTGCAGCGATAATTGCCACAAAATGAACTGCGAGGCGAACACAGCGAGTACATTTATGTGAATATATTTCATTTATTTACAATATTGCTCAATACTGTTGCGCGTTGTTGGGCCAATTAAATGAATATGAATTCTGCAGGGCGGGGCGGAAGGACTGTGCCGAATATTGCCGAGATTTTTGTTGCTTTTGCGCTATATTGTTTGCGGCAATTAAACTCAATTGAGTGTTGCATACTTTTGTGCGCAGCATATGAACAAACCAACTGCTTGTGTGTGTGTGTGTGGTGAACTAAATCGCATTTAATTTTATATAACTAAACAATTTTGTGTGCATTATTGAAAAACTCAAGCGAAGCGAGATTTAAATTGTGCAATGATTTTCCAACAACAGCTTTAAGTCAAGTGTGTGTTTGTATGTACGTATGTGCGTGCGCTTGTGTGTTGTTGACCTACTATTTGTAGGGCAACTCTTCTTCGAGCTATTATATCATGTAAGAACAAGAGAGATAGTTATAATAATGGCACAAGCAAAGCACATGAAAAACAAATTGAAATTCGAGCATGAACTTGAGCTTTGATTACTTTATTGAGTGCATACACTCGGAAACAAACACACACACACACATAAACACACTGGCAAATGTCAAGGGTTGCTGCTGCAGTTATAATAAATTGCAAGTTCGATAAACAGTTACAGCAGCAGCAACAACAACAACAAGCAGCAGCTGCAAAAGCGACAACATGCTTCACGGCCAGAAACTTTGCATGACAAAAGCCAACTCTGAAAACTGCTATTGAAAAGTGCAATTTTTTCTCTGGCATCGAGCCGTAAATTATGCTTGTATTGTGCTTATTCACAGGCTAAATCGTGCACACACAAACACACAGGCAAACACGCACATTGTGTTAGTCTGTTGCGTGTCTGCATGTGTGCCAAAAAAAAAGAAGCCAAACGTGGAGTCTCAGCTTCATGTATTGGTTTGTTGCTGTGGTTATACGCTCTATTTCACACGCACACACACACACTATACCAGTGCAACACATACACACACTTGCACACACGCCACATACACAATAAAAATGATTGCATTGGCAAACGCTGTCAGGCGCGCCGCACACGTTGCCTGCAGTTGATGGATGAGTTTGAAGCTATGAAGCAGATGTGACAATTCAAATACCAAAACTCAACAAACACACACAGACACACACATGTACACCCGCACTCCCTATGCGCTAAAAAATGCATCGAACAATATGAGTCACGGTTCGTCGAGGAGCCACGAGTTTTTATTGAAATTGAATTGTTGATAAGTTTTGTCAACAAAACGTTTGACGAAATTTATCGTGAGGGTGTGCGGGGCCAAAGTGGAGCATAAAAAATGCACACACACAAACACACACATACGTCGCACAGGGATACACTGGCACAGCTGTTGTAATTGATTCGCAGTGCCTGTGAATTATTTAGTTATGGACTGCCTAACGATATAATTGCCAAATGCTACGGAAAGTCATTGGGCATTTCCGCAGCTTAGCAGATTGGAAATGTTTCCAAATAAAAGCTAGGTATTATATGTATGAAATGTAACTGATCCATGTATCTACCACGACTATAGAATATACAAGTAATATTTGTGCAGGCAACACCTATGGTATCTCTTCGAAAAGGCAATTGGGCATGATATACAACTTGTATGTGTAACATAGTAGATCAGAAGTAAAGTGGTGAAATCACAGAAAAACATGAGAATGATAATTACTTATAGTATTATATTTTACGAGTATGTTACTTTTTCTATTAATTTAACCATATAATTATTAGTAAGACATAATGTTGAATGTACACAATATCAGTCAATGCTGCACCATTATATATGGTAGATGTGACTAGTATTGGAACGATCAGAGGATATAAGAACCTGCAAGGGTAAAGAACTTTCTGCATGCCGAAGGTAGCCTTTCTTCCTGGTTATTTATATTTTTATTTCTTATTGTAATCATAATTAATTTTATTAATACTAATAATTATTATTTATTATTATTAATATTTAATATCATTACTACAGTATAAGTATATGTTTTATAATTGTTATTTATTATTATTAATGATTAATATTTTTAATCAAGTATTATAATATTATTACAATATTTTATTCAATTTGTAGCTAGTAATTCAAGTGTTCTAAAGCAGCATAAAGTATGTTGCTGTGACTTGACGCTCCTTTTAGTACATCAGCAAAGGCGATAACCGCAAACATTTCTTCGCTGCCTGCACAGTCTTCGCTGAAGGAAGCAACAAATGTTGCCAACATTGGCCCACAATGCGTTTAATTTGCGGCTGTGGCACACAAGCACAGCATACAAACAGCAATAGAAATAGCGGCAGCAACAAAAACAGAAAAGGAAGCTGACAGAGAAGCCTCAACAGCGATGCCAAGTTGACACACTCAACTGAACTTGCCGTAACCCACATTGGGGCAGGACCGAATCAACATGTTGCTGACCCAGACAGCCGAGCCGAGCAAAGAGGGCGACTGCGCAATGGGAGAGAGAGAGAGAGAGAGAGAGAGAGAGAGAGTAGTAGTAGTAATAAGCCAACGAAGTACGAGCTGCAGAGAGGAAGAGAGTGTTTTGGATGACTATGACGGCAATCTGCTGTCCGCTGCTGGCCGATGCGGCAGCTGGTCAGCTCTATCAAAGGAATATTCAATAGATCTGGCCAATTGCTGCTGCAAATACGCGAGCGTTGGCCATAAAACGGCTAATTTGTGTAGCCATTTACTGCAGTCAAAACATGTTCCCTAATTGAAACTAGCAAACTTGCACTGCCTAATGCATATACCCCTTTCAATTGCCAGTACGTGGTATTAAATGGCGTCTGCAAGTCTTTTGGGTTAAGTGCTCATCGCGCAACAATTGCGACGGCGACAAGCGAATGGCAAATGAAGAATTTGTCAAATTATGCCAGTGCTTACCTGTGGCACCTGCCCCACCCACAAACACACCTGCCTCTGCCCCTTAATTGTCTGTCAGGCATTAATCAAGTGGCATAAAGCAAACAACACAGACGGCCCGCGAAGAATTATGCTGCCCAATTAATTGTGGCGCCCCTCAAAAGGGGGCAGGGAGCAGGGGGGAGATACCACTTGGCAGACGCTACACAAACTCGTTTTCGATTTGTTGTGGCCGTTGTGCAATTTGCAGCTCATTTGAATTGCAGGCCCGTAAATCAAAGCGAGCAACTTTCAACTTGCAACTTGCCACACAAATCAAGCGGCAAATTGAAAGAATTCGCAATAAGGACGACGTCAACGTCGCGTCGTATCGTGTCGAGTTATGACAGTCGTAAAAAAGTTGTACTGCCAGCCGCATACCCCCTTCTATCACCCTTTGTTGCTAGCCAAGCTTAGGCACACTTTGCGGGCATCGTTTGCCAATTCACAATTTAATCGCATGTCGCAAGTGAATCAAAATCGAAGCAATCGAAATGGAAAAGAACGGGAGAATCGGAAATTGAAACAAGAACATATATAGACATTGTGGGGTCTGTACATACATTCGCACAAAGTTAGTATACCCTTTTTTGATCACATTTAATGGTCGAAAGAGTATAAAAAATCTTTCCATTTCGACTCAAACTATCGGAAATTCCCAAAAACAGAATCGGTTTTTTTCCACATTTGTTTAATTTGTTCATAATTTGTTGGCAGCTTGTCGCATCTTCAGTTGGCACCTTTCTTTGTCTGCCAGCAAGGTCATTTGTAGCTATCAGCGTTATATAAACATTTTCATTATCTTTATCCATTCATGCCCAGCCCCCACGTTGCCACGTAACGGTTTATTAAATGAGCTTTCCTGCCGTTTGCCTGCGCCGTTTTTGCTATTTGCCAAAACGTTTTGTGCCCTTTTCCCCATTTTCTTCACTTTAGCTCTTGCCTTTATTTATTTTCCGCTTCTTTTTTTCGCTCTTCTCTCTCCTCTGCTGGTTTTCTTTCTCTTCCTCTTTCGCTTTTCGCTTGACTTTGTTTATGCACTCTTTTGCCGTTTTGCCTTTGTCGCCGAGTTATTTGCTTTTGCCTGCTTTGACAGCTCGTTGAGTTTATCCTGTCAATACAAACCCACACACACACACCTATTCTCACACTCTTACCCCATACACACACATACACACTCAGCCTGGTCGCCTCTTTGACTAGCACATCGGGCTTCTATTGGCGCTCGCCCAGTTTGGATTTTCATTGACTTCGCCGTAGTTGGATGCTCGGATTGATCGATCGACTGATTGATTAATTGACACTTTGCACATTAATTAGCCGCCCGACTTGCTGTCCGACTGTCCCTCTCTCTCTGTCTGTCCTCTCTGTCATTGTCTGTGTCTTTGCCTGTCTCTGCTTTTTGTCTACTAACCAAATGTAGACGCGTCACTCACTTAAAGGATTCAACATGAACTCTCACTTAAAGTCCGACAATGACCAAGTGCCCGCAGCCTGTGACTTACCAACCCTCTCCCCCCTCCCTAGCTTATGTTATTGATGAACACTTCTGCTTTTGGAAATTATGACAATTTGCGCCATCCGTTGGGGGTCTCAATTTATGGCTGATTAATAAACTCGTTACAACTTTGACTACTTCCGTATTGATTCACAAACAGATTCGCAACTTGGGTGAACGTTTAATTAAAAAAGTTGCACAAATAACAAATGTTATTTATGTGTGTGTAATCACATGTGAGTGTTTGTGTGGTCATGTCTTTGGAGTTCTGTCCAGTTTCAGGCCTTATTTATAATTGAACTACGGAAGTACTTGCCCTTAGTGCATTCATTCTTCTTCAAAACATTAACATAAAATTATAGATCTTAAATTGATGCAATATTTATTCATTTATTCACTAATTTATATTAATGCAACTTAATTTAATTTTAAAATGAATTTTATATTGTTATTTGTTATAAGTTATATGTTTTAAGTTAAGTGACCTTAGTCGATACACTATCGTAAGTTCATTTAGATAACAATAACCCTGTCGATATCCCTATCGATAGAAGAGTGTTGAATAACGCTGAATGCTCGGGACATCGTCAGTACCGCTTAAGAAAGCCAAGTAAATGGATTGAAATTGTGCGAAGACGTTAAATAAATTATATTAACACAAAGTATTATCCACGCAATAAATAAAATACTAAATAGATAGTCAATACATAAATCCCTTCTTTAGTTACTCAATTATTGTTTTTCTTTGATACAAATTAGAGGTCATTATTATGCGATTGCATGCTATACTATAGAAGATGTTAGGTTTACCATATGTTAAATGTATATTCGTTACACCTTTTTTTTTCTCTCTGCTTCAGCTTCACTTCCCATTAAACACTCTTCAAGCTATTTTCTGCGCTCTTTCGTTCCTTCTGTCATTAATGAATTGCCTCGAATTCATTGAGCTGTAAGCTGCCTGAAGCGGACAGTATTTATTACCAAGCTAATTAGTTATGTAATATTCAACACCATTTTCTGTTTTTCCCCCCTTTGTTCGCCTCTGCTGTCGATTAAAATATTTTTACATGAGATTATTCACTCGTTGGTGGAAAATTAACTTAACTGTCAAAAATTATCAGCAATAATATAACATTATTTTACATAATAATTGATTATAAAATAACTTAATGAAATGCGAATTTGTTATTCATTGTGTTGTTGTTATTGCTGCTGCTGCTGCTGGTGTTGCTGTTTCATTTGTTTATTGTTTACCATATTTGATTTTGCGCTGCAAATGCGCTGAAAACTGGAAATTTAATTTGCTTTTGAAATTAAGCAAACATATCGACTGATAACATTACAGCTCCCCCCACACTTTCCCTCCGGGAAAGGGAATCGCATATAGAAGAAATTATTGCACTGGGGAGTAAAAATTTTAGTTTGTGGCATTTCTTTATTTTCAGATTTCACCGGTAATTAATAAATTTGGCTTACGCAATTGCACTTTGCAGCACATACAGCTGTAGCTGCGACACTGTGTTAGATGTAGAATAAATTACAGGGTATTAGAGTATTATTTACAGCTGGCAAGCGAATTGCAAGCGCAGTGCAAACAATAGATTCACACAGAACCCGTTCTAACTTTCTCTCTCTTCAATATTGCCAAATATCGAGTGTGTTCTTTTATTTCGATTCAATGTTGACAGTTGCAACACATACACAGACATTCACACACATTAATTAAATGGAATTAAACTAAAAATAAATTAGTTTTATTTATTTGTGCAGTTGTTGCTGTTGTGGTCGTAGTTGTTGTCGTTCTCAATTGTATTGCCAGCGAAATGAAAATGCTTTTGGTAATAAATATTTGGAAAATATTTTGTAAATGAAGTACTTTATTGTTTTCGAATTAGGCGCATGATGGAATTATAGACAATTACATACCCTGTAATGCGAACATTAAATTGCGAGTGCGCTGCGGCTTTAATGTGCCACGAAGTTGTCTTCAAAACTTGCAAACAAACAGCCAAAAATAAATTGAGGTAGACAGAGGGAAAGAGATGTACAAAGGAAAGGTGGAAAGAGAAGGAGAGATGTATAGAGAGAGAGAGGGAGAGAGACAGCACGTGGGAGGAATGGTGAGTGGCTCGTGGCAAAGGGCTGGAGTAGTTACACGAAATGAAAGCACTTATTATTATTGTCGCCCACGTTGTGACCTTCAGGATGCCGCCGAAATATGATGGCCACCACTTTGTGTGTTCAAGCCAAGTTTCGACTGGCAATCGAGGAGACACAAACACAAACACACGCATAATTCAACTTGCCTTTGCTTTATGTTGCTGTTCATGTTGTTTCCTCTGCTTTCTATTAAACAATTGATGCGCTGTCTGGGCTCCTGTCGTCGTCGTCCGTCGCACATATAAATTATATTTTAATAAGAAAACAAACGAAAAATTCAATGGCGCCATAAAGCATAAAAGGACGCTGAAAAGTACTTAAGCACGTGCGTGCCTATGTCGCTCTCTTCCTCCCTCTCTCCCTCCCTCTCTCCCTCCCTCTCTCTCTGTGTGTGCCATGAAAAACAATAAGCGTGTGTTCCACACACACATACACACGCAGAGTCGCACAAAAGACAAGAGTAAACAAAGAAACATTTTTGGGTAAAGGCGCAGGGGCAGGAAGAGCGTAGAAAAACGCACGGCGACGACTCGATTAAGTAGCATAAAGTGATGATAAATGCGACATTGAGCAACAATAAATTCCGCTTTGCCTTTTGCCTTTGCGCTGCTTTGTTTGTCTCTTGTTCATGTAGTATTGTTGTTGTTGTTGTGTTATTGTTTTCTGGCAGTGCTTGCCATTGACGTGTTTGACTTATTGATGCTGCGTGTTGGGATTACCCGAACCAACGTCGCGTATGAGCAGCCCAGCATTGCTCATACGCAGTGTTGCCATTACGCTGATTATTAGCATTTTCATGGCTGTAACTGTATAAGTATGTGAGTGTGTCTGTGTGTGCGTACGTGTTTATGTTTTTATTTTGTGCTGCTCGTTCAATTGTTTTGTTTATTCTAATTCGAAATTCATTGGCCAACCAAGGCGACAAGTCGCTCTACTTTATGGCCCAATGCAGGCGCAGTTAAAGCTTCTTTTCAATTTGGCAGCAAAGTGAATACGACTACGCATAAGAATCATTATAATCTTTCGAGGCGCGTACATCATTAGAGGCGATAAGCAAATCGCACTACAAATCGCACTACTGCGACTAATGGTGACCCGCTAAAACTGCATTCGAGTCGCGCAATGAAAGAGCAAAAAGTTTTCCACTTAAAATAAAAGAAGAGTGAAAAAAAAAATAGCGAAATGAAACGAAACTGCAGAAAAAAAAAGAAAATAGAAAGCAGGGCACGCTGCAAAGTTGCCTTAACGCTTGCCAAGAGCTCGAAAGTTGGATAGAAAATGGTTTGGTTTGGTTTTATTTCTCGGCGCATTGCTCACTTTGCTTTGCGTGTTGCCGCAAGTTGTGGCACTTGCAGCCGCCGTAGTCGCCACCATCACTACTACTACTACAACAGCAACAAGCAAGTCAAGGCGAAGCTCTTGTACTGCCCGAGATTACTTTGCCTTAAATATTGTATTGAGTTTACAGTGAATGGCCAGAAAGGAACACAAGCAAAGCAAAGTAGTTGAGGGAGTGCGAGTGGAGGAGAGTGTCTGCATTGCACTGAAGCTAGCTGTAGTTATGAAAGATTACTTGGTCGAGTAATGAACGAGCAGAGTGGAGAAGAGAAGAGGAGTCTATTGAATATCAGAGATTTGTTCGTTGCCTCCTGGTAACAACACCTGTCCACTTGGCCTGGCCAGATTACGCCCTCAAACTTGGCAATTGCTTAATTGCAACTTAAGCTCAATTTTCCCACTGCATCGACGCCCCGTCGTCCTCTCCCTTCTCCTATTGCTGGCAGGCTGCCCAGTGGACTCCCTGACAGACATTTACCTGGCTCGTTGAATGGTCAAGTGCACCGAGTATGTGTGTGTGTGTGTCTGTGTCTGCGTGTGTGTGTTTGCGACTGTTTCCTGTTGGCACATAAAATCTTGACTGCCTTCACTCTCCGTCGTTGGTTGTAATGACTGGAATTTGTGGTCGGCCTGATATGAATTGAGTTAGGCAGAACATGGTCCGAGCCAGCAGCAGAGCCAGCCTAGATAAGCGGCTCCTCGTCGTCTTTACTGAACCAAAAGCAAAGCTCTTGAGCTCAAAGCCGGCCACTAAAAACGTACAACTTAACAGGGTAAGCGAGAGGGGCAGATAAGGGAGATAGATTCAGGCTCAACATGCGTTCAGAAGCTGCTTAAATGCAATCCAAGTGGTCTTTTCCTGGCCCTATTTGTCGGCCGCAAATTAAGCTCTTAATTGTGCAAACATTGTGTAAAAACAACAAAAACTAATAGTTGGAAATTATCCAGCAGGGGAATGACTTAAGTATACCCTGTAGAAGTGAATTAAATGGTGAAGGAGTATATAATTTATACTGTATAAGCTCAGAGAGAATATGGAGTAGAAGTTACTGCCTGGAAATTATTAAAATATAAACGTGTCGCACTTTAGATTCAGTCAATCTACCTAATAATGATCAACCTAACAAATGCTATAGATAAGCCCCTTAATTGAATAAATTCAACCACATCTGGGTATATTGTTTATCGATTATAAAACTCTTTCAGTGCTTTCTAAGTAGCATTTACTTTCTTAACACTTTTGAGAAATATAATAAAATTCTACGTCAAACAAAATGCATGAAGAAGAAACACTTTGCACAGGCGAAGACCAAGACTGGCAGTCCGTGAAATTGTAGGTATATACCCTCCAATAAAGATGAATCCTAATTAAGCAACAATCACAGAGATACGCAAACACTTGAGAACATAGAAAGCAGCTGCACAGAGCAAGGCTTCTTAGATAATAAAAAGGCAAAGAAACATCACTTCAAGCCATGTTCGCTGCAAGAAATGGGTTTGATATTTGACAAGCAGATCAAGTGCCACATTGCCTGCAACACAGATGCGGTGAAGTCAAAGCTGACTGACCTTGTTGAGAAGCAACTTCAAGCCGATATCAAAGTGATTGTCAAGGGTCACAGGTTCGCGTGTCATCTGCCACTACTACAAGTGTCCACGGCTTACTTCAAGTCGATCACTGGGACAAATGAGGTTGTCATCGATGCGGAGGAAGTAACCCAGGTGGGTTTCTGGAAGGCCTACAACTGGTTGGTGCATATGGATGCGAAGCCAGAACGTGAGCACATTGTCGAGATGTATTTGGTGGCAAGGTACTTGGGCATGAAGGACCTGCTCAATCAATTGTGGTTCTGCTTCGATAACAATCAGCTCTTCAACGAGGGCACTGCCTTCAAGCTGTACCTGGAGACGTTGCCCTACAAGACCTGTGCACTGCAGCAATTGATGCTGTCGCGTGTGCGTCGTTTCTTCTACTCCGCCATCAGCACAGCGCAGTTCGTAGATCTGTCTGCCGATAACGTGGTCGACTTCCTCAGCAGCAATGTGATCAGTGTGAACAGCGAGATGGAGGTTCTCATGGCTGCACTGCGCTGGCTCATGTGCGATTGGGAGCGACGCAAGAGGCACGTGGTGAAAATCATGAGTGCCGTACGCTTTCAACTGATGCCCTCTTGGTATCTTATATCCCTGAAGGCAAAGCAGAGCCATGCGGTGCTCAAGCAGATATACGAACTGGACGCAGTGCTGGCCATGATCAATGCGGGTCTCTCCTACTCCGTGACACAGCATTTTATGGACGAGACGACCCTCCCGCCAGCGGAGACACTGGAGCCAAGCACGCAACGTGAACGCATCATAGATGAACGGGCTGCCCATCATCATGTGTACAATTGTCCCAATTGGAAGTTCATCGATTGCCAACTCTTCGATGCGTATCTGCAGCAGGTTATTAATGCTGGGCCGCAGTTCTACAAATCGCTCAAGCCGTGGGAGCCTGCAAATTTCATGCCCTGCTGCAAAGCGGTGGATGAGGATTTGGCCAACATGGCGTAAACTGTGAATGACGGCAAGAGTGAAGGGGGAGAGTAGAAGTAAATGTGCGTCCGTCTCTGATAGTGTGTGTGTGCGTGTGTATGTGTGTGTGTTGTGTCGGCAGCTCAAAAACACGCCCTGGGGTGCCATTTAATTGCTACGAATAATTTCATTAGCCTCGCTGGCATTCGGGCTTTGGTTTCGCATTGGCATTGGCATTCGAATTCGCATTCGCATTCACATTAAGCGTTTCCAATTAGTCGAATGGGGCAGCCATTTGCTGAATTAATTGTCAACGTTTATGAACTAAGTGTGTTGCTCTCCGTCTATGTGTGTCCCAGGTGTGTGTGTGTGTGTTTTTGTGTGCCTGCTTGTGTTTGCCAAACACACGCAAAACAAATACAAACACAAGTGACGACACTTCTGTGACCCGTGTACAAATGTCAATCGAAAACAACAATAACAATAAAATGCTTAAATCAACAACAAAGTCAACCCTACAACAACAACTGCAACTATTCAAATATTTTCATAAAATATCAAAATTAATAGATACGTTTTTTGTGCGAAAAATAGAAGAGATAACGAGGAAGAAAGACAAACTTCGGCATGCCGAAAGTTTTATACCCTTGCAGGTGCTTGACGACACCGATCGTGCCAACAGTAGATATACATATATAATGGTGAAGAATTTAATAGTTTTGTATGACTTTAATATTATTTTTAACATTGAATGTCACTTGTAAGTCAAGTTATTTCTAAAATCATAATAAAAAAACATGCATTTCGGACGGTTGTTCCTATGGCAGTTATATGTTATAGAGGTGCGATTTTGATGAAATTTCATATGCATATTATGTATAGAGAAAAAGTCGGATGTACTAAATTTTGTTGCAATATCTTGACAAATAACGGAAATCGACCGATAGTTTGTATGACAGCTATACGATATATAGGTGCAATCCGACTCGTGCTGACTTATTTATAGCACGCAGCAATAAGAAGCATGTGTGCCAAGTTGCATTAAAATAGCTCTACAACTGAGGGACTTGTTTGCGTTGCAACAGACGGATATACGGATACGCGGATAGACGGACAGGGCTAGTTCGATTCCTCTGTTAATTCTGATTGTGAATATACATATGTATACACTTTATAGGGTCTGAGATGTTTGCTAAGGTGCAGACATTGCATTGCAAACTCCTCGCCAAAACTAATACACCCTCTGCAAGGGTATAAAAAGCAACTGTAATTTGATTGCATTGTTTTTTATGCATTTCCACTTTTTCATCCTTTTTTGCAGCTTATCGAATTTCCGATTGCACAAAGCGCATTAGTATTTAGTTAACATATGTAATGACAACCACTGTGGCAACTGCATTAATCCCGCTCCCTAATTGTTGCTATCTCTCTCCCTTCCTTGCTATCTCTCCCCCTTCAGTTGCTCTTCACAGAGTGACTAAACGTCGAGCAGCCACGCATTGTTGAGGCTTAAAGCATTAATCTTGTGAATACGCACGATTCGGTGCAATATCATGATAGATGTGATTGCAATAACAACAAATGTAATGAAAAGCAATCGATTTTCACAGCGCGACAAAGACAACAAAAGCAATGCATAAATTTTGTCGGGTTTATTGCATGTTATTTAATTTTTCTGCTATCTTTTGGTTTATTTTTTGTGTTTCGCTTTTTTGTTACCGTTAAGCCGGCAAACTATAAATCAATTACTGAACAGTCGGTTACAGATTATCAAGGATTTTCATTTCTTTCATTTCCAACTAGTTTTCCCTTCTTTTTTTTTTTGTTTTTAATTGTGCTGCCTTCATTTGCAATTGCAGATAAAGTTGGAAATAGATGCGCTAGTGGCAGTTGTCTGCTGAAGGGGCAGGGATGGAGGTTGCACAATTGTAGTGCAAGTAATAATGATTGATGAATGCAATTAAAAGTGCGCAAATGAAGCAAGTATGGTGCGAAAGAGACAGCGTAAACTGCAACACTTTTAGATCAAGTGATTCGGACATCAAATTATATTATAAGATAATTATAATGAATTACAATCTTGCAGAGGGTCTATCAAGTTTACAACGTACCGAAGAATACATCTCCGACTCTTTTGAGTTAATGTATTATACATATGTAACACAAATATATATATGTACATATGTAAACAATGATGGTGGTGGCAGCGTGATAGTACAGGAGGCAGCGCTGACAAGAATAATCGAGTAGTAAAGTTAGTCGTTAAGTTGAAGTCAATGTTAAGGGTTTAACTTGAGAGTCACAGAATAATCGTTGAAGAAGTTCTTGAAAAGGCAGATAAGCCGGTCAGCGTTAAGTCGGGCTGTCGTAATTTGTGGCTTATTAGTACTAGTTAAAACTATGTTTGTTAATTATTATCAATAAACAATTACTAAAAATTTCAATAAATATTACATTTATATAATCATATCATATATACAATTATCAAGCAGAAAGGGTTAGCCAACATATATTCTAGAAGCATAGTAAATATCATAACAGTGTCCAAAGAATACAATAGGAACAGTACTGCACATATGACAGCTAAAGATTCTTGTTCACAGGGAACGGAGTAACCTATTTTCGACCTATTTTCTCTGAACCATTCTGCACATCAAAATGTATTGTTGACCCAGCATTCTTCACATATCAATTGCACTTTCAACACACTTGAGTGCATAAACTGCCTTCACTCTCCCTTACTGAACTGTAGCAACAATGACCAACTAAAGGTCTGTTCATGAGTAGGTACTACAAACGACCTATGTATTATAATGCCAGTCTCGAACAGCAATTTCAGTTTTTATTTCCATTCCATTTTGCTGTTCATTGGCATTTATTAGCAGCAACAGCAGCAACAACTACAACGAGCTGATAATCCTATTGTGGTTTTGCTGGCTCTCCTTAATTGGCATCACACCGTGCACCCTTGCTCTCTCCTACACACACACACAGCGACACACATTCTCGCATGCGACAAACAAAAGCGGCTTTGCTTTTCATGTTTTGCGGCGACTGCGTTTTGAGGCGCCATTACTCACATCGCTGAGAATGGCAGCGCGACTGCTGTCAGCCGCAGCAGCGACAAAGAAAGGAGGGGGGACACAGACAGAGGGGCGATGGCGAGAGTATTTGGCAAACTTTGTGACTATTGTTTCAATTGTCAAAGTTGCCAGCAAAGTTTGCAGCACAAAGAGGCGACCACAATTTAAGATTCGACTTAAAGCCCGATTAGCTAATTGGCCCATTCAAATTTGACTTGTCGCCGTTTCAATTAAAATGCCCATGAAGCTTTGCAATTTATATGTGTGTGTGTGTGTGTGTGTATGGAAACCATTTATGATTGAAGTTGCAATTTGTTTTTGGTGGACGGTAGGATTAATTTTTCCAATACGAACTGCGAGACTCTGGCCGCAAGTTTGAATAATTCGCTTATCGCAATTAAAAGCAATTATGTCCGTTGTCCTGGAAACCGCAAACTCATTAGCTTGATGCAACACAACCGCAGCAATGCAGCAAATCGCCTAACCACAGCAACAACAACACAACAGCAGCAACAACAACAACTACAGCAATGACATGCCACCCTGTACTTTAAAAAGGGGAGGCCATTCCAAGTGGGCATTCAGTATTCCGGGAATCGCCTCGATTGCCTTTTGAGTGCGCACAGCTTGAGTGCGAACTGATTTTCGGGAGCCCTCAATGTTTTTGACATGCGTAAGAGGTAAACGTACTGCCCCCCCTCCCCGAACTCCCTTTACCGTTACGGAAGAGATGTTTGTTTAGAAGGTTTTATGCATATGTCGGACATGTGGGAAATTCCATTAGGAAGTTTTCTTTGTTTGCATAACATTTGCATCTCTAACGGAAAATAAAATAATTTATTTGTGGCCAGCTTGGGTCGGTTTCACACACACGCACACACACACTTGGACACACACTCGGACATGGTGTGGCTGCTGTGGTAGAGAGCAGAACACATTTTATTATTATTATTTTGTAATGGCTTTCGAGTGTTTGCTAAGCTCGGGTAGAGAAAAAATGATTTGCATAAAATCGATTAAACATTTTCACCAATCAAAACTGAAAATGAAAATGCATATTGAATTCAAGCGAAAGCGACTCAAGTCCACTTTGTGTCTGTGTGTGTGTGCGGGATTTGAGACTTTGTTGCCTGATCGAAATTCCAAATGATAAATATCAAATCTGGCAACATAAGAATGTTTGTTTCTCCTTCTATTGCATTCTAACTGGATACTTGCTTATGGATGAGATGATGTGAGATACAAGAGAGAGGGAGAGAGTAGCTGAGCTGACGTAGTCAATGTGCAACTGTTAACTATAAAGCTTTATTAATGCAGCTTGCACTGCCGGCAAATAAGCGATAAATTCTTAAGCATATTTGGATAATTAATGCAGGCACATAGAGCCGGCTACATGGCAATCATTGCCAGGAATACTACAAACTGCCAGTGCCATTACTACTGCTGCATGCCACAACCGCATCAATTATAACTTATGTGTAATTAATTTACAAGTGCATTTGTGTATTAACCGTATCCGATTATTCGATATAGTAATCAGACACTGAGAGAGAGAGAGAGGAAGGCAGCTGCATGACATAAGGTAAACACAAGTCAATATACCCGGGATGAGAACGTCTTATGCCGTCTTAGAGAGGATGAGAGATGCACACAGGATGCACAGGCAAACTTATCGACCTGTCGGGCTGCCTTTGAGCACATGGATGCCATGTTCGAGTGGCCTGTTGAGCGTAATTAATGGCAAAAATGGATACGCAATTAGATTATGCAAACAAATGTCAAAGTTATTTGTATTTCATTTCTTAGGCAAGCAAAGTTAATTAATTACTGCACAACTTTAAGCCGGCTGCTGCTGCTGCTTTTGTCTGGCATGAAATTACAATAATTTAAGCAGCTTTTGCTTCAGTTCGCTCTCAAGAACTCACTCAGCTTGCAAGTACGTCTTCATCTTCAGCGATGAAGATGATGACGATTATGAAGCTCGCACAATGCAGAGTGCGCTCGTTGGAGCATTAATGGCAGCTTAAGCTGACTGTAACTTTGGCAACGACAACAAGAGCACTGCCACGCCCACCGCCCCCCATCCACCATAGTTTGTCTGTTGCAAATGCAAATTCAAAAGCCAAATGAAAATGAAAATTAACGCGTAAGCAAGACAAACAAACAATAAAGTGCAGCAGCAGCAGACAAAGATACAAGATACTGATACTATTTGAGACACAATTGAAATTCAAGTTGTTGTTGTTGTTCATCTTATTGTTGTTGTTGTAGTTAATGAAGCATTCGCTTTGCGAGGTCTGCTTAACCAAATGTCAAATGGAAATGGTGGCCCCGAGGCAAATCGAGTCGAATTTGCCAAACTTTTTGGCAAACCACAAGCAAACTGCAAAACTCGCAAGCAGCAGATACAGATACAAAATACAAGATACAACACTAACTGGCCTGCACTGCACAATTGCGCCTGAAGAGCTGCTTAAAGTGCCGACGCGGCTGCGAGAGAGATACTGCGAAGCAAGAAGTAAAGAACGGAGTGGAAAATTGCATGCAATAAATTTCGAATTAAATAGAAATTTGCAGCGCCAACGCAGCGAAAAAAATGCAAATCTCTGCTAATTCTTATAAATTATTAAATAAGAAAAAGTCAAATGATTCATTTTTAAGCTGCACCCTTCATCACTAAAGCTCAGCTGGCAGCAGCACTGAAAAAATGACCCGCACCCGAGTCGAGGACGGAGAGGGACAGAGAGAGAGGGAGAAGTGTAAAGCGAAGCGAGTGTGAGAAAAATGAACAGAGAAAAAAAGAGAGCAGCAGCAGAAGAAAAGTCGAGCAAGAAAAACAGTTGAAAAGCAATTGCTGGAACAAGAACTGCAGCTACACAAGTGTCTAAATGTGAGTGACTGTAAGTCAGTCTGTGTGCAGACTGTGTGTATGTGTGTGTGTGAGCATTGTGTGCGTGCTGCTGGGGGCTGTGTGTGATTTAAAATCAAACTGCGTGCCAGATGATTTTGTCAAAGGCTGCATAGAAACGAACTGCAGCTAACTGCTTTGTTTATAAGCAGCGCAGTCACTTTCTCTTTCATAAATCAATTAACAAGTTGCAGAGGAATGTATACAAGTAATGAATGTATAAGGGAATGTGTAGCATGATTAGATTAAGGGAAAATGTTCTCTTTAAATGCTAGGAATATATACTCTGCCAGCATATTAACTTGAACTACACTTGCCTTTAAATTACAGTGTAAATACCTTGCAATGCTACGCTGAGTTAGCCAAACTACAGCACGTCTCTAGGGTATATTGGCCATCGAGTCTACCCTTTGCCCTGGGCAGGCATTTCAGTCACACTCCGTTAGACGACAAACGGCTGCTGCTGCTGTGCACTCAATTGAAGACGACGAAAAGTGAAATACCCTGTCGCAGCGACGGCTGCCTCCCCCCCCCTCTCCCACCCTCTCTCTTATGCTGCGTCATATGTGGTCGGCGGCAAAGTCAAGCTGCATACACTGGATTTGTTGCATACAAAGAAGCGTTCCGCTTTTCCTTTGCAAATGCTGCACTTTCGGTTTGCTCACAAATGCCCAAGGCGGCGCAGGGAAAAGCGGCCAAGAGGAAGAGGCGACTACAAAGGCCGCTGGCAAACAAGGCGAAGTGCGAGCACAGTGAAAGCTGCACAAATACTAGGAGGAAGGGGGCTGGAGAGAGTGAGAGAGAGAGTAGGAGTAAGAGGGCAGAGCGGCACAGCGAATGTTGAATGCTGTGCACATGGCAGTTTATTCATGATTTCACATATTTTGTCATCCCTGCCCACACTCGTATTGTGCCCAAGCCCCCACTCCTCCTGCTGCTAACCATCTTCTACTTTACTCTTTCTCCCGCCCACTCTTGCTGCTGCTCTGTCCACGGCCCTTGCTAGGAGCAGCGCTGGTGGCCATTGTTGTGCATTAGTCGACTGCTCGCCAGTTCGCTGCTTGTGCAAAAAATATTGCCTTAGAGTTTGTGCAAACGTGGCAGGCACTGTGCACACACGCACACGCACACATACAAACACACACACATATATACGCACACAGACAGCCAGCAGTGTATAGAAAAAGCGTAGAAAGCTTTCTACATGATTTCTCTGGCGCGTGTTTTTGTTGTGCTTTGTCCGCTTCCTTCCTTGCAATATATTTTTGCAGTCAACCCTGCCACCTCTGCCACTGTCTCCCTTCCCCCGCTGCCTTTGTGCAGTTGCGTTTTTATGGTTTTAACATGTTTACTTTAATATTGTGTATTTGTCTTGTCGGCGTTAGTGTGACATATGTAGTCGGTGCAGCTGGAAAAACAAAAGGGAAAAATGCGAAAAAGAAAAAAGAAATGCAAAGCAAAGTGCGACCCCCTTTCGATAGGCGATGTAAACAATAAAAACGCAATGCAACCCCAACGGATTCAAGGGACATATTTATATGATCAGTAAGTGCACTTTCTAATTTCACTTAAAGTTCACAAATAAATATGAATAATGTAGCGAAACTTGTGCGTACGCAGTAGGAAACATTTTTCATATTTTCTTTGCCCTTTTTGTAAATTGCGCACGGAAATGAAAAGGGTGAAAGGGGAAAACGAAACGGTATCAGCCTTGTCAGTTACCAGTTGCCAATTGCCTGCTCTGTGTGTTCCACATACTCACTTGATAGGTTCTCTGCAAGCCACCCTCCTCCCACCTCCTCCTACTCCCTCTACCCGCTCTTGATTGTACTCTATTTGGGCCAATCTTTGGACTCGCCGCTTGTGTATTAATTCTAATTAAATTTGTTATTCAAAACGGGACTGCGGCACGTACACGTCGGCCATTTGGCAAGTGTTAACCTTTTGCCACTCGCCAGCTAAGCCCACACGGCAAATGGACGGATAGCACCGGCGACAATTCGCACGCAGCTGCCCGAGAGCAACCTTGACATTTTTTGCCTGTTTTCATTACACTAATGAAGTCATGTGCGACAGTCACAGAGAGTGTGTGTGCCCGGTATCTGTGTGTGTGTGTGGGTAAGCTGCGCTAGTCCAGATCGGGGCAAACGAGTGTCAGACACACATAAAAGGTGCACGGCAGGCGCTGGCAGCGACGCCTCATTAAACCATTTTATTGTGCCTACCGCGTTATGAGAAGGCCTTAACTTTGTCAAAGACAGGGAGAATACACTCCACACACACACACATACAAAACATTGCCCACAGACGAATGTAAACTGCACACATTACGCATACGCCGCATGGCACCGCATACATTTAACGCTTTAAACCGCCAGCCAAGCTCGAGTTTGGCCATGCCAGCTAAATTGTAAGACGACAGAAATATTTCAGCAGGAATTTACGAGGCGCGCACACTAAATGCTCATTTAGTTTGCACTTTTATTTAGAAACTTCGCTAGCACGTTTGCCAAATTGTCTGAGGTAGCGAAAACTCAACCAATGCCGCCGCCACAACAACAAGGAGCAGCAGCAGCCTGCCAAGCTGGCCAGAGTGCAATAATAATGAAGACAGCGGCGTAAATTTTGCTTTGGCTGCAGCAGGAGAGGGAGAAGGAGAGAGTGGGAAAGGGAGAGCAAGAGGAAGCCAGACCTAGGGCAGCTGAGTGCAAGCAGCGTTCACCTCTGGAGCGTAGGCTCCTGTGGCTATGGCTTTCTACCGGCTGCTGCTGCTGCCAGGTGAGCCATGTTGTCAGCGGAAGGTAGCAACAAATTTTCGTTGCGAAAGCTTTTAGTGAATTTATGGCAAGAAAATTTCCTCTGCACGAGCTGCAGCACAGTTGCGGTCTCAGGTTTGTTTATGTTCACGGTCAGGTTGCCTCCATATACCATACATATACAGCGTGTTTGTTTGCTCCGCATCTAATGATCGCCCGCAAGACAAATTGTTAAATTGATTGTCAAAATTTGAAAAGATTTTGCAACTCGTGTTCAATTAACTTGACGGTGAAACTGAAGCCGCAGCCAGCGTTGATTGCCCGCGGAGATGCGCAGAAGTTTCTCCCCTCCGTACAGACTCCCCAGCATATGTTTGCAGGGGCAACTTTGCAGGATTCCCCGTTTCTTTGTTTGGCTGTATCAATTACCCGACGAATTTCCATCGAAGCACATCCTTGAGTGAAATCCCTGAAGGTTCTTTGAATTGTGCAGCTTGAGTGCAAAGTTGTTCCCTCTGTCAAAGCAAGTATCGCGTGTATTTTTGTCTTCCAAGCCAAGTTGATTAAAGTTTGTTCGAAAAAAGAAACGAATTTAACTTTTAAGTCATCATCGCGAGGTGCAGACAACTCGCTCAGGTAGTCACGACAATTTGCTTGGATTGCCGCCATATGGCAGCAGCCTCGACAGACGCAGCAGCAAACATGCTAGCCAACTGCAGGATGTCTCGTGTGTTGTGTTGTGTTGCCAACAAGTCGACTTTGATGCTCCATATGCTACGTTGCTGACAGGCGCGACAAGCTGCTTGACATACCCTGTACGAGTGAGCTTGAAGTTTAGCGAGTAAAGAAGAAACTGATGAACTTACTGCACATTTATATTTTAAAAAATACTTACATGGTATCTTCTGGTCAGTCACAGTTTCTACCTCATTTCTTTATCTGTATGATTTGCTGTGCTTTACAGAGTATTTTCCTAGTCGAGTCTACTTTCTCTTCTGCCATTTATTATTATTTTTTACACATTTTATGCCTTCTTCATTTCATTCAATTTCTCTGCCGGCAAATTTGCGCATGGTTTGCTGTGTGGTGGGCGGAGGCAGTGAAGGGCGTCGGATTGGGTCGGAGTTGAAATACCGCAAGAAAAACTGCATGCACCGACATGTTCAGGCTGTCTCTCATTGCAATGCATTGTTTAACTTGCAGTTGGGATGTCGGCCTGCATTTTACCACATTGCCAGGCAGCGACAGCGACGTCGACTGTATTTGCGTTCAACTTAATTGCGTTTTAAGTAGATTTGCGGTGACATGTGCACACACACAGACACACACAAGGCAGCACTTTCAGACACACACAGCGTAATCACACATACATATGTAAGTGCATTTGCATTTGCATTGTTCTCGCTCGATGCAAGTGCAATAAGAAGGTAAAAAGGAACAAGAAGTTGGAGAAGAAAAGGCGAAATACACAGAAGAAGCACAGAAGAGTCGCCTCAAGCAACTTAAGATCATTTTTCAATTATAATGAGGCTCCTTCATGCCCATAGTAAATAGTAAATCTCAGTTAAGTGAAGGCTGCATGAACAGTAAAATCATTTTTCAATTATAATGAGCAACATTCAATAACAAAGAAAAGTTGTACTCTGTTTTCGGATGTGCCTCGTTAAATCTTTGAAACGGCAACAGATAATACAAATTCAGACAGGCACATTGAGGGAGAGCCCCAGCAAGAGAGACAGTGTGCAATGCAAATCCCTAAAAATCTGCTACAAAGTAAAATCTGTGACCCTCTCTCTCTCTCTCGTCTGTCGTCCCTCTGTCTGTTTGTTGTCTACTCTGCCTGTTGGCATGCGTTGAGCTGAGCAGCTTTCTGTCTTTTACTTTTCTACACGTGTCAAACTAATTTCACATTTTGTTACCTTTTACACCTTGGCGCATTTGTGTCACCCGCCACGCCCACTTGGCCGTCACCCGTCGTTCTATGCGCACAGCCGGAGAATGCCGCCAGAGGCTCATTGAAATTCATAAAATATTTGCACAGCGAAATGGGCTGCGAGGCTGCTGCTGCTGTATGCGAGTACTGCCTGCAGGCACTGTATTATGTGTCAAGCACGTTTGAATTTAAATTCAAATATTTGCCATAGAAGGCAAACAAATAAGCAGAAATATGGTAAACAGCAATAAGCAGCAATGGCACAAGTAATGGCAATGGCAATGGAAATGGAAGTGCAAATGGCATAGCTAGTGCGAATGGCCCCCGGAATGGTAGTGGATATGGCACTGGGTGCATGGACAACTTAACTGAGAGCCGAGTACAACAGCGCGTATACGCGATGCATCTAATATACACAGTATAGACAAATCTGAGACCTATCTTAATTACTGATTCAGACAAATTCCCTTGCTCAGTCAAGCAATGAACTTGAAGTCTCCTTCTTTCTTTCTTGAACTCTCCTTATTTCCCTGCAGCTCTCACTCTCTCTTCTAGCAGGTGGCTCAGACAGTTTTGCGACAAAAAGAACCTCAAAATGGACAACAGCTAATCCTGTCTGCGTAAATTATCCTACTTGCCATGCATAAAAATTCAGCAGCTGTTCTGCCAAAGTCGCTAACAGTCGCCACAGCGATAACCTGTCAATGTGTGTCTGTGTGTGCTATCTCGTGTGGATTATGATTTGTGGCAAAAGTATAGCATAGTTTTGTGCGCAGCGCGACTTTCTCTTTGCTTCGGCAATGGTGGTGCAATGGCGGCAGCCATACGGGAATTTGCACACAATTTTACAAATTCACGCCGCTCCAACGCATGCCCAGGATGCGCATAAATCTTCGATTGGCATTGTCCTGTCGGGGGCTTTCAAAGTCGTCGTCCTTGTTGCGGCCGCAGACGGTTTGAATTCGCGCCACATTTGCGCTGTCCTCTAATTGCGGCGTCAGCCGGCCAAGAAAAACAAGACGCAGCTGAAAGCACACTTTCATAAACCCACACACACAATAACACACAGACACACACACACACAGAGAGAGAAAGAGAGAAAGCAGCGCCATTGGGGCTCGCATCACAATCCAAATACGGCTACTCTTTGCTATTATTGCCGTCTATCGTTGTCTGCGTGGGGCTATATAAAAATGGTTTTATCTGTATTTTCCTCTTTTTATTGTTACACTGACCTTGGCCGAAAAGTGAGATACAGAGAGCAGCGGCAACTGCTGCGAATTTCACATGATTTCATAGCGAGTGACAAGTTTTCGCTTAACCTTGCCAATTAATGTGAAAAATAGCGCTGATATATTGCCAGGCCAGCGAAATCTGGCAATAAATAGCAATAGAGCGAATATTTTTAGAATCAAGCCCCGACTCTCCCTCGATCTCTATCTTCTACTCGTTGTGTCTTTGACTTGGTCAACGCCTCGCAGTGCCAGGCGCAGATAAATGATGATGTTGTCGAGATACACGCACGCGTGTATGAGTGAGTGAGCAAGTACTTGTGTGTGTGTGTGTGCACCTCACGTTTTTGTACAATTGTCTCAACTGTCGTGACTTTCCGACTCGTTTTTCACTTACCTTCACCACGTTTCCCAGCATAATTATGTGTTCCAAACTTGAACAAAAAAATCTCAAAAAATGCAATTAATTTTTATTGTACAACCCGAAGGTGCCATGTTTGCATTGCTCGCACACACCCACATATATCACTTGTGAGCCACGCCCACACAGAGAATTTATTGTGCCAGTCTGGGCCATATATCAGACGCATTTGTCAGCCACTGTCAATGGCTTCTAGACCGGCAGGCAAGTGTCGACTTGCCAACGACTCCAATTGAACTCGGTGATTATTGATTTCCAACTAAGCTGTGCGTCTGTATGTGCAAGAAAGAGAGAGAAAGAGGGATACAGTGTACCCGTGTGGTTGTGTGTGTGTTGCCTTTGTAATTTTGGCAATTTTAATGTCATTAAAAACAATCTCCGAAAAAGTTGCAAATGATGTGCGAGCAAAGATGGAACTGGAAGTGTTTCGAGTATTTATGCAATTTGTGGCAGCTGCTTGAACAATCAGCCCAACAACGAACAACGTACAACAACGGGGAACATACAATAACCGACAACAACAACAAGAATAAAACAACGACAACGGCGACTGTTACCACAGCTACAACAACGATGTGTGGCGTGGCATGGCACGGCGTGGCAACAAAAAGCTTTGGCATTTTCAATTAAATTGCAAAATCAATTTTCACCAAAAATTAGCATATTTCCATATTTGTTAGCACTCGTATAAATTTGCATATGTTGAATGCAAACTCGTTGACTGCGAGTGGCATAGGTTAACAGGTGCAAAAGGCAAAATTGCGCCAAATTAAAATCAGATAACACGAAATGACTTACAGTGCGTACGGAGCACGCAGCCCGAAGCACTTAAGCGAAAGTTGCTCGCAATGAAGAAGGCGAATCGTCATAAGAGGCAGCTGTGCCTGCGGGAATGAGATGACTTCGAGGGGGAGAGCAAGAGTGCTCTACCTCATATTCATGCAGAAATCTGGCCATTACAAAGCAAAGCTACAAAGGCCACACAGCAGTCGCCTCCCGCTCCACTAACTACAAGTGGAAACCAGAGTGGGGGATGGAGTTGGGAGAAGAAAAAGTGGAGTAGGAGTCCAAGTCGGTATGTCAGCAACTTTGTAGGCACGTGCCAGCTGCTTACAAGTACACATCCTTGTCTGAGTGCGTGAGGGGGTGTGTGGGGGGGGGTGTGTGGGGGTATGTGAGTACTTAGTAAGTATGAGTGTGTATGGAATACTCCACCCATGCCAAATATGCCGATAATTACATTTGCAAAAAGTGTTTTTTCTTTTTGTTGCTGCACGTGGAATACGGCCTGGAGTGAAGGAGACTCCATGCGAGAGTTGTTTGAAGAGTAGCCTCAAGTTATTAATTATATTTGAATATAAAATACAATATGTACTCGTATATATTGCACGTCAGATATACGGTTTGATATATTCACCTATATTCATATTATCACCACGTGCACCAGAAAGACATGAATCAACATAGCAATAATTTATCAAGATATCAACTAGAAGCGTTTCAACTAAAGATATAAAACAATATAGTAAATATCATATGAACATATATATATTACCTTCTAAAGTAATAATCATCAAGAATAAAGTTTTCCTTTGTGCAAAGTTAAGAACAATTTTGTAGCAAATCATTCAGGGCAAAATAGATTACTACCTGTTACCTCTTACAATAAAATTAAAAAATGTATCAAAAATAGTACAAGAAATATAGCCAATTGTATTTCTTTATTTTATGATATATATTTATATATTTTTAATATTTTTAATGCATTTCTGCAATGGCTGCATGAAAAGCTGAAATCCTCCTTCTATATTAATATTAAATTAAAATAAATTAATTTGTATCAAAATTGTAATGAATATAATGTAAGAAGATATTCTTATACTTATTCTTAAGCTGAATAATATTTTGAATATCGTTGAAATTTTCTCTTTACCTTAAACTATTGTGGGATTTACATTGCAAGAAGAAGCAGTTCATCTCCGGCTAAATACGTCGTTGTCAGATCGTAGCTAAGGAATTCTGACCAGAGTATTCCCACTTGCATCTTTCGCTATCTTCATTAGCTCCCCTCGGCAACGTAACTTGTGCACGTGTGTGTGTGTACGCACTTGTACTTTAATTTATTTATACATATACGGCCCGACCTAGCGAAAGTAAAATTGCCAACTCCGGCCTAATGCAAATACACATGTGACATGTGTGGCCACATTTCGGTATACAAATTACAAAATTATACAAATCAACGCCACACGATTGCTTCAATTTAACCCGGGCTTGGGCGCAGGCAGAAGGCGTAGCTGGTGGCAGAGACGGAGCCGGGGGTAAGTACTCTGTTTGAGCGAAGGCAGCTTGGCAGCTGCTTATGCCAGGCATCTTTCCAGGCAAGCCTTCTCAAGTGTCCCAGTATTGGCATAGGGGCAGCTCCTGCTCCTGCTGCCTGCTGCTTGATGATTGCGGTGTGGCTGACAGAGATTAGAGACGCACCCGACGCGCAATCAAAGACAAAGCGTCCTCGACACCTGCACAAATTATGGAGACCGATTGCAGGCAGCTCTGATGAAGGAAGGGAGAGAGAGAGAGCCTTGGCTTGCCTTGTGGCAAGGAGAACGTTAAGTAGCTGCGCGCGCGTCAAAGCGCTGTGAGGTTGTTCAAGTGCCGACTAAAGCTGGAGGCGTGGCAGTAGCGTGGCAATTAAGTCATTACCTCAAATAGCTGGAGGCGTTCAGCGACTCCACCGACCAAGCCACGGTAGATAGAGGTGTTTTACAAGTGTGCAAACAAAGTGCCTCAGTGGTTGCATAAAGCAACCATCGACTGATATGTATATGTGTGCATGTGTGTGTCAGTGTGGGTGTGTAAATCTTTGAATAAGCTGTATGTGTGTCTGTGTGCGAGCTGTTTGTTTGTTTGTTTGTTTCTCTCTCTTTGAGCTGCAATAAAGGCATGCAAATTTATGTAATGTGCTTGTGTGTGTTTGTGTGTGTGTGTGTGTCTTACATTCACCCCAAACCCAACTGCTGCCCCCGACCCCCGACCAGGCCACATTTTTGATAAGCAATTTTCAACGTTCTTTGTGGTTGTTTTCCTGTGTGAATATGTGCATGTGTGTGTGCGTGCTGGGTGTGAGCTCCCCCCTCCAAGTTGGTGTAATGAAATTAACAAATAATTCCACTCATGGCCCGATTCCGACGGAGTTCTTGACGTCACTTTGATGGTAATTTAAATGGGGTAGCAGGGTATTTAAAATGATTACAACAGGCTCTTATCAGGCCATGCAGTCCTCCGCACATGAAAGACCTTGATATCACTTGAGACTACAATAATGTGCATGCTACAAAGTGAAAGGAAATATAAAATCTTGTAATTTCACAATTTAAGTCCTTAAGAGACCATTAGCTAATTGTAAAAATTCGCAAGGATAAAAGAAAAAAATAAATGTGAAGGGTTGCTTAGAAAATTTAATATTTGGAGATGGGAGGTTGCGAGGTTTAGAAAATGAAGATGTATATATCTTATATGGCCACATCGGTCCGTCTAATTTTTATATATGTGCATTAAGATAACTCTGAAACTGGCTTACGGATAAACGCAGACAGTTAATTGACTTCTCTACTAACGTTGATCAAGAATATATATACTCTATCTTTTTCTTAATGCTGCAAATATTTGGAAAAAAGTAATATACCCTCTGCAAGAATATAAATATTCATATAATATTAATGACCTTTGATCGATTTTACTTTTAGCAAAGTTTCGTATCGACATGTCATTAATTTGCCTGACTACAAAACATCACTCATTATAAGATCTGCCAATGAGAATTTCATTTAATATCCATATCTGTTAGCTTGAATACAACCAATTTTATTGTTAGTTTTACTGAGAACTCTGTTCAACAATAACGTGCTTTAGTTATGTGGAGGACTTCACCGGAACAAGAATCCAACATCTCGCTGCGCTTTGTGCATCGTTTGATGCGCTTGGCTTTGGCTCTACCGCCTCGTCCTCATCCGCATCTAAAGCTGATTTATAGCATTGCTTTGTTGCTTTATTTTGTTATCGTTTTATACTATCGATTTTTCTGCAAGTACTATATTATCTACGACGCCGAAGACGATTTGTTCTCAACCATTCTCGACTTGGGAAACTTTGTAGGTCTAATTGTGGGACATGGTATAGTCGTCATGGATGTGATTTGGAATAATCATATGGAAATTTTTAAAAACCTGCAACAATTGCGTTCCGTATTGCAGATGCAGTTCAATCATACAGTGAACGACAATCGTATAAAAAGATATTGCAATGTCATCAACATATTGATCCTTCTTCGCATTGTGAGCATATGCGGATTGTCTTGTTACAATTCCGTTACAGCTGGATCATTCATTGTTATCTTATTAAATTTGTACTCAGAATTAGTTTTAACTCTGCGATGCGGAGAGTTTAATTTGCAATTGGTTCTCGTTATGGCCTACTTCGTAGAGTTGGATGAAGTGGGCAGTGAGATCTCTCGCAAGCTGAATAATAACCGGTCAAATCCTAATGTTAGCTGCAAATTGGATGACTTGCGGGAACTGCATAGATTACTATGGAAAACTCAACGGGAAATCGAGGCAAAGTATGCAATGAGTCTTGCAATCATATTCTGGAAGTACTTCGTGAACGCCTCCACAACGCCCTATTGGCTTACTATTAATTTTCGTTTGAGAGAAAATTACTCCTATTTAAAAATTCAAACAGGTAGGTGCTCCTTAATCTAAAACATTGGCTAATATACATGTGTTTTTCTCCAAATTAGCGGGGTTCATTGAAGAGTTTACAAATATTATGGAGGTGTGCATTCCCTGCTGGATCTGCACACGGTGGGAATCTCAACAACGTCAATTTCGCTCCATTTTTCATGGTATATGGAAAAATCGCAGTGACGTAAAGTTGAACACGGCTATACTAAGGATTTCCTCTCAGCTGGGACAAGAAAGGTCGCAGTTCACCATAGGCGGTTTCCTCATCTTAAACCATAACTTCCTGGGAAAAGTGAGAAAAATACTCATGAAACTCGTATCATATATCAATTACTTTATGCACTTTTCTTACAGTTTCTCATTGCCGTGATGACCTATTTTATTATTTTTCTGCAATTTCACATCTCGATGATGAACAAGATCCACAAAGACAGCAACGGAAATATGACTGCGTCTGTTTTCAATCGCACAACTACTATATAATTTTTATTCCCTCAAATTATAATACTGGTCTTTATCGTTTTTGTCTATAAATGGTTCTTTAACTCATTTCGAAGTCTATTGTAATACTTAAGTCAATTAATTAGCTAATTGACTCCTTGGCAACAGTTGGGCAAACATGCTGGCCCACCTATGCTATTATGCTAGTCATGTGGCATTTGCCGGGCGAGTTGCACAACGTTTCGTTGCGCCTTTTGCGTCGCTTGATGCACTTCTTCCTGCTGCTACCGCCTCGTCCATGTGTGATATTGAAGATTTTATATACGCTGGCAGTGCTGGCCTACATTTTGTGCATCTTTGAATGGAGATTTGCCTTCAACTACAACGTCATCTACGATGTAGTTCACGATGATGTCTCGCGTGTCCTGGACTTGGTCAACTTTGTTGCACTCATTGTGGGACACTGTATAGTCGCTCAGGAACTTCTTTGGCGTGATCACAGTGATCGCTTGGAACAACAACTACAGCATATTCGATTTGTGCTGCGTGTGCAGTTCGGACATCATGTGGACCTCAGGCGGATCGAGCGCTATTGCAATCTGATATATGGGATAATTTCCTTGCGAGTTGCAGTGCTGCTTTTGATAACCATTTACAATTGTCTCACTACAAATACATCACATCTTCTTGTCTGTCACATGTACTCCGAAATGGTTCTCACGCTGCGTTGCGTCGAGTTCAGTTTATATTCTGTTCTCGTTTTGGCGTTGTACAGAGAACTTCATGAGGCTGGCTTGGTTATCGTTTCCAAATTGGAGATGTATTCCTCTGAAATGGATTCTGAATTTCAACATCAAGTGGGGTGCATTGCGATCCTGCAACAACTCCATCAAGTACTGTGGAAAACTCAACGCGATATCGAGGCAAACTTTGAGCGCAGTCTAATTCTTGTTATGATGAAAAGTTTTGTGGACACCTCAGTTATGCCATACTGGGTGTACCTCAACCAGACCAGACTTGGCACGCTGGCCATGCAGATATGTAAGCCAATGAAATTCCTATACTTAAACAATTATTAATTTGCTTCCCCAAAGATTCGTCGACGGAGGAGATTGCCAAGCTGCTGGAAATCTGCATTCCCTGCTGGATTTGCACACACTGCGATTATGTGCAGCGGCAGTTCCGTTCGATCTTCCATGGCATATCGAACAATCGTCACAACGAACATTTGAACATGGCCTTGCTTAGGATCTCAACACAGTTGGGACAGGAGAGGAGTCACTTCAGCATAGGCGGTTTCCTCAACGTTAACAACAAAATGCTGGGCAAAGTAAGCGAGCAAGATGAATAATAATGTTGGTCCTAAATAAATATCTTTTCAGTTTCTATGCGCCATGCTGAGCTACTTTATCATTTGCCTTCAATTTTGGTTAGACTCAACTAGTCCAAAACTGGCGAAACAAACTTACGAAAATATTACGGAAATTTTATTAGCACAAAATCTTTCGGAAATATGTCTGCACTACAATAATGTATAGAAAGTTAATATACCTTTTTAATTTGCAAAAAAGAGAATATTCTGTTTGTTCGCTGCTTAATAAAAACATTTGTTATTTATATTGTCACTATTAAAATGCTCAAGGTTGCCATATCAACTAGAATCAGCTGTTCTAATTTATGCTTTAAGCAGCTGTTAAATCTTATGCTAAGCTGCTGTTAAGCTTCTGTTAATATTAACAATCATATCGTTCAATGAAAATAATTATTTAAAATATGTTTAAATTCAGCTGAGTTCTTGCTTCTCCGCAAAAAACAGATTCATTAGTTAAGATATAATTCAAAATTCTTTTGAGAATAGATTGAATCTATTTATCTATAGAACCACCCGTGCAATTAGTGAATTAATTATTGTGTATTCCCCAGACGCCTGTGGGCCACTGCTCAGTTATGTGTTATGTGCCAGTTAAGTTGGACAACCTTTCGTTGGGGTTTTTCCGGCGTCTAATGCGCGTTATATTGCTGCAGCCGCCACGACCACATCTGTACCTAAAGCTATCTTATAACCTAGTTCTAATGGCATATCTTGGAATGATCTCACGCTGGAGATTTGCTTTCAATTACAATGTGATCTACGATTATCGCAACGATCATATATCGCGTGGTATAGATTTGATTAACTTCGATCTGTTGATTGTGGGACATTTTATCGTGGCCCTGGAAATGATTTGGAAGAATCGAAGTGAGAAAATCGATCAACAGATTCTGCACATACAGTATGCTCTCTGTGATCAATTTCATCGCAAAATGAACTATCATAGAATGCGAGTCTACAGCAGAGTTATCTATGGCTTTCTGATGCTGCGCATAACTGTACTTTTGTCTATAACAATCTATAACTATTTGGCTACCAATACGTCGCTTTTGCTGATCTCCAACTTCTACTCAGAGTTGGTTGTCATCGTGCGCTGCAGCGACTTCTCAATGCACGTGGCCTTGGTTTTGGCAATCTATCACGAACTCATGGAAGCAAGTTCTGAAATTATTCTCCAACTCGAGGTTCAATTACCATTATCTATTCAAAAAATCAAGACATTACAACAAATCCATCATACGCTATGGGCAACGCATCGCGAAATCAAGAAAAGCTTTAGCCAGAGCCTTCTTGTGGTGTTAATAAAGTACTTTGTGGACACCTCAGTGATGCCATATTGGGTGTTTATGGCCGAAAGACGACTTGGACGACATGGACCCATGCAGACATGTATTGAAGAATGACAATAAATCTTAAGAATAAACTCATGATTCTCCAATTTTATCTCTTTCAGGGTGCATAACCGAGGAGTTCGGTAAGGTATTGGAGATTTGCATTCCTTGTTGGTTCTGCACGCAATGCGCCCTTTTGCAACGCCAATTTCGCTCGCTTTTTCATGATATATCGGTAAGTCGGCACAATGTGCAATTAAATAACGCCCTGTCTCGAATATCAAGTCAACTGGGACAGGAGAAATCACGTTTCTGTTTGGGCGGTTTCATCGCTATCAATAATGAACTGCTTGGCAAAGTAAGTTAACAATTAAGCTAACTATCAGACACTAAATATTATCTTTCTGTAGTTCCTATTCGGAATAACGACCTACATTGTTATTTGTATACAATTTCGCTTGTCATTTTTAGAAGAGTCCGCTGCTGAAGAAGAGCTTCTACTGAGAGATAATCAAACTTGTATTACTTAATTAAATAAATGTGCAAAGTTAATTAATATAATTATTCAACTTGCTATTTTATCTTGTGTTTAATAAACAGTCAAAGAATATATTGGAAAGTGTTTCTTCGTAAGGCTAACTGTTATAGCAATTAGTTAATTTATTACAGATAAGCAGTTCTCACTGAATTTTTGATCAAAGGATATCCCTAATTTAAATTGTCTCCTTAGTCATGTGGCACATTCCAGGCGAGTTGCACGACGCCTCTTTGCGCGTGGTACGTCGTTTGATGCATTGTCTGCTGTTGCTGCCGCCACGTCCGCAAGTGAAGTTGAAGATACTCTACATGATCGTTCTACTCTTCTATCTGGTTTTTATTGCCCATTGGCGCTTCAGTTTCAATTACACTGTCATTTACGATGTGAAAAACGATTACGTGTCGCGTGCCATCGACCTGCAGAAATTTGTCGGACTTGTGATATGTCATGCCGTAATCACTACTGAGCTACTCTGGAAGAATCGCGGTGCAGAGATCGAACTGCAGCTGCAGCGCATGCGACACTCCTTCCGAGTACAGTTCGGTTATTGCGTGAACCTTGAACGCATTCGGCTGTACTGCAACATCCTAATCGGATCGCTGGTCGTGCGAGTTCTTATGTTTTTGGCAATGACTCTCTACATTAACTTCGTAACAGATGATTTCGTGCTGGTCTTTTATGACTTGTATTCGGAAGTCATTCTCCTGACTCGTTTCACTGAGTTTACCATCTACTCAGTTGTGATATTGAGCTTCTACAAGGACTTGTCTGACATTAGCGAGACATTGATCGCCGAGCTGGAGAGGACTCCCTCTGAGATGTCGTCAGTGCGTCGTGTCTTGATGGATCGTCTTTCCATGCTGCAACATCTGCACGGTCTACTGTGGAGCACGATAAGGAAAATCGAAGAGAACTTCAAAATGAGTCTGATTTCGATGATGCTGAAGTTTATTACAGACACCTCTGTGTTACCCTACTGGATTTATATGAACTTAACCGGCAACGCATGTTGGGCTGTTATATTATGTACGTACGCAGAAAATCAAAGAATTTCTATTGCTAAGTGAGTTTTTTTTACAGTTTGCCTTACGGAGCTATGTGGCAAGCTTGTGGAAATAATTGTTCCTTGCCTAATCTGCAGTTACAGTGAGCAGCTTCAGCGCCAGCTCCGAGCCTTATTCCACACACTCTCATCGGATCGTTACAACAGTCAACTCAATCTGGCTCTGTTGCACATCTCGTCCCAATTAGGTCAGGAGAAATGCTTTTTCAGTGCCGGTGGCTTGTTCGTCATTAATAACGTAACCTTGGGAAAGGTGAGGTGACTCTTTGGGGAATTAAAACCAAAGGAATGTGGTAAAAATGTTTTGAAATTTCTGTTTCAGTTTATTTTTGGAATGGTAACCTATTTTGTCATCTGCATACAATTTCGCTTGACATTTTTGGAAAAATCTTCAGCACTGGAGAACCTTCTAATTAGTGATAATCAAACTCGTACTGCTTAACGAGCGAAATTGGTGACAGCTTTAATATTTATGCTGCTTAATCCGACACTGAGTTAATAAATACAAATATTTTATAATAGAATCGCAACCTCCTCTTGTAGTTTGCTGTGCAGCTGTCATACTTAGTATTTTTCCGTCTGTATGAAAACCAAGATCTCAGAGACTATAAAAGCTAGGGCTACCAAATTTCGTATCAATAAAAATATTGCACGCAGATTAAGTTTCTTTTACAATTTGATCACGCCCTTTTCCACCTCCGTAAATCTATTAAAACCGCATTCCAAGCCTAATTTTAATGAAGTACAGCTCATTTTTTGCTAAATACAACAACTATCTACGTCCAAATGATTTCTAAAAATTGAGTTGTGATCGGAACTCCCTAAAGTATGCAACACAAAATATATAAGCAAATAATATTTATATCTAAGAACTCGTTTTGAAGAGATGGGTAGCAGGTATATCAAAGTCGAGCACACTCGACTTTAATTTTTAAGTTGCCAATTATGAAATTATTCAATTACTTAAAGATATCAGATCGCCATTAGAAATGTATCGTCGGTGCCTATTTGGTTTGCCGGCTCAGTTATGTGGTACGTTCCAGGAAAGTTGCACGACGCTTCGCTGCGCATTATGCGACGTTTGATGCACTGTATATTATTGCTACCGCCACGCCCACAAGTTCAATTGAAGGTACTCTATACAATTGTCTTACTCATCTACTTGATGTTTGTGCTCAACTGGCGCTTCAGCTTCAACTATCATGTCGTGTACGATCTTGAAAATGATCTCATTACGCGTAATATCGATCTCCTTAACTTCGTGGGACTCATACTGAGTCATGCCATAGTCGCCATGGAACTACTTTGGAAGAATAGAAGTGAGCAGGTGGAACAGCAGCTGCAACGAATGCGGCATATTCTACGAGTGCAGTTGGGGTACAATGTTAACCTGAAACGCATTCAGTGCTATTCCAACATAATCTTTGCATCGCTGGTCATACGTGTGCTAATATTGATGGCAGTTACCATCTACGTGAATTTCGTGACAGATAATTTGGTGCTGCTCTTCTACAGTCATTACTCGGAAGTCGTGCTTCTGATGCGTTTCAGTGAGTTTACCATGCACTCTTCTCTTATAATGTGCTTCTATTGGGACTTGTGTGACGTTAGCACCACAATAATCGCAGAGTTGGAGAGGACTTCCTCTGAAATGTGCTCAGTACGGCGCATTTTGTTAGATCGTCTCTTTACGCTGCAACATCTGCACGGTCTACTGTGGTACTCTACTCGTCTTATTGAACAAAATTTCGAAATGAGTCTGATTTCGATTATGTTAAAGCTGCTCGTGAATACCTCCATGTTACCTTACTGGATCTTCATCAATGTAACCACGACAAAGTCTTGGGCTATCATACAATGTGGGTACCCTACAAATTATAGATTATACATTGCTAAGTGCGGTTCTCTTTGCAGATTGCGTCGCTGACCAGCTCTGTCAGTTGGTTGAAATTATTGTGCCCTGTCTGATCTGCACTCATTGTGAGCTGATATATCGCCAGCTGAAAGCTCTATTTCACACACTCTCATCGGATCGCCAGAATACCCAACTGAATCTGGCTCTAATGCGCATCTCGTCGCGGCTGCAGCAAGAGAAGTGTTTCTTCAGTGCCGGAGGCATGTTTTGTATTAATAATGTAACTCTAGGCAAGGTAAGTGGATACTTTGACAATGCTAATTTGTTGCAAGTATTTACATTCCTGTTACAGTTTATTTTCGGCGTGGTCAGCTACTTTGTCGTATGCATGCAATTTCACATGACCTTTTTGGAAAAGTCTTTAACTGAGAAACTCTTATTAAGTTGTAATCTAACCCAAAATACCTGATGAATTATATTTTTTGAATCTAAGTTAAATTATTTGTATGCCTTTATCTAATAAAATGGATTTAAAAAGAATAAAGTAAGTTGATAATAGATTTATTGAACTGATAGAAGGAGACTTGGTACTGCCGAGCTGGGCATGTCTGCTAGTTTAAGCAGAAAGATCTTAGATCTTAGAGCTAACAAACTTTGCATATGTAGGTCACTATTTAAATTTAACCAGCAGTGTAAAAACGTGTCGCCATGTGTGAGTTAAAGAGACAAAGCAATAAGCGGCAGCAGACGTTGTTGTTGGGAATTATAAGTAGGTGTGCAACGGTTGTTAAAAAATTTGCTATTAAGTAAATTAAAATGATTTTATCATGTTGTTTTTACTAGGCCATTAATGATATACCAATAAATTATATATATTATCTAACTGAGTAAGGAGGTTTTTATTCTATAAGGCAGTTCAGTCATGTGGCACGTTCCTGGAGAGTTGCACGACGCTTCTTTGCGCATTATGCGTCGCTTGATGCATTATTTGTTGCTGCTGCCGCCACGTCCGCATGTGCAACTAAGAATCTTATACACAGCCGGACTTGTGATCTATCTGGTCTTTATCTTCAAGTGGCGTTTCAGCTTTAACTATCACGTGGTTTACGACATAAAGAACGATCACGTGTCACGGATTATTGATCTGCTTAACTTCGTGGGACTCATAACGTGTCACGCCACAGTTGTCATGGAACTAATCTGGAGGAATCGCAGTGAGCAAGTGGAACAGCAGCTACAACGCATACGACACATTCTGCGAGTCCAGTTTGGGCACAACGTTAACCTGAAGCGCATTCACCGCAACTGCAGCATTCTCTTTGCATCGCTCATCGTGCGTGTTCTAATGATGGCGGGAATGACCATCTACGACAACGTGTTGACCGATACTTCGGTGCTGCTGTTCTATGGCTTCTACTCGGAAGTAATTCTCTTGACTCGTTTCAGTGAGTTTACCATGTACTCGTCTCTGATCTTGTGTTTCTATCGGGACTTGTGGCAAGTAAGCTCGACACTCATATCTGAACTGGACAGGACTCGTTTTGAGATTTGGTCAGTGCGGCGCATATTGTTGGATCGTCTCTTCACGCTGCAACAGCTGCACGGTCTGCTGTGGAACACAATACGCGAAATTGAGTGCAACTTTCAGCTGAGTTTGATTTTGACAATGCTAAAGCTATTTGTGGACACTTCCGTGTTGCCCTACTGGATTTTCATCAATGTAACCAGCAGCAAATGTTGGCCTATCATATTATGTGTGTATAGCTTGGTGGTTTAAGATTATCTTCTTCTTATGCTGATTTCTCTTGCAGATTGCATTACCGAACAGTTCTGCAAACTAGTGGAAATTATAGTTCCCTGCCTGATCTGCAATCAATGTGAGCTGCTTCAGCGCCAGCTGCGATCTACATTCCACACACTCTCATCGGATCGTCGCAATATGGAACTGAATCTCTCAATCTTGCGTATCTCGTTGCAGTTGGGGCAGGAGAACTGCTTCTTCAGTGCCGGTGGCCTGTTTATAATTAATAATGTAACCCTGGGCAAGGTGAGGTAGCACAAATTAAGGAACTCGCTTTAAGATTTCGCCTTCCTATTGTTGTTTCAGTTTATTTTTGGCATGGCTAGCTACATCGTCATTTGCATACAATTTCGACTGTCGATGATGGCGGACAGCCCCGAAGGATGAGTGGGAACTCGCTGAAATCTGTTGCGGATTTGTTGTTAAACATTTTCCAAGAAAATCGGCATTAAAAACTTGAAACTTGAAAACGGAAAGAGCGTAATCGTAATTAGCATCGGTCAAGGACAACCTCGGGCAAAGCCTTTTAGCGAGAAAAACAATTAATTAATCGGGATTGGAATCGAGGTGTTGGATTCTATCTTTGTCACCTGATGATGCTCCATGCTGATGTTGTTCTTATTGCTGTTGTTATTGTTGTTGTTGCCGTGAGCCGCTTATCGATTAGCAACACGAGCCGAAGCACAACACGCACACGCTGACGTTGGCTGGCTAATTGGAAATGGATATGTATCCAGCCGGCACACGCTTAACGAATCAATGCCAATCAAGTTAATTAGCCAACTTCAATGAGTTTAATACCAACTCGTGCATGAGCATCGCCAAAAAGCGGCTCGAAAACACTCTTGTGCCCATAATTATTCATGCCTGCAAATTTCATTATAAACTTTTGTCCATTGTCCGAAACACAGAGTTCTTTAGGGGTCTGATTTCCACGCATGACTTACTGTCAGCATTTTCCATTTTACTGCCCATTCTCCCTCCTTAGCTCTTATTGCATATTTCAAGCATGTTTATATTGTTTCGAGTCGGTGCCGCAGGCGCCACTTGCCACGCACAGATTCGTGCGTAAGTGAGCGTGCAGTGGGGCAAGATGTTCTCCTTCTCCTGCGTCTCAAAACAGTGGCTCACATGTGCTCAGTAGCCTAGGCGGATGATAAATCGAGCAGCAGCTCATGCGGCAAATCATAAGCCTCTGCTCGAGGGCAGTTCATTAGCCCGAATTAGTTTATAAACAATTTCTTGAACTCAAAAGAAAATGTGATTGACCTTTTGGAAATTTTGGGATTGCACTCAGCTCTCATAGAGATTTGGGAATTTATTCGTATTAGACAGAGCTGTGGAGCAGTAAGTATGTATATGTTATAATTCCAACATGGAAAATAGTTAACATAAAATACTCAGTTTGTGCAAATGAATGTAACAGACAGAAGCAAACATGACCGACCAAAACATCAATATATTAGTCGTTTTGGTGTGTCTGTCAGTCTGTATGAAAGCGCTTATCTCAGCAACTATAAGAGTTACAAACACTAAGTTTGATATAAGGATTCCTGTTTACTATACACAGACACAAACTCACTTTCGAATACTATGCATATCACTGACACTCTGTTTTTTGTTTCAGCAAGTGTACGAGAGTAAGAAAGCAATAGTTTAAGTGTGAGAGGAATTTGTTGTTTGGAATTGTAATTAAATTTGTGATATTATTCAGAATAAGCTAAAATTCACGGCAGTGCTCGACTATAAAGCTTTCGTTTAATATCTTAATTCAGAACTACCCTGATACAGTTTGAAAGGATTAATGTTAAAAGGTTGTCGAATAATTTCGAAAAACAAACAAACATTACTAAGACTTATCCAAAGAACTTCCTTTATCTTTTTAATATTCAATACGATATGAGCACCGTTTTTCTCGTCTTACTCTTTCTTCAAGTTTTTCAAAGCTGTCGTGTCTCTAGTCTCAACAGTATTCTGTCACAAGCAACACGATAAAACACTTTAGGTCGTTTCTATGAGTGAATCGGGAATTCTGACACTTTGCCTAATCCTTCAATTTCAGAGCTAAAACTTTCGATTGCCGAGCGCCTTAATATTTCATTTCGTTGACACTGCATTTATCAACATTTGTCAGCTGGCTTGCTGACTATCGATGGTAGCCAGCCCTGCCCCGCACACCCCTTGCTGAGCAGCTTAGGGTGTAGCCAGGGCTGTCCCCAAGTGCCCGAAAAATGTCAGTCTATTGTAATTGGGATTCTGACTTTTTGCAGCTAACGAGCTGCAGAGAACTGCAACTGACTCTGTCAGTTGGTTTTCTATGGTCCACCTGACAGTTTTGTGGCATAATGAGTAGTCAGGTTGAACGAAGCTAACCAAGTTGAGCGCACATTCCTGGGGTTGCCTGGCAGCTTGACAGTAATTAACATACAGGAATTTAAGCTTAGCAGTGGATATGGAGGGAGGGGATGGGGAAGGGAGGGTGCAAATCGAAGTACTGCTGAATGGCAGCAGTTCGCCATGCACATTTTCATGCCACAACACTTTGGCTCAATGGCAAATAATAAAAAGCAACCCATAATCGTCTCATAAAAATCAGACGCGCACGCACACACACACAGAGAGAGAGGAATAGACTATGCTGCTGTGACTGCGGCAGCGTAGTGCGTGCTTTGACAACAGACAATGGCAACAGCGACGTCGACTGCGACTGCGACAGCGACAGCGGCGCAAAGAAGGGCAGCGTCTGCGTCTATGGCTGTTGGCAGTGACAGAGATGCCTGGCGACGTCAAGGCTTTCACAGTTATGCTGACACACACACACATACACTCACACAGGCACACACACGCAGGCAGATTCACAATCACTTTTATAGCGACACGTAGTCAAGCACGCGCTGAAGTGCAGGAAACTCGTCCCTTTCCCCTCTCACTCACGCTCTAGCTATCTCTCTCATCCGTGTGTGTGTTTGTGCATGCATGCGTGTGTGTGTGTGTAGTTATTACTTTTATGAAGCATGTGATTACATTTTATTTTTAATGCTTTTAGTAAAATGAGGTTAGTACACACTTGGTTAGCGACAAATTACATTTTTCCCTTGCCTGCGTGTGTGCGTGTGCGCGCTTCTGTATTTCTGTGTATGGGTGTGCGTGTGCCTTGTGTGTATAGATTCAGCTTATGTGGCCGAATTCAGCTGCTTATATTGAATTTCGTCATTCGAATTTAAAGGCTGCAGCCACAATTGTTGCTGCCATGTGTTGTTGCTGGCATTAGACTGCATGAAACATGCGCACAATTAAACTTCCGCTTCCGGCATTGATTGAAACCAGAGATCTGCGTCAAGCTGCAATGTTGCATGCACAATAACCAAAACCCACACACACACACACACAGATAGCTCTGGTGCCCTCGAAACATGCACAAGTTGTAGTTAACTGTTTGCATATTAATGACAAATAACCCGCAATCAGCGCTCCGCAGAGTCCTGGACTCGCGTATCTTGCCCGCCTTGACATGCCTGCATGAATACCCGCGTATTGGGCTGATGTGTGTGTGCCTGTGTGTGTGTGTGTAAGCTCGCTGAATGAGCGATAAATGCTAGATAATATTGCAAGCGCTTTACAGTGGCGTGTGCCACGCGTCGTCTGCCAGCAGGCTTCTCCTTTCCCCTTGCCACATACTCCCCCGTCCCACAAAGTCCTACTGCAACTGAACTAATTTAAGGCAAACAGTCAGCGGGTTGAACAACAGCAACAGCAACCGCCTTTGGCCGTGTGACTTGGCTAAAGTGCTCGACAATTGTGCAATTTATGCTTCAGTTAAGTGAGAAGCAAAGCTGCACTCGCCTGATTGCGATGTTGGTCAAGATACGTGGCAGTGTGTGGTGTGTGTGTGTCAAGCATTTAATGATGTGCGTACTGAACTATGACAATTATAGCATGATCTAATACAATATTGCACTACTTAGATGTGAGTTAAGACTGACCTTAAAGATGTTCTCTTACACACAGCAGGGCAACCAATGCTTGTAGCTCTCAATCGCGTTCTAATTGATGTTCCTGAAGTGTCGTTTTTAAGGCTTTGCCCAGTTGCAAATGCAATGAAAGGAGCCAAACGAATGAGGTCAGCAGGGAGATGCCATACGAAGAGTCTCCCATGTGCAGTGTTCGCAGTGCATGAACAGAACAATTGCTTGGCATATTTATAGATTTATGCTCAATAAGCAGTCCACTTTGGTAGCTGCTGCTGCTGTGTTGTTATTGTTCTCGGCTCAACTGTTGTTTGTGTGTCCAGAGCAGAGCGAACCAAAGCTCAGTCAGCATTGGCTTGGATTTTATTTGTGCGCCTTTTTGCAGCCTTCTCAACGAACTCAACCTGCCAAGTTTCCAAGCTGGGTCTATGCCCAAAAGGCAGCTAGCTTATCCTGAATGCACACAGCAGTCAACAACAACAGTTCGAGCCACTTTGGTCGACTGCCAGCAGAAGGAAAGTGTGCAAATAATAAAAATGCTTAGCCATATTTCAGTTCTGCGCTTCGACTCGATGCTTAGTCAAACTGCCACAGGCTTAGCTACCCTTCCGGTTGATGTCATAAATTATAAACAAAATGTTCCAGCACCTGATTTGTTTATTTGTGCAACATTATTCACATTCACAGTCGACAGAATACGCACAAGGCACCCCAGTCCCAGTCCCTGCCAGGTTTGAATGCCACGTGAGCAAATTTTAATACGGCAATATTGGCAAACTGATGGAATTCGCCTTTGATTGACGAAGCATACATATACATACATACATATGTATGTATGTGCAGAAATATTGTACACACACGTACTAGAGCAACAACAAAAGCCAGAGTTGACTTAATTGCAGTGCAAATATTTGGCAGCAAGTCTAAAAAAAGAACACGAAGGGGAAACTACCTGCACATTGCACTGTCGCTGCACGTACTTAATTATTTGCCGAGTAATTGTGTGCACAGCCAGCTGAGCATGAGGCCCATGCACAACAACATGTTGCTGCCACACACACACACACACAGACAGACAGGCAGGCAGGTGTGTGTCTGTGTGCAACATCGTCGTGGACCCTTTTTGGCTAGGCAATGCCTTGACTGCTGCAATATTATTACATGTTTTCAGCAGCATTTGCTTGTTCCTAATTGAATTCCCCCCCAACGTGGCAGCATCGTTACTTGGCCACGCCCACTCTCCTCTCCTTGGACTCTCGCGGGAGTAGTGCAAAATTATGCACTTTCGCAAACCTTCTTCCGAGATGGCCAGAAGCCATTAGCATTAGCGCCACTAAATAGGGAATTTGGCCGCCTTCCAGACCGACAGCATCAGACGTCACAGCACTTGTGCGGGTGGAGGAATGGAACTTAAAGCTCCAAGCAGGCAGAGAACACTTTAAGTGACTTACATGGCCAGAAAGCAATCAAGTTATTAGCACACATAGCGAGTATATGACTTTTAATTAATATGTGAAATTCGAGAGTCAAAAGTCTATTTCAATACACATCAGCCTGGAAATGCTTAAATGCAGCTTAGTAATTTTAATATTGCCATTCAACATGACTTTGAGTGGACTCGACTCAATTTGGGCAAAGCTTTCATTTGTATATTTCACTAGATGCATTTCAAATGAAAATTTCTCATATTTCTGCTGCCTCTTTCATCATATTAGGCAAAAACTTCAGTTTAAGGTTGATTGAAGCTTAAATTGAAAGGGATTCTGTGGTTCAAAGTAAACTCAATTGGGAACATTTTGCAAATGCGTATGTACTGTTAGCAGTTTTCTTATGTTGTTGTTGTTCTGTCTTAGTGTGTGCTAGGCCAAATAGCTTAAGTGTGTTTAAAGTCAAGTATTTTATACTGTAAAATCCAAAATAAATGCATATGCAGGCCAAATTCCCAGCAAATGAAATAGATAAAGTCACACGTACACATTTATTGCACAAAAAACATTTTTATACGTTGAAGTGTTTCTACACACAAACACAGTAAGTGCTATACTAGTAAGGAGGGTACATTATGTTTGTAACAAAGCATGTTTGAGACCGAGCATTTAACAGCAATGACAAGTCATTGCTCAATTGGTAATGTTGCAGGTCAGATATATCGATAGTTATGAATCACTTGCTCAAATCAATGATGTTATACTGTTATACTGTGAAGGAGTTCAATAAACAAATATAATAATTTTGATGTATGGTTTCCAGGCGCAGGGTATATCTTAGTCGAACGTGCTTTACTCTACCATTCTTTACATCCTTTTTCTTGGACTTTCTTGCAAGTGCTGCCAACCTGTCGAGTGACAGCATTTCGAGTACAAACTGATATACTCGCAAGTAGAACGGCATGCCGTGTTGGCCAGAGTTGAGTGGCCTTCTCGACTCGATTGTTTTTCCAGCATGATTTATTTATGCTTTTTGCAATATTGTTTTCCATTCGATTGAGTCGCAAACATCATTAGCATGTTCGAACCACATACACAGCCAGAAAAAGTACCATTATATGTGCAAACATCAATAATCTTACGAGTTGTAATGTACTTGTCTCGCTCTCAAACAACCCACGCCAGCTGGCACAATATGTTAACACTCCCGGGCACAACAATAATAGCACAACAAAGCATGATTTGCCTGTGACTATTGGGAAACCCATTCACATTGAATCGAAATCTTATAGACAGATATATTGTAATTAGATATATGTGCATGGATATGCTAGATGTGTAATTGCAAAGCTGACGGCTTCCAGGGTCACGCTGCTCTGTTGTATTTATTAATGCGTAATACGAAGCGAGTTTGCTGGGGCTCATCAACAGCTGCAGTTGCATCTCCATCGGCCCGAAATGGTAATTTGATGCAACTAATTCGATAACAAATTCAATTTGAAAGTGCCAAAACTGTAAATGGCTTGAAAATGCATTTTCATTACCTGACAGGACATGGTTACGGGTCGAGCTCAGCTCGGGATTTGCATTGCAGCTGCATCTCAGATCGAAACACATTAGCACAGCACACAAACAGGCATTAAGATACACACACAAACAGACGCATCCACAGGCAAATGCAGAGCGAGAACGAGAGCGAATTCGATGTCTCGTAAACAGCAGAACAACATCCTGTGGCAGCGTTCTCATGTAATTTGCAAAAGTTCAAAGTTTAACAAACTACAGCGGGAAATGCAAATGGCCAAGCTGGTAAATAATCCCAACTAACTGTGTGTGTGCGCGTCGGTGTGTCTGTGTTAGTGGGTTGCTGGCAACCAAACAAAACGAAATTTAATTAACAACAACAACAAACACTTTGCCGACCACGTTTGCCAACGCCTCGATCTATTTGAGGGCTTTCGAATCAGTCGTTAAGTATACGCAACGTGCGCCTGTGGGCAATAAGTGCAAGTGTAATTCGATTAGGGAAACTGAAAATACAGTTTTGTGTAGGCAGCAGTTAATGCTGCAATGATAAGCTGATTACGTATACGCACTGTGGGGCGAAAAATTGACAGCTATCCGGAAAATACTGATCCAGATTGGGATCTTCCCATTAAATGGTTAAGTATAGTGACAAAGTGCTGTACATGTGCATCTAATTCTACCACAAGAACCACCAAACATGGTCAAGATGATTTCTAGTCTTCATCTTAATATTTTTAACTTGCTTGCGGTTCATCAAATATCCTGCAAATATTCTCAAAATTAAATTGTGCATCCGGCTTGGCTTGCATAAGCTATCTATTATTTATCTGCACTTTCGTGCTTGCCGAGAACTTTTTAATATGCTTTTGAAATTTCCTCAAAACTCCCGACAAGCAAAGAAGAAATATCTATAGAGCCCCGTCACGCTATGACCAAAAACAAGAATAAGAAGAGCGAAGAGTGAAGAAAAGAAAAATGAGATAAAAACTCTGAAGTGGAACGCAGACACAAAGTAAAGACATGCACTCTCCAAGCAAGAGAAACCATCAACTTAATTTCCTGCTCAAGTCAATTCAACTTTTGTGCCATTTGCCTTGCAAAAAACTTGGAACTTTGATTGCCATTGAGACAAATAAAACAGAGTGCAACTCGTGCAGCGCTCGCGTATGTGCAGCATGTGCGAGTAGCCTTGCCTGCCTCTTCCCCTCTCTCTCTAGCCCTCTTCGAACTGGCGAAATGTGAGCCGAAAGCTTGGCGAAATAATAAACGTCTTGGCACCTATGCCAAAACTTTGAGCCTTTGAAGCCTGTGATGCATTTTATGGATTTCCTATTCACAGCAGCAAAGGCTGCACACAGAAACGAGAAGAGTTTCTATAATAATTGATATGCCTTCATCGACTTGGGATGTGCTGCAGCTTGCTGCAGTGCTGGCCTCACTTTGTTAACAGCTCTTGCGCTCGTTGGGCTTTCTTTTCTTTGCCTCTCACTGCAGCCTCTGCCTTTGGCTGTGGCACGACTCTCGCTTGGATGGCAAAGTGTATTTCATGCAGCTCTGCGTTTAATTGAATTGCCAGAAAGTGGTACTGCTGTCACGCCCACTCTCTCTCTCTCTCTTTTTCTTTCTCTGTTCTTGGTATTTCTCAAGCCATCACAGCAGGCGATAGAAAAATATTGCGTACTGGTCAAAGGCAAATGAAATACGATTTTCGATAGCATTCCTGATGGCATAACTTGCTGTTGCTGCATAGAGAATCAGCTGCAGTTGCTGCACAGGCAGGGGGCCTTGTGGGGTGACAGGTGGTGTCACAGGTGTCAAGCGCAGGCTTGTCAATAAACTCGTACCTTGTGTCGCTGCGTTGACAACTTTTATGATTGCATTCCGTGCTGAAAAGCGGTACCGAATGTGGTGCAACAGCTAAAACCACGACAAAGGCGCCCAAATGAATGCCCTGCTTAACGTGTGCTGCCTCCACCTGTCTCTCTGACACACACTCTTCGAATGTGTTTGTGTGTGTGTGTGCGTGCCTTAATCAAATACGCATGCTCATTAAACTTTTTCAATTTGATGCCTTTGGCTGTCAAGTTTTGTGGTCTCGTGCGACGACTCATTAAAGTTGCATGGCAACAAAGTTGCCCACAACTTTTACTTTTACACACTTGCCCGCATACACACCCACACACCCGCACACACACTTCAACACCAGTTGGCAACTTCAGCTCCAACTCCAACTGGAATGGCGTGCCATAAATTTGGCACACAACTCGCACTCGTCGCAGAGCTTTGCCAGCGACAATTTCATACTTATTAAATATGCAAATGAAATTATTGAGCCAGAGTAATGACGAAGAAGAATTAAAAGTTCACCTGATAGCCTAGCATCAGTGGCTGACTAAGTAGACGCAGAGAAAGTTGCCTGCCACAAGCTCATCACAGAGAGAGTTTTGCAAATCAAACAGGTGTTTGCCAAGGATGTGTTTGACTTGCAGATGCCTAAGATACACATAAATCGAGATTAGAAAACTTTCAGTATACGAGTACATAGAAATATGTTAATTATTCCAAATTGTGCCTCTCTCTTAGACTCACTCTCAATATAAGGCACAACCTTATCTAAATTGTGATAAAGTATTTGTCGAGCATTTCATGATATACCCTGCAAATGCCTTGTTTAAAGGGTATTTAAATGGAGCAAATGATGCGCTGCCTGACAGTTGAATTGAGGCAAGAAAGAGAAAGAGTCTGACTGACATATTTGCCTTGGCACTAGAGCATTTTAGGCGCAATGAAAGACCAAAGCATATGTGCGAGTCTCTTTCTCTATATGCCTGTGTGTGTTTTCGTGTGTGTGTGTGTGTGTGTGAATGGGCGTGCTTGTGGCCTATCCACTAACCAAAGCCCATTCCACACGTGCAGTTTTATGTGAGTTTGGGTCAGGTGAGTTGGCCTGCCACACATTCGCAGTCGCAGTCGGCATCACAGTCAAAACTATCACGCACATTCACATATTTAGGCCAGCTCGAGGGTGAGCGAAAGCCCAAACCAGAGTCGCAACGGATGCCCGCACTGGAGTCAGAGCTCGAGACTCATTTTGCCTGACTGTGATAAGAAAGTGTCAACACAAACGTGACAAAGCTACAAATGTTTAATTTTTATAACTGTTGCCCGGCTAAGGGGTGTCTGTGGTGGGTAGGGAAAGGAGGCGTGTCAGTGCGGCGTGCCTTGCCACTTAAGTTAACTTATTTGCGGTTTGGTGAAGGGTTCGCCCATGGCCACATTTGGTCAGCCTGCCTCAAGCCCGACCACAGTTTTTGGGCAGAAAATCACGTTTTTACCGTAAACATGTTGCAAAGTTCGCGGCCGTTTTTATCTTTTGCATACTTTCCGGCGCTACGAGCAGGCCAAACACGTCAAAGACGTGTTCGCCAGCCTGCCCTGCTAAAATATTTAAATTTAGTTCTTAAACAAACGAACAAACAACACGCATAAAACATGCAACTTGCTGCACGCCCTTTAATCTTGCGCTAAACAGTCAAACTAACTCTAGCCAGGGAAGCAAGAGTTTAGAACGTACCTCAATTAAGTGTGGCATCAATTAAAGTATTCAAATTCGTTTCCACTTTGCAACTTCAACTCCCACCAAGGCAAACAAAAACATTTAAACTCCATTTGTGCCTGCGTTGAAAATGTGAAAACACATTAATACACATGTCTTCATATATGTATATTGTATACATATATATATACACACTCATACACACACACACACACACACATGTACGTTCACACAAAAGAATGTGAGCACATACGTTGCCACAAAAAAAGTTGCTGGAATAACTTTTGTGTTTATTATCCGATGGTTATGAAATGTTCTGCTTGGTGAGTTGCTGCTGCTGCTGCTGACGCGATATACGTGTTAGAGATGCGCATAAGTAATGGTTATGAGTTGGTTTATCAGCAGCCAAGAGACTGAACTGACTGCGCAGTTGAAAGAGACTGAAAAAATGCCAAAAACATTTGCACGACTCCAAATTCAACTTGACTGCCCAAACTGAACAAATATTTTATTAACTTTTACAATGATTTGATTTGCAGCTGACTCAACTATGCTAGCTCATTTGAAATTTACAGGGTAGGGGCAAAACAGCTGCCAGACATGCGGCAAAGCTTTTCATTTCATTTCATTTTGTTTCGTTGAGTTTTGAGGCGTTTTCCTCTTGGCTAACTTAATTTCTATGCAAGTTTTTAGCTTGCTGCGAGGTGGCTTTATGTTTTCGGCTACAATTTTAATGCACACCCAGAGCAACACACACACGCATACACACACATGGCACATGGCATACAAAGATGCAGACACACAACGGACACATACGGAAGCGAGAGAGCGGCGCATACATTTGGGCATAATGAATGTGCAGCAACATTTTTGATGGTGCCCACTGACAACAATAAATTACTTTTGGCTTTAAACGAAAGCCATTAGCATAAAACTTGGCATCATCAGTAGGCGGCAGCCGAACTGCGCCATCCTTTTAACGCAGCATACAGCAGCGTACTAGGCGTATGCGCAATATTTATCTGGCTCTAATTTTAGCCAACAATTTGCCAGCACTTACATGATTAAACTGCGTCAGGAGCATGTCGAGCGCGAGGCAAACTTTTCAAATATGCGAGCCTTTTAATTAACTTGCCAGCACTTTGAGGCGGCGCTCTTATTCCCATTAATTCTGATTTTCTTTTTTTAATAAACGCATTCACATATTCCCCTCGCTTTCCCTCTACATCTCTCTCACTCTATCCCTCTCTGTGTGCCGTTTTTGTTAAGCGTTTCATAATTTCATGCAATAAACTTGCTAATTGCATGCGCAGTGCCTTCCTTTCTTGGCACTCAGCTCGTCGCGCTGTGCCCTTTCACTTAAGTGGACAACCGGCCAAGACTCGAACCCACAAAAGTTGCCAAAAAAAAGAAATGAAAACAAGAAGGGAAAAACTCTAGCAAAGCTGCAAAAGAAAGCGAGACCCAGAAAGGAACTGGAGTGCAGGCAGGCCAACGCAGAGAAGGCACAACGAGTGCGAGTGCCAGAGAATTAGTTGCCCCCAAAGTGTTTTCCGTTTTTAATAATTTTCAACGCCAACTTGGCTAAAAACTTTCTGCCGGCCACTTGGCCACGGCTCGTGCTCAGTTGGTCAGTTCAGCTCAATTTCCGTTTTTAATTAAATGAACCATTAGATTGAGGCTGCAGTGTGGCATGCAAGTGCTGCACGCAGCATGCGTGTTGCATCCTCCTCCCTCCCTTTACTAATTTTTAAATATTACGTAAGGAGGGCGCAACTCACCTGCACCAGAGAACCAATTTGCAACAGCAGCAACGCAACAAAATATGCACAGCACCTTGACATTGCTTCGAAGACTGTCAGTCTGAATGATGAACATCGATGTTTTATTCCTCAACTGTCTCGCCAACTGAGTAAACAATCAAAGTCAGCAGCATATTTCAATTACCAATATCTTTTTGAATTGCTTGTGAAGTTAATTCCCAAGCAGCTCTTTCTTTACATGTCATATAGAAAACGATTCATTAAGTTATTGTTATCCATATAACATACTATGCTTGAACTATTGTCTCTCAAAAAAAACAAAATTTGTATATAAGAGTCAGCAAAAGTCAACTTGAAACAGCTAACAAAAAGTTTACAGACAGTAAGCAGCAGACAACAAACTTTATACTGCTTATCCCTGATAACATGTTTGATAGTAAAAAAATATTTAACAAACTATAAAAAGTCTGTGTTAAAAAGAACTTTATTTAATTGAATCTTAACTAAATGATACATAAATAAATACTTATTGTTACACAACATAAGAAACTTTATCTCCATTTCTGTAGATGCACGCGAAGAGAAGGCATAACATGATCATGATATCCAAGATGAGCAGAATCTTCATCATATTCACTTGCAGCAGCTGTATAAGCACCATATTTTGCTCTATTGAAAGAATACTAAACATTAGAAAGATCCAGCTGATAATTTGTGTGGTTTCTTACCTTTTTCATCCAAATTCTGTTGCCATAACTGTTGTTGCAGTTTTGGAATCAATTCGTCGCTGTTGACAAGCGCATAATCCCAACTGACGAGGCCATTGGGAGGTTTATCTTGATCATTGGGGGAATCCACTAAAGGAGCTGCCTGTGCTAGGATGTTAGTAATTGTATGAAAGTCTTCGCAACTCACCACATACCTGCACCAGTGATGCGTATAGCGCAACCAAGTGGACACAATATCTCAACATGGCAGGCGAGAATGATATCTGGACGTGCTGCTGCTCTTGCAATATTTCACGACTGCTGCATGAGTAGCACCGACAACTGGGCAAATAATCAAGGCAGCTGTCAATTTTCGCCTGTTTGGACTAGATATTTACATTGATCGCAAAATAAATTCGAATTTTGGCAAATTGATGTATTTCATTTAAACTCTGCCCCTCTCTCCACCTTTCTCTTCTATGTCTCTTCTATCCTCGCATGCACACAAAGATGGCAACTTATCCTATAAATGGAGTGGTCGCGGGTATTTCTGTTGTTACTTCTGTCGTTGTTTCAACTGCATTTGTTGTAGTGCTTCCCGCCACCGTCGTTGTCGTTGTTGCTGTCTCAGTTGTTGTTGCCGTTATTATTGTCGCTGTTGTTGTGGTAAACAACTCAGTTGAAATTGGCAGCGGTTGTGGCAAATTACCCGGCGATGTTCCATTTGCCGGTGGCCTGCCATTATCTGCATCTTCACCGATACCGAAGCCGGGCAGCAAGCGGAGAACTCCCTGAAAGAAGAAAAGAGAAGAGAACTCGTTTATGATGCTATACTCCCCTTGCTCGGCCAATCAATTTACCCTTTTGAATCGTAGCCATAGACCATCAAGTGCGCCTGCCGCCTGCTGCAGTGACGTTTCAATTTCACCGATAAATCCCGTTCCTATTGGAGCATCACTTTGAATGTTGTTACCTTTAATCGGGCTGGATGGTTTCGCTCTCGTCCCCTGCCCCTGGGTACCGAGCAACGCAGCATTAGAGTCGTCAAGAAAGAAGCCAGCCACGGAGCTAGTAACCAGACACAGCGCCCACGTCACGATTAACAGTTTCATCTCGATGTCAATTACAAGAGCTGAGCAATGCGATGTTGTAGATACAAGCTAAACGCTTCAAATGTCTAATGTTTTGGCCACTAACGGCAGTTTTGTTCCATCCGCAGACATTGACACTAATGCGAAACAGCTGTGCAAAGAGACTGAGAGAATAATTGGTGTGCGGGGGGAGGAGGAGGGTACACACAACAAAACCGAAACAGACTGTCAAATTTTAAACGAGTTTGGTATTTCCGCATTGTTGTACCCTGCAGTGGGTATATTGACTATGGACAGAGGTTGGCAACACTTAGAAGAAGAAACACACGTAATTATGGTGCATAATATATATATAATATAATAATATATATGTTCAGTATTTACAGTCAATATGAACAGACTGTGTCTAGTTGTTCTTGTGTACACTTCACGGAGTCAGATTCAACAAATAAATTAGCCTTTAGATTACAGTATTGTTTTACCAGGGGTGTAGGATCCAAATCTATCAAAATTAATTTAATGAACCCCCTTAATATCTATTAGAGTTTATTATATATATTTTTATACCCTTGAAAATTATAACCAAATGCTTCTGTCAGCTAACAAGACCGGCGGGCGAGCGCGAAGCGCGAGCGCCATCTGTTGGGAATAATTGTAAAGCATGTGCATATGCATATGTGTATGAATTTAACAAATTAAACTACACGGGGATATAGGTCGAAGGGTATCGCACTGTCGCGTGCTGCTCGACTGTTGCTTTTCTTACTGGTTATAGTTGATTTTATATATTTATACTAATTATTTTTATTATTTTAAATCTATTTCTTAATTCACTTGTGTGCGACTTAGCGTCGTAGCTTCGATGAATTCTCATCAGCTTAATTTTAATCGACATACCGCCACATTTCGATAAATCATTGATCAGCTTCAACAATTAGTGTTGAGCAAGTTACGAATATGGTTTATAAACAAGTGAACTACAAATAAAGTGCGCAGTGCCTTCCTTTCTTGGCACTCAGCTCGTCGCGCTGTGCCGCCCTTTCACTTAAGTGGACAACCGGCCAAGACTCGAACCCACAAAAGTTGCCAAAAAAAAAAGAAATGAAGGGAAAAACTCTAGCAAAGCTGCAAAAGAAAGCGAGACCCAGAAAGGAACTGGAGTGCAGGCAGGCCAACGCAGAGAAGGCACAACGAGTGCGAGTGCCAGAGAATTAGTTGCCCCCAAAGTGTTTTCCGTTTTTAATAATTTTCAACGCCAACTTGGCTAAAAACTTTCTGCCGGCCACTTGGCCACGGCTCGTGCTCAGTTGGTCAGTTCGGCTCAATTTCCGTTTTTAATTAAATGAACCATTAGATTGAGGCTGCAGTGTGGCATGCAAGTGCTGCATGCAGCATGCAGCATGCGTGTTGCATCCTTCTCCCTCCCTCTACTAATTTCCCTATGCCTACAGAGCGTGTGTGTTTGCCTGCTAAATTGCGCGTAAAGCTCGCGGCAGTCGCTTTTAAAGTTTAAAATTAATTTTTAGCCTGCTTTCGCGTGGCTGCTCAGTGTTTTAATAGCTGTTAATATTTATGAACCAAACTGTGCAAAAGTGCCAATGAACCAACACACAAAACAAACTGGCAAACAAACAAACACACACAGTCGAAACACACACAAACAAACAGGCAACACACTCAGACACACAGCGCACAAATAACCCACAGCAGATGCTGCCATTGCCGTTGCCGCTGTTGCTGCTGCTGGTGCTGGTGCTGCTGTTGCTGCATCGACGCCAACAATTGGCGCAACGAGTTGCTGCTGCCAATATTTAATAATCGATTTCGAGGGTACTTGTCGTGGGGGGTTCAGGTTTTGCCAGGCGTAAAGTAGCTTATAATTAATGCACAACTGTGCATTTGTAATGCGAAGGTTGCAACAGGCGCAACAAATAGCGCTGCCAAAGCACTTGATGCGGCGTATGCGCAACATTTACAAGGCAATCTATCGAAATACCGTCAAATGCAATCGGGCTTAATAGATGTGTACAAATTAGTCGACTCTTTCATATATCAAAATAACAAAATTTATAAGTTTATTAAGTTAGATCTGCTGCGGCGTATGCGCAATATTCTTAGTTATCGATGATTATGCAAGAATTGCAACCATTTTCATGTGCTTTTAACTGAATAGGAAAGTCTTACTACACTTCACAGCTCCACTTTGGCCACTTTATCATCGATTATCATTTTCTCTTTCACTGTTTTCTTTTGCCAGCACAAACAAAGAAGAAAAACGGACGCCAAAGTAATAAAATCTATGATGAGCCCCACTTCAATCAGACTTCTATGCTCCTGCTGTGCGCGCAATATTCGCAGATCTTTAAGGGAGAGAGTATGATTTTTATGGCACTTTAAATAGTTAAGATGATTACTTACACAGCATATTTGTATGCTCAGTTTGTTGCTGAATTTCCAACAATTTTGCGGCATCCCAACGCAATCCCAACGGCAGACCAAAGCCCTGCACTGTCGGTGCACTCTGTGCAATTATAAATTAATTCTACATAATGTTAAACATTATGTAAGGAGGGCGCAACTCACCTGCACCAGAGAACCAATTTGCAACAGCAGCAACGCAACAAAACATGCACAGCACCTTGACATTGCTTCGAAGACTGTCTGTGCCGAGTGATGAACGTCGATGTTTTATTCCTCAACTGTCTTCTCGCCAACTGAGTAAACAATCGATTCAATATATTTTTGAATTGCTTGTGAAGTTAATTCCCAAGCAGCTCTTTCTTTACATATTCTATAGAAAACGATTCATTAAGTTATTGTTAGCCATAGAACAGACTATGTTTGAACTATTATCAACAAAAGTCAACTTAAAACAGCTAACAAAAAGTTTCCAGACAGTGAGCAACAGACAACAAACTTTATAGTTCTTAACCCAAATAACATTTTTGATAGTGAAATAAATATTTAACAAGCTATAAAAAGTCGGTGTTAACAAAAAATCAAACTGAATAAATTGGTTATTTGAAATTTATTTAATTGAATCTAACTAAATGCTACATAAATAAATACTTATTGTTACACAACATTAGAAACCTTATAAGACATATCTCCATTTCTGTAGATACACGCGAAGAGAACGCCTAACATGATCATGATGTCCAAGATGAGCAGAATCTTCATCATATTCATTTGCAGCAGCTGTATAAGAACCACAGTTAGCTCTATCGAACGAAAACTAAACATTAGAGAGACTCAAATGATAATCTATGAGATTTCACACCTTTTTCATCCAAATTCTGTTGCCATAACTGTTGTTGCAGTTTTGGAATCAATTCTTCGCTGTTGACAAACGCATAATCCCAACTGACGAGACTATTGGAAGGTTCATCTCGATCATTGCGGAAATCACCTAAAGGAGCTGCCTGTGATAGGATGTTAGTAATTGAATGAAAGTCTTCGCAACTCAGCACGTACCTGAACCAATGATGCGTATAGCGTAACCAGGTAGACACAATACCTCAACATGGCAGGCGAGAATGATATCTGGATGTGCTACTGCTCTTGCAATATTTCACGACTGCTGCTTGAGAACCGCCGACAACTGGGCAAATATTGAAGGCATCTGCCAAGTTGCGCGTGTTTGGACTAGACATTTACATTGATGGCAAAACAAATTGTAATTTTGGCAAATGTACTGTATTTCATTTAAACTCTCAGACATTGACACTAATGCGAAAAAGCTGAGCAAAGAAACTGAGAGAATAATTGGTGTGCGGCGGGAGGAGGAGGGTACACACAAGAGTAGAACAAAACCGAGACAGACTGTCAAATTTAAACCTAGTTTGATATTTGCGCTTTGTTGCACCCTGCAGTGGGTATATTGATTATGGACAGCGGTTGGCAACACTTAGAAGAAGAAGCAAACGAAGTTATGATGCATAATATACATTCTTGTTTAGTATTTGCAGTCATGATGAACTAGCTGTGTATATGATTCAACAAATAAGTGAGCCTTTAGATTACAGTATTGTTTTACCAGGGGTGTAGGATCCCAATCTATGAAATTCATTTAATAAACCCCCTTTGTACTTATTATGCCTTTTATATATATATTTTTACAATTGATTTTATGTCTTAATATTAATTTGTTTTGATTATTTTAAATCTCTTTAATACACGTGTGTCCGCCTTGGCGTCTTAGTTTCGATTAATTCTCCTCAGCTTAATTATAATCGACCGACCGCAACACTTTGATAATTCATTAATCAAGTTCAACAATTAGTGTTGAGCAAGTTATGCATATCTACAAATAAAGGTTACAAATAGATATGGTAAACATAATAAATAATTAAACAAATATTTGGTAAGAAGTGTAGAATCAATAGATATATGGATACAACTTGTCTGAGATTCAATAAATAAATGCTGTATGATCTCAGATTAACTTACTCGATACAATTTATTTAACTCAGCTTAACGCCTTGAACGCCCTGAGACAATTTAATTATTAATTGTTAATAGCAAAAAACATATTAAGATTTAATGAACCCGGAAGTACAATCACGTAGTATCAACAGATGCTTTGCCCCGCTGTATCATAACATACTTTCTAATTTATGCAATAATTTGCAAGAAACATTTGATTAACTATTTGCGTAATTATATAGAGGGGAATATGTTTTAATCAATTAAGTAATTAACTGTATCTTCATATATATTAATAACCTGCATTTCTACTGAATCTGCAGATATATTTATAACCTGCACGATTATCACAACGTTTTATTAGCTGCTCTGCTGGCATCACATTGTCGCAATTGCCGCTGTCAATAGCAGCGCCCACTTTGCAGCTGACAGTTACAGCAGATGTGTGTCAGTATGTGTGTATGTGTGTGTGCATGTTACGATAATAGCGGAGATTGCACGCCTGACTCGGCTTTGTGGAGCGCTGACAAGTGCATCAACTCGTGCGGAACAGCAGAAAGCAGCTGAAAGAGATTCATTAGATGCCAGTCGAGATGCAGGCAAACGTTTTAATATACTCACAATGCTCGTGGCGAGACGAGGTAATTAATGTGTCATGGGGCAGGGAAAAGCAATAAGGGGCAAGGAGGCAGGTTTCAAGTGCAATTCACCCCGCAGCAGCTGGCGCTGATGTGTGAGTGAGTTTCAATTAATATGCAATTGCATTTGCGCTGCTCAAATGCAAACGTCAGCGTCGCGCGTTGCCAACAAAAGGAAGCTGTCAGCTTTGCAGTGTATGTGTGTGTTTGTGTGCGTGTCTGAGCACATATCAAGCTTAATTAAATGCTTAGACTATGACATCAATGTCAAAGCTCTGCCGCACAACAATGCACGCTTATTGATCCTGATAACTTTTGATGGAATTCACTGAAGCAAATCAACAGCTCATAAGCTGCCAGCAAATTCCTAATAAAAGACAAGAACAACACAGAGAGAGAGAGAGAGAGAGGGGGAGAGAGTGAGTGTCATAGTGTAGCCCGCAGCTCGAACTGATCTATGGCACTGCAAGTGTCACATAAATTACAAGCGGAAGCATCAAAACGCTGTCAAGGACTAGCACGAGGACTCAACTCAACTCGAGTCAAGTCGAGTCGCGTCGCGTTGAAAAGGATTTTCATTGGCACATTGTAGCACAAGGCGGCTTGGCGTTTAGTTTTTCCCATTGGCACTTTGTCTTCATCAGCTGGATAGGGTGACGCGGGGGTGAGGTGCAGAGCGGGGCGCTCTCTGGCCGCAACAAGCTCATCATCATCGCCATCGACAACGCGCTCGCATCGCGTCGTCATCGTCAACGTTGTCATCATCGTGCATTGCTATAAACATCAATTTAGCACCGAAAATTGGTTTTTTGATAGCAAAACACACACACTCACTCACACACACCCCCAGCATACTCTCGCACACCCCGAACATACTCTTACATAGCCAAATATAGCTTCATAGCTGAAGAAAAATTGTTTTTCACGTTAAGTGACAAGCGACAACGGCAACGGCGACGGCGACGTCTTCGTCCTGCTTCGCGTCGTGTCGAGGCATTCGCGTGGAAAATAATAACCAGACACACACCAGGTAGTATATATAGTACAAACATATATACAGGTAGCAAGTATATACAATATGTGGTATATATATGTGCGATTTTGAAGCTTTAAGTATTTGTAATTTGTGACGCTCGCTTTGATTTGCGAATGAATAAAACACGCGTTACTTGCCGCAGATCTTACAGAAAGCAGCCGCAGGCTGTAAAAAGAGAGAGGGAGAGATAGGAAGAGAAAAAGAGCAAGAGAAAGACAAAGAGAGAGAGAGAAAGAGTGGTGTGTAAACGATAAGAGCAACTAGAGAAATGATTGCGAATCAAATCAAAAAGTGGCAGCTGCATTAGGAAGCTGAGAGGCAAAGGCAAGGCAAGTGAAAAAACTGATACACACGCTGACAGCTTTGATGGCCACCCTGCCCCACTGTGTGACCTAAAGCTGCCACTAACCGCAAACAGGCAGACACACAAACACAGGCACACAGGCACTCTATAGTTCCTTTTCTCCCACACTCGTGTGTAAGGTCGAAACATACCAAAAAACAAGTTGTAAAAGGGAATGCAAAGCGTGGAAATTATTTAAATTTATGCCGTTAGAATGAAGGCAAAAGAAACGCCGAACGACGAATCGGGTAAAGTGCACAGCGCATTCAGCTACACACACACTCACAAACACATACAGACGCAGACTCAGCACACACGTTTTTGCTCGTGTATGTTTTCAAGTAAAATTCGCTCAAATTTAATGCAAACCCCCAGCAAATTGTCATTAAAAGCGGCACACATAAACAAACACACAGACACCACACACAGTCACACACACAGGCACACAGCGACTGATATGGGACAGACTAAGCCATGAACAGCGACGCCATTTGCCCGGCCATATTTATGACGTGAACGACAAGACAAAATGGACTTCCGGACGCGATGAGAGAGCGAGAGAGCAAGCCAAGGGGCATATGGAGGCGTGGCAGGGGCGGCGCGATGGGTCACCTCCGTACAGAGGTTTTTGCATTTTAATAGACTGACCCAAACGCTGTTAAAACCGCATGCAAAACGCGAAAAATACTACAGCCAAGTAAGTGAGTGTGCGAGTGTGCGTGTGTGTGTTTGTATGCGCACGGCATTTGCAATGCAAATTTCAGCAAAAGTTTAAAAATTTATGCCGCTTTTATGGCACCTAGTCCAACCTGGCCGGCACCGGGACAGCAGCAGAGCAGAGCAGAGCAACGTCCCTGTCCCTCGCGTCATTGGGGCAGGAGAGAGCAGGAAATTATATACTAAATAGCAAAATAATTTTTGGCATTTGTGCTTGCCTCATTTTGGCCCATTTCATTCTCGGCTGCATTAAATGCAAATTTATGCCTATTTGCTTCGAGCAACTGTAACGGAACTTGTTCGCCTGTCTCGTAGTTGTTGCTGTTGCTGTTGTTATTGTTGTAGTTTGTGTGTTGTCCATTTGCTTGTTTGGCTGCTTGTTAAAATGGCATAAATTTTCGCCAAGCACTTTGAGTCCGCATCGCAAACGGTCGCTGGGTCGGCGGGTCGTCGGGTCTCGGACTGACAGTAAACGGCCTTATCACGGCTGGGGCCAATGGGGCGCATGGGTAATGCCAAAACTATTCCAAAACTATCGACTCTTGCATTGTGCATTCAAACAACTTGCAACTGGCAACTTGCAACGGGCAACTTATTGTTGTTATCGCGCTTTGCACTTTTGCTTGAATTCCTTTTTGCTGTCTTGGCAGGCGAACTAAGGCAGGACAAGGCAAGGCAAGGCAAGTCGAGTCGAGTTGAGAGAAGAAAAAAATCCCAAGGCGACACAAAGCAAAAGTTGGCTAAGTTGAATTTATGGCCGCTTTTCTTTGCCAATTGTAAGTGTAAAATGAAATGTCTGGCAACACGACAGACGAAACGAGACGAGACGAGGCGTGGTGGGGTGTGTGCTGTGGCAAGGAAAGGCGAGGCGAGCAACCGCAACTGCTTGTTACAAATAATTAGCCAGCCAGACCAATTGGCTTGGGCAATTGGAATTTTCTATTGCCTACTTTTGTGCGCAAACACATTTGTATTTCCGCTCAAAAGTAGGCAATGGCAAAATCCACAGTGAGCTGCCTGCGTCGCTGCTGCAGTTGCAACTTCTGCCGAATGACACGCTCAATAAAACGATTTATGTTGTCCTGCGAGTGGACCGTAAAGTTTGTGAACTTTGTCAAGATTTGTTTTGTGCATGTGTTGTTGGCTTTTCTTCCCTTTCTGCTGACGCTGCAGCTCTTCTGTCTTTTTGGCGTCTACTTCTACTTCTTCTGGTACTGCTGCGGCTGCTTGCGCTTCCGTTGCGCTTATTAGTTCGAGCAGTTTATTTGCACAACGTTGGCTTAAGTCGCAATTTGCGGTTTGTCTTTGGCGCACATAAATCTGTCGCGGCGGCAACGGCAGCAGCCGGTTGCAAGTTTCGGTCACAACTTGCAAATAAACGGCTGGGCCATAAATCCTTGGCCGCAATATAATAAAACCATAAGTGCAACATAGTTAAACATGACGTGCAACATGCAGATAGATTGCACAAAAACTCACTCCCAGCAGGCTGACAAAGCAACTGAAAAAAAGTGGGAAGAAAACTGGGGGGTAAAGCGGAGGAAAAGATATTGAAAAACAAGTGAATGCAAGCAGCCACATGTCAGTCGAGGGGTAAGGAAGCAAAGCAAGTGCCGGGGCATAGGGTAACTGACGTGGCGTAACATGGGCATGGGCGTGGGCGTGCAACCGGGCGTGGCCTAATGCAAATCACGTCGGAAGCAGCTGCGCAAATGTTGCGGAAATTGCCTGCCCTCGGCATCAGTCCTGTCACATGCCCGACGCGTTGTCGTTGCATCGCTTGACTCTCGCTCTCCATCCGCCTCTGCCACTCGCTCTGCCCACGCATCGCCTGCACTTTCCCATGCATATTTTATCATTTATTTGAGCTCATTATAAAATTAGCAGGCAGCAAATATGAATAATTAAAGTGACATTGGTAGCTAATGGAGCGCAGAGTGGAAGAAAGGAAAAGAAAAGAAGCTGCGCTTGCTACATTTTTATGCGCAGCGCAAGGAACACACTTCGAAGAGTCTTACATAAAGATGTAAGTCTGAAAAGCTTCCTCCTTTCATACATGTCCCCTTTGTCCTTAATTTTCTGCAGCCCCCTAAAAGCATGCTACAATTATTGTGCAGTGCAGATGGCCTCAACTTATAGTTGGCTAATTGTTTGGTAATTGCACTCGCATGCGTAATTGCCTAGTCATTGTGGAGTAAATCTGATTTAAAATCGGCCAACGAGTCGTATACGCAATTACACGGATTGTGAGTTATTTTTACTAGTGACAGCCGCAAACTGAATGCTGCCATCGACCGTCAACCGTCAAGCGTTCGATTTGTGGCATGTGTGACAATGTGCGTGTGTGTGTGGCAGCGAGAAATGACTGTAACCATGAGGGGGCTCTAGACCCCATCTATGACCATGCCCACCGCAATCCAGCGCCCATCTCGCATGTCATGCGTGACAAAAATCGAACACCGATGCCGACGACAGGCGCAATTTTGGGTTTGCAATTGTAATTACGTTAGGCCGCAACAGCTGTGCGTGTGTATGTGTGTGGGAGTATCTCTGTGTGTGTGGCTGTGTGAGTTAATTGCTATGTTCGCTATGTAGCTGCGCTAGCTCGCTCGCTTGTCGTTCCCGTTCACGTTCCCGCTCACATCACGAGCATGTCAAATTATGTAAAACGACGATGGCAGCAAGACGAAGCATTTTGAGCGCACAATGAACTTATCGCCGGCGTGGACTTAATCAAATTTCGTAGCATAAAATGGCAGCCCCAGCTCTAGCTTGAGCACGAGAAGTTGCAGCTGGTTGCGGGTGGAGGCACGTGCTGCAAAAATCGCAGCATACTTTAGTGCGCGCTTCATTTGGCCAAAGCCCGTCGGGCAGCTGTAAAAGGGGAGTGGAGTGGGCGGCGGGGGAAGTGGAATGGCCAAGACTGGCAGGCAACGTTGACACACTTATTTAGCAGCTGACCCGCTCACTTGAGCTGCGCTGTGCTGCGCGTTGCCTTGGCTTGTTGCACGATTCACGCTGGCACAGGGCACGCGGCGCATAAATCAATGGCAACGATCTTTACGTGCTCGCTGTGTGCAGGCAGCCGGTGTGGCCCGGAGTGCTCCGCTGGCTGCCAGTCACTCAGTCAGCCTCGTTCTCGTCTTCAGCCCACGCCGCACAATCTTTATTGCGCATTGTGGCTTCCGCCAGGCGGATGTCTATGTTTGTTTGTGAGTGTGTGTGTGTTTGTGTGTTGCATTTAAGCTGCAAATGCGGCATTAAAATGCATTTCGCTTTCAATTTGCCCGCACTCGCGTAATAGTTTCATTAAGTGTTCCTCCGCTTAGACATTTTGGCCACGTTCTGACCTCGACAAACGAACGAACGAACAGACAAACACTCTAAATTATTAATATAATGGCTCAATGGCTCTCGATAGTTGGCCATAAATCCGTCGGATTGCCTTCACCTGCAACCATAATTACGCACAGGTTACGCAACGCACACGCACTCACACACTTGCACACAATATTAATTAATAAGCAATTAATTACAGCCACAATCGCGCCAATCTGGTGTGACACTAATTGGGGGCGCACGAGTCAGAGAAAAATCAGGAAGTAACTACAATGCGCTAAGAAATAATCAAAGAAATTAATCTCGACTTGTATTCAATTAAACGTCACCATCAAGATTCTCGACAACTGTCGCAGCGGCACTTTCGTTAATCCACACTTGATAATGATCGAAATGCAGTTACCGCGTACTTATCAAGCAGAGATTTATTTATGTATTTTCATTTCCTTGTGAATTCTGCGATCCCTAATAACTATCGATTGACTCAGTCTTATAAATGTTAATGTAATGTTAACTCAATTTGGCTATGTTAAAGATACCATGAGTTTACAAGCGATGTTTATCGATAAGGCGATTATGCAACGATATTCACTCCAATGCCTGTTACAACTTAATATGAAGCAATAATAATCCTCCTTGAAATACTTCTTACTTATGCTGGTTCTTATAGTCTCATCTAAATACTTAACCAGCTTATATCCCACTATTTACGCTGCAGGGTATCTGAGTACATTAACAATCTCTGCATTCATGCATACGATATTCATTTATTTCATCGTTTTGCTCACATCGTATTAAGGATGCTTGAAACTACACTCCACACTCGCACACTCACACACACACAATGGCACACTAGCACACACTCATCATGCAATGCGAACAAATTCATTAATTTGAACAAGGCGAACGCCCAAAAGAAATAAAAACCAGTCGAACGCTACAGTCAGGTGCTGACTGTACAAGGCCATGGATTATCATATTATACCGTAATAAAAATTTTAACGGTATGGAATCGCCGCTCGAATTTGCTACCGATTATCAAATATAATCAGAACCCAGGGAACACCACGGGGAGGCCATTATAAATGAAATTTATTTAAATAATTTAATTTGTTTGACAGTAACTTTTCTTTTAGTTTATTAGAATAAAATAAAAAAAAAAAAACAAATTAAAGTAAAATAAACAAAACAATTAATAATAAAAAAGAAAAAATTCCCACCCGCCTCAACCGGGAGTTGAACTCACGCACTCTCGCGCAGCCGTCCCCCACTCTAACCACTCGGCTATTGCCTCACTCCTTGGCCCATCGGCAAAGTTGCATTGTGAACCAATTCTGTTACCATACAATGCAAACAAAAAGTTTAATAATAAAATGCTGTGTGTCTCACGCTAGATTTGTAAGTGAGTTTAATTCGTATCATATCTCACTTATTTATAGTCCGATTTAAATGAAATTTTCACATAACGTCCGTGGCAGGGTATTTGTCATGTAAGATATACAACTTTGGTTGTTGAGCTAATATTGTAGTTTTTAAATAGTTATTACTGATTTTCTAAGGCGGGAAGGGGCGTGTCCAAATTTCAAAAAAACTTTGAGACACTGCAATATATACGTATGTTGTCACAAAATTTCATGACTCTAGCTCTTATAGTTTCCGAGATCCAGGTGTTCATTCGGACGGACAGACGGACAGACGGACAGACAGACATGGCTCAATCGACTCGGCTTGTGATCCTGAGCAAGAATATATATAGTTTATGGGGTCGGAGATGCCTCCTTCTGCCTGTTACGCACATTTCCGTTCCGACAAACACAATAGTCCATGAATTTTTTTAAAATCCATGGCCTAAAAAAACAACAGCAACAACAAGAGCAGCGGGCGCAACAACAAATCGGTGTGTCGACACATAAAAACAAATGCATTTACAAGCAAAAGAAAAAATACGTAAAAATGCCAACGCACACCGACAACGGCATGCTCTTTTTGCTGAAATATATCACTTGAAAGTTAATCTGCAAATTCCCTCGACGAGTTTTAAGCTCAGCAGAAAGGAAATGCATGCAAAAACGGCTTTATACTTTAGAGTTGCCATAAAAAATGAATTTCTCGCTCTCAGCGTGAAATAAGCCAAATCTTGATGCAGAAGTGCAATGTTAATGGCAAGAATTAAAATTTATTAAATAATTGCAGCACGTTGTTACGCAATTATGTGGAATTTTTTATGTGTGCGTGGCAAATAAAAACTGAATTACTCGCCGTCAAATGCTCAGAGAGTTGAGAGAGTATGAAAAACTGCAGCGTGTACACATATGTGTGTGTGTGTGAGTGAGTGTGTGTGCATGACTGTAGAACCCAATGGAACCGAAACATGTGTATGGCTGAAGTTTTGTGTGCCGAATGCTATGCTCCAATACGGAGTCCTCCTGCCTCCCCTCTCGGCCCGCTGCAAATGCGCTTGTCACTGCTGATCCTTTTAGCTGTTGAATTGCAAATTGTTTGTGTATGGCGTCAGTCATTTTGTGTTTTTTTCGTATTTGCGTTTTTCAGTTTTCAGTTCTTGTTTATTTTGCAGCTGTTCATACTCCCTGATAAAATGTCCACCCATCTGTCACGACGCCAGCAACATCAGCAGCAGCTCCCAATTTGTTCCTCTTCATTTTGTCGTTACGAGCTCAAATATGTATGATTTTTTATTTGTATTCTCTTTTTGGCATCTCTCCTTCCTCCTCCACACCTATTAGATTTTCCCTTTTATTTGATATGTTTAACAGCACAATTTGCACAACAAATTCGAGCGTACAGCAAATATCACATTAGCCACATCAGCGCACGTTTTAAATCATTAAGAGCAGCCTGAAAGCAGCTTGCACCTTCATTAACCGTAAGTGCAAGGATAAACTATGGAGAACACCCTGTACATTAAAACAGATCTAACTAACCTGCACTTGAAAACATAAAAACTATCTGCGAGTTATTAAAACTTAATTCTAGAAATTGTTTGGTATTATTACATTGTTAAAAATAAATCCTGCATGTGTTAAAAGCATCAGAGAGCTACAATAAGAAGCTAAATATATGTACTCTAGCTTAAATATATCCTGTAATATTTTGTGAGAGGTTGTTAGAGTAAGAATTGCAATAGGAAGTCTCGCTAAACATGCATTTTAAATCATCAACAGCAATTGAAATAGATTTGATAACTGCTCTTTGCTGCTCTCCTTAAGTCTCTCCATTTGTCTATCTTTCCCTCTCACTCTCTCTTTCTCTTTAAAGCAAGCCTTTTCCCAGTCAGCTCCCATAACTCTACTGGGTATCTGTCAGTCGCCTACGCAACACTAAGCAACTATTCATAGTGCTTCTGTTTTTGTATCGTTTTGTTTTGTTTGCTTTGCTGCATTGTGCAACCAGCTAAGCACTTGGCACTTTTTTTCACATTTGGCCAACAGTTGTTGTTGCCGTTATTATGATTGTTGTTGTTGTTGTCGCTATTGCTGGACATTTGCATTTACATATGCGCATTGCCCGCAGCACGTTGCATTTAATTAAACTTGTGTGTAATGCTAAACTAGCCGGAAAATGCAGTTAGAAAGCAGCCGAACGAAGGCCGGCAATAAATCGAATGTGCGTGGCATATGTGAAAATACAGAAAAAAGTGGAGAGAGAAAAACACAGAGAGAGGGAAAGAGAGGAAAAGGGGGAAGAAGAGGGGAGAGAAATAAAATTACTATCGCCTGACGGACAGCAAATAATGAAATGCAAAGCACATTAATTTATTGGCGCGTTTATCTGCTGCAGCTGACGCGCTCGTTGCAACATTATAAAAACAACAACAATTTGCATAAATATAGCTGAAATATGTGCAAGTGAGTGTGGGGCGCTTTATGTGTGTCACGTATTCGAGGCCTTTGCGAATTCGCGATAAGCGACTGGCTAAGGGTTACCCATTTCCGTAATGTTGATAGCGTGCGCCCCCTTACAACCCACCTCCCTTCCCCCGTAACAAGCGCATTCATAAAATCAAATGGAAAATATTTGTTTATCTCTGCAGCTAGTGTAATGAGCAGTGCGCAAGGTGCTACACGAGTTGATGCTTTGTAAAGTTCCGCTGATAGTATTAAAATTAATGCGCCGAAAAGTAGACTATGCCAAATGCAAAGCTCCCTTTATTAGTGTGCGCCGTGGTAAATTTCCATAACTTGCTGGGCACCCTCGATGTTTTGGCAGACGAGACGCCACTGGCATTGACAATTACACACATACACGAACACACATACAGACAGAGGCAAACTAACACATTAGATGACGCTTCCTTTCTGCCACAGCGACGGCATAAAAGTTGCTTGACTTCATTTCGGGTCGACGGCGACGGCGACGACAACATCAACATCAACAAGAAACGAGCAAAACGAACAAACAAACAAACAAATAAACTGACAGACACTCGTTTCCGTTTTCAAACAAAACAGACGCCATATTTAAAATTCCAAATGGCGCACAGCAAGAACAACAATGGCAGCAGCAACAACAACAACATCGGTTAGCAAACGAAATAACAACGTATTTTGCCGTTGTGCCCAAAAACTTTTCGTGCTATATTTTTGAATCTGTTGTTCTCTGCACCCTCCACCACCCACTTGCCCCACAGCCCCCCAACCTCCCTGCCTGGAGACAAATTCAATTTCAACGTCGCACTTTGATTTTAAAAACTCAACGTCAGGTTCGATGAACTCGCTAGCCGCGACTAATGCGAATCAATGTTGCGCCTCGCATGGCAGCTAATTGCTGAATTATGCCCAAAAAAAGAAACGTGGCATGCTTCACAGCGCACAACAATGACAATACACACACACACACACATACAGCAGCTCCACAGCGACAGCAGCCGCCCAGAGTGAGGACTCTGAATCAACATTGGCGGTCGACAGACTGTCGTTTGCCATCGTAGTCGACATTTGGCATTTGCCAGATAAATACAGACTGTCTCTATATATATGACTATATAAGTATATATGCGAACCGTGTGTGTGAATGTGTGTGTGTGTGTTTATAACGAGTGCAAGCCAACAGCTGACCGCCTGCCGTGATTTCCGTGAACCAGAAATGAAAGATTTATTTGAGATTTGCATGATGAGATACGCCCCTGTGTGTTTGTGTGTGTGTGGAGGAGGAGTTGTGTGAGTGTGCGAGTAGTGGGCAGATCGGAAGGGACCAGGCGGCAGACACGTAGGCAAATAAAAGTGCCTCCGGTGTTTGTTCAGCTTTACAGTTTTACTTAAGTTGTGTATTAAAATGATTTATGCAAGTGTGCGCGGCAGCCCCGTCCACTTGACCTGGCAGATAAAGTCAGGAGTCCCTGTCTAATTTCATAAAATATGCACATTCAACTGACTCGACAGCATCATCAATAGTTCGAGAGGTAAATGAGACTGAAAGGTGCAAACATATAAATATTCTAGAGAAGTGTGTATGCTCTGCGAGTATAAATAATTGTTAAATGTTAAAAATATAGATATTATAAATTGTAAAATGAAATTAAATAAAAAACGAAACTATCAAATTAGTCAAATAGTTTGAAGGTTTCTTCCTTTCGATTCCCTTTATATTTAATCATATTTTTATGTTAAAACTTCAACACATCTATAAGAATTAAGTATGCACGATGCAGAGGCACAAGCAACTGCAATTTGGAATATAAAAACCCATCAATTGAGTTATAAACCAACCCAGATTGTTGAGGAATATGATAACGGTACTGCGAACAAGGCTCATAAGTTATCATATTGCCAGGCTAGGGGAGAAGGGACGGATCGGTGGAGAGGGCATTTAAAAAATCTATAAAATAAATTGACCGACAGGAGTGTGCACACACACACATGCCAATAAAATATTTTATCAGACGTACGTGTTGCTATTAGACGTTAAAACATCGACACCATCGACACCATGAAGGGAGCAGGAGCAGTAGCATTCCCCGGACTAGCAGCACGTCACGCACGCATATCAAATGACGGCGTCGAAGTGTTGAAAGCGACGACGACGAAGAGCAAAAGGTACGGAATGTGTACGAATGTGGGGCACATCGATGGCGACTGGGGGAAGCCTGCAGCTAACCCTTTTTTACGGCTGGTCAGTGCTGGGGGATCGCTCTGGGTCTCTGATTATGCGTCGTGTGGCCATAAATTTATATTGAAAGACGTGCGTTGTTAATCAAATTAAAGTGTTTGATTAAATTTTAAATAAAACTCGCCTGAATGGGGTTCATGCGGCGATTCTGGTTCGTTGCTCTAAAAAGATGAAATTAATTTTTGGTGCGTGCACGTGGCGTATGCGCAATATTCAATTAATATTTAGCGTGCGAATATGCCGCATGCTAGAACGTCTGTGAGCAGAGCCGCCGTGATTGGACCCTTCTACGAAATACTGAACAATTAAAAACTCTGTCGTGCACTAGAAAATTTCTAAAACGTGTCGCAAACTGCGCGGTTATTTAAGCTTAGGCCCCGGGAACAGGCACGGCCGGGCTCGGCTCAATTGTTGTTACTGTTGTTGTTGTTGCGTGCTTTAAAGCGTTTAACGGCCAAGTGAAGTTAAATAACAATTTCACTGCTCATTAACCCTAATTTGTATGTAAATTTTAGGGAGCCCTAGTTGGTCCTTTTCCTGCGGGACAGAAAGACGCTGTTGCGCTGTTGCTGCAGCCCGGCATTTTTAAAGGATTTGCAAGAGTGTTTTAACTGACACAAGAAGTAACAGTAGGAAACATAGGGTTGACAGAGCGCGTAATATAGTGTATATGTATGCAGACCAACTTGAAAATCTTTTACAGGGTATCTGTGCATGAAAAGAGTGCAACACAACGCATTGTTGCCTTGCATAAATTGCCCAAGATATATAGACTGATAAGCCAAGCGGGGCAGCACAAGGCTGATGAACTACAATGTACGCTCTTTAAACTTGAAACATTAAGAAATATGTATTTTTTATAATTGTATTAATAACTAATCAATGGGGCAATAAAAAGCTTATTAGCTATTAAGTTTATTTTGTACTTATCATATTATAATTCTTAAAATTTGATTTTATTATATCATTTGTTACAGCATGAAAATGTTCTCAAAGTTATCCGGCCATTAATGTAATCCTTCTGTTATGTAAACCTTGTGTTATGTTAACTTAAATTGGCTTAACAGTATTTTAAATAGAAAGCGATAATTAAGCTATCGATTAGCAAAGTTATCCTACCGATCGACCTTCTAAAACTTTCATATTGGCAGAATATTTCGTTAATATCTATAACTACAAGTTCTTTAAACCATTCTAACTTTGCTTGCTTACAGTTTGCAATACAAATTTCTGCATGCTTAAACATGCCGCAGACTCCACGCACATATTCCCCTTTTACAGGGTATAGTATTCTTTGTGCTCGGTGCGATATTTGTTTGCCGGATGTTGGGCATTCTTTCTTGCAGCAACAGCAGCAGCATCTTCCATTAATTCATCCGCCAGCAAATAAACAAAAGGCCTTGCAACGAAATGGACTTGTGGCAGTCATTATTGGGTTGCTGTTGTTGTTGTTGTTGTTCTTATTGCCAGCGACGGAGGATGAAACAAAAGAGAGCATTAAGCCAAACAATAAGCAAACAAAGTGAGTGGGACAGCGAGAGAGAAAGAAAGAGAGAGAGAGGTAGCTGGGAGCCAGAGATAGAAAGAGGAGCAACATGGCAACGCGCCTGGCGCCCATGCAAATTCAATAAATTAAGGGAAAGGCCATTAATTATATTTTAAATTACAATGCACACACATTCGCACACACTCACACACACTCTTACGCACTCGCACACGCCTTTTTCGCCTTTCTCTGACAGAGAGAAAGTTGCACTCATTCAGCAGGCAAATTGTCGCAGTTTATCGCCATGCACCAACGGCTCGAAAGCAACAACAACAATATAACAACAAGAACAACAAAACAACAATAACAACAAACTGACAGCCCATTGTTGCCAGTGGAAACCACTTGGCCAGCACGAGGCGAGCAAAACAATAAACGGCGCGCACAAAAAAAAGGGAAACAACTTTAACGGAAACTTCAACTTCAGCTGCGGCAAAGCTGATGCGAACGTGGAGCAGCAGCAGCAGGTCGAGGTCGAGGTCCAGCCTGGTGGCCCATTAGCAAGGCGTAAACAATGCTCCGCGAGAGGCCGCTGTTGACAATGGCCGCATGTCATTAAGGGCTCATCGAGAGGAGGGAAGGGGGACGACACTGCAGGCGCCGGCACTGACCGCGTTGACGCTGACGTGTTAACTGCAGCGAGCGTCAACTTTTTAATTGGTTTTAAGTCGCAAGTTGATTTCCATAAGGAGGCGCTTTCTACTTTTTGCTGCCACCCTGGGCTGCCCCCTTGCCGCGCTTGCCTCGCTTGGGCTTCTTCTTGAACGGACCCAGGCCACGTCGCACCATTGTGCCGCGCCACCAGGCCTGCAGTCGCACAGCGCAATCGATGCGATGCTGCTGCAGATCAAGCAGACGCTGCTCCTCATCCTTCTTGGCCTGATATTCGCCCACGAAGCGCACATGCTGCGCATTCTCTGCACGATGCCAGGCCAGCGACTTGGTCACCTCGAGTATGCGCAGCTCCCACGCCTCAGTCTCGCGCTCCATGCGCCGCATCTCGCTGGCGTAGTGCTGCTGCCAGTGGGTCAGCCGTTGCTGCAGATCATCCATTTCACGTGCCCGAAATGCACGCAGCTCCTGGCTGACGCGTTGCTCGCGCGACAAGCGCTGCTTGCAGTCGAGAATGTCGCGCAGGTAGGCACGCTCGGCGTTCTCGCCCCAGATGCAAGCCTGGTCGACGCGTGCGAGCTCCCAACGCACCACCAGGCTGTACTCCAGCTCGTTGACGCGTGACACGCACTTCAGATTGTACCTGGTGTCCGCGATGCGTTCGTCCAGATCGTGCAACTTGGCCTGGCCGTCCACCTTCAGCTGCTCCAGCTCCGTCTGCAGTTGTTGCAGCTCATCCTTGGATTGTTGCAGTTCTTTTGCCGTTTCCGACTCTGCGCTGTTGTTGCCACTCAGCGCTGCAATTGCTTGTTCCAGGCGACTGGGCTGTTCCTTTTCACACTCCTCCGGCGTCATTCCCAGCTGCTCGTGTGCCGCCTCAAAGAAGGAGCGCAGTGCATCCAAATCTCGCTCGTATTTCAGCGCATTCAGCACACTCTCGTCCAGTTCATCGCTACCATCCTCCTCCGGCTCACCCAGCAATGATTGCAGGCGTGGCAGTCGCTTACCTGTCAGCAGCAGACGCGATGCTCCCCACCCAGCAGCCTTCGCCCTTGGCTGCTTCTGCCCTCTTGGCAGAGATGAGCTACGAAGGCGACGTAACGAGGCAGGCATATGTGGCAGCGGGTGACGCATTTCCAAGCGCTGCGAGCGCTGCTCCAGGGTCAGCTTATCGCAGGCTTCCTTAAAGGCAACGGCCAGCATCATGTGCTTTAACTGCTGGGCCTGCTCATCGCGTGAAGCTTCCAGCTCAGCGGCGTCCTCCATTGCAACTGATTGTGTTGCAACACATGGCGCTGTGTGGCAGAAGCAGAAGCAACTTCGCTGTTTGTTTGCTGTTGACACGGCAACTGTTCCTAGGCCAAAGTCACTGCAGGTTGCCAGAGTCGTCTCTTCCTCTTCCTCATCCACTGCCATTACCACTTGCAGTTGCTCTTGCCTCTCCTCCCCTCGCTTTATTGCCATCTGTCGCTTTGGCCCAGCGCCAATGAGTGCGGCACGCATTTGCCGCCTTCGTCCTTACGTGCAGAAATGCCAAACTGTAGTTGGCGCCTTTGCAAGTTATGTTCCATGAAGGAGAAGGAATAATTCTTAGCGGGATCGGTGCACGGGAGGGGCAGCAGCTGAATTTATTTGCCAGCGCTCTCTTATTGCATCTTTTGCGGCTTCTCCTTTGGGTTCATTCACTTCTTGGCCAGTCAACTGGCATGTGTGTCTGCTGCGCATTCCCGGCATGCTTCTTCTTCTTTACTCTGTCTCTCTTTCGCTACTTCTCTCTCTCTCTCTCTCTCCTTCTGCGACTATCTTTCCTTGGGTGTTGGCTTTCGCGGCCCGCTGTCTTATATGTTTAACCCAATAAATGCTGCGCTGATTGCAAGTTAAATTATTGGCACTCGCGACGCCAGACCACTGCCTCCCTCTCCGTGCAGCACCTCGTGCTGTGTGCCCCGACTCCAGCTCCAGACCCGCATTACAATTAAATTATAGCATTAACCACAGAACCTGCGCGTCGTCGCTTGGCAATTTTTACCCGCAGCGCACTGGGGAAAATGTGCAGCAGGTGCTAGACGCGTAGATACTCCTCTATTACTTGTGACATTGCACTAAAAAATTAATAATACATTTAATGTGTATTCTACATAAAACAAAACACGTATGCATTTATATAATTATTTTATGCTAATCTTATGTTAAAACTGTTATGTTAACTCACTTTGGCCTAACAGCAGCCTAACATGAATCCTTTTTGAGCACATGCGATACAATCTATCGATACACTAAGCCGCTTATCGACCTAAAACATTTACTTTAGTGGATATATTCCCAGTATTTCTTATTGAGCAATTTACAGGGTATAAAAAGAAATAATAAAGAGTGCACGGCAAGTGCAGGTGACTATTGCACCCTCTACCAAGGCATTGAACTACTTATCCTGAATTCAAGCAAACTGAGAGTGTCTATACATTTAATATTTCTATTCCTTAAGAATTTTCAATTTTTCTAAGTGGCAAAATGTATCCAAAGTTGGAATATAGAATGTGTAGCACATTGCTATAGTCTAACCGTTAGATTTAAATTATATATTCGTTCATGTTTGGGTTGTTGAACGTGTTCCATTTACCCTATGGCTCAGACATAAAAGAGACCGCAAGTGGCCGCAAATGCAACGACAGCGCCAGCTCTCTATGAATGGAGTGCTATGAGAAATTACCCGATACCCGCCAACACACACACACACATATATATATACATACATACATACATATTAATTTAATGCGCGCCACTGTCTCACCCATGCAGAAGGGAGTGGGAGGCGGCAACTGGAGACTGCATGCGGCGCCTTTTCGCACTCGGCGAGTGGTTTCGCTGTCAGCGTCCATTATTTTTAATAGACTGCAAAGAAAAAGTTTTCAGTTTTCTACTTCATTGACTGCGAATCGGGAAAAAGGCGCAGAGGTCGCTGCCGCCAGTTTCTTCATCTGGTTCTTCTCTCTGCGAAAACGCCAGCTAAAATTAAGTGCGCCAAAAAGTGCGCTGTGCAGCGACTGATAAGCAGCGCACACCAATACACACTCACACACTCGCACCCAGTCACAAAGTCTGGCATTTGCAGCATAAAGCCATACACATAAATTCCCATTGACCAAATTTCAAAAAGTCCTGCCCATTTCCCCTCTTACTCTCTCCCATCCCTTTCGCACGCCCTGTGAATTTAGCGCCATGCAAAACTTCAGTCGATTCAACTAAATCATGAATTATCAAATTTTAAGCGCATTTCCATGTTTATTCAATGAATTTTATTGACAAAAACAAAAGAGCGAAGCGCTTTGCATAGCGCTTGCCATGGTGAATGCATACCCTGTAAGTGCTTGAACAAGAGAGGATATACCAGCTTGAATGGTCTGTAAATTATTGTTAAATTGCATTGCTTAACTGAGGGACAAGGTCAGAGTTCATAGTTGATAAAGAATTTAGGCACAGTTGATTGAAGTTACTGTCTAACTGTATAGGGTATCCCTAGGCACAGTACCTACGCCAACAGCTTGTGCAAATTACAAATAGATATGCCGCGACATGCCTGTGGAATATTTCGCAACTATTATAATAGACTAAAAATCAATCAGTCATGCGCTCCGTACTCATTCCCCGTGATGTTCGCATGTCAGCGGCATTTTACCAATCAAAATCGCTTTTTGGCCTTTTACTACAGTGTCTGTGAGTGCTGCAGGTTCAGTTACTTCAGTTGCCTGGCAATTTAAACTATATTCCACACCCAATCTCTAGTTATCGCTGCACCGAGCGAAACTACTGTATAAACAATATAATATATAGAATATCTGCATTTCAGCTTATTTTAATTATTTTAAGATATGAATGAATTTCAAGGCAATTTTATTGATATTGTAATATGATTGAAATATGATGACTTCTGATATGTTTTCCAATAATCTTGATGTTTATTGTTTTTACCAGGGATTGGAAAAACCACTCATAAAAATTAAAACTCAAAATTAAATGTTTATTTTCTTTTTTCATTAAAAAAATAACAAGTAATCATTATTTTAAATTCCTGACTTTAATCGATCGCTCAGTATATTATTATGTCCTATAAGTTAGCTCGAACATCTTTGAACATCTTGATCGCATCAAATTAGTGACCTATGGACACCACATTTGGCATTGTCTCCAGTATACCATACCCACATAAAGGTAATTTTAAATGTAGAATATTACATTTAATTTATGGCCAATTAAGCTACTTAAAATGCTTCTACTTTAAACCTTACTTTCACTAATCCACATGTTTTTACATTTTCTCAACAATTTGGAACATAGGAGGTACAAACTATAAACTTGTCATATTCACATCACCGCCAAACTGGTTTTCTCCTCTCAGCCGAAACAGAAAAACCTTCAGCCTTAGCTCAGCTCACTTTGCCAGGATCTAAAACCGACCCCTTTGCATAAAGGACCTGCGTGTCACTTACACACTCACATACGCACACGTACACCCGCACACACAACACAAGCACACACTCTGCTACATGAGCAGCCGCACTTATGTTCCCAGCTTCAGTTTGGCCAGTGTAAATAACCAAAAATTTTATATTGCGACCCGCAACCACGACACCGTGACGACAACGGCATATGCCGAGCCAGAGGAACAGAGGGTTGGGTCGAGTTGGGATGGGGGTAAGGACTGGACGCGTTGTACTAGGTGCATGTCCACTAACCGACGATGTCGCGGCACTGTGCATGATGGTCGCCGTGTGAATATGTCAGTGTGTTGTTGTCTGTGGCCGGGCTGGAGTGATAGACGCTACCATTAATTCACATTCAGGTGCCGCACGCTTGGCTGACCAACTTTGCTTCAGCACATATACATACGTATATATGTTACATATATATATAGGGGTGCGTGTGTGTGAGGACATGTGTTTTCGGGCAGCTCCGTGGCCCAGTAAGGGTTGAGAAGCTGCGGTCGCTCGTGCAGGCAAATCTCGTGCAATGCATGACAAATGCTCTGGCTAGTCCCGACGATTCTCGACACATTTTTGCCCCGTCTGTGTATGTGTGTGCTGGTAAAAGTTTTAAAAAGCGCCCAAAAGCAATGTCGACCCACTTGCCAAGCGTGTGTAATTAGTGTCCCCCGTGCTGCCTGCCCTGGACAACAGCATGGATAATTCATGATGCGCAAAATCGAAAGTTAGTCAGTCGCTCGCAATGCCTGCCACATTGTGTAGCAGCAGCAAATGCCCAAAAAGGGCCAAAGCAAAATCAATAAGGGCAGGTCGTCGGTCGTCGAGTTGTCGCTGTCGCTGTCGTTGTCGTTCTGGTTGTCCCTGTCGCCACAGGCCAATGCCAAGCAACCACCAAAAAGCCAAAAAATAGAAAGGAAATTGATAGAAGGAAAGCAAAAGAATCGAGACAAAAGAACCCAGCTAAGAATTGAGGTAGTCATGACAACGCGACTCAATAAACAAATGCGAAGCACACACTGACACACACACGTGCACGTTTTATGCGGCTATTCAAATAAAGCTGCTTTAAAAATAGCTCATATTGTCGTATTTATTGTATTCCGCGCCAAGCGAAGCCCAGCCCCGCCACGCAAACTGTGTCAATACTCGAGTGCAGTTCCCCGTTGGCAGTTGGACGAGCACGACCAGGAGCAGCAGCAGCAGCAGCAGCAGGCACCAGGACGCTAGCAGAGAAACGTGAGCTCGCTCTCTTTCGACATGTATCCGCAGGCTGAGCTGGACAACTACAAGTTGCAGGTGGAACTGCTGCAAGAGAAATTGCAGCGCAGGTTGGTGCATTGCTTTTAAGAAACATTTTCATTTCAAATAGAACAGTAAAAGAAGCCTCGAGAAACAATGGGAAATATATATACATACATATGTACAGTAACATTCGCTATATATTATATCATACAATGTGAAGTTCACTTTAATCGATTAACTTGGTGCTCCACGTTACTTACTTAATATATAATTATAATAAAATAATAAGATCAACATAAATTCACTTGCATAAGGATGTAGTTGTGTTCTTGAACTTCGTATCTTTTGTGTTCAATTTGAACAACCGAAATGTGTTGAAATGTGTACAAGTACAGTGATGCGTCATATGTTATGAATAACTCAGTAAATGGTACAGTTGACCTATGGAAAATGAATTGAACTGATCTGTTTTGAACTACAAACAAACGGAAAATGCGTTAAATACAACAACATCAATTAACAAAAGACAAAACCAAAACGGTGTACAGTGGATTAGAAGACCGATCAAAATAATAGTGCCGACAAGTGTATATACTAATATTATATGTATATTTTCTGTTCAAGTGTTTCATTTCATTCCCCAACCTTAAAAGTATATTCAATTGCATTCATATTTACTTTATGCAATTTATGTTTGCACAGTTAACCTGCAGTTGATTAAATATTATATAATATTATATTTGCACAAATTGTGACTGCCAAGTGAAGATTTTCTTAGTTAGTTCGTCAGTTTTAAATGAACCATGAAGCGTGTTACTTTGAGGAAGTTTAAACGCTTGATATTGGCAATAGCTGGCATTCAGATAATGGAGTTAATATACGTGATTTTAAACGATCCTCGAATTGAATTCTATCGCTGTTACCTAGACAAAAAGGAGTATGACTCTGAACATTTAATTGCTCTTGAGGATGTGTTACTTTCGGATGTGCAGCCCTTACCCGATCGAACTATATTCTTCCACGAAACAAATTGCCACTCCCCGGATAAGCCAAATATTCTCAATTTGACTACACGACAAGCCTGTTCTATAGAATCGGCTGCATTGAATAACCCAGAATTTCAAGTCTTTGTTCTGTTCGCAAGTCCCACATTTATGCCCAGAGAACTTGATCCCATGATCGAAGCGCTTTTAAGCTATTCAAATGTTCATTTCCGTCAGTTAAATATTTGGCGATATGCAAAGGATACCCCCATCGAGGATTGGCTGAAAAAGGGATCTATCTTCAGCTCACCGTGAGTAGGCGACCATTGAGCTTAGTCATTTCAACTTATTCTCTCTCTCCATTTAGGTTTCGAACTGAACATTTGTCTGATATGCTACGTTTATTGAGCCTTTATCGCTATGGGGGCATCTATATAGACTCGGACGTTGTAGTACTCCGCAACATTGGGGCTTTACCTCTGAACTACGTAGGAGCCGAGAACTCTAAGCTATTGGGAAATGCGGTTATCGGTGTACAATACGGAGGCGTTGGTCGCCAGATAATACAAATATTCCTCGACGAGCTTCGTGCAAACTTCAGTGATCACGAGTATCTGTACAATGGGCCGTATTTGGTCACTCGCGTCGTAGCCAAAATGTGTGGCACAAAAATCTTTAAAACAATGACTTGTGGCAACCTTCATATATTCGATTCGAATGCCTTCTATCCGATTCCCTCTCCCCAGTGGAAAAAGATTTTTAAGCCCAACTATTTACACGAGATATTGAAAAAGAGTAGGAATGCATATTTGTTGCACATATGGAATTGGCTGTCCAAAACATATTTAATTAAGACGAAATCGAAAGCAGCTTATACAGTGCTAGCCAAAAAGCATTGTCCAAAGACTTTTACTGCAGCTACTCTTTACTTCTAACAAGATAAGATACAATACTAAATACAAAACAAGCAAGAACTTAATTTTTGACTCTTCCAGATCCATGGCCTTATGGTTCTCATTGTACTTATATTCATAACTTAAATAATATCCTCTTAATGCCGATTTTCTTACATTCGTTTCAACATATTTAGCTTTATTATAGTTTAATTAAGTTATTTCCAGATTTTAAGCGCTTGTACTTATTAAAGGCGATGTTCAGTTTAATACTGTTTTTTATTTCGTAGCGCAGATAACACGAGCCATTACATTAGTTGTTATATTTAAATATTTGCTCAGCAGTTGCAAACAAAGTCACTAGGTTGGTACATTATCGATTGTCTAGTGTTTTTTTATCGTCTGAAACGTTACATTAAATAAAGAAAGCTGTTGACATTGTTTGTTATTCAATGTGCTCGCAATTAGATAATATCAGTAAATTGTAAAGTTATATTTAGAAAAAAAGTTTGTTCATTTTGAATTGCTAACTATTTTTTTAGAAATGCTGCACTTTGGAATGCAAAGTATGTTTAGATATGTACTTAGAGATTTTCCAGCATGATTCTTAGGCTAAATATGCTCTTCTTGTTCAAGCATGAGGTGTATTTCTTGCAATTTCTCGTCGCTTATAAGGCATTCTTTTACGTAACGTAAACGACGGGAAAAATGTATAACAGCTGTTACGAGTTGAAAGTTTAATGTTGAACTGAATAAATTAATTTCTCAACCGGACTTTGTCGAATTTTAATCATGGGTACACTGTGTTACATTGTTGTTGTTCATTTGCAAAAATCATTCGCGATAGTTGACCGGGGAAAAGAGAAAAGTTGTAAAAAAACTATCAATTCATTTACTCGTATACATCGTTTACAGACACACATTCGTTTTAACATACTTAACATATATAAATTTATAGAAAACCCAATATTGTTTACATTACTGCTTAGTTTACATTAAATAATCGATGTTTAAGTTATGCGCATCTTCTGTTAATCATATGTTATGTTAATGCGATACAAAAATCGATAAACTTACCGGCCGGCTTAAGGAGACAAGAAATTTTTATTGTTATATATTATAGATATGCATATAGAGTGTATATAAAATATATATAAAGTGTAGTCTTATTTTATCATGTGCACCATCTTTTCCCCACCTCCGTCACAGCGAGAGCAATCGCCAGCAGCTGGAGCACAAGCTGGACAAGGTGCTGCAGAAGCGCAGCGAGTTGTAAGTATTCCTCATACACGACCCACACCATCTGCTATAGCTGATCTCTCTCCCGCCCAGTGACAAGAGTGTGCGGCAGAAGACGCGCCAGAAATATGCCGAGTTTCTGGAGGAGCAGACGAAACGCAACGAGCGCAACAAGAAGCTGGTGCAGATGCTGGAGCGCATCGATGAGCAGACGGCGGCCATGTCACAGCGCAGCGAACGACTCAAAATGATGAAGGTGAGCCATGTCAATAAGCCAATCTCGTTCAACTTTAATCAATGTATCTTTTCTCTATCTTCACCTGCTCTCCCTACGCTTCCCTTCCCCCTTGCCAGCTGCAATACCAAATGTACTTTGCGAAATTGGTGCAGAACCAAACGCTGCGAAGCATTCAACAGACAACGACAACAACAACATCCCCAGCAACGGCAATTCCTGTGTTGCTGCAGCCACAGGCGACGGCAGCTGGCAGCGCTACAACTGGAGCTACTGCAAGCACGCTGCAGCCAAATCCAGCAGCGAATCCCAGCCATCCCGTCCAGCCTATGGTGGCGCCACAGCAATGGGCCTATGCCATGGCAACACCCACGCCCGCACATCATCCTGGCATGTTATTAGCACCACAGTTTGCACCTCAGCCCGTCTATGTGCCACTGCCGCCGGAACTATATGCTGGTGCGGGGTTGGGCATGGCAGGTCTGGGCGTGGCACAGCCACCACTTGGCACCTCAAACCTGTTCGATCTGCGCGCCACATTGCGCGCCCTGGACAATGAAAATGCCGATTTGCCGGAGCGCATGACGCACTTTGATGCGGCTGCCCTGGCAGCAGGTGAATATCAAGCAGGAAGGGCAGCAACAACAACAGCAATGACAACGTTGCCAACAACAACAACGACGACGGCCACAACGTCGCCAGGGTCGAGTGGGCGGGAGCTGAGCAGCACATCCTCGACACTGGCAACATCCTCGTTGACATTTGATAAATTGCCAAAGACGGCGACGCTGACGGAACTGACTGAGCTGCCGGCTGCAGCTGGCACGGGCACAGGCACAGGCACTGGAGTTGGCCTCGATGACGGCGGACGACCGCAAATGGCAGCACAGCTGCGTAGGGGCAGTCAACAAGGACTCCAGCCGCAGGATGCCTGGCCAAATTCACGCGTGACTAAAGTCGAGCATGAAAAATCGCCAAGTGTCGCTGGCCATAATGAGCCATTCCAGCAGCAGCAACAGCAGCAGCCACAGCCACAGCAGCAACATCCACAGCAGCAGCAACACAATTTCGAAGCATACTTTGGCGAGCTGAAAATCGATGAGCCCTGGCTGCCTGAGCTACCAACATCAATGACAGCAGCGCGAGAACCTTTCGAAGACAAACTCGCGCTGCAGAGAAAAACAATTGAGGGAGCAGGCGGAACGGGAGGAGGTGGCGGAACAGGAGTCATAGCAGCTGGAGCCGGGGCTGGCACACTTGGCGGCCTCGTTGGTGGCATCAGCAATGATTTGCTAGACGAAGTCAAAGCCAGCCGTGCTGCCCTACAGAAGGCAGCGGCTGCGGTTGATGAGCACCTAGCACGGGGTAATCAATTGTCGCCGCCAACGCCAGCAAGCAATGAGGCATCCGCTAAGCCCAGAGTGTCGATTGAGAATATTGAAAATGCCATTTACGGCGAACGTTTGACAGCGGCAGCAGCAGCAGCGGCAACAACAGCAACAACAGCGGCAGCAGTAGCAGCGACAGCAGCTGGAGGTGCAGGAACACAATCACAGGGATTATTCGAGAATTTGGCAAGCAACGCACCACAGCACGAGTTGGAGCACGAGCGGGAGCGGGAGGAGAGGCAACTGTTGCCGGAACAACAGCAACAGCAGCACGATACGTCCCAGATCGATTACGGGCAATATGATGCCATTAGTTATGGCGACCCAGGTGAGCCGAGCTACGCCAGCGTCGAGTCCAGCCAGCAGCAACTGCAGCAGCAGCAGCAGCAACAGTTGTCGCAGTCGGCGGGCGAGCCGCTTTATAGTGAAATCGGAAATCCCATGGACTATCAGCAATATGCAACGGATGCGACAGAGTCGGCAGCGACAAGTGCAGCGGGGCCGGCAGCTGGTGCAGATGCTGGCGCTGTCGCTAGTGAGGCTGGTGGCGCAGAGGCAGAGGCAGCTGCAGCACAGCAGGAGTACTCCAACATGGATTACAGCAACTACGATGCCGGCCAATATGCAGCTGGCTATGATCCGAATGCCTATCCGGGATACATATACGACGAGGCAACTGGCCAGTACATTGCCGATCCCAATGCGGCACAGTATGCCCCAGATGGCAGCTACGCAGGGCAGGACTACGATGCCGGCACAACAAATTATGACTACTATGCCGAACAGCAGCAGCAGCAGGAACAACAGCAGCAGCAGCAGGAACAACAGGAAGTCGCCTATCCCTTGTCTGAGAACAACAACACCGGCAGCGAGCCAGCCGAGCAGGAAGTGGACCAAGTGCCGCCCCCTGCTGAAGCCAGCGAAGCCAGTCAACCGCCAACTGCTACTGCTACTGCTGCTGCTGCTTCGAAACCTGTCAAACCCACATCGATACTTGCGTCGACAGACAAACAAGCAGCGCCTAATGATGCGCATCCCCAGCAGCAGCAGCAATCGCCGCACCAGCAACAGCAGCCGAAGAAGAAGAAGCGCGTTAATTTCGTTGACAGCAGCGAAACGGATGATAGCTCAAGCGCGAAACCAGCCCAGGAGGCGGCAACCGCGGCACACCCAGCGCCAGCCAGTGCCTCCTCGTCTGTCGCTGCTGCGACTCCTGGCGCTGCTGGCGGTGGCGAAAGCGACTTCGATTTTTCAACGGGCAGCGAGGCGAAGAATTAGAACAAGCGCAAAACACTTCAGCTCTAATTTGCTGCCATTTGCTGGCTCAACCAACGGTTGACCAACTCGGTCAACCCGGCGACCATTCACCGCGACCGCATTCGATTTATGCTCAATGCATATTCCCCCAACAGCCCACTACCCCCTCTCTCTATCTATATTTCCGTTTCATCCTGGAAAACCGATGTGCTTCGTAATTGAATCTGGGAATATTCAAGATGCGCTTTATAAATGCAAATTCGAATTTTCTCTGTTCCGAATCATCGTAAAGAAGTCGCAAATAAACACTGACAGTAAATATATATATAAATAAATAATAATAAATCATATTATATCGTATTATTTTGGTTCTGTCTCAAATCTGATCAACTGGGGAGGAATTAGTGCCATTAGTAGAGTTTATTTGATTTGGTAAATGCATTTAACTAATGCAGTGAATAATTGCCTGATGCATTAGTTGGTGCAGATTAAACAGTCGATACGAGAATATCCCTAATAAGCTGATATTATTAAGTGAAACAATATTCATTACTTGTCTGTCTGTTCCTCTGTCTGTTTGTCTGTCTGCCTGTCTGTCTATCTGTTTGTCTATATGTCTATCTATCTCTCTGTCCGTCTGTGTGTGTCTGTCTCTCTGTCTCTCTTTCTGCCTGTCCGTCTCTCTTTCTGCCTGTCTGTCTGTCTCTCTGTCTGTCTGTCTGTCTGTTTGAACACACACATATTTCAGCTGTTACAAAAGCTTTTAAAAACTGGGCGCAGTGTATCATATTGTCGGGTGTGCCCGTCTGGTCTTTATTTAGTTATTTAGTGTCTCTATTCCCTAATGTTATTCGAGGAAAATGAAACAATTGGTCAAGCTGATGGAAAATGTTTTTCAAAACCTCTCTATCGAATTTCAGACACATCAAAGTTTTGAATTTAAAAAAATAATGAAAAATAAATAATTAAATTAAAATATTTCCCAAGAATTAAATTTCGTTTATCTTAAACAAAAATTATTTATATTAAAATTTAAAAGAAACGAAAGTTAATTCAATAATATCAAATACAATATGTATGTTTAAAGAGAGCAAATGTTTCAGTATTTTAAATAGCATTTCATTTCATTCTGCAGTTGCCACCGACGCGACGCCGTCACCGCGAGCTGTTTGCACATTGCATAAAGTATTTTCCATACTTGACTTTCACAACTGACCACTCCAACAGAGTATATGGTCCATATGTACATGCGTATATATAGAGTACTATGTGCACATTTTATTGTATTGCATTTTCTGACTTAATAATGGGCTTGGCAACTGAAAGCCGAAAGTGCAATTGCCAGTGAAATGGGTCGATTGTCTGTCACACAGACAACTCATTGGCCAACTTACGCCTTTGGCAACGAAGCTAATTAAGTTTGGTGGTCGTCAGAATTCAGAATCGATTCATACTTGTATATTTATATAGTATGTATATCGATTCATGATGCGTTCATTCAACTGCCCGAAGACCCAGACCAATTGGTTTGGTGAGGTCAACAAAAGCCAACTTAATTGAAATTTTCAACAACAATTAACAATGAAGAATGTGCGAGCTGCATTGAATACAATGTACTTTATATATAGTTAAATATAAATATATACTAGCGGATTTGTGTATGGTGCCTCACCGGGAAATCACTCATAAAATCGACGATAAAGATCGATGTTTCATATGAAAAACCTCAACACACATCAATGTTTCCCCCGCACTAGTTGAAAGAGAATTATAACATAAGGATCTTGTATGAACTAACGACAAGAAGTTTGATATAACTAAGTTAGAGACATTTTCAACAGACAATATGAGCTAATATCAAGAAATGTGTAAAGAGAATTGTTATTTATTTCGAATTTAGTTAATCCATCCATCATCCATATAAAGTCTGTTTTTTAAGAGTGAACTTGCAATTTAAATATCGTGTGCTTTAAGCAGCTTGATTACTTTGCTGTTGTCAACCCGTTGTTATTTTCACTTTTCGATTAACAGTGGGCGCTGGCAAGCAACTGACGCTGACACTTTTTCCCCATCAATTTAAATGCGAATGAAAAATTGACATTCTCCGCCGTCATCATCGTTATTAGCATCGTCGGGATCATCATTATATTCTGCGGATTTTCCGGAATATTTTGTATATATATGTATGTGGCCTATATACATTTAAATATTTTAAATTGCATTTCGGATTTTTTTTCTACAGTTTTTTAATCACACTTGGAGTGCAATTTAAACGGACCGCCCGTGCCCACGATAATTTATATTAATTTTAGTGCAACAATCAAAGTATAATTAACATACTCAATTAGCCGACGTGCCCATCAGTTGCATAGCGAATCAAACTGTCCATCAATTGTCGCGGTTTTGCCATTAAACATTCATATGGCAATCATTAAAAAATTAATTCAAATGGCTTGATGCAGTTCTGCTTCCGTTCCATTAAACTGCAGCAAATTTCTCGACTCTCCATCACACTTAAACGCATATTTAGCTTGCAATCATTTTGGACTTCTCCTCACTTCTTAATGAGCTGAAAATTTAGAAATTGACCCCAGCTAAAAAAAAAGGAACTCCTACAACAAAAAACTGGAGTGCAGGGAAACTTTTCGAACAAAAATGTTCAATTAAATGTTACACCAGAAACCTCAAAGGCAAATTGCAAATAAAAATGAAATGGGCCACAATTAAATGGGGTAAATGGGGCAACATAGAGAGGTGAGGGTCGTGGTACCAGTCGAAACGAAAATGCAGACAAATTCTCAGCGTCCTTTCACTTCAAATGAAAAATTTCCATCGAGCCCAAAGTTTTGCACAGTGTGGGGAGATGTGGAGGAGTGAAGGGGCCAAAAGGTTTGTAATACGAGCTAAAGACAACGAAAAAAGAGGAGAGAGAGAGAGAGAGTTGAATGCTGAAAACAAACCAGAAATTAGGTTTATTCTGCGCTCAATTTACAGCAACAGACACACAATTTTTATTTGAAGTATAATACGAAATGTCTAAAGTAACCCGTCGAGAATTGAATTAGCATAAACATGAAGCTTATAAAACGTTTATCAGGTCAATATTATATAGAGGCGCCATATGCAAACTCTGTTTTGGCATCTGTCTGTGTGTTTGTGTGTGCTGGCATGACTCAACAATAAATTGCAAAGCAAATCAAATCGGCACGTCGCAGGTACAAGGATAAAGGATTACCAACGGGGTATTGCCTCAGCCACAACACGAATAATTGAGTGCCGCTTATTTATGCACCCCCCGCTCCACTGTGTGTATGTGTGTTTGACAGAGATAGCGATATCAAGACCAACATACAGCGTATGGCAGAATACCCTGAGTAGTAGTCCCCGAGGAATGGAGCTGCAAAAAAGAAATATACATAATCAGTGCCGAAATTCAATTTTGAAATAGAACGCAAATCGAGTAGCATATGGGGAAGGGAAGAGGGGCCTGTCATGGTAAGGTGTGCCCCCGAATATGTTTGTGTACTTCTGTAGCGACTTTAGGCAGAGGCAGACAACGTTGTGCTACACGCGGCGTATGATTGACATTTATGCAAATGACTCTCTTGCGAGGGGGCTGCGACTACGACTACTATGACAATATTTATACAGCAGCAACTGCAGAGAGAGCGAGTGAGTGCCAAGCCTTTATGCGTGCCATTACCTATTTTGAATATATATGCATATAAAGCGGGTATATTGAGTTACAACATCGATCGATCGATCGAATTTCGCTTTAAACTTCGGGGTTCAGCCAGGCAATTAAATTTATTAGTTCGCATTCTTTTGCGCACTTCATTTCCACTTTTCTATGTCAACAGATCCACCTTTCCCCACGGTGAGGGAACATATGTATACCATATATAATTTCAGACAGTGGGAGTCCCAGCTCGTGTCGTACGTCGCGTCTGACATTAACGCTAATTGAAAACATGAAATGCGATATATCGCAGCATAGACAAACACAGCACACGCTGTGTATACGTCACACGTGGCGTATACTTATTCCACCTATGCTACCTTTTCTCTTTCCCTCTCTACTGCCACCAAACACGATTAGTGCACGTTCAGAGACCAAGCTAGGTCTTTCCATTTCGTGCCGTTTTCATGGTGAAAAGATAACAAAAGTTTTCGTCGCCATTTTACACACACACACATACACGCATAGAAGAGTTTTGCTGCGTTTTTCCGCCAACTTATTATTGTTTAAATATTTACACTACCAATAGCAGTGAGAGAGAGGAATGAGGGGGAACGAGACAGCAACGATATCGTGTGTACCGTGTGCCTTGTGCTGTCTTGGCAACATATGCGCGACAAGTTTGCCGTGAGGCCGCGAAACAGGGGCGTGGCCGTGTTGGGCGACGAAAAGTTAGAACCCAACCCACTTCGCCCCGGGTCTGACATTGTCACGTAGTTTCCTGGGCACTCGGGTGACTTTAAGTGGTGGTGGTGCTGCTGCTGCTGTCAGGAATATGCATATGAATGCCAAAGCGATGCCCCACAATCGTCTGCTAAACTCCGATCCAAGGCTTATTGCTTAGTTTGCTATTAGTCCATTTGCCTTTTGCCAGTGCGAATTATGTTGATGATGTCGATGGACGAACAAGGACAGACGGACAGACAGGTTGCTTGCTTCATTCACATAAACATCACGTCTGTCACGTTTCACGTTTCGCGTTTATCTGCCATTCCCATTCCCCAGCCTCGGCCTCGCCCAGTTGAGCTTAGATTTTGCAAGGTTTTTATATCCCTAGTGCGGATGCTCATAAAATCCAGCAAAAATGGTCGTAATAAATGTTTGTAAATAGAAATAGAGCGAAGAGCTATCATAAAGTTTTTAATACTCGAGAGTGAGTGGAAAAATAAATCATATTTTCTGCTGATTTTTTAAAACTTCTAATTGCCAGTTTTATCAAAGTGTTCAGAAAATTAAAGCAGAAAAATTAACTAAACAATAAATATGTAAAATAAGTAAATAAAAAGTTTAATAACTGTCTCATAAATTGAGAACTATTATTGTTGTTTAACCAAGCTTAGAACTTCAATTAAATTTTTGCAGAAATCAAAAGAAAAACAATATTTATTTCTCCCGTCTACAGGGTATCTTGTTGTGTGGCACCTACAACTAGCTTGCCTTACTTTATTTAACTTTTCTTTGCAAATGTCGACAACTGCCGGCCAGACACGTATGACAGTTTTACAACAATGGCAAACATGGCTAATAATCATCATCATAACGTTCGCCAAAGTGCTGCAAATATTTGGCAAACCCATTAACATAAATCAGTTGCAGCTTAAAGCACCCGCACACATACATACACATACAGAGACACACACAGACAGAGAGTCACATAAATCCAGAGCATGCAAAGACATTTACGAGTGGCGAACGAGTACTCGATTCGAGTCGCCTGCCATATTCATGCAATTCGCAATCAGGCAAACTAATTTGCCTAATAGGCCGCAGGCAAAGACCAAGACAAGACCAAGACAAGTTGCAGTAGCTGCACGACAGCACGGGCAAAAATCTTCAGCTCTGCCTGCTGTCACTGGAAATTGATTTTGATTTCCATCAATATAGTATGCCCATTATGTATCAATATATGTATGGTGTGTGTGTGTCTGTGTATCTTGTGGATTCCTGTCAGTTGGTTTCATATTCATATGCTGAACGTGGCCGCAATGGCACTCGACCAGTTGATATGGGTGTTCTGGCTCGGGGTTTGTCTTCCGTTATTCATTTAAATCGCAGGCGATTGCCTTTGTACTGCTCCAGCTTCTTGGCCACAATCGGAGGCAGCTAATCTGCATTGTCTTGCAAGACACACATGTCGCATTGTCTTGAGCCTGTCAACCACAAATGTAACTTCAGCCCGCCAGAGGGCAGTCAAACGGGCGAGAATAGAGATAGAGAGGGAAAAAGGGAGGTAGACGAAGCTCCTCTCATCTCCCTCTTCTTCACCCCTTCAGTCTATTGATAATATGCTTAACCACATACATACTTCATCGTACTTCGCATCGAGCATCGTACAGGATTTTGCGGAATTTTCACTTTTTATTGTTTAAGCTTTCAGCACAGATTGTGCGCGTATTATTGAAATCCTTTTTGTATGCCTTGGGGAAGCCGCTAACACACACACACACACAGACACACATTGAGCACACTCACCTACACTCAACTCCCGCACTTCAGTTAAGCTTTCATTGTTTTGCGCTACTTGAAATCGGGCAAGGACGGAACGGGATTGATATTGGTATTGGGATTGCGCTGCGCCGCCATTGCCCGCACTTGAATTGTGCACAAAACAAAAGCCGTGTTGAGAATTGCAAAGTTATTGGAGAGAGCATTGATTACATATCGATACCAGGCTGGAATCAGCAAGAGAAGCAAAACCTTCAGATATCCCGCCGACTGTTGTCTGCCGTCTGGCTTTCGTCTCATCCTCCATTCCTCCATCCCTGCTGACAATCTTGATATTTACCACGGAAATGCCGCTGGAGTTTGGGCATTTAGCCAAGTGCTTTGCGCGATAACGAAATGTTTATGGATTTTTCTATTGCTCCAGCTGCTTATCTGGCGTCGAACAATTTGTTTCATTTATCAATTAGAGTTGCAGAAGCCCAGATATGCTTAGACTTATCTGACAATAGTTAGGGAAGCTGTATATAAGTTGGAGTATTATAATGTTTCTGTGAAGGGACAGTTAAGATTTGGAGTAAATTAACAAAACAGTTGCGAAGTGCCTATCATTCTATTGTAAGTTTTCCATTAAGATTCTACAATACATATGTACTCGTACATACATACATATGAAGTTTTTATTTACCTGTTTTCTTAAACGTTACCATCTTTACCCTCTAGTTTCCAGTTTTTTTGTACGAGTATATTATCACTCTGTTTTTATATGACCCACAAACATTCATTTTATTTATTTATTTTATTTATTTATATAATTTTATAAGTAAAAAACACATGCTTGGCGCGTTTAACATTTTCTTAACAAACAAAGCTATCAAAGAGATAGTACAACCACTAAGCAATGCTTAGTGGTACAACATAAGATATCGATAACTCTTTCGATATTCAAACAATATTTTTGATGCAAGAGCAGTAAAGATCATGTAATAATATTAAATATTTATACTAGTTAAGTTTACTAATACTCCACTCAATTTAAAATAAAAAGGAAGTGCAAATTAAAATATTTAAACTTAAATTTAAACTGCTCATTAAAAGTTCAACATAACTTGAATTGGCAGATCAATTGCTTAAGCCGACGACTTTTGAAGAAGCAGTATTCAGTCGTAGTTAAAAAATCGTGAAATTTCATTAAGCTGCATGTAATTTTTGTTAATTTGTGCGTTAATTTAATAACTAGCGAGTGCAGGAGGCAAGCGCACATGCAGATAAATTTATATAGTATGTATAGGGACATATGTATGTGAGCAGGCTGGCATGCGTATTATAGTTGTCTATATATAACTACATATTTATGTAAGTACAAATATATATACATACATATCTATGTGTCGTGTGCCGGAGATGCAATCTGACAGGGTATATCAGGGGCATGGGGAGTGCAGGGTGCTGTGCAATTTAACGCGCAATGGCCACGGATATCCGTTTAATGGCCATGAATACATAAATAATAAAAATGTATTTGTTTATTACACACAGACATGACCAACACACAGCACACACACACACACAGTCACTCGCAGAAGTCAGCTTACACGCCTTTATGCGAATTTATTTACCTTTGCGAATAAAATATATGGCCAAGTGTGTTTTTTATTATTTTTTGCTGTTTTTCAACTGAATGCAATTTAAACAATACCCCAGAGTATTTATAATAAGCCCAATAAAAGGCAATAAAAAACTATTTGTGTGTGCGTGTGTGTGTGTGTGTGTGAATGGCTTTTGGGTCACGCCTCTGTCAGTCAGTATTTCTCTGTGTGTGTGAGTGCATGTGTGTGGACTTCCGTTTTCCTGTGGCTTGTTAAAACTTATTTAATTTTATTATATTTCAATTATTGTTTGCTGCCTGAATGGAGGAAACAATAATCCAAATTCATTGTTAGCCAGGAAGACCTACATATACTCTATGGTCAGCACGGACCAGCTCAGCAATCAAGAACAGAAACTCGCATTCTTTGACACTAATTTAGAGTGTGGCAAATTGAAAATGCCAGCGGGCAGAGGGGGAGGAGTGGCTGGCGAGGACAGTGTACTAAGCCAAATGAGAGGCAGTGCATCTGCATGTGCTCCATTTACACAAAGTGCTTAATCAAGCGGAAAAGAAAAGGACTTGAAAAAGAAATAACACACTCACACACACATACACATACAGAGTGTAGGGATGGAATGGCTCACTCATTGAGTGGACAAACTAAAGTGAAGTAGTTTAAAATTAAAAAGGACACATGATCCTGTCAACGGGCTGCCGCGCCAGACGTTCTCCCAAGTGAAATTCCAACGAACATTGAGATTAGCAGGGGATTAAGGGGAAGATGGCGAGGAGGAGGACAGTGGGCAGCTGGACTTCAGTGTAGTCAGAGGGTGCTTTCATTTGATTTGGCTTGTGCGCACACACATATGTACATGAACATGGTATATGCTGCTGCTTCCATTGAATATTTGCACACTTCGCAGCGCACAAGAAGTGCAATTATGTGCAGAAAGAAAGTGGAACAATTGCTTTCCCAGAGGAAGAGGGTGGGTTACTGGCATTAATGATTGCTGGACATGCATTGGAGAATTGCAATTGTTATTATGTGATAACTGGCTCTACAAATAGCAGGCAACTTCCTGCTATCTTTATAATTAATCGCATGCAATGTGCGCCAATGCGGCGTATGCGTAATTTATTTTGTAGACAGTCTCTTCCTACACACTCGTAATGCAGGGTCAACTGTTGACAGCGGCGCGTCCCTATTTGCAGGTCTTCTCTCTGCTCACCTTAACACTGCCATTGAGCAGCTTTGGACAAGCACGTTATAGTTTGCGGAGCAAGTTGCTCTTGGCTGCATTCGCCTGTTACACCTGCGGCGTTCTGCTCACAGCCTTCTATACAACCTACATTAATATTGTGACGCTCGCCTGGGAAGTTGATACACTACAATTGGAGGATTTTACCAATGCGCTGGGTCTGGTGCAGAAAGTCAGCTACAGCCTGATGCTGGTTACCAACCACGCCTCCCTGATCATGCAATACCCTCGGCTGGCTGCAATTTATATGGAAATATCCGCACTCGAAGCGGACATAGCAGCCAGTTCACAGTGTCATGGCGGTCAGCGGCAGCGTTACAGTTTTCGCAGTCGACTTGCAATGCGCGTGGGATTGTGGATCATTATGGTCTGCATATTCTTTCCACGGCTCACGATTCCCGTAATGCGCGGCATGTCGACGCACGACAAAATCATCACCGAGTTCATATTGATTGTACTGCAATTCAGATGCTTTGAGTATACCCTGTTTGTTGTTATCGTGCAGGAGCTACTACTACGTCTGCGCTACACTCTGCTCCAGCTGCAACAGGAGTTGGCTGCCTGCGAGCAGAAGGTTCTGCTCCATGTGCTCTGTCTGGCCTTGCGGGAGAATAAACAGCTGCTGGCCCGGATCTGGCGATTGGTGGGCGAACTGGAGACATACTTTATGCTGCCCATGTTGCTGCTGTTTCTCTACAACGGCATCAGCGTATTGCATGTCGTCAATTGGGCCTACATACAGGCTGTCAATCCCTACGACTGCTGTCGCTACTGTGTGTGCATAATTAAGATAAACATTAAACAGATATTCTAAATAGGTTTATATATTGCAGGGCGACTTGGCAACTTGTCAATTCTGCTGTCTAACCTATTGATTCCCTGTTGGATCACCCACAACTGCATCAGCACAGTGAGTAGAGAAAATATGTGCTGTTATATCTTATCATAAGTTCTAATCACGCAGTACAACAGCTTCAAGCGTATTCTGCACGATATACGCTGTGGCTATGGCAACTCAACTCCGCAGTTGCTCGGCATGGTCCTCATGGAGTATGGTCTGCAGTTGAATCATCTGACATTGCGCTTCAGCTGTGGTGGCTTCTTCGATATTAATCTAGTCTCTTTTGGGGGCGTAAGTTGAATAGATATCAGTGGAAAACTAACCAAACATAACTATATTCTTTGCAGATGTTGGTTACCATTGTCAGTTATATTATCATTCTAATACAATTCAAGCTGCAAGCCCTAATAGAAACCAAACATGTGAATTCAAAACTAACCAACTCAAGCGGCATCACAAAAAGCTCAACGAAAGTTTAGACAAAGCTTTGCGAATTGTTAACCGTTAACTGTTAACCGTTAGCAGTCTGTTAACATGGAAAAAGCTTAACGAAACTCCCGATTCGTATGAAATAATTTTATTTAAACATTTATATATTTAAACTATTATTGTTTCAGTAATTGCACTCGAGCAACTTCAACGATCAATTGTCATAAAGCTAGTTCCTTATAATATACAATTTCTATATAATTAACATTGAATGTTTTACGTTTCCGATCAGTTGTACTCATAATTAGTGAAGTGTATATCATAATTGCGACCATCGACTTAGTGACTACTTACAATCTATATATTTTGCTTATCACCTACTGCTAAACATCTGCCCACCCATGACCCATCAGTGTTCTATTATCTTATGTCTAATAAATATTAATAAATGTATATTATGCATTAGTTGGATTCTTTTCTACTCATGAAATGTTCAGTTACATAATTGTTTGTTTGGATTGAGATTTTTTCATAACATTCAATTCATAATCACAGACTGAATAACTGGAATAACTTATGGAAGTTTCAGAAACGCACATTATATAATTATATATTTAACTAGAGCAAAAAATTAACTATTTAAAATGCGCCAGAGACAACAGTTATTGAGCGCCAGCTGTTTGTAAACATATATAATCAAAACAAACCAACCAACCAACCAACAGAGCCTTTTTATCTGTATATATAAATCTCAACTGTGTATATGCTACAGTATAATGATAGTACGTAGATAATGCCATTGGCAGTTAGACTTACAATTAGTTTAAGGTAAAGCTCCATACAGTGATTATTTAGTACGAGTACAGCAATATGTATGCATGTATAAAAATAATATATATATATATTGGAAGGACACTGGTGGTCTTACATATATACGACATTAGATAGTACATACAAGGTTCTTACAGTTCTATACCGTTTACATTCTTATTTTACTTATTACTTGGGCTAGCTAGTCAAAACAGGTCCATGTTGTCGTTCATGTAGCTTAGCAGATAATACAAATAAATAAATAGACACACTGTAGGCAGGAGATAATTCAGCAGTAGGTTAACTATTATCCCGTCCCATGCTTTCCGTTCTCGAAGAGGCCTTTCTTGAAAAAAGACGACAGCTGGACGAGAGAGGCACGCGTGAGGCCCGGCCCCCCGGGCCCCTCATAGATGGGACATTGTGGTATTTTCGAGCAGACGACAAACAGGCGACGCAAGTACAGTTCAAGCAGACGTCGACGATGTTTGGCCACAGGTTCGCTATTCGATGCGAAGAGCTCACGACGTGGAAAGGGTAAAGCGGAGATCTGCAATGGAAATATAATAGATTAAAACAGGAAATAGTAATTGAGAATGATAACCAACTCACCTTTGCACCATAGCAATGCTTCATGCATAAATGCAATTCACGGAAGCGACTATACCGACGCAATATGTTCAGTTTGCCGTCTGGAAGCGCAATTCGTACCTCGTATTCATAGTGCGTCTGCTTGCCAGCACCGCGCATCACGAAACTTGGTATGGTAATGAAGTGTTCGCCGTCAGCTGTGGGGGGTCACAAGTTGAGCTAAGTTTGCGAAGCAATTGGCAATGTTCATATTGTACTTACGAAATTCCCTCATGGACGGACATGATCGGGTCATGCTGGGCGTATAGATTTGTGAGTTGGAGTCTTCCATGCTGGTTGGGCTCATAGCACTGGAACGCATGATGGAATTGGTCAGTTCGGAGCTGGCACGGTCTTCCGCACAGCACTGAGCATGCGCCTCCAAATCCTGTACCGATTGCAGCATTTGATGCTCCATTTGTACATAAGATCGTTGCAGATCTTGCAGATCGGAGATTTGCTCATCCAATTGTGCCTTGTTGACATCCGTTTCGAGATTTTTCATTATCAATGCCTTCTGTGCCGCAATTTTGGTACGTAGCGCATGTAGGGGACAATACACACGATTCCTTAGGGGATTGCGTTCAATATCGCCTGATGAACAAGAGTTTGTCTCCTCATCACTTGTTCGCATACTGTGCTTATAGTTACCGCCGGGGCCGCTTTGTACCAGCACCTGATTGCGGCTATCCAGACACACACCGCTGTCGCTCATTATAGCTTGAGAACTTGGCGCTGCCGAAGTGCTGCCACTGCCGCTACTGGGACCAGCCGTGCACGTGCGTGATGCCTCTTCACTGCTGCCCGAAAAGTCATCTTTACGCGTGTCTTCACCCTCATCTTCGGGCTCACACGAACCAATGCTTAACGGTGACTGATGGCCCTCGGTGATGGTCGGTGACGACATGAGCGAGAAGTCCGAGGGGAATGTTTTGCAGGTTTCATATGTGTCCGACTGGGATACATCGTCCATGTCCGTTGAGTTCTGCACCTGCAGTTGCATACTCTGTTTCTTGGCCTTCAAGGCCTGCGCCTCTCGCTCCAGTTCACGCTCCTGTCGCAAATGATCCAATTGCGCCTGTATTTCCAGCATGGTCTCATCAACTTTGGCTATTTTACTTGTGCTGGCATTCAGTATGCGTTCCTTCTCAGCAATTTGCTCGTCCAGCCTGCGGATCTCCTCATTCTATAAAGCATTTTAAATTAATTACATGAAATTTAAATAATTCATTCAACTTACGTTTCGACGCACTGTATCCTTGATGAACTGTGCAGCAAACAAATCCAGCGAATCAGACACGTGCAGCAACAGGTCATCATTCAACGGCGTGCCCTCCTCAATCTTGAGGCCCATCTGTAAAATGAAGTGTTAATGCTATTTTATTAATATGTACATCTAACATAGTTATATCTCGAAATACAAGTCTTTGCAACACAATTTGAAGATAAAACAAAATAAATAAGCAAACAAACCTCGTCCAGTTTGCCACAATCATTCAGCTCCTGTAATTCTTTCGCTACATACTCAGAGAAATCACGTTTCTTAGAGTCAAGCTGTGTTTGAAACGCTGAAATTTGTCTACACACAATGTCGATCTAAAACGAAAATCAAAACAAACAGAAAAACATAAAGAAACGAAGCCAAAAAACATAAAAACAATAATTCAAAACTAAACAACAACAGTTCATGCAATATACAAAATCATGCACGAATATAAACGAGATTAACGCACCTGAACCTTCTCGTTGTTCTTTTCCCACAGCAGCATGTCCTTGCGAGCTAGTAACTCTTCTTCGCGGCAGTTCAGCACTTGCATGCCATCCTTTTTCTCCTGTTCAAGACGCTTCAGTTCTTCAGTAAGTTTTCTGACCTTAGTCTTGTACTGGTCGCTCATCTGAACACGTTCCTGCAAAGTACATAAAATACAGTTAATAAAGAAAAGAATATAGAATCATCTCATTTGAATACCAACCACAGTCAGTTGTTTTAGTGCATTCTCGATTGTGTCCAGTATCTTGCGATTCTCATCCTGCAGCTCGGGATCGTCACGCGAGGTAGGACGCTGGGGATAATACTGTCGGTCAGAGCGTTTATACGGCGACGATGTACTGCCAGTCATGGCATCCTCATCCGCGTAGGCGCTACAAGTGAGAAGATTCTCCCTGGACGAGGTTATCAGCGATAAACGAGACATATCCAACTGCGAACGATTCAGATCTTTGCGAAGTTTCTCCGCCTCCGAAGGATTGTTGAAGCGGAAAATATTGGTGCGTCCCAGCAGAATGATATCGCCCTGCGAGATCTGCCTGGGTTCATCGATGAGATGTGCATTCACCCAGCACTGTGCCTGCGGACGTGGGTGCAGTGTTGCCACGCCACCTTTCAAGATAATGCTGCAGTGTTGCGGCAGTATGCCATCGCCAACGAGCTCAATGTGCGGTGCAATCTCTGCATCCTCGGTGCCAATGCATGTTTCACCCTCTTTCAAGCTATACAGCGTGACCCCCGTTGTCACATCGTTGTGTATGCCAATCAGATGAGGTATCTCCGAGTCCAGTACAACGCCCACGCCGGACTTGCGCAGCCCGAGACTCTTTTGTTCCTGCAATATAGATTGGGCCACCTTCCACTTCTCCGTCCACTCCTCTGTGAGTACCTTCTCCTGCGCCTCCTTCTTCTGCAGATCCGCTAGCACCTTGAGCGAAGGCTGCAGTGAGTGCTAGACGAAACAGGAAAAAGTGAATTACTTTTAATGCAAATACAGTGCACAACTTGAGCCACTTACATTATCTCCTGTTATCATCGACTTAAGCTTATTGATCTCCTCCCTGAGCTCTCGTATCAGCTTCACGTTGGCGTCCTCATTCACCGTCGGCTTATTGATAATATTCTTGGCGCGATTTGCATATCGCAGCGTACTCAACGTTTCACTGTAGTTGCAGTCTGCCGGCGATAGCGCCGCTATCATGATTGTCTTGCTGTTGCCGCCGAGACTGTCCTTCAGCAGCCAGGTGAGTATTGAGTCGCGATATGGTATATAAAGCACACGCTTTGTGCCGCTATTCGGTGTGGTGGCCAGCGTGGAGGCATTATGCCCATTTGCAGCGCTTGTCTGCTCCGCCAGTGCCGAGATGACGCTGCCCAGCGTGACGAGTGATTTGTTGATGTGGGCGCCCTCCTTCAGCCGTTGCCCCGTAGCGCCCGTTGCATTGGCGCGCTCACTGGCAATTGAGAAAAGTGAACAGAAAAGAGAAAAACAAACGGCTCATTTTATAGATCATAATTTCATGCTCCGCTTACGCACCTGCCAGCCAAATCGACCAGATGTATTTTGGAGACTGTCTCGCTTGGCATGTCATTCATGAAGACGGCCTGCACAAACGTAATCGTGAAGATGGCGTGACTTCTGCTACTTGTGTCATTCATGTTGGTGCTGGCCGTGGTGCGGTGTGCGTTGCCGCGTGCAATGCACTCCTGCAAAAAGATAAAGAAGATGAGTTTTTATGTTGCAGTTTAGCCAAGACACAACTCACCTGTATCTCTTCGAAATCGGAGACTGCATGCTGCGATAGATTCTCCACATAGGGTCCCAGACTGCGATGTTCGCGCACGCGTAACGCATGTCCTGTGCTCTGTGCGGCCAGCAGATCCTTGACACGTTCATTGTATATCTCCAGATAACTGGCGTGTGTGCGATAACCCGTCCCCGACTCTTGACCCACTCGCATGCGTGCAAAGAGCTCTTCACAGATGCGTGGTATCAGGCCCGGATTGTTGGGTGTTCCCATCATGGTGAATGTCTTGCCCGAACCCGTCTGGCCGTAGGCAAAGACGCAAGCATTGTAACCTGAAGATGAAGACATGTGCAAAGTGCATTGTTAATGTTAAAGTTCAAAGCTGGCGACAGTGGCATGTTGCATGCGATTGCAGCACGCTTGACAGACGTCGGCGAACCGTGACGTGTGGCAAGTGAATAAGTTGCAAATGTTAAGCAGAGTTCTGTATTTAATACAGCAACGATTTTGCATTTTGTAATGCGCAATTTCATATTTAAGTAGCGGAAAATAGCTCTCACATTTGCTGTCATAATGAGTGTTTATTTTTGGCAAAAATACAGGCGTACTTAGCTTAACATATACATACATACGAGTATACATCCCAAAATAAAGCGCGCTCATCTGTCTAGAACATTCATCAAACCTTTTCAAGTATTTATTGTGGTTTCAAAGGGACTTTACGTTTAAATGCAAGTTAAAAATAAATCCTTACTGAGTTTATCAAAACTTTACGCTTACTTTTATTACTTTACTGACCACACTCGTTAGAAATTACATTGGCAACAAATTGCTATAAATACATAATGTAAATCGGATGAGTCACAAAGTGAATTGTGCTGAACAGCTTATTTAACCAATCATTGTACGAAGAAGGGGTCCGACCCGAGTGGGCTAAAGCACTTTTACCGTAATTGCAGCTCAGGTTTCTGTCGACAGCAAAGGCAGCAGATGAATCCCATTTAAGACGCCTCGATGGCTCTCGTTGTCTGGCCTGGGCTGGACTGGGTTGGACTGGGCTGTCTTCCCTTTCGACGGCGTCATTGGAGACCGCCCAAGTGGCGCAACATCAGGCAGCAGAAAGTGGCAACACAATTGCTTGGCCAAGTTACTACCGCATTTAGCCAGTCAGCAGCAGTCTACAACGGCACATGCAACACTTGCAACTTGCAACTATTCAAAGCGGACGCCACTTGCAGAGTTTTGTTTTCCTTTAGTTTCATTTTGTTTTGCTTTGCGCTTTTTGTTTACGTTTTTTTTTAGTATTTTGTTTCTTGCAACTTTTGTCATTCTCATTCGGGCCAGACTTGGCCGGGTAATTTGATATTGAAAGCGTGCCAAACAGCTGTTCCATTTGGCTTGTTGTGGGCGAAAGTTTATGTAGTTTTTCACAACATTTTGCTATAGTTTTTCACGAGAGAGAGAAAGCGCATAAAATATTACGCACTGCGATTGGTTGCCAAGCACGTGACACCATCGTGAGGATAATCAATCAACTGCGAATGTCTCTGCGGGGCATTGCCAAGGCAACCCCGGGGCTGATAGCACTTGATGTTGCTTGTGGTGGGTGGCACGTTACGTAGTCGCACTGTTAGCCGGAAATTTACATGACTATCGAGGCAAATCGAGTGGCGAACGTGTTGGTCTGCTTAATTTTAGACACACACATAGCAACGAACGGGAAAAGCAACGAAAGCAACATCAAAGACCATTAAAAAAGTAAACAAATCGACAACACGACGAACAGACAGACAGGCAGACTGTCTGTCTCTCTTTCTCTTTCTGTATTCCACATTTGCCAAAATAAACAACTTAATGACGCCAAAGTCACGAGCATGATTTGAAAGCCGACCTCAGAGAACAATCTTTGCTTAGTAAATGTGTCATTTGACCCACTGACGTCATCCGACCCGAGCCCACCACAACGATGACTGTCACTCACCTTCGTAGGCACAATCCACTACATCGTTGCCCAGATCATTGTACACCTGCTCCTGTGTGGCGAAATGTGAATCTTCAGCATCGAAGGACCAGTACGAATAGTCAAAGGTGAAGTCGTGGTGCGCCTCGCGTCCCGCATCGCGTATCGACTGTAGGCGAGGCTTAACCAGCCGCGTCTTCTTACTCTCCATCTCCACAATGAGCTGTGCGTCCATGTCATTCTCACTGGAATAAAGCAAATTATGTAACTTATGTATATAGTGAATGATAGAAAGAAATGCACTGAAAGAAACCACATATCGGAATTGAAAGAACTATTTTGTGGCTAAGGATTTTAATCATATATAATGTATATATTGTATAATTAAATAACTATATATAGTCTTAACTATGTAAGACTTTCGAGTGACTTCATATTATATAACTTAACTCGGTATTTAATCACTTCGAGTTGGACTCTTTCCGTGTACCCCGCAAATGACCTTGGCCCATACACCAAAAAATGTCTGACGTCGCCTTTTAGTCATTGTTATTGTTGTTGTTGCTGCTGTTATTAGTTTTCCCTTGGGTGCCATTAACTCGACGTTTAACTTACGGCTAACACAACTCACAGCGAGTTGGCCATAAATAATGCTATTTATAAAGCGCCTTTGCATGATCTGAACACGTTGAATGACGCGACAATTGCTAAAAAAAATTTCTCAAACTAAATGCAGCTACAATTATACTATATAATCACATGACCAGCAAACTCTACGAAATTGTACTAAAGAAATTCCGGTTTCAATGAAAACTTGATTGCAACATCGAAAAGAAAAGAGGAGAGATTAAGAAATGCTGGTCATCGTTTGGGATAGAACACTAGAACCGGTTCTCTTCAAAGAGAGAGAGAGACAGCTAGATTACGCGACACATATAGAGATATATGTAGAGTGCAGGGCACACCCCCCACACCAACACACACACAGACATGCCATCATCAAATGCCACCCAATTCAAAAACTTGCCACTTGCACAGTCAATGGCCCCGCAGCAGCAGCAGCAACAGACAGACAACGGCGGCAAGTATCTTTTATTGCTGTTTCTTCTGTTACTGTTACTGTTTCTGTTTCTTTGTCTTTTATTTTTTATCTGCACGCGTCTTGTCCCCATTTGTGGCAATAATTTTAGGTCGTTCCTCTTTGCCCATAGGCTCAGAGCACTCCACACTCGGCACACACTCAGTGCTGGGTACGCTGTGCTCATTGCTCAATGCGCTTTGCTGCTGGTGGCAAGCTTACGCTCCACATTCGGTTGCAAGCACAGTAGCATGTGCAGCGCGTGGCAGCAGCAGCGGGTTCTCTTTGTGGTTGCTGCTCATGACTTTCGAGTGGTTTTAATTGTTTAATCTGTTCGGCTTGTCAAGCCTTTTGAGTCAGTTTATTGCGTCTTTCTCCCGTTTTGTGGGGCGCTGATTTGTTTCCCGATTACAAATACACACACACACGCAGACATACTCAGTGAATTACTTGTGACTCATGCAACATACTCTCAAAAACAAATGAATGAATCGTTTGCAAACATCATAATGAATATGGAAGTTATTTGTTTATCTTTTGCGTGCAAAATGTGCTCATAATTCCATGCATATTACTCCACTGCCTGAATGTCTGCATGTCTGTATCTGTGTGTGTGTCTGAGTGTGTGTGTGTTTGTATCTGTGTGTGGCAAAACTTAATCCAAACGATATTGGAGTTGAACTCTGTATACAAAAATCTACACACACTGATTCAAGCGTAATTATATTTTGCATGATTTAAGCTGAGGACGCGCGCTCTTCCGTGACTACAGTGAGAGAAAAGAATAGCTTCTTCCTATGTATGTTTCTATTATCAACAGAAAAACGGATGTTCATATGATAATTTTTACAGGGTGCTCCCAAGTGCGTTGCTGGGGCGTGTGGTACCTGCTACGTATGCATATTTTTACGGCTTTCAATTGCCTTCTATTAAATGGCGAAATTTCCCTCCGAAAGTAAACAAGTTCGTCGATTAGATAGTAAATTTTATCAACTAATGTTTAAAAATCTTATCTGTTCTTTGTTTTGTATACACTTTAAAATTTGAAAACTAGAACAGTAATAGCTATTGTAATTGCAAAACCCTCTTCAAGTATCTCAATAGATAAGATAGACCCTTTCAGTGAAGTCATTACCATCGTTTAATATCCCAATTTGGCATTCATATTTATTCTTTACATTTCCTTCGCTTCCTCTTCCGTGAATTGTACAACTTTGGACCCATTTCTCGCGGTGTACTGAGTATAGCCTTGTAAATATGTGCTAAATTTGGTTTCACGCTATGCAAAACATCTAATATGCAAACAATGAACAAATATTTGTTGCGCTACATTTCTACCTACTTTACATAAAACACAGATGACCGACGATGACGTCACTCTCTGTGTGTGTGCATTCTGCTCTTCTTATACTTCCCACCTATCTGTAATAACATTATTTGCATGCACAATTAACACTGGCGATTAAATGGCAGCGAAGATACTTATTTGTGTTTAAGATACTTTTTGCATTCATCTCGAACAAAGTGCGAGATGAATGACATCATTACCTCTAAGTATGTGTAACGTATGTTTTCTTATTGTCTTCTTCTTTGTTCCGAAAAAAATCTCTCAAGCTTTCGCAGTGCTGCCAATTTGGCTTAGCTCTGGCTAAAGTTCGAGAGTAGCAAACTAGCTTGAAGTAATGGAAAACTTTTCATATTGTAGATTAAAGCAGCAAGATACAATTATTCTGTAAATAATTGTTTTGTTTTGGTCATAATAATGCATTGCCTAATTGTTTTAATTGTATGCAATTTATGTATTTTTGCAAAATTGATTACTGAATAAATTATAATTTATTTTATATCAGACCTTCTTTAAATCAATAAAACTAAAGTCTAGGGTCACTTAGTAAAATTAACCATAAAGAAAAAATTACGCATTTGTTTAGCTACTTTTCGATCAAGTCGATAAATTTGGCTATTTTTGCAGCCAAATTACGGCTGCACTGTTTGATGGTTTGTGTGTGTATTAGCCAAGTAACTGTGCCAAAAGCAATGACCGCGCCAAGATAGACAAGATAAACATACAAGCAAGCAACACACAAACACACACATACAGACCCCACACACTCACACACACACGTACACACACCGGGCTAAGATACGAAAATAAATATAATTTTCGGTTAATGCGGTTTTAAGTAGCCGTTGGGCAAGCTCAGCTAAATACAGCTCTGCGCGCTGAGCTCAGCCCAGGCCAACGTACTTTATCGCTAGCTAAACAATTTGTTTGTTAGCCACAAAAAATATATTTTTGAACAATTTTTTGATTTAGTGAATGGTTTTCCACAAAGGCCACAACTTTCAATGGGAGGGATGCGCAACAGTTGTTGCTGCACAAATTGAGGGGCGTTCACAATTAATCACAATTCCAATTCGAAGTGGAATTTTAATTCTAATTCGAATTCGAATGCAAAGCGCACACTTACCGTGAGTTGAAGGGGCGAACCCTCACAGCAACCTTGAGCGAAGACATTTCGGTGGTTGTTGTTGCTGTTTTTCCTCTCTGTTTTTGTTTTTGTTGTTGCTGTTGCTGTTACTCCTTTGCTATGTGCTGTGGGCCGCAAGCAGCGCTATGCGGGATGATGTTTGTTTGTATGTGTATGTTTAGAATGTTTTCCAACTATGGGGGGAAGGGCGGTACAGTTCGGGCGTTTGAGCAGCGAATGCCAATATCTACGTAATTTAATTTTACCACGCGATTGTTCACAGTGTATTTTGTTACGATATTTCTCCTTGTTTTTTCTTATTTGCGCGTTATTATAATCGTTGTGTTTGTTGTTGCTTTTGTTGGCCTTGTTAATTTGTTTTTGTTTTCGTTGTCTTGTGCAGCGTTTCATCGTCCGCCACACTTTGCGCTCGGCAGCCGACTACAACAACAACTTACATAGCACACACCAATAATAACAATAATTTTAAACAATTTGATTCACTTGCACCTTTCATTGTTTACTCTGCTGCCCGCAGCAGCAACACAAGCAGTAGTATGCAGCGCCAGCAGAGGCAGAAGCACCCGCAGCGCAGTCCCCACAGATGTGTGCACTGCGTTCTGTCCGTGTATTAGTATCAGTTTTAATAAATATTTTTCGTTTTGAAATAAGTAGACAAAATAGAAAAAAAAAACCAACTGATTAATACAATCATGCAACTTAACACATTGCGATGGAGGCTCTTGATTTTTGATTGTATATTTTTTCTACTCTGCTCGTTTCGTGCGCGTTCCGATATTGTTCATCCCGTAGTCTTCTTCTTACTGCAGCTGAGCCACAGTGTTGAACAATTCCAATGTTAACACTGGCAAAATGTTATACTCAAATTGGTCATGTTAGCACGCTGTTAAGTCTAGTAGGCGCTGAATTTCAACAAAAATTATGTGTTAAATTGAAATGTATTTGTTGTAGTTAAATTCTTTTGTGTTTTACGTTTTGTGTAAAAGAAATATTAATTCTTGGCGTTTTTTAAAATATTACGACCAGTTTTGAAGGCCTAAGCGAAAACTAACGCAAGTGAGTATCGTAAACGCAATCGAAACAACGTACCTGTACACGTAATACTCGCTGGGATTCGTTAAAATAACGTAACGAGTAACGAAACGCAATTGGAGCAACGTAGCAAAACGTAAGACTTACAGTGACATGTTCAAAAACAGTGACCGTGAAAGTATGCAATGAGTACAATAACAGCCCTATGTTAAGAAGACATTTTAAGCCCATCACGCCCACCCATTGCGTTTTTCTTAAAAAATTGAGAGAAACTAAAAAAGAAAGGCTATTCGTTAGCTCCTTTAGTTTTGCCGAAATTTCGATTTGAGAAAGGAAGGAGACTTTAGTTATAATTTTTTTTATTGTTTTATCGCTAACAGAGCTCTGCTAAGTAAGCAGCAAACTGCTTCGACTGCTTGCCATTTCTGAGCCCAACGCCACAATACCCGAAAAAAAAGGAAATTGATACAGTTGTGGCCAATTTTCTTTAGTTTTCAAACTCGCATGCGATTCGTAGATGTTGTCATCGTTATCTCACTTTAGATCTATCCTAAGCTAGTGCAATGCAAATGCTATATCTGAACATAAATCATAATTGGGTTTATGGCTGTTCGTTGACCGCACGCATCCACAAGCGCATTCACGGCAGTTGAAAATAGGTTGGGCCTCCTTTATATACCCTGTAAATTGTTGAAAAGGGGTATGATATGCTGAATAACTATGTTTAAAAAATAAACCAATAATCCCAGACACAAGACTATAGAAGAGCACAAATTCTTTTAAATAGGGTATTATAAAATCGTTCATTTCCGATTCTCGGTGCTCAGTTGCTGCGCGACAAAAGGCCGGAAATTTTCAATTTTGTCACATGCGTAGCAAATAAAGTAGAAAAAAACTCTAAAATTGTGTAAAGTGTGTAAAACCGCGTCGCGTAAACCGGCTCAGTCACTTTTTAAGACAACAACAACAACAACCATAACAAGCAACTGCCCGGTTGCTCTCCATTTGTCTGTCTTCCCCATCCAACTCCCAGTTACAGTTGTATCTGGTGCAGCTTTTTCGCTTTCAGTATCTTTCAGTTGTATCTCAAGCTGTAAACAGAGCAGAAGCTACAAACAAGTAGCTTAAGCTGAAAGATCGGTGAGCAAGAGATGGAGAGCACCTAGAAATGAAGCTCACTTTCTAAATGCTAATACACTGCGCTCTAATCGACTCATCAGCTGTTTAAGCTCATTGAGAGCTGTTTGTCAGGTGGGTCACGCCCCAAACTGACGCCAAGACTTCCTGCCTACGTAGCGAAGCTCCCGAGTTTAACTAAAATATTTAAATTTCAATCTAAATGTCATGAGACGCATACAAATTATCGTGTTCACATGTCGAGTATAGAATGAGAAAAATAATGATAGCATGACTCGACCAAAATAGAAGTTTAATTCAGTTAAGCTAAACAGAACGAATCACTTTGTCTATAATGTGAAAGTTTTCTTTAGAACTAAGAAACTGAATGTTTAAAATGATATGAAAATAGCTGTATGTGGAAATCAAAATTCTAAATGAATTTATCTTAATAAAGTTACTGATTGATATGTAAATTAATATTTTTATAACTAGTATACGTTAACTGTTATCCAATTAGATATATTAGCTTCACATTTCTAGTACTGCTGTACCAAATAATAACAATATTATTTTATCTAATTCTGAATCAGCTACAATTGTCAAATAGTCATTCGATAGTCTACACAGCTGTAGAATCACGAAAAGCTGAAAACAAAGCTGTTCGAATTTGCAGATAGGAACTTCAGCTCAATAGGCTCTATTATAAGTGCAAATTGGGTACAGAGCGTCTGCTCATTAAGGTGTAAATATATCTCCCAGAATCGCAAATTGATGAGAAGTAAAAGAGCTTTTAAATAAGTGAGCAATAGCCACAGAATAAGTATAATAATGATGATGATAATTGTTTTATACCTCTATACAATAACTTTTGCATGTGCTTGCCGCAATAAACTTAAGTTCCATCCGGCCTCGCCCCTCTCCCGTTGCCCTGTGCTTGACCATGGTCAGGCATTAGCACTTCCCCAAACTGGGAGTCCAAATCGAGCTTCAGGGAAGTACTCGACACGACTCGACTCACACACAGTTATATTGACTCGCTGTCGACTCGACTGTTCAACTATTCAACTGTTTGCCCAGTGCAAATTAACGCATCTAACAGATATACAATAACTACAGTACAACTACAGTGAACACTCGTTGTGCGGATGCATTCAATTGAAGAGTTCGCCGCGCAATTGCTTAAAGATTGCACGAAGATGCCGCACGCATAGAAAGATCGCCTGATTAGTCAGCGATCCATCAACAGTCGCTCTGTCTCCCCTTTGTCTGTCTGCCCTCTATCTGTCTCCCATTTTTCGATCCCCTATCTGTCTGTCAATCCACCTACTGTCCGAATGTATTTATATGCTCTGTGCACGTCGCAGCTTGTTCAGTTGCCTCTTGTCCGTCGTCAGCTTCGAGCTTAAGCTGCGCTTCGCCTCATTCGCTTTGCCTCGCCTCGCCTTCGTTCGCGTACTCAATTCGCCCCCGAAGAGGCCGCTCCGTTAACCGATCAACAAAGTGCGCTGTAAGCAAGCTGTTTATTTGCCTTATTATCGCAATAATAGAGAAGTATCTCTGCCATTCATCATTAAAGATACATTCTATAGATGGATAAGATACTTTGCCTACAACTACGAGAGTAAAAGTGTGTGTGAAATGGAGAAGCAATGCAAACTGAACTTTAGACTGTGAAGAAGTTAAATGTGTATGAGTCTACTATATAACAAGATATAAATCTATAAAAGATACATTATAAAAGTGGCGATTGCCATAAAGATACTTTGCTTCAGTAAAAGTTTGTGTGAAAGTGAGAAGAATCCCAGGCTGACTACAATGAAGGAAACATATAACTGTTCAAACTATAGATATATATCTGCATATCTGGCTATATAGATATATATATTTTGTACCTACCTATCTACTATATAGACAGTCATATGTTTTCAAACTCAGCACGCTAATCAGCCTGGCAGATTGAAGTCAAGGTTGATCTTTCGTTGAACCGGTTTGGCATGCAGTCGAATAGTTTTACTGTTTTTTCGTTGTCGATTTGTATCTGACAGTGCAGGTGTAATATATATCTTTCAGATACGACTTTCCGATCGCCATGAAGCTGTTTGCTGCTGCGCTGCTCTTTGCTCTGCTCGGCTTGAGCGCTTCCACTGAAGTCAGGCCATGCCCCAACTGTAAGTTGCTCCATAGCTGATCACCAAATTTGCTGCAACGTTCCAACTTGCCACTTGCAGCCAAGTCCCGCCCTTTATCTCCCACTGAGGTGACCATGTCGAACTGTCCGAAGAACAAGTGCTCACTGAAGCGCAATACTGAGGCCCGCATCGTGATGACAATCAAGCCGGAACGTGACTTTGCTGAGCTCACGTCAGATATACAGGGTATCATCTTGGATGTGCCGCTGCCGTTCCCCGGCTATTATGGCACAAGTGCTTGTCCGTATATCTACGATGCGAGCGGAGAGAATAAGGTCGGCTGCCCCCTGAAGGCAGGCGAGACGTACACGTACAAGAACAGCTTCAAGATCCTGCCTGTCTATCCGACTGTCAGTCTGAAGATCCACTGGGGATTGGGCGATAAGCAGGGAGATGCCGTCTGCTTCCAGATACCCGCAAAGATCATAGCTTAAGTTATTGTTTGCTTAGAGAGTTTATTTTTATTGTTATCAGTAAAACGTTCTAAATATATATATAACATATATGTATATCGTATGTAGTATATATATGTATGTAAGGATAGGTTAAGCATCTCGATTTATATAGCAAATAGCGTGTAAGAATCTTGGATATGGATTGATCTGGACAATATTGCGGCATCCAGCCTGTGACGCAATATTGATCGACGGCTTAGTGCAGCAGATGAGGAGCAAAGCAGAATGGTTTCGATTAAAGTTCGATAGTAAATTGGAATAATCGTAATAAAATATATTGTAAACAATAATTCGCAAGCCAAATTGGGTTGTCAACTAATTTAATGTTGCTTATGTTCTCGCACACAATTGATGTGTCTCTCTCGCCTCTTCATTTCACTTCTCTTCACTTTTCTTCTCTCTTCTCTTCCATGCTCTATTTTCTTCTTGTGGCCAACGTGGCGTATGCGCAATTCGCGTGCAGTTCTTCGTGCAGCATGCAATGCAGATGCCTCGATTGCGATAAATATCGTTTAATTGATGTTGTTGTTGTTCTCATCTCGTGTGTATCTATGTGTCTATGTGTGTGTGTTTGTGTGCGTGTGTGTGCTTAGATCTCCAGGGTCAAAGTTCACTTGTTGAGTTCAAAGAAATCGCCAATTGGCATCGCCTGCTGCTGCTGTTGCAGTCGCTGTCGCTGCTCTGCCTCGGCCAGCGCTAGCTGCAGCTTGCGCCAACTCTCTGCTGCATCAACCGCATCGAATTGACGTTGCAGTTGCCGCAGCTGCTGCTGGCGATGCTGGCGTAGCAGCTGCTGAGCCCATTTTGCATTGTCGCCTGTCGTCTCGCCGCTGCTGCGCGCTGCTGCCAAAGCGGACGCCGCTTGTGGCAAATCATAATTTCTGTTGTTGTTGTTGTTGTTGCTACTGCTTGCGCTGTCGTCATCAATTGCATTCACATTGTTGTTGTTGTTAATGTTGCTGTTCCTGTTGAACAACTGCTCGGCGAGATTGTCGGCAAAAGCAGCGGGCTGCGGCAGAAAGAAGAGGAAAAAAAACCAATTTTATTGAGATTTCCAATAAAAAACTGTCCAAAATAAAATAAATTTTATATTTTAATACAATTTTAAACGTCTTTTAATTATTTTAAACATTTATTATATACATTTTTAGGGTGGAAGGGTGTTTGTAACAGTCGGAAGGAGGCGTGAAAGACCCCACAAAATATATATATTATTAATTAGCATTAACAGCCGAATTGATATAGCCATGTCCCTCTGTCCATCTGTCTGTCTGTCTGTCTCTCTGTCTGGTATGTATTCCTTTCCTTATGCAACTTTTGTAAGTGGATAATTTTTTAATTAAAAATAACAAACAAATCATCATTATTTTCGGTCCCTGGTCATAAGTATATCTTGTTTATTATTGTTTTATTTTTTTGGGGGAAAACCAGCTCGAACAGGTTTCTCCCCTTTATTTTCTATTAGCGCAAACCGATTGATTGTCTGTCGAGTCATTCCATAAATCAATCGCAAACATTTTATCTAATTCGGTTAGACCGATATGCTTGCGATATACTTATATATATTGAATATTTCTGCCTTGCATTAGATTAGTCTAATCGCGATGATTTACGACGGCTTAAGCTGATGAAAACAGCCTGCGGGATAACTCACCTGTTTGGCTGCAACGGCTCCAGCTGCGCCGGCACCGTCGGCAACTGCCCTGTTGCCTGAACGCTTGCCATGAGCTGGGGAAGAGAGAAAGCAAAAGAGAGAGAGAAAGATAGCTTAGTAACTAGTGGGCGAGGCTGCTTTAAAAGGGCAAACTTACCACCCCAGCAAGAGTGTCCATATTCCAAACAGGAGCCTAGAAGAAAATGTAAAAATACAAAGATGAGTACCGAATTCTAATATGATATATAGGCAGAAAGATTTGTAGCACAAATCATCATCAACAGAACACAGCAAAGGCAACAAGGGGTTAAGACGTGCGAATTTATGACCCGCTGTGCACTGCACTGATCTGAACAACAAAGGCAACAGTTACAGTTACAGTTACTGTTATTGCTGCTGCTGATGCTGCTGCTGATGCTGTTGCTGATGTTGCTCCGGTTGCGTGTGGCGCGACCTTTGATAAATGCGTTCCATTATGAAGTCATATGCCACGACGTCAGGTAATAAGCCCGCAGCTGAGTAATGCACTAAAAGCAGCTGGTACTCACTACCTGATGGAGCAGTGCGAAGGACAAAGAGAGTGCAGGGAGGGGGGACACCGTGTGGGATGCGTGTGTAACAGGCAACACTTTTATGCAATGTCCTTGAGACTGCTGCATTCCATTGTGTGGCCAAAAACTAATCGCACAAATGGACGAGCACAAACACGCACAAAAGAATAAAGACTCGTCCCGCACTTGGACTTGGCTCACATGTCACGAGGCGAGGCGTCAAAATGCCAGCATAACAACAGCAAAAAGCAAATGGGACCTGGGCTGAGTTTACGCAACTGTCACTGCCAGAGAGTCATCTCCTGGCAACAGCAGCAGCATCTCATGTTGTGTGTGTGTGTGTGGCGCAGATGGGCTGCACTAAGGTGTTATCTACTGCTCGTAAGTCTTTTGCATAAGCCCATTTTGCCCATTGATAAAAATAACCCATGATGTTAGCCTGTTTCATTGAGCCCACGATTACGTTGACGGGCCAGCAGCAGCAGCAGCAGCAACAGTTGCCGTTTGCTAATGCCTCACACCCACGCAGTAACAGACACTGACTCCCTCACATGCATATGCGACGTGCAATCATCTGTCAATTACTTAAGCCCCGGATTAATTACACTTGACTCGGAACCATCAGAGATATGACCTAAGTATAGCGTCCTGTTTTGTTGCGGTCTACGGGTCTACAAGTCTCTCTGGGCCTCTCTGGACCTCTCATCGAAGGGCTGTCATTAAAGAAGCTACTTCCCCTGCTCTCCTCTAAACCCCCCCATCAAGGCGTCTAATTAACATCGGCAACACGAGTTTGTGTGTGTGTGTTGGCGTCGACCCTCTTAGCTGCAAGTCTCTATAGGTAATGTCTTTTTTAATAGCTCGCCAAAAGTCGCACATCAAAGTTAAAACTGTTGTGCCATCACATTGGCCATAAAGTTTCGTTTAATTGCGCCTCATCTCGAGTATGACCTGAACGGTTCCGAGAGTATTCACTCACTTTTTTTCTCTCCAGCAAACCAAAATCATTGCATTTATCACAATATGCTACGTTGGGGAATTACAGATTAGACAGGTTTCTTAATTGTAATGTTCTCTGCAAAGATCTCTCGCTGCAGATAGCAATAAAAACTCCTCACCTCATAAAACTATTAGAAGCTTACTGGGAATTGTTAGATTTTTAATTTGGAATGAGCTGATAAGAGCTGAATTTAGGTATATAGATTTAAATAATGTTTTTAAATATAATTTGCAGGTACTTTACAAATAAACAAAGAGAATCTCATTTATTTATGTAATTTAGATTGAATGTTTGCAAATTTTTGAGATCTTGTGGAAAACTTGATTCTTCTGTTGATCTGAAGGAATCATGTATAAATAAGAAATTATTCTTTGAAGAAAAAACAAACTTAGTTTAATTTTATTAACAATGTTGAACTGTAGAAACCGAGAAAACAATTATAAAATTCTGCAGTTGGAAAACACATGAAAGATCTTATAATACTTACTACAAGCTCTTGAGCCTTACTGTACAAAAGAAGGATTCATTCCTTTACTAATATCTTTAGCTTTACTGTACATAAGAAGTATTGATTTACTCTCCTATCATCACTTTGTCTACTGACTAAGCGACTTACTTCATTTCGTATATGTGTGCAAGCAATCTAACCTGAACCTAACCCAACCGAATCTGAATCAAACGATCCGCAGCTTATCTCAAATATAGTTCAAAAGCAACCGCTAGCAAAGTGGAACTGTAGTCTGACTAACGCTTTTGCATGCCTATCACCGGCTCTGTTTGCTGGGCAGGATAAGCTCAACACCAGCCCGGCGACAGGCAACAGACACCCACAAGTGCAGCATGGGGCAGGCATCGCAATTTGCTGCCTGCAGACGGCGCAGCTTGAGTGGTTCACACGTACGTTGTTTTGTTTATTTTGTGTTTTGTCTCCACTGTGTCAGCGATGCCGACAGTACTTTCTGCTGAGCTGTTGTTGTTGTTAGTTGGCACGCAGTTTGGATTAATTTACGACTGCAATTAAAATCGTTGGGACATTTGCAGGTATTTGAATGCCGTCGTCGCCATCGACGCAGGTGACGAGGCATCGCAACCGAATTAGGGAATCAGCGCGGGAGAGTAAGAGAGATTGAGAGAGAGAGAGATAAAGTCAGCGGGGGCGTGACAAGTGAGCGATCAAAGAGCGACAGGAAAATGTGCATAAAGCAGAGATAATGCGCATTACAATTTGTAATATCAGAACGTTTTAATAAGCAGGTAGTTGGACTTTTTATAGCCCTGTTGATACGCAGTCGATTGATTGATAAAGTAGGAGCAAAGTTCGTGAGTAAGTAGATTCGGGGAAATTCGAAGAAGCAATTGCATGACGTAATCTATAAATTATTTGTGAACGATTTGTGAAATTCCCAAAAACGGTTTCCCATTTTCAAAGCTTATACCTAATCTACAATAAAATGAAGCATGCTTTTCAGCTGCGCTTAATATTTGCGTTTAGTTTCGGGGCGGATTTTTTAAACATACTTTCCGGCGGCACTTGAAATAGGCGTGGGGAATAATTATTTTTGAATGAAAATTCCCATTAGGGAAATAAAATGTAATTATTTATAAATTCTCTGATATTAAACTCACTATTTCCGATTTATTTGTTGTAACATATGACTTTGTAACTTTCGAACACAATATTTGATTTATTCTCACTGTGGTCTTCGTAGAGGAAGAACTCGGACAGATAAATAAATTATTTTAAACGTAAGAAAATTAAGGACAGCCTAAAAACGATATATGTACGTGTAGTTGCTTGGTGCAACATACGGACTTTACATTAAAACTATCCAACCAAGCTCCTTAAGCTTGCAAGTCATTATTGACGTCTATTTTCTTGAGTAGGTTAATGTATTTTCTTAGCTTAACATATTATTCATAGTCTCAGAATAATTAAAATTGATTTAAATTCTTCGAATTTAATTCCTAATACTTATTGAAAGAAATGTTTTAAGGCATTAGAAATTTAATAAATTTACCAAATGAAAAGAAAATGAAGTCAAAACTATTATAGAATCAAACAATGTCATACAAATATAAAACATATTTAAGTATTAATTAATTGTATCTGGCGGATCTCACTTTAAATATAAATAATACGAATATAGAGCAAAATCAAAATTTGTTTTCTTTTAAATAAAATGTTTCCTTTACCTGTCACAACGGTGAAGAGCACCGCAAACACCAACACAGTCCAACTGAATTTGCTATACCACATTTTCAATATTTCTTGTTTATTAAAAGATTTTCTCCAAACGTAGCAAACACAATTTATTTCTTTGTTATTAAACTTTGCAACTATTCAGAACACTTTTGACACCAAGTTAATGCAACAGTTTGCGTTATGAGGTGAGCTTGAGAGAGACTGTGTGTGGTATGCGTGGACGTATGTGTTCAAAAACACTTTTCGAATTGGCAGCAAAGTGCGGTGGACTAGCGGCTTTTATAGCTAGAAAGGCCTGCAGCCGTTTTACGGTTAGAACGCAAAGATAACGACAACCAATGCGAACAACAGAGCCGAAGCCGACGACACCAACGCACGAGAAGCGAACACGGCCGCCAATGAGAGCGGCCGAGTGAGCTCCTTCAGCAACAGGCCGTTGTGACATGCGAGTGGAGAAGGGAGAAAGGAAAAGGGGGAGAAGCACAATACCCAAGTTATGGCAAGCAAAAGCCCGACTTGATACCCAAGAAGGAAAACAAACTGCAGTTTCTTTGCTCTTTAAAGAAAAAACGCATTCTGAACAATTGTTTATTCCAGTTTTGTGTTTTGTAAGTTAGTTTCGTGTGTTCCACCTATTTTTTCTTTTGCTACCAAATACAACATTTCATCAATCATTTAGTTTCGAACGCAACAATGTAAGTTAGTTATATGTATGTCGCAAATACCATACTACTTATCCCAAGTCTATATATATATATGTGTGTGTGTGTGTGTATGTGTGCTGAGTCTGGCTTTTGTGTGTGTGTCTGTATGGAAGTGCAATGGGTCCACGTGCAATCTCTCGTCTCCTCCCCCTTATTCCAACTTAGCTAGAATATCGCTTTCGCGAAATAGCATGTATTCGCGCTTGTCATCCATGTCGACCTTGGTGCCACCATATTTGGGCAGCAGCACACGATCGCCCTCCTTGACGGCCACAGGCAAGTAGCCGGTACCACCGGGATTACGTGCCCCAGGACCAACGGCAACAACAACGCCCTGCATCTCCTTGGGCACCGACTCCTCGGGCAGCAGGATACCACCGGCTGTGGTGGTGCTCACCTCGGCACGCATGATGAGTATGCGATCGAGCATGGGTATCACCTTCTTGATAACACTGGCAGCCATTGTTCTACGCAAAGTTAATGATAATTGCATAATTCGTTATGAAAATCGAAAATTGTTTACTGACTTTATCAAAGTTTTCTGTATTTTTTTTTTTTTATTATATTTTTTGTTTTTTGTATTAATTAATTTAGCTAGAGTTCAGTTCAAGTGCGAAGACAAGACGAGACTGAATTGTATACATTGTTGAATTATTTTCATCGCCATATGAAGTTGCAAGGCTTGCTCGATTTCCTCGCCTACTGCGATTTGGGTTCACTCTAAAACATTTGCAGCGTTTGCTATGCGCCTTTTTCTGTGCTTCAATTCAACCAACTAACCTTAATTATATAATCTAAATAGGTGTGTTTGTGTGTGTGTGTGTGGGGGGCGTGTGGGCGTGCATGTTCTTGGAAACTGTTGCAAGGTATTAACGTTTCTATTTTTTAATGAAATTCCCACGCTGCAGCCCGTCAGCGCCACCTGTTGGCTTTGTGGCGCACTAACAGCATGGCCAGAATTTGTATGTGTGTGTGTACGTTTCCGCTGCCTGCCCAGCTGATGTGCGTGTGTGTGTGCCAGTCTCTGTGCGTGGGCGGGGGGCCTGTACTTGCAACAGTTAATGCGGGCTGACTTTTTGTTTTTCCACTCTCTCTCTCTTTTTGTTGCTCTCTCTCATTTTCTTTTTTGTTTTCCGACTCGCTCGTAAATCAAAATACTTCACACTTTCTACGTCACTTTTGCGGGCGGCTTTGTGTCAGTGGGTGTGTCTGTATATGGCAGCCAGCCTGTCCTCTGTCCTCTGTGTGTGTATGTGTCAGTGTGGATCATTTTCTTTTGCTCACTTTTTTGCTGTATTATTCTATTGGCTTGTGGGTTTTTGTGGGCTTTACGTGACGTACATGGAAACTTTTGATGCCCTCGACTGATGAGTATTGCAGCTATATCATTAGCTATGTAACGCCAGTTTCATTAACTTTGCAATCATTTATATGTCTACCAAAAGTTTAAGTAATAAATGTGATAAAAGAAAATAACCATGAACAAAATTTTATGTTTAAAATAAAACAGCAAATTATATATAAGAAATAAAAGATTTTAATGTTTTTTCTATGCTGAATAAGTAACCTATATATTATTTATAAAATGATAATAGTGTAATTGGAAATAGGGCCGTAGCAACGTTTTAGTTGCTTGGGCCCCTGGCAGGCTGTGGCCCTTGTGCAGAGCACACTCTGCACACGCGTCGCTACGGACCTGAATTGAATGTATAGAATTATTACACAAACAGTTATTAAATTTTGGCTTCACTTAATTTTTAAATAAAAACAAATATGTGACTGTTGGAAAAAAGTAAAAAACTATGTACAATATTAAAATATATTAAACATAGAAATGGAAAAGAAAGAAATATATGTATACAACTAAAAATTGAAATAAATAGAAAAACAAAAGAAAAAGTTTATATGGAATGTATTGCTGTTATATTTGTGGAGCACTTATTTATATTCGCTGATTTAATGCAAATTGAATCACATCTTTTAAAACTTGCAAGCCAAGACACTCTAAGAAAAACTGTTGAGGTAAAGAATTATTTAAGTAAAGTACTGCATATATTTGATGCAGATATCAGTCAGGGTATGCGCACATTTCATATGCGTTAACATTTCACAATTTTCTCACATTATTTTGCAATGTTTTTCGGAGTTTATGGTGTTTATGGCATGCTGCGTTGCGGATTTCCACATATCAAAATGACGCATTTATAGAGAATTTATGAACACACGGCGGCGCAGAGAGATAGAAGAGCTGCGTCAGCGCTTGTTGTGCCCTGCCGAGTGGCCTGCAAGGCGACAGGGAAATCCGACTGGCTGCTGCTTGGATTGCTGCTGTTGCTGCTGGGGCGTGATTCCATTTCCCTGATTGCATTTCGCATATCGTATGCACTTTTCTTGCATTGCTTGAGCCACACATTACTCATACGCCACGTGAACAAGCGCAGTCCATGACCTTGCACCGATAATCATCACACACGCTCTGTCACCGGCAATAGAATGACTTGCACATGCAGGATATGAGGGGGGGGGGGCATCATTATCATATTATTATTTACCCATGCAGAGAGCACTCGTCCACGTTAGTTTCGCATTCGTTTCTTTGCATGCCAAATCGATAATGAAATTTTGTTTATGCGCATTTTGTTAAATCGAAATTCGAATTTTTACTTCCAGTGCGAAGATAGTGCCGAAAATAGACACGACGACGCGAAGCCCTAGCAGTTGCATATTGTAATAATAAATTAGTGTATACAAATGGTGCTTAATTTGTTTTCATAGAGCGGTTTCAAGAGAAAAATACTCGGCCAACACACATGGTATAAACTGTTTTGAAAATAGAATGAAACGATACGAACTGTTTACTCAGAAGGGGGAGCTGAGCAGCTCAACAAGACACAAATGATTCAATTCTATTTTGAATTAACATTTTATTTCACATTATATAACATTCACATACATCATTGAAATTGTCTTTATATAGTAGTAATATTGTTTATGAGATTATTATTATTATTTAATTAGCGTGTTTACGTTTGTCGTAAAAAGGCAAATGGAAAATTTTCGAAATTCTTTTTAGTATTTCTAATGCTATGCAAATTGTTTACCTTATATTGTTGACATTTAATTGTTTAACTAGATTGTGCAACTTAAGAAGAAATTATATTTAAACAGAATTATTAACTTATTTCTTCAAATTATGATCATTATTCAAATTAATTAAAAACAACCTTGAAACGAACACCGAAAAAAGAACTTAAATTAAGAGAAGAAGGAGACAGAAAGAGAGAGAGAAAGAAAGACACGAGAGACGCGTGCGACTAGTTGGGCAAGCAGAGTGTAATTAATGAATCGGCACCTTGTCGGATTGCATTATAAATATTAAATGCTTGCAACATTAAAACGTTCGATTAACTTATAATTGAAACGAGACTCGATATATATCGCGTACTAAGGTAAAACACGAAAACAAAACAAAACAAATTGTACTCGACGCTTTGGTTGAAGTGACTAAAAAAAGGCGACAGACTAACTAGAAAACAATGCGACTAGTGTGGAACGAAATCGAAAACAAATGATTACAATTATAATAAATTAACATTAGGAAGCAGCAGCGGCGGCAAGTGATAAATATCGATAGATCGAGACTATATAGAATAACTATAATTAGTTGTTGCATTGTGCATTGCAAATTACGAAACTAGTTGCGACTTGGCCTGCAGCAGGCGTTCGTTCAGCGCAGTCTACAGAAAGACAAAGAGAGAGAGAGAGAGAGCGGAGATTAATACATGACAAGGCAGTTATTACTCATACGACCGGTGGCCTGCAAACCTGCATTAAAGTCTGCTTTGTCGACTCGCTGGATTCACGTTGCGTTTGCGTGGACGAGTTGAGAGTTGTGGTGCGACGCAGACGACGCGATTCCAGCTGATGTCGCGAGTTCAGCGAGCCCTTCGAATACTTCTTGCCCAGCAGCACGGCCTACAGATATAAAGAGATATAAATATAAAGAATAGTTTTAAATAGTTCTTCACTCACTCGAAATGCCTCGCGAAACTTGTTGCTCATCAGGTTGTAGAGCAGCGGATTGATGCAGGTGGATAGATAGTAGAGCACGCCGGAGACATATGTCATCACCGTGTAGAGGAACTCATGCTGATCGTGCCATTGGGCGCCGCGGGCGGGCGAGTAAATGGCAATCAGCCGCTGTGCATGGAAGGGGGCCCAGCACAGAAAGAAGCAGATGACAACGGCAACTGTGTGCGAGATAGACAAACAAAGAATCGTCAAATAATCGTCACTTTGTCTCGCTCAACTATATATTTTGGTGGACTGTAGCAGTAAGGGAAAAGGGGGGTAGGGGGTTAGAGGTAACAGGGCATAATAAAACGCGCGCGCGCTTCATAAATGTCAAGCATGCCAAATGACACGACGCGATAAATTGGCCAGTGAATGGCTGATTAAACGTGCTCCGCCTCACTCAACGCAAATGCCCCTCCCCCTTGGCTGACTGACTGACAGCGATATATGGCCAGGGAATTAGGCACAGTCTGCTGTCATTGGAGCCGTTTAGCATAATTGCAAACTTACCCAGCATCCTGAGCACACGACGCGTGCCATAATGATTGAGACGTCCCCGCACCGAGCTAAGTTGTGGCCCCGCCGCATTGCTGGCCGTAATCGAACTGGCACCGGAGCCGGCATAGCGATAGAGTATGGTATCACTTTGCACAGCCTTCATCGAGGGATGTCGCCCACGCACGCCACTCTCGACGGCACCACCACCACCAATCACATTGGAACGATAGAGATGCAGTCCAATGCACAGATAGAGCACCAGTATAATGGACATGGGTGCAAAGAAGAAGATGAATGTGGACAATTGAAACGAATGCTCCACAATGACACGCACCACAACGCACTTGTCCATGCCGGCATAGATCTCGATGCCGAATTGTGCTGCCTGTGGTATGGCCGTGAGCACGGCCAGCAGCCAGATGAGCACAATGATGCGTATCGCACGACTCAACTTGCTCATTGCCTGCCCCAGAAAGGGATGACAAATTGCCACATAGCGCTCCACAGTGAAGGCTGTGATGGTCAGCACGGTGGCATTGGCAGATGTCTCCGCCAGCAGGCCACGTCCAATGCAAAAGTATTCGCCAAAAACATATGGATACTTGGACCATATGAAGTACATCTCTTGAGGCACTCCCGAGAGCAGTAGCATGAAATCGGAGATGGCCAGAGAGAAGAGATAGTAATTGGTGGCCGTGTGCATTGAACGATTCTTCTTGATCACAATGCACGTGCTGATGTTGCCAACGACGCCGGTGAGAAAGATTAGGCAATAGATGACAGTGACGGGTATCACAATGGCCAAGGGATCACGCTGTGCTCCCAGAGTAGCAGCTGCGTTCGCAAGGCTGCTCTGGTTGTGATCCGCTGTTGCCGGCGGCGTTGGTATCGCAGACATGTTCAGCGTTTGGAAATGTTCGCCACAAAATTTCTTGTTGTTCTGTTCTTCTGATGTTTGTTGTTTTTTTGTTGCTTTTGTTTATAAGTTGCTAGTTGTTGTTCTGGCTTTTTTTTGCTCAAAATTTCCACTTGCTGGAATTCCGATTGCCGTTTAACTCATGTGTCTCTCTGTGCGTCTCCCTCCCTATGCTAATTATTATAATTCGATGTCACGACCAGACCAGACCGGGCAGCAGGCAGGCAGGCAGGCAAGCAGCAGCTACTGCTCGCAGCGTATCGACTTCTCGATTCTCGATTCTTGACTGGCACGCAACAAACATACAGACGAAATTCAGACGACAACGGCAACGAGGTCGCGACCGCAACGGGAAGCGGAGAAGGAGAAGGCGATGGCAATGGCGATGGAGACGCAGGCGGAGTCGCAAAACGAAGTTAATGTTGGAACGAGTTAAAGTCAAAGTTGGAGTTTAATTGAGAACCCGGACATCCGGGTCAGATTTATAGATTATAACCGTGACCAGGCCGAAGAGCACAGTGCTCCAACACGTACAAGGCCAAGGTAGTTGCGACGAAGATGGCGACCCTTTGATTTAATCCGCAATCCGTTTTCACGTACTCAAATGCCGCACTCGAACCGCACGCTAGCGCGCTCTGAACTTATCTGATAAGCAGCGGCGACATTTTCATTCAGATTTGTATCTACAGTGAGCAAACGGCACAGCGTCGCAGTCGCAGTCACCGTCGCTGCTGTCGTCGTCGTCGTCGCACAGAGCGACAGACAGTCATGTGCATGCTCAAGCCAAGTCAAGTGTTTCGCTTCGAATTTGTTAGTCTCTTTTTGGGCCAATAATATTTCATAGTTATGGCAAAAAAGCGCACTACCCTGCCAACACAAACAACAACAAGACAAGCAGAAGGAAGCCCCAACGCCTATGCACTGCCAGCCCCTTCTCGGTTCCACCAGGCTGACGAGTGACATTTTCCTTTTGGTCTCTTTGTCCGCCCCCGTCATATATTCATTCATTTATTTTATTATATTTCATTTTATTTCGTTTTCTTTTCGTTTAGCGCCACACTAACTAACCAAGCACCCCGTTGCCAGCCTCTCTGTAGTCCCTACCCCCTCCCCGTGCTCAACCGGCAACCCACCCCACTCCGTAGCGGTGTCAAAGTGCGTGCGTTGCTTTTAGAATAGTCGCAAGCACACACACACACACACAAACGCACTCGCAAGCACACACACGCACTGCCAACACACATGCGTCTCGCGTGTTCTTCCCCGTCTCTGCGTGTTCCGTTAGACGCTACGAAAGCTTTCGCCAACTGCTTGCAAAGCGAAGCGTGCTTTGAAAGCTTCGCGCGCAGTGCAAGTTAACGAGAGGAAAGCAGCAAGTGCTCTGAAGATTTCAGGTAGCGGAAATGCTTGACGAGATATACTTTTGTTTATGCCATGAAAAGCGCTTGTTGTGATGAAGCTTTTCTTTGATATTAATTTAACCTAATTAGAAATCATAAATGTATTTTGTAGACGACATTTTTAAACCCTTTTTATATAGCAGACATCTCCAAACCCTTAAAGTATACCATATATATTCTCATTCAGCATCACCAGGAGGGGCGATCTAGCTATGTCTATCTGTCCGTGCATCCGTATGTCCGTCAGTCCGTGTGTCCGTCGTACGTCCGTCTGTCTGTTGAAACGCAAACTACTCTCTCAGTTTTAAAGCCATCTTAATGAAATTTGGCACACATGCTGCACGCTGTAAATAAGTTGAAATGAGCCAGATCTGAGCGATATATTGTATAGCTGTCATACAAACTATCGACCAATTTTCGTTATTTATCAAGATAAGGCAACCAAATTTACTACATCGGAGTTTTTCTATGTATAAATGATGCATATTAAATTTCATCAAAATCGGACTGCTATACACTTTTTCTAAATTTTTTATAAAAAACTCACTCCTATACTTTTAAGGTTTAATATAAAATCATACTTGTCTAATTCTCATAAATTACAAGAAACTTTAATAATTTCTAATTTTATACCCTTTTTTCCAAAAATATATAATTATTAATTAATATACCCTCTTCAAGTGTATAATGAATAAGAAGAAGAAACACATGTATTTTGAACGCTACATCAAATTTATTATATGCTGTATTCTTGATTAAAAATCATTTGTAGGATTCAGAAGAACTTAGTGGAGATTGGGAATACCATTAATTAACATACATTCAGAGAAAACATATTGTAAAGAGTACACATACATTGGTTTATATAGTATGCATGTTCTATGTTGATAGAGCTGTATAAGCTTAGTGAAATCAATTCGTTACATATCTCTTTTTAATCTGGACACTGGACACTTATTCAACCAGCCATCTTCGGGAATTATGAGCCCGGTATTCCTCTTGTTTCCATTATATATTCTTATAGACATTTACCAAAGTTTAAAATATTTTTGTAAGTCATTAGCTTCGCTTGGCTGACATGGAGAGAATCAATTCATATAATATGTATATTAATCTCATTAAAACATTTTGCACACTGATCTACTTAGTTGGGTATGACAATAATTATCCATCTTGCTTCTCGTTTCTTAACTTGTCTCTATCGTGATAAAAGATTACTTTTTTTGGACTCCGTTCATTATATTCTTATGCCGTACATAGATATATATAATAGGGATATGAATAAAAAAAAGTACATTGTGTAAACATTATCTTAACCTACCAGCCTCCTCGGAAATCATATTTCATTCTTTTCTTTTCAAATATTTGTCAATCGTTTTTGTAAAATACGTTCATTAAATACACATATATATATGTATGTATGTATAAATATTTTCACTACAAAGGTAAAGTTTAGTTGGGAAGTGCTAACATCGATACATAAAATATTGTATATGTATATATTTGTAGATCTTTGCCGAAACACGGACTATGGCGATATTCAAACATTTAGACGATATTGTATATAATTTCGATATTTCGACTTCGCGATAGTTACTGAGTAAACTTGTAAAGACATTGAACACTCAGTTATGTAACCTGCATGAAATCCATTTGGTTATTCAAGTAAATATATGTTTATTGTGAATATTTATCAGCAATATATGCGTAATATCTGGTTAGTATGTTATTATAGTACTGAATACAAGTCACAATTAAAGTCTTAGTCAAGCTCGATTATTTTTTTAGTTTAGCCATAGCTTGATTCACTTTTCATTTTCATTTTTCTCTGTGGTTCACATGATATTTAAAACTATTCGATATATAATTGAAGAGTTTCTTTATTTTGTTAAGGAGAAATTATCCTTTTGTGCTGGAAATATTTAGTGTAGTAAGGAGGTAAAGTTTTCGACTTTTTGGCTTGTATCATTTCTGACTTGAGAACCTTTTGAGTTACATTAGGTAATATTGTCAACTTAGGCGAGTTAAAATTATATATAAATAGTTTTGTAATAGGTAAATAGGTGTATAAATAATTACATTTGTTTTCACCTCAGTATTACAACAGTGTGTGTCTCACATTTGAACTTTACAGTAAAGAACTAAATCTAAAACAACTTAATTTAATAGATATCTGGAAATGCAGTAATGAATAAGTTTCATAATGACTAAAAAGCCAATGTAATACATAATTATCTTTAACATAATGCCGGAAATAATTTCGGCTAGATGCCAGTGACTGTATTTAGACGTCAATCTCGATAATCTCTGGCTCATCCTCGTCATCAGTCCCCCACCCGGCATGCGGGTTGTTCTCGTCCAGTCAGTGAACAAGCCTCTCCTGCTATAGCAGCACTTCCTTAAGAAAGGGCAGCCTACGCGATAGAATTCGGCGAGCGGCATCAGGATCGATATTATCAATGCCGCAAGCAATCAAATTCCTAAGACTGCGACCATATTTGGCAACATATTTGAACGACTGTATTGTCATCATCGGGCAATTGCTGAAGTTGAGATTACGCAAACGTTTCAGATTCACCAGAGCCACTCGCACTGCCTCGTCCTCCAACAATGAGCAGCTGGCAATGCTTAGTGCCTCCAGTGAGGGATTGTTCAAGCAGAGTGTGGCAATGCCGCCCGTCTCCATGCGATTGCAATAGTCCACGGCAACACTGAGCAGCTCAGGCAGATTCAAACGCCTGAGTGTGCGATCCGTAAGATTGCGACATCCCCTCACAGTTATCTCGCGCAGACCCCGCAGACGTTGTATGGTATAGGGCTCTTCACCGAAGCCCATGAAACCGGTGTCGGTTAACTTAACGCAATAGTCGAGATGCAGCACACGCAAATAAATCTGACACTTGAATATGGTGGCCAGCACCTGATCTGTCATGCCCTGACGACTGTTGTCCAGGCAGAGTCTGCGTAAGTTCGGCAAACGTTCGAGCATGGTGCATAGAGCTAACTCGTCAATGAAGCACACATCCTCCAAGTTAAGTTCCTGCAGCTGATAGTTAATTTCCGACGTCAAGCCCTCGACCAACCCATTACCAGTTATGCCACGGCAATAAGCCATGGTAAGTGTTCGCAATGCCTTCAAATCGCGCAATGCATGCACACAGCGCGTATCCAACTGGACACAGAACATGACATCGAGATAGCGCAATGTTTTGGGCCACTTCTGTGAAATGCGCCAGACCATCTCGTTGGACAGTGACAACATGCCAGTTAGATCCAGTTGCTCAACCTTTGCTGTGTCCGGCACCGACTCGAGTATATCGTCCAGCATTACGAGGTGACAATTTCCCGATAGCTTCAGTGTGCGCAGCTTGCGCATCCTCTCGAAGGCCATGCACCAGGGATCCGTCTGAATGCCGGGCGAGCAACTGAAGAAGATGTCCACGCACTCGAGTGTGGGTGCATGATCGTACAGCACCTGCAGCAGTGCAAGCTCATTGTTGCGACGATATTCGAATTGGAATTTACGCAGGCGCACCTTGTTCTCTATATGCCGCAACTGCATCAACATCAGAAACTTGAGGCTCGCGTCCAAGCTGACGCCATCGCACTCGAAACCTTCGAGGTGGAAAAACTGCTTCAAATTGATGCCATCCACGCTCATGTTGACACCATCCAAGATGCTAGTTGAGGCTATTTTCAGAACCCTCAAGTTGGGCAGATTTCCATCCATGTTGCGAAAGACGGGCGAATGACGCACCTCAATCTGCCTCACCTTGGGACCAATCATTCGTAGAAAGTGCTGCAGCTCGCGGCATGGCGTGAGGCTGCGCAATTCGATTTGCTCGAAATTTAAATAGGATATGCCACGGTGCACATGCGACTTTATCTCCTTGAGATTATTCTTGGTAATGACCGTTACGTTCTTCTTCACAAAACAACGCCTGTTGACCAAGTCTCGACAGCGCCAATTGACCAGACGCAACTGCTGCAGATCGTAGTACGATAGATATGACATTATCTCAAGCCACAGGTCGTTGGGTAGCTCCATGATGTGCATCCTTGCACTAGTTGATGCCTCTGACGCCATGTCCAACTCTAACTTGTTCCTCTGAAATAGTTTCATAGATTAATACAAGTATCAACGGTTATTGAAGGCACTTCTTAGATAGAAGTGTAGTTTGTGTTATCAGTTGAAATCAGTCTACAAATTTACCCCAGCACACACACGAGTACACTCACATGCATACCATACATGCACACACACATACATATGTGCATTCTTGCATGTATGTATATCCTGTCCTGGTTCAATTAAGCATCCAGCTACAGCCTACTCGATGCAGCCCGGGAAATGGAGCCTGCGACGCCAACGTGCCGCCCTGGGGCACATATAATATTTAGCACATACTCGCACTGCACATGTGCAAGTTATGCGCATGATATGTACATATGCATACATATTATACTCGTACATATCCTGTCAGATGCAGCTCAACCCCCACAACGTGCACAGCGTTTTGATGATGACGTGCACACTATTTGCGCAGCTTTCACGTTTATTATAATGTATATTAAATATTGCAAATATACACAAGATTTATAAATATGCAGATCATGCTGCGTATAGAGCCGGATGGAATACATATCTATGATATCCTCAATGCAACGGATCTTCATTGATTTGGGAATATATATAATAATAGATAAGTGTAGAACGGTCATGCACACACAAATACATATTGTGTCTTCTTTGTTGTGGGTTAATTTTGAGCTAGCCAGACAAAAGAGGGTGCAATTGTTGCAGGTTGGTTGCCAGGTGAGCAGGCCTGTCATTATACAAAGCGAAATTTAGCAGTTTGGGTTAACGTAGTCAGCCAGATGCATGAGGCGGACTATATGAGCACAATATACATTAATTATATTAAAAAAACAGTCAATTTGCCATCGTCATCGTTATTTCATATAACCCAGAAAAAGTCGAGGGTTGTTTTTTAATAACCAAAAAACTGTTGTTAATTCAATCTTTCAGTTTCCACCTCTAAGTTTAGTTACACATTTAACAGCCTAAGCTCTAAGAAGTACTCAATCAAAGCCAAAAAATCATTAACAGCAAATTCTATGAAATTCAAATTTAAAAATTGCGCCGATATTTTTATAGCTGCGATACTTTTATTACATTCTTCCCAATTTTTTACAGATAATGTTCAGTAATGCAATGTTAAATTTCATTATGTTAAGTGTCTGTTAAAACCACAAAGAAGATAATCGCCAATAAAAGTTTGTAAACTATTAAAAATAATTTTTTACTTTTATATCGAATATACATATGTTTGCATTAATATATACACGTAAATACATGCTGTTTATTGCATTTATAAAACCAAAATTCATCTTTCTAATAATACCCTTTATATAACTTTGTGCCAAAAGAAATTGTGTGCAACAGGCAGAAGGACGCATGATAGACCACACAAAGTGTATAATATATATTCTTGATCAGCGTAAACAGGCCAAGCCGACAGTTTATAATTTTAAAAGTATATTTATAAACAAACATAGCTGACTGAAAGGCAGAGTAGTTAAGCATTTCGAATGAACAATGCAAAAGCTGGTCATTTGTTTATTCCAAATGAGAATTTATAGTCGAATATCATATCACAAATGCCTTTTAACAAATAAAAACATTTATATGTATGTAAACATATATGTACATCTGCTACTCAGGTATCTCAAGCGTGTTATCAGCACTAGGGTATTTTTTGTCACAATGCGCCACTAGAGGGTTAAACTAAAGCACCGTTGCATGAGTGGCACAGGTGTTGTTGTGGTTGCCCGGGCAGCAGCTCTCGCCAGTTCGGCTGCATTCGAACGGCGACGCACACGCAGACGAGCCGAGCCGAGTTTGTTTACCACCCACACACACACACACGCACACACAGATGCAATGAAACTGCGTGATAAGTGACACCCACACAACTGCAATTGCATCCCGGGACAAGCGTAGGCTGCAGCCCACGCAACATTTTCAGCTTACCTGGGACCGCCGTGGCCTGCCCCTTTCGAGGAAGACGAATCTACCACGCCTGTCTATCCTGTCTATTCGAGACGCAGTTAGATTATTTCCCATGCAACCAATGAGTTGGAGTTTTTACGTTGCTGGATGATAAGCGGATGAATTCAATACAAAACTGTTGGCATTCACTGCAGCATCCAAAGATATTCGAATGATTTAAAAAATTCGATTATGAATTTATGTTTATTAAATTGTTTTTCACTCTCCTTTTCGTGCACTTTATTAATCTTTTTTTGTTTGATATTTATTCCACTTGTATTTTTGGGAGATTTTTTCTTATTTGACAGCAACCTGCTCGCAGCTCGAGTTACAAAATCCAAATACCACAGGCCGAGCTGGCGTGCTAAGGGCACACAGCTGTGTATCTAATAATGAAAATCAAACTGCCAGATACATTTGTGCAACTCCATAGATAATTTTCCGTAGCAACGCATGCTCGCTGTAGCGCTCTCTCCCGTCCAACGTGCGCTCTCTCGCACTAACGCATGCTCTCCCCTCCCTCTCTCCCACACCCTTTCTCTTGCTACGCACTATTCACATTGCGTTGCACGGTGTCGCTGACGCTCTCTCTCTCACTCTCTCAGTGGCTCTCTTTGTTTATATTTGTTGTTGCGTTGACCCAATTCCAAAAAAATGAAAAACACATAAAAACTAAATTCTGAGCCGGCAGTGACCTTTGTGTTGCTGTTGTTGTTGTTGATGTTGCGTAGGAAGTGCGATAGGGTTACGACAAAATAACTAGCAACAACATGCGTTGTTAATTAACTGTTAATAATTAATAATATTATTGAAATTCACTCTATGTATGTGTGTGTATATTTTTAATAGTTGGGCAATAATTACAATCTGTGTTTTGTCTCATAATTTGCTGCGTTATTTTTCCAGTTTCACTTTCAGTTATCACTTGTTTGAATGAATATCTTCATTATTAATGCATATTACATTATCCTTTGAACAAACCACATTTAAGTTTTACTACAAATAAGTCTTACAGTTAAACAAAATAATTTTACCGTTTTTATTTCGTTCGAAAACTTGTAATCAGTGTTGTAAAGTATCGAATACGGAAATATGCTAGATTTAGCCTGAAATATGCTAAACTTGCAGCACTGCTGGGGGTCACTAAATCGCAAAAGCATCAAATAATTCAAATCCGTTGTTTGAGTACTCTATATGTTCGATGCTTACTGCTATCGGGAACCATCGATAATATCGCGTGCGCCATCACTATTTTGATGCAACATAAAAACCTAGGACTTTAAAACGACGCCAGTGCAAAATATAAACTATTATTATTATTGCACCTTATTGGAAAATTATTGTTTTCAAATATGTTTCATGTCCACATATAAAGTACAGGCATTTAAAATTACTATAAACTAATTTTTTGAATAATGATTTTTTCCGCCGATAGCATCGATATTATGAACATCGGAAACTCTTGATGGTGGCAACTTTCGATGGTTTTAGAGCTCTAGCAACCGCCGCCCTCTTAACTAACAGCAAACTGTTATCTCTATGTTCTAAATTTGTTTTTAACTATACATAATTGATTAAAATTAACTTCTCAAATATAAATTAACGTATCTCAATTAAATATTCTCAATTTCATTTAATCTCTTTTTCCGATTAATGATAAATTTAAAACAACTGAGTGCACTCTGTTAATAACATTTCTGCAAAATGTTAAGCTCTGTGTCGCTTATGTTACTAAAATATCGGACAATTCGTTGAGTATTTTTAGTAGTATTTTATCGCCAACCGCTTGCGATCACACCATTTACATGTGTCATGTTTTTTGTATTACAAGAAACTTTTATAAAATAAAATGTAAGCTTTTGTATTGATAATTAGCGGCACGAACGCGCGCGTATTTTTTAACCAGCAAAAAAGTTCAAGCTACTGAAGCGTGTGTAATTTGTATTGGAAAAACAATTGTTTCACCTGGCTTGTACATCTCGGCCTGCTGCCGCTGCGGTTTTCCTCTCTCTCTCTTACTGAGTCGGCCATTAATAAAGAAACTACAACAACTAAGTGAAAAGCCAAAAGAATACGCAGACAAGAAGGCAAGTCGCGGAAAAGTGCAACAACAACAAATGTGTGCAGTGAAGTGAAGTGAAGTGGCTTGCAAAATTACAAGAAAGCTACTGCAGGAAGCGGCACCACAAAGGTTCTAATATCTTTGCACAGTTGGAAATCGAAGTTGTCGGGTGTCATACAGGGTGTTGCAACATACATACCTGCAGTGAGTTTCATTCATAAAAACTGCACATACTCTACTTCAGATTCCAATTGGTGTCTTGCAGCTGTTTGGCAACACCTAGGCAGGCACTCACACTTACACATGCACATACACACTTACGCACACATGTGCATTGATTTTTCCAACCATTACGTGTGTGTGCGTGTGTTTGTGTTCCGGAAATGGCCAGGAAAACTGTTCAAGTGGTTTTTCATTTATGATTATACGAGATTAACGCTTTGCTGCTCTCCCTGCTGTTCCATTTTGATTTTCGGTGTAAAAATAAACCGTTTTTATAGAGTAGGCGCCCCAACTACCCCCCTTTCTCTCTCTCTTGCGTACACACATCACCTCATGCCACAAAAAAATGTCAACAAGCTCGCATATACAGGGTGCCTCCCCACCCCAGACGCACGTGCAACGTGAAGCGCCAGCAATGCAAACAACTAAAATAACAACAAGAACAAGCAAAACGTGCCAGAAGAAAGCAAATAAAAAGAATGAGAAATACATTAACGTTGCATAGAATATGTGTGTGTATGCATGCGTGCATGTAGCTGCATACATATGTACATGATGTACATATTTGTTTGTGTTTGTGTAATAATTATTGGTCACACTTTGCAGTCAATTTGGCATCTAACGGTTGCCGCGGCGGCCCTTTTGCTATAACGGCATTTCTTTAGATGCCCTTAAATATATGTATATTTGTTTAGTCCCCCAACCTGTGCCGGACAGGTAAAACGTAGAACGGAAAGCAAAACGTCAAGTTGCAACTGAATGGGGAAATAGAGAGAGAGAAAAAAGGCAAAGCAGTAGAAGACACATTTCCGCCCGGTAGCGCGAACAAACCAAAATAGACAACAAAATACAGTGGGCAAAAACAACGAAATGCTTAGCAATAAAAGTGTGCAACAAATTTTAAACAAATCTAAGAAAGTAAACGGTTTCAATACTTAAAAAAGAGAATTTTGTTGAAATCAAATTCGTTTTTAATATAACGATTGCTTGAAACTATAATAAAACAACCTAAAAATATTTTAAACATAATTAAATATATTTTAAACATAATTAAATATATTTAATAAATAAATAACACTTATATACATATATTTCGCTTAAACGGTTTTCTTTTAAAACGTGCAATCTAACGTATGAAATACATGTCATGTATTGGAGATAGTTTCTTCTTAATTGAAAAATAAATAAATTAATTTATTAAAAAAAATTAACTTAAAAATGATATAAATAAATAATAAAATATAAATAAATGTTGAATAATCTCAATATATTTCGCTGTAAAGTTTATTTTTCTAAATGTGCAACATAAATTTGAATTCTGGAATTATCTGCTGACCCCACAATGCATCAACTATGTCGCTGACGTCGTCGCCTTTTGCTGTGTTGTCTTTCGCATGTGTGTGTGTGTTTGTGTGGTTGTTTGTGGCTTCTCCTCACACATGCACACATACAACAGTTGCTTGCAGCGCACTCAATGCACTTGCAGTTGCTTTGCTGTTGTTGCCTTATATTATTGCTGCATGCGCCTAAACGTATGTTTGGCCCACTTGAGCACAGGGGATTGAGAAGACGGAGAGGCAGATGGAGGCGCCGATGGCTGCGACTGTGGATGGGGATGGGGCTGGGTGTCTGCCACACACTACACACACTAATCCGAATGCCGCAAGTGTTGTTGAGTTTCCTGTGGCGCTGTCGCTCATTAGGGAATAATTTGCATTAGCTGCGGCGCTGCAGCTGAAACTCATCGTCATCAGACACACACAATATGTTGCCAGTTCACACACACACACAGATACATACACGAATATATAGTAAAGTCTACTATATGTGGTTTTTTTTATTGATTTTGCTTGAACTTCAGCAAGCACAAAATGAACAACTGAAACAACAAGATAGACAAAAGTTAACCCAATTCTTGGCGCCCACTCGTCGTCGCACTCAGGAAATGTTTGGAGTTGCCGATACATTTTTACCTAATGCCGATGACGATGACACACAGAGTGCGGAAAGGTGGTTGGGGGCGCCTCTTTCTCTCTGATGTTTTGCTGTCGTTGGGCAGGCGGCCAAGAAGCATAGGGAAATAGAGGAAAAACAACAAATCTAGTTGTTTGCCTATACTTTTCACACCCCAACAACAGGCAACAGCCAAACATTGTTGTTGTTATTGTATATAGAGGTACAATATGTATGCACTGCATTGACTTTTGACGCTTGACGTTGATAAATGAATCATAAAAGCAACGCAGTCAACGCCACCGGCAAACGCATAGACAGACAAACAGAGAGAGAGAGAGGGAGAAACGAGCGAGAGCGTGAGAAAGAGATATCATACAATGTATAATGCTCTGCATCATATCATATGTTTTGCTTTTTCTGCTTCGCTGCCCACGCAATTAAAAGCTCTTTTACAGCTCTTTTACACTTGAATTTGAAATTGAGATTTAAATGCGTGAGTCTTTTAGTATTTTTTTTTTCATTTTCCTCACCTTCTGTCTCTGTTATGTGTGCTAATCGATAACAGCTGTGGCTCTTGTTATCGCACCAAAGTTAGTGTCGTTTAGTGTTTCTGTTTTCTTATGCTACCCACACGATCGTCTCCCACTGTTGCCCGCTCTCTCTCTCTATCTCTCACGCTCTTCTCTGCTTTTTCTTTTCTCTCTTCTGTTTTAGTTTTGTTGTTTTTGTTGCTTGCTGTCTCTGCTGCCGGTCGGGCAGTGGCAGTGACACTCAAAGCGAGCGCCAGTCAGAGTCTGTTCGTCGGTCGCTCGGCCCATATTGATATTTAAAAAACAAAAACAACAACTGCTAAATATGTATGTGGGTGCTTTAACCATTTTCAAAAACAAAAAAAAACTAATTTGAAAAAAATGGATTTCTTGTGTGCCAAAAAAAATAGATTTCAAATCGAGAGCAGACAATTTTAAAAGTGATTTTGCAGATAATCATTAAATCAAAAAGAAGACGAAACATTAAGTGGAAATAAGCAGAATTCACTGAAACAAGTCGCGATCTACTTGTGAATGCGAGTGAATATATACATATTTGTGTATGTGCTTATATACACTCTGATGCGACATTTTATATATGTGTATCATATATGGTACATATATTTCTGCGGATTTTATTATGACAAAGCTAAAGTTGTATGACGCGCCTCGCACTGAAATATAAATAAAAAGTATAAACGAAAAACTAAAGCAACAACAATAAGAACTTGAACAGTGGAACTCAAGTTAGATAAGCAATTGTGGTAGATAAAGCTGCAGTCCCCCTTTCAATTCTCCCGTTGTGACGCATGCTTCAGTTGCATGAAATCATTTGTTTGTTGCTGTTTCAAGGTATTTTCTCTCTCTCACTTTAACAACGATTTTATTCTTTCTCTTGCAGCTGTTTTTCTAACAATCCAAGCGTAAGCTCCACAGGGAACAGATGTCCAGCGAAGAGGATAAACCGCCAGCGCCGCCAGTGCGTCTAACCAGCAATCGTGGCGGCGTTGGCATCGAACGGGTGCCCTTACCCGGCTGTGGGGCCGGGGACCTGCCACCAGTTGATATGCGTCCCTTGCCCAAGGGTGAGTACGATGATGATGATGCCATGGACAAGATAACAGTTTTACATTGATACTATTGATTTACACAGAGCCAGACGATGCGGATCGCAAGAAGAAGACATTGAAGAGCAAGAACAAAGGAACGAAACCTTCGCACATGGATTCCAAACCAAATATATCGTATCCCACTAACTTTGAGCACACTGTGCATGTGGGATTCGATGCAGTCACTGGCGAATTTACGGTGAGTGCTTGTCGGATTGCTGTCTTGTATTCCATAAGATACTTCTTCTTATGCTTACTTCTTGGCCTTGCAATCATTTTGATTTTGAGTCTACGAAAAGCTGGATCCTTAGAAATATATTGCTAATCTCTTGATTTGCTATCTCCATATGTGATAAGAAGCTTAAAGTTTAAATACAAAACAAACACTGAAACATTTTACGATTCAATCGAACCAATGCAATTTGTTAGATAACATTTAACCTTGTCAAAATCAATTAGATTATCAAAGTGAGAACAATAATTAAGTTAAAGTAATAAAGGGATAGTTGAAAACATATATTAACGCACAGAACTGAGAAAGCTTTCGCTGATCTGTATTCTAAATATCAATCAATAGTTATGCGACTTAAAAGTCCTCCTTACTTTTCAAGATAAAGAACAAAGTTTAATTTAAGCTTAATTCCATAGAGCTTTCGAGGTGATTTAGATATTCAAAAGCTAGTAAATCTACTAATCTAAGTCCGTTGTTACTTCAAACTAAATTAACTCTTGATTGCAAACTCTCATTGCAAACATCAATGCATTATTTAGTTGTCCTCTTTGAAAATACCTTATTGTACCTTATGTTGATCTCTCGCGAATCGTCTCTATATCAATTTGTATTATTCATTATAATTTCAAGCTGCCAATGAAAGTAAGTAAACACCATGTCTAAAGCAACGGAACTTGCCTTCATTAGTTTTCTAAGCGAAATTTCAATCATCTCAGTTTGTCAATTGTGTCTTTCTCCTGCCCATTTATTTATTTTCGATATTGGCTCTTCCATAGTTGTTCATCTTTCGTTAAGTTTTCAATCCCTAGATATGTTCTATATAGTTTACACTACACCAAACCTATATACACTAAACTACATTAAAGTTATGGCTAAGCTTGCTAAACGTAGTTCAAGAGCTTTTAGTCGCTGAAGCTAGCCCTCAACTTATTCCTCTATGTGTCATTGCTTAAAACTGAAGCTAAATCCAACCATGCTTTCCCTTGCTGCTCTCTCTCTGTCTTCTATTTTAACTGTGTGTCTGCCCTTTAATTGCTGTTTGAGTACTTCAAGTAAAAGTGTTTGTTTCTGCATTTTACAGGGTATGCCGGAGGCGTGGGCACGTCTGCTGATGAACTCGAACATCAGTAAACAGGAACAGAAGAAGAATCCACAGGCCGTACTCGATGTGCTCAAATGGTTTGACAACACAACCAAACAGAGGCCAAGTTCCAAGTACATGACAAATGCCATAGCAACGCATTCAGGTATGTAAAGAAGCTGTAGTTGTTGTGATCGTGCTTTAATTAATGTTGCCTCTTGCAGGATCTTCACTTAGCCGGGTCAGCAGTAGCAGTCCCAGTAGCACGCCAACCGATTCGGAGCTGCATGGATCGAACAGTGGTGGCAACTTGATCGGGGTTCATCTGGGTAGCATGACATTGGGCCCCAATGCGAACAATGTCTCCGCTGCTGGCCAAATGTTGAGCAACCATTACCAACAACAGCAGCAGCAGCAGCATCACCACTTGCTACAACAACAACAACTGCAGCAACATCAGCAGCAGCTACAGCAACATCAACAACATCAGCAAAATCAACATCAACAACATCAGCAGCTGCATCAGCAACAGCATCAACATCAGCATCACATTGGCCTAAGTCAATCGCATTCATATAATTTTGCAGGCCACACTGCATCCTCATCCACATCGCAACATTCATCTGTCAATGAGGACGATATGTTGGGCACTGCGCTGCAGCAGCCACCGCCTCCGCCAGTTGCCTCACGGCCGGAGCGTACGAAGTCGATATATACGCGACCCATTGAGGAGCTGCTGCCGCCGTCATTGCCAGCTGCACCGGCTACGACGCCAACAACGCCGCTGCATAATCATAAAGTCCCTTCGGCTGCTTCATCATCTTTGCCGCTCAACAATGCCACAACGACGCTGGACAAGAACAAGAACAATGCAAGTGAGTTAATCCTGCGACGATATAAGGCGAACTGTATGCTACTATACTTTGTAATCACCATCGCTATGTAAAGCCTTTGCAGTGTTCTAGAAATGTTTTAAATTCGCTGCACCATCCATATTGTCCCACAAGTCCGTTGCTAAATTAAGTGTAGATCTAAGTCATTATACAATTCGAGATTGATGGTTGTCCGTATAAATGTGGGGGGAACATTGTGTAGTTATTATCAAGCACAGCTTGCAATCATTAATTATTGCTAGATTAAACATTTACTTTCCTATTATAAATTCATATTATGTACATAAGTTAGAACTGCAAAGGTTAAGCGAGAGATACTTCGATGCTATTTCGAAGATAGTTTCCGTTTGTTTGTTTGTTAGTTTGTTTGTTGTTGTTTTCTTTAGTTCACGACTAATGGTTATTGCGTAATGTTAATGTTATTGTTATTTGTATCGCCTCTGTGCCTCCGTTCTGTTCTGTTTTGAAATTGCTTTTGAAACTGCTGCTAAACTCAACCAACTGTCGAACATCAGCAACAAGTGCATCTGCAACAGCAGCAGCCGCAGACACCTCCGCAGAATCAGCAGCAGCAACGGTAGCAGCAGCAGCAACAACAACAACAACAGACACAACATCAGCAATTGTGGCAGCAACAAAAACAACAGAAACAGAAGGCACAACAGCTGCTGCTAATCGTACTTTGTCTGCTATTCCAAATGCTACTACTACTACTAATTGTCCTCCTACTACCAGTACCAGTATCACTGCAATTGCTGCTCCTAGCAGAGAGGAGCAGCAGCAGCAGCAACAGCAGCAGCATATTGAGTGCACTGCAGCAACAGTTACAGCAACAACAACAACGACTAATCACGACTCTTCTGCTTCCTCCTTTTCATCGTTCCCCTCGTTTCATGATGATGATGCTACGCCGCCACTTTGCGCCAACGCCTTGCCTTCTATCCACTGTCCGACGCCGACGCCGACACCAACGTCTTCCGTACGCCATTCGGCTGTACCAACAACAACAATTACGATGGTTACACCTGCAACACCTGCCTCAGATCTATACCATGATCCGACGGCCGCCAACAATCTTAATGCAACAGCGTTGGCAGCAACACCAGCAGCGGGCACACAAATCGCTGTGCCGCAACAGGCGGCGGCGGGTGCTGCACCAACAACAACGGCAGCAGGAACAACAACGACAACAGCTAGAGCCGCAAATGCCAAGAAGAAGAAAATGTCTGATGAGGAAATACTTGAGAAACTGCGCACCATTGTCTCTGTGGGTGATCCAAATCGCAAATACACCAAAATGGAGAAAATTGGACAAGGTGCATCGGGTACCGTTTACACAGCCATCGAATCATCCACGGGCATGGAGGTGGCCATCAAGCAAATGAACTTGTCACAGCAGCCCAAGAAGGAGTTGATCATCAATGAGATATTGGTAATGCGAGAGAATAAACATCCGAATGTTGTCAACTATTTGGACAGCTATTTGGTATCAGAAGAACTATGGGTCGTCATGGAATATCTGCCTGGCGGCTCACTGACCGATGTCGTAACCGAGACCTGCATGGATGAGGGACAAATTGCCGCGGTTTGCCGTGAAGTATTGCAGGCACTCGAGTTTCTGCACGCCAATCAGGTCATTCATCGCGACATTAAAAGTGATAATATACTGCTTGGTCTGGATGGATCCGTCAAGCTGACTGATTTCGGTTTCTGTGCGCAAATCTCGCCGGAACAATCCAAACGCACAACTATGGTTGGCACACCCTATTGGATGGCGCCCGAGGTGGTTACACGCAAACAATATGGACCTAAGGTATGTCGGTAATATGTAAATATCTAATTTGAGTTGCAATTAAGTTTCATTTATGCATTTTGCAGGTCGATTTGTGGTCGCTAGGCATTATGGCCATTGAGATGGTCGAGGGTGAGCCACCGTATTTGAATGAGAATCCGCTGAAAGCATTGTACCTCATTGCCACAAATGGCAAACCGGAGATTAAGGAAAAAGACAAACTGACGGCTGCATTTCAAGATTTTCTCGATCAGTGTCTGGAGGTGGAGGTAGATCGCCGTGCCAGCGCCATGGATCTGCTCAAGGTGAGTACAATTTCTGTACAATTTGTTTTGATATTCATTTATTGTTTATTTTATTGCAGCATCCATTCCTGAAATTGGCGCGTCCATTGGCGAGTCTGACTCCTTTGATTATGGCCGCTAAGGAGGCTACCAAGGGCAACTGATTGACAACCAAGAAACAAAAGCTTATTTAACCATTACTAATGAATTACTATTACAACAAGCAACACCAGCAACAGCAGCAACAGAGACAAGAACAACAGCAACAACAACAATAGCAACAATATTAACATTTATGCGTATGAACAACAAACAGAAATGATGAAATGAATAGTAATTATGATTATTATGATTATTTATATAAAAACGTATTTATATACACATACACATATATACCTATTATATACATGCATACATTATCTATTATAACTGAATGAGATGAGCCAAGTGTGTATAGTATAATTCAAGATATTCTGTTCTTTAGTTACCTACCGATTTGTGAACAAATTCTCAATCAATTTTTAAATATTTTGCTGCTTATTTGTTATACCAAATTAGAAGGCATTTTAAATGCCTTTGAAAAATATTTCTAAACAAATTCAATAATAACAAATTCATTTAACATTTTAAGAACAAAACATTAATATTAAAGTACATTTATAAATTGGCATTTGCATTTAAAATCCATATATAAATATTAATAAAATATATAATATTTAAAATGATTGTATAAAGAGAAAAAAAACTTATGATTTCTATTGTTAGTTTTTCGTTCATTTTCTATAAGAAACAACTAAACGAGAGATTGAAAGAGAGAAGAGAGGAGAACACACTATGAAATTCTACGCTGTAACACTTTAATCACTTAAGAGTATTATTATTTAACTGGTTAATTTTCGAGCTTTTGCTGCATTCAGTAGAACTTGTATTTAGTTTCTTAAATTGCTTTATAAAATAAAAACAAAAATATATATATTTTTTATATGTGCTTGTGGACTTTTGTTTTATCATTTATCAGATTATCCACTATTAATCTACATACATTAATTATATGTAGTTGAGATCCATTCTGTGTTGAGCTTCACAAAGTAACTGTCCAGACCATTTCCAAAACACACAGATCCCTTCATGCATTGTTCATATACACATCAATAAGAGCCTCACACCGATTTGTCTGTGTATGTAGTTGTAAATCAAAATCATAACATGTACTAATTGTAAAAGAGTCTACCATTCTATCAAAAAAGAGCCTGTATTTTTCAAACACACCAACAATGCAAATGTGGTCAAAAGATATAGAGTTTATTGAACTATTTATATAGAAATAGCAAATAGAGAAACAAATTAAAAATAACAAAAGAGAACACCACTCAAAACAGTTCAATAAATTGATAGTAGCAACTAAATATATATGTCTAGAGATTAAATAGTGTATAATGAGGAGGAGAACGAGAACCATGAGAAAACCAGTTACTTTGTGCCTAACCTAAATATGAATAAAAAACCAAAAGCAAAACAATTGAAATGCATTCAATACGAGCAACAAGAGCAACAACAATTAATTATATTAAAATACTTATTAATAGCAACTAACTGATGTAGAATAAAATAGTAAATCAATAACACATAGCACGTAGCGCGTAGAGCAGAAAACGGAAACACCAATCATTTATTTCTCAATCTATTTTGCACAATTCTTATAAAAAGTTATAATGGCTTTTCAATTAATTTCTCTTAAGTCGGCCCTAAGACGGACAAAGACATTTGCCTCTCATATTGATTAGTATGTACTTTCTAAGATACTGTGATTGAAAGCGCATTACGGAATACTACTTTATTTACTACTGAATATTATACATTTATGAGAGCAAATTGTTTCGTGTTCGTGTCAGCCTGATCTGCACTTTAAAGTGGTTTCAAGTAGTTGTCTTCTTTTTAGCTTTAATTAAATCATTTCTAAATTGTTTGATGACCTTTGATCAAATTTTATAGTTAGCTGAAGTCAACTTTCAGGTTTTTAGAACGTCTGCTTGATTTTTCAATCAATTCAATGCTTAAGTATGTCAAAAGTTCAATATGGGAATGTGGGCTGAAGGAAGTATACCAAATATTTCAGGCTTTCCTGAAGGTTCAATAAATGTTAACATTCTAAACAAATCAAAGACAGATCGATATCATCATTGTAGAAACTCTTATTTATCTAACGATTTATTGATCGGATTGACTCAATGGATATTAACTGGAGGACGGCTCACATTCGAATTATATAGTATATATCGAATAGTTCGACTCTCTGTTAACAGTGCAACACAAAGAAAATTTAGAAATGAAAAGAATATAATATTTTATACAAGTCACACGGTGCGCATTATTTTCGCTATTAGTTCCTAACAGATACACAGACATTTACATTGAAGTACACTAAATATCTACAATAATTTGAAATTCATGTGTTTAAAGATCTAAAACAGAAGCTCCAAATTTGCGTGGCACTAACGTTGAAAACAAATATTATTGTATTTAGTTATTAGGAACTCAACAAAAAGTTCAGAACGAATGTGTATTAAACAATAATGATAGCGGAGAATGGAAATATATTAACATAAGGTACATATACATATATATATATATAGAAATAGTATTATGAGATTATGACAGAAAATCTGGGTACAGACAAATATATATAATATATATGTATATATGTATGTACTATACAACAGATGCAAATCTAGTTTAACATATAAATGATCAATAAAAATATATATATACAAAAATGAACACGAATTTGACAATTGAGTTCTTTTTTCCATTTCGTATTTATTGTAATGTAGTTACATGTTCTTTGAATGAATTAAAATTTTTTTTTAATCGCTACGTAAGTCCAATGCTTAAAATAAATGGGGGTTTTGAGTTGTTTGTATTTTATGAATAGTGTTTTATTTTCGGCTTTATTTATTGCGTCTTGTGGACTCGGAGGCTGTAGGTGGAGGCGGAGGTCCACGTTTGTTCATTTCTTCCAAGAATGTCTGCAGAATATTACTGCGCTCTTCCTCTAAATGATCCAAAACCAAGTAACTGGAAATTTTAGACAAACATATTATTTGCACGTCATATAAATAGCAAAGTGTTATTGACTTACCGTTTATCGTTCTTGAGAATATCTTGGATTTCCTTAAGATGATTAGCATTCTCCTTAATGAGATCGCAGCTCTTGTGAGTAATGAATTTGCATTCCTGCAACAGTTCACGCAGCGCAGTCTTGGCCTGCATTGTTTTGTCCTTGATGTAATCCCGAAACTCTCGCTCACCCTTATCTGAACTGTATTTAAGATAGCGAGGATCTTCTTTGACTAGTTTCTTGATCTCCTTCCAGGTGCTAGTCAGTTGTAATGTACTGATCTCGTCGAGCATTTCACGGAACTTCTCGCGTTTCTTCTTCATCAGATTGTCAATGTGTTCATTAAAGATTCTAAAGAGTATACAAATGTTATGGATTTGTTATAAATCATAAAGGCTAATTACTCTTTTTTCTTTACTAACCGTTCGCGATCATCTCGATCAAGTGTCTCAATTAGCTCCCAGCGATGATCTTTGCGTAGCTGTCGCTTTACCTCCTTCCAGGTGAAGTCGGGTGTACGCACCAGATCAGTCAGCAGTGCCGTAAAGTGTCCAATGCATTCGTCCCTCTTATGATGCTCGCGCTCCTTATCCCGATCGCGCAAATGTCCCGCCAATGTGCGATGTACTTCCTTCTCTCGTTCCCGAATGCTTTGTTCGGCACGTAACTTACGCTCCCTATCCTTCTGCTTTTGTTCGGCTTCACTTTCACGTTGACGCGCCATTTCGCTGTCCTCGCTGCCCGCCCGCTCCTCAGGATCCGTGTCATCATGGTGTTCCCCTTCCTCCTAAAAATCAAACCAAGTTTTTTGTTACGTGTGTGTTCACAATTCATATTTTTGCATACTTACAGGTGAGTCTGGCTTTTTACGATCTGACTTGCTTCTTTCCTCTTTGTCACGCGATGATTTACGTTCTCGATCCTTCGAACGACTACGATCCCTACGACTGTCTTTGCGGCTCTTTTCTTTATCCTTTCCCTTATCTCGTCGATCCGATTTGCGATCCCGTTCACGCTCTCGATCGCGCTGTTCACGCAGTTCACGATCTCTGCGTTTCTCCTCCTTCATGATGTGCAAATAATCCTCAAAATACTCTTCGCGATACATCGAATCTACTGCACGATACCGAGGATCTGATTCAAACTTTTTCTTGATATCATACCAACGTGTATGACGCTCAATATCGTGTCGTTCCTTCAACATGTCCATAAAGTCCTTTCGTATCTAAATATTCAAAAATTCAACATGACAGCCATGCGGAAGAGAAAAGAAACGAGTTGAAAACATGAATTAGTTACGCCTTTGGAACAGATGTGGATATCGCTTAAAGCTCTACAACTTATGTACTAACTTAACTTGTCTTAACGATAAGAGGTGCTTATAATTATGAAACATAGTTACACGATTTGCTTGGCTGTAAAAGAACATTTCGATTAGCGTTATGAAAGACGTAACTGAAAGAAAATTGCTGGCATTAGTATGGGCCACAACAGTTGTTGGAGAATTGCAATGAAATAAATAATATACAGACTTTAAAGAAATCAGAAATTAAAGTTGAAAACATGGATTTCGTAGGATTATTAAGGGATTTTTTTAGGGATTATTAAACAATAGTTTAAAACTATCGGACATGTTAATAAATGTACAAATTTCTCCATTTTCAATCACAGTGTGTGGACCCATGAGAAATACTTCAGCTTGGCCGAAGCGTACAATTTATAGAACTAAACATACAAAATACATAGTACAATAATATAGTATATAATATATATATATAAGATTAGAAGAGAGACGAGAGCATTTCAACGTTCTGTCGCAGCGTGTTAGAGCAATGTAAGATAAGGATAAACTCTTTTCAGGTTGTCATCTCTCTTACATTGCCCTGCACAGGCTTTAGCTATAGGGTATATATTGGTTATCCTGGCTTGCACCTGCTGCCATATTCACAATACAACTTTGAGAGATAATTTCATAAAACAAAAACAAAAATATTGGATTAATTAAATTATGCATTATTCATACTGTTTGCTCAGCCTCGAAGCCACCTGTACACGTTCGTTTTGTTGTGTTGTTGCTGTTGTTGATGTTGCTGATGTTGTTGCTTGTTTGCTGGCCGTTCTCATTGTTGGTTGTTATAGTTGCTGATTGCGGCATCGGCTTCCAAAAACCCAAACATTGATCTCTCTCACTTCCAACATCAATATCGATCGATCATCATTATGAACACACATAACGCCAACTAAACAGCATCATCATCAATTTTCACCATCATCTCATCATCATCATCATCATGATTGGCACAACATCATTCCTAGGCGATACGTGCGACGAAGGGCGGGGCGGGAAGTGGAAATCACACCAACGATTATCAGGTAATTTTAAATTTTTGCATACCTTTTTCATTTTTAGTGATTGATAGTTATTTATTATATAGTTTGTATTTTTTTTTTTTTTTATTTGTTTGATTCCAAATTTGTTTCTTAATTGCAGAAAAACAAATTTCGTTTTTTTGTTTAGTTTATTTTTTGTTTGTTTTGTTTTGAACTCACCACACAGACAGATTTGCAAGCGTGTGCGTGGTGAACTTGAGCTATCAACTTTGGCCTGGAACGGGGACCATGACGACAACGAGATGACGACAGGAACGACGGCAGTGTGTGAATCAAATTTTGGTAGGTGCTTTAATCTGTGCTGTAATCGGTGGTTAGCTACAAGTGGCAGCTATTTTATTTGATGGTACCGAACCACATTTATGCAACATTTGCAACCGAACCAAGGTCAAGGGGCAATCGTTCAGATCGTTCGGGGGGGATCGATCGGTTCATGTTGTGTGTGTGTTTAATTAACAGAAATCAATAACATTATAAAAATACGTTGTATACAAGTAAGAGTCAAGAGTCATATAACATATATAAATATATAGATATGCACATATGCATTGTATATGGATATGGATATACGTAAGTGGGGGCGGGCCATCACGCCATGCCAAGCCAAAACATACCTGCTCTTTCCTTAATTGCTTGTCTTCCTTCTCGCGACGACGCACCTCAACGATGAACTCATTAAACAAACTCTCCCGCTCCCGGACCTTCTCTATGGCACGGTAACGTTCCTCCTTAGCGTTGCGCTGACTGAACTCCGAAAAGGAAGATCTATTATGGGGAAGAGTATTCATAGCTAGAGGCTTGCCGAATTGATGTATATGGTAAAGATCTTTATACTTACTTGCCATGCAGCTTGGCTTCCTCCATGAGTTTACGGAAATCATCTCGCTTCTGTCGCATCTTGTTGCGCTTCTCCTTGCGCTCCTCCTCTGCCCGATCCTTGACATACTTTTCAAATACCTGTTTGCGTTCCTTCGATGTCAGCAGCAAGTAGCGCGGATCGAATACAATCTTGTGTAGTTCCTTCTCCCAGGTGCTGAATGCCGATACATCTTTTTCGCGCAACATCTCCTTGAACTGTGTAACGCGTGTTTCCAGTGGCACCACGGCACGCTCCTTAGCCGCTCGCTGTTCTGCCTCCAGAACGGCATCCATGTTCTTCTTTGACTTGGTAACTGTATATGTTGAAAATTAATATAAATATTTATATTAATATTTGTTTTTCATTCAACTTACACATGCGCACACGTTTTGTGGGCACTTCCTCTACACTGGACTCGGATTCAGTGCGTATTTTGATGACTTCTCTGTCATTCTCTTCTTCATCCGGATCCAAGCGCTGCACCTGCTGTTGCTGCGGTAGCTGCTGCTGTTGGGTCTGCACCAGTTGCTCTTGTGCCGTTGAATTTTCGCCCGGTTTCTGCTCTGATTCATTGGATTTCTCCTCTGCCGTTTTAAGCTGCTCGGGGCGTTCGTTCACCGCCTTATCGACATCCTCGCGATTCATCAAGTCCTCCGGCCGATCCCAGACAGAAGTCCGCGTCGATGGATTGTAGAAAAACACGCGGGCATCGCCAGTCCAGACCACACACCATGGTGTACCCGCAATGGGTGTACTGGTCACTGGACGTGATTTATCTGTCTGTTTGGCACTGGCTGCCGCAGCTGCTTGCTTCTTTTGTTCTTCTTCCTTCTTGCGCTTCTCCTCGGCAGCCTTCTTTGCTTCCTTTTCGAGAGCAGCGGCCTGAGCCGCCTTATTGTTTTCGTTGTTTGCCTTCATGGCAGCTGCAGCAGCTGCAAACGCTATTTGCGGATCAAAGCCGGGTGCGGCGCCTGGTGGCATATGCATTAATGGATTGGGCAGCAAATGAGGTGGCATGCCACCTGGCGGTGCACCAACTGGAGGTGCTTGAGGTGTCGCACCTGAATGTGCTGCCATTCGAGCGGCTTCCATGTCGCGCAATGCCTGCGGCTTCTCCCAAACGCTTTCACCACGAGCGGCGTGAAAGTAGTAGGGACGTCCATCAGGAGCACGATGCTCTGACCACTCGGCTGCACGAGCAATAACCGCTGGATCAATGATGCCCGGCTTTATGATTAGATTCTTTGCGGGCTTATCCTGTGAAGCTATCGGAGGCGCATGCATATGTTGCTGCTGCTGTTGCTGCTGCCAAGGTGGAACGCCAACGCCCCAGGGGCCTGTGCCGGGTGCAGCGCCGGGAAAGCCATATGCTGGTGGCGGCATGCAAAATGGCGGTGGTTGACCAAAACCTGGTGGCGGTTGCATTCCAGGTGGCTGCTGAAACATCGGCGGCGGCTGTTGACGCACATTTGGTGGCGGTTGGCTAAGCAACGGTGTTGCAGCATTCGGTGGCGGTTGATTTAACAAATGGGGCGGTGGTTGCGAAGTCAGGTGCGCGTGTCCAGCCAAAGTTGCCCCCGTTGTAGGACCTTCCGCATGATCGCCAGCATTCGAGTCAGCTTTAGCAGCGGCATTTGGCTGCCGTTTGGCCATCTCCTCAACCTCAACTTGTGTCATGATTTTTATATTTGGTCCGTCAGGCCGTGTCCAGGTTGTCTCTCGCGTCACGGCGTGATAATAATACGAACGGCCATCTTCGGCTTTTGTCTCGACCCAAATTTCCGGTGCCTGTGCTACTCCATTGACTCCTGGCGGCGGCTGTGAGTTGGTTACCTGCTGCGATGCCGCCTGCTGTTGTTGCAGATGCTGCTGTTGTTGTTGTAGTTGTTGCTGTATCTGTGTGTGCTCGCCAATGGGACGACCACTAAAAGCATTAAACGGCTTGCTCCTGTAATAAATATGCGTCAACGCAACATTTTACTTATGATAAAATTAAAAAATTTAGAGAATAACTTACCATTGCACATCGGTAATGATTGCTTTTTCCTTAGCAATTGCCACCCCGTTGGGCCCGTCTTGACTACCACCAGAATGTTTGCCATTTATTGCTGGCGGCGAATTACTTTGAGAGTCTTGTGGGCTTCGACTTTCTCGATCAGCATCCATGTTTTCTTCTAAACTTGTTTCCATTGCACAATTATAACACAATCCTTTCTATTTAATTTGCATTTACAAGTTTGGAAAAATTTTCTACAATTTTTTGCCGCTATCGATAAATATTGACCGTTTGGCTATACAAGTTATCGAGTATGTCTTGCTGGTTGGCAACCATATAATTATCGATTGAAAATAGCTATCGTAAAAAATACCGAAAAATATCGAATTATTTATTTCTAATATTTAATATTTTCAAAAATTATCGTAAATATTTTTGTAATTGGATTTATACATAAATGTGATTATTTAGACAGTTTGCTTAAAATTAATACATTCCTTTTATTATAATTTGAAACATTTTTTTTAACTCATTACCTATATTTAATTTTTACATTGAAAACATCTTATTCCCATAACAAAAACTCTATTTTATTTTGTTAAAAAATACAAAAATCATTGTTGTTAGAGATTCTATTACTACGACAAGTTGATATTTTATAGTAAACCATACCCAATAATGAAGTACAACTGTAGCTTATAATTGAAATTTCATAGATTACATGGCATTGCTAAATTGGCATTAGCTAAACTCTTAGTAAGATCATTTCAAAATGAACCTCCAAAAGAACACGTTATTGTTAACTATCCTTGCTGTCTACTTTTGCTGTGTGGCTATCGCTGTGGAAGATAAGCCTGCTCCAGTGGAGGATAAGCCTGTTGCAGTGGAAGGAAACCCTGCTGCAGGAAGTAAGTCTGATGCAGACGGTAAGACTAATATACCCGATAAGCGCTCTATGCCACCAAAGGGTAAGAAAGCTTTAAAACGCTCTGGATCCGATAGCGAGAGTAAGAAAAACAAATATTGCGATGCTAAGATGTGCCCACCCGGCAAGAAGCATGTGGGATGTGAAGAAAAATCAAATGTAAGCTACGCTACTTTTTTTGAACCATGTGATATACATACATTTAAAAAATAATCTATGTTTATTTATAAGTGGTATGGCGGCAGATGTGCCATCGATGCACAACTTCTTGCTTTGAATAGTGAGTTAAGGGAGTTTGTCTTAGACCATTTCAATACTCTGCGCGATTCTGTGGCACGCGGTGGATTTAGCGGGTTTACTGAAGCTTCCCGTATGGCCACCATGGAATGGGATAAGGAACTTGCCCACGTTGCAGTGTTCAATGTGCTAAAGTGTAAATTGAATCGAGATGAGTGTCGCAACACTGAGCAGTTCAATAATGTTGGACAGTCCGTCGGTTATCGGGCAATCTACCATAGATCGGAACCTCTGAAGAGGTCCTTAAAAGCGACAATTAATTTATGGTTCAACGAGCAGGGTAAGACTTCAATGGATGAAGTCCTAAAATACAAATCTGTGTTTGGGTAAGATCAATCAAACAGTTTTTACTTATACCATATGTGATGAAATATTTAAGCTAAATTATTTATTTATATATTTAGTAAGGTAAAGGGCAATTTTATGCAAATCGTATTGGAAAACTCAAACAAAGTTGGTTGCGCTGCTCTACGTCAGACTTACAACGGTTGGCTCCAGACCTATTTCGCCTGCAATTATGCTTATTCACCAGTTCACGGTCATCCGGTATATGAGATTGACACCAATCTGACCTGCAAAACGGGCAAAAACCCACAATATGATTCCCTTTGTAGCGTGAATGAAAAATACGATATAAAAACTCCTATTTATGATGATGATAAAAAGCAACCCGCAGCAGCAAATGCAACAGATAAAAAAGTAGCTTCGGTTAGAGTCTTCGACGATACCGATCCGACGGGACTCCTTAATGCTGAGCAGAAAAAGCGATTAATGTCGAAGTTCGCTAGGTACATGGAAAAGATGAAAAAAAGTGAACAACTTGCTCAAGGTCGTAAGGTTGTGGTCATTACTAGTAACCATGAAATAGAAGTTGACTCTGGGAAAGAAAACGTTAAAGAAAATGAAAAGGATCTCGCTAATCGCATCAATGAAGTGAAATTCCGAATGCGCTCCCGTCCCGCAACTTTACAACAAAGGGAACCTATTCATGCTGGGTATTCAAGCGAAGCTGGCATTTCGGCTAGAACAATCTCTGGCTCCGAAACACTGCCTCACCCTGGCAGCGGTTCGGCCAAATGGATTGCAATTTAAATCTGCTTTGTCTGCAAGGATCTAAAGATCCATAAATAATCCAAATATACAATAATCACAATTGAATAAAATTACATTGCAATGGCCGCTTAAAATATCTCATTTAATTACCTTATTAACTACATAAGGTGGCAATTAATTTGCCTCCATCTGCATCTTAGACCATATGGCATTCAGGCGCATTCGACTCTCACGTAAATGATTCATCAATGCATCCGCACTGAAGTCCGTGCTCGCACTCTTCTGTGCCACTTGTGCCCCAGCAGCCTTACACAGCGTAGCATGACGTTGCCATCGCCAGATTGTCTTGAACTCCTTGCCACAAAATTTGCACACGCGTTCCTCATCCGTTTCGGCGGCTGTTCTGCTATCGGCATTTGAGCTTTCTCGTGTTTTTATCGCATTCTGCGTCCATTTGGGTTCCGGTTTAATGAGAAGTTGTGTTTTATTTATACGCTGCAACTCCGCCTGATGATTGTATCGTATGTGATTGTACATTTTCGACATGCTTGTCTTGGTTCGCTCACATAGGCTGCACTTCAGATAAGATCTATAGGGCAGATGCTTAAAACAATGTTTTTGCAGATCAGAACGTTTTGTGGTGTGCAGTGTCTCGTCGCACTGCAGGCACTCGCTCCTATTTTCTTTGATCCTAAAGCTGTGCTCAATGTAATGCTCAAAGTCGTGTTTCTTGAACACATGCCTGCGCCAATCATCCATGGAGTCGATCTCTTTACCGCATTTGGGGCACAAATAGGAAACGAGTTTTGACAGGCCGTTGGTGGAGTTTTCTAAGTCTGTTTCCAGGTTAACAGTTCCGGATAAACGTTTACGTTTCCTGACTGGTGACACATCTCTTTTTGTTTCAGATTCCTCATCGGATTGCATTTCTTTCTTTAACTGATCAACTTCTTCTTCGCCGAGTGCATCGATTTCTATAATAACTACTTCTTTACCCTGCTGCGACTCTGAATCACTAGTCGGTTTTAAAGTCTGCTCTTTTTCATCAAGCCGTTCATCAAAAACCTTCTGACAAATTGTATCCGATTCTCCGTCATTTTTAATATCATCTTTCCAGTTCTGTCCTTCCTCCTCCTTGCGAACCAAGTCCTCGTACGCATTTAAGCAACGATCTAATGCTTGTTCGCTGGCATTGGTCTTGGAAATGGCTTTAACTTCTGTGTGCGATGATTGGGACATTGCCTCGTCTGGATCCTCATTCTGCAGATCTATGTCCATAAGTGCCTTCTGCAGCAAATCATTCCGCTGCTTTGCAGTTCGGGTTTTGTTGAGTTTCTTTTGTTCTTCTTGAGTGCGCTTAACTTGCTTCAATTTCGCTTCGTACTTTTCAATCTCCTTCATGTGCGTGGACATCAGATGCTCGTTCAACGCACGCCGGCGAGTATAGGCCAAGCGACAATGGACACATCGATATGTTTCCCTATGATCTAGATGCATGAAATAATGATACTGCAGCAGGGCGATCGTTTTGTGGGCGTTCTCCACCCATTTGAAGCATAGCTGGCACTCGTGGAAATTCTCATCGATTTGTATAAAATTGAAATCAGAATAGGTCTTCTTAAGATAGTCATGTTTCTGCAAATATAATGAAAAATATAAGCAATGAAAATGAAATAAACAAATGCATGTTTGCATACCAAATTTAAATGCTGTCGCCACTCTGCTTGCGTACGAAACGCTTTACCACATTCTGGGCATATATAAACCATATGCGCTTCCAAACGTGCATTTAATTTGCTTTGCTCGTCGGTTAACACACTATTTCGCGACATAATTATTGTTTGTTATTTCAAAATTGTCAATAAATTTACTTGTGACTTAGTGCTGGACAAAACATCGATGTAAATCGATATATCGATATTTTGAAATCAATTTCTAGCATCGATATTTCCTTTTCGTTTTTGATGTTTTTCTCTGAAATGTCAGTTTAAAATATACATTAATTATAAATATTGCTAATATCTGTGAAACTGTTATTCATTAACTCTTTTTAAATGAATCATTATTAGAAATTGGTTCATTCTCTTGACTTGGTAAATAAATGAAACGAACTAGTTCCAGTCATTTAACTGATTCAGTTGATTGTGTTAGTGACGTCATCAAGGAATAATAATCTTTCGTGATCAGTTTTATTAATAGAATACAAATTAATTTGTTTCTATTGAAATCAAAATGGACTTCATTAATTACTTGAGAACTTTAAGACTAAAAAAGAAAGATTTTGAAAAGATGGAACTAGAATATAATTTGAATTTAAGTACTTCTGACTTTTTGGCGGCACTGATTCCAACAAATTGTTCGTTCACCAGAACAGTAGCTCATAAAAACAGAACCAGCTACAACTGTTTTGTATGTGTGTGTGTGTGTGTCAACACACACAGCACTCCACATTGTGTTAAAATTTTGTATGTCGCGTTGTTCGGCTGTTGCTCGTGTAAAAATTCTTAAAATTACACAAAGGCACAAACCGCAGCCTCAAACTTTTTTAATGTGAGTGCAACAAACATCAAGGTCAATCAAAATGGGAGCCTGTGTTTGTCGCATGAATCCCGACAATGAGACAATGAGCGTTTCCTCAGCGAGCGCATCGCGTCCGGCCAGCGCAGGTGAGTGCCCGTTTTCACATCCACATCCACAAGCGACGAGCACAACCACATCCACATCAATTTGCATCCATTATCGATGTGTTATTCATTTCTCTGTTGTGACTCTTCTCGCATCGCAGGCATCCCAATGGGAGGCGCTGTGCGCAAAAATCGCCCACTGTGCCATGAGACCATCAAATGGCGCTCGGATGTGCCATTAACCGAAGGACAATTGCGCTCGAAGCGCGACGAGTTTTGGGATACTGCCCCGGCATTCGATGGCCGTAAAGAAATTTGGGATGCACTCAGAGCGGCCACAAATGCAGCCGAAGGTCTGGACTTTCAAATGGCCCAGGCCATATTGGATGGCGCCAATGTATCCGTGCCCAATGGGTAAGTCCCACTTTCGACTCTCTTATCAAGAATTCTAATGACGTGCGTGTGCAGCACTAAACGCTAATTACTTTCGAAAGCTCGCGCAAACGGTACACATCAAGTAAAATCAATAATATCTAGTGATTTTAGGTGACCACAACTCCATCAATGCATGCCACATACAGGGCAAGTTGATTGTCAGTTCATAGTAATTCAGTCGGGTATATTAGAAATCAGCTGAAATTTGTAGAGCTCTCAAAAAATACTCAATTAACAGAATATGACGTTGAAGTTGGGAAGTGTATACAAATGTTATGTATGTCTGTACCTAGCAAAGCCCTAGATTGGTTTGCTGGAATATATATTACATATTTTCGCAGTTTCCATTAGTCACAACTAATATTACACACCGGGATCAGATACGTTTATCAAAGCAATCATATAATAGACTATCAAATTGTATTACAGCTCTTATTTCATATTGCTAACCGACAGTGAGCTCTGTGATTTGAGAAACTCCTTTATAATAGCACTAAAGACTTGCAACTAAATAGTAAAATGATTTCAATTTCTTTTAGGTGTTCGCAATTTGCATTTATTATAAATATGTTTCTGTTCTGAGGGTATTCACTCTTCGACTTTTTGCGTGTTAGCTTTATATTTCTATATGTTTATATATTTATTAGGCGTTCGAAATTTTCATGAATTATAAATACATTTTATATTTTCTGAAGGTGTTCGTAGGGCATTCACTTTTCGACCAGTTTTGTAAATATTTTCATATGTTTATTAGAAATCGATTTTTGACTGACGGCCAAACAATGCAGTCCATAATTCCTGCAATATGCGATACACCTCTTTAAATATAGCACTGACCTTTCCCCATTCGTGGACATGAGTCGAATACGTTCGATCGAAGTCCTTGCTTCCCTGCATGCCCTGCGGCTGTGGTCGGCATTGGTAATACGGAATTTATCAGCTGTTATCTCAGTCCATGCTAGTTGTTGCAATTGGCATTGGCTAATGTCTTTTGGCCTAGTGCAGATAAGATAATTTGGCGCGCTTGGTTACTGATATATGAAATGTTTATGGTTTTTTTTTGGGTAAATCTTCTTGCAGGTACCTCACAGAGTGCTACGATGAGCTGGGCACACAGTATAAGGTGCCAATCTATTGTCTGTCATATCCAATAAATATTGTAAAGGAGGAGAACGGGCGTGATTCACCAGCTGAATACTCTGAGCCCGTCGATGGGGGAACTGAAATCTTTCTCAAGTTGCGCATATCATCGAGCATGACTGATGTTAAACTGCCGGTATACTCAAAGGATACAGTGGGACAGTGCAAAAAGAAGCTGCAGGTAAGTGACCTCCAAAGTTATTAAGTAAGATTAATTATATAGTTTACTAATCCTTTGTTTGCATCCCATTTTTGAAACAGGCTACGGAGGGCGTTGATGCATGCTGTCAGCGTTGGTTCTACAGCGGTAAGTTGCTGGGCGACAAAGTGCCCATCGACGAGTGCAGCATACACCAAGGCTATGTGGTCCAAGTGATTGTCAATACAGAGCACTACAATCACGACAACAGCACGAGTATTGTTCAAATGTCGCTTGCGAGCTAGCAACGCACCAATTCAAAACTAGTCAGCGTAGGTAACCACAGGAGCAACAATAATAACAATAACAATAATAATAACAGCAGCGGCGCCGGGAGCAGCAAGTTGAATCAACTGCGACAGCAGCAGCAACAACATCAGCTCGGTAGCAGCTGTGGCGGCGGCAACAATGTTATGTACTCAGGCAATAGCACAAGGAACTATAAAAAGCACAAAGATCCACAGAAACCACTTTGTGAACGAGAACAACAACAACAACAACACCAACAACAACAAGAAAAACAACAGCAGCAACAGCAGAAGCTAATGTATTGCATTTATATAGAGCAACAATTGCAAATGATTATTGCTTTCACTTGCACAATGCTGATTACCTTGTTTTGTTTTTGTGGCTGTTCGCCCTTTGCCTGTTGTTTCTGAAGTTGTTGTTATGCTTTTGTAATATATACAATTCGCGAGCAAAACAAAAATAAATTAAATGGGAAATGTTTACAAACATATTAATATATAACTACTTATATATAAAAAAACATATATATATTTTTTTGATAATAATTGTATATTTTAAAAAATTAGGCAGTCCTTATAAACGCATCGTCTATATAAGCAGATCTGTAGTTGGATAGAAGTATTCAATATACATAAAATTCACAGTTGGAATTTCAAATAAACAAAATTGTACATTTTTATCATGGAATCAAAAACGAAACACGAAACAAGCGATTCATATACAAGAAAAGAAAAAATGCAAATTAATTACAAACTGTTTATTAACTATTTATAAGTGAATATTGCAAACATTTGTATGTATTGTAAAGAAATGGTAAACATACACGCACACCAACAAACACATGCACGCACACACACATAGAATTGTAGTATTTGGTTGTATTCGAACAAGAAAAATCACCAATATAATTTGCTTCAAAAATATTGAATGAAAAACTATATCAACTTTTGATACATCTACATAAATGAAGCATTAATGTGTAAGAAAGCCAAGCACAAGTTGAAGAACTTTTTGTAAAAAAACAACAACAAAGCAACAAACAGATTGTAAAACTTTGAACTTGCTCAACGTAGTTAACAATACAACAAATAATAGTAGGGAATGTTTGGAGAGGGATTGGAGAGGGATTGGAGAAAGAGAGAGAGCGTTAATATCGCATAGAGTAAACCCAAGTACCTTATATGATATATATGATTTTGCTTATAGTTTTTAGAGAGCCATAATGGAAATACACTGAAGTGCTTATTTATTTAACAAACCAGATGATTTTGTATAATTATTTTCTCTCTGTTAAAAATTAATTAATTTATTGCAACAACACACACAAATCGATATGAGACCGCAACAAATGGAATACGAATAATGTTAGTTTTTATTGTTTAATACATAATTAACAAATACGCATACACAGAAGGTTGGTACGACAAGTACACTGAATCGCCAGCGCCAATTCTTAAAAATAAAATATTAAACAATTATTATACACGAGAAGAAAATATCAAAGGCGTTGTGTGTTCTCGAGGCACGGCACCATCGTGTCTTCAGCATGTCCGTTTGCCTTTCAAACTATTTGTATGTGTTACATATTTTTTATGCTAATTTTTTTAAAAATAATAATAATTGTATTGTAAAAAGAATAAAATCAGATTGCTAAAGTCGCATTCAATTAGCCGCGAGCATCCATTTTTTGCAGTAGCGTGAGGAACGAGAAGGCAGTTGTGATAGTCTGCAAAGGGGGGAGAGAATCATAGATGATTAGCTTATCATGGGAAAGATATCTCATCACTTACTCCTCTAAAGCGATCTATGTTTAGATTGTATATCTTGCCTGCGGTCAGTCGGAACTCTCGCCGTGAGTTGAGCAAAAAGAAAAGATATTCGCTGCGTACCTGCAGCATGTGCAGGTGCCAAGGACTGCGCCAGAGTGCCTCGCCACAACGCTGGCTATTCTGATAGACCAGATCGGCAAAGTAGCAGATGATGAATAGCTCGTAGAGCACAAGCAGCAAGTACTGGCCCAGTGAGACCATGCGCATAAACGAGTTGGCTGTGGTGCTCTTGGTGGAAACGAACGCGACAAGGCACATGAGGAAAGTGACTTCGCCGATCTTGAATATCCAAATGGGATTATAGAAACGTTCCATTTTGGCCAGCGTTACGACGATATAGCGATGTAACTGCAAACAGTTGGCGAATGAATGCTTAAAGGCGCTGGAGAAGTCGCTGCTGATCCCGCTCTGCTGCTCCTGTTGCAGCAATAGTTTTTCCAGTGGCGTGTGTATTTCCCGACAGTAACTGAACTGATTCACCTCTGCATCCGCCACAGATTGCGCCTCTTGCAGTTTACTGTGTGAATAAACTATTACAATGAAAGATAGATCATCTTGTTGTGCCATACCTAAGATCTGCCATGTTAGCACCCACTTTCAAGTAACTTGTGGCCAACACATTTTTCAGGCTACAGAATAGCACATCATATTGGCCAGACATGAGAATACCCAGCACCATGTGAAAGCCACTGGAGGAGGCAAACGAGGCAGCCACCTGAATCTGTCCCATGGCTTGAAGGAAGAATACCACTTCATAGACAATCGGTTGCTAGAAGAGCACATATCAGATGCCACAGTTAGAGCCTTCTACATTTCAACTTACAGTATAGTCGAAGGGATACCAACAAGCCAAGGGCAGACTGCCATCTCTGTAGACTATGGGCAGTGCCAGCCAGAAAATAGTTCCTATATAACAGCAATAGACATAGCTCTTGATCCATATATTGGAGTTGCGATAGGCTCCCTCCATGGTTACGTACGAAAAACCGGGTGCCGAGCGTATCTGATGCTCATCGTTGATGGATCTGATAATCTCACTCAATAGCTTTGGTCGGAAGCGGCGGAAGTATAACTTCATGGTAATGGACCATATATAGATAATAGTTTGTATCAAACAGTTCACTAGAAACTCCAGATCACCTTTGCCATAGAAAATGTAGATCGTACAGATATATAATCCTGCTATATGAATGCAGACAAAGTAATTGAATATCTCATAGATCCAATCGGCGAGTTTTACTAGATAGATTAGGCAATTGCCATGTCTTCGTTCCTCTGTCCATGGAAACATTGATGCCACACACATTGTGTAGCGTATAAAGCCGAAGAGATCTCGACGTTTCCACTCTATTTCTTCAGAGTCCCTAGCTCGCGTCATTCTGTGTTGAGTCTTTGCGAAACACTACCCTGGCTTAGCACCTTTGAATGACGATTGCGATGCCAATAGTCATTGAGTATTTATATAAATATTCTTAAATTGAACGTTGTGAGGCAGTCAATTATAAGTTGGCAAAAGTTTTCTTGGAAATTGAATATAATTTAAATAAATAATATAATGCTTAAAATAAAGTTAAGGGGTTGTGTGGTATACCTACACCTAAGTATGTGAAAGAGCTGAAAAAGCTTTTAACACACCTTTTCTTGCAGGTATGTCAATGGTTTCTATAATTCATGCGTACTATGTTTATATTAAAAGAAACCCAATCCGACCGATATATCCTTACTAAGCCCGGGTTGTATCTTTTGTACTTCAGTTAGTTCAATTTTATATAACTAAGATATGTTATAGGAACCAGTAGTCGAATTCTGGATTTTGATATGAAAACTTCTACTACTGCTTTAATTTTATAAAAATCTATATATAGAATACATATGTATGTAGTTATTCTCTAGCTAAGTATGTTATTCCTCTTCCCACATTAACGCGCTTCAAAGGCGCAATAAAATATAAGGTAAGGGTCTCATTAAAATTAATTTATTTTATTTATTCAGTTCTTCTATCCACGTGCATCCATTTTCTTCAAGAGTGTCAGAACTGAGAAAGCCGTAGTAATAATCTGTAGAAGTAAAAACTGTTATACGCTAGGTCAATTTTTAATAATTCTTATATCTTTTACACTACGAAAGCGTTCCAAATTCAGGTTATATATCTTTCCAGCCGTGAGTTGGAAATGTTGTTGTCCATTCAGAAAGAAGAACTGATAATGGCTACGCACCTGACGTAATTGCAACTGCCAAGGACTACGCCAAAGGGCTTCACCGCAACGCTGGCTATTCAGATAGATTAGCTCGGAGAAGTAACATATGACAAACATCTCGAAGAGTACCAACACCAGATACTGGCCCAGTATTACCATACGAATTAGTGAATTGGCCGATGAACTTTTTGTCCATACAAAGGCCACAAGGCACACCAAGAAAGTGACCTCAATGATCTTGAACAACCAAATAGGACTAAAGAGATTCTCGATTTTCTTTAGAGCTGCGATGATAAATCGATGTTGCGCCAAACAACGCTTAAATGAACGATTGAAAGATGTGGAGAAGTCTTGAACGTTGCCGGAATCTCTGAGATGATGATTTGTAAGTTCTTGAATAGGTGTAAACAACTCTACGGCATAATTATATTGATTGAGCTCAGCATCTGCCACAGATTGTGCCTCCTGTAGTTTTCTGTCAAGAAAGGAAAAGTAATATAAGCAAAATAAAGAACAGCACAACTAAACCTCAGGTCCGTCAGAGTTGCACCCATTTCTAGGTAAGTGGTAGCTAGTACATTCTTAAGACTGCAAAATAATATATCGTATTGTCCCGATATTAATATACCAAGCACCATATAGAGTCCACTGGCGGCAGTAAAAGCAGCTGATATTTGTATTTGTCCCATTGCCTGAAGAAAGAAGACCGTCTCGTAGACAATCGGTTGCTGTGGGTATTGCCAATTTTCATTCATATTATAAGGGATGAGCAGGATTATCCTTATTGAACTCACCTTGTAATCGAACGGATACCAGCAGGCCAAGGGTAAACTCTTATCCCTCGCCGCTATGGGAAGTGCTAGCCAGAATAGCGCTGCTATTTGACAACTGTATATCAGACCCTTGGCCCATATATTCGAGTAGCGAATAGATCCCGCCATTGTGACATACGTAAAGCCAGCTGCGGAACGTGTCTGGTACTTTTTATTGATGAAGTCAATTGTCTCATCCAATAGGTTGTATCTGATGCGTCGGAAATACAGTTTCATGCAAATTGCCCATATATAGATGGTGGTTTGTAGCAGGCAATTGACAAGAAACTCCAGATCACCTTGATCAAAATTAATGTACACCGTGCATATATATAGTCCTGCTATATGCGCACAGACGAAAAGGTTGAACAACTCATAGCACAAATCAAGCAACTCAAGTGGATATCTCAGAAGTACATTCTTCACTTTTCCTGTTGGCATCCAGGGATACATGGCTGCCACACACATAGTTAAGCGTATAAACTCAAAGAGATCCTGACGTTTATGCTCTTCCTTGTCGCTGGTATCCGAGGGAATAATCCGTTTCATTGTCAAAGTTTTCGAAACAGAATGCGCGCCTTTGGCCCTTATATAGACTTTTCCTTTATGATGACCTGTTGTAGTTTAAAGGTTATGATATATTTAAACTTTAAACTAAACTGTTTATCTAATTTTAATAATTAATGTAAAAATTACTTTATCAAGTTTCTGGCCTTTGAATAATTAACGTAATTGCATATCACTCGTCTGTATTTACTTATAACCAATAAAAAGTTTATAAAACACCTCTTTCATTGTACTTTTCAACATTTAATCATTGAGTTTGCAAGCTCGTAGATATATCATTAACTAAAGTGTATACCCATCTGGTTTGATGATTGTTTCGTGAACTGCAGTATAAGTTGAATCTATTCGTTATTATATTGTCTTTAATTGAATCTGAAATGGAAAAGTAAATAGAGAGTTATCTTTTCAGCAGCTATTTTTAAGGTCGATTGACATTTACGGTGAAGGTTGTCATTGATGTAGGAATTGCGCCAGAAACACAAGTGTCTATGAATTGGGAAAATCTACTTAAATTGCTTTTAGCAGTCGAAAACGATTGTTAAACCGTTCATCTGGAAAGTTTGGCAACAACGCTGTGTACTCGATAGTGAATTTCGGCAACAATGCACTCAAATCATTATGACAACACAAGCGATTTCTTTTAATGGCGCTCGAGTGTCAGTACCTGCTCCTGGTCCATTAATATCAAGAATTAAGGTGGAGAGAAAAACGAAAAAGAAGTTTCAATAAAGGACTGCAGAATGTCGAAACTGGCGCACATAGTGACTTCGATATTTAAGGAGCACTTGAGCTCATACGCCGAATTGCGCACACGACAATGCGACAATAGGTCAAGCGTACGGGCGGAGTGGACACGCCCCCGCCTTCGCTCCCAGACAATGCGACAAGTTTCCGTTTCCACTCGATAGATGGAAGATGCATGTTGCACAAAATAGAGACAAGCCAACAATGGAATGCGAGAAATATGTGCGGCAAAGCCGGCAGATGAAACCAACAGTCGAGTGGGCAGTGGGACAAGTGGACAACGGACAACGGATAATGGGTGGAGAGCTAGACTGAAGAACTGGTCAGTTGGATAGCTAAGCATCATCTGCTTTGCCAGAGCTCATCAGGCTAAGCGCAGCCATTGAAAAATGGCCAAGGAAAGGCAGCAGAGACAAGAAGTGGACATACAAAGACTACCCAGTTGGAAAAGGGAACAGGAATGTTATATTGCTCTGGAATGCTTAGGTAATAAGAGAAGCTCTTATGAAGCCGAATAAGTTAAATATGGTATTATTTAGTTTTGATAAAACCTATTAAGTTTTTTGAAAGATAACTATTATGAACTTTAATATGGAACCTTCCCTTTAAGAACCAAACAAATGATTCTAAAATAGTTTTATATAATTGCATTTAGTTCAGTGTCGTTGTAGTTGCTTTAAGTATGCAATCCCAAACCCTTTCCAATCGGGATATGAAAAAACATGTGAGTTTTATTTATTCATTCCTTAATATGCTGCGGTTTCTTTATTGTAATTTCTGCAATGGGGAAACATCATGAAATAGATAGAGGAAATGAAGCGAAAAGCGAACAAAACAAATGATTGGTTAATGCGAGTAGCTGTAAAATGTGTGACGAACGCATTGAAGGTGATATATAAAATATAATACAAATTGATGTATACATATGTTAATCTCAATCGATGTTCAGCTGGCGGAAGGTACCCTCCATGCCGAATAGATCATCGCTGGTCTTTGGTGCACCCGGGCGCAACGATTCGTTGGCCTTCTTGTCCTCCTGCTCCTTGAACCACTTGGTGTTGTCGGCCAACTTCTGTTTCCACCATTGGTTGAGCTCAACAATGGGACCCGCCTTGCCGCCATACTCGTTGGGCAGCAGATCACGTGGCACTACCTTGTACAGGCTCTCGACATCGTTGTGGAAGGTGATACGGCTGCGGATCTTCTCCTTGACGAAGGGCTTGACAAAGTTGAAGATGGTATCGACCAGTGGCGAAATGTTGATCACATGCACTTCCTTCACCTTGACAGGATATGCCTCCTGCACGGCGATCAGGAACTTCTTAACCACCGTCGGTGAGAACTTGGCAAAATGTGAGGCACTGGCGACGGCTGCGTCCAGGATGAACACATCGCCGGCAATACCCACAGATTCCTCGGCCAGGCGAACATCGCCAATCATCAGGGCAACCTTCATGGCATCCAGAATGTGATGCGGCTGGAAATCGCAGTCGATGCCGCGAATGAACGTGATGCGACGTCCGTTGGGCGTGATTCCCGGCAATGTGGGGCAGTGCCTGGTGACGAAGAAGATTCACATTAGCAATGCACAAGGGGTAATGCTCTGTGTGCCTTGCATACTTACACATAATCCAGCACAATGTTGAGCTCCTCTCGATTGATGTCACGATTGGCAAAGAACTCAGGCACAGCGTTACGCATCGTGTAGTACATGTCCAACTTCTTCTTCACCTTCTCCAGGCTGAATTTGCAGCCACGCAAGAAGGTTGTCAGACGCATGTCATCCATGTCCTTGGGCAGATGAGGCTGCGTCTCCAGCCACTCGCGAATCAACTTAATGTCACGCTCAATGTCTGCTGGATCCTCGGGCTCACGCAGCTCCTCGCGTATGCTCACGCGCTGATCGGGTGTGGGGTGTAGCATCATCATCTAGCGAGAGAAGAGTAGAGTATGTTTTATAGGAAATTGTAAATAAAAACTAAATATGGCACCATTTATCATAAAATTACTAAAGAAAATAATATTAAATGTAATCTACAATAATAGAAAGAATATTTCATGTTTCATTCTTCAAAATGTTACAGATTTTTTAAAAGCCCCAAGTAAAGTATTGCATATTGTAAAGTTCAGTATAAAATTTAATTATTTGTGTTAAATAATTGTAAGTGAGAATTTATATAGACAATCTGCATACAATTATGACATATTGACTCTTTCGACATATCACAACACAATAAGATGGTAGATATATTATGCATATCTTTCGTATAATATTCTGCCATAATCGAACTATAGTCGTACCTACAAATTGTTTTGATATAAGGGCTATGCAATAAAGACTCTCAACCAATTGTATTTATTTACTATACCACAAGTGTCACGTCTATGAAACATGACCGCCATTGGCAGCCTTCATAAAAGCTGCACTTAACCCCTCCTGTCTGTGCCAATCATTACGTCTTGACATAATATCTTCTGTACATATCTCTGGCATTACTTATGAAAATATTATAAACTTTTAATTGGACAGCTTTGATGTCGTCTCGTCTCGTCTGGAAGTCACACGCGACTGCGTCGTTTCATTAACATGGCCAGACCTGCCTTATATGAGTTCAGGCTTGTCTATTATTGTTGTATGTATACTAAATAGTCGGCAGTACTTAGACCCAGACCCAGACCCAGTGGCAGACACTGTGTCACGCCCACTTGCGTAAGGTGTTTAGCTTGAAGAGGGGAGAGCCTAAATCAACCGCGAAGCGACCTCAAAACAAAAACTGTTCATGGTTTGCGTTTATTCAGCAATTTCAGGTGACTTTTCATGTGCTACAACAGCGCACGAGACCATAAAAGACAGCAGAAAGTAAGAAACAAAACAAAAAGTATGTTGATGTAGATAAATAACAATAATAATAATATAATAAATAAATGGCGAGCTCTTATGCAAATTCACTCGCTTCACTTGCTTGGCCATGGGGAGCAGGAAGAGGAGTTGGGGGAGGGCGTTTCTAAATACGCGTACTTAAATATTTATTTCTTTTGTTATTTCGTTACGCTCTCTCGCAGCTCGCACTTTGCCCCAACGGTGTTGACTGTTACTCTTTTGTTGGGTAAACTCATTTTGTCTATTTCCCTGATATATCTAGTGGCTAGTCGGAAATATTTAGATAATCTTTATAAAGTTGCCGCAAACCCAAACTCAGCTCAGCGCATAATTTCCCAATCAGAAATTATCAATCTGATTGGAAAGCTCAATCAAGCGTTAAGTTTGCAACAAAAGCGTGCCGGGCCTCATTGGGGGCACATGTGGCACTAGTGAGGCAAGTGGCAAGTTGCAAGTGGTAACTGGCATTTCAAGCGAGAACAGCGGCAATAGCAGCAACCTGCAACAGCAACAATTACTATCGGTTGCAAATGCAACTAATGTGGACATGGATGTGGATGTGGTTGCGGCTTGGACACCAAGAGGCAACTATGCTCAAATTGCACTGTGTACACTCATGTGGCCTGTGCGCTGCTGCTGCAGTTGTTGTTGTTGTTGTTGCTGCTGCTGCCGCGGCTGCTGTTGTTAATGGCCGTTGTTGCGTTTATTGCAAATGTTGCCTGCAACAACTTCAAATATTGCGAAAATCTTCGCGAAAAACCAAAAGGCGGTTAAAATGGAAACGGGTTTATTGCCTGTCTTGGCCTCTCTCTCTCTCATGTGTGTTTTGCTCTCTTGTTCTCTCAGCACGTACATGTATATGCCATTATTATTATGACTTTAATGTTGTTTGAGCCGTTTTTGTATGTTTTGTTTTCGTTTTGTAATTGTGCGGAATTTCGGCACATTTGTGGGCAGAGTTTTCCAGTTAAAGTGGATGAGGAAATGATTTGTAAATGTGCTAAGCTATTGCAGTTGTTGCTGTTGCTGTTGTTGTTCTTGATTGAGCAGCCAGATTGAAAGTAAAACTTGCCTAAGATGCAGTTGACTAACTGCTTATTGTAAAGTGATTTTTCAAAAAGTTTTTAACTGATTCTTTCTAGTTATTAAATTTGGCATATTATATTTCATGGCATATTCTTTCTTTTCTTGAATTTGGCATCTATTATATTTCAGTTCATATTTCTTTTAATTTCTTTAAGCACTACCGCAACGCATTCCAATTGTAAAATTCGTATTCATTGTTCTTTTTGGGCACAATTTATCGACAGATTTTGTTCACATTTTGTCTTGATTGTTTTCGCACTCATTAAAATTCCATGCGTGGTGTTTCTTGTTGTGTTGTATGTTTCCATATATGATAATATATTTGGAATGTGTGTGTATATGTTGAATTTAAATAGCCAAAACTGGCAGGCGAAATTGCGGGAACGGACACTGTTTCTGTTTCTGTATTTTTCGACATTGCTGCAGCTCACCTTGTTGCTAGTGTTAATTGGTTAGTCAGCTGGTGTTGATGTTAATCCTTTTTGTATCCACTGGGCAACGCTGGAGAGGCACAGAAACTGAACCGAAGCGCTGAAGACGTTAACTAAATCTGAATGTCTGGAAACGAGTTACAGGGCGTATAAATAGTCGCCAGCCGCGAGCTGCTAGCCACGAGCAAGATGGAGCCGACGCCGACAACGACAACGGCAACGACGCGGCCAGCTGACGAGCGAACGACAACGACAACGATTGCAGCAGCAGCAACAGCAACAGCAAGGCAGCTCGTGCAAAAGAAAACCGAAAGCCGTTAAACAGATCATGCCATGGAAATCGGTCAAAGAGAAAAATCCGCACGAACCGAAGCGACTGTCTACATATGCGTCTACTACTTCTTGCTCTACGTCGATATGTCTGCGTAAGTTTTCATGGCTTTAGCTGGTGTTGCAGAAGGGAGAGTGCTGCTTGCGGGATGACGTGAAAGGGGGGAGAGTGCCATTTGCGCAAGAGAAGTTCAATGAGCGCACACAGGCCGCCGGCCACAGACCCGCCACGCTCCACTGCTGCCAGTTGCAACGGTCAGAGTTCCAGAGTATCCAAAAAAAAACTGTTATTTTCGCGGCATTAGCCGAGTTCCAAACCAGCAGTAGAAGTGGTCTGCTTTCAAGTTTGTGTCCTAAGTCTTTTGTTATTTAAGGTTAATTGGATACGGTTAGAGGAATATAGGCAAGATATGTATATATGTAAATATATATGGAAATTCATATTTAGATATATCTAACTTTTACTCTGAGAAGAAAACTGCAATAGTTCGTTACATTTGCAAAGTAAAGCAAATCGGTTAATTGGATTAATTTAATATCTTTAGGGGAAGTAATAATAACATATGTAGTACTACTAATCTATGACTATCAATATATCATAGATTTACCGACTTTGCAAGCGAAAGAAAGCTGCGTTAATTCTATGCACAAGTTTCGTTTGTTTTGGCATCTATTCTAATTGAAAACTCTCTGGTACGCCCACTTTATGGGCATGCCCGCTATTAGTCACACTGAAATAGCTGCGTGCCAGTTACTGAAATATAATAAAAGATTGCAGATATATTTTTTTATTGTTCCCCGCATTTGCTTGCACCACATAGAGAAACTCTGATATATATATTTTATATATCGAGCTCGAGGGATGTTCGGCGGCGTGTGGGGGCTCTTGCTGTGCTATGGCGAAAATTGTGCTGCACGCCGAGCTGCACGCGTGTGTGTGTGTAGCTCAAATACAACCGACACGCCTTGGCGTGCACATTAAATTTTTACTTAAATCCGTTTTGCCATAATTATTTCAGCTTATGCTTATATATATAGATAGTTTTTTTTTCGACATTTTTCAATTAAGCAATTGAGCTTCGTTGCAATCCGTAATATCGCAGTCGACGGTCTGTGCGGCGCACACCATGAGAGTTTTCCACACTAAACTGCCGACGAGTCGTTGAACTTGTGCCACTGCCAGTAGCATTTCCTCATTTTCATTCAAATGAAAAACGTTTTCCATAATGCACAACACTGCGGCCGCAGCTCTGCCCGTCGGCATTTGCGTTTAGGTTTATGTTTCGCTTTGTTTTTTTTATTGTTCCACTTGTTGATTGCCAACAGTTATAAATGCTCGCAAGCGAAGTTTGATCGACGGCCAGGGTTGGCCCAACAGCGAATTGCATTTGATTGAACCTGCATGCAGTCCAGCCTAAGGCCTTATGACATGCCAGTGCAAAGGTATTCTTGCGATATGTTAGTCAAAATACAAGTACGATGTACAACTTTTTTGTAAGCAACATATTCATTAGAATTGAAATATATTAGTAAACTGTTTTGATTATTGTACAATTTTACAAATATTATTATTCTAGTTGTTATACAAAATATTCATAATTATCTCATGTTATTTTCTCATGAATTCTATATATACTATATATCAGCCACAATACGTTGAACAACTGTGTTGAAACCAAAAAATTTATGATATGTGAAACAAAAAGTATTTATATTATATATACTATATATATTCTGTCATACATATTTTGTCTTTTCATTAAACAATTCCTCAGGTTATTATTTCTTATTCTTTATTATTATATTTATTATTTTAGTTATTGTTTTCTGTTATTCCAAAAGTGTTGTTAATATTTTTCTGAGCAGTGTTGAGAGTCCAAACCGTTGAGAGTACATTATTTTGCTGTTTGATGGGAGTATTAATTGGATTGCATATAATTTGATTGGTAGAAGAATCTCACCTTCAGTTGAGGCAGTTCCTGCTGCACTTCGCCATTCAGAAGAGGATTGTGTAAAACAATTCCGTACAGCAGTTCTTGAGAGTTCAAAAGAAATGCAGAACACAACCCCTATTTTGATATGTCCAAGTATAACATAATTTCCCTCACAAAGTTTAATACAAATACCCTGAAATATAAGTATATGTTGTGTATATTAATATACAGTAAAAGAATAACATATTACCCTAGTCAAATCTCAACCCAGCGAAAGCTGTACCTCTGCCCTGATCCTCATGAAATATTCGAAATTTCTATTCGTGATCCATAATCTTTGCTCTTGCCAGCGGATTATGCAAGCATCATCAGCTCATCTGAGGGTCATTAAATGTGGCCAGTAATAAAATGACAACTATTTAATGCAATTGTAATGTTCATGTAATGTTGTTGGCTTGTTAACAATGTTGAAGAGTGTTCAAAGTGTTAACAACTGCAAAAGAAATTGACGCAGAAGCTGTTGGCCAAATATAAGAAACACACACACTGAATGAAATAACAAATCGTGCTGGGAAAATTCGCATAAATACGAAATAAAATACGCTAAAATGCCGTGTACCAGGCAACCCCCCCCCCTCTACCTTCCATCTTCTTCTCTACTACCTTCCCCTTTTTGCGGGGCAACAACAATGATAAAGACAAGAAAACTAATTAAAGAGTAGACTAATAAATTAAGCAGCTGCTGCCCGTTATTGTTGTAGTTGCTCTTCTAGTTGTTGATGTTGTTGTTGCATCGCATACAAGTCGAGAAACTTTCGTTGCCGGACGAAAGTCTAAGCCATAAAGAAATTAACAGCAACAGCAACTACTCGACTGAGCAGCAGACAAGGGCGAACAGAAAGGGAGAGGGGAAAGGGCAGTGGGGGCACGACGCGTCGTCGGAAGAAGGTAACTTGTTGTTGCTAACGCGAACATACTTACGTACGACGTAATTCGTGTTTCCTGGCCAAGTAGAAGTTTTAGTGTCAAGCACATGAAAGTTGCAAGAAGAAATCAAATTCCAGTCCCAACCCTACCTAGAAACACACTCACACACACACACAGTCCGCATAAACATGTCTCAGTGTTGGTGCATAAGCGTGGCCGCGTTTCTGTGAGTTCAACGCGGTTCAGCTCAGTTGCAGTCAGAGCTTTAACTTCAGCCGGAGTCGCCAGTCAGAGTCGGAGTCGGAGACGGAGTCGCAGTTGGGCAACTCGAGAAACCATAAACATAAAGCGCGCTTTCAAAATGTACCACTGTGCGTGTGTGTGTCTGTGTGAGTGTGCGTGTGTGAGCCTCTATATGTGATTTTAAATTACATTTTTGCCACATTTCGCTTAAAACACTCAACCAACTTTAATTGCTCACTTCACGTTGCTGTTGTTGTTGCTGCAACTGACTTGGCTAACAGTTGCCTTTGTTGGCTTTTAATGCGACTGCCAAAAAACAAAAAAAAACTATTTCAAAGCACGCAAAATGGCAGACTAGAAATCGGCATTAATAATTTACATTCAATTAAGAGAGTTTTGGCGCATCTGCCCCCACTAGGGGTGTACAAGGGCAGGAAGAGGGGTAAATAGTCGAACTGCAGCGAAGCGTGCGATGCCCAACCAGAGCTCACACGTGTGGGCAGACGAATTACAGGGGCGTGGCTCTGCAGTGTCTGCACCATGTGCAGTTCGTGCTGCTCTTGAAAACGACGAGAGATTTTAATATCAAATGCAAATTGCTGCTGCAGCAGACACAAAGCAGACAAAGTTCCGCACAACTTTCGATTAGGTCATTTTCTTTTCAACATGTTGCACTAATATTGCCACGGTTTGTGTTGCATGATTCATAGCTGCGAAAGTGATGGGCCAAATAACAGAAATAAATATGCACAATAGTACTATATTTAGTGTGTGTGCAGAATAGGCATCACTCTGATTTAAAAAGCTTTCTATAATTCATTTGATTATTTACACCTTTTGAAAGTAGAAAATGTTGCGGTGATTTGGATACTAAGTTTCGTAATAAGTTCAAAGTGTTTAACAAACTCAATGACTTTTAACGCTTTCCAAATAAATATTAACAAAGTGAACGCACATTGAAATTAAGAAAAAAATGTGACCTCCGACCTGGCAAAGGTTATATTGTATACCACTGCAGTTCATAGTTAGTAAAAACTTTATGTAGATCTGACAACACGCTTAGTTTGTCAATCACAGTTTGTTTATACATATATTCTCTTGCATTGATATTAATCTATTTGTTGTATCGATATTCATCATCATTCCATCATTCTCTTTCGATCGCTAACCATCAGTCACATCACATGGGCAGCCATGTTATTTTTAAAATGTAAAAACTTCATCTAAATAAATCACGAAACATTATTTATCATTTAGTAGAAACCCTGACAAAACTCTAGCTCACCATACCTTCTCCGACCATTTATATGCTAAATATATATATAAAATATTCTTTAGTTTAGATAAGGTATTAAAAAACAGTCTAAAATAATTCTATTGTTGGGATATTGCAATTTTGTAATTTTTGACTGCTTGTTTCTATGCTATGAAAAGTTATGAAATTAGAACAGTCTAAGATGAGCATTATTATGGCTCACTAGGTACTTACTACTTCTTGTCTCTTTCTGTGTGTTGCAATATAATTAAAACAATATAAATAAAACCTATGTATGGCTATAAAAACTAACTAACAAATAAATCTTAAGTTATTATAAACTTTTTTTTAAATAAGTTCAGATTTCGTCTTTTAAAAATATGTATAAACACATTTGTATTGATTAGTGCGCTAATCATTTATTTATTTAACTTCTTGAGTTTATAATCAAAGCTTTACATTTGATAGGTAATTCAAGTGAGCAGATCCGTAAAACTGTGCATGTTTAATGGCTTAAAACGTTGACTAAGTAAGACTTAGTTTCGGGTTTTAGATATGCGATATGCCTGGTATCAAGCTAGCTCCAGCAGAGAACTCTCTAATTAAATTAATATATTGCACTCTACTAAAGGTTATGTTGCTTGTGCTGGTTGTTGTTGTTATTCCTGTTGTTCTTTCTATTGTTGCTGTTATTGTTGTTGTTGTAAAACATTGCTGCGAAGCTAACATAAAGCATAAACTTTGACACAATTTGTTGGTACGGCCAACAAGCAAAACAATTTATCAATTTCGAGAATTTTGCAGTTGTTGTTCTTCTTCTTCTTCGTGTTGTTATTGTTGTTGTTGTTGCTGGCATTCACTTGAGCTGCACCAGCACCATGAAGTAGGTGACAACAGCACCGAGCACCTGAAAAAGTTTTCGAATTTATAAATTGTTTCTCCGAACCAACATCGAGCTAAAGAGTGCAGAGTTAAAACGAGGGATGAGGGAGAAATAACTAACTTACCGAGGCAAATAAATCCAGGGAGACAGTAAAGAATTTCGCACCCGATATACTCATGGCCTTCTGGCACTGCTGGCAAACGATCTGCACAAAAGTTTTGGCCTCCTCGGAGCCGTCATACCAATGGCAGGAGTAGGCGGCCTCCATGACAGATGAGCTCTGCAAGCGGCATGTCGGTTTAGTAGAGAGTTTCTCATTCCCTACTCATACCCCCCTTTCTTCATCCTCAACTTGCACTCACCTCTTCAATCAGCCGGTTGCCAAAAATGCAGAAATGAAACACCTGAGCCAGAGCATAGCCCAAATAACCCACCACCGTGAAGGCATACACATTGACCCCATTGATTTTGGTAGCTTGATAGGCGAGCAGGGTCAGCATGATGGTTGATATCAACATGTGCAGCAGCAGGGCAGCTCCGTAGGTATCCCCGATGGCAGCCACCAACCTAAGAGGCCAGGCACGAAGGGATTGTATGTTTATTAAGTTGATCAATAATGCAATGGGCAAATAACTAAAGCAATTGCCAGGCCAGAGTCGCTGGGGAGCTCTCGATGGCTTGTTTTTTACCTTCAACAAAAGCAATTTGAACGAACGCAAAAACAAGGCAGAGAATGAAAAGCAATCTATAATACAATAATGGAAATCAAAGAACTGAAAAACTGTAAACTACTTGAGGATGCTCTGTGCAAAGCTGTGAAGGTATTCGGTTCTGTCACTCGATATTGAATGAGAGCTTCGTGTTTCACTTTAAACAGAATGAGTGGATTGCTGAATAGCAAATTGAAGTTCTTATGAATCTATATACTGCACATAGTTCTTGGGTAATGTAGAGAAATGCTTGAATTTATGGACAACTATTTCCTAATTAACTTTAAAGGTATATTTACAAACTGTGTTGATTCTTGCACGTTGCTTGAATATTACCATTAGCTATGAAAATTCTTTGTTTAAGTGCTGAATATTTTTGACATTTCCTAGAGAAGAATTTTCCAGGTTTCTTATTATTTTATGAAGGTATCATTTTACTCCACTCGAGATTCATATGATATAAATTTAGTTTGCCTAACTTTGTCTTATGTGCCCCATTGCTCAAGCTTTTAAGAACGCTGTTCTAAGAAAACTATCAATTTGCTGCAATCAGATAAGCTGATTACAAAAGTGCTTTTCATTTTCAGCTTTGGCCCAAGCGATTAGCGAAAGTTGTCGAATCGCAGTTGCTCAATTGGCCAAAGCTCAACAAATTCCTGTTGCTGCCATAGTGAAGCTTTACTGTGTGTTCAATTTCAATGTGTGTGTTTGTGTTTTTTTCAGAATTGTTGTTCATTTCGATTCGATAGTTCATGTCCCACTTCTATAAAACAAGCACCGCCCTGCCCCACCCCCCTCCTCTGGAGAGACATCGGCACACTGTAAATCCCATAACAAGCTGACAGAGTCGAACGTTGTGTCTTTTTGTCTTTTTGCTGATGCTGTTTGTGCTGCGGATTTAAATCTGAACAACGGACTCTGCATCGGATTTGGTATCGGACTGGAAGTCGCTGAGCTGGACTCACCGGACGACGTGCTTGTGCCGCTCCACCCAGTACTTGATGGCGCTGCGCACCATCATTTCCTGTTTTTTGGTCAGGCCATTGGGATTACCGCCCACGTTGCCATTGGTGCCGCCATTGAAGGACTGCAGCGTTGACGGCGCCCGGAACTGAGCGCCCCAATCGGCTTTGGTGCTGTATATCCCCGATATGTCCATGTCGTTTGTGGGATCCTTTTCTGCAAAGTGAACGTAAGCTGGATATGCAATTTGTCGCTTTGGAACAACCGATTGGAATACGCACCCTCATTGTGTATTAGTTCCGACTTCGAGTTGGCCGACAGCGATCGGAACAGTGCAGCCGAGTTGGGTCTGTAGGTGTCCAGCGAGGCAGAGAGCTCCATGAGCGGCTTCATGATGCCCTTCAGATGTTGCAACTGCTCGCAGGCGAATATCAGCCACGAGCAGAACATCACGTCACAGAGATTCGAGTGTATCATCGAGAAGAGAACGTAGTAGACCTGCAACACAAAGCTGATCATGTAGAACATGCCGTGGCTGGCATCCCAAGGATAGAAGGCCTTGATGGGCAGCCGAGGTATCTCTATGTAGATGGTTGCGTTCGTATCATGGTCGATGGCACCTTTGACACTATCTCCAAAGAACGTAATCATGGTCCAGGCCGTTGCCGAGGCGAAGGTTGTCAACATGACGAGAAAGAATAGTTTCCTCATCTTGGCCAGTGCGATCGAATGGTAACGTGCATCAGATTCAGCAAACAGTGGATGCGAATTCGCCTGATTCCAAATGTTGAGAGTTCTAAGCGAGTATTGGACATTCAATAGGTTACTCATAATATGTATATATGTATATTTACCTATAGAAATTCTTCTGATTGACGGCCAGGTAAATGAACTTAACAATGCAATGCGTAAAGAACAATGTGGTGATTGTGTTGCCAGACAGTTCGTTAACCTCCTCGGCATTGAGTGCCAGATTGACCAGAATAAAGGAAACGTGCAACACAATCACCACCATGTGCACCGTCGAGTAGATCCTCTTCATCGTCAGGCTGCCACCGGTAAAGCTGTGCATGAACAGGCCCGAGTAGCGCATAGCACGTATGTTTGGCATCAGGTCGGCCACCAGGCCGGTGTACTTGCCCGGCTGCATCGAGTTCGCCATCTATCCGAAATTCGCAACAAAATTAATTAGTTTTTTCACCCACTCTCTATCTCAATTATCAGAAACGCTTCACGCTTCGGTCGGGGGCATTGTTCGTGGGCGGCTTAAGAGAGCCAAGCACAGCAAGCTTTGGGAATACAAATCGCCAGCAAAATGTTTTATTCATCAAAAGGTGCGCTTGATTTTGATATGATAGCTAGTAAGAACATTCTGTGGGTTTAGCTGATGCGATTTTGATAATAAGCCGTAGGAACATCATTTTTGTTATTCCCTTCAGATTTATGCTTTATTAATGATTTATTACTTCATGTTATAAAACAAAAACATCTTGAAAACTAGAGCATGAAATTATTAAGAACATGAAGAGTCTGAGATCTACACCAGAACTATTATAGTTTCTATATATCATTTAAAACTTCATATAATGCAAATGGAAATATTTTACAGCTCCATTTTCATAATGTCGTAAGGGCGATTTAATGATGATTATAAATATATGGTAATTCACATGATACTTTAAGTGTTAGATTATAAAAATCAAATATTAAATTCGTTAATATTTTTTTGTCATTTGGTTTAACATTTTTATTTATTTTATTATTTTATTTTTAATGTCCGTAATATTTATTTATTGAATTCACTTTATTAATTTCACGACATTTACCTTTTTGAAATGTACTTAATTGAGTAGTTTAGATTAAAGAGAATACGTCAAGAGGATTAAGGCACTTTTAAGAAAAATTCAGAAGCATTTTGTACTCTCGTAAGCTGGCGATGTGTTTTTCAATTGAATTACAATTTTGATTAATTAAGGTAATTCAATTTTATTTTTGTATCGCGAAGGAAACCGAGTAAACTTGCCGCTTTGGAGTCTTCGACGTTTATGAATACCGAAAGCTAAAAACCTTATGGTGTCTCCTGGCTGGGAAAGCCACTTTACACTTGGTAGTTAATCAATTATTGATACCACATGAACATTTGTAAAGTTTGAACCTAGACCTAGAGGACTATGTGTGTATGTATGTGTGAGTACTCTATGTACTCTGAGAACAGACAAGAATTCACACGCTACGCCCACCAGAAAGGAGCAAGCGACTATATACTACAAGGACACGTTGGGTCTGCGATGTGGATGAAAGGGAACGAACATTAGCTGTCCTCGCCGAGCTGGGACCGGCTGTTCATGGGACTTGACCCATCGTGCATGTTAATGAAAATCTAGAGGCACCGCACTATACTTATTGCGGTGCTCGCTTATAAATTCAGCTTCTTATTCATTTAATTTTAATGTTCGCTTTGGCCGGCTGTAAAATTCCCACAATTAAATCGAAGAGTCACAGTGCGCTACCCCCCTCAACCGATGGGCTTACCCGGCGTATGCGTGCTGTGTGTCCCAATGTGTTGTCCGCAATGTGCGATTGTGGAAGTGCGCCAATACCAATACCAATACCGATGTTGGTTTATTTTACGTGTCTACGTGGAGCATCTGTGCCAGTTGAGCTTATGCAAATTTTAAAAGCATCGATTATTTGAAAAGACCGGCGTGGGTGCATGTGCGTGTGTGCGAATGTGTGCATGGGTGCCAGGCAAACCAATTTCCAAATTGTTGACCCAAAAACCGATACAATTATAGACACAGATGCATAATACACCATAATACACATGGGCACGAATACGCGTCGTATAAAGCTGATGTTGCCGTGGCAACAAATTAAGTTACAACACATTGAGTTGCAACCCTTTAATTGGTAGAGTTTATTTTACATGTTATAGTGGATTTAAAATGAAACAGAATAATATATGAAAGAGCAATGGAAAGCAATTCAAATAAAGCTGATTAAATGGACCAATAAACAAATATTTATTAAGAGAAATTAAGGCAAAAGGAGATACATAAAGGTAACAAAGGATTTCTTGTATCCATTTATACAAATTCATATCAGAGCTGAAGGTCTTAAAAATAAAGACCATTATATTTCTGTATTTTTATTAATTGCAGTTATATTATTAATACCATTGACAATAACAATTTATGTGGCAGTTATGATTGCAGTTTACAGCACACATTTTCATAATTGCTTATACCTTGTACTGTTTGTAAATGGGTAATAAAAAGTATAGGGGAGGTAATTAAATGAATTGCATATGTAACAGGTTAAATAATCATTTATACATTAGTTGGCCATCTTGCAACAGAGGGAGAGAGAGAGAGAGAGAGAGAGAGAGAGAAAGAGTGACCTCTGACTGTCCGTCTGCCCATCCTTTCACTCTATATCTCCATCTATCAGTTTGTCTGGCATTTTTATCCGACAGACAGATCGTCTATTTGCTTGAATGCCATCCAGAGCATAATTTCAACAATAATAGTGAAATCAACATTTATGCAGAATGTGTGTACATTTTGTGGACGTTGCCCGCGTTGCACTTAATTTATACAATTCAATTGAACTCAGAACTGAATTCAATAACGAATCTCGTGTGTGAATAAATTTATGCCCATTTATTGTTCGTGTGTCTGTGTGGGAGTAATAGCTAGTATATGTATGTGTACGCAACTACAGCATTTAATGAAATATTAAACAATGGCGACAAGTGCATTTAGCTGTAAACTAAACTAGATTAGGTCCAAAATAGTTCAAACTATTTCCCTCTCGTGCGGCTCGTTTGGCAAATGAAATTTGACAGCTTACTGGGCAGAATCAGTTAATTATGTAAATGGAAATGACCAACATCCCCATAGCATGCCAATTAATGCTAATTGCTACGATTAAATTGCTGATATAAATTGTATATTTAACTAAACATGTCAGTGCATTATGTGACCATAACTAATAGAATAAGTATGCATATTAAATGAATTGAAGTATTTAAACTTAGTAATTTCTTTTCTTTATGTTTAATACATCAGTTAAGCAGATATAGAGGATGATGTAGAGACAGAGACAGAGACAGGTGAAAGTGATGCAAGAAACGGAGACACATGCAAAGAGAGACAAAAACAAGGAGATTGTGGAAGGATGTGTAGCAATAATGGCACAGTCTGCAGTCAAAGGGAAATAGAGCAGAAGCTAGTTTTCTGTCATTCCGTTCTCTCTGTTTGCTTATCTTAAGCTTTGTTTGTTCACTGCAGTTTCTATTCAATATTTAAACTCCTATTCCCCTAGCAAATTATACAAAATATACCTTCTTAACAATAAACTTTTAAGATGTTAGATGTAGTATTATATTCCAATTACCCAAAAGGTGTCTAACGAGTTGAGAGTGTTTTGCTTTTGTTCCCAATTTATCCCGAAAATTAGTTTGACCGCATTCTGTAATTCGAAAAGTCATCTTCCGCCATATCCTGCATATCGTCATAGTTCAGTTAAGCCACACACACACATAGCAGATGAACACGCACAACATAAAAGGTATTAATTTCCCCCCGGATGCAGGCAACACTTTTTGTTTAGTCATATCTAACTCAATAAGATTAAATGAGAGTAAAGTTTTCGCACACAAAAAAGCGGGAAACCGCAAAAAAATAACAACAGCACAGGCATCACACATATAACAATGCCTAACAAGAACAAAAATTACAACAACAACAACAGCAACAGCATCACCATCGGCAGTGGCAGTAGCAACAGCAACAGCCTCAACCACAAAAAGCAACACAAAACAACACACAAAAATTATTTGCGTAATTCATCAAATCGCTCGTAAATTGGGAAATCAAAGCAATACACGCACTTACACACACATACGCACACATTATATGTGACTTTGTGCGTGCGTGTGAGTCATGTGGCAGATTTTCGAAAAGGTCTGCAGCGAAAAAATTAGAAATCAATATCAAAAATCTATTAAATGACAAACAAAAACAGCGAGAAGGAATAAGAAAGCGAAAGAGAAAGGGAGCAACAAAAGCGAACAGCTAAGGACACTTTATGGCGCCACATGTGTAAGTGTGTCTGTGTGTGTCCGTCTGTGCGTGTGCGTGTCCACATAAAATCAGAAATTATTCGCAAAATATTTCGATGCTCAACGTGGGCCACGAAACAAATTTATAACCCCAACGAGCAACAATAACAAACTGATTGAAAATACATGTACAAATTTATCTGTCTGCGTGTGTGTGAGCGCGTGCCATTAGAGACGCTAAAGAAATGTTGACACTGTCATAAGAAATGCGGCAGACAGATGAGGAATAAACCAAACAACAGGAATGGCATAAAAAGCGCAAAATTTATTATTATTTATCTGGCAGGGTAGCGCAGCGCAGCGCGCTCTCTCCCAAAGATTTCTAAAAATACAACACCAATATAATGGCAGATCATAAATTCTAGCTCTAGCTGCGAGTATGTGTGTGTGTGTGCTTATGTGTATCATGCCTTTTGTTGTCGCTGACAGTCGGACCGGAAGTGGAGGGAAGTGCCTTCATGGCTCCACGCCGAGACAGTGTCAAAAGTTTAACATTAGATTTATATGCCACTCTCTGCTGTTGTTGTTGTTGTTCTTTGCTTTGTTGTTGTTGTGTCAAGGAATTCACTGGCCAGCATAAATCTTACGTGAGTTCGTCTGAGTGTCTGTGTGTGTGCGTGTGTGTGTACCATAACCAGGTCAATGCTTTAGCCAAACGCTTGTCCAATTTCTTAACAACGAAGTTGTCGCTTCTCGCTTCTCCATCCGCCATTACCCATACGCCCCGTGTTTGCCAACATATGTAGTGCATTTGTATGTGTCTGTGTGTGTTGCTGCGGATGTGTGTGTGAATATGTTGCAGTGTGGGCCTGCTGCCTGCCACAAAGTTGTCAACGCGGCAACTAAACGCGTTTTGGGCATGCGGTTACCTATATAAGTAGATTATGGGCACCATAGACGATAGTTTCTCTCCTTCATCTTCGTCTTCTACGATTTCGTGCTATTGTTGTTGTTGTTGTTGTTGTTGCTGATGGTCTAGCTGCGAAGTGGTTCGGCAATCGCCTGCGCATGTCCTGCATAATAATGAAAACACTGAGAGCGAGACACAGTGCTTAGCATGGATTATAAGAGAGTGTGTGGCGTATAAGAGAAAGAGGGGGAGAGAGAGTCAGACTGCTGTGAGCGGGAACAGTGAGATTTAAATGATGCCAAATGGTTGAAACTTACATAAGTCTAGAAAAGCGGTCGACATAAAAAAACTGAACCGAAGCCTTTATTTAGAATTTTTAAGAAATTAAAAAAAAATGGAGGCTAAAATTTTTAAAATGGCTTCACCAAGATTTGAAGCCTTTTGGATTATTAGTTTTAACACAAAAACTTATTCAATTAACCTTCCGTTGCTGTTCAAGAATATATGCCTAAGTCAACTTTGCAGATCTCTTCTTTTGTTAGATTAAAATCTGTTATCAAGTTTTATGCAAGGCATTAATGATTAATTAGTCAACTGTATAAGAGAATGGACTGTCAGAATTATTATTATAAAGATTAAAATTAAAAGAAATTTCATGTCTCTGTGTGCCCATAAAGATCATGGAAGAAAAATAAATAAAAATTATATATATAAAATTATACATAGATAAATAACTTCATTTAGTTTTACTTACTATATATATTATATTAAACTAAATATGTTAACATTAAACACTCATTATACTTGACCAACTTGCAATCAAAGTTAACACAAATAATAATTACATTTTATACTGTTCCCTTAGTTCTCAGCTTGACAAAGGACATTCGAACTGTCTGGCAACTCTATAGAAACTATAAAAAAATTCCTCACGTGCATTGGACCAAGTCGTAAGCAACAAAAACAACAGCAGCAATAACAACAAAAGCAGCAGCAACAACAACACAACAAGGGTCACGCTTTCACGCTTGGCTCTCTCAGTCAGGCGCGCTCTCTCTGGCACTCTCTCTCTTGTACTCTCTCTCTCATTTGGCTAGCACAGATGCCAAATAAGAATAACAGCAGCAGCAGCAACAACAACAACGACAACGACAACAGCGACAGCAGCAGCAGCAGAAGCAGCAACTGTTATAAGATCTGTGCGCTGCCTCTGCCAAATAACTTCGATTTGAAGTCAGTCAAAAATGGTCCATCGACGTGACATGAACAGCCCGAAAACGTCGCATCCGCATCCGCAGCTGCAGCCCTGTTGGTCCCGTTAGCTGAACTCGCAAAACTCGTGCACGCGTTTGCCTGTGTCTGTGTGAGTACGCGTCACTCTGTGTATGTGTGTGTTTGTGCGATGCCAACAGAATCAGACCAAATGTGAAGTGTTGAAGTCCTGTCGCCAAAGTGAGTGCCCCAATGGGTTACCCCGTGTGGTTGTTGTTGTTGTTGGTGGTGGTGCTGCTGCTGTTGCCGCTACTGCTGCCACTGTGGCTGGCACTGCTGCCGCTAGTTAGTGGTAAAACAGCAGCAAAAGAGCAGCTGGGAAAATACCAATAGGAAATTGTGCCAAATCGCAGACAGAGAAAAATTGGAAGGCAGCAGTAGCAAAGTCAAAAGTAACGAAGCATTTGAATAGTTAAGCAAGAAAAACTTACGTCTAAGTGTGAGTGTGTGTGTGTGTACGGCTTTGGGGGTGTGTGCAGGGGTACGCTTGTGTGTGTGTGTGCACGGATTTATGCAGCGTTAGTTACATAAGTTATCATCATCATCAGCAGAGGCAGCAGAAGCAGCAGCAACGAAGACGTGCAGACAGCATCGTTAGCTCCAGCTTCAGCGCCAACGCCAACACCAACGCCGCCGCCGCCTGTTGTTGCTCATAAGTTGCGATGATGGTGCCCCTGGCCGTGGCCATGGTTGTGGCATGTGCCGCCTCGGGATGCCACCAATAAGCAGCAGGAGCAGCTATGAAAATCGCATTAGTATCATCACTTGATGACAGCTGCGAACCCTTCGCAACAGCAACTACAGCAGCAACACTTGCAACAACAACCTCAATAGTTATAATAGTAATAACAGGCACAACAACAATGCTTCTTGAGTCCAATTATCACGGCAATAACGGCTTCAGCCACGTTTTAATGACGTATACGCACTGTTGCACGGCTCAGCATAGTTAGAAATGCATATGATACGTGTGTACACCCATGTGCGTGTGTATAGTGGCTGCCATTGGCGCGTTTTAATGCTCATTTTATTGTTATGATGCGAGTTGCTGCTGCTGTTGCTGCACGGGTATTTATGGAAGCAGTAATGCCTCGCTTAAGCTTGACTTATGCGACGAGTTGCGAGTGTCATTCTGGCTGAGAAAATAAAATGACTATTTATGATTATGATCAGTATTATACGGGCAACAAGGCAGCGTTTCATCCAAGCCTGGTTATATTTTATGTTTATTAAATAGAATTTAGTGGCTTCTCTTTTGTTTCAACTCTGCATACTCCGTCGGTCAAATTGGGTGGTCTTTTTTTGAAGAACTTATATACTGTATATATAAACATGCATTGCGTTTTATACTTTGTCTTTTATGATAAATTTTGAAAGAGAAGCCAAGCCAGCTGGCGGCAGCATCTCAGCTTGCCATCTAAACTAGTTTTCGCTTAAAAGCATGCTATACTTTTTGGCATTGCTGAGAGCACTGCACTGAAGCTAGATATGTATCTCAACGTCAGTTAATTAAGTTGTTTCTTCATTTCAAGAAGTCGTAAATTTAAACTGGAATTTAATATTGTGTTTAATACTTGTATGTATTATACATTATAAATAGAATACAACTTACTTAGGATGTTTAGCATCCTCCTTAGCTCACAGGATAATTAACTTTGCGCTCAAAAGCGTGCTTTATTTTTTGGTATTGCATGACGGCCCTCAATTCTAGTTGCAGACTTTATTAATCTATTTATTTCAAACAAGTAGGCCAACGCTTGTCAAGTGAATAAATCTTGAACTTAGTTGATTTGATTCTCAAGAAATTTTACTTGAAATTTAAGAAGTCTTAATTTTGCTTTTATTAAGCATGAACGCAGACTTATCTGACTATGTCTGCAAATATGTAGAAACTCCGTATCGTAGTTTAACAATAACATTACAGAAAGTAGAAATAAAATCCCACTAGTTTAGACAATGCAAACTAATCAATACAGATGTTTTTTCAGTAGTTTGCTATTTATTTATTTGCCTCTCAAAAGTATGCAGCGTAATATTTCAAATTAACCCAGCTTTGAAAACCGTACGAAAAGTTTTAAAGAATCCTCCGCATAAGCTCTCTGCAGCATTTTTAATCACTTCAGTAATGCAATTTTTACTCTCGACTATGCTATTTCCCATCTGATCAAGAGATTAGCGAAATTATGTTAGCCAACCAATGAACCGTTAGATGAAGCCGTCTCTGCTGCAGCTGCCGCCCAGGCAATTCCTGTGGCGGTTGAGTTTTCGCCATTTTCCTGCTGAAGCTCATTAACAGCAACAACAACAACAAGAACAACAAAAAACACCATAGCATCTGTGCTATGTGGGGGGCGTATGGGCGTGTGGCCATTTTGGGCGTACTTTAGTGTGTGGGCGTGACGATGCGTACACAACATTAAGTTAAAGTTAATTTCAAGCACAAAACACGAAGTGGAAATTAAACACGGCCGGACGGCAGAACAAGCTGTAAAAGCTGTGAAAACTGTGCAAACTGTGCAAAACTGTGAAAACTGTGGCCACAAAAACTACACAAACACACACGCACACACACTGTCTACATCTAAGCTGTGATATTTGTGGGCGTGAGACTACGTGACGTTCCAAATAAAGCAGAGCGCAAATCGCAACCGAAACCGAAAAACATAAATAAAGTGCAATTAAAAATTAATTAATTTTGTATTAGGTTAAACGAGGAGGCTCTTGTTGCAGCAGACAGACAAATCAATTAATTATTCTGCCTGGCTGACGTGTAATTGCATAGTTTGCAGATAATACAGATAATACGAATAATAGATAATAGATAATTGGGCAGCAATCGAAAGTGTGAGCTAAACACATGTAACACAAGCGTCGAGCGACCTCTGACCCTACTCCGACCCACTCGCCATCAGCTGCGCAGCTGTCACGTTTCGCTGTTGTTGTTTAACCGTCAGCAAAAGGATATTATGTTGCTGCCGACATGAGGAGAGCGCCCGCAGCAACAGCAGCAGCAGCAACAAACTCGAACAACAGCAACGGCGACGACGACGACAACAGAGACAAGCGCGAGGCATAAAAACATAAACGCTGAAAAAAAGCGAAACAACAAGACGGCAACAGTAACAGCAACAACAACAACAACGATCAAATTCATAATGATGATGGATTAACTGCTTTGTTGCAAAGTACGGCAAGTGCGGACTGACGGGGAGGGCGAGCGCCAGAGGAAACTGAAGTCGACAACGAAAGCAGCAGCAGCTGCGGTGCAAGTGGCAACGGCAACGGTAACGGCAAAAGCAAAAGGTTGGTTCATTCTCTTTCTTATGCTTCCTTTCTTCACTCACTTTCTGTTCTCTGTGTGTATTATTCTTTGGCTCGACTTCGGTCAGCCCTGACCGCAGCCACAGCCACAGCCGCAGACAGCGACGTCGACGTGGTCTTTGCATAAATCATTATTTATGCATTAATTATTAAAATGTATGCACCCAGCTTGCTTCCCTCCTCCCCTCGCTGCCAGCAGGTGCATAGGCTAAGGCAACAATGGCAATCATTAATCTTGAGCAACTTACGTGCTGCACAGGGCTCTCAGATTATGGTTGTAATGCGGAAATGAGGCAGGCTGCATGAAAAATTATGAGTTCAAAGCCTGCGTGGGCACTACAGGGCAGCTGCCCTGCTACATATTATTTGCAATGCCGTTGGACAAGTTGGGCAATTCTCCCGTTGATGCTATAAACACATAAAGTCATGTGTAATTCATTGTACCGTGTCGTGTCGTGTCTCGAATTGGTACATGGTACTAAAATGGCACACTAAAGTGACAGTGTAAAAGTTGTAGCATACTTTTTAGCACTGCAATGCAATGAAATCCTTTGTTCGGCATGAGATCCTCAGATTCGTTGCAGTTTTTCGCTATAGTGTTATATATAATGGATTAATTACATATTTATATTATGTTATTTCCGATTTAAACTGTTCTATAGAGAGATTTCCCTTTAGAAATTTGTAAGCCAGTTTATCAGCCATTGAATCTTTATTCATAAATGGAATTTAAGAAAGTTAAGTGTATTATACGCAAAGGATTTTAAGACAGCTTTCAGCCACAGTTTAATTTCCAAATTTAATGGTATAGTAAGCCCAAAACCCTCTTTTCATATGATTATGTCCTTCTGATTACTAATTTGTTCGAATTCAAAACGATATTGTTGCAACAATATCATCTTCAGCTAAGTCGATGTGCATTTCTGTGTTTTTTAAAAGTTTTCTACTCTCTGTAAGACTATTGAAACTTTCTTGCATGGATTGCAGTGAAAACTTCTTGAGCATTTTGAGAAACATTTCCAAACGCACGTCGAACAGTTTATGCACTCAACACAGACACAAAAGTTGAGCATACGCCACATGGACGTGGCATTTAAATGAAAAACATAAACCAGTCCATGCCAGAAACAGGGTGAGAAGGGGGGAAGTGCAGAGCAAACAAAACTAATAAAAACATAAGAGAAGTTGCTTCAATAAACAATTTAAGCAGATACAAACAAAGATCTGAAATTGCTATAACAATTCTGCATCAAAGCATGGAAAAAAAACCCGCAAGAGTAAACAAAGAGCGAAAAGGTCTGGTCTGGTGCACACACTTGATACCGGAAACGACACACATACACTCTCACGCAGGGGGACACACTTGCAATGCGAATGCAACTGTTGGTTAAGTTTGCCAAGGATGCATGCAGCGAAAAGAAACTGCTGAACTGGGCATTGGCAAACAATTTCTACAGCTTGTTGTAGTTTTATCAGTTCTCCCCCCTTTACCCTGCCATCTCTCTGCACCTTTACCCGTGCAAGTCGAATCGAGGCGCCGTGCGTGTGCTTTGCCGATGAGTTTACTTGGCTTCGTGCCCGGCATTAAATGAATTTCGCAATGAAGTCATCGTCAACCCTGGCCGATATCCTCTGTGTGTGTGTGTGTGCCATTAAAAGCGTCTGCCGCTTGCGTGTTTGTTTTTTTAATACTCGCAGTTATCTCGTAAATAACAGTTCTTGTTCTCGGCATCGCTCTTCTGCTCTCTTCTTGACTCTGCTTTTGTTGCCGATTGGAAATGGACATGCAAACTGCTTGTTTATACTCGCATATATCCACAAACTACAACAAAAGAGTCGTATTTGCTATAGAAATTATATTGTCAAATGTTTTATTTGGTCTGCTCCTTCATTAGTTTGCGGCCAGCCCGAGCACAACACAGTAAATCCTTGATACAAACAAAAACAAAATCCGAGCAGTTTCTGTGTTTTGCTTTTCCCTTTAATTAACGCTACAAAGTTTTACTTTCACTATAGAAGAATCAAATACTTGATTGTTTAATACCCTGTATAACACTTTAAACAACTCGTAAATCTATAAACATCTAACAAGTATTTGTCCAGTTATGATAATGAAATGATTGACAGGCAGAGAGGATGCACGCACAGACTTACGGAAGGACAGACAGATTGCCTGACAAGCTTATATTGTAAAGATATGGAAAGGGATGCTCATGTTGATGCTGCTAAAAATGATATATTCTCTTTATTGTCTTCAGTTTACTTAGTTTTGACTGTTATACTGTTGTGTTATTTTAGTCTGTTGCTTAGTTCTGTTCACTTTCAAAGTATCCTATCCTAAAATTATATTATAATATAAACTAAGAGAGTTCTTCCGAATGCAGATATCAAGTTCTAAGCAAAGAAGCAACACACACAAATATCTTTAAAGTTTACTTTGTATAAATACTGCACTGCCACAATCCACAATATCTGGATTAGTCCACTCGAATGGGTTGCTCCACACAAAGCCACGTTGTACTTCACCTTTAAGCCGCCTTGTGGCTAACCAGACTACCGTTAATTTTCTGCACAAAGCAGTGCATTATATAACTTAATTTCTGAAAGGACACCCTGCAGATTAGTCTGCTCTCTTGTTTACCTTACGGCTAAAGAGTCAGCAGAGTATATACTGTATATAAAATGTAAGTATATGTATAGTATGTATAGTAGATGCTCAATGAACGACAGAAGCAGCGCAATGAGACACAAATGCTGCAACTTGGCTTAAGCTGTTGTAATTCCCTTGTCTCGTTTAAGTTGCAGCTGGGATTGGTGTATGCAACGACTGCCAGATACACTGTAAGGGCTTACCATGCCAATCGAGTTGCTGGCTCGAAATCTTATTCAAAAACTTTTGGTGTCTTTAGCCTCACTTAATCACGGCGGAATTGAACACCAACGCACGCATATCGAATTAAAGACACGTCAATGTTTAAGTGACAGGCAAATAGATGTAAGGGGAGTGGAAGAGAGAGAGAGGAAGAATGAGAGCTAGAGGAAGAGAAGGAGAAGAGGTACTGCTATACAATGTGAAACTAGCCGGACTAATCAACCATTTTGGCCAACTGGCTATCGCATGCGACAAATGAATACATTATTAATGCAGCCTGTGAACTTGCAACAGCTGTCGCAGCAACTGGGGCAGCAGTACCAGCGACAGCAGCAAGTGTAATTAATGACCTTGAAGTTAACTTTGAAAATTCCTAATGGATAAATGAATTGTGTTCCGACAGAGAGTATTCGAGTAACTGTCACTGATAAGTACCGACAATCAAAGCGCAATTTGGACAAAGGCACAAAGTGCCCCAAAAGTAACAACAACAGCCGTTTCTTTTGATTTTCTTGGTATCTCAACTAATTTTGGCTGCAAGCTCGCAAACACAATTAAAAAGGGTTGACAGATGTCAAAGTGGGCGTGGCAGCAGCAAACAATAAAGGAACCAAAAAATGAAAAAATTTAATAAAAATTCCAAAAAGCCGCCGAGCAGATTTTTACTTGCTCCTCTTGTTGTTCGTTTGGAATTTGTTGTTTGTTGCTGCTGTCATTGTTGTTGCGTGCCTCAAAATTGGCTTAATAGCCAAAGGCTTTTGGGGAGGCACACACACACACACATACACACATGTACACACACAGGCATGGTGGTGGTAATTGGTGGCAAGCATCGACACGACGCTGTCCGCACGCAACTGTCGTAAAAAGCCAGCAAAAGAACAACAGCAACAAAAACAGCAACCACAATGGAATTTTAGACAAACTTTTGAAAAGTCTCTGTGTGCGTATGTGTGTATGTGTGTGTGTGTGTGTTGTGGCACTGTTGTCACAGTAGTTTAGCGGGTCGAGTATGAGTTAATGCCACCGATATATGGCAATAAAATCAATATTTGCCTTGGCTTTGTGACTAAACGTTCAATTAGCGCATCAATCAACCCCATTTTGAGACTTGAGACTACAGAGGGAAAGGGGGCAAAAGCAAAGGACATCCTTGAGCTCTCGAAACTGGGGTTTACGGCACTCGATACCCGGATTGACTGGCAAATATTTGTCTAATTAGTAAATAAGTTACGCACACACAAACACTGTGTAAACAGACTCAGCCCAGTTGGGAAATTAAGCGTTAAATTGTGGGCTCACTCGAGGCATGATAAGATGGAATAGAGCTAGAAAACTACAATTTGCAAATGAGAAAAGCTTGAGGACAGTACAAAGTGTGCTTTAAATCAGTGTGCTGGCTCGGCTGTCCCGACAGTGTCTGCTCTCGTAATTTTAATGAACGAGTTTTCCAACTGAGAGTCTAATTTGCCTTGATGAGCTTTCTGCAGCAGCAGCTGTTCCCATTTCGAGCTCAAATTGCAATCGGCCACCGACTAATGAAATGACTTTTGGCACGCCCCCAATATAGACACACACACCCACACAGCCGCAGAGCAGACCGCAAACTGCATTAACAAGGGGACTGCTGACCAATTGGGAATCATTTATGCGTATTTAAAAGCATTAAGCTCGTTGCAGACACATTAATCATACGCCATGTGTGGCGGACACACTGACAGCGTGATGCACAGAGGCGTCTGCCTATCGACAGAGCGTCCGTTGACCGTTGTTGCTGCAGGACATTTGTGCCTTGTTGACGGATTTACAGCAGCAGCAACATCAGCATCAGCAGCTGTTGTTGCCATTGACGCTGCTGTTGCTGTTGCCGTTGTTTCTGTTGCACAACAACAACAATTCGCAGTAAAGTTATGCAATTAAGTGTTGCAGTTGTAGTGCTTACAGGAAAGATAGAGAGAGAGAGAGAGAGAGAGAGGAGAGAGAGAGAGAGAGAGAGGGACTGTAATCCTTGTAGGCAATTTCCCGACTTAATTTATATGCTTCATGCACTTGCCAGTAAAAAGAAGGCGTTGACTGGCGTATGCCCTGTAATTGTAGATATCATGTTTAAGGAAGAAGTTACTTGTTTCCTAGCAGACAGTGAAATAAGAATTAATGAGAAACGTGTTACATGCTAATAACAGCATATTAAACAAAAACTTTCAAACAAAAAAAACAATTAAAACACTGAGAAAATACGTAGCTTTTATACTTTTCGGCTTGACGCGTAAAAGATTTCTCTTGCTTTCTTGCCGCGATTGTAATTAGTATTTACAATGCCGTCAGCAAATAATTCATAATTTTACATCAACACATTTCCATTTCGCAGCAATTTATAATTGGACTCGTCGCCCGTTCCTTATCTCCAGCTTCATCCCCTCGCTTAAAATAAATAATTTAATTTTTAATAAGCGAAATGTGCTGGCACAATTGAAATATTATATAAGACAAAGACTTCGAGCTTATTTCTAATTAAAACGCTGTCGTCAGAGATAATAATTAATTTTGTAGTTAATAAATAATGTAGCTCAGCCTAACGTGGCAACCCTACACATATGTATCTGATTCATTGCAATTGAGGCCGACACGCCTTGTGACTTAATAACTCGGCCAATCGGGCAATTAAATTGCCAAGTTCAGCAAATGTTCGTTTTAATGACGTTTTTATTTGAGTATATTGCAGTGAAATAAATCTTAAAATTCATACGTTCAATGGTGTTCATGGCAGATCACTGTTTAATTCAAATGCTTTCGATTTATTGTTTAATTGTTATCGATAGCTTAGGGCTGCCATATTCTTTATTATAATCAGCTGGTAAATAAATATTTTAATCAGCTGTTGCATTTTGAGCGGCATGAAGAACATTTGTCATTATTTTTTTGGAGAGAAGATAGAAAAACTTTGCATTAACCTAGTAACAGACAGAAGGAGGCGTGGCAGACTACCACAAATAATGTATTTACATACATACACATGTAACAAACATATACATATTCGTGCTCAGAATCAATAGCCGTCTGTCTATCTGTTTGGATGAAATACCATCACATAATATATAAGACTTTTATTGAAGCGTTCTTTGATATACATATATTATTATCGTGACCTATAGAGTTTCAATCAATGTGAATTATAAACAAAAATTTAGAGAATCTTGGTTTGAATACCCGATTTCGATATTGCATATTTTCATATAGTACATACATAAATATAAGCAATCATGCGATAGACCTTTACAACTTCTATATAAATGGGTTTTCTATCTAAATTTCCGCCCTCTTTAAAGTTGTTTGTCCTTTTATTTATTTATGCATCTTTCCTGTTTTTGTGTGGGATTTCTGGTCATTCTCACTTCTTCTTTCTAATTCTTGAATAGAATCCTCTATCCAAGTCTTAAAACTACGCACTCGGGTGTATAAAGTTCCCACATCTGTACCCGGACAACCTCTAACTCCACCATATGCGATACCTTCGAGTACCATACGCCTACGCTCGAACATGTTCATTAGAGGACTGCCAAGTTCGACAGTGCAGGGACTCGTGCCAGGCTTGACTCCACAGACTTGCCTCTCTTTGTCGAGGCGAGCTTCAACACATGACGTTGTGTTCCAAAAGGCGACAGCCGCACTGCGTTTAGCGATGACATCGTTAGGGTACGTTGTCGTCCACCAACCGGCCACAGTCAAAAACGAATCTTCAAATGGTGGTGGAATATGAGTTTCATCAAATGGAAGACAAATCGGTTTCATTTTGGGCCCAAACTTAATATCCCGAACGAGTTTGATAAGCGCTAAGTTATTTTTGGTCTGTGTAGAATTTTTGACAACCTTTGTGTATAAAATGCCGAATTCCTCATAATGCTGACAACTTTGAGTACCATAGTCACAAATGGATTCATTGTGAAAGACTCCGAGACGAACGCCGATTCTGCAGGTAAGAAAATTTGTGTTAATTTAAAGTCACTCAGTGTCTGCGTTTCAAAACTTACGGCTTTCCATATGAAGGTTTGCTAATAACACAATTGCGTGTGGTCAGTACGTAGTGGGCACTGATCACCGAGCCACTGCAGTGCCCAAACGCGCTTTTATTCTTTTCATATACTAGACTAGCTAGCCAACTGAACTCATCTGGTTCAATTTTATAGCCGCTATCTATAAGCTCTCGCGGATATATAGGACTGTAGCCACAATCTGTAGGAAACTTATGCACAGCTGTCCCGTTATCTGTTTGTTTTTGCGGGTTGGTTGTAGAATTTGTTGAACATTCCTCTGCTTCTAGAACATCACTCACTGTATTATTTTTTATCCATGTAAGGTAATCAGCTACTCGTGTGTAATTACTGGGGGTGTAAAAATTATGATGACTTTTATTTTCGAGCATAGATACAATACCCTCGATCACCATATGTCGTCCAAAATAGATTTCCGACACTTTTTTTACATTGTCAATAGGTGCAACAAGTAAACCTATCCATAACATGTCCTCCTGATAGTTTCTCATTTTGATTTTCGAAAAATATTCAAAATTTTGTGCTGTCAATTCTGTTGGGCTTATCGGTGAAACCAAACCAGACACTGTCAGCTGAGTGTTGATAAACGGCTGCTGCGTTGGACAGGGCAGGCAAATACGCATCATTTGATGTCTATTTTCAATCGCTTTATTTAGACGAACTAGAGCAATATCATTGCTTTCAAAATTTGGGTGCAATATGATATTTGCAATCCCGAATTCCATTGAAGAATGACAGTTAGAAGTGCCATGAACGCAAAAGGAACTATTGGTATAGTGTCCCACACGCACTCCAGTTCTGCAGATTAGAAACTAGTAAGATGTTTTTCTAGATCAGTGAAATTTAGGTTACTTACAACCAACCCATGTCTTTAACTCTTGGTCCAGTTACACACTGAGCGGCTGTCAGCACAAACTGAGCGCTGATCACCGCACCTCCACAGTATACGAATGGGTTTTTACTGTTGTATACCATAGTAGCCAACCAACTATAGTCATGCGACAGACATTGTGTCCATTTAAAACCAGCAGAAAGCACTACTAGGCCTTGCAGACACAGTAGGAAAAATATTTTCCCGTTCACGATCATTTTCTTCTAAAGTCCGAAGTCAACTGGCGTACAATATTATTGCGATTCCTGAGCTATAGACTCTCTCTTATCAGCATGAATTTAGCATGGCACTTCTGTGTACCCTTATCGTATGTGTTTATTATTATACTGTTTGTTTCAATAACAATTATATAAATAAATTACATTTCATTCTGTTTTGATAACAATTATAAAAAATCATAAGCGGTTGTACAATTCTTTTAGATGCTTTTTAACATAAACAAGTAAACAGGCAGATGCAGTTAGATTGATTAGGGTACCTTAAATTTCATAAGTAAATGTCTTACATAATTGATATTAGGGCGTTCTTGGATTTGACAAATACATACATATCATTTGTATAAAAATCACGATGTTGTATTACCGATCGAGTTTAAATCAATTGAAATTAATAAACAAAATAGTTGAGAAAGTTGGTTTGAGTGTCTCGATTTCGATAAGGCGCATTTAAATACATATATACATACGTATTTTCACAATCATGAACTGACAGTATCGACATAATCTATTGAGCATTGAACACCTATACAAATGTTTTTGTTTAAAAGTTCACTCAGTCCTTTTTTAACTTACTTGTGCCTTTTGCTGCCTTTATTTTGTGTCTGAATTGGTGAATTTGTTGTGTAGGATATCTGGTTATTCTCACTTCTTGTTTCTAGTTCTTGTATAGAATCCTCTATCCAAGTCTTAAAACTACGCACTCTAGTGTATAAAGTTCCCACATCTGTACCGGGACAACCTCTAACTCCATCATATGCAATACCTTCGAGTACCATACGCCTACGCTCGAACATGTTCATCAGAGGACTGCCAAGTTCGACAGTGCAGGGACTCGTGCCAGGCTTGACTCCACAGACTTGCCTCTCTTTGTCGAGGCGAGCTTCAACACATGACGTCGTGTTCCAAAAGGCGACAGCCGCACTGCGTTTAGCGATGACATCGTTAGGGTACGTTGTCGTCCACCAACCGGCAACAGTCAAAAACGAATCTTCAAATGGTGGTGGAATATTAGTTTCATCAAATGGAAGACAAATCGGTTTCATTTTGGGCCCAAACTCAATATCCCGATCGAGTTTGAGCAGCGCCAAGTTGTTCTTAGTCCTCTCAGAGTTTGGGGCAAAGCTTATGTCTGATATGTTGAAATACTCATAATGCTGACAGCTTTCAGTACCATAGTCACAATAAGATTCTTTGTCAAAGACTCCGAGACGAACACCGACCCTGCAGGTAAGAAAATTAGTGTTAATTTAAAGTCATTTAGGATTTGCTTTTCAAAACTTACAGCTTGCCAAGCTTTCCATTTGTAATAACACATTCGCGTGTGGTCAGTACGTAGTGGGCACTGATCACCGAGCCACTGCAGTGTCCAAACGCGCTATCATTGTTTGTATATACCAGACTAGCTAGCCAAGTGAACTCATCAGGTTCAATTTTATAGCCGCTATCTATAAGCTCTCGCGGATAGATAGGACTGTAGCCACAATCTTTAGGAAATTGATATACAACTGAAGTTTTGGCTGTGCTTTTAGGCAATCCCTCCGTTGTCTCGTCAATCGGTGGCGGGACTGTTGGAATATCACCAGGATTTTGCTTTACAATTGAGTTATCACTCCCATTTATAAGCGAGTTGTGCTCTATCCAAGGAAGGTAACTAAATACTCTTGTGTAATTACTTGCGATGTACAAGTTTGCACAATTACTAGGTTCCAGAAAAGAAACAATTCCCTCGATTACCATATGTCGTTCAGAATAGTTTCCCCGAGCAGTTTTTTCATTTTTTTCCGGTGCAACAAGTAATCCTGTCCACATCATATTCTCATGATATTTGCATGGTTTTGTATACTTGAATTTTTGATATTTTGTTGTTGTCAATTCATTTGGGCTTATCGGTAGAACCCATCCAGACACTGTCAGCTGTGTGTTGAAAATCTGCTGATCCGGTAGGTGAACACGCTTCATGATGTTTTCAAACTCTATCGGTCTGTTTAGACGAACCAATGCAATATCATTGAGTATATTGTTATTCGTGCTCGGGCCGTACCTCTCGTGAGGTCGTATATTTGCAACTTCGTATTGCAGGAAAGAATCACAGTTTGAAGTGCCATAAACGCAATAGGGACGTCGGGTATAGTCTCCCAAACGCACCGCAGTTCTGCAGATTGAAAACTTGTTACATATCTTTGTAAATCAGTGAAGTTTAGGTTACTTACAATCCACCTAACTGAACAATCCTACTTCCAGTTACACATCGAGCAGCTGTGAGCACAAACTGAGCGTTGATCACCGCACCTCCGCAGTTACCACTTGTGTTGTTACGAGTACTACCGTATACCATAGTGGCTAACCAACTATACTCATCCGACAAGAGAGTATTGGCATCATTAATTGACATCCATTTAACTTTAGAGAGCACTTCTAGAGCTTGAAGACACAGTATGAAAAATATTCTCCCGTTCACGTTCATTTTGTTCTTTAGTCCGAAGTAAACTGAATCTGGCAGATACATATACATAAAATATGTTCTCGTTTGTCGCTGCCTCGCACAATGCTCTGAGCTCTCTTATCAGCTTGAACAGGGCATGGAGATTTCTGTATACCCTTATCGTTTATAGTAATTATTTGACCGTTTGCTTCAATAGCAATTGTATGAATTAATTACACGACATTCTGTTTTTATAATAATTATTAAAATTTCATAAAGTGAAAGAAATACAAATTTATAAAATATTCGATATTCCATAAATGAAAAGCTCTTCAAATGCTTGAAGACAATGTATGGTAAATATTCTGCTTTGTTTTACATTCATTTTGTGAATTGAATTTTTATGAAAATTATCCATTTAAGTGAAACGCACAAGTTAAAAGCATAAAAAAGAATACATAAATATATATTTACTTAATAAAATTATCCTCATAAACAAGCCACATGTTTTCAAAAGTTATACAATTTTCAACGCAAGATAACCAATTTTGCCCACAGTGCCTTCATCTCTTGTCACCCGATGCCGAAACACAAAATTGACTTTAAATTGCCAGCGCGGTGGCCCAGCATTTGCCAGTTGTCAACTTCACAAGCAACGCATACATACATACACGTGAGAGATGTGGTATCTATTAACGAGTGAATGGATTCCATTATCAACAAACAGAAAATCAAATATACGAATCTGCGCGCGCGTTTTCATCTGTCGCGCACTATACCTCAGTTCTTTCTTTTCTAACTTGGGTCATACCAATGAAATTATAATCGAGCGAGCGATCACTCCACTGTGCACTGAATACGTGTAAACAGGCCGCAATGTAGCTTAAACTTCTTGCCAATTCCATTTATGAACATTACATAAGTGCACAACAAACTAAACCAATATATTGTTTGTTTTCGTAAGACTACTAAACGAGTAACTACTATCGAAGAAAAACTGTAAGTAAACACAGTGAGCCCTTGCTCAAAGCTTTGCGCCCCCAGAAAAAACAATGTTTTATAATTTTAATGATTTTTATTTGTATAAGAATCGGAATGTTGATCAAGTTTCAATCAATTGAAATTAATAAAAAATGTTGAGAATGGTTGGAATGAATATATACGTACATGTAGATCTTAAAAAGTCCTATGATAATTATCATACAGATTATCTGTTTTCTGTCTTCTTAAATTGTTTGCAATAGGGGACACAGTTTCCGCCTTTGGTTTCCCCCATTTATTAATATATGAATCTGATTTTTTCGTGTAGGTTATCTGGCCATTCTTACGTTTTGTTTCTAGTTCTTGTATAGAATCCTCTATCCAAGTCTTAAAACTACGCACTCGGGTGTATAAAGTTCCCACATCTGTACCCGGACAACCTCTAACTCCATCATATGCGATACCTTCGAGTACCATACGCCTACGCTCGAACATGTTCATCAGAGGACTGCCAAGTTCGACAGTGCAGGGACTCGTGCCAGGCTTGACTCCACAGACTTGCCTCTCATTGTCGAGGCGAGCTTCAACACATGACGTCGTGTTCCAAAAGGCGACAGCCGCACTGCGTTTAGCGATGACATCGTTAGGGTACGTTGTCGTCCACCAACCGGCCACAGTCAAAAACGAATCTTCAAATGGTGGTGGAATATAAGTTTTATCAAATGGAAGACAAATCGGTTTCATTTTGGGTCCTCTCAGGGTTTGTGGCAACCCTTATGCCTGCAATACGGAAATATTGATATTGCTTACAGCTTTTAGTACCATAATCACAAAGAAATTTGTTGTCAAACACTCCGAGACGAACACCGATCCTGTAGATATGAAAACAAATGTGAAATGTAAAAGCCAAAGAGGGGATACGTTTTAAGACTTACGGCCAGCCAAGTTGCGTGTCATGTTGAACACATTTCAGTGTGGTCAGTACGTAGTGGGCACTGATCACCGAGCCGCTGCAGTGCCCAAACACGCTGTTATTCTTCTCATATACTAGACTAGCTAGCCAACTGAATTCATCTGGTTCAATTTTAAAGCCGCTATCTATAAGTTCGCGCGGATAGATAGGACTGTAGCCACAATCTGTAGGAAATTGATACACAGCTGTCCCGACATGTTTTTGTCCTTGCGGGTTGGTTGTAGAATCTGTTGGGAATTCCTTTGATTCTGGAATATCACTCCCTGAATTTATTTCCGAGTGTTGCTCTATCCATCTTAGGTGCTTAGCTAGTCCTACGTAACAGAAGTATTGGTTTCCACAACTAGAAGGTTCGTAGAAATTTACAATGCCCTCGAGCAACATACGCCGTTGACTTTTGCGTCCCTTTGCAGTTTCTACATTGTCAATTGGTGTCACATATACACCTGCCCACATCATGTTGATCTTTCGTATATGCTTTAATTCTGTTAGCGGTAAATAGTGTCCAGGCACTGCTAGCTGACCGCTGCTAGTCGGGTACTGCGTTTTTAGGCGCAGGTAAATAGGCTTCATGTTAGGTCCAAACATTATCTTTTTATTTAGCCGCACCAGTGCAATACCATTGCTTACAGTGTATTTGTTATTCCAAGTGTTATTCTCGTGCAATTTTATTTGTGCAATCCCGAATCGCAGATTAGAATTGCAGTAAGCACTACCATAAGCGCAGTATGCATAGTTTCCCACACGCACTCCAGTTCTACAGATTGAAAACTAGTAAGATGTTTTTCTAGATCAGTGATATTTAGGTTACTTACAACCCACCCATGTCCGACACTCTTTTTCCAGTTACACACTGAGCAGCTGTCAGCACAAACTGAGTATTGATCACGGCACCTCCGCAGTATTCATATGTATTGTATCGGTATTCCATAGTGGCCAACCAGCTATAGTCATACGACCAATATGGAATTGGAGTCCACGGAGCATGATCGGAAAGAACTGCTAGTGCTTCAAAACACAATAGCATAAATATTTTCCCGTTCACGTGCATTTCGTTCAAAAATCCAACCGGACTATATCGAATCACCAGTTGGGCCACAGTTATATTAAACTTCTATGGGTATAATAAGCGTCGGCTCGTACAATCTTGTTCTCTGCCTTTGTATAATTGACTTTCTTATCAACAAGCAAAATATGAACTAAGCATGCAAAGCCGTCGGGCTTAATACTCCTACATATATATATATGTATATAAATATACATATACATATACATAAAATATATTTAAATACCATGATAACACGCCTTATATAAACACAGTTTATAACCAGTAAGAAAAGCAACAGTCGCGCAAAACGCGACAGTAGGATACCCTTCGACCTATGTTCCCGTGCAGTTTAATTTGTTAAATTCATACACATATGCATATGCTTTGAAATTAATCCCGACAGATGGCGCTCAAGCTTCGCGCTCCCCCGCCTCCCTTGTTAGCTGACAGAAGCACTTTGTGTTATGCTCATACTTTCTTAAATAACTTCTGTGATTATTGTCCGATCGGATTGTAATTTGGAGACTATGTAGATATTTCATTCAGCTTAGTATATGTTAAAGTCAGAAAGTTGTAGCTTTTATACAGCGCTTACAAATTGAGTTCAAAAACTAAATTATTGATTTGTGGGGGCGGTGGGCGTGGCACCTAACATTTGAAATAAACTTGATCTGCGCCGAGTACATAGGAACCTTCATTCCAAATTTGGTGTCTCTAGCATTTATAATAGCTGAGATCTGTGTGTTCATCTGGTCAGACGGACATCCGGACATCCGGACATCCGGACAGACAGACAGACATGGCTCAATCGACTCGGCTAGTGATCTTGAGTAAGAATATATATACTTTATGGGGTCTCCCACGCTTCCTTCTGCCTGTTACATACATTTGCACAAAGTTAGTATACCCTTTTTGACCATTTTCAATGGTCGAAGGGTATAATAAATATGATTATTGATGAATCATTCGTCTGTTGCTCTGTTTGATGGGCATCAATCAAAATAAAAATTCTAAATGACTAAGGAATTTGCTGGTTTTTTTGAATTTAAATCTACATTCAATTAACTTTCAAGTTGCGAAATCCCTAAAAAAATGTATTTTGATTTCGATTTTTGGACTGGTTTCCAACGTCATAAGTCCGAGCTGATTGGGAAAACTTCCAGCAATTAAAAAACATTAGTCATGTTTTTTTTCCTAATCAAAAATATTTTAATGGGTTCTTTAATATGGAAGGCTTTATTGAATATACAATAACGTGACGCATTAAAATATGTGCTCATTTAATTTCTTCAAAATTGAACAACTACGTTCTATAGCTTTCATATAAAAAGAGGTGGAAATATGTAGATGTCTGCACAATTTCTTACGCTGTAACATATTATAATCAATACTTGCCAACTATGATAAAAGTGCTATATAGCATTCTCTCCGCAAACTAAATTATGCGCAGCATTTATAAGAGCATCATTTGTCCATCTCGAGACATCTGAAATCCCCATTGACCTGCAAATCACCCGATTTGCGTTAAGTGGCCGATACGAGTGTCCCCCGACAAATGGGCCCATCAGCCGACATTTCCTTTGCATAATAGACTTGGTCATTGGCAGCTAGAGTCGACTCGCTCGTTGGTTGCATAAATAAAATACAAATTTGAAGCCATTTGCGTTGAGCGGACTATGGGGAGATCAGAAAAAAGTTAATTTCAAATGGTTTACCGAAAACCAAAACCAAAACCGAAACTGAAACCAAATATTATTATGCTTCACTGCACTGTGTAAGTGTATGTATGGATGTGAGGGAGTGTGTGTGTGTGTGGGTGTGGAGTATGCAGCGACTGCTATTAGGCATGCATCAGCACGCGGCAAGTTTGCGGATCTGGTATGCGGCATCTGGGGGATTTGGTTTCGGCTAAAGTCCCAAGTCCCAAGTCCCAAGTGCCGAGTCCCGAGTCCCTGCTCAGCCAGGCGCGAACACAAAGAAAGACCAAGCAGTGAGCAGCAGCAGTGGCTGTGACATGGTATGGAGCAGCAATACGTGCGACCAGGCGAGTTATTTATAGATTTATACGCGCACACACCCACACACAAGCATAGAGCACTCCCACATATGGAGTCTTATGAAAAGAGCTCAGTTAAATCGCTGTAGGGCAGTAAATAGTTAAGTCGCCATTTGTGTGTGCGTGTGTGTGCGCGTGTGTGTGCGCGTGTGTGTTTGCTCCAATTCGCATTATTGCAGCGCGCTGCTAAGCATACTACTTTGTCATGCCAGAGATCTTGGCCGACCTTCTTTCTGCTGCACGAACAAGGGGCGACCGAAGGAAGGCGAGCAAGAAGGGTTTGCCAGCCTCGATAACATGCTCTGACTTGGCTTGTAATTAACCCTTTTATTAACATCCTTTGCCAGCCAGGCGTGTGTGCATGAGCTGGCCAGGAAATGTGCGTAACACATACCCTGGCATGATGTGTGCCCATGCTTCGGAGTTGTTTGTTTGTGGTCCTTAAGCATGATGACAAAAGGCTGTGTCATCCCAGAGACGAAGTGGAAAGAGAAGTGCAAAAGGGGAAAGAGTTCAAAGAACAAGTTTACGATGGCAAAACTTAACTGTTGCTCAAATACAGATGGAAATTTAACAGAATTAAGCAATGATTACACCAAGAATGTTTAGTTATTTTGTTTTTAATGTTGCTTTTTATATTGCTACATAGGCTCACAACTGAATTGAAAAAAAATCACATAGCAAATCCAACTATTATATATCTGCACTAGAAGAAAGGGTATTGCAGACTAGGACATGCTCTGTGCCATAAGACAAACTTTTGCCACACCGTGTTCGTCCCGTGATGATGAGCCAGAACTACGAAAGTTGCAAGCTCTCGAGCCAATTATGCGAACAGCGTATTGATTCCATGAACAAAGGATAACCGGGGCAAGACTTGCACACACGCGAAGCTAACACTAACACACACACACACATAAACATTCTCAAACATCAGAACAAATACAGTTAACTAGCAGTTAATTAAATGGAAGCTGGCGTCAATTCTTGTTGCTGACGCTGTTGCTAACGTTGCTCCTGTTACTACCGCTCTGTCGTTTCTTGTGCTTTCTACGATTTTTCTGAGGAGCCAATTTCTTTTTATTCTGTTTGGCATCCTGCTCTTCAGCGAATCGTTGATGCCGGGCAATCTCTGTGTCGATATCAACCCAGTCGTACAGATAATCATAAATCATATAATGATTGCGAAAGATCATCTTGAAGAGCTGGCGCAAGTACATATAGTCTGGCTGCTCGGTGAAGTGCAGACTGCGACAATACTTCATGTACAAATAGAACTCAGTAGGAATTCCAGCGCAGAGAGTGTCCAGCGACAGCGCATACTTCTGTTCGCCGATTTTCTCATACTTTTGCACAGGGGTGTCCGCCGTGATGCCTTGCCACGGCAGACGTCCGTGAAGAAAATAAATCAACAGATAACCCACAGACTCAAGATCATCGCGACGACCTTGCTCCGCGTAGTGGGCATGCACCGATGCGTAGCGAGCAGTCCCAATGAGCTGATTAGATTCATTATAGGCTATATGCTTGCGTGTGCTGGGGCGATAGTAACGCTTGGCCAGACCAAAGTCGATCATGAAGACACGGGTACGTTGACTGCCCAGTCCCATGAGAAAGTTCTCCGGCTTGATGTCACGATGCAACAGGCAATTCATGTGTAGATATTCGACGCGTGTCAAGATCTGATCGGCCAGCATAAGCGTAGTCTTCAGACTAAAGTTACGTGCACAAAAATTGAGCAGATCTTCCAGCGTCGGACCGAGCAGATCCACAACGAGCACATTATAAACGCCCTCGGTACCGAAGTAGCGATAGCGGGGAAATCCAACACCGCCTCGCAGGAGTCTGTAGATTTTCGCCTCGCGCGACAACATGGGATACCTTACAGTTGCCTTCTCCAGTTTGACGGCCACATATTCGTCCGTATTAACAGAAGACGCGCAATACAGATCCCCAAAGGATCCCTTGCCAATGGGATAAAGCAAACGATACTTGCCGCCCACAACGATATTGCATTTCTCTATAGTTGACATTCCCGATGATAAAGTGGAAGCAAGGATGTTGCCCTTGCGAATGTGAATATTGTGTATCTCGCAAAATGTTAAAAATATGTATTTAAAGTATTTAATGTGTTGCTAGGCATGACTAGCTTATGTGTTTTTATGTAGAATGTATCCTATGTCAGTGAAAAATATTTGATTTCAACATTTTTACGCAGCTACAGTTGCCCAGCAATCCCTCTTCCTTCCCCTGCTGCACATCGAGTTACATAATCCAAATTATTTGTATTCCTCCAGTTTATTGCCAATTGTTGGGTAAACAATTCGAGGCTAATGCAATAAAAGCGCAATTGAGCGCGAAATTCAAATATTTAATACTCTTCCAGGAAGTATACCATATTCATTACTGTTGCATATGTTACAATTGTATAATAATAGAACAACTTTATCGTATACAAAGCTTTCTCAGAAATCAGGAAAACTTAACATATTCCATATTTAAATAACATTTATAAAGTGTGCAATATATATTATATATTGCATATGTTATAATAAGGGTATACAAGTTTCGGCATGTCAATGTCGACATTTACTTTCTGTTTTAAATTGGATAAACAAAACGCAAACTGCCTTTAAAAACTTTGCGAACACTTTCCTGTTTTATTTTTGTGGGTGAGGGATGTTCCAATTTAATTGACGCTTGCAAACAAAAGAACTGTAAATCGAGTAAATAAAATTCGAGCTATTATTCAATTGCAGTTGATGAATATCAAAACAATTTACAGTCACTCGGGCCCCTAAATCTTTTTCACAACCAAATTGTTTGAGTGTTTGCCAATGATTTCATTGGGTTTATTTGGTCATAAAAAAGCATTTGAATAGCATTGCTCAAATAGATTGCAAGCTCAACTAGATGTTATATATGCAAGGCTAAAGTATTTTAGAATAGGTATCAATTTGTTGATTGGGAAATTATTAAACCAACTAAACAATAATAAAATCTTGATATCTTGTTACTTTTACGTTGCGAGTTCTAAATCATAATGGGTAATTCACCGTCAAGCATTCCCTAAGAACGAGTGGTCCTCGTCAGGGTTCAATAATGTTTGAGATGAGCTCTCAAAGTTTTGCCACAGAAGCGGCAGCAAGGGCAGCACCACCAGCTCACATATACATCACATCGCGTCACTCATACGCCCCGTCTCGCTGCGTGCAAGTTGATTAATTTTTCAAATTGATTATACAACCTGCCAGCCTGACCTCAGGCTGCACCCTAAGTGCCTGCCACTCGATTGGCTTCCTCTCTTTCCCTCTCTCTCCTTCTTCCATAGCAGTCTCCTTCGGCTGCACTTGATGTTTGCCGTTGCGCTTGCAATTAAATTTATTTGCCATTTCGTGTGGCCCTGTTGGCCACATCATTTGCACTTGCCAAGCTATACATGTGTATATCTGTATGTGAGTGCTTTAGCTTCTGTGTATCTCTGGTCGTGTCGTGGACATGTTGCTGCCAGACTATTATTTCTAGGACATGTTCATAGTTCTTTATTAATGTTTTGTTAGGTTTATTAGATTTATGGCTGAAATCTTATTAAATTGCCTGCGAATATTTGCGTAGAGTATGATTTATGATTCTGTTTACAAATTTAATTTAAGCAAAGTGAGATAACAACCATGGGATGATAAAATGAATTCCAACTTGCTGTTTATAGTTCTGACCACTCTGCTGTGGCAATAAATCTATCAGTTTACAGTGATAGCATATGAACTGTTTCGATTGCTAATTAAAAAACAAATATTTGCCAAAGGAAAAGTTTATTGCAAAATCCAGACTGACATTTTATGTGCTTTGCCAGTAAATAGGTATTAATTAAAAGTGTCAAAGTAAATATTTATAAGTAATTTAGCATTTAATTTAAACTCACATATATTTTATATTAGCAAAAGGAAATATACTAAATGTATATGAAATAATTTAAATTGAATTAATGTTCAAACATTTCTGACTTATTTAAATACAGATTTATTGCCTAACAGCAAGCGCGCTCTGCTCTGTTGGATATGTGTACATATGTCTATCTATTTGCATATCTGCGTACACGTATGTGCTTGTGTTTGCGTCATAACCGAAAGCCTGACAATTAATTCTCTGCTTATGTATATGGCAAATCGTAATAAATTCAAATAAACTGCCGCCTTGACAATTTTAATGTTAAATTTACTCGGCCGATTTTGCATGGCAGCCAACCCCAATCCGGTTAGATATATGCATATATGCCTATGTATGTGTGTGTGTATGTGCGTAAGCGGATGTGAAAGTCTGGGCTTATTTATGAGTCGGGACTAGCAGAACAACACGAGAAGCAGCATGAGCGCGCCATGATAATATACATAACTTGAGTTGATACGCATGTGTGTGTTGGTGTGTGTGCAAAGCACATGAAGGGTTTAGGGGATGGAAAGGGAAGACCCGCTTTACGAGCACTTTTCAGCTTATGGCGCATTAATTTTTATTAAACTGCCGCCATAACAACTAGCACAACAACCAAAGGATTAGTGAGAGTCGCTCAGCGATTTCCTGCTTATGTTTAAGTTTAAACTATGCATTACTAAAGGAAATGATAATTAGCTGACATCAGGCAAACTGTTGCCTCACTTAGACACTTTTCAGCAGGCAACGACTTGTCCCTCGTCAAAGTTGGCACCTGGCAATTCTGGCAATTGTCTGCCGTGTCTGCAAGTTGTCATTTCTCTCTTTCTCAGTTTCCTCTTTTGTCAATTGAAAACTTGTATCCTGTTGTGGCTTATCGCATCCTGCGAGGCTGCTGTCGCTGCTGATGCATTGTTGAAGGTTATGACCAAATTGTTGGCACATGCTTCGCATGTTCGAATTTTGTAGTTTTCCATCCGCTTTTCATTTGTCTATTTATGCATGCAGCATTGTTGTGCCACAAAACTTTCACCACACGCGCGAGCACATGCCCCACACACACACACACACACACAGCCAACCACATCATTTACAGACTGTCACTGGCACATTCAGCTGGCCGAAAAGTGTCTCAGCGCAGACAACGTGTCGTATGAGTGATATATGCAAGCAAGTCGTGCTCATTGAGATGTATCGAATATATTTACCATTTATCAGCAGCTGCTGCTGCTCAGCAGCGAGAGTCGACTCTTAAAGCAGCTTTGGCTTTTCAGTTTCTAGATTATTTAAGATTAGAAATCCGCTTTGGCAAGTCGCCAGAAGCTCTCTCGGGTCTCTCTCCCACTCTCTCTCTTTCTCTTATTCATCATAATTTTTGGACAGCATTTCAAATTATTTTATAGCTTCAGCAGCTGTCCTGACAAACAGGCATAACAGACACACACATAAGCCACATATCAGACACACACACTCACCACACACCCACGCAGACACACACGCAGGCCGCGTCCTCTTGCAGACATAAACAAACTGTGGTTTCGCTGCGTTTGATTCGTGGTTTATGGCGCGCAGATTTTGACCCAAGCTCAGCCAGCAGGCGGCTCTGGCATTTTAACGAGCTTTGCGTTGCTTGGAGTACTCGAGTGCGAATGCTTCTCTCGCCTCCAAATGTAAATTAGTTGCACGCCCACAACAGCAACGATGACTGCGCTGCGACTGCCACTTAAGCCGAGAAGCTGCTGCCAATTTGCAGCGCAACAATGTTTGCCATAATAAAATTTATAATCATCATGCCATGCCTACCCCCTCCCCCTTTTCTGCCTTTGCAACCTACACTCAGCCGCATTTGACAGGCATGACCTGATTATCCAAGAGAGGTGCTGACATTGTTGCCAACAAATTGCCAAAAGGCAAAAATTCCAACACAAAAACTCATTAAAAGTGACACGTGGAGTGGGGGGAGACAGCGATAGAGAGCGAGTGCTCAGTGGGCGGGAGGAGGGTGGTTAAGAAAGTGAGAAGTCACCTCGTCAAGTTGTACTATTCAGCTAGCTGAAAGCAAAGCCATAATGGCAAGCAGACCTTGAGAGCAGGCACAAAAGAAGCCACTGCCGACAGCTGCGCGCTCTCTTGGCATAAAGTCAAAGATAAGCACCCTGTATTTCACTGAATTTGTAGCTTAACTCTGGCATGATATTTTATCAATCATATTAGAAAACTCTAAGCCAGCTGAATTCCCCTAAGTTGCCTCATTACGTTTTCTATTAATAAAGTCGTGTCGCCCCTGAAAGTAGGCAGCGCTTTCTGCACTTTCTCTTAGCGCAATCGCTTAAATACACATTCAATTTGTGTGTGTAGCCTTCAGACTTCCCGGCACGTACAACATCAACATAATTTTGACGCATCTCGGCAATTTGAACACGTTCATTGGGCGTGTCCCCGCCCCCGCCCACACTCTCGGTCTCGACCTCCTCAATTGCGTTTGTCTTGCTTTTTTTAGATTCCTTAAACGTAACTAGAATTTAATTTCTCCACACTTATCCGGTTGCTTGCCACGCCTAAGCAGCAGCAGTCCCCTCAGGCAGCACCGGAAGTGCAAAGCAAAAGGGCAAACAATCGTATAATGAAGGGTATGCGATGTCTACGCGAATTTTCATTGACTCTATCGATGAAGTACCACAGCGACTACAGAGCAACTAAAGTGTATCCACTCTCTCCCTCCCTCTTACACTCTTTGTCTCTCTCTCTTGAGTTCGTCGTCCCTTGATACATGTATTTTCCATTAGAAGCAGGCAGGCAGGCACAGACACACAAGCTCTGCGGGCACATCTATAACACATGCGAGTATTAGCTTTAAATTTATGGCCTCTCATAAAATTATCGATTCGAAAATGGAAAATGTTTTGCCGCAACACTGGGCATCTGTTGGGGATTACCTACCTGTATAGCACATGAGCTGCGGTTGCAAAAATGTTAGAGTAACTTTAATGTAAAAGTGCAAACTCGAGTAGTTCTCAATTTTGGCTTAAAGTTTTGCTATCATGTACTTTTGAGCTCAGTTTGTTATTAAAGATTATAAATTATTCGGTTTTGCTAAAACTTTTAATAAGATTGTAGCAGGCAATAAGAACTTTAATTTGTGGCAACATACACTTATAGAAACAATATACACATGTTATTTTTATTCAACTAAAACTGAAGTTTACTGGAAATGTTTGATAAATAAATTGTGTGTTATAAATCAAGAGCACATTAAATAAATCGAAAGTATTAGATATTGAAGGCAACAAAAATCAGCCGTTTGCTTTAATGCTTCTATACCCAAAACTTATTTAAGTTGCACAGTGTTTAAGCAGCTTTACCAGGGTATTTCCGTGACTGTAGCAGTGTATTCAGTGCGTATACCCTGCAAAGCTTATGTAAACATGAGTTTAAGTACGCGCAGATATTACGTAGGTGTTTAAGCTGCAAAAGTGCCTCTGTGTGCCTCTGTGTGTGCCTGTGTGTGTTTGCCTAAGTATGGGTGGTTTTCTAAGTCTTTGGCGCTGTTATGTTAACCAAGACGAGACGCGACAAGACTCTTTCCCCTCAACGCAACGAAACGTTTTAAATTTCTGTTGCCATGTTTTTATCTCTATTTCTATGGGAATTCGCTGAAATATCTACTTAGGCACAAGTACGCCAGATATTATGCGTACGAGTTTGTGTGTGTGTGTGTGCGTGGGTATGTGCGTATGCGTGTTTGAGCTTGCGGGGTTGCCCAACTCGTGCGCAAAACAGTTTAACAAAAAACTCATCTGTCTTGCATTTTAATGATTTAATTTTGCATAAGCTTATTTCACAACGCTTCCTTAGCCAGGCATCTGTGTGTGTGTGTACGATACATATATTTGCATGTGTGTATGTGTGTGTGCTATCTGGTTCTTTAGTCAGGCAAGTTGACAGCCGCAGCTGTGCACAGTTAAGTGACATTCCATTTGTTGACATTAGCGCAAGCCTCGTTGATTCTTTGATATGGGCGTGAGGCGGGTTTCACCTAGCCAAATACACACACAAATACACACTCACACACACATTCATATTGTATATACATATATGTATATATGTAGCCAGCTCGAAGTTAGTGTCCCTGCCTGATGTGGCAGGACAAAGTTTTACTGTTGTTTGTCATAAGTTGCGATTTCTTGGCACTTTTCACTTTCGGCTTCATTTGCTGCATTATTTCACTTTCCGTTACAATTCCTCAAAGGATATGCGTAATTTCCGACATCGAAATGGAGATATAACTTTTATGGCTTTGGCATCTACAAGTCTTCCGGGTGAAACTAAGTCTGTGACAATTATGATTACGCTTTCTTCACATCTAACACGCACTCTGCACGCATGACCCTGACGAGGGGTCAGCGTCCCTCCCCGCAACTCCAGTCCCCAAGCACGCATCCTCAATCAATTCTGCTTATCGACAAGTTGCTGTGTAGCGTCTATTGATTGCTGCTTTGACTTTTACACGCACGTAACCCGCATGGGTGTCCACATGGCAAGATGTTTACTGTAGATATCCCTGTATATATCTATCACACATACACATCTCTGCACATAAGTTCCATTCGAACGTGCTGCTGTGTCCATTTACCTGCTGCTTCTGCAGTCCCTAGTTACCGTTAGCCCCGTTTCCAGTTTCCAATTTCCAGTTGAACATTTCAAAATTTCCTTGTTTGTATTTGAAGGGGGGTGGGAGGGGGCGTCACACGTAGTCTTCCCTGCTAGCTAGTGTTAACGAGGCAACCGAATCGAATCGACCCTAATGACTGCAGTGCCCCCAGTCAGTTCCCCTTGCTGACTCAGCGAAATTTCGTAGTCAGTGTGCGAAATAATTGCGACCAAAGTTGTTGTTCGACCATAATGGAAAATGAGCATAATTATGTCAGAATACTTCAGTCCCTAATAAAACGAAGGGAGACCAAGGGCGCTGGGGTCGAACACGTTTACAATGCCCTCGCTGAAGTTGATCAATGTGCGATTATGGTATAATACTAAAAGCGTGAGCAGTACAAAGTACTGCACAGTATATAATACTGAAAAGTACATTTATAATGCGCCAAAAATATTCAACACTATAAAATACATAAAGATGTAATATATATATTGTGCATAAGTTTCTTTAACTTACATATTATCAATATAATTGGTAGCAATTCAAATTGTTGCTCAACATTTGCACAGGTCTTCAATCATAATGGACTTTAATTGTTGTTACTTTTAACTAGGGAATTAAATACAAAAATGTTGATTAAATAATAGTATAAATTATACAGCTGTGTGGATTACCTCTACGTTTCTTCTACTAAATTCCAATTATCTTACATTTTCGGATACGCTTTAAACCAAAAATGGCTTCAACTAAATTCCTTTCTCCCCACATTTCCCAAAAGAACCGACTAAACAAGATAAAATTTTGCATAAATTCTGCACTTCCCACTCAACTCTATCGGTAAATCAGAAATAAGCAGTCAAATAAGACGGCAAAAGACACAAAAAGGTAAACGATGCTCTCGGCTCGAGTGGTTCGGTTGCCCAGCCACGCCCAGTTTGTTGCCTACAACTAGCTCGGTTAAGTCGTGCGGCTAAAGCCGCTTCCTTCCACTCAATTATATAAAGCTACAGCTGCTTAAAAAGCCACCGGCAAATATTATAAAAATACACAAACGCAGAATTTTCTTGAAATATTGCAAAAGTTTTACCAAATCTGCGTGGGAGTGGGAGACAGAAAGAGACGGCGAGTGGGAAAGGTAGTGGGACAATATTTGATAAGGGGGGAGGGAAGAGAAAAGTAAGTACGAGTATTCGCTTAAGTAAACGTGAAGCGATGCTGTGCTTTGGCAAATATGGGCACTCACTTGGTACCGTTTTTCGTATTCAATGCATGTCGGGGGAGTGTCAAGTTAGTCGGGAAGTAAAGGTGCTACGATCTTAGTTGGGTATTCCCCTCGATGTCGAGGCTAAGTCGAAGTAATCAACCAGAATCATCGAGCGTGCCAAGGCACGTGCTCAAGTTTCACACTGACAAAGTGACGGAGGTAGTTTCACATAAGCAGACCCCACACGAAGGTGCCACCTCCTCTTCTCTACCTTCCCTCCACTAGAAAGCAGGCGCGGTAAGCCGAGGTAAGTGTTCGTGTATTTGCTAAACACTCGAATTGCGCTCTTCAGTCCACCAAAGTCGCATGCAAAAGGGAGTAGAACGTTTTGTATCGCGGCAACAGATGCCGCTGCCGCTGCGCCTTCCTCCTTCCACACTTCCGGCAAGCAATAGTAGTATGTATGTGGGTGTGTGTAGTTCTGAGGCACACCTTGCCGCCATACCGCCTTCGTCCCTGCTCATTGCGCAAGCAGAATCAACGAAATCCAAACACATTGACAGTGCTTAAGTGTTTTGTCTGAACCAACCTGACTGGCCGAGGGAGTCATCTGTAGCCAAAGTCAGCTGTATGCCAAGTGGCCCATTACACTATACAACAAGTTCTCAAATACTTTGCTAAGAATAAGATTCAATATAGAACAAGTTTATTAAGAAATTAACTTGATCACAGTTGCCTGTCAGGTTCAATTTATATTTGAATTATATCCTGACATACCTTTATATGTTACACAGTGTAGATTCATTAAGATTTTATTTTGTTATACGATTTCTCTTCAGCACAAGCTAATACCTATATATTATATATTAATCAGGCTTTGCAATGTGTTATTTTCTATTATGTTAAGAAATTTACATCTCTCTTCTCTTTTGATACATATAATATATATATTAATTAGGCTTTGCAATGAGTTATTCCTCTTAATGTTTAGAAATTTACATCACATGTTGCACAGTGTAATTGCCATTGCAATGCCCACACAGTTGACAAAACCCAAGCCAGCAGGAGACATGAGAACGTTGACGATCCACTGAAGGAGGCCTGTGAAAGCTGACGCTGTTGCCTTATGTAATCCCCCGTCACCTTACCCAGCACAGTTAGCACAGCACGTGTCTTTAGTGCTGCCACAGCCTCTCATTGTGTCTGTGTGTGTGTAGTTGTTACCGTTATGTAATGGTCCCGAACGCGACTCCACAGGCGTTTATTATGTTAGATGCACATAATCATAAAAAATTATCTCATGCGGACAGCGACACACAGATACCAGATAGAGATTACGTAGAAACACGCACACACACACACACTCTTACACGCACATGTTTATTCTGAAGAAATTTGTAATGTAAGCCCCTAAATAGAAGTAATAAAATCGTAAGACGAGCTTGTGCTTCGTTATACAAAATTTGTATTGTGTTTCCCATTGCGATTTATCTTTGAATGGCCATGAATGAATTTTGACTAATTGCCAGACGAAGCGGATTAAAAGCAAATTATTTTCCCCTAATGAGATTAGGTATTATAACCGAGGAAGGCTTTATAATGAGCTAAATATGCTGGGAACTCAAATCGAACAGCTTTTGCAGATGCTATTGAGTTAGACAGCAAGGTGGAATTAGATTAGTGACTTTGTGGCTGTCCTTGAGGGATGCTTAAAGTATTAACATATATTTAAAAGTATACAGATTGTAATTATATTTATTTATTTATTACTTGCTTTATACCTTGTAGACCAATATTTAAAGTGTTGAGTTGAGTTTGTAGTACAGGCTTAAAGACGCAGCTTTCTTATGCACACATAACAGTCGAATGCGTTTTTTTACTGTTTTTTTTGTTCCTTCCTGAGTTGCGATTCTTATTAGCTTGCCAGAGACGGCAGCAAAATCAATATCCCTTTTGGGGAAGAGGCAACCGACTGGGGCAGCAGAGCACACAACGAGAGAGGCAAAAGTCACACATTTCATTTCCGCTGTTTGGCGTCATCCTGTGAGCATCCCAACCGTAAATTTGCATAACACCAGATCCCTTTACGGATGCCCCTGCTCGGTTGCCATTTTTTGCATATTACAAGCCAAAATATTCGTTCTCTACCATATGCACACACACACTGCCCCCGTGTCCCAACCCCCTGGCATTACACATACAATAAATAAAGCATGCAAAGCCGTTTGATTTTCATGCAGAAACCTCTGCAAAGGTCTGTCAGTTGCCCCGATTTGTAGGCAGTGAGGTCTGACTGAAAGTATACCAAATGCCAAATCCCGAAAGTAAACCGAGAGAGGCCTAAGCAATTAAAAACGAAGAAGTTCTAATTGATTATCGAGCGTTAAGTGCTGTAAGAAGTGCGGAGCAGAACATGAAGGAGCTCTTAGAGCCCGCGGCAAACAGCGACAACGACAAAAAAAGACAAGTACCAAAGAACAACAACAACAACAAAAATTGTAGCAAGTTTCTCTTAAAACAATAAATAAACCAATAAATTTTTAGTGGCACGTAGCGAAAAAAAACAAAGAGACACAAAAAAAACTTTCACTCAAACAACAAGCAAAGCAAACGTAAGCAAACAGAGAAGTATGTGTAGCACGTGACAGACTGATGAATACCCAGTAGATTCGAGTTCGAGGAAGAGATCTTGATACCTCGAAAATATTATTGACTAAAGTTTTTTTCTTCTACTATATATATATATATATTGTAGTATATATGCTTAACAAATAGATTTATATTTACAATTTGGCATTCGATTTCCTTTTGCTGTCTACAGTATAAATATCGAATAAGTCTCTAATACATATACCCTATTGTAAACTTCGTATTGCTGGGTACCTAAAAAAAACGATACGGCATAAAACAAGAGCAAGGACGCGCCAGCGCGGCAGCAAAGCACTTGCAGGCAGGCAAGGCAAGGCAAGACGGGCAGGCAGGCAGGCAGACAGGCAATAAAATCTCCGGCAAGAAACAGGATGAGAAGCTGAACAAGAAATTTTACTTGGAGAGAGTGTATGAGTGTAAACATTCTTGTATATTTCTTGTTAAGCCAGCGACGGGGATGCCCGCGGGGCCGCAGGAGATGGCATAAGCTTAGAGAGTCGGGGCAACTTGGGAAGGTCGAAGAAAGCACAATAAGTAACTGAGCTGCAATTGTCCGATTGTGATACAGATTGTGATTCAAATTCCGATGCCGAGTCCCGAAATGCTGAGTGGTTTCCAGTGTTGGCGAAAATATGCCCAAAAAAAAGGGAAATGAAAAGTGGAAAGTTTTCAATTGCCGGATTTATGGTGGTCGCCCTCACACACACACACAAACACACACCCAACCGTGCACTGCCAGACCAAAGTTAGCGCAGATATCAATCAATTGTGCCACGGGGCGTATGAGCAACCAACAGGGAATGCTCTTTAAAGGAAGATGAGTATTCCCCTTCCAAATAAAAGTTGTAATAGAGAGTGCCTGCCTAGACAAGGGGCAGGAAATGGGGGTTGCCAACCCACAACAAATACAATTTTCCAGCTGTCTTAGTTTTCGCATTTCCATTATCTAGTTGAACCTCTTTGCCACCTCGGCTCGGTAACTGGACAATGGCAATGCCAAAAGTTAAGTAGCCATAGAAATTGCTATCCCTATCATCATCATATTACCAACTTGCAACCCCAGCATAATTCTAGGTGCGTAGGCATCTCCTCTTGCTCCCTTGGGGCGTCATTGTTTATGTTTATGTGGGAATAAAAATAAATCCCAAAGCACAACAGCATGTCAGACATCTGGTAGCACTTTCTCATATATCTCATCTCACGCGTACGTTAAGCCACGCCCCCAGCCATATCAAATCGAATCAACTAGGCGGCAGCCAACGTAGGTGTAGCCAAGCTTGCTACAATGACGTATGCTCTGGCTCAGGCCGTGGGCTGTGTTGTTAACCTTTGCTATAAATAGTACTCCAATGGGTGTCTGGCAACACTAACTCCTTGTAGGTCTCCGCGTTCCCTCCTCCTTGTGGTTAGTTAATTTAGGAAGTTGAACGAAACCAAAACCTAAACCATTGGTGACGATGATAGATGAAATTGTTGGCATTTTCGCCCGTCGGCTGGCCTAATTAATTGAGTTGCGGCCACCAGGGTTGCCAGCCCGTCGCGAACTCTATAATTCATTATTTGTTGCACACTCTGAATCTATTAATAAAACCACAGGAAAATTCCAAACGAATTCCTTTAAGAGATTATTTAACTTATTTCATGTTTTCACAACAGCCTAAACTGAATCATTTAAGCTTTAAATTTTCCAAAAAACAAGAAAATAAAAATAAAACTTTGGCGTATAATTTAAGCGACATTCGATTAACATTTTCTAAATCAAATCCAATTATTCCTCCACTTTTTTTCTTGGCAAAACTTTTCTAATTATGTGGTGGCTTCGATTAAATTTACATACTGTACAGAACTGTGAGCCGAGGGCAAAGATGATAAAAAGCGGCACACATTTTTCATGCTCCACTGAGCTGCTTTTATTATGATTATTCTTATACCCTTCTCTGTCTAAATATATTTTAATAAGTATATTGGCAGTAATCAAATTTCTCTTAATCAAAGAATATAAAATGTTTGTTAGTCAAAATCAATCAAGAACACAGTAATTTATTGTTCAAATCACGTACTTCATACAGAGTATCACGCAGTCGGGTATAACATAAATATTCTACTTGTTTAGTTCGAATTTGCTGTAATATTGTTTGTGAAAACGGAATAGCCAAAAGGAAAATGAGGCTCCGACTCAGATTTCGATTACGACTTGGGGCGCAGAAATCAACTTCCGTTGTTCAGCGGAAGTGAAATGTGAAATTTGAAATTTAATGTAGGTAATATCGGCAGCGTCACGTCGGTATTATATTTATGTTATTAAAATGAAATCATAAAATCAATGTGCAATATCCGTTGTCGCTTCAATAAACTTAATAAGCTGCTTGACCCCCGTAAATCATAAGGAATCACGGGAGAGTTTAGTATACTCTGTGGAAAAGAGAGGTTCTTTGAGAATACGAAAAAATGGTACTCTATAACTTTCTTATTTATGTTATTCTTATCTTTTTATTCCAGCATATTTTATAGATAAATCATTGCACAACAACACGAACTATGCCTTGTTTGCTCCACCTTCACGTCGAACTCTCCACACTAAACAATAGTCAAAATTAATCGTTTACTTTCCCATCATATTCATATCGATAGAGCCGTTAAATCAGTCAAGCTGGCGTCGTTAAAGAGAACTAACAATAATATAAGCAATTACAATAACAATATAATGTGGAGTAGTACTATATCGCCAACAAACTCTAAGAAACTATTGATCGGTAGTACACGAAGCGTTGATTATGTCGGTGATTGTGCAAAAACAGCAACAACAGCAGCAACGGCAACAGCAACAACACAAAAACCAAGTGGAGCAGGCATCAAAGGATCAACGGCAAAAGCGCAACAAGGCAAGGCATCATCGACGACCCCAACACGAGCGAGTACAACAAAGATTTCAATTGAAATGGAGCTGCATATACAAAATAAGTGCATTTCGGCATAGCGTATCACTCTGGAGGGTGGTGCGGAGCCGCCATGGCTGCAGGGCCCCCTTAAAGCTGCATTTTTGGGGGCTACTGGCGTCGGCAAAACAAGCATATTACAGGTGAGTCGCCTTATCTTATAGAGTTTATAGATGTTAAGGTATAGCTTAATACTCTCATTTTCCTTTACTTCAATCTGTACCGGGTAAATGATAAAGATCCCAAATTTAGCACAAAGAAGAATGCACGCAAATCAGTCTTAGCCTTCCTTAATCCAAAACGTATCGAATTCCAACATTTTCGAGCCCAAAGCACCCACATAAAGTAATGAACATAAATATCTTTCAGCACTTAGTCGTCGGCCTGTAAATTGGAGTAATTAAAAGTCAAATGCTACTGTCATATTTAATGTGTATTAAGGACTCAACTGTTTAAATTGCAATTAAAATCAATTAATGGCCCTTTCAATTACCATCCTCATCGTCATCATCATCATCGTCCTTGTCCTCCTCGACCTCGTCCATCGCCCATTGTCGTCGTCGTAGTCCAATTAAACTGGCTAGTCGCATAAATAAATGTTTAAACAATGCAGTTTCAATTAACCCAAGCCGGATTTCGTGCTGTAGCAAACGTGATGCCACGCCCACGGCCCACCTGGTCCCACAGAGTTGCACTTTTTGCATCCGACATGGTCTTAAATTATTAATGACGCCCCGTGGAAGCTGAAAAGTTTAGCAGCAGGTTAGCGCACAAAACTTTTAATGGTTCTGCCCCTCAGCTGCTCTAGCTCTATTTAGCTGCTGCGACCTTGCGACCCTTTGAACCCCCTGTCGCACCACTGCCCCGTTTAGCCATTTGAGTGCGTGTGGGCGTGGCGTAATTTGATTTCCGCATCGCTACGGCGCGCCTCACATCTTTCGCGGTTTATCTTTTGTAATTAGACAATGGAAAAACGACAAGGCAAATGCAGAGCGCGTGTGTGCTCATTTAAGCGTGCCAAAATTTAACACCCTCGTTTAATGAAGATAATTATCGAGATCAAACTTTTCGTATTTTAAACTTGCGTTTCGATACACACAAGAAGCGTTTGTTATCGATAGCTGAAAAGGAGTTACCTCATTGACTTAAAAATACCAACAGCTGTTATCGTAAATTGATGCATTTTCGAACAAAATATTGTTCTTGTTATTTTAACCAATATTTGAATTTTAAGACATCATTTTATAAATTAGTTGTTAAAGTCTTAAAAATCAGTCGTAATATATTTTTGAGTATTTACAGAAATCTTTATAATACCCCATAAAAGAAACTTAAAACTTTTGGACGAGTTGAGAACTGGCAAGTAAATTATAATAGCCAATAAAGAGAATGCCATAATAATCGGATAAAATCATCGCATAAGTGACTGTCTCCTTTAAGCGAGCCTTGTTGATTGTTGTTTCTCTCTGTTGCTTTCGCATTGCTCGCAAATTCAATTAACTGCACTCGGCACAGAGCAAGAGTAGGAGATCAAAAGTGAGAGAGAGAGAGTGAAGCAGACAGAGACAGCAACAGAATTGGTTTTTGCCTGCTGTCAGTTGCTGTTTGCCGTTCGCTATTCGCCATTTGCCGTTTTCCAGTTTGCAATTTGCCGCTCACTCTTCATTATTCGCTTTCTGCGCTTAATTTCTATGATGGTCAATATACGACGACTGCGTGTGTGTGTGCCGGACTGCGTGTGAGTGTATTAACTTGAAGCGTGTTTATGCTTTTAGCCACCCACACGCCACTTTTATTGTGCGTAATGCGAGATTTGCGCATTTTTATGGTATTTTAAGCGCTGCAAAATCAATTACGCGCTCTTTAATGGCTATTTGTGGTCGACACTGGTACGCAGGACTGTGTGTGTGTGTGTGTTAAGCAACAAGGAGATAGACTGAACACAATTAATGCCTTTAATAAGATATATTCACCTACAGTGGATGTCTGTGTAGGGTATACAATACATATTTTCATGTTAGATCCGCACAATCTCTTAGCCCCGCACATAACTCAGGAGCGAGCTCATAACATTAACAGCGAGTGGCGAACACGGGCAACGATGCCATTAACCCATAAGCAGTTCGCCGGGCTCAGTTGCTCCACGGGCAGGTTATGTAATTTGCAACTAAAAGCGCAAAGGCAGGCAAAGTAAAATCGCCGTCAGTGGGCGCAAAGAAACTCACACTAACACACTCACAAAAACACACACACGCGTACAAACAGCCCAAAAATAAAGGACACGCTGGCAAAGCCATCAAATAAATTTTAGCCGAAAAAAATCCCTACGAACTTGCCCTAAAAAACAAGAAAAACAAAACCATTATGAACAAGTTGCGCGATTGGGCAAGTATATTCGACTAGAAGGTTATCCTGTAACGGGAAGGTACTAGAATATAGGCTTAATTGTTTATAAAGGATCAGGACGCACAGATAACTAAATTTACTTACTTAAATAAGACATTTTTATAAATATATCTAAATATCGTAAATTACAAAATTTACTTTTATTAAAATTTTGAATGTTTTCTTCTCTGATTTAAATTTAAAGTTATTATTTTCCTTTACCGATAAAAAATAGTGTCGATTTCGCAGTTATCGATAACAAAAAACAAAATTTGCATGTGAAATTAACTGAAATTGTGACAAGTAATCCTGGCGTTGCCTGATCACGTCATGCATCTTTTAAAAATTTGCATTTTGCTGCTGTCGATATTATCTACATAGTTTACAGGGTATTCAAGCAAAGGAACAGCAACAGTGAGTGCTAATGTCGCTTTTTTTCGGTGTACGCCCACGCAGCGCAGCGAGTAGAAATACATGAGCCCAAATGAGCGACAGGCTCAAAGGATATTTTACGTCTGATTGCGTTTTAAAGTGATGCCTGCCCTTATTGGCACAGTCTGGAGGCATTCATCGAACAGATTGCCAATTGTCGAGTGTGTGCTGCGATAAGGCAGAAGGAGCTGGTCGACTGTCCCTCGTCAAAGTGAACTCGGCGTCTAATTCGGGTAAAAGCCGCGCCAAAACATTGGCTAATAATAAAGTCGCAATCATTTTGAGGGAGTATTATCAGCGCAATGTCTGAGCGTCTTAGTATCGCATCGCATCAGATCTCGGATCGGCACCAAGCGCAGTGGGAGCCATAGCCATGGCGTGGCATCTCATTTAAATGCAAATACCGCTTGCCAATCAGTTGTTACATTGTCGATGGAATGAAATCAAGTGTAATTTATGCTCGCTACGATTCAATAACCCCGAGGGGTAGGTGGGTCGAGTCGGGTTGATCGCCGGAAACGGAAGTGGCCAGCGAATGGCAGAGCAGCAGCAGCAGCTGCCTTGGCAGATGCTTAAAAACGGAAATGCTTTTAGTGCCCCGGCCAAGTCGCAGGGCGATTTTAAATTATACGCTGCACACACACGTAGAAGTACTTCCATGCACAGACAGAGAGAATGAGAGAGGAAGCTTGGAGTGTAAGGGAGACGGTGTATGCGAACAGTGGACTGGGAAGTGTGCGATAGCCAGTGTGCATCCAGGCTGCGTGTCTCGTCGCTTTTATGTGCCATCGCATATCATTGAGTTTTATTTTTATTGAACTGGTAATTGAATAAGAAATGACGTTGATGGCCTTCGCGACTCCTTCCGCATCTCCCCAGACTCTATGCACGGCCAGCGCTGGCTTTGCGCCTTTTTATGCGTTCTTACGTTGCGCCATAAACTGCGAGATGCGCCGGGGGCAAATGGAACTCTCGATGTTTGAGCACTTTTAGTTTTGCGGAAATTTACACCAAACGTTATTCGGGGCGTATGCGTAATTTTTATTATATGTACCTAACTTGCATTTCATTTGGATTTTATTTCATTGCCGCAATTCGCTTGGAATTGAATAAACGAGCGACTGGGAGAAAGAGAGAGAGATGAAGCTTATAAGGTTTAATTTGATGCTATAAATTTGTTTTGGGATGCTATAAATTGTCGTAATAGGTACAGCAACAACAATTTTAACTGTGTTCTGGATTTATAAATGAACAATTACTCAATCATTGGCTAGATCGACTGCAATTTTATTTATAAATACTAATTTTATATCACATTAAAAAGTTTCTAGTGAAATGTGGTATACCTAAGTGCTTTAGTAAGTTATGTAAGATATTCGTTAGATTTTGAGAAACGTATTCTTGTAATAATTTCATTAATATCCTTTTTTCTACATTATTGAGCAATTTAAAGTGCACTCCTATTAATTTGAGTGCTACATACTTCTGCAGATTGCTGCACACACATACGCTGTACCCAACACCCCTTTTCCTACTTATATATGGTACATTATGGAATTCACTTTTCTCCCACACATACATATGTATGTTTTTTTATGTGTATTGGGGTAAATACAAATGTTCTGCTCATTTTTCTGGGCGCACAAACAAACCTGCATAATGTGTTGCATACTTTTGTGCGCTCACAATTTTAACATGCTCGAAATTTGCATTAAATAAGCAGCCCAAGCCCAAATGCGACCGCAAACACACTCAAACAAACACACATATACACACGGCGATTGTGTGTGCGTGCCTGAGCGTAAATCTGGATTCAAAGATTTACTGCACACACAGAGAAAGAGAGAGACAGAGAAAGAGGGAGTAAGCTAGCAAGCGAGCTGCCCCCATTGAAACCGAGAAATAAAAATATAAATAAATAAATAAGCTCGACTTTATTTATGCGAAATGTTTGTTTAACCAAGCGGCAGCAAAGGGAATCCTTGAAAGCAACCAAAGCGCAGCTAGAAATAGAAAAGAACTATTCAATTAGAGATCTGAATTTTATTTACCCATTTCTCTTTTCCATTTTGCAGCAATTTTTCTACCATGACTTCCCCAAGACGCATCAGACGACAACGCATCGGAAAATCTATAAGAACTGTTTGGTCTGCGATACCTGCATACGCGAGCTGATGGTACTGGACGTTCCGCCCCAGGTGAGTCTCGACACGGGCGTAAAAAACAACAGCAACAACAAACTTACCTCTTTCGTAATTCAATTAAAAGTTTATGCAGAAATTTTCACTGTCGGAAAATTTGGTGCAAAATTTGCATTTATGTTAATATAAATTTTGCAACAAAAACAAAACCATTGCTGTGCAGCGTACACTCATTTTCCACTGCATTTCACCTGCTGCACTTGGTTTTGTTGCGGTTGGTAATGGACTGGGGGGTTGGGTTGGGGGAGATGGTTTTATGATAAGTAATGGGCACATCAACAAACATTTTCCGCGACGCCGCAGCTTACCGTTACAATTTATTTAATCTTTTAAATGAATTTATGCAAAATTGCCGCAGACGACGAGGCAGAGACGCAGCTGCAACTGTGTGCCACAGTTTGAGGCGGCATGTTGCATAAATATTCAGCAGCAGACATCTTGTATCCTGTAGACACCAACTGTGTGCGTGAGTAGGGAATGCTTAAAACGGAAATGAGGTAAAATTAGAAATCACTTGGTTTCCCTCAAGTTTTTCTTAGGTGTTTTTTGAATTCACTAACTACTTTTATTACAATTTTTAAAAGAAAATTCATACGTGGTAGACTTTTATTGTACAGTATCTGCACGTCTATCAAGCACACCAGTTTTAACTTCTGTTCCTTTGTTAATTTTTTCGTATTCGCTGTGCCTGCTGTGCCGCCTGTCAGTTCTGTCTAGACTCAAGATGCCGCTGCGGGGATTTCATTTCTGACATGGACTTTTTATGTTCAAGCCCGCCTACCTTATGATGTTGGCTGTCAGGCTATCCTTAGCATTTTCCCCCTTAAAGGGTGTGCACTAGTCGAGCCATCTTCTGCCTTATACTAAGTAAGATAATTTTACAGAATATTTTTGTGCACGCCGTTTACTTTATTAAATTCTCTCTCCCATAAAACGTGGTTACATCGTACTCACAGAGGAGGGGCAGGGAGACTGTAAAGAGGGGGATGGTCGTCATTCCGATATTGCAACAATGTTCATCGTGCGGGTTTATTTTATTAATTTTTAATCACACCGAAAACGTTGCACGTGTTTTTTGGGTCGTCAAAGGGGGCGTCCATTATATGCCTGAAAGCTCAATTATTGCCAGCTATAAAGTTTACGCTCGAGTGCCTTACTTTGAATGTATTTGTTGGTGTGTGTGTGAGTGTGACTGAGTTGTGGTCAGTTGTGTGTTATATATGAATGTGTGTGTGTGTGTTTGCCGAACCGACCTATCCGTGTGTATAAAATAACAGCTTAGGCCTCGAGAGAAGCCTTGAGAACGTGTGACCGGCTAACCGACACTCCAACAGTTGCAACTGTCCGACGAAAACCCACAACCGACAATTAGCAAGTAGTGTTTTGTGTGAGGAGCCCTTCGAATGTCCGAGTACCTCGGTTGGGCACAGTCAAGTCAAGTGATCCGATGGTTTGTCCTGCGGCTTGGCCTGCATTTCTTCGCAGCATCAAATATTTATAGCACAGTTTGCTGACAGAATATTTCAAGCTGCCTCCGGCGCTGACTTTGCAACGCTGCCACATCAGTCAAAAAGAAAACTGCAAATATTTTGTAATTAAAACATGCAGCCCTATGCATATCATGATCAACTTATTTATGTTATATATAGTAGTTACAGTACAAAGTTTAGTCAACGATTTTCTTCAAAGATCGTTTTAAATCATGCAATGTTCAACTAACAACAATGTTTAACTGATCCATTGAATTCTCATGGAGCTGAAGTCTTTTAAATATATTTTTATGCTTAAATATGCAAACGTTTTTCTCTAATTTTTTTCTTCTTGCTTGTTCTCACTCTTTCTCATTCTTTGCTTTGTAACCTCGATGACAAAATCTTTTTGTGTTCATCCAACAAAGCGTGCAGGGCACAAGAGCAGGGCACAAAAAGCGAAATCAGGCGGGGCTTTATACACGCTACACGGTACTATATACATACATATATCTCTATAGCTGTCTCGCTATAAATATCAGCGCTTGTCACCAACGAACGAACGAAGCAGAGACAAAAGGAATAAAAAACCCGTAAAAGTAGAACAAGAAATTTGTATTGAAAGAGTTGACAGGCGGGATAAGGCAGTTGCCATTGAGGCGGTCGACCAACATCCATTGTCATATTAACTACGGCCAGTGAATGCATCTCTCCCATCCTTTCTCAGTTGCAAGACTGCTACCGTGTCCCCTGACCCCCCTCCTTTCCTGCGCTCCCTTGTCATTCACCCCTCGCGACCGCGTTAAAGTCCCCAATGCGAGCTTTGCCCAGCTGGTGATGCTGCTGCTGCTGCTTCCTGCTGCCAGTCGACCAACAGCTTTCAATGCCTTTCAATTTATTCATGTCCATTTTGGCGTGAATTTGTTTTCTATACCCTGTACCCATTAAAGGTGGTAAAAAGTTTATAATTTTGGAAGGTATATGTAGAGAATACAAGTAGAGAAACCTAAATGAATTGCAGCTAAGTTTTCTTTGATTTGGAAAATTTTTTATTTTTATTTGTAAGAAATTAAGATATCTTTAAAGAATCAGAGGAATTATATATTTAAATATTGTATTATTATTATTTTTATATTTTTAGATATGTAGATTTATTTAATGAGTCGAAATTCTCTTGGACTGTCAGCCTGTTCATTCATTTCCATAAGTTATCGTACTTCTGACATCGATAACACATCCCTAATACATCGAAAAAGTCGATAGCTTATATTTACTTTAATAAAACATTACAGGGTATATTTAAACAGGCACTGTTTTCACATTACTTGTTGAGCACACACACACACACTTATGTTCTTATTGTACTTTTTTTGTTGTCTTTGTGTTAGCGATTTTTTGTCATCCATTGTGTTGGCCAAATAGCTGCCCGTCGTGTCGACATCTAAGGTGAGGGCCAAAATGCCGAACGGACCGACGTAGCGACGTAGCGACCGACGCGTCGGCGCTGGCTCTGTTTATTGTGGTAAATTTTTCATCGTCAAGTGCACTGCCTGCCAGTTATAACTCAAAGTCTCCACTCTAATGGTTTCCACTTGTACAAACGGCATTTTGTTCTCCGGCAGATTTTCACTAATACGTGCACACACCGACACACACACACACCAACAAACACACGCACAGTATGGAGGCCACCTAGTTGGCTATTGTATGTTTTAAGTGGCTACCGCAAAGGGGACAACTTGAAATGACAATTTATAGAGTGCACATACATACATACATGAGTGTTGGGTACGCACGTGTGTGTGTGTGCGAGCGTAGGTATGCGTTTATAGCGGCTGCCTGGCGGCCATTTTGCTTCATTTATTGAAACAGAACAATGGACAAAGTCCAAACTGGACAAGGTCGACAAAAGTTCTAAAATATCACAACACAAATTTGTCGAGTCTAGATAAGAGTTTGCAGAATGCTCTTTTCCTGGTTTGAGGTTAGTTTTCAAACAAGTTCAATTTGTAGATATGATACACGATGAGCAAATACTCTGTAGTTTAAGTGACTAAAGCTATACAACACACTTTGGCCTTGTGCAGCCTTTCTATATTATCAATTTCGCAGTAGATAACATCCAGTTGCGAAGGAATTACGCCCAAGTCAGTAATTAATCTTGCAATAAAACCATCTACAGAATATCATCAGATCGAGCAGTCTCCAAGCCAAGTCAGCTTAATTTAGCCTAATTACGCTCAAACAATTTGAAGAGCTCTCGCAAAACAGTCAAGCGGAAACGGAATCGGATTGTGCGCCCTGTTTTGGGGTTGCCAGAGTGTCGCATTATTTATAATTCCTGCTACAATTAATTAACCAGTCGTCATTTCAATTAATTAATTGGATTAACTGCAATGCTTAGACACAACCGGGCTGGACGCTAGAGATATCCGTATTTATCTTGCGGCAGTGCGCCAAAGCAGAGAATTCTTTGAGTGTCTAAGGCATGGCCCAAGGGCGCGACAATCTTGTTAAATATCTGGGCCAAGATGCTGCAACAGCAAGAGCAACAACAGCAATTTCCGTGGGCTACAACAATTATAAGTAGCAACAATCAGACAAGGCGGACAGGTTGGACAGCTCAGAGCGGGCACATTGCCATTGGCTAACGAGCTGCTCACATTTCCCCAGCTAAAAGAGCCGTTAATTAAGAAAACAACAACAAGAACAACTGGGGGCAAACAGAGGAAAGCGCAAATTAAATGAAATTTAATCAAAAACGTAAATCTAGCCAACTTACTGCCCACCAAGACGCCGGCGTCGACGTCAGCGTCGACTGGCTGCCAGCCAGACTGACACAAGCAGACAAATAGTGGTAAATCGACGGTGCCAGCAGCTCTGGGAGTGGGAAATGGCAATGTCGAGCCGAGCCAAAGAGAACTGCCAAGTGAAGAACGGACGGGATAGACTGACAGACAGACGGACGGACGGAATGGTGCCAAGGCGCATGGTCTCTTAAGCTCTCCGTCCAACATTTTTAATAGCGCGCTCTTCTGCTCTTTCACATTTCCCGTTTTCCCCTTTCCCATTTCTATTTCTATTTTTGCTACTCCGTCTTTCACTTCCTTTGGCAGTACTATTTCCATTTGTTGGCCGCGTTGTCTGCGTGTCTTGTCTTGTCTCGACTTGTCTGGCCTTTGTTTGCGCCTAAAATGCTGCAGCGTAAATTTAATTATAACGTTTATTTACGCTGCTCGCTAGCTTCATTTTCATTTCCCCAGCTACTGCCACTGATTACCCCCCGCCCTGCGCACTGTGCCGAGTGCAGCATTAACAAAGCAAAATACAGTCTTCCTTTTTTTGTGTGCCTCGAGAGAAAAGGGTTTCAACAAAGGGGGTTGGATGTCGAGGCAACTCAGCATGCCGCGACCACATTTTACTGCTTTGCAGCTTTACAGCGTCTTAGCTTCATAAGGCTAATGCATGCCAACTGCACATTACGAATAACTAGTTCCAGTTCCACTTACTGCCGGGGCAGTAAATGTGGCTGAGCACAGCTTTTGCCTGCAAATTGCTCAAGTGCGACTGCAGATAAACACTGAACGGAAAGCCCGCTGCACTTCACAAGTAAGAAATGATTACAAACAAAGGCGCTTCAGACTGCGAGATATCCTGTGTGTAAAATGCAACAGAAATTTTCCACGATTAGCTTAACATTATTTTATAGTTATCAACTCAAATATTTATCGTTATAAACTTAATCAAGTTCGTAAGCTAAAGTCCAATAAATACTATTATTGATGTTGCTTGTTAGTTGTGGTGATCAATACTTTTTTCGTGACTATCGATTATTGCTTCTTTGGTCACTCTGCCGCCACATTAGCCGCCACATATTTATGCTTCGTACTGAGACATTTTCAAAAAGAGTTTTTAAATATAATTATAATTATATCATATTTTAACAAACTTGCCAGTGTGGTACAACCACATCCCAACACTGTGTACAGGGTATACAAAAAGCCATTAACATTGCTATCAAGTGCAGTAACATTGCCAGACGGAAGCAGTGCAGTGAAATCGGTTCGACAGCTGATTTTTAAAAAGCCCCATAGCGGTATAAAGCTAGATTGCCTTTTGCATTATATCCTGTTACCATTCAAGTAGAAAGAAGCATTCCGAAGCATTTAAGTACATATCTTCAAACAGTATATAACAACTGATTAGCTCGTAACTTATTTGTTTTAAATATGGTAAAGTTAAATGTGTATTATTTAATTAACTTTAACAGGCAGCTTTAATTTGAAACTATTAATACAGTGGTGATTAAAGAAAGCATTTTTATTGTGCAGTTTAATTAAATGATAGTTATATGTAAAATTCATATTGTGAATCTTATTTGTTTAATGTTTTGAAAATGCCATTAAGTACGTAATACATTTTTTTTTATATAATATCTTTTTATTTGGAATGACAAGCCACAGCCGCAGTAAATCAAACTTGCCATATTCCAGCTGTGTTCGTATCTGTATCAGTATCCGTATCTCTCGCACATCAGTAAACAGACGTATGTATGGAAAGGTCTGTCAGGTTTAATTATTAGTGTTATGACAGCTGCTGTGTTGCAGCCGCAGAAACCGCATTTATTTGTCGCGCAACGGTATTAACATTTAATGCCATCACGAAAATTGAGTTTAATAATAGTCATAACGTTTTTCACCAATGCAAACACATTCACAATGCAGCACCAACGATAGTAAAGTGGGGAAAATGCATTAAAAAAATTTTAAAATTCGTTTATCCTTTCAAATACCAACCGCCATTTTTTCACTTGCCATCTCCCTCTTTTCTCTCTTTCTCCAACGTATTTGCTTTTCATATGTGGACCCAAATAATACGCAACGAAAATACAAACCGACAACGATAAAACACAACGTTGATACACACACACACTCACAAATACACATTCATACATACAAACACACGGTGTTTGGCGACGGCGCTGATGAAAAACAAACACTCAACAAATTGGCATGGCAATCTCGCCAGAAGCGATTTCCGGCTGATAACTTTGCTGAATGGAATAATGGACATCCTCTGGGGCTGCGAACGGTGCACGCTTATGTTCTAGTCTACGACATGGGTAATTTGGAAACATTTCAGGTAGGTCAACCGAAACTCCCGATGTGGAAGCAGTTGCTAATATTCCTTTCGTCTGTTTGTATGTGTGTGTGTGTGCGCTTGCCATGTTTGCCTACAGTACTGCCGCTCCATTAGAGATCAAATCTTGGACAGTTTCAGTCATCGTGATTTTAGCATAATTGTGGTTGGCAATAAATTTGACAATGTGACTGAGGCGCAGGCCAACTCGCAGGTGAGCAGAAAGTCAATTTTAAATTTGAATTTGCTGTTAATTTAATAATTTGTTGAAAGCCGTGAAGTTGGTTGCGATTCACCGATTTATCTTAAATTTATCGACTTTTTTAATTTTGTTGCGAGCTTTCTTTGCCGATCTTACTTCATTCTTCAGTTGCAACTCTGCAATTGTATTCCAATCGATAACTTATGATTAATTTAAATTGCTTATTGGCACAACACTAGAAATTCCAAGCGAAATATTTATTTATCAACAATAAAAAAATATTTAAATATTTAAAATTTTCCTCCTCTTTATAAAGGAGCTCAAGGATATCTCGACGCTAGTGCGCAAACATTGGCGTTGCGGATATGTGGAGTGTTCGGCGCAGTGAGTAGCATCGATATATGTTTTGTCGCATGATTCCAATCAATTTCAACCGAATTCTATCACTTTCAGATACAACTACAAAATTGGCGATGTTTTTCGTGAGCTAATGGGGTGCAGCAGCGGAGGCATCACTGGCACATCGGGCGGCGGTCTCGTTGCCGCCGATTACTCACAATCAACTAGGAATAAAGGACGCTGTACAATACTTTAGCAAATGCTGCATAAGATTTTTAAGCAAACATTTTGATCTCTCGCATAATGCACAGCACGGGCAACAACAAGAAAAACAACACTTTTCCGTTTAACTCGTAACAACTCGTATTCCGGCACCGTCAGCTCCGTGTCTCAGCTGGGACGTACCACGGGGCGTATGCGTGAAGAGCTCAGCATCGATTCAGCAGCAACAATGAAGTCCCCGGCGAGCACTTGCTGATGCATATTTTAGCATATATAAGTAAACACACGCATATACACGTACATACATACATACATTTTATATATTTGGTAGTCGACACACTTTGCAGGTTGGCTCCTTTTCTTATCTAGCTTGCTCTCTCGCTCCCGCCCACTCTCTTGCTGTCTCTGTCTCTCCCCTGTTGGTCATTTTCTTTGACGCCTTTGTTTTCCATTATTAGAACATTTCGCTCGTCGCTTCGCAAGATTTTCCAGTGCAGCTGCAACATTTTCGCCTGCAACTTTTTATGCATTCCCATTTGCAATTCAATGCTCCAAAACTGTTCATTGCAGCCATGAATATGCAACAAAATCAACAAGCAACAACAACAACAACAACACAAAGCAACAAGGAACAACAACAACCACTGCGAGATGAACACTTAAGCAAGAAAAGTAGTAACAATTTGAAAAGCTGCCATTGCAATGTTTATTTTACGTTAGAGTACATTCTTCTTCTTTCGTTCTTTGGTACGTAATAGGCAATTAATCCCACCATAATTTACAATACATTTTATGAATGAACAATTTGAATTGTTGTTATTCACACGGAAAACAAAATATAAAACGTAGGAAAAACAAAAGGAAATTAGAATCCGATAGAATAAATGGTATACTTATACGGTAGCTATACGTAAGACATAAATATAGTAGCTATATATACTTACATATATATATATTACACAAATTATATACCAACATATAAAGATAAAGATTCATTAACGTTGTGATCATTTCAAGAATTAGTTCTTAAGCATCTGACATCAGTCAGTTGAGGTCAAGTAAAAAAAATAGCCCTATAACAATTATTAAGTATAGTATAAGGGTTGAACAATTACAAGCTAAAAACCAAATACCGAGAAATGTATCTTTTCTGATTCTGTGGAAAATTGTTTAAGCGCAGCAATTGAGAACAAACTGCCCACGAAAGCCTGAAAAAAGTAGAAATATTTTAAAACGGTTGAATCTTAGTAGAATCGATAACACGAATTGTTGCCTTTAAACAAATTCTTTGCCATTCTGCTTTCGAACTTCAATTCCGAGAAAATCTCGTGACTCACAAATATTTCACATAACTGTATCAAGCCTTAAATTCAACCCAAAACAACCTAAAAAACCGATTAAAAACTACAATTAATAAGTAAGATTAAAAGTTGAACGAGTAAACGCACAAGAAAATAACAACCAATTGTGTTATTATTTTTAGTGTCATAGAGCAGAGAGATTCCACGATGTACTTAAAAGAATATATTAATAAATACTTTGCAATTTAATTGATTTGTAGTGTTAGTGGGATATTGACTAGATCGTTAGATAAGCTCAACCAGTTCTCGCAACCAAACTGCTGACATACTACATACATACATATAGCTATTCGATAATTCTACTTATAGTATACACTGTTTTCATAACAAATCTACGTAAAACTCTATACCGATCTCTTTCTTTACCTCAACAACACTCGAAAGATAAGCAATCAAGTCTGACTTTGTACATAGAGATTTCAAGAACTTTATTGATAAACAAAAGCTATGGCTAACTATACACACACACACAAACACTTAAGACACACAGCAACACGCCCAAGTGTGTGCTATGATACGAACTGTTCGGCACTCCAATAGGATTCAGTGCTCAGCTCAAGATCTGGAAGACGAACACGTAAATTTTTGGAATTTATTAAAGGGTAAAATGAAATAGGCAATAATAAAAGCGATAAAGATTCGATAACAATTGTTGAGCATACATAAAGTAATAACTACCAAAATGTAGCATCGGGGCTTTGATAACAATATATTTAATATATCGATAACCAAGAAGTTTAAATAATGCATAGTTCGATAACAAATTTTCTAGAGAAATGCAGCCAAATTTGTTGACTTGTTCAAGTGTGTTCATTAGATTCCAAAGAGATTCCCAAGAAATCGTTTCCCCAGATGCTGAAAATGTTTTAATTTTGAAACAAGTAGACAACATACCGCTGACTTTGATGTATTTGTATGGAATATATATATACACGCAAGCACACAAGCATACACACATAATTAGATACTTATATACGTATTGTATATAATGAGAACTACGTGTACAATGTATTTAGTTCCAGTTTTCTTTTATGATTTCGGACATTTACGGAGTCGTCAAAATGGCTGTTAATTTTTGAAAATAAATAACGCTAAATGCTAAAAAAGGAAAACAAAAGAAAACAATAATTACCGAGAGAAGAACATTAACAAATCCGCGATACACAAAAGAATATTTGCTGTTGAATTAAATTTAAGCGACGCGTTGCCTGCAACAGTAAAACTAAAATATATTTGTAGTTATGTATTCGAAGAGAAAATAGAAACATTTATAAATCAAATGCAATATGATGCTTCAGCCGCTTATTGTTTGTTCAGCGATGCATTAACATAGAATTAAGTGAGAGCAGTTAACGCTAATGTCGTATGAATGTACTTATTATTATTATTATTATTATGATTATTATACATTCGAGCATATACAATATAATACCTAAATATATATACATATACATGCATAAATATAGGGCAAGGAGGCGATCTCTTTTTTTTAAAGCAAACGCAAACGCAATAGAGTATGTTAGGTATACGTACGTATGATTGATATTATGGACAGAGCTACCCACATAATGAGACAAGAAACAACACCGCAACTAACTGTTAAGCAATGCAATATATATACATACATACATACATACATATACATATATACGATATACCACACAAAGATATTGTGCCACGTGTACGTATTGTGTTTGCGCGAAACTGTTTGCGACACACTGAAAGTATGTAACGACTAATCCGTTAGCAATGTAGAGAACGTTTTTGGAAAACTGCAGAAAGCAGTAATAAAAGAATAATAGAATAAAGTGATAAACAAAAAAAGACAATCTTGAATTTCTTTAATTACTGTTGGGAAGCATATGAAAATTATGGTAAGTTCATTTAAACAAAAAAATATTGAACAAATCTAATATATATATAAGACATAATCCGTGCAGAGTATGGTTAATTATTTAAACAAATCGTTGCATGTATTTATTAAAAATGCTTCCAGATAATACATTTTATATTATAGTATCTACTGTTTAATACTTTGCTACTGCTAAACAATTCTAGCTAGTCAAATTATTTGCATAATTATCTATAAATAATTAATCTTTCAACCTTGTACATAGTACATTTTTAAAATGCATATTTCAATGCGGAATTAACTTGTATCATACGCAAAATGGTGCTATCGGTTCCCTTTTCCACTTATTTTTTGATTCACTAGCAATACTAAATATTTAAAAGACAAAAATTTGAACCGCTTTTGAATTTTAGTTATTTTTATTTCACTTATCCTATAAACAAAATTTGTAATCCGGAGTAAGTAAGAACAATCGATTTGGGGCACGTCAGTGCGTATAAATAAATCAAGTCTTAAAGTATAAATAAGTATCTAAAGAATTGTTGGGAGTACGTGAATGTACGTATGAATCGTATGTACATGTCACACATTACATTAGGCATTAGTGTAATCATTGTGTAATCATTATAAAATAAGTCATTTAAAAACTAAATGGTTTTCCATCGTTTAATCTAGATTGTAACCTAAAGTAGATGACTAAAAATCAGAATTATTTAAAATACAAACAAACGCTCTTAAACGGGCACGTCGGGGTCCATCATCTATAGGTATATAACAATTGAAGCTTAGCCACAGTGTCATGAGTAAAAGTTGCGATTAAATTAAATCAAATGTTTGAACGAAACATAATGGGACTTAATAGTTAATTATCGTTTGCTGGATTTATCTATGACTTTTTCTATCACTGAGGCTGTTCGCTGCTGCTGCTGAAAGTGCGACTCCGACTGAGGCGACGTGCGGCTGCTGCCATGGCGGCTTGCTCGCTGTGCCCGTCCATCAGATGATCGGGTAGTTCCAGTATCTTGTGCAGCTGCTTCTTTAGCTGCTTGGTTTGTGGCCGTTGTGACGGTTGCGTCGAGAGCATCTGCTGGAGAAGCTCATATTGTTCCGGATACTGCTTGACAAAGTCCGCAGGGTATTGACCTTCCCTTAGGGCGCGCAGTGTCTTAATGCGTTCCATTTCGGTTGAGAAGTAAACATGCAGTTCAAAAAAGATAAGGCCCAGTGAATAGATATCGACCTTATAGTCGTAGTGCTGGCCGCGCAACTGTTCTGGAGACATGTAAAGGTGTGTGCCCACCTGTTGCGTATGCCGTACACTCGAAGGCAATCCAGAGTGATCTCCACATTCGTTGGACACATTCGATACATCGGCTGTGTCTGTTACCAATCCAAAGTCACCGATCTTTATCTGCCCATCTTGGGAAAAGAATATATTGCTTGGCTTCAGGTCACGATGAATGAGACCCTTGTAGTGCACATAGTCAACCGCATCGACAATTTGATGGAAGATATGAGCGATGTGTGTGGCACGTGTCTCCGTGCGATTGTCACGCAACCAATCGCGCAGACTTTCCTTGCGACATAGCTGCATCTGAATGTAGAGGTAAACCTTGAAAGGTTTGGTCTGGAAGCCATTTTGCATGCTACCACCGGCTGCTAGCGCCAACTGTCCGCTCTGCTGTGCCTGTGGCTGCAAAGCCAGTGTCATCGGTTTGCGTCTGGGAGCTGCCGCCGCATCGGAATCATCATCTGTATCGCTGGCACTATTCTTGGAGCGTACAGATTCGATTTGAAACGAATTTGAGAGCTGATGCTGCGTATAGTTGATGTTCTTCAGATCAAAAGAGGCCGAGTGTATGTCAATAGACACGGAATTGCGCTGCACACGACGCGGGACATCCTTGTTCTGCTGCGATTGTGGGCGTTCCTCCTCCTCCTCACTCTCTTCATCATCATCATCATCATCGTTGGCACGCAAAGCAGCCGACTGCGACTCGCTGCGGAACTCGATAAGTGAATCATCCTCATCGTCATCATAGTCTTCCTTTATGTGATTCAACCCATTCTCCTTATGTCCATGGCCATAACTATAGTTGGTGCTGTTGGCCGGATCCGATACCCACGAGATCAAGCGATTGCGGTTGTTCTGCGTATGGTCCAATATTGAGGGCATAGAACTGCCATCAGGAGTCTCGATTTGTATGGATGTCGACATCTCATGTGCTAGCAGCTTGCGATCCTCTTCCTCTTGCCAACCAGTAGGTGGTGTTTCTACCCACGACTGCGAAGGAATGAAACATTTAGTTTTATAATACAAATATTAATTTATAACTGAGTGTCGACTTACATGGAAGTAGCGCACAATATTATGATGCTCACAGCTGGCCAGCGTGCGAGCCTCGCGCAGCACACGCTGTCGCGATGACTCCTTATTGGGCAACGTGATTCGTTTGACTGCGTAACGATTCTCATCCAGTTTATTCTTGGCCTCGAAGACAACACCAAACCCACCACGGCCAAGGCATTGCATCAATTCGAAATCAGTTTGGAAACGCGATGTGTAGTGTTCTCCGGAGTGTGTTGTTGATTCCGACAGGGAGCGCTGTGTGCCGCCAGTGCCACTGGCATTGAAACCCATGCGATTGACACGTTGCTGGGTATGCAACCCAGTCATGGGCACCACCGGACCCAGCAGAGCCTGCGTGGATGCTTCTGTTGCCTCAATGGCTGTTTGAACCGGCACATGCCGTTCAATAACAAGATACTCACGTTCTACACGTTGATTACGATGCCCCATAAACATATTAAGCAGCACCGCCGAAGTGAATGCAATCACAACAATCTCTTTCCACCAGAACCAGAGGGAGAGTATAACCACTTTGACGGGAGCATCGATGTCATCCAAACTGAAGCCGAGATCATCGTTGATGCTGTGATTCCCAATAGTATTGTTGTTAGTGCTACTTGCCGACTCCGGTTCTATGGCAGCCAGTTCAGGTGGCGTATCGTTAGTGCCACATTCCAGTGCTCCACCAGTTTGCTCCCATTTTGTATCTGTGTAGAAATAGAAGCCGTTGCCATTGACAAACTCCGAGGCATTAAGCACAGACTGTGCAGCGACTGCAGAGTTCTGATCATCGTACGGCATCAGCTCGTTGCTTTCCGGTCTGTTTTCTCCTATAACAACTGGATCCTGTTCACTTTGGAAAATCACCAATGAATTGCTACTGGCTGCAATAGGTCGCCAAGGTATCTTCGGCATTAAGTTTATATCGCCAGTCAGCTGCTGGAAGCTCTGCGTTTGATCCATTATCTCTTGTCGTAAACGTATGGACTCCTGTATATACAATTGCTTATTGTACATGCCTAGGTAGATGGAGGGTGCAATAAGCGGTCGTTCAGCCTGTCCCTGACCCTGCTGGTGCTGTTGTTGCTGTAGCTCCTCGTCCTGTTCCCATAGCCATTGCGCAGAGCTAAACAAATCAATTGACTGCAGCTTATCGGCCTCATTTGTTTGCCAAGCACTCACAATGGGATGATTGAACTGCAAGAATTGAAAGCATTAATAACCGAATAAAATCTACATTTATTTATCTCTCCTCACTCACCTTGTGCTTCCAGAGCAGCACTTGAGGATTGCTCTTGCTAAACGCACAGATGATGCCTTCTGGCACCACAACTCTGATGTCCACATCTAGTACAGTCATCTCCATGTCGTTTCTTGGTTCCAGATGGCAATCAGCGGCACGCATTACATCCAACTCATGTTGTCCCACACTAAAGTTCCATCGCTCGAGGCCAGTACGTGATTCTACAGCGCGTACTGTCTGCGTTTGGCGACGCACCACAAGCACATCATCCAGTAGAGAATCATGGGGAACAATATAACCATTCTCATCTCGTAATTGCTCATCATCATGCTGCTGCTGCTGTTGCTGATCTTCATGGTATTCCTCATCCTCGCGGGGCAATTCCTCAATTTTATCATTTATGGCACTTTGATCACTTGTGGCATTTATACAACCATTGATGGAACACTCATAGAGCAACTGACCGGTACGTACAGAGACGCCATAGTTACGTGTCTCCTTGCCGCCCGAAATAACAAGATCATCGCTAAATTTGGCACTAGAACTTAGCAAATGCTCAGCGGTTATTGGTATAGGATCTATGGAATCTCCATCAAATTTATAAATTCCACCACTTAGCGATGGTATCATTCGCACAAATTGTCCATTATTTGTCAATTCCAAGCGGTGTATGCTCGACGAGATTAGCGGACCAGGACCAGTTTCAATGCTCCAACGCATCTTGCCCGAATTGGCAATATCCAAAGCACTAAGGCGACCATCAAGTGTCGTTATATACAGCAATCTATGACAAGAGATCAAGGAAAAGAGTTCAGATATCAGTTAGACAGGCAACCCTGACCATGATCAATAATAATAAGCTTATCAGTGTTTTTGTCAGATTGCTAAAATGGTAGTATTTCTATGCTATGTATAGAACATCTATAAGTGATTCACTATAAATGAACTTTCAGTTTTCTTTTCTATGAATAATGCAATAATAAAATTTCATCAGTTTCAATAAAATCAATAAGTTTGGCAATTGTTAATTTGCAATTGTTACTTGATGTCGGCAAAACGCATGTAGAATTATAATTTGAATTTGGAAAAGGAATTATCGGGTGTTTAATGCCCCACAAAAATTTTGATTGTCAAAGGTTAGTACGATTCCTCCCGTGCTGAATTAAAAATACCAAATAATTACTTTTAGTTTTAGTCTTTTAAGTGTTAAGTAATGAGTTTTGGTGTTGGAAGGTGATTGAAAAATTGGCAGAACAGATGACAATAAGAATTTGCTGGATCATTCGAGAACAATCAAAAGTAAACTCTTAATTTAAATACCTATTATAAAAATTAAATTTATATCAACAGTTATTCAACAAATACCAATTCCACTTTTAAATGAAGTTTAATACAAACAAATGAATGTTCCTATGAACCTTAGATATACAAGTTAAGTAATCAATACTATAAACAAACGTTATAAATAAATGTTCTATACATAAATTAAGTTGAGGTTTTATCGCCGTCTACATGTAATTGGAGACGAGACACACACAAAGAAAACAATGCTTGGGCTGCGCCAATGGGAAAAGTCCACATCAGACAGAGGTCTGGAAGAGGCATAGACAGAATTGAGCAGCTGATTTGATATACCCGTGTTTGTTTAGTTAGAAAGGGCGCGCATTGAGCAACAAGTGTTTTCTATAGACATACACTCACTCACTCACACTCACACACACACTAATGCAGCAGCTTCGGCATCGCAGCCTGCGCAAGCCTGTTGGGCAAGGAACAAAACGAACAGAGCCAAAGCGTAAGCGGCAAGAATGATGAAATTCGAATTGAGTTTTGAAAAAAAAAGAGAAACCTGGGCAAGCACACAACTGGCAGAGCAGCTTCAATTTAACGTATTTTAATTTATGTACATGCGGAACACTTTACGCTTTAATCAGATTGTTAACGTTCTCTTATTGTTGTTTTTGTGATTGTGGGGGTGCAGTTAACACAGTTGTTAACAGTTAACAGTAAAAGTTTTTGCACATGACTCACCGACTTGATAAGCGCGAACAAGCATCTAATTTATTTTTTAGGCCCTTTGACATAATTTGCAATTTGCAATTGTTCAATTGAGAATGCAGAATAAGATTTGCTGTAGAGTTCTTGAATTACTTAGCTCCCTCTATATAACACACATATCCAAGCACAGTGGACATAATTGACAACTTTAATGCAACACTTTAAAAACTGTTTCTTGTATGGAAATTTTCTTTAGTTATTGTTCTCCGGAGTTACACTTGCATTTATGAAAAACGAACTTTCCAGAACACACGCACGCACATGTATGTACATATATATGTATGTATGTATTTCTCACGTGCAAGGGAATGCTTTATATGTGCTTCTTCTTACCTCCGGCCTATGCGCCGCTCCTGCTGCTCCACACAATAAGGAATGGCTGGCGGTGCTGCGGCAGTGGCAGCTAGCAGATCTGATTCATTTGGAGTTGCTGGCGATGATGATGATGATGTTGATAAGGCTGCGGCAGTGGGGGTACCAACAACAGCAGCTACAATGGATGTGATCATGGTGTAGAGGATTAGGCGACGTTGGCGGCGACGTTGGTTGATGCCTTTCAGATCATTTTGTATGCCCATTATACGTATATATTGACGTATAACAATTTCGTTTTGTTGGGGCACAGCGGGAATATTGAGTTAGCTATTAATTGGTTTTCGAGACGGCGACGTCGACGGCAGCCGCGACGACGACGACGGTAGCGACGGTTGAGTGTTTGCTTTTGTAACAGAAGCAGCAGCAGGTGCGCCCATCAAAGCTATGGCACATTGCCGCATTACTTGTACACGAATACTTGAACAACTGATAAAAACGGTTTAAAGTTGCAAAAATACAAAATATCTTCGGGACTATCACAACACAGTGCGTGGTACAATTTCGCAACAACGGTGTAAGACGTAGGGTTGGCAAATGACAATGTGTGACCAGCCGCCGGCAGAAGTGTGTACCAGGGCAGCAAACAGCAGCTGACTAATTCGTCAGTATGGCAACACTGGCTATGGTTGCCGACTAATTGCAGTATGGCAACACCCACAGAAATTGGCAACTTTGCCGCCAAAATTAGGTTACATTTCCCCCCAATTGGAATTCAAATTGGAAAATATAAAATATCGATTTCATTTGTTTTTATTTTATTCATTAGATGCACCCGGTTGTAGACCATTCTTAGTTTCTCATTCTAACATTTTGTATAGTTAACGCTAACAATATACATATATACGACATACATATGTATATATTGCAAAAATATATTTAGCATCTAGGCAATGTATGTAATCAAAAATATTTGTTAGATTCGGTAAATCTACTTTTTGGATAAAGAAACATTAAATTATGTTTACATATTTTAAGGTATTAAAATATATAATTTTAAATTAAATTTAATTGCAGGCTTTAAACTTGAACTGTTTTTCTGTTGCTTATTTATGTTTTATAAATTTTTGTTTGGTTTTTTTTTTTGTGGGGGGGAATTACAAATAAGTTGAATGTAAATAAATATAAAATTAATCAAGAAATTATTTAAACAATTAACAATGCTTTGCACAGTACGCCGTACGACAACTTAATAATTCGATCGGTTAAATCAAAAACTAAAGAGATACAAACAATATCGTGTGATATATTGAAAGAATAAATGTAAAAAATGAATTTCAAAATGGTTGCGAATGTTGCCTATTGTTGTTGTTGCAGTTTCCAGATGATGTTGGTGTAGTTTGTTTCACATGAATTTGTTTGGGTTCTTGTATTTCACTTTGTTTTCGATTTAACCTCCTCTAGTAATCCTCAATTGCTATGATTTGCGGTGGTTTAGCGCTTCCCGTCGAGGTCGCCGCTGCCGTTGATCCCGCTACTGAGTTTTCACTCGTTGCTGCTGCAGCCGGTGCACCTCCTACTCCTGGTCCAGCTGCGGCTGCTCCTGCTGTTGTTGATGTTGTCGCTACTTGTGTGTCCGGCGTCTGTGCGGCTAATTGTCACTTTGAGTTGCTGCCCCCCATTGAGGCTGCGCCCGCATTCTCATTGACTCGCTGATAGCGGGGCTTGTTGCGGGTGAAAGGCAAATACTTGTACTTGATCATATGCTTGATTTGGCGCTTCATTGTTAGGCAGAAGAGCGTGATAAAGTACATGACCAGTATGGGCCAAAATACGGGCACATTGAAGAAGTCAAAGAACGTGCAAAACACTCCTATTGCCGTGCTTTTCGTCACAGATAGCCAGAATTTAAACTCTGGTAATCGACGTATGAATGGCCGGAATTCTTCATTACTGTGCGTTGGCAAATTGGGACCATCGTCCTCATCCTCTTGCGCAAATGGATCGCTTTCGGGATCGATCTTGGGCGTCAGAAATGCAAGAAACAGATTCAGATGATAGATACCCAATGCATAACACACTATGTACCAGCCCTGGTAGATGAAGATGCGCAAAACAAACAACAGTAGCAGGAATCCGGCAAATACCCAACGCATACGCGTGTGCGGTGTCGATCGATCTAGTGTCGATTGGTAGATCTACAAAGAGTCCAACAATATTTGAGATCGGTCAAGGTTATCTTAATTGCCTCTACTCACTTGTGATAAACGCTGAAAAAACCTTTTAACACCGCCGCCGCCACTAGACGACGTCGTGCCGCTGCCGCTGTCTTCGTTCATCATATTCCTGCAGGCAGCTTGAGTTAGCGCCTTCTACTACCTCTCCCTAGAATTATTTCGTTGTCTCTCTCTTACTTGCCTAGTCGACTTTGTTCTTATTGTTGTTGTTTTTGTTCTTGTCTGATTGTTTTCAGTTGCAACTGTAGTAAAGTAGTTTAGTGTGAAGCACAACAACCACGACCGCTTGACTATTGATTAAATGTAAATAACAGAAGCAAACACAAAATACAAAGGCAACTAGCACACGTTGAACGTTGACGTTGAATTATTTCATTGCCTTGCTGGGTTTCTGAGACGTTCTCCGTTCTCCGCCTGATCGACCTTCTTCCTCTTGCTCATAGAAAAATGCTCGTTTACCGTTTAGTGTAGCTTTTGAGTGTCAAAGTGTTTCTTCTATATCAATGTTAAATTTTGACAAACTGTTGTAGATCAAATGCAATTTGTTTCAAATTTAGAATACGAATTGTGTCGGCATCTGTAATTTATTGTTCTTTTTTCACGCACAGTTCCACCACGTCATTATGTCAAATAAAGTTAGCTCTCTCGTTTCTCACTCTCACACAGAGCAACTGTCAAAGCTTGCCAGTGCTGTAAGTATATTACAACCCGCAGTGTTGTAAAACGCCACAACCAAGACGCAGAGTCGCACGCCGATTAATTAAAAAATCGCCGGCAGCCTAATTTAATTTGTTTTTAATGAATGGCATCTCACCATGCACGATATATTTCATATATTTAATATTTCATATTTCGAATCTCGTAAAACAATGAATAAACACAATTAACTTAGTGCGCATCTGTTACTCCAGTTTCCGCGAATGCATCCGTAACTTGCTCTAGTGAATCCTCCGACTTGTCCTCTTTGGCATCCTTGTTGCACTGATTGATCGTCTCAAAGAATCTGTTGGCGAGGTCGATGTTCTTGAATCGACAAGCAAGACGCTCCAGTTCACCATCGTCGTTCTCGGCAAAGTTCATGTTGGCCCATACGAAACTCTTCTTTTGCTCATTCATATAAACCATGGAGAAGTCATCGCCGATATTCATATTTAGAACCAATTTATGAATTTGCTCACGTCGCATTACCATGCGATAAGTATTTCTTGTGTTATGCTTCAGAATCTTAAGTTCTCCAACACCTAAAGAAAAACAAACATAATCTAGGATCTTTCAACTTAAAACTAACTATATCTTACCACGCTCCTTCCATTCCTTGGTACTAGAATCGTAACGGTACAGTGTCGCACGTTCACCAAACAATTTTGTTTCGTTCTCCTCGCCAGTACTGACCACAATCTCATTTGGAAGCGCTATAATCGGCTCAAAGTGTGGATCATGGTTCTGGTTAGCGTCATAGTTATTACTATCGTCTGCTCCTCCTTTATCTTGTTTTAAAGCGCTGTTCGGCGATTTGAAATTCTTGAAGTCATCCTGGTGCGTCAAACCAAAGAAGCCACCCGACTCGGACCTTGTAGAGCCAAGAGCATTACCTCCTGTGCTCTTTGTCGCTAGACTCGCAAATGTATCACCAGCCTTGGCAGAGAAATCAAAGAAGTTGATGCCACTATCATTTGAGGATTTCGTTCCATCAACAGCTGGCTCTGTGACAATGTTCTCCTTGTTGTCCTTGGTTGGGCTCTCATCAGTCTTGCTGAGGTCGGCAAATGAAATTTGTTTTTCCTTTGCCTCGCTGCCAATTATAGGTGCGGCAGTCTTTCCAGCGACGGAGCCGAACAAATTGCCAGTACTGTTGCCGAAACTACTTCCACTCAATACTGAGTTACCAAAGACGTTCGTCTTTGGCGGCTCGTCTTGTGTGGCTAATGCAGCAAAAGGACTCGCAGGTTTTGTTAAGCCACCGCCGAATATGGAACCTTCACTTGTACCGCCAAATTTGAGGTCGGTTGTCAAACCTCCTCCAAAGATCGACTGTGTTGGTGGTTTTATGCCGCTGCTGGCGTTCCCAAACAATGATTGTCCAAAAACAGAATTTTCTAAAATAAATACAAATATAAAATGCCGTTCAACGAAAGTTCCTAAGACAGCAATAAATTGGTCACTTACCCGACTTGCCAAAGAGAAAACCACCTCCAGTACGCGCAGCCCCGTCTTCGGATGCTTTAGCCGCTGCGGGGGAGGAGTCTGTGTTGGTGGTGGTGGTGGCTGTCGAATTGGCAGAGATGGCATTGCCAAAAATACTAAAGCTACCGAAAGTGTTGCCGCCGCTGTTGTTGGCTGCCAAACTGCTTGCCTTGAGCAGCAGACGATTGGGAGCTGCTGTTGCAGTTGGGGTTACCTCTGCATCATTAGTTGGCTGAGCAGCAGTCTGCTGTGTGGAGGTCGATGGCATTTCAAGGTAGGGCAACGTCATAGGTAATGTCCTATATAAAGTTTGGAAACTTGGTGGTTGTCCGTAATTAAAGTTGTCCGGGTCACAGCCACGACAGCCTGCACAATTAGTTCGCTTGGTCAAAAATTCGTAGGTAAGCGACAACTGCTTTGCCAGCTGCTTCATATCATCGCTAACGGGAGAAGAATCATCCACATTTGCATTGGGTAATGATGCATAATCTACAGTGTGCTCCTCGCTATCTTGTATGGGTTCTGCTGTGCCGGCAAGTGCATCAGTCACGGCCTTATGGAACGCCTTGGCAATCTCAGCATTTTTGAAGCGCAATGCGAAACGTTCCAACACCGATTCGCCTTCGCTAAAGTCATGTACCACAAACAACCAGGACTTTTCATCCTTGGGTTTGTAGATAATGTCCCCGCTGAGCGCATGGTTAAGACAGATCTTCAGAACCTTTTCACGACGCATGACAACACGTAGATTTTTGGTATGCTTGTGTCGCAGTATTTTTACATCCCCCAATCCGCGCTCCTTCCATTCACCATCTTCGCACATGCGAAACAGTTTCGCACGATGTACATAGAGAAGATCCTCATCCTCCTCACCGGTCTTCACATCGATCTGCAAATGATTAACATGAGTTTTCGTACATTATATTATTACTCACTACTTACCTTGTCGGGTAACGGTATGACGGGCGCAAAGTATGCATTGCTTTCCTCTTCTTCTGCATAGCTTTCATCATTGTTGCTGGTATTTGGACCTGGTGCAGATACAGCGGCTGGACTCTTGGGCTGCTGTGTCTGTACCTTTGGCATGGAAAAGCTGAACGTATTCGATGTTAGGCTGCTGGAGCCGAAGCCACTGCTTGCTGGCGCTACACTTGCTCCTGGTGGTTTGAAGTTGAAACTGCTTGATCCAAAGACGCTGCCTTCGCCAGTATTACTGCTGGTTAGTGCAAAAGATGCAAATGGTGTTGAAATAGCATTTGAGGTTGCAGCCGGGGCTACTGATGTGGGAGCTGTGGTTGCTGCAGCTGGAGCTGCAGGTGTAGAGGCTGATGCACTTGGTGCGGGTGTAGCTGCTGCGGTTGGTGCTCCAAAGCCAAAAGTAAACTTGCTGGTGGTAGCTGGGAAGGTTATGCCACCGCTGGTATCAAGTTTATTGTCCTTCTTGGGCACTGTTTCATCCTTGGGTGCCTGACATGCCAAGCAGTGCAGTTGAGATGCATCATTGCTTGTGTAGCAATCCTTGCAATTCCAGCTGCCCTCCTTGGGCTTGAAAGCATCACCAAAACCGATTGGTTTGGCTGCAGAAGCAGCAGATGTAGCAGCTGCAGCCGGAGCAGCAGCAGGTGCAACTACAGTAGCAGTTGTAGACGAAGAACTCTTGCTACCAGAATCCGAATCAGACTTGGCACCAAAGCTGAAACCCCCTGTAGATGCGGACGATGATGTTGCTGATGGTGCAAAGCCAAAGCTGAATTTTCCAGCACTGCTGCTCAGGTTTAATGCGTCGCTTTGCTCCAATTGTTGTGGTTTGGGTGGAACAGTGTCATCCTTGGGCGCTTCACAGGCCAAGCAATAAAGTTGCTTCTCATCGTTGCTGGTATAGCAGCCCTGGCAAGTCCAGCTGCCGGCCTTAGGCTTGAAGGCATCGCCAAAGCCTTTTGGTTTCTCATCCTTGCTCTTGTCCACCTTAGTCTGCTGCTGCGATTCGTTGCTGGAGTTGTCCTTGGTCACCTGACCACCTGCCTGCGCCTTGAGAATAACATCGTAAAATGCTTTACATGTTTCGGCAGTCTTGAAGCGCACACACAGCATCTCCGGCACCAGTGATTCTTCAGAATAATCCTGCGCGGCCCAAGTTAGCGAATTTTGTGAATTCTTTATGTAACTAAATTTTGTTTCAGGCAGCAGCCGCTGATTGCAGCACAGTTTGAGCACCTGTTCACGGCGCATAAGCAGACGAACTTGACTCGGATCTGATTTCAGCTGCAGCACCTTCATGTTACCCAATCCGCGCTCCTTCCATTCATTGGTTTCTTTGTCAAAGCGCAACAACTTGGCGCGATGTTCGAACAAGATCAGTTCATTCTCTTCGCCAGTGACGACATTGATTAGCTCTGGCAATGGAACAACTGGCTCAAATTTTGCTGTGGGCACAAACTCTTCCACCTTCTCGACCTCACTACCCGAAGAAGTTGCTGTTGTTGTAGTTGTTGTTGTTGTAGTCTCCAGTGTGCTATCCTCTTTGTTCTCCGTCAAATTGCTGCCAAAGTTAAAGGCCGTTGTGAAGGCTGCGCTGTTGTTGGAGCTGGTGTCTTGTGGCATGGTCGAGATGCCGCCAAAGGAGAAGTTAGAACTACTTGTCTTCGTACTATTGGTGCTGGTGGCAAAGGTGAAATTGGCAAAGGGTGATGACTTTTCAGTTGTTTCTGAAGATGAAGTCTTGATCGTAGAATTACCAAACAATGATTTGGGCACCGCTGGTTCGACTGGTTTTGCTTCCTTGCCAGCACCGCCCTTGAGCAGCTCAATTTGTTTTGGTTGTGCAGTGGCGGGCGCCGGTGTGCTTGTTGCAAATTTGGCATCAAAGGACCTAACCTTCTCTGTCAGTACATTATCTGTAGCGCTAGCTGCAGCTGCATTTGCTGTTTCCAATTCGAAAGCTGCCTTAAATTCAGCTGCTGTACTTGGCAGCTTAAAACGCACAAGGAACTTCTCCATTTGCAATTTCTCATCGGCAAAATCGTTGGCGATCCATAGAAAAGATTTCGCCTCCTTGTCCTGCAAGGGAACAGTAAGTTGCATTCCCGCGGTGATCTTATGATTGGCACAAATCTTATGAGTTTGCTCGCGACGCATAAGAATACGTGCAGAGTCATTGTGTTTATTCTTCAATATCTTTATATTACCAATGCCACGTTCCTTCCATTCATTCTCGACATGACGGAAGAGCTTAGCACGTTCACTAAACTTCACCTGCTCATCCTCCTCGCCAGTGTGCACTTCCACTTCAGCGGGCAACGGTATAATGCCCTTGAAATCAGGACGCGGATCATAGTCAAGCTCAGCGCTTACCTCATGGTTCGAACTCTGGTTTTGTTCACTATTAACGCTCTCGTTGAGAGCAGCTGCCTCAGCTTCAGCTTCACGTTCCTTTTCCTTTTCGGCTGCCGCCTGTGCCACCTGTGTCTTGAACGAGAACGTCGAGGAGAATCCACTAAATATATTTCCAGAATTGTTTGTCTTGCTGAAGTTGAAGTCAAGACTTGGTGTGGCTGTTGGCTCTGTGTTTGCCTGCACAATGCTGGGTTTAATATGCTGTGGCGGTATCGTAACGCTCAGTGTGGGCTGTGCACTGCTCACCGCTGGCTTGGGCAACGGGTCTGAGCTGGTGATCACAACATTTGCTGGCGGGTTCTTCTCGACGGGCTGATTGTTGTGTGCACGATTGAAGACCACCATAGAATGAGTCAATGGAACAATAGCAGCCGCAGCCAAGGGTGCAGCTGGAGTCAAGGCAGCTGCTGGAGCCAAGGGAGCAGCTGGAGCCAAGGGAGCAGCTGGAGTCAAGGCAGCAGCTGGAGCCAAGGGAGCAGCTGGAGCCAATGGAACAGCAGTAGCCAGTGGTGCAGCAGCCTGCAAAGGTGTTGAGCTCAATGCACCAAAGACACTTGGTGTGGTAATTCCAGATACAATTGAAGAACCAGACGACTGCACTGCTGTTGCGCTCTTTGGTGGCATCTGTGTTCCTACCGATACCGGTGTTGGTTGTTGAGCAGCCACTTGTGGCACCTGAATAGGAGACGGTGTAAATGTGTTGCCGAAGAAGTTACCAGTAGAAGCTATTTGCAAATTCGGTTGGGCCTGAGCGAGTGGCTGTGCCTGCGAGACTTGTGGCATTACCAGACTTGCTGGAGGCTGAGTGGGCATTCCATAATTTAGGCCATCGATATAGGATGCAGCTGCTGCCGGATTCGGGAACATGTTGGGCGGTAAACCGTAGTTAGCTTGTCCACGTGGGCCTTAAGTAAAAATACAAATTTAATAAATATTTAAAATATAGAAATAATTTAAAATATAGAAATAAAATATATGATAGGAAAGCTGGATTCTTTCGTACTGAGAACGAATGAGAGTTGTAACTCAATCACAATAACTACATATTGTTCAATACATACGTGATTGAATTCAAAACAAGTTAAGTGTTATCATTTTTACTTACCAAAGAAACTGGGTGGAATGGCTCCAGGAGCCGGTGGAGTGCGCATGAATTGTGCCTGACTTGCATAGTAGTTGTACATCTGGTTCTGATTGAACAGAGGATTGCCAAAGGCTGCAGCATTCGGATGAGCAGCATTTCCACTGGTCGAAAAGAAACGTTCTGGCGCATTTCCTGGCACACCATTTAGATAGTTTGGCTGCAGTGCTTCCTCCATGTTCAGAAACTCTTCCAGACCGAGAGCAGTCTCCACATCGGCTGCCGTTGGAGTCTCTCGACTAGCGCTGCCGCCGCTGCTAATCTTGCACTTCTTTAGAAGCTCCTCAATGGACGAGAACTTGTCGTTAAATGATTTAATTTCCTGTCGCATCTCGTCCATGCCGTCCTTGAGGTTGCAAAGTTGTTTGCTCATTTCTTTAACCGTATCTTCGACATCCTTAAGATTTGATGTCGTCGCTTGCTGTGTGGTGGGTTCTGTTGCCTGACGACGAGAGCGATTTAATGGATTTGTGGTACCTGCATAGAACTCATCCTCAGCATCCTCATAGGTGCTAGAATTGTTGTGCTGTTGCTGTTGTTGTTCAGACAACGAATATGACTCGTCAGCTTGACAAGATTTCAGCTCACGCTGCACCAGCGACACAAGGGGATGACCCAAATCGTTGGCAAGCAATTTCTTTGTTTGCCGCAGGCATTCCAAGCGACGATCTTGATAATTATTACGAGACACACGAGACGTGCGAGAGGACTCAGACAGAAGACGATAGGCTTCGGAACGTAGATAGGAAATCATAGGTGATTCCAAGGCACGTACTATTTCCAAGAATTCCTCATATTTGCTAAGCTTAAACATGCGATTGCTCAAATATTTTGCGCCGTCGTCGATCAACTCTTTGGTCTTCAGCCAGACGCTTGTCTCGAGAGGATTGGCATACTTGAAGAATCTATAAAATGGTTCAAGCTGCTGCTGTTGATGGGAACGCATCATTTGGAGACCCAGCTTATACAACGCTTCAATACGCAACTCCAGATTCTGTCTATCCTCGCGACACGACAGTAACTTGGCTAACTGTAGCACTACAAATAGCTCAGCATGTGGTCCCTTGACACCACGTGCCGCCTCGATGCCTAGCTGTAAATGTTCCCGCTGCTCGATGGAATTTCCATTTTCAGATAAATAGGAGCATTTCTGCAGCTGGAGAACCATCGACCACCAATCAAACTGCTCATCTGTTATCAACTCAAGGCGTCCCATTGTATTGGCAAAGGGTAACATAGTCGGGCGTGCTGAGGCCTTCGCATTGCCCGCATGGAAAGAGTTGTAGTTCTCGAGTTGCACCTGCAACTTACGCTTCGCCTGCAGCACAACGGCATACAGAAAGACCTCAACGTCCAGTTGACTTATGCTATCGGAGCCACAATAGTTGAGACCCTGATAGCAATCGTGTCGCATATCACCAAGGCAAAGTATGCGAGGAGCTTCAGCCAAGTTGTCGGTACCCAGGGCAAGATAGACATGTTGTTCCAATGTTGGTGGTGCCAGGAGTAATGCCTCCTGTTCTTCTGTCTCAATTTCGGCCAGAGATGGCCACTCGTACAGCGGCTGCTGCAGTCGCTGACCGCGTACCAAATACGATGTTTGATCCTTTAGTTTGTGTTCAGGGTGCGTGAACAGCTGATGATAAAGTTGTTGACGCCACTGCGGGTCCACACACTGCTGTCGTACTGCCGATAGTAACTCGTCCGAGCTCGACCAGAGGTGCTGCGATTGATTGGTCTGCTGCCAGCTCAAGTCCTTGTCATTGGCATCCGTTGAGGGTGTTTGCACACAGCCATAAAGTGTGCGTCCCAGCTGGGCAGAGCGGAAGGCAGTTTGAAGACGCCATAGTTTGAGCATACTGTGTTGATCGCTGTTACATTGACGTTGCCATTGCGATGTCTTATCCTCTTTAACGAATTTCTTTTGATAACCCAACAAAAGCAGTGGCAATGCGTGACGAACTGTGGTCGACCATTTGTTCTTTTTACCCATCAATTCACGTTTGAAAAGTAGCGTTGCAGAATGCAGCAGCAGCTGCCCGGTATAGTGATCCAGACAGCATTGATAGTATTCACGACTGCTGGAGCTAGATAGACTGTCGGCATGCCGACTGAAATTATCGATATAAAAGTCCAGTCTGAATAGCTGAGCAACACTTTCGGCAAGGCTGCCATTCGCTTCGGACTTCAGACTGAAGTAAAGTGAACGATCGAGGGTGATGAGCATCAAATGCCAGAAGGACCAGTCATTGAAGTCATTTTGGAAACCTTTTGTATGTCCCCGTCTGTTGAGCGTCCCCCAGAGAATGTCGTACCAGTCGCTTGTGTCACACTGACCAGGTTGCTCAAGTTCCACTTTATAAGCATACTGAAAGGCTTCGTCGAGACGTTTCTTTTCTATGAAGTTCTGTACTAGTCGAATACGCATTTTAACATCCTTTGGTCGTGCCAGCAACTCCCGTTGTATAATCTGTTCCATTGTATCCTCGCCGTTATTACCATTTCCAGCTGCTAAGCACAAACTTGAATTTCCGGATTTTAAGCTGCGCAGCTCAAAGATCACCTCTTTATCGTATAGATCCTGGGTGGATTCAGCGAGGTCCAACCAATAATCAGCACATTCATGGGAGTAAAGTGAGCTATGTTTAACGACCAATTGGCAGGCCTCAATGATGATATCTGGCTGCTTAGGATTAAGCTGTATGCTACGTTGATAATACTCCAATGCGCGACGGTAATCCGGAGTTTTAATTAGTTTATAACAATTTGCAATCATCTTGAAGGCGGCAGCCTCCTCGTGTACTTTCAGATAGGAATTAAGATATTCGATGGCCTTGGCATATTCATTTATCTTAAAGTACATGCGACCTATCGCCCAGCCCTTAACGTCGCGCTGTTTTAAAGGGGAATATATAAGAAAATCAGACATAACCTCAAAAATAATATTGCAAATGTGCATTGTATAAACACAGTGCAATAACAAAACAAATTTCAACGGCTATTGTTGTTGATGCGCTGGTGTTGCAAAAAAAACGCGCATTTGTTTTAGTTTCTAGCGGCTTCTTGTCGTCACACATACGTAAAGAGACGCCGACACACACGCATACGCATACGGATACATACGAGTATGCATGAATGGCGGTCGCCTATTATTTCGCAAGCGTTGCAAGAAAAAATTATATATATTAAGGATTTATGGCACATACCTCTCGACCAGGCGGCAGCTTGGTCAGCATTTTGTGGACATGCTCGTCCAGTTGCTTGCGTGTTGAAAGCATTTTTTTGGATGCAGTTACGTTGTTGTTGCCAAGAATCTCTCTTCACCAAAAATGTGAGCTCTTTTTGCTTGCCGTAAAACAAAGAGATTACGGCAACGGCCAAATAATATAATTTTCGTTTTTGATTAAGCACAACTTATAACTCAACTTATATATTGAAACTTTGCAAATTAATTTGCTTTTCGTGACGAAAACTCCGTCGAATTATACTTTTCAGCTCACTGACAGCAAGTATAATTTTTAGCGCGCACACCGCGCCGAAATCTGCAAATGTGATGGTATTGCACTTATCGGTCTATCGATATGTATATATATAAATATAAATGCAGTTTTGTTTTAATCGAAAAATATTACCAACAATATAAATTCCATAAAATTTTCTTTTTTTAAATATACAAAAATTATGTTTACAAAATATTTTTAGTAAATATAGTTCCCAACTAAGGTATTTTAAAACTAATCAATGTAAAGTGTGACCAAAATTTATGAATCCTATCCCATACATAATTTTAACTATCGATAAGCGAATACTTAACAATAGTTATCGACTCGATTACTCTTCACTTGAATAGAGGTGTTGGTGTGTGTGATTAATAGTACAAGAAAATTATTGTTTATTCGATCAATTTTGCACGATTAACTTCGAACGCAGTTTTATATATTAGTGTAACTAAATATAGCCAATAGTAACGATATAGTGTTAAGATGCATATGCTAATAAGGCAACATAGTTGAAAATAACAGTTTACTGAGCATTGATACTTTGGGAAGATTCGCAAGCACAGCGGTCGCAACAGTTTTAGACGCCGTCAGGAGCTCCGATATATCTATAGTTTATTCAGAACGTATCGATAGGTTTGCGTAAGCGCAGCCAACTTAACACAAAAATGTAGCTGCGAAGAAGTAGAAAAATCGTATATGAACAAGGAGTAAAAGTTGAAAATAAACATAAATACATAAAAAACTGCAAATATCTATACTTCGTGGAAGTGTTAACTAGGAATACGATAAGTGTACATAAACTTAGATCTAAATTATACATACATACACACACGCACGGAGTTGCATCAGCATGCCCGATTCCGGCGACTGCAGTGATGCAGAGATGAATCAGCCGTCTTGCAGCAGGAAGGCTGCACAGAAGAATAACGATCGCGAGAAGAAAAATCGTCGCATTATAATGCGTATAGAATTTAGCGATTCCGATGACACGGACGCGGACGAATCGTGCATGAATTCAAACAATGGCATTGATGCCCCTGCCGCCTCCTCCTCATCTACAAGTCTGGGTGTCGGTATTGACCTTGGCTCTCGGCCATCGTGTTCCTCGGTATCTCAACTTCGTCGATCTACGCGTTACAATGCAACTCAACATAAGGATTCCAACAGCAATGGAGCGCCAAGAAGATCAGAACGTCACTTAAGACGTCGCGAGACTAACAGCCGCCATCGCTTAAACCAAGAGCCTGACGGTGGTGGAAGCTCATCCAGTGGGAGTGAGGTAAAGTTGAATTTAAGTTGTTCTTATTGCAAATACATAAACGTATTTATGTGTATATCAATAAGTTGCTTCTTTCCTTTGTTCTTCCAAAAAGTACTGCAACATTTCATTAACTATTCATATGGCGTAGTTTTCTCGGAAAAGTAATTTGCGCCCATTTCTATCCACATATTGTAATTAAATCGAATATTAATGAAATACAAATAGGAGATCTTGCCTTTAGTACACATACAGATGTATAACTATTTTTTTTATATTTAAAGAGAGAAATAACATATTCTAATCTTTAAACCCATTTTTCTTTATTTAGATCGATGGGCGAATAAAAAAAATGAGAGAACGCGGCAAGAAACGAATAAAACTAAATGTTTCAGATGACGAGCAGCAGAATGAAGCTAATGGTATTACAAAAACGACTGATCCAGCGGATTTGGATGTTGATGCTGGTTCTAATTCCGATAGCAGCACCAGCAGCAGCAATGAGCTATTGGAAAAATGTCCAATTTGCCTGTTAACATTTCGGCAACAGGAGGTTGGCAAGCCTGTCACCTGCGAGCACTTGTTCTGTGCAGCCTGCATTGAGGCATGGGCCAAAAATGTTCAAACCTGCCCTATCGATCGTCTTGAATTTGATCGCATCATTGTTTTGGATACATATGAGAGACGAAATTTTGTACGCGAGGTTCGTATCGATTTAGCAAGCTCGAAAAAGGAGCTCGTCATGGATGACGATGATGTTATTTTGGTCGAAGCAGACGATGTTACAAATTGTCAGATCTGCAATAATGCAGATCGGGAAGACATAATGCTGCTGTGCGATAGCTGCAATCAGGGCTATCACATGGACTGCCTGGATCCGCCTCTGTTTACAATCCCTGAAGGTTCCTGGTATTGTGACAATTGTTTTGATTCCAATGACGACGAAGAGGATGAAGAATTGGAGCTTGCCGAAGATTTGAATACGCTGTATGAGGATCTCCGAGGAATGGGATTGCCAGAGACCCGCCTAAGAGTGCGTCAAGTACAACAACCGCGTATCTTACGTACGCGTCAAAATGAACGGATACGTGCAGCGGTGTTGCGACACACACGAACGAGATCCTCAAGAGTGGAACCAGGGGAAATAACATCAAACACTCGTCAGAATTGGGGTAGCAGCACCCAACAATCGGCGCGTACCAGTACAGGCACCTCAAGAACCAGACGTACAGCCAGAAGGCCTCGTCGAACTCGTCGTCATCGCACCTACGTTGTGGAGTATGATCTCAATAATTTCGACGAAAAGTTCGCAGTTAAAACAGCGAAAAAAGTCATACGACGCCGTAGGAGACGAAAGGTGACGAGACGAGTGAATGCCCAAGGAGCTGGTGGCAGTGATGGGGTGCGAATGACCGCTAGCAGACGCCTGGCAGAGCAATTGGGTGTGAGGATTGACGGAGCACGAGGTTCTCATATTAGCGGCGGCAGTGCGTCTAGTTTTACGCTCTTTGGTAATGCGAATGATTTGGAATACTTTTCGGATGAGGATAATGAGCGTGACGAAGGCTTTGGTGCTGCGTCCAGTGACCAAGGGCATTCGCTTGGAGTTGCTGTACAGACAACGGTTCGCATTGGCAGTATTGGAGCGCCACGATGTCGCAAGGCGCTGCTGCAGGGCAAAGCGCAGCGCACAGTCACATCAAGTGCACGCAATGCCGGCGCAGTTAGTGATATATTATCTAGCATAATGGATCTGCAGGAGCGTTGGCACGATGCCTCTCGCAATTTGGGCGAAGTTCACATCAATGCCGATGGCAGCTTGAAATTGCCGACACAGAACAAACCTGTTAAGCCACCGGCAGATGTATCCAAGCCACCCGCACAGCAGCATATCACACAGGTGCCACTGTATCAGCGTGGTGGCGCCGCGCCAAATTTCAGTCGAGGCGGTGGCTCAAATGGCAACTATAATAATCGTTATAGTGGAAACAGCGGCAACAGTGGCAATTATCGAGGTGCTGGTGGCGGTGGCCCAAGTGGAACTGGTGCATCCGGATCGGGCGATGGCAGTGGAAGTGGAGCTACTGGCAATCAGTATCAGCGTGATCAATCTCAATCAACAAATCAATCCTTCAATAGCAATAACACTACTACGCCCAATACAACTTTTACACCATTCAACATACGCTTCAATACGCCCAATCAACAGCAGCAACAACAACAGCAGCAGCAACAACAACAACAGCGCAATCAAAATTTACAACAATCGCCTGCTCCAACTGCCCCCAGCAGCAGATTTACACACCCACTCATCCCACAGCAGCCACAGCGACCACTCTTCGGTGGATTACCTGCACCTGTGAGTGCACCCGTGCTCGGACCACGCATATCAATGCCACCATTATTGTCCGTACCACCGCCACCGACACCGCCTCCTAATCTGTCATGGAATAGTTCGTTATTCAAAATAAACTCCCCCTTTGCGGCGAATCCATCATCTCAAGCAAATCAAGAGAATCAGAACAACGACGACGACGATGACAACTGTCCAAATTTCTCAATTTACTCACAGGAATCGCAGGCTGTGGCCACGGAATTGTTTGCGCAACCACAAGCAGCCGCAAGCAACGCAGATAAGGTATGAATAATGTACCCCACTCTCTCCCTCTTTCTTTCTCTGTGTGTCTCTCTCACTTTTTTCATTTGTTTATCATTATATAATATTTATATTATGTTCGATTATGTCCGAAAGATATTCTTGGGGTGGGGCTTTATATAATATAAGGGCTCTTACGTAGGCAAAAGTTTTTTATAGTCAAAAGATTTGTTCTCCAAGTACATTTCTAGAAAAAAAGAGAAAAATGTTCGCTATGTGATTATTAAAATTAATTTAGTATATCCCTAAATTATTATAACTTGACTGTTGCTTAGAAGAATCCTAAAATGATTACTTAAGTATTCTGCACAAATTTATATATCAAAGCTTCAACATTGAATTCATCTTCATATTTTCAAAAGTGCAAAGAAACTTAATTGGATAATAATCCTATGATATTAAAAGGCTGAATAAGAAATGGTCAAATATAATAATGCAGATAGATATACAAAATTTCACTTTATTTGATGACAAAGTGTTCTATTTTTGAAACGTACCTATTCAAAATCTAGAGAATCCTTGGCATTGACGACTAACCGTGATGTGTTATTTTCTTCTTCTTTCAATTTTACAAATATTTTACTTACTCAGGATGACGACGATATGAATGAAGATTTAGTACAATTAGACGATGATGAGGATATACCATTACCGCCAGAGCCAGACCCGCCCCAAGCAACAGCAGCAGCAACACCAGCAAATAATGAGGATAACAAAGCCGGTAGCGATCTTTATGAACCAGAAAATCCAACTGAAGAAGACGCAGAGGAGGATCAGCAAGTTGCTCGAACTTCAGACGAAGCTAGAGAAGAAGCTAGCAATTCCAATTGTGAACCCATCAGTAGTCCAGCGCATACGCCACCACCACCAGCTGCCAAAGAATCTGGAGATGGCGACGAGGAGACTAAACCACGTAGTACGCCAAGTCCAATGCTTAAGGATAGTCGCGCCGTAGACAGAGGAAAGGGAGTTCTTGAGCTTTACGATGACAGCGATTGGGAAGAATTAGAGATTGATAAACCGAAAGAGTTTGAAAAAGCCCTCGAGAAAGGTAAACCTGCCAAAGCAAGTGCTAAAAAGGACGACAGCACCAAGAAGAATACTGGCGATGAAGTGGAACCGGAGCGTTCCTATACGCCATGTTTGGATGAAAAATCATTGGAGGAAGAGGCCAACACTAGCGGAGGACAACATACGGATAAGTCAGAGAAGCGCAAATCTGGAGATGCCAAAAAGGCAAGCGAAGCTAAGAAATCCGACAAAGAAGAGAGTGAAGATGATGCGGCAAAGCGTTCGACTGGGGCTGCTATGGGTACAGAGTTGATATCCGAGGATGAAGATTTGACAAATGAGAACGAAGCAAAGCGACGTAGTCGAAGTCGTAGTCGCAGTCGCAGTCGGAGTAGAAGTCCCAGTCGCAGTCGACGTCGCAATAAGAGTGGCAGCAAATCGAAGCGAAGTTCCAAGCGCGATAAGGAGAACGCGGAGACATTTAAGAAGGTGGGAAAACGTCGCAAGGATCGCAACTATCGCGGCGATAAACAACAACAGCAGAAGAAGGAACGCAGTCGATCGCGTCGTTCGCAATCGAAGACGCCACGTTCTGTCTCACGGTCCTTTAGCCGTAACCGCAATAATCGCAGCCGTAGTCGTATCGCCGGCAGTCGTAGTCCTCATAACCGTAGTCCCAATCGCAATCGTAGTCTCAATCGCAGCCGTAGTCTTAGTAAATCACCACGCCCACGTGGTAGGCGTGACAGCCGATCCAAATCATTTTCTCGATCACGTTCGAACTCGAATGGACGGCAACGTGCATCGTACAGGAGTCGTGAGTATGCACGTGGCTTCAATGGGCGTGGAAGAGAGCGTGGCGGCGGCGGTGGAGGAGGAGGTGTTCGTTACAGTTATCGCAACCAGCAAGTGCAGGGCAGAGCAGGCTACCAGTCGCAGTCGCACTACCAGCAACAGCAGCAGTTCCATAACCATCAGCAGCAGTCACAGCAGCAGCAGGGTCAGCAATACCATAACCAGCAGCAGCAGCATCCCAATCACAATCTGCAGCCGTTCTTCAATCGACCCAAACGTCGTGAGCTGCCGCGTTACGATGTGCGCAATGTGGTTAGCGCCTCGCGTCATCCTCAAAAGGATCGCTATGGTCGTGATGCCACACGATCGGCAAGGAGTCGTTCGGTTAGCTTTGAACGGCGTAAGCAATCGCGCAGCTTTTCGCGCAGCTCCACACATTCGCATAGCCGTTCGGCTTCGCCTAAACGATTCCGCAGTTTCAGCATATCCCCCTCACCTCCGCCGGGTGTGAATGCCATACGACGCAGGCCATCGATGTCGCCCGTTGAGCGTCGTTTCAATCGCTCGCCGTCACAGCCACCACCAGGAATGGGAGCGATGGGAGGAGGTGTATCAGGCGGTCGCCTAACTCCATTGCATCGCATGCAGCGAGGTAACAGTGCAATCTCATTGCGATCGCGTTCCCATACACCACTGCGCATGAATGGCGGACGCAATTTGGTGGGAATGGGGGGCAAACATACGCCAGACTATTCACCACGTTATACGCCACGTCTGAGTCGTAGTCGCTCGAAGAGTCCGCGTAAGAAGAAGAAAAAGAAGACGGACAAAAAGAAGAAGAACAAGAAGCGACCTGCTAGCAACAGTCCCGTTGGTCGTTTACGTCGTATATCCCGACAACGTGATCCCTTCGATGATGCTGATGATTTCCTTGGACCACAGTTGGGTAAAAAGTCAAAGAAATCAACTGGAGGCATATCGCAATGGTCGCCATCACCGACTCCGAGTCTATCAGGTGATCACATGAATTTCATACACAACAGTGGAGAAATTCCCGGAGAGAAACCTTCATCTTGGACACCACCATTGACATCGCCACGAGCGCCTGGTGCGCTACACTACACCGAAGATCCGCGACGCAGCTTTACACCTGTAATGAGTAAAAAGATAAAGAGTAAACGAGACAAGAGCAAGAAGAAGAAGAAGCCACTGGACAAACAGCAACGCAAGGAAAAGAAGCGAAAGCGTCATACGCTGACACCTGAACCGATACCATCCAAGGAGGTATTCGCATCTGGGAACAATATACTTGTTAGCGTCAGCTTTAACAAGGACGTGACCAGTGGTAGTAATGCCCTCTCGGGCTCGGCACAGCAGCAGACTGTGGTAACACTGCCACCGACACGTGACGAGTTCCTCGTTGGTCGACGCACCTCTATCGATCGGTTGACAAACAATAGCGGTGGCAAGCGATCGAAACGTAAGCGGAAGAAACTCGATGCGAAACCAGTGGCAATTATTGATCTAGAACGTTCACCGTTCCATGTACATCAGGAGCCAGCTGATGTCATTGTGCTGACCGACAGTGAAGATGCCAATGATAATCAAGTTTCACGACGTGAACGCCGCCGGAACAGTGCCGTCTCGAATGCGGATCATCAGTCGAAGCGAGAGAACGGGCAGCGCGAGAAGACGCCGCCCACAGATTGTATGGCTACGATTTTGGAAACCTCCTATGAGAATCTGACACAAACAACAGGTCCAAAGACGCCGCCAGAGCCACAGCATCTTGTCAAGTTCAATTTACCCGCCAAAAAACAGCATAATGTACGCAATAATCCGTTGCATGACGATGCCGACGATATACACTCGGCAGATGAAATGGAAACGGTATGTTCCATGCGCAGCGCCATCGATGGCGGCGAGTCACAGCAACAGCAGTCACAGCATGTCAATGACGGCTTAATACCTGCCCAGAAAATTGGTCCGAATACACCACCAGAATCGGGACCATGCTCGCCGGATGCCTACGATCCATTCGAGCCTACCAAGTCGCCCTCTTTATCCCCGCGCTCCCCCACACCAAATCCCACACAGAGCCTGGAGAGCAGCGGCGCTGGCATTGCTGGTGCTGGTGGTGTGGATAAAATCGATACACAACAATCGAAGCACAACAGCGGCAGCAGTCACAATGATGATGCCATGGCGGACGTGAGCTCGAGCACAGCGAATCTATCGAATGCCAGCAATAACAACACGACCACTCAAAGCAACACGAATGTCATCAATCCTGTGGATCTGGTGATGGCGCTTATGAACAAGCCAAGCAGCAGTTCAATGCAACAGGAGTTGGCCAACAAATCCTGTGATGTCACATCCTCACAGTATCTCAGTAGCACCACAATGAGCAGCACCACACTGACCGGGGTAACTGGCAATGAAGATAAGCCTGCCGATAGCTCGAATACCATAACGGTTCTGTCGAATGTTCTGCTCTCGAGTAGCACCGTTGTGTCCTCATCTCAACACATACCCGTCATCTCCAGTCCCCCCTCGACGCTGAGCAGCAGAAAGCTCTCAACGCTGCCCAAAGGAGCAGGCAGTGTGGCTAGTAGTTCTAGTGGCATTGTTAACTTACCAGCGGGTAGCGGTGGATTGCGAAATGGCAGCACAGCCACTGGTGGTAATACCGGTGGTGCCAGTGGTGCTGGTGCAGGCGGAAGTGGTGGTGGTGGTGGTGGTGTTGGTGCCGGTGGTCTTATATTGGACGAATCCTTTAATATGGAAATCGAAAGTCCGTATTCACCTGGCTCGGCAGACTATGAGGATTTGTTTGAGCCGCCACCAGATGCCAATGCAATTGGTGGTTCAAGAGGACGTACAAAGGGAAGCGGCGGCGGCGGCAAGACGGAGATGTTTGACAATCTCTTTGGCAGCAGTTCCCCCGTGACCCAGCATAGATCAACGTCGCGATTTAATAATACCGGCGGAAGGAAACAGCAACGTGCAAATAACAAAAACGAACGCAAATCTAAAACAAAAGGTGGGTTTCATATATATAACTTTCATTCGAGATTCCCGTTTATATTTAAGAAACACGGAATCGCATCTATCGCGTTTATTTATTCTTTATTCAGCGGAAAAATTTTATTCGGTTGGAAGAAGAACTTTAAAGGAGTGATATAATTTTGTTATTTAAAAAATGAGAGTTAGAGAAATGCTAGATGAGAACAATCTTTGTATAATAATATTACACAAAGTCACAGTATCTTGTAGATTTTTATTTATGTTTTTTGTCCGATTGTGAATGTAACGTACCTCTTTTAATCGAACAGTTGATAAACACATATATTTTGTGGACTCATTTTAATTAGCATATTCCATAAATACTTTAACTAACGTCTACTTTGTTCTTGATTACAGGCAACAAATTGGTCGAGGACCATGCCAAACTATACGACGATGTACCCAATTCGGCGGTCGACTTACAAGTTAAGGACAAAGTGAGTGATTGCACGAAACCAAATGCTTCACGAAGCTTATCCAATAATCTCCCACAGTTTCTGCGCAAGTTAAATCGCCAGGAACGAGTTGTTGAGGAAGTGAAATTGGTGCTAAAGCCACATTTCAATAAGAAAGTGATTACGAAAGAGGATTACAAGGATATTATGCGACGAGCCGTACCAAAAGTAAGTTTCAGATCAGTATTTATCGTCATTAGTTTGCCTGACTTATGTCCTCTTGTTTCTCAGATCTGTCACAGTCGCTCTGGTGAAATCAATCCACATAAAATCAAGAATTTGATTGATGCCTACGTAAAGAAATTCCGCGCCAAGCACAAGAAGCTGAGTCTGCTGAATACGGGGCAAGTGAGCAGCGCTGTCAAGTGTGCCGCATATTTAAAGAAGCTATAAGCAAACGCAGGCGATGTGGAGGCGCAGTAAGTTTGCAAATTGTTTATAAATGTGCATATTAATTAACTTTGTCATTGCCTTGCAGCGTTTTCCTCAATCAATCACGCAACATCGTTTAACGGCCGCATGCATTCCTACGCCTCCAACAATTACGATCGATCGCGCGAGAGCACATAAATTGTCATTGCTATTGAAGTTTAGTTATTAAGTCAATTTTAGGTTACATTACGAATGGTTTAGATGTTAAGCCAATACAGAAGTGAAAATAGATGTTAAGCACACCACACCCTTTCCCCCCACCACTTCTCTGACTTTTTGTTTCCCCAACAAATCATCGTACACATACACACATGAACAGAGAGAAACAGTTAAGTTATTCAAAAGTTAGTAGATTAGATTGTTTTATTCGTATGACTTTATAAATGAGTATATACTGTTTTGCTTTAACAAAATGTAAGTAGTAGAAGATGATGATGAGAATCAAGCAGACAGGCGAAATAAAGTAAATAACTCGTATTTTACCTCTGATAAGTTAATCAATTCAATTATAAAATAAATTATTACTTCACATCAAACCTATACTATATAATATATAGTATACTTATACTTATGCAGCAGTTGATATTTTAACATTTATAGATTGCCCGCCCAATTATGTTTAATTGAGTTTTGTGTTAAATACTTTACGCAAATTGTCTGTTCAAGCAGCTGCAACATATTTGTATATTGTTAAACAAACATATAAAATAATAAATATTGTAATTATATATCCAGCATAAATAATTGTATATTGATTGTAATACTTATATCGGTTTAATATACATATAACGAAAATACACACACACTTGATTCTTCATAGTTTGTCAATCATAATAATTTTAAATAAAGAGTGCATACCTACAACGTAACGTCAAATCAATATGAAACTGTTTTCTGAGTTAATCTCTTGGAAGTAATGTTATATGCATTGGCTAGACTTCAAGGCTGATTGGGAATTAGATAATTCAGATAATTAAGTCTCTATTAGAGTGGGAAAAACACCTTTATGCAGTTGAATCACACATTACGAGCTAGTTTGTGATTTTATGAGCTATCGGTGGATTTTGTCAAAGTTTTGATAGATCTGTGAGTATAAAAATTGTTTCGAAAATCACAGTGAAATTTGATCATTGTAGAAAACTGCAAAATTGGCCTTAACATTGCAATTATAGTGACTCTAAAAATTTGGACTGTAAGTTCTGTTGCGTTCTTCATAGTTTAATGAGCTCTTTGGTTTTTAAAGTATTCTGATTGGTTGTGAAAACAGTCTTTAAAGTAGTCAATTATATTTCCCGATTTAAGATTTATTGATCACTTAGATCCCGATACAAATTGGTTTAAGGCAAGTAAGAAATGATCGCAATTGTTTTGGTAAACAATCTCGATGCAAAGTTTTAAACTAATATTGACTAAATCCTTATCTATGAACACTTGGGAAAAACAAATACAACTGGATAACGAAAAATCTATAAATTTAACTAATTTAAATCAATATTTGAAGCTAGTTTCTGGGCGCTTATAAATCTTATGTTAGAGGTGAGCACACAAATGAGCGATATCGTCAGCTTTGTGCGATGTATGTTGTATTAATGTTTATGGTATGTGGCTATATATCAAAGCGACGAAGAATGCAATTTACCAGAATCCAGAGGATTTGCCACCTGGAGGATTCTTGACTTTAATACAGGCGCGCACGCCAGACTTGTCCAGTTCCTCTGCAAAATCAAAATGAAAGCGGAAATATTGTAATTTTAGAAATGTTGACAGGTTAATTAATGATTACCGCTAATCGAGAAAGAGGATTCCTGCATGTCACGTTTGCCATCGACCCGACCTCGCACAGAGGGTGTACTGCAAACAGAACCCTCTGCTGGCATGGGCAAATTCCCAGCAAGCATTGCCGAAACAGGGTCCGGTGCTGGTATAAGTATATCCAGTTCGGCAAACTTCTTGGCCACATTCCCATTCTGATACTCCTCATGCGGTTCATCGGCCGACTGTACTTTGCCCTCGATTATGTCATAAACAAATGGAGGTCGCACTGCCATCGGTATGAAACGTCCGAATCCTTCTCCAACCCGTAGAGTTCCGTTTTCGGCACTAATTCGTCCACGCACCAACACAAATTCGGGCACACCATGCACGGTCATGCCCTCGAAAATGTTATAGTCGCATGCATGATGATGAGTATCCTTCGAAATGGTGCGAGTGGCTTGCGGATTCCAGATGACCAGATCAGCGTCCGAACCGACAGCTAACAGGGAATAGAATATGACAAGAAAAGAATTATAGCTCTTGAAATATGACAGAAAACTAAAGTTAAATTCTTTGATTATTTTATACACCCACCGATTCTTCCCTTTTGTGGGTAAATATTAAAGATCTTTGCAGCATTTGTGCTGGTAACTGCCACAAATCGGCACGGATCGAGCAGACCTTGCTGGACACCCTTTTCCCAAATGAGCGACATGCGATCCTCAACACCGTTCACACCATTTGGAATTTTGGTGAAATCACCTGATCCCACTTCCTTTTGCTTCTTGTTAAAGGTACAGTTATCACTTCCAGTGACCTGCAGATCATCACTAGACAAGGAAGAGGAAAATATTGTGGATTTCACTTTTATAGATCATAATATAGTACTTACTAGGCCAACGACTTCATCAGTTGCCTTGGTGTTTCCGCTGACGTGCGAATAGGTGGACTAGTAATGTAATAGATACGCTCTGGTTTCCGCACACTGCTCATGCTGAGGCCAATGGAGCTGGCCAGTGTTTCACCAAAGACGCAGTAGCCGCTGCGACGTGCACGCCCCACAAGTTCTGCGGAGGATTTGCTAGTTACACCAGCCACATACAGTGGTGTCTTCATCTATGGGTCATAATAGGGTATCGTTTTTAATGCAGCATAAAAGGTATAGATAAAGTTTATCTCTTTATTTATAAAGTATATCTATAAATTACCTGATGAGCCAATATGCACGCACGATGCACTGCCTCAGCTTCGACTTCCTCCTGTCGCGAGAGCTCATGTCCCTCGGGACCACTAACACCTTCAGCCAACAAACGCTGGGTATTCTTCGCTATAATTTCGCCATTCTCAGCATGCACCTTTAAAAGGGAGGGAGTGAGAGAAACAGGTTACGGCGAAGTCAATTAGGGTGTGGTGAAATACTCTCACTCACCATAGCCACAGCATTTAGGCTTCTAATCCTCTCAAGCACATCCAGCAGCTCCGCATCGTTCAACATGTAGGCACCTTTGTAGGCCATAAACATTTTCAGAGAATTAACGCCCAACTCCTTGGCAAGAATTCCCATCTCCTCGGAGACTGACCTAGACCACCAGGTGATGCCCACATGCAGCGAGTAGTCACAGCAGACCTTGGGATCCGCCCAGCTGCGCCATTTGTCGTAGGCCTCCACCAACGATTCGTGTTTTTTGGGCAGCACACAATCAACTAAAGCGGAAAAGAATCATTATATATTATTATAATATGAATATAAAAAGTGCACTCACTTATCATAGTCGTGCCACCTGCGACTGCTGCCTTTGTGCCGCGATAAAAACTATATGGAAAAATTTAAAACATGTGTAATTTGATCATATGCCGAAAACTGTACCAAATTGAACCTACTCATCAACCGCCACAGTGTCCCCTTGAGGACGCTGCATGTTCGTATGGGGGTCAATGCCCCCCGGTATAATCATTCTTCCTGTTGCATCGATCGTTCGTACGCCTCCTGGTATTGTAATCTCGCTGGCAGGTCCAACAAATCTAACGAAATTCCAATTTTGAATAAGCTGCAGCTCTATAAGGCATTAACTCTTCAATTTCATACTTAATAATTCCATCCTCAATATAGACGTCCGCCTTGAAGCTCTTGTCGTGATTGACAATTTCTCCATTTTTAATATAGACTCGATTCTGAGCACTCTGCAAGTGTATGGGCACTTTTTTGACGGGTTTCGGGCTGGTCGACATTCTTTTACAGTGAGCTCTACAGTTGGCAGATTGGTATAAACAATTTTTACAGATTTAATACTATTATTTTATAATTTTTATAATTTATTCTTACTTGAATTTATCAAAATTTAAAATAGGTTATTTGAATACCGACAATCTGCACGAATGGAGAGCACTTTTTCATCAGCCAGAAACGTTTACGCTAAACCGACCCCAAAACTCATCCAATTGAAAACAACCCTTAACCACACCTCAATTGGAGCATCTCTCGTATACCCTGTGCGCGAAAAGCACTCGATACGGGGTCGTTAGGCACATTAAATCAATAAATAAATACACAATTAAGAAATACACAATTAAAAAACTGAAGGAATTGTTATAATACAATAAAACTATAAAATATTTAATATGGTTTTTTTAATATTGATTTTATTATTTAATGTATATATTATTTTGGTAAGATTTCAGTTTCCGAGGCGCCAAGATCTAACAAGTGATCCTTATAGAACTCGTTAGATCTTGGCGCCCTGGAAACTGCAATTGTGCCACTGTACGCATCGAAACTGTGCTACTTTAAAATACTTGTGCTACTGTGCGCATTGTAACTGTGATACTTTAAAATAGTTGTGACTGGCAATCGATAGAAAAGTATCGGTGACAATTTGGTATTTTATACCATTGTATAATCCGATGAACAAGTAATTTATTATCGATGTGCGTTTTACCAGTCGCGTTGATGTTTATTGAATTTGCTGCTTGAACATGGATATTGGCGAACTCTTGGCGTTTAAGGTAAGTATATTTATTGAAACGCAAAAAACCTATTAACAATTGTTTTGGCCAACAGCCCGAGCAGACACCAAAGCGACCACATGAGGACGATGATGATTTTGCGCTGCCTGAGCCGGTGAACAATGATATTGGAAAACGGGGCGGCGGCGGCATTGGCGAAGAAAAGGCAAAGCGAATGCGTCGCATTGCGGAGGCCAAAGAGACGGCCAACTACAGAAAACCACAAGAGAGCAACACATCTGGGGCGGGGTCAGCAGCCAGTGCTGGTGGATTCGAGTTTGATCCGGAACTAACAGAGGAGGAGCGTCTTAATATATTGAAATATGTGGAAAGTGAAGATGCCGAAGGCGATGCACTGGACGAACAGGGCCTGAAAAAGTTGATACTTGTGTTCGAGAAACGTAATCTGAAAAATCAGGAGATGCGTATCAAATTCTCAGATAATCCAGAGAAATTCATGGATTCTGAAGTTGATTTACACACAGTTATACAGGAGCTAAAAGCGGTGGCCACCGTGCCAGATCTTTATCCGCTGCTTGTCGAACTACACGGATTGCACAGTCTGCTTGAGTTGCTGGCACATCAAAATACAGACATTGCCGTGGCTGTTGTTGATCTCCTGCAAGAAGTGACCGATGTGGACATTCTGGGTGAGAGTAGCGAAGGAGCAGAGGCGTTAATCGAAGCGCTGCGAAAGGAACAAATCTGCGCCTTGCTTGTGCAGAACCTTGAACGGCTCAATGAGCAAGTCAAGGAGGAGGCTGATGGTGTTCACAACACACTGGCTATTGTGGAGAACCTTACAGAGATTGATGGCGAGTTTGTGCGCGAGGCAGCTACACAAGGACTGCTTGCCTGGATACTCAAACGTCTCAAGGGCAAATCCCCCTTTGATCCCAACAAATTGTACTGCAGCGAGATTTTGTCCATATTGATACAAACAGAGAACGAGAACCGTCTGCTGCTGGGCACACTGGACGGCGTGGACGTTCTGCTACAGCAATTGGCTGCATACAAGCGCCACGATCCGGCTAGCAATGAGGAGCAGGAGTACATGTCCAACTTGTTCAACTGCATGTGTTCGGCCCTCATGGCCCGCGAGAATCGCGATCGTTTCCTTAATGGTGAAGGACTTCAGCTCATGAATCTTATGTTGCGTGAGAAGAAGATGTCTCGGAACGGTTCGCTCAAGGTGCTCGATCATGCTATGGCCGGACCAGATGGTCGTGAGAATTGCAACAAGTTTGTCGAAATACTCGGCTTGCGCACCATATTCCCCTTGTTCATGAAGACGCCCAAGCGCAACAAGCAACGTCTGCTCTCGGTGGACGAGCACGAGGAGCATGTATGTTCCGTCATTGCGTCCATGTTGCGCAACTGCAAAGGCACACAACGCCAGCGCATGTTGGCCAAGTTCACCGAGAATGATCATGAGAAGGTGGATCGCCTGCTCGAACTGCATCTAAAGTATTTGGGCAAGGTGGAGGCTATCGACAAGGAGATCGATCAGCAGCCAAAGGTGAGGGAACAAAAGAGTCACACTTTATATCATGATATTTATTAGGATCTTAATATCTTTACAGGATGCTAGCATAGATGAGGATGAGGAGGCGGAGAATAATTACATTAAACGCCTGACTGGTGGCCTCTTCACGCTGCAACGCATTGACTACATCTTGCTGGAGGTTAGCGCCACCGCTGAGACAGTCAAACAGCGTGTTGTACAAATTCTTAACTTGCGCGGAGCCTCCATGAAGACAATTCGTAGCATTATGCGTGGTAAGTTGGAAAATCAAGACAACAACAATTCAACAATATATAAACAAAACTTGACAATAATAATTTCAGAATACGCGGGAAACTTAGGAGATGGCGACACCGACTGGCGGGAGCAGGAGCAGACGCATATACTTTCTCTAGTCGATCGTTTTTGAGACACACCCATTGCTCATCATCCTCCACTCTCTTTCTAGCTCGCAGCTTACAATGACCAGACATAAAATATATATATTATATAGCTAAATAAAATGAAGCGTCAGTTGGCGAGATTTTTTATCTTGAATATGAATGTTAATTATTGTAATATGAAAAAAAAAAAACCTTAAATTTAATTATTAATTTGCTTGGTCTTTTGATCCTGTCTTGATTACTTCTTATAATCGATGTATGAAAAAAATTGTAGAAACCTATGGGTAAAATTTCAAAACGGGTCTCAAATAGATTTGCTAGGCCCATTGATCATGTCCAGCTTACTTCCCTTTGCATTTGTCACCACCCTTCCCCCTAAGGAAGAGTAAAATTATAATTAATGTAAAGAAGGAAGAATGTAGAAGAAGCAGTGGAAAAAAATACAAAGCTAATTCTGTAATTGATGTATTAATGGATTTAATGTAAGGCAAACTAATTTAAATTGCATAATACACGACTCACTACTTTAAGCAGTTTGCAGTTTTCAATAAATTATATAAATGAGTTTATCAAAAATCACTTTGACGATGGACCAGTTATAGTTTCTTTAGGTTTTCTATATAATTTAAACATTTCTTTTCTCGTGCACATATATAACAATGTTTTGTTTTGTTTTTTCTGTTTTACAGGTGCAAAATAACTCGCAACTCTTAGGATTATTCGAAATTATAATAATAATATATGTACGACGACTCGATTAACTTTTTAAAATACACAACAATGACGAGTTTTGAGTTACAACTTTCATCTTAAAGGTTATTTCAATTTGTGTGAATCTTTGATCAATCAAAAGCGAATCTTGTGTTCTAGCTACGTAGCATTAAGAGTTGAGTAGTTTGTTTAAATTGTATCTAGACTGTTGCTGTATGTATGTGTGTGTGTCTTGTTGTTTCTATCATTTGTGTTCTATGGGTTGACTTAGCCCTTTTGATAGATAGTGAATAATTTACTTTTGGGCATCAGGAATCTCAAAGTTCACATCCATGTTCATTTCGCGAGCCAACTTGACAATTTGTGCAAGATGCACGGACAAATCTGCAGCCTTGTCCAAATCATCACGTGCCAAAATCTTAAGGCCTGAATTACGTATCAGTTCCCTGGCTTCCTTCACGTTAGTGCCCTGCAATCGAAAGAAACTTAGATTAACATCTGGCAGTAATAAAATCCATTTGCAACTCACCTGCAAACGCACAACAATGGGCAAGTTCAAGTTCAGATCCTTGGCCGCAGCAATGATACCCTCAGCGATGACATCACAACGCATAATACCGCCAAAGATGTTCACCAACAGACACATGACTTTCTTGTCCGATGTAATGATCTTGAAAGCAGCTTTCACTGCCTCAGCGGTAGCACCACCGCCCACATCAAGGAAATTGGCAGGCTCACCGCCGTACAACTTGATAATATCCATAGTAGCCATGGCCAAACCGGCACCGTTGACCATGCAACCAATGGTACCATCGAGAGCAATGTAGTTAAGATTGTATTTGGCAGCCTCGACTTCCTTGGGATCCTCCTGGGTCCAGTCACGGAGGCTGAACAGCTCCTTCTGACGGAACTCGGCATTGTCATCGAAACGCAGTTTGGCATCCAAGGCAAAGACTACAAATGCCATAAAGCAATATTAATAAATCAAGTTATAAGCAGGGAAACAAATACATCAAATATCGAGAAAACAAAGTTAGTAGATTAATGAAATATTAGAATATGCTTGTACTTAATTTAATACTTACAGCCTTTATGTATCAAGTTCAAACAGCATTAGTATAATATGACAGAACATGAATTCAATTGGTTATGGTACAAATTGATGGAGAATGAATGGTTAGAATGTTAGAATGACACCACATTATTTTAGTAAGAACATAAAGCTATAAACTTACAGCCGGTCATAGCATCTTCAGCGTAGGGATTGATCTCAACCAGGAGAGCATCCTTCTCCACGAAAAGTTTGTACAAATTCAGAAGCATACAGACATGTTCATCAGCATTATCGTTTAGTCCGACCTTTTCGATAATCTTAGTGGCCTGCTCTTTGGTGAGACCCTTTTCGATATCAATGGGTTCATACAGAATGGCATCGGGACTGGAAGCGGCCACCTCTTCAATGTCAACGCCACCCTCCTTGGAGGCAATCAATACAGGACCCTATAACATAGAATTCATTTAGAAATTTATGGTTAGTATAATATTGTTGCTTCTATACTTACGTTAAAGGCGCGCTCCATCATGACAGCAAAGTAGAATTCACGACGTGGAAACTTGCGCTCGGCAACCATCACCTGGTTACATTTGAGGCCTGCTGCACCAGTTTGTTTGGTAACCAACAGCTGATCGAGCATCTTGCCGGCAACCTCCTCGGCACTCTTGGGACTAAGTACAAACAACGATCACAATAGCTGGTAATAAATAAGAAAGAAGTATGTCATACTTACTCAAATACTACACGAACTCCGCCCTTGAAGCCATTCTTGAATGTACCTTTACCACGACCACCTGTAAGCACCTGTGCCTTCAGTACAATATTATCTGTCTTCAGCTTTGTTGCAATGTCAAGGGCTTCTTTTGGGTTTTTGGCAACAGCGAACCTAACAAGAAAGTTGAATCATGTTCATAAGGAAGGCATTTTAATCATATTATTGATCCCCCGATGAACCGCAAATCTAATTAACTGATTAACAATCGGGGGTAGAGCGTCAACTGTTCTCTTATCAATACATCAAAGTCAAGACCCATTTTACTGAACCACAAGGTTATTCGGACTTTGTAACTGTGCTATATTCAACAAAGGTGACTTCATTTACTAACATTATTCATTAACATTAATTACAGCTTTTAATTCTTACTACTGCAATATGTTTATATGTAAATTACCACGATCTGTATGTAGTTCATTAGTTTTATAATCTTTTTATTATCTCTGCCCTCATCAATTGTCAATTCGATTATCAGCACTTGCAGCAGTATAATGCAAATCAAATCCGGATTTGTTATTCTTTTTAATCAACAACACAAGTGGTTCAGACGTCAAACTCGAAGTCCATTAATAAGAATGGTATTGATGAACTTTGGACACTCTTTGGTACTTACTTGGGAGTCGGAATGTTGCCGTCATTGAGTAACTTGTATGAAACATGTTCCTGCACATTAAGGTTTCGCACTTGTTGCACTACAAGGGGGGCATACTGAAGAATCTGCAAGTGAAAACAATGAAATATCCAGTTAGACAAGTCACGTGAGTCCGATCGGATTGTGTACGTATACAACGAATAGATATATGAGTCATATACAACGTAAACACAATCTGTGTCTGTAGGTCAATAACAAAACCGATGAAATATGGTTTTAAAAGTGACGCGCAGATTAACGGTGTTTCATGATGATAATCAAATCTAATTCGCATAGATTAAACCATTAATTAGTGGGCTCGGCAACTGCGACGCTAGAGATAGCAACAGTTGTCATCTGTTTTGCTCATTGATAAAAGAATCGGACGCATATTACGGCTGTTCCCTGTTCAAGGTGCCGATTTTATCTCTAACACACACACACACACACATATATGTATATGAATTGCGTCACACACACGCACATATGTATGAATGCGTATATAGCAAATTGATCGAAAATACCGCCGCCGCTAGTCAGGTGGCTGCTTTGTACCGTTGCTCTCACGCGGGAGAGAAAGAGAGTGCGAGTATGTTTTTCTCTCTGTTCACCTTGCCGTTAGTTGTTGTTGGTTTTTGCAGCTTTTTTGCAATTATGTAAAAGTACGACCAAAATTTATGCATTTGGCATTATTGCACGTCACTTACCTTTGCAGCGGTTTGTGGTTTTGCAGATTCGATTAGGGTATTGCCAGCACGTGCCAAAAATGAAGCCATTTCGGAACTATAATGTATTGAAATAATCTTAAATCTGTTGGTTTTGAAATTTACAAAATAAATATATCACTCACTTTGCTCGACTACTAAAACTCAATTGTCGAATTTGCTATCGATACTTCTAGTATTTTTATTTGGTCACACAAAATCCTAAACAGCTGACAGAACCTACTGCAATCGGTTATAATAAAGTATCTATCGATACATTAAATACGACAATAAACAATTCACGAAAATATATAATTCACATTTTTATAATTTATATAAATATTTTTTTTTTAATTTTTGTTATATATATTCCATCTATAACTTAACAAGATATCATAAGCTAAATGAACCATTTTCCATCAGTATCGTTAAAAAAAACACTATCGATAATAATACATTTTCGATGTAAGATTTAACCGCGAAGTCATATGATTTACAAATAAATCGCTTGATTTTCTGGAATAAAAATGGGAACTAGCGAACGTGCTATTCAGTTTTGGAGACAATGCACTCCCCAGGGTATTGCATATATAACGGGCTTTGAAAATACATATGGTGTTTATGGGTATGAAAATGGATGTTATTATCAAGGAAATGGGTTTGGTTATGGATATGGAAATGGATGGAATGGATATGGAAATGGATGGAATGGACATGGAATTGGCCATATGAACGGTCATGGACAAACTGATAAAAAACTGGCTGAATTACATCTGCAATTAAAGAAGGAAAGGGATGAAAAATCCAAGAAAGAAAAAGAATTTAAAGCTTTACTGGAAAATTATGGAGAACAGAAGAAAGAGTTGCTCGCAGAAAACTCTAAGTTGACCGAACAGTTTGCTGAAATAAAACATAATGAATCCGCTAATTTAGAAGAGAAGACAGTGTTAAAGCAGGAAATTATAAAGGTAAGATCAATATATTTTTGTTCTTCTTGATTTCCATATCTAAGTATTAAAATTCTTTCCAGTTGGAAGCTGCTTTTGCAAATCTAAAAGATGATCTAAATAAGGCACGTGCGGATGCGAATACAATGAAAGTTTTGAACGAAAAGCTACTGAAAGGCAATGATGAGCGAGACAAAACTATAGAACATTATAGAAAGAAACTTGCGAATTACACTCTCAGAGGTCAGTCGTCCGACAGTGATTCTATGCTGGACATGAACAGTCCTGTACCGATCAATGGACGGGAAGCAAAGCAGGCGGGACGTATTGGACCCAGGGCGTTGCATGCTCTCACAGCACTTGGAGCAGAAAATACATTGGGTAACATTTAAAAGTACTACCCAAGCAATGGGAACTTAAAATAAATTTGTATTTGCAGGTCCGTGGTTCTGCATTTCCTGTGGCACAATCGACAGCCCCCTACAGTTTCTAACATATGCAGAATATCGCCGACATTTGATTGAAGTTGATAGAAAAAGAATCGACCCATCGCTCTGCAAGTTGTGCGGATGGCGTTGCAAAACGCCTGCAATGATGGAAACACACTTATGTATTTACAAACCACTAAACGGATTTACTAAGGTCCAATAATCTTTAAGAAGGTTTACGAGTTAAACACTTGAAATGAAATTGTATTATTTTCCTCTTCGTTGGTTTTTTATATTTTATAAAGAGTTAAATTTACAAAGGAAAAGAATAAAGGAATTCTAAGAATTACAGAGAAAAAGAATAGGCCAAATGAAAGACCTTCGTTATACATAAAAAAACCATGTAATGAAGTTGAATTTGTTACAAGTATTTTTTTGTTAAGTATTGAATATGTTTAGACATCTTAATACTGTACATAATTTAAGAATCATCATGTTATTCAAATAATTCTTAACTAAGCTCCAAATATATATGATAATAATGAAGAACAATTGTATGTATAATTTTCTTTCCCCTTTTTATTTTTGTATTTTTTTTTTGGATTTTACATTGCTTGTTATGGTTGGACATACAAAAAAAAAAGACTTATATCACATACATTAAACATACATACAAACAAAAATATAAATTAGTTTATAATTACAATAATCACGAAAAAGCGCTTATTTCTTGATTTAAAGCAAGGAAATTAGTTTTTAATATGCATAGAATCAACGTACACTGTACGAAAACATGCCAAAGCAGTGCGCACTTTGATCAGCATGTTAAAACGTAGAGTGTACACCTTTTACAGAGGGATGCGAGGGAGGTACGGAAGGTTACTTGAAACACGAAAATTGTGCAAATGCTTCAGTTAGCCCGATTGCTTTAGATACTAAATCAGCCGCGGCATTGATTTCGTGCAAGCCAAGCGATAACTGAAGCAGTAGCATTTTCATAGTACCACAACTTGGCCCATGTCTCAGATGTATATAGAGAGCCTGAGCACAGAAGAGTCAGTTCATATACATGAGCATGAGCCAAATTGGGCAGACAGAGAAAAGAAAAAGATACAGTTTTTTAAAGACAATTCGTAACATTGCAATGTTCATTGATTTTGATTTGCATTTTCCATTGTGTTCTGTGCGAAAAGTCACAATGGAAAATGATGCAGGGAAAATCGAAAATTAAAGAGAATTATGTTAGGTACTTGAATGCCAATTTGTTGTACATCGAAGTTTGGGACAGCGTTTTTGGGACAGCAGCAAAAACAATGTACCCAAATTCGATGTACAACAAAAGAGGTTTCAAGTAAATCACAAAAAGAGAAAAAACATTTAACATACATAGAACATATAAACATTAAACTTAAGGACTATACAGGGGGGACTGAGACAAAACACATGACAAAACGCAACATAAAACAGATTAAAATTAACAATAGAAGTTCACAGAATCAATCGCCTTTTTTAAAACAGCATGCCGTCATTTCAAAATAGTTTTGTAAAATTTGAATCAAGCTTCGCTTTTCGCCTGGTGCCAGCCCGAGAAGTTGAGAAGAATCTCTAGTTGTACTCCAGATTCTGCTCGATCATTTGCAGCACACGCTGCCGTCCGATTTTGTTCCAGAATACATGTGGCTCAGATGAGCCCGTCACGCTACGTGGCCCGCTATAGAAACGATAATGAGTAAGGAAATTAGTTTAGAAATTAATGAATATACATAAATCAAAATAAAAGTAATATTAGAAATGAGAAAAAAGAACGTGCAGTTAGAAATAGAACTGCGTTTATAGAACAACTTCTACACAATATACGTCAGCCGCAATAGAAATGAAATTAAATAGAAAATTTAAAATAAATGAGATATGAGTCGAGCAGTTAACATATCAGAAAATATACTATATATCTAGCAGATGGTAGAATCTAGAAGTAATTACACCTACGCAGTTCATAACCTTATTTCAAGTAACAGTATTAATAAGGTTAGTAACCATATTCAATGATAACTTAATGAAAAGAAAGCTAACTCATAGGGGGAAAGGATATTGAGAATTTTAAAAATATTCTATAGACTTTCTGTATATAATTTATAGTAATTTAGAGTTTGTGTTATATAGACGTCCTGCGTTTATAGTACAGACTCTACACTATATAAGTACTTAGTTAGTCTAAATCATAACTCACTTCTGGAAGCAATCGAATCGCACAACGCCACTCTCGTTGATCAGACAGGAATGTATGTCAATAACAGTTAGATGTCGCCCCTCGGTGCGTATGAACTTGTTGAAGCGCAACACCTTGTCGCACGTCTGCTTGTCGTGGCGATAGTTGGCCAGCGGTGCCAGTGTGGTCAGCACAGGAATGAATCTGCGATTGTGCATCTCCTTGATTAGCTGCCGGAAATCGTGCTCGATCTGCACCAACGGCTTGCCACGCATAATGTCCACGGAGCCGATGTTAACAATGATTTGCGTCATCTCAGGCAACTCGACATGTTGCAGGCGTAGCCGTGCGGCACTTATTGTCTGCCCAGAGATGCACAGTCCAGACTGCAGCACACGCTCGTCTGCGGAAAGGAAAGAGAGTTAAGAAGTGGAGTGTGAGGGAGTTAGGTTAGTTCGATGTATTGGCTCTCGTCTCTGGTCTGATACTTACACTTCTTGAAACGGCACTTGAGCTCCATGCGCGCCAAGTACAAGAAGAAGTCATCGCCCAGCAGCGGAAAGTCCAGGAGATACGCATCATAGTCCGAGTTGATGGTGAACATGGAGTCATGTTGCGATGGACATGACAATGTCGTCGGCGTGGGCGTGAATTCATGACGACGCTTGTGTGTGTACTCCCCAACCTGAAGATGATGTTGATGTTGATGTTCTTGCTGCAGCCGCTCATGTTGCAGCAAATGTTCATGCTGGAGCTGAGGCTGTTGCTGCTGCTGGGTATGCTCTACTGGCGGTGCAATTTGAATCTGTACAGGATCTACAAAATTAGAGTAGACATGGTTGTTGATCGCGGGCACCTGCGTAAGCTGATACTGATTGTTGCTGCAAAGATTGATGATCGTACACGATTTAGAATCAGGCAAATTTTATTCAATTAAATATATATAATGTATTTATGTATATTTCGACTGATCTTTCTGATTCATACTCAAGATATTTTCAGTAAAATTCAGGAGATTTCAATTTGATTAGCTGATATTTTAATGATTCAAATTCAGACTAAAAATCTTTTTTTTTTCGATTTAGAATCAGAAATTGCAGTTTCGATTCCATTCAGAAAATATAAGAATATTAGAGAATATTTCCGTTGATCTTCAAATGAATTAGATTCATACTTATGATCTATTTTTTTCGATTTTGAATCGAGGGATTTTATATTGATTGAATTCAGAATATATAGGATGATTTTAGTGGTTCAAATTCAGACTGAATCGAGGGATTTTATATTGATTGAATTCAGAATATATAGGATGATTTTAGTGGTTCAAATTCAGACTTAAGACTCTAATTTTTCGATTAAGAATCTGGAAGTTTAGTTATATTCAATTCAGAATATATACTATAAGAATATTTCGGCTGATTTTTTAATGCATCAAATTCTTACTTAAGATCTCTTTACTCCTGTTCTCTTTTAGGGTATTAATGGGAATGTAATATAACAAGTAATATGAAAGTTTAGGCATGTTTAAAAAAGATGTAGACTTACAAATGTTCAGTGAAGTCTAATTTATGTTATGTTATGTTTTAGTTATGTTATGCTCATGTTGACTTACAGATGTTTCCAGTTGTCCTGGTAGATTCTACCGTACGGTGCCAACGCAGCCGTGGCCAAGGGCTGAGCTGGTACCGATTTGACGGCAACTGAAGGTTTCTCGATATGATTGAAATTATTTATGTTGTTCACATTTGGTATGATACGCCGCTTGTATTGGGAACGCCAAAGACGTGGCGGTTGCATTGAGGAAATGTTCTGCTTGTTGTTATAGTTGATGTTGTTGTTGTTATAATTGTTGTTGGGCACCTCGCGCTGACGCTGCTGCAGTATCATTTCGTGCATGTGGCGGGTCTCCTCCGTTGGCTTGATGTTAAAGATCCGCTTGCCCGATTCGCAGCACTCGGCCGTTACGTAGGGTATGGTGAGAAGAAAATCTGTAATGTTCTCGTGCAGCGGAAAAGCCGTGCCCGTTAACTGTCGATATTCATCTGAAGAAAGAAGTTTTGAGTATGATAAAAATTAGAAAACTAAATTGAATAATAATTGAGAATATTTTTAAATTTTTTTAATAAAAGATTCTTTTTTTCTTAAATGCAATCAAAACTACTGCAAGATGCAACCTTCATCCAGTCGAAGGTGACCTTGTATTCATATTTCCTACTCAACTTTTAGATTTTGCAACCTTTTTTCCCAGTGTATTCTACTTACTTTTGATGCTCGATATCGTGATACCATTCTGGGCATTGGCCATCAGTATGGCGCGTATTTCAGTATCAATGTCGGGGTACTCGTCGCGCACCCCCAAATACGTGTCCTCCATGATGGTCATGTCGTTGCCGCTGGAGCCGGAGCTTTTCGAGCTGTATTTCGATATCAAAGTGGATGAGAAGAGTGTGGCAACAATTTGCAGTTGTTCCTGCAGCTGCACCTGCTCCTCAACCAACTGTGACTCCGGTGCTCTTGCTGCTGCTGCTTTTCGTGCAGTGAAAATCTTACGGATTTTCCGAAAGTACGTAACCTTCTCGCCCAGTGCAAAGCATTCGGCACGCAGAAAGATATTGTAGAACTGGCCACCAGCACGTTGTTTCTGCGGATGCGGATGGGATGGGTTCAGCAGCTGCTGGCGCCACTGCTGGAAACACGTGGTCAGCTTTTCTCTCAATGCCGTCAGGCGATCGCTGCGAGTTGTGTTCGGCACGCTGTTGAATTCACTTCTGAATGTCGCCATCGCTGTGACGAAAGTGTTTGAATTCTGTTCGAAACTTCTCGCCTTTCTGCTGCACGCCATTCTCCTTTTTTTACTCGCCATTCTCCATCCCGTGCTCCCCATTCTCCTTCTCGTGCACTCGTTCGTTTGAGAGAGTCTGTTAACGAGAGAGCAAGAGTGCGATTAACTGTAGTTCGGTTTGTGCTTTGCACTCGTTTTGAGTCGTGCTTACGAGAAATTTACATTGGGGTGACACACTATACGAATTGCAATAATTAGGGTTAATTTAGAAAAACAATTAAAACAACAATTAAACAATTAAATATCGAACAGTGCTACTTATTGAGTTAATTTAATAGTAGAATAATACATTTCTGTAATTTTATTTATATACAAATTTATTTGCGAAACAAACACAGATATAATTGTTGCTCAAAGTCGGGAAAAACCATAATAAAGTCTTAGTAATTTGATTATTTTTTATTATTAATTTAATCTATTGTAAACATCATTAAATTTTTTTTTTTATTAACTCTATATTTTTTATTTTGAATAACTGATTTTAATTCTAAGCCGACTGTTCTTAGTTGACGTCAAATATGTATGTATATAAATAAAAGCTGTATATGAAAGTACCTATCACATAACTATACTTATACGTTTTAGTTAATTTAAAAGTAAAAAATTCTTAAATTATACTTTATAACATAAGAAAACATTTTAATAACAACGATCTTAATTTCTTCGTTTATTTTTCCAGTAAACTTAAGTAAAACATAGAATGAATTTATGCCTACAAATGTTTATTATAGTTATATTACAAATAATTCATTTCAACTTTAAAAACATCATTTAATGACACTTTAAGTATTAAAGGATAAGCCCGACGTACTTATAATTAAAAGCAATTACCACCTTTTTGAGCTCTTGAATGGAATCAGCTGCAGATTATACGTTTTATGTGTTTCGCTTGGGACAAAGGTAGTTGGGCAGTTGGTTTTCCCTGCAGATAAGCAATGCATGCGTAATAAGTAATAACGGAGTAATGAATGAGCGCAAGAAATAGAGAGAGAGAGAGAGAGAGAGAGAGAAAGAGAGGAGTAAAGAAAGAGAGAGATGAAGAGGAAGGGAACGAGTAAGATCCACAGAGAATTACCACGTGCACCGTCAATCTTGAAATTGACTACCGAATAATAAGATGCCTCAACTCCCCAGATGATTATCGAAGAATTACACCTGCCTGCCAGCACAGTAGCAACAGCAGCAGCGCCAGAGGAGGTGGAGTAACTGGAGGTGGAGGCACAGCGGGGAAAGATGGACTCAGTTGATTCACTCGCAGTTGAGGGTTAACCAACAGCTTTGATGGATGACCAAGACACCCTCTCGGTGGTTGGACCAGGAAGAGGAAATGCAGCAGACGGCAAAGTGCCTGCGAACGGGATTTGGAGAGCTTTAAGCCTATTGACCAAATCTCTTAATTGCAGAGGAAGCTGCAGAGACGTGACAAGCAATATAAAACCGGGCGTCCTACCAGAAGAAACATGTGCCGCATGGTATAACATGCGGGGTAGCCCCCTTCCCCACCCATTACAGATGTATGGTTGTTTCGTATTTGCAAATAACGTAATCTCTGTTCCAATCGATTTGGCAGGGCTGGGTGTGAGAAAGAGAGAGATTGACTGACCTGGGTGCGGGGAAGGTAGAGATTCCTGTGCCGCCTGGTATTTTTACATCAATTTACATTTAGTTAGTAGAAATACAGTTAATATGATATGAAATTCTGCCACAATTTGGTTCATAAACATATAAATTAAGAGTTGTGCAATATTCGTATCTTTGTACAATCTTAAAAAATGTTGTAAATGATCAGACCTTGAACTTAGCGGAGTTTCCTATGGAATTTCAGTTGATTAACTCATACTGCAACTTAAGTGATTTGTCAATACCATATACCAGAGCCTCGTAGGAGATTGAAGTAATTGCAAAATATGCACCCAATAATGGTTTTTGTATGGCAGGAATGTAACGAGAACAAATTGAGTGTAATTGCAATGATGCCCACACTTAACAACTCCTTTCTTGATCTATTAAGCATCGTGGAAAACACTTTGCAATCTGTCTGCATTCGATGTGAGTGACAGATTTGCGGGTGTGCGTGGAAGTTCAGCGATTTATCGCCGAGCATTATGGGCGATACACACCGATTGAGGCAACATACTCGCATAAATAATGAGGTTACACAACTTGTTGCACGTAGACGAGGGCGGCAAAAAAGACTTACTGAATTGTATGATACCCAATTTTATCAAAGTCATGTACAGATATAGATATATGTATACCCTAGTGCCCATATTTACTGGGTATATTTATTGCACTGGTTCTATTCAAGTTATGCCCAAAGTGGCTTTACATTTGTTAATTTGCTGTAAATTCCATGGAACGCAGTACGAACATTTCTTCATCTGTCATCCAGTTTTAATCTGCAACTTCTTGCTTATCGGTTACTTTACAGGTAAACACTAGTTTTAATGTTTTATACATGAACATTTGATGCAGATAAGACACGCCTCAAACGTGCTAAATTCGAAACAACGTTAGTTCAATAGATTTGAACGTGACATTTGCCGGTTACAATATCGATTGTTTGTGTTTTACATTACCTTTAGATCTACGTTTGCTTAACGTTGCGTTTTATGTTAAATGTTTTTTGTTCTTTTTAAAAAACAATCGTTGATAAAAAGTACATATATAAAAACCTGGGAATTACATGTAACATACTATAAAGAATTAATCAAAAACTATTCATAAAGTTTTTTTATTTGTATACCAATATCTTTAATTACTCTTTCAGATTTTAGAAACCAGTATCACATTTATGCTTATCATAATTTAATTATCTTTCAACTTTATCTGTATTCTTAATTAAACTTAACTTTTTTTTCGATTTTCGGCTGCTGTTTCATCTTTGTAATCCTTTTTCATTTCTCACTTCAATTACTTTTCATCTTTGTAATCCTGTTCCGTCTTTCTCTGAGTTCAATCACTTGATTCCTCTAATTATCCTTATCCGTTTGCCCAGCGCCAGTTCCAACATCTGTTACAATTTCGTCTCAGGGTGCCCCCGGTCCAATGGGCCTAATCAGGCCGCAAACGAACTGAGATACGTGTAATTAGAGCTCTTTGTCTGTCTGTTATTGGCGTATACACATGTAAGATGGAAATGGCAAATCAGTTGGGATAAATAGTTAAGCATGTGTGCTGCGTGTGGTCTGGAATTTAAGTGGATGCTTCCGATTCCTATAGGTATTGAAAAGTTTGTTTTGTATTGTATTTTATTTTGCATTGTTTTCCACTTTTTTGCCCCACACATTTACCGTATGCAAGCTCGTAGGTTGCATTACAGCAACTGCAATTTACGATAATACAAAACGATATTCAAGATTCATGTAATTTAACAGAGCAAAGGCAAAAGCAAAGGCAATTTCTTTGTTTACTCAGTGGCAGAGCGTGAGAGAGGCAAAGCAAATACAATTACATTTTGTTTGGCTTTGTTATTTCACACTCGCTCGCTCACACACACACACAAGACTACAAGCAACGCAAACACGCACACAAAGAGAAACCACTGTTATCGCTTGCAATTGCAGCTGCAGCAGAGCCGACATCCACATTTACAAGCACAGTGGTGCATGTAAAGAAAACTATAAACAATATATACATATATTTATTTATCATTAACTGCTCTTAGTTAACTTTAAAGAATTAAAATAAATATATTTGTCACACAATTTTGTCAATCACATAAACGATATGAACTTTCAACAAAACTTAAAAGAACTACTGCTGTTGAGAGAGTCCGCAAATTGAGCACTGAACTGCACGCATACCACCACTGTGCACATTGTGCTCTCTGCACTGTGCGGGCGTTTCGCTCTCTCTCCCTCTCTCAGGTTAGCTCTGAACAACACACTCCGTGGATGTTTGAAGCCAAGCCGGTTTTTCAGTTACTTTCTGACTTTGTTGAACGAACGTTGTGTGCGAGCGGAGCAGCGAATCAAACGGCGTCAACGCCAGTAAATGGCGCGCGTTCTGTGTTTTTTTGCGTTTCGAATAATAATAATAATAATAATAACAAACCATAATGTCGAATCTTAATAACAAGATTACCTATTGATCCATATTGAATAACAACGAAAACGACAACAACAACAACAGATGTGTGTGTGCATAAATGTGTGTGAGTGTGTGCAATTGAAAGTGATTAGAAAATAACAGAAAATAAGAGAATAACGAATAAGAATTAGAAGCAGAAGAAACGTCAAAATGACGCGCGAAGAAGAGGAAGAAGTACGTCTACTGCTCTCGCGTCACCAGGAGCGTATTATGCTCGATCTGGGCAGCACTGATCTGCTGGCAGTGCTTGTCAAGAACTCCGTGCTCAGCCAATCCGAAGAGGATCTGCTGCTTAAGCCTTATGCCGCAGCAGCAGCTGCTTCAGCAGCAACAACAACAACAACAGTTGCTACTGACACAGGCAGCGCACCCTCCAGCGTGGGTGCACTGACAAAACGAAAGCTCAGCGCCGTCGTCAGCAGTAGCAGCGGCAGCGGGGGCAGTGCCAGTGTCAGCGTCAGTGGCGTAGGCGGGGATTATAGCTCAAGTTTAGCGGGCTCCTCTCGCAGTGCAAGTGTCAATGGTGATCATGCCCAGAGCGACAATCGCTCTCTTACGCCCTCTGTTGGCGGCAGCGGCAGTGCCGGCGTAGCTGTTACCGAATCCCTCAACGATGCTGAAATTCTGCGACTGCAGTGCGATAATCTTATCGATATCATCGCTAAAAACGGTTTCGAGAAATTTAAGCAATTCTGCTACGCAATCGAATGCGAATGTCCCCAGCTGATTGAGGATTTAATTAACGATCGTCTCAAAAGCGGTAAGTGACTAAATTTCTACCTAAACTTTAGAGTGTCAGTTTCTTTTTCCTGTCCGTCCCCCTCGTTACTCCTTTCGGTTGCAATCTGCATGCGACACATGCAAAGACAGAGAGAGAGAGAGAAACAAAAACATTGAAAAACCTGTTTGGCAATCGCGTTGGCAGCTTTAGCATCGCGATATCGCCTCTAAATTATGCGCGTAATTGTGCTCGATCGGTTCTTAAATTTCTCAGCCTCTGCTAATTGGTTTTTTTTTTCTCGCTATTTTGTTGTTGTAATTTTTGCATAAAGCATCTTAAGTTGCTCAGTGTGGCGTGGGTGTGCCCATTTACAGAGGCGCGACGATAATAATTGCTATTATCTATGATTATATACCACATAATTCTTGTTCTATGCAAATTTGTATAGATCGCGACAGGTGACATTTGAGCGAGCATACACAGAGAGAAAAACCTTTGACAAATACTAAGGAAACACCATGTGTAAGATTTATTAATAATAATAATATTTAGTCATTAATTTCGAATGATCTCTCATTAAAAAGAGTCATTAGCAAGCTTTATTAAATAGGTTTTTTTTAATAGATTTCGATCACTTCTATTGCATATGCATAGAAAATATCAGCATAATCAATACTTAGTTTGCATAAATACTTAGTATGCAACGCTTACAATCAATGCTTAAAATAATGACATCATTTGCAAAAGTAGAAATGGGAAAAAGGAATAATAAAGGTTATGTTAGGTTTTGCATAACGCGTAGATCGCTTGACTGACTTGGAGGGCGTCGTAAAGGAAGCACAAACTTTTATTGTCCCCTATACTTTATCTTCTTTTATAAAAGTTCCTTTGTGTCTTCTTGGATTCATTTTAAAAGAAAAGAAAGGCTAAACAATTATTAGAAAGATTATACCAATGAATTGTTATACTGCTTGTGTTTTTATGCCTTCGAATTTCTATTGAAAAGTGTGTCTTGAGTAAAAGATATTCAAATAAAGCTGCAACGACTCGAAGTTGCCTGTGGGCGTTAGCGGATTATGAAAGATTATTACGTGCCATTAATTTACCTCAATGCAACATTTTATGACGTGACCAGGCGCTATTTAGCTTCCGTCTGGCCATTCACTTGCCTTAAGCCTTTTTTAATTAGCCACAAAAGACTTGACCTGCAGTGAAAAGAACGAAAGGAAATGCATTTGAGAATGATATACAAATTCTTATCAGTCTATTCTTGTTTTGCTCTAAAAACAGAAGAAAATTCTTTAAGAACACTTCTTATTGTGATAACACATTAACTTGACATGTGTTATCATGTCTTTTGATAGATAAAATAAACACTAATAGGAGAACCTTTTTAAATATAATTGTGATAAAATTAAATATTTAAGAACTTGTTACCTTAATCACAGATAGTTTCTGTATTAATATGTAAAACATTTTCCAGTTCTTGTTCATGAAAATTTTGTAATTAAATATAGAAATATTATAGAATTACATACTTATAATATAATATAATATAATATTAGCAATCAAAGGAGATTATTCATGGTCACCTTAATCAGCAGAAAGCTTTCATATTCATGCATGTGTTACCTCTGCTTTCAGTCTCATTCCATTTCTCTCCCACAAAAAGAAATCTCCCAATGAATATTCATGTTAATCAACAATTCGCACAGCTGTTGAAAGGAACATCCACACGCTGATTCATTGATTCGTTGACCCACAACAACATACAGTTCAACCAACCTACCTATAACCAAACCGTACAAAAACACAAACCGAACACAGACCAACATGATGTCCGACTGCATGTAAATTTCTCTTTGGGGCCAGACTTGTAAATTACCCCGACGACGTCAGGGAAGCGGCCACAGAATACAACAGCAACAGGCAACACAGACAGGATGGTGCAAGAGAACGCAACAACTGAGGAGAACAAAACAAAACACAAAACAAAACAGAACAGAACAGAGAGCAATCAAATTGAGACCGAATCGCGCAGCTAGGAAAACAAAAACAAGGGAGTAGCCAGGCAAAATATAAACTATTGTTGTTGTTGTTTTTCTTTTTGTTGTTGTTAGTACTGTTGTTGTAGTTGCGCATATGTATTTTCCTAATGAAAAAGCTGTTAGCTCGAACACACAAAACAAAATAATCATACTACATACATATAACATACTACAGATACAGATACGAGACCAGAAAAGAAACAAACCGAACAAGAGCAAAAAAAAAGAAGTGGACTAAGCACGTGTAGGGGGAATCGGGAGATTAGGACCAGCAGATACCCAGGGATGGGAGAGTTTAAGAGAGAGGCAGATTTATTATCACTATTTTACAAGTACTTGAAAGTGTACTATAAAATATGAACATATTTTACATAAAGTCTTGTAGGATCACTATATTACTATAGTTCATTGAAGTTTACGGCAGAATTTAACATTTATGAGGTTGCTATTATAAGGCTCCATTATTCGTTACTTCTTAAATCTGTCGAATAATACGATTATAAGAATTCTTATAAAGCTTCACAAATATAATTCAAAAATTGGATGTAATATTAAGTAAACAAACACGAGTAATTCGAATCATTTCATTTTGCAATCGATCTACATAAAAAACTTATTGACATCTGATTTTTTCCTCTTTTATTTGTTTTTGTTTGATTTCGTTATGTGTAAAAATCAATTTTATATTTTTATTGATGCACATTAGTTCATAATTCTTTAATTAGTAATAAATAATTAAACCCTAATTTCGTTAGTAAAAGTTAACTTCAAAACTGAATTCTCATTGCATTTTTTGCTTTTGCAAAGAATTAGTTGATACACTGTATATTCAAATGAATCTAGTTAAACTGTATACCCTTCTAATTAGAATAATGCTGGGTACTCTGGGGTATTAAGCGCGGCTACAACAACTGCAACAGCCCATGGCCAATGTAGTATATTGTACATAAGGCACTCGATCACGTTTTACGATTCTGGCCACGATTACAAGAAACGCGTTACGCGTGGTCCAATGTCCATGGGGCCAACGTCTCTATGTGTGTGTGCGAGTACAAGTGTGTACTGTGTGCGTGTGTGTGTCTGCAACTCCGTTTGTACAACTGCCAGAGGGTTTTATTTTTTTATTTCATCTATAAGCTACTCGTCTGGCTGCTGCTGTTGGCCATTCGTCATCATGATCAGCTCAGTCGTACTCCTCCGTAATAATCATTCATCATTATGATCAGCCGTAGTCGAACTTCATTATCATTATAAGGAGTGTATGGTTGTTTTTTGTGAGGTGTGTGTGTGTTGCTGTTGTTGTCGGGGTTGACGTTTCGCTTTTACTTCTCTCCACTCTGTTTGCTAATTTCTTGAACGTGCTGTTCTTGTTTGCTATTGCGCTGCCTCTGCTTCTTCCTCTTCTTCTTCTGCCTTTTCATTATCGTCATCTCTTTGGGCTTTGCGACGCGCCGCTCAGGTAGATGGTGCACAGCCAGTCCCGGTACCAGGTTGCCCTGTTGCTTGTTTCCCCTTTCCTTAGACTCTTCTTTTTTTTCCATTTCCCATTCCCCTGTTCGTAAATTACAATTATTTACAGCGCGTAATGTTTGCCTGAGTATGAGTCTCAGCGCTTCGTTCTCTTCAGTAAGGAGTGGTTAGCTATTTTAAAGCTAAATTTAGCTAGAAAGCTAGAGTAAAATTTAACTGACAGAATTGGAAGTATAGAATTAGTATAGAAGAGATTTGTGAGATGAAAGTAAGTGAAATGCGTAATACCTTTATATCAAATGATATGAAATGTATTAAATAATTAAATGTTATAACAGCTTTTAAATTTAATTTAAAATTAGAATTAATTTTTATATGATAATTGATTATTATTTTAATAATATTATACAAATTAATTAATTTGACACATTAATAATAAAATACAAACTTATCAACATTTTCTCAGTTTTTGTGGGACAAACTGACAATTCTCTTGTCATCTTGAATTAATAATTCATCAAATATATAAAACTAAACAATTACTCAAAATAAAATGCAGAATTTCTAAGATAAAAATTCATTAATAAATTTAAATTACAAATTTAGCAATTTAGTAATATTTTTAGCCTTTTTTTTGGTTCTTAATCTGGCAACTCTCTTGTCATCTATTTGCGCCGCTCCCTTTTGGCACTGTCTCTTTTGCATTTGATAATTTATGCAGCATAATCTGCTCGATGACGTTTATCGCTTGACAGACCCCCTCCCTCTCCTCCCTTCTACCACATGACCCCCCTCCCTGCCCGCTACTGTCCAGCACTGTCACTGTCGCCGCCCTCTTAACGTTTCCTTTGCTTTGTGCGCCGCTCTTATCTTGTTCTACACTTTCTTTCTGTGTGTGCGTGTGTGTGAGAGTGTCTGTGTGTGTGATCAGAGCAACGTTTCCTTTTATGTTTATTTGTTGATTTCTTTGATTTCGCTTTTTCTCTTGTCTTTTATATCTTGTACTCGTGTGTTTTCTACCTCCACTCGAACTTCATTATGAAGTTCACGTTCACCTTTGAGTTTGCTTTTGTTGTTGTTGTCTCTACATCGCAAACGCATCCTGTTGTTGTTGCTGTTGTCGCTTTGGCCTCTCTTCGAGTCCTACTTATTGCTTGGCTCACTCTATCTCTCTCTTGATCTGCCTGTTTCTCTCGCTCTCTCGCTGTCTCTGTCCCTCTCTCTTTAAGTAGGTTTTCATGACGCGTTCTCGTTTTGTTATGATGCTTGGCTTTTCCAATCGATTCTTTCGTTCCAGTTACACGATCGCAGGATGTGTCTGGCGCCATTAAAACGTTGGCTTTATGGTTCATCTACTAGTAGGTCTTCGTGTCGTCTGACCACATCCATACGTTGTTGTAGTTGTTGTTCTGAATCCCGGCCAACTGTCCCGGTTATTCCCTCTTCAACTTAATAGACTTCTTGGTGGTTCTGCAACAAAGTCTGTTGATGGGGTTGTGCCATAAGAAACTCAATAGAAACAGGTTTATAATTTGTATGGTAATGTGCCGATTGTTCATGTTTAATGGAACTGTTTGCGATTTGTATTATGTTATTGATCCGAAACAGTCGCAGAAATTGGACTAATTCGTTGTTATTATATCTTATTAAAATATAATGTTTTAATCTAAATTATACAGTAACATCTTATAGACACGTAGAACTTATATCTATCTTCTACTATAACCACAATAAGCCTTGACAAAAGAAGTAATCTCATTTGGTATTCAAAGTCTGCTTCTGTGTGGCAACTAGAACAGTTTCAAATTAATCGTAACTTCATTTGGAAAATCTTCGGAAATCATTATTAATTTTAGATTCAGTGTCAAAGTCTTTTTTTGCCCATTTCTTCCGCACGAATTGTGGGCTGTAACTTGCATGTATTCTACAGACATTACAGACGAAGATCTCTCTTAAGCCGCTTACCCACACTACGGATAACTTGTTTTGGTTCGGTGCGGTTCTTTCACCGATTCCTCGTTTCCATGCTCTTTCTTTCTTTACAACAAATCCCCCGAGAAGGTGTGACTCATGCAAAGCAACCTTACTCGGTACTCGGCAGCAGCAGTTGTCGGCCATTCTCCAAGACAGCAGACTCTCCGCTCACTTGAACCCAGACTGCTGGCGTCTATTGCATGCAACTGCAACTGCTGCTACGGCTGTATTTACCTCTTTTATACCCTGTAGATGTAGGGTATATAGATTTGTACATTATATACATAATTTGGAGTTGATCAGATATTAAATTACACTTTAAGACACACTGGAAATCTTGAAATAATATCAAACTTCAATTAGACTTACAAGTAAATAAAATAAACATCCTTTAACTTGCTATCTAAAACATTAAGTACACAAAGGGATTCTTTAGAGGGTATACTTAAGTCTTGCGTCTTGCTTTTACCTTTTAAATTGTTTGTTGCAGCTGATAAACTTGGCGCAGTCGTTAGCCTTTTGCCAGTTGGCTGGAGTTGAAGTTGCAGTTGCAGGCACATCAGAATCAGACTTGCAGCCGCTTTAACTGTTTCGGTTTCCAATGAACACCAACAACAACAACAACTGTGTATACTCCAAACACAACAACAACAACAAACGCAGCGAGAGATCCGTTGTATTTACTGCATTTTGACCTGAGGAGAATCAACAAACTGCGGAAAAAAACTCATCTGGTGCTTTTCTTTCTCTCTCCCTGTTGATTTGAAAAGTTATCCCCAGTTTTCCGCTCTTTTCTCTCTCTCTCTCTCTCTTACATGACTATTTTTGTTATTTTTACAAGTCATTAGCTTTAATTTACCGACTTGACTGACTAAAAACACACATGGTTAGGCTTCATTCATAGTCCGATTCGTTGACGCCGCGTTCTGCCTCATAAAGTGCAGCAGAGCGAACGTAAAGATCGAAATTGCTTCGGTCAGACAGATAGTCTTCTTCGGTTATTGATCGTTTCGATTGATCGCTTCCCCTTCGCTTACTCGTTACGTCCCGAACCCCAATCTCTTTTCGTTTTTCTTATGGGATTTTTTTTTGTATTTATAATTCATTTATCGTTTGTCGGGCAACTTTTCTCGTGCTTGGTGGCATTGCCCCAAGTCGACTTTGTTTTGCGATCTTGATATCTCTTTTTAGGCCATGGATTTTAAAAAAATTCATGGACTATTGTGTTTGTCGGAACGAAAATGTGCGTAACAGGCAAAAGGAGGCATCTCCGACCCCATAAACTATATATATTATGAATCAGTATCAGTAGCCGAGTCGATTGAGCCATGTCTGTCTGTCCGTCTGTCCGTCTGTCCGTCTGTCCGTCTGTCCGTCTGACCGTCTGTCCGTCTGTCCGTCCGAATGAACACCTGGATCTCGGAAACTATAAGAGCTAGAGTCATGAAATTTTGTGACAACATACGTATATATTGCAGTGTCTCAAAGTTTTTTTGAAATTTGGACACGCGCCTTCCCGCCTCTGAAAATGAGTAATAACTATAACAACTATATACACTATGATTACACAACCCCACAAAAAAAAAGTTTGTCATGATCTGGGTATGCGGCATATGCAGTTATATGTATTTTGGGTCGCTGAATCCGAATCTGGGGTCAGAAATTCTCCATCACGTCTGGATTTCGACCTAACCTCAAAAAACTGAAAAACCTTTGGATATCCCCAAAAGATATAGAATCGTGATCTGGGTTTGCGATATATGTTTTAACATGTATTTTGTCCTTCTAAGTCCGAATCCGAAGTCCAAATTTACATAGCACGTCTGAGTTTCGACCTAACCTCAAAAAACTCGAAAAATTTTTGAAGGCCCAAAAAATAATGGGGGGTCATGATCGGGTCATGATGGAGAATTTCTGACCCCGGATTCGGATTCAGCGACCCAAAATACATATAACTGCATATGCTGCATACCCAGATCATGACAAACTTTTTTTTTGTGGGATTGTGTAATCCATGGCCTTATACAGTCAGCTCCTGACTGTAGCGTTTGTATTTTTCTTGTTGAAAATGATGATTGATTAGTGTGATCAAGCGTTGACCCTATACATAGGTGATCGGATAGAAATATATACCATATAATTCGTTGACCAAATGTTTAATTTAACGATGGAGAAGTTTTCTCATGTTTTTCCAAGAGTTAAGTCAGAATACCAAACTACATTCATACGTAATCCAACTTGTTTGTTGACCAAGTCAAATGAATTATAAATTAATTGGCTTATTTTGTAATGCAGCTTCAAGTTTTGCTTGCCAAATTAATAAATTGACTGTTTGGGCGTTTAATTGACTTGGCCTTGGATTTAATGATTCATTCAAATTCAAAGCTAATGATACACATGTTGATCTGATCCACAGTAGCCAGTTTGCCAGACCGGCTGGCATTGAATTGAATCTGCCCCTTCCTCACTTATGTAACTTGATTTTTGCCACACTTTTCGCCGTTTAGTTGGCGAGTTTGACCTATATATACTTTCATTATCATCTTAACTCGGGGTCTGTGAGGTGAACAATCTAACAAGTCGAGCAATTTTATATTTTATTTTTCGCTAGTAATTGAAAAAAGAAAGTTTGCTTGAGTCTTTGTTGCCGAAAGTTACAACAGGCAGGAAAGTACGTACCTATGCTCATTGTTTTAGGTCCGAGACGGTCTCCTATTGCGTGTTTTACACTATAAGGGGGCAGCCAGCACTCGTCAATGTTGGAAAATCGCCTAATAATGATTGTCGAGAGGGCAGAGTGCATGTAATTTGAAAATAATTGCAGCTTAGCCTGAAAATTGGGCTAACTTGAAAACTCGAAAACTATTCTAATTGCTGTTTTAGGGCAGGAAGAAAAGAAATGAAAGCTCAAATAGAATCATTGAGTATTTGAATTTGGGAACTTGGAACTTAGATCTCATGTAACATTAGATACATATCGTATAAAGGGCGATTACAAAGCTCTAGAATGTTCTATTGTACGTTTAGACTTAAGAACAACTAGGGATTTTATTGTTTTATATTCTTTTGTCAATTATTTGAAGGCATTCCGTATCCCTACGAAACAATCGTTGACAAATTGTACACACAAGATAAACTTGGTTATTTACTTTTAATTTGTGTACACTTTTGAAACTAATTAAGAAACACAAACAAAACGCTTTCAATAAACAATTAAAAGAGCTGAAATTGAATTGCCTGCTGGACCTACCATAAAAGAAATGTGATCTCGTTATCGGAAACTTATTTACTTTTAATGAAATCAAAACACAAAACTGAACTTGGCTTTTTTTCTATTCTATCGGTTCTGGGCTATTACGTTAGGTTGTTAGGTTAGTTAGGCAAACAAAGGGCGCCAGCGGGCAACACTGCGATAGAGGGGCGCAAATTGAGCACACTCACTGTGAGTGTGTGTGGTCGGTCATCATCTGTGATTGCTTTTGAATCCATCGGATTGTCTTTGACTTGGATTGACACGACAGCTGTGTTGCCTCGAGCTAGTTGTGATACGAAATGGACATGAGAAATGGTATTGTGAATTAAAGAAATACACACTACATGCCGCATGCTGGGGCTATGACTGCTGGCCTATATGGTGTGCTCCCCCCAAAACAGTTTCATCGATAGCTTCCACAGTATTTGCTTATCTCATTCAAATGCTCAGCGATTTTACGCGCGATTTGTGTAAATAAATAAACGATATGTGAGAAATATTTGCTGTGCTGGCAAAATATTGAAATTTGCTTTGAATCTTTAAAGTTTTAGTTGATTAAAGATCGTTTTATTATATTTGTTTAGCTGTTAATAATGTAAACAATGCCAGATTTAGTCAGATTTAAATTGAAATTGATAAATAATGAAGACTTTTAGAGCTATTGATCATTTATAAATATAATGACTATATTTCAATCTTAGTTTTCGTCCACAGTTTTTGGAAATAAATCACAGATTGTTCCTCCACTTTAATGACTCTAACTAACTTGTTCTCATCTTCAATACCGTATGCACATAAATCATTCATGAATATCAATCAATATTAAGTGAAAATAAGTTGAATTGGCTATGAAGCACTCAGTTTGCAAACTACTTAATTGGGTGCTGATAATCTTGAATCGACGATCTAGAAACATTTATCTTATTCTCGAGAAGGCGTCTCAACAGCTTGAGCCATAAATTTCTATAATATGCAACGATTTAAAATTCTTATAGAAAATTCAAATTATACCAATGCATGCAAGTACTGCCGAGTAACTTGTACTCACAACTTGCCCATGAACACTCACTTCACGCTCATGCCGGGGAAATAAGAGGGAGAGTGGAGAAGTGGTAAACGTAGGGGGCGCCAGTGTGCGCACAGCTTCCGGCAAATGGTTTGCTCCTGGTCTGGTTATACTACGTATAGTCGTAGTATGTGCGACGTGCACTGTTTATCTCAATCATCGACAGCAAGTCCAGCATGTCCATGGCAATCAAGCGACCACTGGACACTGGACAGAGCGAGGGGCCTCCTTTGGTTCTTCTCCGCTCTAGCGAGACTCTCCACTCTCGCACTCTCTCTCTCTTTTTCTGTCCTCTTTTAATGAAATTTCTTAATTGAAGCTGCCGTTCAGTTTGCCGCCAGACGCCGCTCGGTAAAAATATCAGCAGACATGTTTTATGCCTTTTTTTCTTGTTCTCTTCTTACTGCTGTTGTTGCTGCCATTCTTGATTTGATCTATATTAATCAAGATCAGACTGGCGTCTCATAAGCAAGCAGAGAGAGATGACTCTGAGTTGATTAAATTACCGAGATTTTTATTTTATATTTTGACTCATTTGTGGTCTGCGATTTATTTGATCATCATAAGCTCAGCTTATGCAAATTTGGGTTAGGTAAACAAATATTTACTGTACTCTTTTTGAGGGCATTAAATAGAGTATACTTTATATTGTACAAGTACAATGATTTATTCATGTTTAATTTGTATAGATACTTATTCATCATATGATTTGCTCAAACTTTTAAGGTCTCCACACTGTTACCACAATAACAATTAGTTTTCAAATGATCATATTTTATGTTATATTTATAGTTAAGGTATTCCTTCCAAACTACACAAATCGCTTCTTAATAGTGTCCTATATATACCACTTAAATATTATAATATATAAATCAAGTTTCTATAACTTATACTTTTTAACGAAACAAACTACATGCAGATTTTCTAACAAGTTTCCACAACTCATTCTTATGTACATAGTTTGTTAGTGCAATGACAAACCCACTTAGGCAAGTTAATTAGTGTACCTCAGCCTTCTTCATCCTCCACCTATCGTCAAGCCAAGCTCAACGCTTCGTTGCGTCAGATACAATTGTATCTGCGGCAGTTACGCATGTGTTAGCTGTCTGTTATTGCGCACCTGTGCCAGCCACAGAGGTCAGACCCCAAAGCTAACAACAGCACGTTGATTGGATGCCATTACACTGGGTGGGGGACAAGAAGTAGAGGGAGGGGGAATCGTAAATACATTGCAATAAATTGAGTTAAATTCAATTGAATTTGAAGAGAGAAAAAAGTAAAGGCGCAACACAATGGCAAATTAGATCTCGTATTGTCGTTTAGCGCAGAGAGAGGCGTGGCATTTGCCACAGAGAAGTCGATGACAAAGGCAGTCTCTGACGTCACAGCGCTGTCTCTGCTGACCTCCCTCCCGTGTGTGTGTGTGTGAGTGTGTGAAATATGGCATTGATATTCGCCGCAGCTAAACAATTCCAAATCGAAATCAACGACATCAACGCCTGCACGCATGCACGCCTTGCAACAGCAGCAGACGCAGTGTCAACATTCCCTTCTCTCCCTGCCCTTCTTACATATATTCCCCCCCTCTTGCACGTGCCCAGCAGCCGGAAATGGTCGAACGCAAATACAGACTTTGTGAGCTGACAAACTTCCTCTCATCCGCCTTGGCCCTTGCTGCGTTTTGGGGCGGATGCCGCTGGCTGTGCAATTATTGATGCAATTTTTCGCACACACACACTCGCATATGCATATGCCACAGTCGAAGTCTGGTAAGTGCTTTCCTCAACGAACAACCCTCAACTTTTCGCTAGATCCTGTGGGAAAATGCAATTTCTCTCAGTTCACAGAATTCCCAACGCAATAATTTATTTATTGCGTGTCGCTTGATGGCTCCAATTGATAATTTAATTTCGTACAATTATTATAAATTATTTTGTCTGGCTCCATCATCATTGTTGCTGTTGTTGTTGTTTGTCTGCTGGCGTGAATATTGTACTCGTATATCACCATTATGCAGGCAATTTATCCACCCAAGTATTAAATGCCTTTTGCTGACAATTGTTGAACAAATACGCATTCACCTTCAATAAAATATTTATTTATGAACTTCAACGCATTTAACTCTGATAGCAAACAATGATGGAAAGTGGTGAAACTTGTATACACTGCAAATAATATGTAATTCTTTAGATTTGAAATGATATTTATGTAGGTTTGCTATGTAGTAATCTATATGCCAAATTTGTTGTGTAAGGCTTTTATGGTGCCAGAGGTCGAACTGTTTTCTGCTTATATGATGAAGGAAATACTACAAATAAATAAATTTGATGTATTACGAAAGTAAAGCTTAGATAAACGATTTTTTCAATGGGTTTTATTATTAGTTTCTGTACAAATTAAAAAAAAAAACAGATCAAGTCACAATAAATAAGCTCAAGACTCTGCACTGAAGTTATTAGACATGTTTGGTGCACAAAACTTGCTTTGTCGGTTCACAAATGAGCTATGAGATTACAGGGACCACCCACTCAAAAAAAATATGGCATTTAAAATTCGATCATAAGTTAAGAGCTTCCTCTGCAGTGTGCATCAACTTCCGACAGCGGCTTTTCCGACTCATTTGTATTACAAAGAGTCACAATTCACGCCTCCTCCTACACGGCGTATATCAGTTACAAAGTGAAAACGAACTCAATTTGGTGCCGCCACAGCTTCGGCAACGGCCAGCTGCCATATTTGTAATAACTTCCATATGCAGTGGCCATATATTACTGAAATGCTCGACCGCATTGTGATTGGCAGCTGTAAAGAGGTTCATTAAGGCGCTAATAACAAGATATGCAACTAGCTCCGAATTACACTTCCCTGTATACAAACCCCCTCTCACCTCATCCTACTCTTTGCCTAGTTATACATGTATGCGTGTACTGCAGGAAACGCCTACGTCCTCCCCCTCAAGTCTGGGGTCTGTGGCAGGTTAACAAGTCGAGTTTGAGTTGAGCTTTTAAAGCCATCAATTCTCAGTAAAAATGCAAGCAATTAGAGTACAACAACAACAACAAAGCAACACTTGAACCGCAGTAGCTAAAGCCACACACCCACACACACACAAACATACACACACATCTTGGTGGACTAATGAAATAAATTACTAACTAAATGCAACACAGGCAATATATAGAGGGCCATATAAATTGTTACTCTAAGCAAATGTAGCGTGAAATCACAGCACAAGGAAAACAACAACAATAAATATAAACTCAAGTGTTGCATAAATTTATATATAGTACATTTAGTAGGGTATGTATGTGTGTATTTCTCGTTCTCTTGTTGTTGTTTGCAGCTAAAATTTGCATATTAGCGGGCGTGGAATTTCGAATAACAACACGAGGGGGTTATAAAAAAAGTGCAGGCAAAGCAATAGGGAGGAAATTGCTATAAATTACATGCACCGCATTTTCATGGCTCAGTTGATTTCAAAAATACTCGCTATAATATACACCATAAAATTGATGAGCATGTCAGAGTAGCACGACGACGTTCTATGAAAGAAAGGAAATGGAGAATTCGACAATATAATGCAGTCGTCTTATGATAATGATCAAATTTCAGTAAATTCTTAGAAAAAAATATATTATTATTATTAATTATATTTCAGAAGGATGGCTTAACAGACAGATGTAATGGAAGCACATAATTAATAAAGAGTTATCAGTCTGATATACATACGAGTATATGTATGTAGATATGTATGTGCATAAAAACAAAGTAGTATGTGAAGTGATACAGGTTTCTTCAAAAAGGGGTGTCTCTGAGTAAAGCACTTATTACCTTCAACTATATTTATCTTTTATATACTTAAAATTACATATACTGGATAATTGCACCTATCCTGGCACCGTTGAGCATTTAAATACCGTCAACTTGTCACTTAACTTACGCATAGCTCAAGCTCCTCCTGCTCTTTCTCCTCCTCTTTCCCCTCCCCCCTCTCCATGGGGAACATTGGGAGAAAATCATGCAAATTACAAGCAAGAAGCAGAGGACAGCGGGAGCTGAGAAGTGCAGCAGAAGTGATGGAAAAGTGGAGAAAAAGAATGCCCGCTCCGCCCTCGTGTCACTTCTGTCAAGAGTCTGCCAGCAACAGATGTTCCTGCCTGATTGGAGCGTCAACTTTGTTGCTGACGCGCGCTGCGCCTTGTCGGTCTCATCAGCAACATGGACGACGACGGCATCGTCAGAGTCTTTCAGCTGTTATCGGGTGCAGGGCTACTTGACTTGCATCTTCCTTCCTTCTTCCTGCTGTACTGCACTGCACTGCTCTGTGCGGCACCTTCGTTTAACATAATTTGTGGCCGCCAGTCATGTTTTTACGACACCCACTGTAAGTGGCAGGCACTGTGCTGCATTGTGCACTGTGATTTTCGCAACGAGAGTGAACGAGCAAATGGTCAGCACTCTCTCTCTCCCTGCATGTCCCTCTCTTCTGCACTCTCTGCCTCTCTCCTTCTCTCCCTCTTACTATCTTTGCGCTTTCCGCTCGTCAATGTCCTACGTTGTCGGTTCGGTTGTTGCTTTTGTCTGCATCCTATCTACGTGAGTCCAATCAAACACATGTCAAACGTTGCTGTTGTTGTTACTGTTGATGTTGCCTGTCGTCGTGTCGTTGTCGTTGTTGTTGTATCGGCCTGTATAATCACGGCTTCGATTCACTTTCGCTGCGTCATGTAAATGCACTCACCTAACACACACATACAGACATGTGCAGCTACAGCTGTGTGTTGTCTTCGTGCTGCGTGCTCAACAACGTCAGCAGCTTCAGCCCAAACCGCCACCGGCCATTTGCATGTCCACATATGGGCGCGTTGTTTGCCCGTGTGGGCGCCTTCATCGCCACAAATTCGCATAGACCTACACACACACTCAGACAGACAGGCACACTCAGCTGGGCATGGGCGCAAGCCAACGCTAAAACGCCAAAAGATTCAAGCATCGATTCTTCCAAATCGACATCTCGTTTACGTTGTCATCGTGGACATACACATGTAGTTTGGCACCCACACTTGTTCGGCATATTTGATATCGATGTCGACGTTGTCGATTGTCGATGCCGATGGCGATGTCGATGAATGGCAGCAACTGCCTGCGCACTCAACGTCATCGACGGGTCAGCGTGCGCTGCTCTGCGTGGTCTGTCTTAGGCACAGTGGGATGAGTTTGAGCTAAAGAGTAGCGAATATGTTCAGTGAGTTCTAAATTTTAGAGACTTAAAAGTATTATGCTAACTATTCTAAGTTGCCATTTTAGACATGAATGTAGGATAAATGAGACAGTCCCTCTTAGGCACAGTGGTATGACTGTAGAATAAATGGTACAGCAAATATGTTCAGTGGGTACTTAAATATAAAGACTAAGACTATAATATTTACTCTACTGTATAAAGATATTAGATTTGAATGGATACAGAATGAAAGAGTTGGATTATTATTATAATATTTATTATTTTGTATTCTTTTCATTAATATTTTTGATTTATTCTTGAGATTACAAATTTATTGCTGTCTTCTGCTATTTTATTCCTTATTTAAATGAAATATCATTTTGTATTAAAATAAATTTTCATACATTTCATTATCATAAAATATTGAAACCTCATGTAATTTTTACAATTTCATTTAAAATTGTTTGCAAATGCATTAAATTATAGCAAATCCTTCAAAACTTTAAGTGCCAACTATAATTCAATATCTGTAATTACTCCATTAGCTATATTTTATAAGCTTCACTAATGGAGTTACCATAATAATTTAATAGCTAAAATTAAACAATTTCCACCCAATCAGGGATTGTTGACTGCCATTTTAAGTGCAACATTAATAAAGAAGTTGAAAATGGTTTTTAATGTCATTTTTTAATTGAATAATTAAATAAAAAGTAATTTCGTTTAAACCACTCAGAGACCACGGTGCGACAGCGCTTGCGGCAGTAAACTTATTAAAAGTCAATATTTTGCAGCTACATTGAAGTTAACTGACGGAAATTCAGTTATTAAAAGTTGAGTGAAAATGATGGATGAATTTTTAAACTCAATTTGCAGCATGGGAAAACTCAACAAATGGCCCCAGGAAGGCCTTTAAGATATACATACTAAATGTTATATGTTCTCTTCTACTGAGCTGACAGGCCACAAATTAAGTGGCAAATGGCGGATGAGCCAAGTGGGAGAGCGAAAGAGTCAGCGGAAACGGAAATGTGCCAACGCCTGCACCTTTTTTTTTTTCCAGCCCCAAAACGAAACATTTTGTTTAGTTGGCATTTGTGAGTCTGCTCCTGCTGCTGCTCCTGCTTCTGTTCCAACCTGCTTGCTCGACTCTGGCTTCCGCACGGTAAAAGCCAACGATGCTTCCGCACGGCACGTGAGAGATAAAAATCCAGTTCAGGCCACACGGCGAAAAGGACCACAGAAGTCGACTTGGAAATGAATTAACATTTTGCATGTTGGCAAAAAGTTTTTTGGCCCGTGGAACGTAACCAGGATAAGCGCACATCCAGCCAAAGTCAGGCCACATCCAGCCACATTCAGCCACATCCTGTTGTGCAGTCCGGGCCAGAATATTCCCTTTTGTCTGCCTTCTGCTGCAGCTGCTCCTTCCGCTGTCGAAGCGAGCGGCAAACACATAAAGCATTCACAGGCTCCACCACAGCGCTGTGTACGGGCGGGTTAACGCCTTTTTTTGGGCTTTAATGGTGCAACTTTAGTGCTTAAGTGGTATAAATTGCACTCTGCTGCAGATGCATATCGTTACTGGGGGGCGGCCCAGGAGTATTCCATGCCTGAGCATGCCTCAGTCCACTTCGATTTGCTAACTCGTGCCATAATTTATTGCCAGCCAGCTGGAACAATGCTTGCGCACACCTATTCACAAGTTGTTAGCCGCAAAACCAACCAGATGAACTGATATTTGAATATGTATCAGAACTGAGCATCGGTTAGAGTTTGTGTCTATGCGATGACATTAGCATAAAATGGAATATAGATGGCTGCCTCTTTTAAGTAGTTGCCATAAAAACTGAACTTATTTATGGTGTTTTTTATGGCAATCAAATTGGTCAACTCTTCTTGCAGATTCTCAATCGAAAGTTGATTTTAATTTAGATTTATATGAAGTAGTTTTTTCTTAGTTTATAGTAAGAGCTGATTACAATTTGAGGAATAGATTTGTTTGATAGTTAGCAAGTTGTATGTCGAAGTAGATTTTTGTATCTTTGAAGCTTAGTATTATATATAATCTAGTGCCAACTGGTATATTTTTAGGTTTTATATTATCTAAATGTCCACACAGATAGACTGTCACAAAACTGGACAGAACTAAGTGTACTCGGCCTTTGATCCTAATCAGAAATAACTATACTTTGTGTGGTGTTCTGGTATACTTTTTTTTCAGAGTTTTCAATATGAAATAATCAAATAACATAAACTTTACTCCCCTAAACCTTGACTGTGAACATGAATTGGAATTTCCCCATTACTCAAACAAATGTTATGAAATCAATCAAATTAGCTTTGAAATGCTTTAAAATGGTTCCCCCTCGCCAGTGGGATCCGAGCTCGCCCAAACTTGTGTAACATTAGACACAAATTTGTTGCATTTCGGGGACGCACCACGAAATGCACTCACTAACAACACACTCACACATTCGTTCATACACACAGACAGTGGCGCAGACTAATGGAGAGCGTAATTATTATTAATTTGTCAAGTATGTAAAACAGATGCCCTCTGCACCAATGCGACCGACGGGTCGCCCAACGTTGGCAGTGTGAGGGGGAAGTAGCAACAGTTGCACTTATAGCACAGATGCGGGTGCGGCACGGAGTGTTGCAGTGTCTCTCCCTCTCTCTCAATCCCTCTCTCTGTCTATGAGTTGCTGCAGCCACGCGCCAGTTGCCAGCGCCAAAGGGCGGCAAATACAGTGCACAGACGAAGGGGGGATGCAGCCCGCAGACAATTTTCCATGCAAATCAAAAATCGGCTTTGCCAGGGCATCTGTTATGGGCCCAGCCAGTGCAGACAAGTGCAGACAACTCCCCACAGACTTTGGGTGTACTATATGCAGTATAAAAATATCCGAACGAACCAAATTTGTCGGTGGCAACCGCTCACAGTCTGCCCTCCCTTCTCTCCTTCTTCAGGGCCTGTCTCTGCTGCTGTCTCTGTCTATTTTTATATCCATTAAATGCATTTTGTGCACATTTCGAAATCGTGGCACATTTACATTTCTGGTTCGATCTTGTTGTGGTTTTCTTTTCGCCTCCGGCCTCAAGTCCAATCCAATTGTGTTTTGATTTCGTTTTACCATGAGCAGACAGTTTTTTTGTCGGTTTCTGGAAAAAGCATGGAAATCTGATTGAAAAGTCGACTCGATTTGGCAAAAGTTCACTCGAAACATTTGCCAGAGTTTGCAAAGTCAATCTATATATATATGCAAATATATACGATATGTGTGTGTATATGCTATATGTTTATTTGTTTTTCAGCTTTGCTGACATCTCTTTGAAGTTTTGACGAACGGACGTTTAAGTTGAATGTGGCAAAAGTTGGAATCAGCTGCAATTGTATTTCAAGTTGCACAGGAAGCTGCTCATTAGTCAGGATAAATATTGTAGTAGTGTGGCTTGCTTAAATTGTGATAGTTGTAGAATAATATCTTGTAACATGTTTGGAGGTGAAACAGATACTAGTAAGGAGTAAACTATACTCTGTAGTGCAAAGATTATCAGTTATTGTATATGCTGTATGTAAAATTGACTTCATCTTCAATATACTGATACTTAACTATGCAGGCTTATGTTTCATATTGCTCTATATACTGTGCAAATTTGAATTTAATCAAAATCTTATATCTTGTAGAGCTAATAGGAACAATGAGTGGAAAATAAAGTTTATTTAGGATCTAATATATGTATATTAATTTGCCTTGCAGTTCTTAGCACCTTCTACGATATCTTTACCCTTAATTAAAACTGAATAACATCACATATCATACATATATACAACTTGATAAGTAACGATTGCTTAAAATGTGTGCCATAAGTAGCAATTCCCTTCTAGCTTTACAATCTTTAAAGATTTCCATACTGCTTTCATTGCATGCCTTAAAAGCATTCAAAGTTGCATCCAATTACGTGATCTCAATTCACAATTTATCAGATCTCCTTGCATGCTTATCTATGCCAATCTGGACCAGAGATTTTCTGGCTATTTTAAGCTGCTCCATTTGTGTGTGTGTGTTTATCCTTGATGCAATTGTTGCCATTGTCCTTGGGCACTGCGGCGTGTCATTTGCCAAGTTTGTTTTAGCCTAGAACACAATGCCACACACGTTGCCTTTGTTTCAAGTCTTATATATGGAGTATCTGTTATCTTAGACACATAGTATGTACATATATATATTGTATTTTTAGCATGAAAAGTAAATAAATTTGCATAGGGGCAACAGCAGGCGTAGCTGCTTAAAGGATTACGGCGACTTTAGCGAGTGCTTAAGCCCGGAGGCCAACAATGGTTTGCACCATAATCCTGTTAGTTTATTTGCACAGCTCGGCGATGTCAAGTGAGGACAAACAATATGGTAAACAGACAGGGGGACAGACAGAGAGACAGACAGAGAGACAGACAGACAGACAGGCAGACAGACAGTATAGACAATGGCGATCCTAGACAATGCTCAGGTGGCAAACTAAAAATGGTAATGAAGATGAAGTCGTACGAGTACCATGCGCCATGTGCCAGTCCTGGGATAGTCGGGGTCGAGTCAGAGAGGCAAGTGACAAGTCATGTTTCGGCCAAAAAGGAGAAACTCATTAAAAATGCAGAAAGTAAGACCAGAAATTGCAGACAATTTACACACACAGCGCATCATGAATAAATTGTAAATAGACAAAACGCTCTACCCAGCAGCAGCACTTTTCACCTTACTGCGCACCCATTAATCCTGCCCATTGTTCTCCGACGTCCAAGCTGGTGTCATATGGTTATAAATTATGTGCAGCATTATGTCCAGTCTGAAGTCGGGACACTTTAAAATCGATGCCATGCATATCGAGTGGCTCGACAGCAAGCAAGCCAGCCACCACGTACTCCTTCTCCTCCTCTTCCTCCTTCTCCTGTCGTGCAAAAACGCAGCCAAGCGGAAAATCAAATAAAACGTCAACGTTGCCCGACACGCTGCGTCAAACCGAGTGTCACCGAGTGAAGGGCCAAAAAGGCCAAAGCCGCCGCAGTTGCCCTCGCCTGGCCTGGCCTGGCCCACCCGGCAGTGCGTTGGTGGCGTTGCCCACTAGAAGCAGCAGCAGCAATGTCTGGCAATGCAGCGAGCTGCCCTTGTCCGTGCCCACGTTGAGAATGTTCAAGTGTCAATTGGTTTACTCGGTGGCCACTTTGTTGAGTGCGCACTGTAGCAGACGGCGGTCGGCAGACGGCAGCGTGTGCTGCGCTTGGAGTGCGCTTCAAAGTGCCTGCATGCGATATGAGCTGAGTGGGAGAGAGCGAGAGAGAGAGTGAGATGAGGGAGAGGGAGAGGTAGAGCAGTACCTGGTCGAAGTTACAGGCAGCGCACTTCATTGCATCGCGGACGCGCAAGAACGCTGCCCAGTCGCATCATATGCATAAATAACATGAATAAAACGCAGACTTTCCTGAGGCTTGAGGCTTGTGCGGCAGTAATTGGATAAGTAGGAAATGTATTAAATATTTATGGCAGGCCCGCTTATCGGGTTTCAACAGCAGCTATAGCTTCTTCTGTCAACCAAGAGAGTTGAACAGTTCGAGTTGAAAATCCTTTTTCCTAGATTTATATTGAGTAAGCTTGAGAATTGCATTCAATATATGTATTTAAAATAAAATCGATACATAGAAGATGTTCTGTCCAAAAATCATGAAAATTGGTCAAATTTTTTAAGGGCTTATTTTCTGTTTAATTTATTTCCATAACTTGTTATGCCATAGACTGCTTAAAATCATCTCCCATTTTTATATTTCTATTGCTTTAAGCTCCTTTCACAGTTCAAGAAATCTATAACTGCTTTAAAACAATTGCAAATACTTCATGTATGGTAAATATAAATCTTTGGTTCATGTTGAATACAGTTTTTGCTCTACTGCTTGCATGTAACGTGATCCTGTTTTCCAATCCATTGCATTCCGTTCCGGTCCGAGCACTTTATTTCTGGAGTCTCATGCACGATTGTGTTGCACTGTTTACGCCATAAGAAACTCAAGTGGCCCTAAGTAGTTTATGGCATTGCAATGCAGTTTGGCTCTTGGTATTATTTCCCTCTGGAGAGTGCCGAGTGCCGAAAAGCCACTTAATCGGCTGTGGAAATGTTAATTGTTTTGGGAAGAAAACTGGGTCGATTGCACTTCGGCAAAGAAACAAAGGAAGGGAATAAGCAATGTTTATGTTTTCATGGAACCCTAAAAATCAAAGCATGGTCAGGTAAACATTCGACACTTGGGATCGGATAAGAATAACATAGAACATTTTAGCTTTAACCCAATTTTCTTAGTTCTCACACACAACAAATACTAATGCATTTTTTGGTTTTTTGTTTATTTTCAGGTATGTACTCTACCTCAGCACCTTGTGCCGGTTCTTCGCAATGGGTGGGTGTATCTATAAATCTAGTCATGGGTGTGTGCGTGTGTGTGTGTTTGTTTGTCGGTGTGTAAGTAAAAATGCGGCTGCGCTCAATTAGCATAAAATTCTGGCAGCCACAAAATGTCAACAACTCTATCCGAGTCAATCGAATCGACACGACAGCAACGCAAGCTGCAGAGTTATGTGGCGGCTCTCTCCATGCCGCAAATTGGCAGCTCAAATCTGTCAGCAACTGCGAGTCCCCGAATACGTAAGTGTATGTGTGTGAGAGTGTGTGTGTGTCTGCACAATACATTGGTTCACCTGCTGGACGATGTTCGGGCGGCTTAACAAGTTTTCAATTTGTAAGCGCGCGTGCTTTGAATACTCTGTTTGAAGAGACACAATTGGTTTGGGTAGAGCGGGGCGGAGAGAGAGAGGAAGGTTTGTGTAGTCACCCCGCCCGAAAGTCGAAAAGTCCACCGCGACTCTACGTCCATGAATGCGGGCCAAGCGAGGCACGCGCGCATGCGCATTTTGTACAAATATGGCAGGAGGCCAACCGCAAAATAAACACACTGCCACACACATACACAGCATTTTTGTATACCCTTGCAGAGGGTATATTAAATTACATGTAATTCATAAAGTGTCCAGAACGAGAAATATATCTCGAACCGAATCTATAGTAAAACATGCAGAATTTACTTTAACTACCTTACAGGAAAATATCCTAACTCAAACACTATTGAGTATTTTCACTTGAAATTTGGACCAGATTTTACTAACAGTATAGCCAACTTATAGAAAATATCGTGTTCCAAAAATCTGCGGAAATTTAAATTAAAAATGTACTTTAAATTTGTGCACAGTAGTATGTCGGATATATTTCAATAAGAGGTCGATTAAAAGATAAGTTTTAATATTGTAGTACTAATTTACTGTATTGCTTGTCCTTGTAATATTGTACATTTAATATACCATATATAGTATGTAAATGTTCTATCAAAATCGGTCGAGAATATATCCAATTAGAACTCGTTTAACCATTCCCTAATAACCTTTCATAGTTGTCAAATAAAATATACGTATATTAGGTATATAGGTATAGGTTAAAAATAGGTTAATTGCAAGAGTGTCTAAAATTCGTATAGGTAATTTCCTTTCGTATTTCATTACGCACTTGCTCTGACTACAATATGAACCGTACCGTACTTTGCACTGCTCTCGACTTGTTCCTGCTACAAATCGAGCATTTATCGGCAACAGATACTCAATTATGCTGTGACTGCACTGCGATTAATTTCCTCTGCGTACGGATTTTGTGAAACGAATTCAATTTGCATTGCAATTGCGCTTACGATGAAGTAAATAAAATACGTTTAATGATCGGCTTTATTTTGATGCCCGTCGAATCGATGCAATAAAAAAATTGTGAATGTGCCATATAAATTAACGAGAGAGTGAGAGAATGAGAGACCTATTTAAGATTCCCTCGCGTCATCGCGTAGTAAACTGTTGACTCACCCAAGGCTCGTATTTTACGAGTAAATATAGCACGATCAAAGGGGGAATAATTTAATTGCATGTGATCTATCAGCAAGCGGACCTAGGTTGGAATAGGTGAATGTACATGAATAATGGAATAAAGGTATTCGAGCAGTTAAAAGACAAAAGCAGACATCTTTGAGCTCATAAAGTACATATGTAAAGGTATGGATATAGATATATGTACATATATCTAACTTTATTCATCTATCTTCTGTCTATTTCTTATGCTGAACATGAACATTACACTTTGCTATCTTAACCTATTAATATTATGTCAATTATATATCACAATTCAACTAAGTTTATATCATTTTGATTCAGCTTTTTGGTTTTTAATTGCTTCTTTCTAAAGATTACACAATTAAACTTAACTTTACTCTTCCTTCTGTTTGCTTAAATTTCATATAAATATCTCCAAATTCAAATGTAGTATTCCTTTTTTTTGCTCAATCTATTTTCATTTCTTGTTTGCTAAACGTTCTTATCAATAGTGCGCAATTAGCAATAGACTATTCAATCATAGAGACATAAATTTATTTATTTATGCAACTGTTGTTGCGAATTCATAACGCGAAACAGAAGTCAATTCTGGCACTTTAAATAGTTGCCATATTCAGATACTTTATCGGCCTGTTTGTTTACCTGCACGGGGAGTTGGATTCAGATTCAGATGTCGATTTTGTTGCCATTGTTATGGCTATTGTAGTTTTGTTGTTATTGTTGTTGCTGTTATTATTGTTAGTATTGTTACTTTTGATTTGCATAGTTGGCCAAGTGTTTTTTTTTCTCCATTTTCATTTCAATTCAACATTTATTTACGACTTGTTGCTGGTGTTGTTGTTGCTGTACAGCTTCTATTATTTAATGATTGTTATTGTTGTTCTACTCGTAGTCGGCGTTCTTGTCGGGTTTCTTTTTATTGCCCGCTTCGTGTTTTGTAGCTGCACGTGCTGTTGGCTTGGAAATGGAAATGAATGTGTTTTTGTTTTCTTAGCTGTGGGCCGAAAAATGGCCAATTTGGCTAGCTTGCCGCATTTCGCTTTGAAGTCAAATAATGATGATGGCCAAATGTTAGCACTGGCCATGGCCCCGGGTAGGGCGGATAGATAATGCGAGTTCCATTGTGGTTTGCTTTACGAACTGATATTTTCTGTAAGTAGGGAACATTTCCAGCCAAACTTCCACACAGACTTCCGGCCACAAAAGCTCTGCATAATTATTCAATTATTGAGATCGATTCAAGCTGCAATTATGTGCTTACAGCTAAGATCTCCCCTACTTCGAGATGCCTCATAATTAGCTAGCTTTGAATTAGAGTGAGTATCGATTGTATTGAAATAATGTAGGTTGTTTACGTTATATCCGATATATCCGTTATATCCGATACAACTAGACTTCTTTGAATCAATATATTGCTTTAAGTGATTGGACTTTACTAGATTTTATTAATTTATATAATATTAAAAATATTACTAAGGATGTAAATATCTTCTTTTAAAAGTTATATATAATTTCTCTACTTACTTGAAGTTTCCTTTAGCTATCTTGTGATTTAATTATCATATAGAAATAATTTAATGCACCAAAACAAAGCTAAATTGATTGGATTGTTATTAAGTTGCCCTATCAAAAATTTCCTCACTTCATTTGTGCTTCATGAGCCATAACTCTCCATAACTAATAACTATATCAAAGTCGCCTGACTGTCGAACAGCTGGAATGTCGCATTATACAATTGTTGGCAACGGTCTGGGGACATTATACGGATCGTTTTCAAATTGTTAAATAACAAATTGCAGTGGCCAAAGACAGTCAGCGCGTCGACATAAACAACTGAGCACGTTAATAAATCATTTTTGTCCAAAAAATGCGTCTCCCTTTTGCGCCCAATGAGCTGCGCGTGCGACCATTTTTGGCCATAACCAATCGATCAATGGACCAACTTGGGTAGCTGCCAATTGGTCAAGTTTGCCGGACTTGCTGAGCTGCCAAATATGCCAAAATGCAGGTGGCAAAATTAGACACAAAACACAACGCCAAATTCGATAAAAAACGCAAACATTTTGTGAAAATTGCGCAAAATGCAATAAGTTTTTTTTGAACAAGTCTCCATTTTGATTTGCAGTTTTTATGGAGAAAGACACAGTAAAACTGACAACGTCAGCGATTTGTTTTATGCGATTATTTGTGTATTTTATTTTTTCATAACCGATATTCACACACAGTATTGTGTGCCAGATTTTGTGTTTATACTGCCTGGCCAAAAATACTAATTGAAAAGCCACAAAGTCGGCGCCACAGAGTCTTGCCAAAAACCGAATTCAGCTGAAACCAGACAGAAAATGGTCAACGTACTCGTACGCTGCATTTTTTTTTGGGCAGTCAAAGAAAGAATAATAAAACGCAGCGAAATATTGATAACTATGGGAGTGTGCGACTAGAAGATATTCTGTAAAATGAAGGAAAATCAATAACACTTTAAAATGTAGTCAAATGTTAAGTTTCTCAGGTACAAGATAAAGAATCTTTTTATAGATCCTAAGATACTCTTTACTTGCAATTCACAAACATGACCTTGCATATTTTCTAGATATTTACGATAAGTAAACCTGAAGATGTGGATGTACTTGACTTACAAGTTGTCATATGTAACCATAAACAAGATATGTATAGTATAACATAGATAGTTTCCTCAGTTTCTTAAGACTATATCGCATCTTTAACTGCCCGTTTTGGCATACCCTTTGCTTGCTCATTAAAGCGACTGTGTTTATAAATTGGAAAATAAAATCTCCATTATTTATTTGCTTTAAATTTATAGTTGCTTTTTTTGTTATTTTTGTTTTTTTGCTGTGGCGAATAAACAAATCAAATTCATCTTCATTATGTCAAATGACATCATCATTCGGTTGTTTAAGTGTTATTTTGCTATTAAGTGAAAAACTATTTTGCCAACGTCGCTACACGAAGCTCCGCTTCTGCTTCCCCTCTCTCTCTCTGTTTTCTCTCTTTCGCATCACGTCACGGCATTAAACTCACCTGTCCCCTCTGTGTTCAGGTGCAGCGATGCAGAGCCAAAGCATTCCATTCCATTCCATTCGATTTTTCACAAATTTATCGCACCCGCGTCGACGTGTGATTCGAATAATTGCTTTACAATTTGTTGCGGCAGCGGCGTCAGAGCTCTAGTCGAGAGTGTGTTGATTGGTTAATGAAAAATGGAGATAAAAAATTAAATAATAATAATATAACGCCTCTGGCATACAAATTGCCTGATGTTGTATTATATTACACGACTTCCACAAGTGTGTGTCCAGATAAATTTGCCAGACTTCAGGTGTGGCTGATATACATATCAATCCGCAACTTGAGTTATGGATATGGATAAGCAGCCTGCGGCAAGAACCGAGAGCTGAGAACTGACATGACAAAGTCATGTACATATACTTGTTCGGATTCATAAGTGATATGCACATATATTATGCATGCTCTGTGAGAGATTTAGATTTCCTATCACGTACTGACTTTCGGTGTGATCATTCTTTATCTTCATCGGCTTATGCAAAGATTTTTACTCTGCTACATTGGGGTAGTTGCGAATATTCATTGGGATACTACATACATACATTTCAAAGTCTTGTTGTTGTCATATTATTTCTTAATTGATTTCTGAAGATCATTGGAAGTGTACAACAGATAATACTTTCTATTTTGTAATATAGTTTTAATATTTATAAAACGTTAAACGGAATCCCACTAAAATTTTTCGTTCATCGTTTTCAAATATTTTATATAAATCCATTAATACAGCACTGATTCAATAAGATGGTCTTGTATTTGACTGACACTCCCGAGCCGACAAAAAACATGGGCTCGTCATATACACATGTATCCATCCATCCAATCGTTGCAACGTTTTGGGATTGCCACACGGTTACGGCTCTTCGGGGGCATCAGAGATGTGGCGACTCATCGTAAAATTTCAATATTTGTTAAAGTTTGTGAAGGGCATAAAAAAATTTGACACTTTCGCGTCAAAGATTGAGTTTTTATTTTATGGCGCTCAAAGTTTTGTAAAGTCAAGCGAAATTGAAAACTTGTCAATCCTGTCCAACATTGACGGTTCGTCGAGCTTACGTGATTTCTTGAGAATCGACTGAGTTTTAGTATTTAGCAGACACATCCGTTTGCAATACATCGATCATATAATTTGCTAAACTCGCCTTAATGAGCTCCACCATTTGATTTCGTACACAAATGGAATCGTATATATACTATATGTATTTCTTTCTGCTTTGAACAGAATTCGAGTATTATAGTGTTGTTTTTTGTTGTATATGGGCACGCGCAAATCGCGCTTTGGGGACTCCGACCTCTGTCGTGGGCTATGTAAGAAATCTTAACACATAAGAAAACACCTCATAAATTTTATGGGATAAACAAAGCAGTCAGCCGGCAGGCAGGCAAGCAAAGAGAGTGTGTTTTTCGTGCTTGAAGAGGGAACAGCCGAACTCATTAGTTGCGCAACAAAACGAACAAAAACCAAATTAAATTCAAGCATCAAATACGAATCTGAATCCGACCCAAGCCCAGTTCAAGTCTCTCTCTCTCTGTCTGAAGCTTCTACAGTCTGCCGCGATTCTTTTTCTCCACATGAAACCATAAATGTGATCACAGTTCTCTATATATGTAGTATTCTTTGTGTATATTCTGTTTGTATATCAAATTTTGAGACACGACGCGTTGTACAACGTAAGAAAACGTGCAAAGAACAAAACAAACTTACTTTTGGTCTGCATTGGACAGTGAATGACATAAAGCAGGGGCCAGCCAAGTGTCTTAAAACGTCACCCACATAAATAAGAGTGGCTATTCTAGACTTGATTTTCTTGGTGAACTAGACAGCTTGACAGACAGACAAATCGTGTTATAGTATGTTGTAAAGTGCTTGGCTATTGAACTATCATGTTGATAAAGAAAAACTGGAAAAATGGAAAAGGCAATTTCTATAATATTTGAAAGAGCTGTAGCTAAATTGCATTTTATGATCCTTGATCAAGGCTTGACTAGGCTTGATCAATCACGAAAATATCTAAATTTATTGATTATGTTAAGTTAAATGAGATACACTATCATAAATTGAAGAGTGTTCTATAACGGTGAAGGAGCGGGGCAGCGTCACTTTCGTTTGAGAGTAGTAAACAGATTAAAATTGTATTTATAAATTAAATTAAACAATAAAGTAAACAGATTAAAATTATATTTATAAGTTAAATTAAACAATAAAGTATTGTCTGCAAAATTAAATGTAAAAGTCAAAACATTTTTACACAGGCAGTATTAGTTAAAAGTTTTAATATGCTTTGCATAATAGTATTATTTTAAGCTCCAGATGTAATTAGTATAGGCAATTGTGTTAATATTGGAATGGGATAACTTGTAATCCTAAATTTGTTATGGAAACGTTCACTGGGTATGTTTTATGAGTTTATCGACGTTTGTTCAATCAAAAGTAATCAATTAGATGTAGTTGTATGTGAATGCGTGCCATAAAAGTGTTTAAAATCTGTACAGATTTGTTAGTTCAGGATAATAAAAGTTTAATAGCGACTAAGGATGGCCATAATGTAAATGAAATTATCCATGGGAAAGGAATAATGTTTTTCGAAAGTTTTTTCCCTCTTCAAGTGCACTATAAATATCTGTAGTATGGCGCTCGTTAACTCTCTTGCTATTATTATAGCAGTTTTCGGACATGTGTTGACGCAGTTTCGAGCTGTTTGCTCAAGCGCACCTCGCAAATACATAGTACAACACTCACACACATACACAAACATACTTAGATACATTCGCTTTTGCTTTTGTTGGCATGCGAAAAACAATCACTGCGCTCGGTAGGTAACTCGGTAGCCAGGCCAGGCGAGTGGGCCGAGACTGAGACTTGAGATTGAAAATGTTTAAATATTTATCAAATGTGGGAGCGTGCGAGACAAGTTTGTGAGTCAGCCCAGAACGGCAAATGGGGGTCTCTGACGGGTCTCAGGCGGGTCTCGAGTTGAAGCGAGTGTTAAACGAATGCTAAATATTTACGCTGATTTATTTGGTGCATTAGAATCGGCCGTGCTGAGTCGTACTAAGTGCTATATAAATATTAAGAATACAGCTACAAATCAGTCAAACTGATGTATATATTCTATTGTTAATGTCGTCGCCGTTGAATTGAGTTTTCCCCTTGCATGGGATTACCACAGTAACCGCACCGGAAATGCGATATCCAGCGAGAGACCGTGTGAGGCCCCGTCGAAGAGCAGTGCTTTCTCAGGCCATGCGACCGCAACAAAACTGTAAAGTGAGATCGACCACGATGGATGTCACACGAAAAGTCAGGGCAGTCACATCGGTCTACGCATGCGTAGCATTGCACGTATGCAGTTACTGGATGCTGTAGATGTGGATGCAATGCACACTCATCATATTGACAGGCATGCTTCCTTATGGCCGTGTCAGCTTTATCTAATTGCCACAGTGAGAGACAAAGAGAGAGAGAGAAAATGTTGTGTTGCTACACTTTTCCTAAGCTCAACTGTACAGGATGTGCATGCCAAAGATGCAGAAGCTGAAGACACAGCAGAGACAGCAGCAGCAGTAGAAGACTTGTCATGCCAGCTTGTTGTACCTGTCTGCTGTTGTTGTTGCTGTTGTCTTTGGTCTCTCTGCTGATTTTTTAATTATTTATGCTTAAGACACGTTAATGATTTTCCCTGGAATTGCACAGTTTCTCCGGCTTCTTCGACTTCTCCGACTTCTGTCTCCATGTTAACTTTGCAATGTGCGTCGACTTCGCTATGATTTGCCATATAATTGCTTTGGTTTTATTGCACTTCTGCCATCGTCTTGACCTGTAAACCGATTTGACCAACTGCCAACTGACCCCGTTCGAATATAGAAGTAGTTAAACTATAGAAGAAACAAGTTCTCTTCTCTCGGTTGACAACTCTGTCTGCAATCTGCAATCTGCGATTGTCAGCGATTGACTGTGTGGAATGCTGTTCATGGCTGTCAATCAGTTACACAGATAGATGCCAGAGTTATAATTGAGAGTTGATGATTGCCCAGTTAAGGCGATTATGCTACGGATTGAGATTTCAGCATGAAGACGTCCTATAAGTAGTCATTAAAATGGATCACAGATTGTTCATTACTTGCAAATTGCGTCGAGTTGGGTGAGTGAGATTGAATAGGTAGAGTTTAATTCAATTGGCACTCGCTAAATTCAAAAATTCTTTGCTAAAAATTAAAATTATAACAACTTATAGAGTTGATGATGAATATTATCATATAATAATGATCATTATCATATAATGATGAACATTATCATATAACAGTTTGTTTTTATTTAATGAAATTCAAGCAGTTTAAGATTCTACGAAAAAACAGAAAGCATTTATAATTGTTTTCAGAATTTATAGCTTAAGTAGAATTTTCTTATAAGATGAGAAGTTAAATGATGATAAATATATATTGTAGATAGACAACTGCATAGATAGATTTTTAAGTAAATGGATATTTATACAGCTGTAGAGTTGTATGAATATATAGCAAATATACATTTGATTTGTAGTTAATAAGCTACCTAGTAAATAAGCCAACGAACCTTGAGCATTGTTTATTAATGTGTAATACTATTGATTAGATGGAAACTTAGGAATTTACACATATAGTTGACTTTCTATCAAAATCGATTCTATTTCTAATTTCAACAACTAATTGAAGTGACAGCAACTAATTGCAAAGCTCGCTAATTGAACAATGAAATTCGATTGAAAATTCGCGACGTGATTGAGTAAATATTTTCGCGGCGTATAAAATCAATATGAACAGCAACAACAACAAGTGTTGTACTCGTACAACAGGGCGATGTCATTGAAAATTTGAACAACACATATGCATAGCTATTTATTGCAACCAAACACACACTTGCTCAGTCAACTTGTTAATGCGCTTATGTAATGCAGTTTTTTGCAGTACTTCTTTTTGTCAGATTCTTGAATAACTTTGCAATGCGAGTGCGCACTCGAACACGACTCATCAGCAAGACACTCACATGGGACACGAGCAGATGTCAGATGTCGTTGCTGCTGCTGTCGATATGTTGTTGTTGTTGGTGTTGTTTTGTTGCAGTTGCAACCTTCAATGGGCCGTGCAACGTGCAATGACAAGCAGCAGCGACAAACTGCACTTGGCATGACAATTGAAATGCAATTAACCGGCCAAGCGCAATTAAGGCGACAATTACCAAGTCACCATGTCGCCAAGTCAACAAAGTCACCCAAGTCTTGAAAGGGGGAGAGGGGGAGGGTCGCGTTCATAATTGTCTTTAAATGTTTTGTGGTTTGTTTCGTTTTCGTTTTCAATTTGGTCACCGGAACCCCCGAAAAAAGCTTGGGCAACTCTTGCGGCACTTTGCCGGCGTGCAACACGCCTAACATGCTGTTGATTTAATTACACACGGACCCAGTTTGGAGCTGACTGCGGCGGCAGCGTCAGCGTCGGCTTGGCAACGACTTGAACTCAAGTTCAATGGAGCTGTCAATGCGCCAGGCCGCCTCGCCAATCGTCCGCCTTGTCTGTCTGTCTATTCTACGGGCTGTTCCCGTTCCCGTTCTCACATTTGCCTGCGGCAAGTACGCGACGTATGTCTAAGTTGCTGCATGAAAAGCGCCGTCTTCGCACGTTCCACTTTGATATCGCCCTCTCCCTCTCCCTGTCTCGCTCTCTCTCTGACCTGTCGCTGCTGCGTCGGGAAATGCAGCCCGGGAATGGGCAAAATTAGCCTAGATGCAATTAGTAGAAATGCTGCACTGCGCAGCGCAGTGAAATTTGCTTTTAATCGCGGCGGCGCTTTCAACTGCTGCTGATGTTGTGCGAATTGCGTAGAAATGTTTCTGCCTCGACTCACGAAAGTGGGTTAAGAATTGCCATAATTGCAATGTAGTTTTCAATTGTGATAATAGAGAGATTGTAACTGCAATCGCAGTTGAATATTAAAGAACAATTGCCTTTGCAGCGGAATCTAAGTACCTAGCATAATTGCCTGAGAATTAAGCTAAACGATAGTTTTATGCGCATTTCTTATCACATTCATTAGTCAGTTATTCACATTACATCTTAATTACATTTCATCTAAATTATTTTCCAGCCTACTTTTCTAACTCTATCATGGTTAACTCTATTAAAGCTTCTCTTATAAAGTTTACAATGTGATAGTGCGTAAATAATAAAAGTAGTTGTCATAATTTAGTTATTAAGAAATCAAGAAATTCATTCATGCAGAGCAAATATCAAATAATTTTGAATTTGCACCGACTTCTAGTCAACACAAAAATAATGTGCTGTCTCAGGTTTAATACATATAGGTTTTAAACTGAAAGAATCTACTCAGCTGTCAATGCTGATCAAGAATAAATATGCTACTGTAAAAGCTTTATTCAAAATGTAGCTGTAAAATTGTAAAGAAAATCGGCAATAATTGAATCGCCATTTCGTTGTTTTATTACAACGAATTGTTGAATAATTGCAAACACTCAATTATAGCAGGCGTGCTATAAAATTGATTATGCTGTTTTATTGTCATGTACAAATTTCACTATAGCCATAGCTTTCGGCTGGTCACGTTTTCTGCTGCTGTTCCCACTTTGCTGCACTCGCAGCAATTTATAATGCCTTCCGTTCGCATTTCAAAAGGGGTGTGGGGGAAGAAAATCCCAAAGAAGCGTACCCAGAAAATGGCACAAATGTCGCACCGAGTTAGGTTTAAACAGAAATCGTAAAATTATGGCATCAGCGCTTTGCTGCAGTTTGTCTCGAGGCATTCAAAGTCGTCGTCGCCGTCTTCGACATCCTTTGGCTTTTTTATGCGGAATGAAATTTGAATGGGGCAGCAAGCGGATAAAGACATGAGATGGGGAGGGAGAGGGGAAGGGGAGACCTGTTCGACTGGGTACCGCGCGTTGGATGCACTGATGCGTGTGGCAAGGGGCAACAGCTGCAGGCAGCGAATTTCTGTCATAGAATATGACAAATTTTGTTTCTCTTATTTTTTTTTTCTGTTTTCATTTTTGGCAAAATTGCAAAATTTGTCTGTCTAAGGGATTATTCGCTGTGTGTCACATGCAAGAGAGAGGCGTTGCGTGCGGGGCACCAACAGAAGAAGGTGGATGCAAAAAGGGTTGGTTGGACACACACATGTGTGCCACCAGAAGGGGTGTATCAAATTTCCTTCAAAATGATTATGAAAACGGCATTTGGCAAAGGGTCACACGGCAGCCGATGGAAGGAAGTGCATACAGATATGAATATATATTGCTCTAAACATACAGATACCATCCATACTATAGTATCGTCTGGCACATGGCACATGTCGGGCATGATGGCACTCAACTTGGCCGGGGTTGAAACCCAAGCCGAGCAAAGCAATTACAAGTACAAACACTTGTTGTAATGTCAGCTGTCAATAGCACGAGTACACGAGTCTGTTGCAAATTGTTGGGGGTTATCCCTGAACCGATGGTGAATACAACTGATTTTTTGTACATGTCACAGAGACAGACAGAACACGTGTGGGGGTGTGGTGTGTGTATGTGGGGAACTTTTACTCCATACAAATCATAATAGAAGTGTGAGTTGAGCAGGGTTCGATGGCTAAATGAGGCTATTTTTACTGATTGTAGATTGTTTGTATATGGTAACGATGATTCTGTGTATAATACATACGTGTATGTTCTTCCTATCGAAAATATTTAATAAATATCTAAGATATATTTTTGTCATTAGTAATGAAATATTACGAAGTTTTTTAAAATAATATCTGAGATATTTATAACGAATTATTTTGATATTTGTTATATCTGAGATATTTAATGAATTAATATATATTTTGATATTTATTAAATAAATATTCCGATATTTATAGATTTTTGTCTCTAATATAATAAAGAAATGTTGTGATAATTATTACAATAACTTTTGAGATATTTATAGAGTTTTTCATCATTAATATAGTAACGAAGGATTGCAATATTTATTTAATTAATAGTATAATAATAATAAATATTCATATTTAATTAATATCCGAGATTTTTATAGATTTTGATCATTAATATAATAATGAAAAATTGCAATTTTTAATTCGCTTTTTCTATTAACACAAAAAACGTTCTCTACTATACAGATTCATAATTACTGCGGGTGTGTTTTTGTTTAGTTTTGTTTTTGTTTCAACTTTCTGAGAACTATTAAATATTCCCAAACATAGATTTATGCTTCCACTTAATTTGTGCATAATTTATTATAAATTTTTGTGTTTTTATGTCTATTTCCTTTTATTGAGCGCTTCCTCGTGAAGAGACCTCTCTCTTGAGACCCCCTTGATGTTTATATGCCTCGAAATGGAAGTGCCATCGAATTAATCGCCACTTTTCGTTTCGTTTGTGTTTTCTGTCTGCCTGCCTGAGCCATGCTCATCAAATCGAGGCCTATAATAGTCTGCAGGCCTATGGGCGACCTTCAAATACGAAAAAAAACAAAACTTAAACGTAATCGTTAGAAGACAAATAAAAAAATCAACCTAAAATAGCAGAGAGCGTAAAGCGTAGAAATCAGCGTCGTCATTCACGATCTATCTGCCTCGACTCATTCATAATTCCATAATGTACTCCTCTATCTATCTATCTATCGTATAGTATAGACAATATTTCGTCGGGGGCTTTGATGAGTTGCCGCACTCGAGCGCACTTGAAAGCTGACTTTTGATGTACGGAATTGTACTTGAAAAAGTGCTACAACTCGCGTACTTTGTCTGACAGCTGAAGGCGGAACAGAATCCGAAATCGGAAAACAACAAAATTGCTTTTTGTTGTTTAAGAATCCCCCCTCTCTCTCTCTTAGCATTACCAGCCACCAATTTGTATCTAATGCTAATAAAATTGATTAACATGACGCACTTGCTGCAGATTGATGGAGTGTCAGGGCCATAGTCCGCCCGCACAGGCTCAATTTAAAACATATCAGCGACTATATCAAATGGTTCAGCGATTTCCATGCCATGTCGCAGTGCTGTTAATCCCACAGATACATTGGCGACGGGGGCACGACAGCTGGAGGCAATTGCGACATGGACACGCGCTAAGTTCCGTTTAATCTGTGTGACATTTTATGCGATGCTGCAGTGCGATAAATTGGTTGCGGCTCTAAAGTGATATATACCCTGTAAATAAAGGCAGTTGTGATATATGTATATATAAACTGTAGAACAAGTTAGCTTTCTCTTCCATATTATTAGTCATGTTTATTCAAAACTAGAGAGGCAAATATATTATTTTTCTCTGTTATTCCACAATATCTGCTAGTTGAGTTCCTTTTTTAAGTTTGGTACATGTTTCGTATTTAATTTGACTGCCGCAAAAGCCTCTCATTATATCTGTGATAAATGGTCAAAGCGTGCTGCTGCGGCCTGCACTTAATCCGTTCAGTTTGCCGAGTGAATATAGCTAAAAATGGTTTGAGCGATTTGACTTGACCTCACAGACTGAAACTGGTTGTAAATTAATTTATGGTGAACTTTATGCAGTTTATTAATTATGCACACAGCTTGAAAAGTCAGCCCTTTATCTATTTAAAAACCATAATTAAATCATATAATTATATAATACATTTCCATAAGAATTGATTTTCTTATAGCGTGATGAGTTATGTTAAAATATTTGAAGTTTGATTTGAATTATTTTTGATAATTTAAATAAATGTATGCAAGAAAATATATGTAGAAATTTGGGAAATGTCGAAGGTATACTAAATATAGATGAAATATTATGTGAAAGCCTTTATAACGTTTGAATAAATAACTGCAAATAAACTTATAATTTTCAAAAAGTTTTGCAGATATTTTACTCCTTTATTTAAAAGTTGAAGCTTAACCTCAAATATATTTAAATAATACTTGGCAAATATTTGAATAATGTTACTCAATTTAATGTTATTTTAAAAATCGAATAATATTTTTGTATTTTTATGTGCTCACTCAGATTTCGTATTTACTTTATTCATTGACCTTCTTGGGGCTTAGCAGTCAATGCATTCACACTCTTTTCTTGTCCACTCGCACTTTGTATCATATATCACACGAGTTAATCTCTGAATGGGGGGCTTTACTTTCTGTATCTTTTATCTTCCATAAGTCTCGCGCGTCTCTTTCACTAAATTACACAATTCTCTCGCGCTAATTGAAAAAAGAAAACTGAATACTCATGCATTTATGTACGAGTGCATTTGAGTACTTGCCAAACGGCAGCCAGACATGCCACATGCTCTGGGGGTGCCATGGCTGCCTGGGAGTTCAGTTGAGCGGCGAACCGGGGAAGGTGTCTGCAATCTTTATAAATCGCCTTAGCCTAAAAAAAAAACCGAAAAAAAATTATGTCACTTGTCGCTTTTTTAGATACTATTGTTGTAATTGCCGAACGGCGCGGCGCACCACTGTACTTTGTAATTGTTGCAACAATTGTAGAGTATATTATTTTATTTCGATGCCAGTCCCGTTGCTGGTGTTGTTGTTGTTGTTGTTGTGTGTACATTGAAAGCTGTCGACTGCCGTCGTCGTCGTCTGGGGTAACTTGACACTCGAGTAAAATTGGCGCGACAATGTCTGTCTGTCTCTAGGTCTGACTGTCTGCCCGAGTGGGTCGCTGGAGGGGCACAACAGACCCATAGCTCCGCACAGTTGCCTAAAGTGGTATAATATTTGAACACCACTGTTGTCACATGTGTCCATTGTTATTTCTATAGTTTTTGTTGTTGTTTTCGGGTATTTTTTTTTTTGTTATTTTTATTTACACGCCACATTTGTGTTTCAATTTGAAATTTATTTATAAGACGCGACAATCTCTCTCCCCGCCGCCATTATCTGTTTTCTTGTACATTGTGTACAGTTTAATTTGTTAAATAAGATTTATGATAATTGTGTTTGCCCTCTCCCTCTCTCTCTCAGTCTCTCTATCCCCCTCTCCTCTTGCTCTCTTCTTTGTCAATAGCAAATAAGCAAACTTAAATATTACTTTGTTGAAATCGATTCCCACGCTGATTACTTAGTGTTTTTTCATTCATTATCTTGCGTTGTAATTGTAAATTGAAACCACTCTCTATGGCTATCTCACTCTACATTAACTTCGCTATATATTGTAATTATCGTAGCTCTTTCTTTTCATTCGTTTCTATAAATAAATCTATAGCCCACTCTGCTCTTGCTGAAAGCTTCTCTATCTCACCATATCAGTTGTTTTATCCTTCTATCTTACACTATATCAAATTTCCTGTTTCTTAATACCCCAGTTTCTATCAGTTTTCTTTCTTTTCTATCATATTACTTAACTGAAATTCCTTCTCGAAATGCTTGCCATATTTTACTTTCCCTTAAGATGAGGATCCCCTGCCTAAAACTGTTTCCACTTTTGTCACATTCTTTCTCTTCTCCATATGGTGTATCTGGTACTCTCAATTACAGCATCGTAAGACTGTTTATTTTCCGCACGTCGGAGACTCTGTTATACATTTGGGCAACATTAAAACCGCAAATTGCCCTCAACTTGGCCAAGATACTCGTGATACACGAGTATTTCCGCTTCCGTTCGAGTGTTGCCTGCTGTCGCTTTGTCTTGCGGATGAATTATCATCATAGCTGGCTTTCTTTCAAGGCCTTTGCCAGCACTATGATTAATGTACAGTTTGTGGTTTAACCATATTTTCCTTAGAGAAATATTCAAGGAATTACGGAACAATATAAAGACCTCTTGGACTGACTGATCCCAAATGAACACAAAGAAAAGATCTTAAAGTTATGAGTAAACAGAAAAATAAAATGCGTAGCACTTACCGGTAATATATTCTCATTCATGGGTTATCAAATATTTTAATGACTACACAATAAATTAAACTACGCGAATTATTAGTCAGACATTAAGACAGTTCTTAAATTTCTGATGATCATTGCGAATTATTACCTTGACTTTATGACACTTTTTTATTGTTTATTCTATAAAATTATACTGACTTTTAACCACTAATTTCAATAGTATTTGACTAATATTTTGCTTAAATTTGTTAATGGTAAAGTTAGTATTAAATACAGTAAGTTATTTTAAAGATCACTTTATAAATGAGATCTTTAAAATAGAAACAACAATATTCAACGTAACTCTAGCTCTTGGAAAGTCATTTAATTGATTCCCTAGCCAAGTTTAAAGCGCAGCAGATGGGAAAACTAAGTATTAATATTAAAAACTTAAATTGTGGGCTTAGTGCTGGGCGTAAGGTGAGTTGAGTGCAACAGCCTCGAATTGTGACGACGGAACATGCAAAGTTTTCGTATTATATATTCCACACGATGCAGCCAGGTAGACCTAGACTAACTATTCCGCCATTGCGATGTGCAGCACAGTGTAATGTGTAATTTAAGCATGTTATATGTACCTGTGTGCACGTGTGTTTGTGCTGCTTGTTGTTGTGTCTAAACATTGCACGGTACAAGTTCAAAATCAGCTCGACGAGCCTCCCTTTGCAATGCTGCAACTGCTGCTGCTGGCGGCGCATAAATTTGTTGCAACAAGAACACAACATGCTGCCATAGTTAGGTGGGTTGCCAGCTCCCGTCTCCCATTTGGCCTGCCTCGCTCTCTCTCTCACTCTCTGGGCTTGTCTCTCTCTAGCGTATCCGTGAGAAATTCTATGTGGATATTCTCACGCATGTCTCGAGGATATGCACGAGTGAGTTTTGCGCACCTCGCGACGAGACCTTTGGCCTATGGGAAGGGGCCCCATAATTGGTGCACTATTTTCCATGGGTTCTACTACCTGAACTCAATTCAATGTTGGTGATTTTCGCGCTTAGCATGCTGCACGTAGCTGAGAACGACTACTGAATCAATCCAGCCCATTGCGGCGGCGCCGTTAACACTGGCAGCAGCAACAGCAGCAACAAATTGCAACAGGTTCAGAAACTAATTTGCATGCATGAAATCGCAAAGTGAGCCAAGCTGAGCCGAGAGACACGACCGAGACACATCGAGGCCTGACAGTCACTTAACAGTCATACGCTACAGTGAAACCCGTCTGAAACTATACCAAATACACACACAAACACACACACACTTTTATAACAGCTGTAGCCCAGCCCCGTGGTGGGGCTTACGAGCCCATTGTCTGGCAATGCGGTTGGTCTGCTCATTTGATCTTTGCCCAGACAGCCGCATTTCAATTGAACTTGAAGTGTTTTGCCGGCATTCTACCTATAATCCAAAGCCAAAGATTTCAGAGATTATGTACCGTACGTAATACTTTGTTGCCAGTGCCAGACTGTCTGTGAGTCCATGAGTTCTGGCCTAACATTAGTAACAGTTTTTAATTTGTTTATAATTCACAAACAGTTACAGGTGGGCGTTGACAAAGCTTGCTTGCTACTGCTATGCCAAGTTTACATTGATTACTTGAGTATTCAAGTTTTTCCCTTTCGAATAATCTCAATCGATTTGATCTACTCACATGTATTCAGACCCTTTTTCTTTTTTTCTTGATTGACATTTGTCGGCATATTGAGTGCTCCATTTAAATGGATACTCAAACATAATAGACACACACATGTGTGTGCATGTGAGTGTATTCATACGTTATTGCGTTGGCAGCACCATTGACTGCTGTGATTGTCATAAATCATGACATGCTCAACGATTTATACTCGTATACCTGATATATAAGGTTAAACATTATTGTGGCCTGTGCAGATTTCTGTGCGTAAGTTTGCGATAAACGATATGCTATATGTTTATATTTGCATTTCATTTGCAATTCCAATGAGTACCCATACGGGAGTGTGTGTGTGTGAGTGTGTGCGAGTATGTTTGCCTAGCTGCTCTACTAATTATGATTTATAAGCAACATTGTAGCTAATTTATGTCAGTGCAAAAGCGAGTGCATTTGTGTAACTATTCAACTTTTATCGTGTTGTGTCTAGCAAGAAACCAAGATAATAGTCGTAAATTAAGTACTGCTATATGCTAATTAATGCATTCAATACGTAAACACTCTGTGAGTGTAATGAATACTCTCTGAATCAAGCTCACATTACTTATTCATCTTTCTCTCTTCCTCTTACAGATGCTGGCAATTGTGAGGACAGCCCTGGCGAGGAGAAAATCCAAAAGGAAATCGATACGATCGATTACATTGACAAGTGAGTAAACGATAAATACAGCAATTATATATCGATACTCTCGATAGACTCGTTGTCAACACGATTCGCAATGCAAATTAGTATTCAATATGAGTCAATTTCAATTCGGCTTGACTCGAAACGAATTGAAAATTGCTCTAGCGGTAAACGCCCTTAAAAAAGTGCATAAAATTAGAGCGAGAGTCGAGCGAGTGGTGCGACCAATTCGAGCAAGGCAATTACATGTGGAATTAACTTGTAGCAATTTCAAAACCATAATTGTTTACTAATCTCAGTGTTGCCGTTGCTGGACGGAGCGGTTTGGACAGTTGGACATTTGGACAATTTGCCATTGTCGGAACGTTGGCGCAAATTGTGTATACGCCACGTTGACCAATCCTCAAATTGACAACGCCGAGTGTTGGGTGTTGCTACTACAGTGACGGCTGCCGTTGTTGTTGTTGTTGCTGCTTTTGTTGTTACTGTTGCATGAACATGAACTACAATTACAATTTGTTAGTCGGCAACAATTGTTTTTTCGGGTGGGTGACCACAGCGCGGTCTCTTGGCCAAAGACCCAAACAGACTGCGAATCCAGTGTGATTGGCATGCAATAAGAGCAATTTAGAAGGCGTTAACCTGGAAGAGCTACATGAGACCATACAGCTTAGGTCGTCATTAGAAGAATTAAAACAACATAGAAAAACTTACTGGAAGAGCGAACTTTATATTATATTCTATAATATAAATAGAATATTTTATATAGAATGGATGTACATATGCTAGTACAACAGTAATATAGTCAATAGTATGGTAGTTTAATAATAAATATAACAGAAAGAAAGTACGATATAATGTTTAAATATATACAGTCGATAGTTCTGCGAACGATTCAATAATCAGCAAAGTATTCTAATTCTGCAAGGTTGGCAAATTGCAATAGTAATGTACTTCAACATTCCGATAGTAAGACATTTCGATAGTATGATGTGTAGATATTATTGTATAGATATTTATACTCTTCGCTCTTGACTAGCATTGTTTAAATTTATCATATGTACATACTTCTATTTCAAATAGTTTAAATAGTGATAAAGAAACGTGATATAAATGATATTAAAAAAACTATCGATGGTTTTCGCAGCGCATCCTTTAACGATACTATCGATACTAGCAACGCTTGGTTTACTTCTCTACTTTATACTACTACTACTAATACGTTGGTTATTACAATATTTATAAGTGAACCGCAAATGACTTGAAAGTTAATTTGATTGAGATCTACGTATTCTGATGATTGCATTCCACAAATATCCGACTTCCGATTGAACTAAGCACGATTATCGAGAAAGTCTCTAGAATGTCGTCTCTTTATCTTTCTCTCTCTCTCTCTCTCTCTCTCTCTCTCTCTCTCTCTCACTGTCACCCCTTATGCAAATAGGTGGCTAATTGCGGAGACATCAGCCATGCGTGTCCACCGCTTTCCAGTCGAGCATGAAACCTGACTGCTTTGCCAGCAAGTGTGAATTATGCAGCAATTTTCTTTTTTTAATTATTTTATTACTTGCGGTCATGAGCGCATTTAAACCATTTGTGGACTTCAATTGCCAAGCAGCGTCACCAACAGCAACAGTAACAACAACAACAGCAACAACAACAGCAACAACAACAACAACAACAACAACATAAACAACAACTACAGCCCCCATCCCATGCCTGTCTCTCTGGCACTCTTCGTCTTGCGATCTTGTTGTTACCATTTATATGGCCAATGAACATGGGCGAGTTTTCAGTTTCGCAGTTCGAGCAGATTGCGCAATATTTAATTCAGTTAAAAAGCCGCCAAAAACGGCTGGTGTGGCGGTTTTTAAGCTGGCACCGGCAACTTGTTAACTTTTTACCAACATTAAATGGTAATTTTTTCCGTCGTTCGATTGACTGTTTTTTTTTGATTTTTTTGCTTGTGCACCCGATCATGTCGCCCGTCCGATCGTTGATGTGTTTAATACATAATTTCCTTATCGCAGCACAGTTTCTCTGTCTCCCTTCCTTACCCCCCTCTCTCTCTCTCTTTCTTGCTCGCTTCTTTTTGCCTGCTCAGCTTTTTGATATGTGGTCGAGATTTTGCTTCTTGAAGTTTAATGACTTTAAATAATTATGACATTCAAGTTGTTGTTGTCGTTGCTGTTGTTGTTGTTATTGTTGCAGTTGCAGTTGTATGCGAAGTTGTTGCTGTTGTTTCTGGCCGTTGTCCAGTGCATGTGTACAACACTTTTTTGGTTTCTTGCCATCATGGAAACACGTTTCCCCGACAACAAACATCACATCATGCATATAGGAATGAAAAAAGTAATGCAATATTATAGCCAGAAATGGCGAGATTTAATTAACTTCCCATAAGATATTCATTACCCATGGGACAGCAAACAATTGTAAATGGATAGTGTCATTCGCATTGCTTGTGGCACATCTCTAGAGAGTGAATGAACGGGTAGAAAAGAACAGAAGAAAAATAGAAGAATTCATTTCTATGCTAATCTTATCGCTTATCTTTCAAAGTATAACCTAGAATTCTTTATTAGCAATGCCAAGCCATAAATTTAGAAAATATTTCTGATCTATTTTGCCGAATCAAGAACTGTGTCGAAAACTTGCTAATGACCGTTTGAACCAATTTTGAACTTTCACTTCCTGAATGATATAAATAAAGTTTATGAAGACTTCAAAATCGTAAATTCTTTTAAGAAACTTGTTGGTCAATTTAAATACACCCACAAGCTGAACAATTCACAGATCTATACTAACTGACGCTAAAAGGCTTACCTATGTATGTAGGTGTTAGATTTCCCAAAGTAAACAAAAGATACTGTGCCCAAGCTCAGTGTACTCCAGTCTCCTATAGAGCATGTTAAGTGAGAGCTTAATAAGTTAAACAACAACTTAATTTAGTATTATCGCATTAGCCCACACGATGTCACAAAATTCGCTTGCGTTGACAGCATAAAAGCCATCTAACAACTTTAGTATTGCTTTGACTATAAATAGCAACAATAACAACTACAGCAACTCATCAACAGTATTATCTGGTGAATAATTAGAATGTTATCTCGAGGGGTTATCAAATACAAATTGAGTCAAGTCATTTGAAACTCCTACAACTTATTGAAGCAGCTCGCTTTCTTTCAGCTCGATTTCACTTTCATCGAAAAATAAAAACGAGGCTTGTTATTCCCTCAGTTGGTCAGTTTGTGCGTGGTTTCTGAGCGTCATCTTCGCTTCGGGGTAAACGCAATAAACTGGCTCAGATTGGGGCAGCTCACGTATGCAAATGAAGAGGCCAAGACGGCGAAGGCGAAGAGTCAACAAACGCACGAATCGATCGGGCAATTTGTCGTTGTCATCGAACGTTTCTCAGGCGTAACGCATTCAAATTAGCTCCATACATATTATATATATATATATGTGTATATGTATAATACTTGTACCTACCTATCTTTGCAAATCGTGCGAATATTGAACACTTTTTTTCTGCGTCTGCACTTGATTACGAAATTTCCTAAGCAAAAGATCCATGTGCGAAAAACTTTCACTAAAGTGCGGGTTTTTTAATTGCTGATATTTCAGGATTACACAGAGGGAAAAGCAAAACAAATCAGCTGGCATTAGCTTGGCTTAGCAAGTATTGCCGCTCTATCAGAGACGGTCAGGCAGGCAGGCGGGCATCAAAGTCTTGGCAAATTATAAGTAGTTGTGCTGTGCATGCCTTTGCGTTTGATGAACTTTCCGCAAGGGAAGCAACTAACTTTGCGATGGTGGCATATCATTACACGCCGTTACACCAACGCCGACGCGGCCAGCAAGAAACAGGTGTAACCAGGTACACGATGATTACGTGACGTTCGAGCAAGCCAGCCAGCCAGCCAGCTAGCCGATTATAATAACAATAAAAACGAAACAGAAGAAACTACTACTACAGACGGCTCTTCAAATCTAAAGAGGGGCTTATTTGTTCGATTCGGTTAGCTGTTGTTGTTGTCGATCGTTCGACAACTTTGGCAACTTCATTTGGCAACCGACAAAATATCAAACGGTCGCCCGTTTTATGCATTTAACATAACAATAACAACAAAAACTATCAAATGACGAACCAATAAATATACTTTATAAATAGCTTCAAGCTAAATTGCTTGAAAAGATCAGAGTCGAACGAATTGAGGGTTATGGCATATAGGCGAACAGATGTGATGGGAAGATGATGTGAAGATACAAGCAAAATTGAAGATAATTTTACAAATTTACTTTAAGCAACAAAGAATAAACAGAAAGAAAAACTTGTCATTATTTATGGCGAAATTTGGGCGAGACAAACCGAAACGATTTCAAAGTAATCAAGGCACATACACAATAACTTTTCTTTCATGAAAATTTCATAGTTGAAGTCGAGAAATCAACAAAGTTTGGTTCGAAACAAAGAAACAAGTTTGTCGCCTGAGTCTTTTGTTTTGTTGTTGAAAAAAACAATCAAATCGCATCTGTCCGTGGTACAATGATAAATTAATATGTTCAAAAAACAATAAAAGTGTTTTGTATGTGGTTTTTTTGTTTGACTTACGACTATTAAAATGCATTTAGTGCTCTAATTAAACGTTTATCTTCATCCGATTCGAGTTGCGTTGCAACATCGCAACGCCCCGAAAATTCGGAACCAAATAAATTTCAGCGAGTTATAAAGAGAGAGAGAGGGGGAGAGGAGGGAGAGAGACTTGCTCAACCGTTGGGCGTAGCGCCCACTTTTATTTATATTTTTCATATTTTGCTCTTGTTTTCGCTTTTATTTCTTGCATTTTTCGGACCACCTGCAATCATTACGAGCCATTAATAAATGCATTTCAAGCTGCATTTTATTTCGACTCCGTTGTTGTTGAGTTCTTTGCTGCGGCTTTCACAACAACAAAGCCGCGTCGCCTGTGGGTGCATGCAACATGGCACGAGCTCGCCCAAGTTAAAATGCAAAATAGCCAAAAAAAGGCTAAAAAATAAACTACGGCTTGGGTGTTGCTTTGCCTCTATCTGATTTTGTGATTTTTCTGATCTTGTGATATTGTGAGCTCACTTGACACATAAATTACCGTATTTTCATTACTCCAATTTGGCAACCAAACCCCGTTGACCCAAAAAGTATAATAAAAAGGGAGGGGAAGGGAGGGGACCCAGAATATGGCAATATCTCTTTAATAACCCGGCAAAGGCAGGCCCAAAACTGTTAGTTGCGGCCGTGGTTGGTTGAAATTCAACAAACGTTTGCCATGTGTTAAATTAGCATACGAGTAGGAAATGCACGTGGAGCATTTTAAAAGCAGTCATGAAATCTGACCGGCCACCATTAGCATTTTCCAGCTATGTGAAGTCATAATAGAAGGTAAAAGAAAAAGGGAGGAGATGGGTGCAAGGAATAAAAGAAGAAAAAAGGCAACTTTAGCATGGAGACTTGACATGCAAAGCAAGCTAACTGCAGGCACAGTTTAGAGAAGGAAGAGAAAGAAGAGAGTGAGAGGGAAAAGGGAAGGGGGTGTCAACAGGATAGCAAAGCAACTGGCAGCTGTTGGCGCTCTCCCCAACTGGCTGTTGGCGCTCTCCCCAACTGGCTGTCAAGCGCAGCTTGCACAGGACACATCGGGACACAATGCGAAGAGTCTGGGGCAGGTACAGGTACCCGGGCACAGGCAGTACGGCTCAGCAGACAGCTGAAAAGACAGTTAAACAAGTTGAGTGTGTGTGTGTGTATGTAGTGGGCCTTTTTGTGTGTTATTTTTTATTATATATGCCGAAGACGTGCCAACTTTGAACCAGTTATAAACAAAGCAGAACTTGCCCTGGCCATGCAAACAAAGCGAGGTGTGACGTGTGGTTGAGTGTGCCTAAGTTATGGCGAAATTTGTATGCCTTGCACATTACAAATTAGACGGATAGCTACTGAAAATTACATATCACACACGCTATAGTCAAACATTTAACTCCAAAATGATATGCAAAGCTGGGCAAATTAATGTGTGAATTATGATGGTGATTTCTATGATCTTACTAGACTTTTGTGGAGCTCTTTTCTAAAATAAACACTTGTTTGACAAGGCTTTTGATCTCTGCCATAATACTGTCATTCTAGTTTACTCAGATACTTAAAACTATGACGGGCTTACTGTATTGTGTTCTTAAAATAAACAAGAATCTAGAAACTTAAAAATGATCAAGTGATTTTTTATGTAGAGCTATTATAAGAATTAAAACCTCTTGTTATCTTATCTCTTATAATTGGTATTATAATTGGAATTCTCTTTATATTTAAAATAAGTAAATTTATTTAAAATGCCCATAATTCAAATCAAATACAAAAAGGAAAGTCTTGAGTCTCTTTTTAAATTATAGAGTGAAACTCTAAGAAACTGTCAAATATTATATTCTTTATTCTTTGTTTTCTTCGTTTCTTTTGCTTTAAAAGCAATCTAAATAAAAGTAAACCAACAGTACAGTTAGCTGACCTACCTGCTGTACAGTCGTTCAGTTCTTGAAAGTTGCCAAAACAAAAAAAAAAAACAGACGGCGGCACTTACAACTTTTACAACGTACTTAACTTCTGAGACCCGATTTACAGTCGCAGTACATAACGAACATAGGTTACTTTTCAAATGGTAATACCTCGCCCAGTAGAAGGCAGCGCAGTGGCGATAAGTCAAGCTGACACAAAAACAGGATTAGGCTCCGTAAGGCAATGAGTCAGAGCAGCTGAAGTTGTGGCACACAAATCTGCAACTTGGCGAGGCACTCGCTCAAGATAAATTGGCAACACGCGCCGCAGATGCTACAGATGTCCGACCCCTTTTCCTCGTTCCCTCGATCTCAATTTCAACTCCATTTTGCAGTACGATTGGGACTTGGACTCTGTGTCGCCCTCGCAGACCATGGCAGCTGCATCTTGCTACGTTGTCTGCTGCAATTGCTTCTTGCTCGCAGCCAGTTCGCTAATTGTGGTGGCCTCTTGTTGTCGCAGAGTTCAAAATGTTGCGGTTAATTGTCTTACAATTGATTAACTCTGAACTTTTGCGTCATTAGAAGCTAAAAACCAGTCGAACGCTACAGTCAGGTGCTGACTGTACAAGGCCATGGATTATCATATTATACCGTAATAAAAATGTTAACGGTATGGAATCGCCGCTCGAATTTGCTACCGATTATCAAATATAATCAGAACCCAGGGAACACCACGGAGAGGCCATTATAAATGAAAGTTAATTAAATAATTAAATAATTTAATTTGTTTGACAGTAACTTTTCTTTTAGTTTATTAGAATAAAATAAAAAAAAAAAACAAATTAAAATAAAATAAACAAAACAATTAATAATAAAAAAGAAAAAAATTCCCACCCGCCTCAACCGGGAGTTGAACTCACGCACCCTCGCGCAGCCGCCCGCCACTCTAACCACTCGGCTATTGCCTCACTCCTTGGCCCATCGGCAAAGTTGCATTGTGAACCAATTCTGTTACCATACAATGCAAACAAAAAGTTTAATAAAATGCTGTGTGTCTGACGCTAGATTTGTAAGTGAGTTTAATTCGTATCATATCTCACTTATTTATAGTCCGATTTAAATGAAATTTTCACATAACGTCCGTGGCAGGGTATTTGTCATGTAAGATATACAACTTTGGTTGTTGAGCTAATATTGTAGTTTTTAAATAGTTATTACTGATTTTCTAAGGCGGGAAGGGGCGTGTCCAAATTTCAAAAAAACTTTGAGACACTGCAATATATACGTATGTTGTCACAAAATTTCATGACTCTAGCTCTTATAGTTTCCGAGATCTAGGTGTTCATTCGGACGGACAGACGGACAGACGGACAGACGGACAGACAGACATGGCTCAATCGACTCGGCTTGTGATCCTGAGCAAGAATATATATAGTTTATGGGGTCGGAGATGCCTCCTTCTGCCTGTTACGCACATTTCCGTTCCGACAAACACAATAGTCCATGAATTTTTTTTAAATCCATGGCCTAATCAGCAAGCCTGAAATTAGCCAAATGGAACAGAGAGTAGAGAAGACAAAAAGAGTAGAAAAAGAGTAGAGAGAGAGAGGGAGAGACGCAACCGCACCCAGCTTAAATAGTCATCATATCGCCGTCTCGCCATCCCACAGCCCAAGCTTAATTAGAGGAAACGTTCGTATCGGCAAGGGGCAAGGTGTGGGGGGATCCATAAGCCCCATAAGCACTGAAATAATTACGATCCATTCGCTGCGCAAATTAAATTGCCACTGGTTTTTCATTGCGTGGGTTGGGGCAGCAGGCAGCGGGAGGCAGATGACTTCTAGCGTTGCCTTTTAGCAAACTTCGTGATGGCCGAATCGCAAAATATCTATATGGAAAGGCAACTGACAACAACTGGCAACCATGATTGCTCCCATTGGAGCCAGACCAGCATCAGCGTCCTGAAGCTATAGTCAGCGCCAGTGCCATAGCCAGAGTTGTAGCCAGATCTGTAGTCAGAGGTAGTCATAACTTTATGACTCAATCGACGATGTTGTGCTGCCTGCAATTTATCTGTTTCCTGGTAGCTACACCCTGAGAGCAACTGAGTACTGAGTAAGCTGTAAGTTGGCAAGTTGTAAAGCGCACAGATTTTTTAATGCCACAATTGGGGCCAATTTAGCCTGCAAGCCAGCGGAGGGTCTCGCTTTTTGATTTAGTGTGTGGCACCGTTCGTTTTGGTTTGTGTCTTGGGTAATTTCATGGAATATGCCATAATTTCTAATTGGAAGTTAGCTTGCAATTATTTTTGGGCGGACAGGCAACTACAACCTTCATTTTCGTTATAGTATTTGTATTTTATGTTTTGTATAGACAATGAGGAAACTAATAAGGGGTAAATCTAATAGGTAAGGTTAAGGAAGGTAGTTGAAAGTTGAGAGTATAAAAACTTGTTATACCCTTGCAGAGGGTAATTTAATTGGAGTTTGCAACGCACATTGATTTTAGTAATAACTTAACTTGTCAGTGCCAATCAAAGTTAGACTTAATATTGAATATACACAATGCCATTCAATTCTGCACAATTATATATAAAAAGTATTGGAACAATCAGAGGAGATAAGAACCTGCAAGGATATAGAACCTTCGGCATATTGGAAATAGCTTTTGTTCTCGTTATACCCTTCGACCATTGAAAATGGTCAACTAACTTTGTTTTTTTATTATATATCTTCAGTTCTGACTAAACATTTACTTATATAATACTATACAACACTTAACTTTAATCAATCAAAATGATCGCAGCGTGATTATTTGTGCATATTTCTCACTTCTTTCTAAGAATATTTATATTTAATGCCGGAATCTGTGCAACTAACGTTTGCTTGTCAAGCACTTTGCACAGTTTGTCGACACCTCTATAGCATATCCATTCTATTTGGTATTTTTCATATTTTTAGCGTTGTTTTGCATGAATGCTGTTTGGCTGTTCATCATAAAAGTATTCAGAGATGATGTGCAAAGATTAAAAGAGAAAAAAAAAACTGTTTAAATTAAATATGAAATATATGCAAAACGCTGAAACACGTTAAGATTTTGCTAAAGCTAAAATGACTTTAAAATTTTCGGTCGTCAGTGCAATATAAGATGAAACTAACCTTGAGGTTTAGTGGCAAACAAGGTGCTGGTCTTAATGAATACAGGTACTCGCTATGACTTATTGCCACATGCACAACGAGTTAACAAAAGTTGATGTCTATATAAGCTCGTTAAAAGGTTTTACCATTTGACAACATCGCAACTTTCCAGTCAAATGCTGAGAATCTTGAGATTAACAATCACTTGCTTGTTGTATGTATCATGCACCATCGTGTCAAGGTATTGCAGTGTATCTTCAATTCAACTTTCGGGTACTCACCCAATTATAGCACTTTATTATCGACTGATCTCAGACCCCGCAACCAGCGCAACGGGGGCTTCCACAACGCACAGCTAAACCTTTCATCAATAATAAAGCCTTTTCAAGTATGTAATTTCAGCGGCACTCGGTAATGGAGCCCTTGAGATTTTCCCATTATGTGAAATCAATACCAGCATTTATGTACATATGAATGAGTGTATTCGCAGGGCATTCATTCATTCATTTAGCTGGTTAACGATGGGGAAACGCGATAGCAATGTAATTGTTAACTTTCGCATGGCATTCATTAAGATCTTAAGTCGCACAACGTGATGGAAAGCTTTAAGATCTCAACAAGGTTTTAATCGTTTAAGATTATCTTGTTTTCAGCTCAAAGATGAACCAGGCTGGAGAGTCAAATGAAAAGTTTAAAGGGTTCGCAAGGTTCTCATCTCTGACCCAAAGTTATCACGTCTGCTTTCTTTTCTTGGTAAATTTAAGTGTTGACTGCACCAAGATCATCCTCTATCTTGTTGCTTTCCTTCCACTCTTGGGTAATTATACCAAAAGGGGTATGCCGTATAAATCAATGAATTTTAATTGCCATTTTATTCGATCGATGACAATCGTTGTCCATATCGAGATATATCAATGCCGATTGTAATTGCAAAATGCGGCAATGCAGTGGAAGAAAGAGATATATCGTGATTTATGATCTGCGGAATGTAATTAAATGGCGTCCCGCATGACAGAGGCAGGGAGAGAAAGAGGTAGACTGAACAAGAGAAACAGCAGTCTAGACTCGTGCCGAACCGCAACAAAAAAACTCCTCAAATTGTGCGGCGAGAAACAATTTGCTGTCTTACATTTTCGCCGCAAGACGGTAAATTTATTTTTATTATGGCACCGCCAGCTTGTCACCATAATTATAGCTGCTTGTTGCGACTGTGTGCCATTGTCTGACTGACACTGACACTGCCCCTCTATCTGTCTGTCCTACCATATGTATGGCGGATTTTCCTCAATGTGATTTTCCAAATTTATGAATGTTTTCTCACTCAGCTGCAGCTCTTAAAGGGCTGCCAAGTTGTTGCTGTTGTTGTTGCTGCTCTCTTTATGGTTATTAATTTAGCATGTTGTTGTTATTTATAGTGACATATACAGGGCAATATGTTTCTGAGGAGGGGGTAGAGATGACTCCCCCCGGAGATGTCTAAACAATGTTTTGCCAGCTCAAGCAGTTTTAATGACCGAAAACTTTTAGTTTTTCGTTTCAAAAACATTTGAACTGCAGAACATTGGAAATTCCTATTTGGAATTCAACATTAAAAGATTTTCAAAATATATATACAAATACTATACATATATATTTTTGTGTTCCAGAACATTTTGAGTTTCATAAGTGATGGCTGCTGTTGATTTATTGTGTTTCTAGGCATGAATTATGGCAGGGAGAGGGTCGACAGAGTGGCATTAACCATGTCCACAGGGGTGTTCATAAATAGTTCGATAAGTATTTTGGAGAAATTTTCGAGGTGTTTTACATACAAAATTTGTTAAAGTCTCCAAATTGTTTGTTTGCTGTGTGGACTGTCAATATTAATACCTATGTATGGTATACTTTATTTGAATAACAGTTATTAAATATAAATACGTTTTTATCTTAGTAATTTAACATATATTTCTTTATGCCAATAATTCATTAGAAACCCCTGAAATTTAATAGGTGCTATAAAAAAGCTTGCCTGTTTGATATATTCCCTGCTCTCTTAATTGATTGCATAATTAATTATAATTTAGCGGCATAATTTTCACTATTGCAATCTGTCAATCGGGCCACGTGCCAACATTAATCATTCGCTGTCATCGCACTAAATGAACTATAATATTATCTCAGGGCACACAGAGCGCTCTTCGTCTCACTAAATTATTAATTTTTTGCTGTTGTTGTTGTTGTTGTTTATTTTCCTGCTCCCCTTTTGCACAGTTTCGTATCATTTGTTCCATTGCCTCATAAAAGTCAACTGCAAATTGCAAATGCAAATGCAGCAGCAGCTGCCGCTATTCGTTGCTATCTCACATCTCTCTCTCTCTCTCTCCTTTAAGTAATTGCATTAGCGATTCGTGTTAAGAGGTTAAAATCATTTGACATTGTGCATTATAATTACGTCGCAGTTTTTTAGTGCAACGTCTTGGTCTAGAGTTCAATTTAATCATTCCCCCGAGTCTGAGTCGACTTCAGGGAGTAAGTTTTTTAATTGGATCAGTAATTCGCGGCAGGTGCTAATAAGTTGGGGATGCATAAACGGTATATACAGCTGCATAAGCATGACACTAAACAGCTGCCTAATGATAGTATCTATAGAGTAAAAATACTTGTTTATTTCAAAGAATTTCTTTATACTTTATGTGTAAAAAAATTTCTTTATACTTTATGTCTTAAAAAATGAATGAGAATTTTTGAGTGAATATTTTTTCGATTATACATATGTTATTGCAACTTGTTTGCATATGGAAACATTAAAAATAGTAAGAAATTTAAATTAAATTATAGAAAAAATAAATTTTATAAATATACTAATAATTATATGATATTTTTTATGAATAATACAAAACAAAGAACTTTATTCCAAAGAAAATTTTCATTAATTATTTACATACGTTTATTGCCGATTACTGGGCATACTTAGCATGATTTAAGACTCTCTATGACTTGAACGATATGTCTAATAATAACCAACAAGATTAGGGGGTATCTCCACTTCGACTACCAACTGCTCACTGTGCTTCACCCCCAAGGAGAGCAGTCGTGGCATGTGTGTGCATTGTGCTCGCTCCATGAAACTAATCTTTAAGATCTCTTCGCATTGCTTCAATTAATTTTTATGCTATTCGCAACCCATATAAGCGCCACGCCTGGTTAATGAAAAGTACAACAACAGCAACAACAGTAGCAGCAACAACAATTGCTCGTTTAGAACTGATTTAATTGCAATTGCCAAGCCAGCATTGCAGTCCACATGCAATTGTTATCGAATATCGTCACCCTGCATGCCTGGAGAGGGATGGGCGGGGGGTAAGGGAAGTGTAACGGGTGTCCCAAAATGCGGGTTAATCCCTGAGCCAAAGCAAGTTGCCAGTTTGGCTTGCGTTAATTAACAAGTGTAATTGATAAGGCACTGGAGGCAAAGGGGGCAGAGCAGGCTCGACTCTTATTAATCACACCAATTGCAGACGGTCTGGTGGTGGGGAGGGGATAGAGGAGGGAACAGATGTCAATAAAGCAAGTTGCTGCAGTGTGGCACACATTCGCAGACGGGCAGGGATGGGAGAGGGGGTGAGGGAGGGAAATTGGCTGCGTGACAAGTGGAAATTGTCGGTTTGCCCTGGAGAAGTCGAGCGACGACGACGACGACGACGACGCGGCGACTGCGTGTCTATTTTTAAGAAACATATTTTTAAAGAGTCACGGCATGATCATGCTCCCAAGACTCACAGAGAAGGTGCAGACAGAGCGAGAGAAAGAGGGAGAAAAACGAAGAGAGAGTGAGCGAGGGCAGGAAAGTGAGAGAATTGCGCCGCCTGAGGAGGATGAGGAACTTAAACGTTTGACATTTATTTCGCATGACATTTCACACACTCGCACACACACTCGTGCACACATACACACACTCACATATAAATCACTCATGCGCCCAGTTATCCAGTTGAAAACGTGTGCGCAACGCCTTGAGCAATTTGAGGTACTTGGTACTTTGCCTTTGTTTTTATTTCTGTCCGAATTTCGGGCAATTTAGTCAACAATGTTTGTGCCTATTTAGAGCAGTGTCCACCCCCCTTGCTCTTTCCCCCTCGCTGAGACATGAGTCTGTCGCGCATGTCTCCGAGGGTTGTCATCATCTCTTCCGCTCTCCCATGCTCTCACACTCGCTCTCTCTCTCTCTCTCTCCTTTCCGCTCTCATTTCCCCCTGCAACAACAGCTGAAGCAGTTGAGAAAATTCTGTCGCACTGTTCGAAATCAGTTTGAAAATTGCCGGCGGTCAAGCACATTTTACTCGCTCGAATCGCTCTGTGAATTATTCGAAATATTCGAATTTTCAGGCTTTCTATTTCTTTCGTGTGTGCGTGTGTGTGTGTGCGTGCCTCTTCTGCCTATTTTTGTGCAGAATCACAATGAACGCAGAGGCAGGAAAATCCCAAAATGTGAATAATAATGCAAATTAGTCGGCAAAATGAAAGCAAAAGCAATATAGACTTTTATATACTACGGTATTTATAGTATATACAAACTGTCTGTGCGTGATGTTGTGTTAGACAGTGATTAGTATGGCAATTTATTTGAAAATGAAAACGAATCACCTGTTGTTCGACTGTCTGGCAAAGATCTTTTCTGTTCTGTATGAATGCAAGTCAATGTGAATTGATTTTCTTCTGCAGTTCTTCTGTGAATATACAAATTATTAATTAGTTTATCATTGAAATATTAGCTGAGGTTTTGCAATTATATTTAATGTAGATCTTTGTGTAAAGGATTATTTTTATCATAAGCACTATGGTTGATTTTACTTCACTGTTTAGTATTGTAAAGTTTCATAATTTTTACTCATGTTGTGTACAACATTATGCTCTATACCTTTCTCCTTCTACATCTCTCTGTCTCTGCTCAACTACTGTAATCGGTATTCTAAAACTCACTTAATGATATCGCTGTTATTTGTCTCACTTATGTTACTTCAATTATTCAACTTGTTTCCGCAACTGTTTCCCTTTCTTTTTTTATTTTTATTTCCAACATTAATCAAGCCCATTTGCCATTATTAAGTTCTGTTCTATTCATTTGCGCGAAATTTAAAATAATTGCGACAATAAAATCATCATAAACACAACCCAGAGAACATCAACAGCAACAACAACAACAAGTGGAATCCTATGTAATCTCGCATATCCGGCATGTTGTGTGTGTGTCTTTGCCCACCGTGTCATCTTCTGCTCCCGCTCTTAGCTACCAGTTACGAGCAGCCAAGCAGCTCCCAACTGCCTCCACACTGGACTCCATTGAGTGCATTCTGGGGCTGCCTCATTCATTGCTGACGGCGCTTTTTGCATCATCATTATTATGCAAAAATGGGGAATGGTAGAGGAAAAATAAAAAGGGAACTTGCTGTCATGTTGTCCACTTCAGTTTGTGCAGCAAGTGGAGACGGGGAAGTAGCAGGAGTAGGGGTAGAGTGAGGGAGGCCCAGCTGACATCTTAATTGCTTTGTTGATGGATTTCACTGTTGACACTCTTGCTTTCTTATAAATTCTTAATGAACTCTTTAACTCTGCGTAGCAGAGGCACATTTTGTATTCGGCGCAATTTGGATATGGAGTACAGTGTGGATTTTAAGACTGGACTGGACAGTTTTTCTATGCCTGTTAAAGTAGAGATCTCTAGAGTTGAACCTTAACTAGGTGAAATTGAAAAGAACAATTTCCTTTTTCCTACTTGAAACATGTTTATATCAAGCATAATTTCTTGATTTCTTGTGGTTATGTGAGGTTATTTAATTTTCCCTCTAACCCCAAAAATACTTAAAGATAGGCAGCAGTTTACCAGACTGCGCTTTACGTATTCCTTCTTATGTAGACTTCTTAAAGTGGAAAATAATTTGTATGCTTTTCCCTTCATTTCTTCCTACTTCGACCGTGTTTATATCAAACAACAACTTGTCGTCACCCGAGGAAAATGTATACTAATTTTCCCCCTTCCCTTAAAGTGCCTTCGGTTGTATCTTAACTAGGCTAGACAATTGAGTGCCTCTTCTTCCGCTCGGCACCTCATTAGAGTAACTTTTCGGGCGCAAAACGACTTTTAATTGCGTTCAAACTGGACACAGCTTTAAAGTGGCATAGAAGGGGAAGGTGTGGAGTGGGGATGTTGCATAGAGTTGACACATGACGAATGAGTGTGGGTGCGTTCAGTCAGCATGAGGGCAGTCGAGCACGAAATGTGTCGGAAGAGTGAAGGGTAGAGTAATTACATGTGTTCCGCACAACATGAAATTGTCATTTAACATTTGTCAAGAAGCCACAAGAAGAAGAACAAGATAGAAGAAGAAAAGACAACAAGCTTGCCGCAAAACAGAAGGGGCAACAGACTAATCTATAAATCAGTCGTGAGCTAATTAAAATCCAAGCTAAAGACGAAGTCGAATCAAAAGAATCACGTGAGAACGCGGGCAATGACAGTGTTGAACAATTTGCCGAATATTGTAACATAGAAAATGTCGCAGATCGATTATACTTGCTACACGGTGCCCGAGTGCTCCAGCGACGAAGACGATGTAATGATTCGCACTGCGAATGCAATGGGCATGAGGAGGGGATCGGGGCAGGAGCACGGCAGAGATGACTCCAGCGATGGCACGCTTGAGAATGTGCTGCATTCGGATGGCACACTGGAAGATTCGGATGCCACTACTACCACATCCTCATTGGAGCACCATGTCTATCGTCAGCAGCAGCGGCAGCGACTGCGCAGTCAGCGTTATGGTCCGCAGCGCATTTCGCTGCCCACGCTGCGTGCTGGCTCGGCCGCCTCTGCTGCCGCCAGCAGCCACTCCAGGGAGCTGACGCCGCAGCTGGGCGTCTATCACGATGGCTCAGAGGCAGAGCCACAGTGGGGATACTTTCTGCCATTGGCGCCCAACTGTTTCTTCAGTCCGCCCATGCATAGACGGCGTTTTAGGTGCGCTTAGGTGCACCAGCAACAGATTGGAACACTTGACTAACTAAATGGTTTTTCCTTCCATTTCCATTTCCATTGCAGAGAGAAGGAGAACGATCGCAATCGTCGTGCAGTTAGCTATGGCGGTGGCGGCGTCTCACCGCCTCACTGTGCCACCATACCGCGTGCCGCACCGCGCCGTGTGGCGCTCATGAAGGAGCCACCACCACCGCCGCCGCCCAAGCCGCAGCTCACATCGAAGGCATCGCTGCAGTCCACAGACTCGTCGTCGCATGCGTCGAGCAGTCTCATTGCCAGCAAGTATCCACAGTCCGAGTACAATCTCATCCAGAAGATCGACTCGAACAGCACGTTGACTGCTCCGGCACAGTATCAGCCGCAGAACTTCTATGCCAACACTGGAACTATTTCCTCCAGCAATGGCGTCTATTCCTCGCTACTTTGCCATGCCAGCTCGACGGCGAGTCCACTGGCTGTGCGCAAGCGCGACAAGCTGCTGCATCGTTTCAGCGATGCTGCCACATTGGGACGCAAGCTCAAGAAGAAGAAGAACACCAACCGCACCTGCCGCTCCATGACGGAGGCCATTGAGATGCTTGCCGATCCGGTCATCGAGGATGAGTTTTTTGTAAGTAGACAACATTGTTTTTCACTCTTGTAACTAAGTTTGGGTATCTGATTCACGTGGGAATGAAATATAACTGTTAAACTTTAGAGAGAAATGAGAAATGGAAACTAATTTATTAAGTAATATAATGATAAACTGTTTAACTTTACTAAATTTAGCCTTAGGCTGAGGAGAGCAATGATTTTCATTAGATTTTATCATCATATAATACTAAGGGGTTAAGCATTCCTCAAAAATATTAGAATACCCTATTATTACTTTGAATGTCTGAAGAGAAGAAAAATTAGAATCAAATGCATTGAATCTTTATGAAAGCGAACATTTTAATAAGGTCCACTAAATTCTTCTCTAGTTTTAAGTGCATTTATTATAATGTCATCTAAATAGAACATGGGAAACACTTTTCTAGTAAGATGTGCTGAGAAATATCTTGAAGCAACCAATGTTGCTAATTGTTCTCCTTTTCCTTTCATATCTATATAATGACATAGTTAAATATCATAAGTTTTCATTCATATATCATTGTTATCGCTATGAATTGATGTCTGGTAAATAGTTCCATATTTGAATTTCTGTTTAATTTATTACACATATCCAAAAGCTTTTAATCACACACAACCAACAAGCTTTTTGTGTCTCTTTTTATATCTATGCGATACTCTTTCAATTTGCTTCTAATAAAGGGGGTGTTTTTCAATCATGTTCTCTATAAAAAAAAAAACTGTTCGGCCCACACGCGTTCAATAATATTATCGCAATTTGCTTTGTTCTTTTTCTCTCTTTTCTATGGAAGTTATCTGTGGCTTCTCCTTGTTGTTGTTGCTCTTATTGCTTTATCTATGTAATGAATGGGCCATGGAATCCCATTTTATCCATAGATTGCTTCTTAAATTTATGCATTTCGTTTAGTTCACATTTGTTGCTTGTCGGGAATCTAACGAAAAAATTTCCGTTTCGGGCGGGCGGAAGTGTCAAGTGGACAAGTTCATGCGATAAGACGCTTGTTAAAGGTGATTGACCACAGGCATAAAAGGGAATCAAGCGAAGCTAAGAAACCCCAAGTGAATTCTAGATATATACATAGATTTCCAGAGTTGGTAAAGAGAAATACGATTCGTGCTTAACCTTGAAACAAATTCTCAAACTGAACTCAATTTTAAGCCAAAATGAGGGGCGTCAATTTAATTACGCGTGTGTTGTGTGTGTTTTACTGGTTCGATCATTTTCATTTTCCGTCTAATCTTGCGAATTTGGATACGTGATACTCGTATAGCATTTGCCATACGTGGTCGTATTGGGGTCACCGGTGGTCACTGGCACTGACTAAGCCAATAACTTTTCGCAAATCTAGCTTAACTTGTCAGCGCCCGGTTGACAGATTAGCATAGAATTTGAGGCGAGTTGGGGGCGTGGGGCATGGATCTGACTAAGTGTAGCAGGAGGAGGAAGAAGTACGCTTGCAGTAGAACTGTGTCAATTCTTTAGTCAGTCATCAGTCAGTTCAGTTAGTTACCTTTCATACATAGCGTACCCGGCTCGGGTTCAGGTCTGAGGCGACTGGCACACTAATTGGCTTAACTGCGTGTCTTTCCAGCAAATAGTAGAAAAAGTTGATGCAATAAAATTGCAAGCGATTGCAGTGAAAAATCGAACGTTGTGTCGTGCGTCTCGTTGTCGGTTCGCGCGGAAAAGTGTAATATTTATTAATGAAATAAAAACAAATAAACAAATAAGAAATTCATAAATTTTGATATCCATATTCATAGCACACAAAAGTATGCAACACTAAGAGTGTTATTTGCTGTGTCTCTCACAAAAAGTGTTGCATCTTTTTGGCGCAACTGTGAAAACAATCGCTGCGTTCTTTTGCGCGTTGTGTTTTGTTAGCCTTCATAGAAAATTTAATGCATACTTTTCGGTACTTAAAAAAAGCTAGATCTTTCGCTGCTCGTTCTTTTCGTGTTTAAAACTGTTTTTAAAAAGCTAAATTTGAGGGGAAAATAGCTAAGTTGGCTACGCTGGCACTGCGTATAGAAACTATTGCAAAATGAAATCCTCCACACGACGACGCAGCTTTAAAACAAAGCAACTTCAACCCAAAACGAACATTTGCAATCCCCTTGTACGCTATCGCCCCACCGCCTATGTGCGCAATGGCATCATCGGCGGCGGCAGTGGTCCCGGTGCCAATGGGCTCTATCAGATCGACGATCGGGTATACACGACCAGCAAAATGTTTCTACGCGATGGCTACATGTATCCTCGTCAGCCTGGTCAGCCCATGGATCCACGTTTTCCGCTCGAACTACACGAATTCCCACAGCAATTCGGTGCCACCGGATTGCAGTTGGTCACCACGCCCAAGGTGCATATTGCTGGCGAATATCTTGCCAGCGAACAGCAGCAGGCCGAGGCCCAGGAACAGCAGCAGGCGAACGCGGAAAGACGTGGCGCACGCCAAGCTGCCGCAGCAGACATCAATCTGGCGAATCAAGTCTATTGGCTGGGCAAGCAGCGCTCACGTTCCCGTTCACGTTCACGCAGCAACAGTCTGGGCAACAAGAGTATAACCAGCTGCATAAGCGGTGGGGAACGTGGAGCCAGGGATCGTCCCTACATACGCAACGTGGACGATCTGCTGAGTGCATTGGGCAAGCGAGAAGGCAATGCTGATAACCAGCTCGAGACGGGCTCGACGCACACCTCCTCATCCATGCAACAGCAACGGCGGCGCTTCAAAAAGGTAAGTCCCAGACTAGGTGATCAATCAGCAGCGACACCAGAATCAAATTTGTCTGGGCGCGTTGCAACATTTCCATTTGCATTTAACTTAATTGCGGCGACTCTCAACTCGATGCGACAATTCCAATTTCAATTTCAGTCCATCACTCATCTCCCCCACACACACACACACACATACAGACAAACAGAACGCAGCGAAGCTTGCAATGGGCTCTGGTGGAACCCCTCGTGGAGGCCCCCAGGGCGCGTCTGCGCAAAAATTAAAATTAATGATGTTCAAAATTTCTGCCTGCGGCTGCAGTCGGCACAGACAGTAGCAGCTAATTTGGCACACACACATACACAGATGTAGCTGCCAGGTGCCTATTCCTAGCTAGCCACTGTCTGCTGTGGTTCCTTTGAGTTTGAGCTTCCCTTGCGGTTTCCATGGTTACCAAAAACCCTTTTTCAGATATTTATTTATGCCGTCAGACCTTGGCCTCGGTCAGGTTCATCATCCATTCTGACCATTTCGTCAGTGACTTTGAAGTATTCCCTCCCGCAGTCTGTAGTCCACCAACATCATTAGGGCGCCCAAGCAGAGCAGAGTTTTAGTTTTATTTTGCGCCATTTTTTATACGCTACCGGCATTATTTATGCCGCTTCTGTATCTGATTCTGTACAACATTTAAGTTTGAGAAATCGGTTTCGTTGATTGTTTTCTGAGTTACAGTGGGCAGTGGCAGGGAATTTTTGATATAGGTAAATAAAATACTATAAAGTTGACAGCGAAAACTTATTAGAGGAATAGAAAACATTCCAATATATTAAATATTAACTTTGTTTACTGAACAATAAAAAAATGTTATAAATTTTAATAAGTTTCTTTAGCAGATTAACAAAATGTATTAACTGATTTATAAGAATTTTAAATTCTCCAAGAGTCATTTATAAATTAAATGCTGTTTCCTTTACAGTACAGAAAATTGCATTACAGTTTGCAATCATTTGTTGCCACTGTGCATGGAATGACTCAACTTCCGTTCTTGGCGAAAATTCCATTTCAAGCCATGCTCGAATCAACTCGGAATCAAATAAATGAAAACGAACGAGGAAAAACTTGCTATCTCATTAAATTCTATGCTATCATCCAGTTCGCAGTTCACAGCTTGGGTAACCCTTGAAATACGAGCACGAAGAGAAAGAGAGCTTGGGTTAAAGCCAACTTCTGCAATGAATTTCTTGGCAGCACGCAAAGCTGTGAACAATTTCTGGTCAGTGGTAAAGGGAAGAGGGACAAGGCAAGACACTGACTAGGGCTCGAGCTGTGAACTGTGGGCAGACAACGACACCTTGTCACATATGCAAAATGCAGTCGCAATGCAGTCGCTGTCCGGGGCGTGGATCCCTATATAACATAGTTGGTCGTAAATTGAATAAACATGATGCGCCCCTCGCTGCTTGTGTTGGCATGTGTTGTGGCATTTTTGTGTGTGAAGAAAGTTGTTGAACAAAATTGCGCACAGTGTACTTGTTTCTCATACAGACTTCTCTGCTGCCTCTTGTTATTTGTTTTTGCGCTTCTCTCTTTCTTTTGGTTGCACGCAGTCACGTGCCAACAGGAATCTGCAGTGGTTTTCAGATACAAAACACTGAAAAACGTTGCTCATTCCGAATGCAGCGCAGCAATTTCTGTTTTTAGATCAATCAGAAAAATTAAAGTATTCCGTACACAATTGGATTGCTCAATTGCAATTGAGTTGCAGCAGGAACTGAAAATTACAAGGACTTGAGAAGGGAAAAGAAAGAAAAGAGTGAGGGAAGCTTAAGCAGTCTTTGTCTAGCTCAAGGAATAAATTTGCTTAAATATACAAATATAATTGAAGCACAAAAGGGGATTTCGACTACAAAAAAATACGAATTTGTTTATTAATAAAAGAAGAAGGAAGAAATAGAGGGAAAGATAACATTTTGTGAGCTTTACTTTATCATACAATACAATTTATTGACTAATATTTATTCTAAGCTCACATAAAATACAGATTTGAGTGCAGTATTTCTTAAAGGAATATGTGATTTGAAAGAAGGTTTAATAAAAATACTTGTAAAAGAACTGATTGAGGATCTTTATATATCAAAAACCTAAGCTCTTATTTTAGCTTAAGTTATTAAATTTAGCACAAAGATTTGTATATTCAATCACATATTAATTGTTTCTGTAATCCACAAGTCTTTAGTTTTAGTGTTGAACTTAGATTTATAGGGTAACTAACAGTCGAACAATTTCAACCTTTGCTTGCCTAACTTGTTTCAGTTTTAATGCATTTTTTGAGACAGAAAACCAGCGTGTTCACCGACGCAACAATTAGACTCATAAAGCTTTATGTCCGCCGTGTTTCGTGCGCAAATCAAATTACCCAAACCGCCCCACACAGAGGCCCGAAACTTAAGAGTGCTAATGACCAGCGCGGCCTGTTGCCTCATGCCCCTTGTCCCCTCTATACTTCCCCCTTTCCCACTTTAATTGTGTCAGTCAAATGTTAAAAAGCAATTGCTGCACGTGCTCATTGTTTGGGTCAACAATAAAAAACAAGAGATAAAAACAATTGTTAGACGCCTTTTGGTTGGTACAACAAATGTGCATTAGCTGCATTGTGATAGCAATCACATTATTTATAACAAATATTTTGCTAACTTACCAGCAAATAGTTTCATTTAATTTCATTTAAGACAAGCTTCATCCGACTCAGGTAACAGCTCGATTCTTAATTGAAAATCCAACACACACACACATTCCAATCGACTAAGCAACGAATTTCGTTTGAACTGAAAATCAATATCAATGGGGGGAAAATAACTCAAGTAAAGTTCATCTGCCCCTACTCCCCCTTAGACGGAAGCCACATTTCGTCTAGGTTTTTCTGTCTACTCATGCACTTGCTCGAGGCATTCCTTAATGTCTTCGGAAACAACACACAATGCCAACTGTCGACTATGTTGGGCTAGGCCAAGTCTGTGTGCTTGAAGATGTCTGCACAAGTGCTTGTTGGTTGACCCGGTCAACTGATTACAAGCAAACTGCTACGACTGCGACTTAATTCATTTTTCCATGTTACTACAGGTTGAAGTTTAAAGTGGTTAAGATTGTAGGATATATTGAAGAACATTTAGGAAGTTTTGTTAGTTATTGTGAAGGATATTATTATGGAGTATTTTATTTGAATAAAATTAGGTAATGTTTATTACTTCTTGGTTTATTTGGTTATAATATCATTGAGTGCAATTTGAGAAATGTTCATTACACAACAAGTTTGGGAACTTACTCACTTCTTGGTTTATTTAGTTTTAGAATAATTGAGTACAATTATACATATATTTATATTATTACTATACTATTACTATTTGATAGGATATATTACATGGCAACAGATCAACACATAGTTTGTAACAATTGTAGATAACAATCTAACATTTATGTTACTTTATTAAATAAAGCATATTACTTTAAACTGTTAAAAGTTTTATAATCTATAATACAATATTCTATCATATTTATTTTCTGATCATCTTAGCTTCAATTCTTCAAAGGCTTACTTTGCAATGCCATAAATATGTTATAAATAGGAAAACACATAAGAAAAAGAGATAAAGAGAGAGGAATATATCAACTATTCTTGGGCTTAGCAATTTGCTACTGCCGTTAGCTAAAGCACTCTCGCCTCCTTTATCGCCAGCTGCAGTTGGCGTCGCATTATGCTTGGCAATAGATCAATTGCGATAGGTTCTATGGCAGGCGCAATCTGCCGGCCTGCTGGCCCTGGTACTGACTCATGCCAAGCCAGGGCAGGCCAGGCCAGGGCAAGGCAACGCATAGCAAGGCAACATTGCCACAGCTCACAGAGTCACATTCGCACTCATTGCGAATGCAGCAGCAGCGGCAACAAAGGGAGCCACATTCCTATAAATACCACTTCACACTGTGCTGGCAAGTTTTTGTTGTTGTTGTAGTTTTATCTTTGATTGCCAACACTCCTTCAGCTCCTGCCAAGGAATTGCAGTCGCTGTTCGAGTCGAAAATGTTAAATAAAATCAAAAACCCGTTGCCAGTGCTACCCATGCTAGCTGCAGCTTTGTCGCGCTGTTGCTTTGTCGCTTCACTCAACTCTACACTGCTGCTGCATACAGGTATATGGCACACACACAGACACATAGAACGGGCCTTAAACCGGGTCTCAGTCTTGAGTTTGAGTCTCCCCATGTTTCGAAAAGTTGCCGGGCAACATTTTTGCCAGCCAGCAAACGCGCATGTTGCCAGCAACAAGTTTGTCGTCTACCTGTCGTACACATGTGTGTGTATGTGTGTGCGTGTGTGTATCTGTGTGAAAGGTGCGCGCTGCTTACCTGAGACTGTGTGCTACGTCGCGTCGCGTTTGCTGAGCATTTTTGAGCATATTTTTTGTACGTTTTTCACAACGCTGCCGACGTCGTCGGCTTTTGCTTTCTTGAGCGCGCAGCGTCCATTTCAAAAGTCGACAACGTTTGCTGGCGAATGGACGCGATTAACGGATGAATTTCTTCTACTCGCTGGGCTGGTCGATTTCGATAGCGATACCGCTTTACGGCCATTACGATCTCTAGTCGTGCGCTTTGATTTTTCGAGGGGCGCCTGTACTTTTGTACACACACACACACAGTCAAGTTTAAAAGTATTCGTGCATATTTGAACGTGCCCCGTTTGCAGTTTTCCTCGCGTTTTTCATTTTTTTTGTTTGTTGTATTTCACCCAACCCAAATTGTATGTCACGCGCGCGTCTCGCGACCAAACGCCATCGCGCCCACCCCCTGCGCCCCTCGAGTGTGTCAGTTTGAAGTGCAACAAAGTAAACGAAATTTGTTGAAAGTGCAGTGAAGAAAAAAAGTGCAAAAAAGTGCATTTAATTATCCAAATTGTGACACACTCGCACACACACGACACACATAATTGCAAAATTATAGTGAAAATTGTGATTTTTCGGCGCATGCGCAACGCTGGTGCATTTAGTTTGTGCAACATGTTGTTGCAACAACAGCAGGCACACTAAAAGCAAGAGAAAGAGAGAGCGAGATAGTGAGTGAGTGTGCGAGCGGAACCAACTGAAGCAACAACACACAGACACAGCAACAACCTCTTACATATCATTTATTGGTTGTTGTTGCTGTTGTTGTTACTGGACTACAACACAAACATGGATATCGTCGGCACTACAACGGGCAATCAGCACGTTCTGCCAAACAATCATTATCGGCATGAATCACTGCTGCAACAGGTAAACACGATAATCAGCAGACAACACACAGATGAGTGCAAGATAGTCGCGAGTTCCGAAAATTAATTGAAGGCACTGTGTATAAAGTGCTATAAAAATCAACATAAACAGACAAATTTATTTATTTTTATTTATATTTCACCATTTCTTTGGATTTGATTATATTTTGCGCATCATTAGCAACACAAATATTGCCTGCGGGCGAAGTTTGTCAGCTTGATCATTATAATGATATATGAATTATTGAATATTAATATTTTCTATCACAAATATAGAACTGTGTTTAGTTGTAGATGTTTAATTCATTTATGCTACCGTTAGTTTAATGTTTAAGTCTAGTAATAGTTTTTTTTTTGAAAGAAAAGAGTCTTGAGTAGTAGAGCTGGAGGAACGTCGTTGGTTGCTGAGGTTCTTTATATGACTAAGTTACTTATGCACTACGAGTATAATGAAAACTTGATATATGATAATATGATGTATAAGTTATTGCATCTTGAGAATCTTCATAGATAAACAAAGAACAACTCAGTTCTGCAAGGCTTATTCTTAGTTTCAAGTAAAGAGTTTCTATTTAGGAATATCCATAAAGAAATAAACCTCATTAATGCTCTTGCTCGATTAGTTAAATCATAATTACCAATTTAAACACTCTGCAAGCCTAATGAAATATATAAGCGATCGTGTGTTTACAAAACTCTCACCTCATCAAAAGGCTTGGCATATTTGACAAAGCAGAAGAAAAATAATGAAAAACAAACGCACGACACGCGTCATTGCAGTGAAAATGCAACATTGGGAAAACAAACGAGGGGGGAAATCGGCAACTTTTATGGCAACATCATAATGCCAAAAAGGTTTCAACGCAACATGACAACATGAAATGTCCAAATCAAGTTGAAGCTAATTGAAATGAATGCGACAAATTGCAGAGTGGGGAGATAGTTCAATAAAAGATAGACAGACATACTATAAACTTGGCTATAAAGTTGATTTTGATGGGCTGCCAATCGAGTCTCTCTCTCTCTCCCTCTATGAGGCTGATGCCAATGCATTGATAAGTCTCCATACCGAAACAAGCATCAATCACAATTTCACTGATAACATCGTAAACAAGCACGAAAAGCCATAAAAGAAACTGAAAAAGAAATGAAAAACGAAAAGGCTGCAAAAGCAAACTTGCTGCTACCAATTAACATAAAGTATATAATTTAACAAATATGCCATGCCACATGCGGCACCAGGCAGCACATGCAACACCACTCGCTGGCAGCTGCAAAAGCAATAACAGCAAAAACAAAGCAAAACAAAACAAAAGCGAAACAAGAAACGAAAATGCAACAACTGCTGAAATTATATAAAAAAAACAAAGGTACTGCAACTAGGCGCTTGTGCAGCTGGACTGTCATTAAAATCTTGCGTTACGTCTTGAGGATTACTTTGCTCCCTTCTCTTCCATACCCCCACAACGTTCACCCTGTACCCCTTTGCATTGGGCCTACCCTGACCCAGTCTTCACAGCTGCTGAGTAATCAGCATGAAAACGTACAAAATATGTGCAAAAATTGTGAATAATAAAAAACGAGTACTCATAAAATTAATGAACTTTTGAAAGTGAAACTTTTTTGACGTTGACGTTTTCCAAAATGAATGCGAATAACAACAGTAGCCACTGGGGAGTGTGTGTGTTTGAGTGTGTGAGTGTGAATGTGTGTGTGTTTGAATGAGTGTTTCTCTTGTCCATTCGGGTAATTGTAAAGCCTTTCTTCAGGGGGCATTAGATGACAGAAATAACAATCAATTTGTTTGGCAAATGGATACAGTAATTGTTGTCATAAAAAATGATGATATCCTATAAAGTTGCCATGATTTTTGGTGTGTAATTTTTGAGAAATAAACACTACACTAAAAGCGGAAAGAAATATCAAAGAGAGAAAGCTTAGATGCAGCTGTGGCTGTCAGCTTATGGTATTTATTTTATCAACATTTCTAACAAATGAAAATCAATCTATTATGCTTTGAAATGTAAACATTCATAATAAAATTGATCGCAGATTCTTGAATGCAGCTTCTCACCTCTCTTTCTCCCTCTGTCCCTCACCCTCTCACTCTGTCAATCTGGTTTGTCCAGTATGTGAAGTATTAGCTGCACATTTACCAGAGAAACTTGACATTGCTTGACCAAAGCAGGCGCAGCAACCTCACTGCAGCTGGCATTCACTTTTTATCGTCGTATCGGCGCATCGTACTTAGCGCCAGTCGATCTATAAAAACTGCGACAAACTTTATGTCACATTGTAAATAATTCATATGGCTAATAATATAATGGCTATAAATTCTATGCTGCGCAACAGATTCCACGCATTCTAGTCATTTTTTATAGCCACTTACGAGTTGAGAGTTGTTTTTCAGAGTCGTGCCATAAAAATACTGGTAATTATAGATGGCGGTATATAATGTTAGAATGAATGCTTATGAATTCTATGGTAATCGAATATTACTTTCTAACAAGCCAAACTGCATATTAAGCTAAATATTTATCAGCTAGAAATATCTATTTTATGGCTATGTCACTTTCAAGAACATTTATTCTACACGATCTTGAAATTTATGAAGACATTTGAGAGCACCTTAAACCGCAATTTATGCAGCTCAAATCCTTTAAACCGATTTCTGGTAGAGCCAAGAAAAAAGAGCAAGCCATAAAGAGGAATAAGTAAAGCAACAGTTTAAAGCAAATACAGGCAAAGGTGACCATAAAGAATCTCTACACATAAAGAAACTGGTTTCACACAAACACACACACAGGCCATAAAAAAGGTTCGATCTCACACACAAACACGAATCGTATGTCGCCCTAAAACACTCACAGACATACATACAGACAAACTCATATGAACATGTCTTTGAGTTGCACTCAAAACAAAACCATTGAGCACAAGAACCATGAAACGAAAAACGTATCCAACTCACTCGTTGAAAAGAAAGAAAAAGTCTTTAGAATCAAGTCAAGTTGTTCAACAGGTTTTCCAATGGAGTCAATTTTTGTAAACCTGGTCCCGGCTCAGACCAGCAGACGCACCCGCGCCCTTTGGAGACTTTTCTGTGTGCCGCCCCCCTTGGTCCTCCAAGTCTTCTTCTTCTGTTTTGGCCTCTGCAATGCGGGTGCGGGTGTTCAGGCTTTAGAATTGTGTTGCTCTTCCACGTTTAACACATTGATTTATATGGGTAATTTAACGCCGCTTCAACTCGACTCTTTCGCGTTTCGAAAGTTATCTAACGGGCCGTGAACTGCAACGATCAAACAATTGAATCGATAGGAGAGATTGGCTGTGGAGTCAGAGCAAGAGTCATCCCTGGCATGCCCTGCCCAGCTCGTTGCAGGCTATCAAGCTGTGCCCGGTTCCATGGGCCTGGCCCTGACTGAGCTTATTCGTTGCCATGTTAATCTTCATAATTGTTTGGCTTGCATTGTGCTGGAACCCTTTTGCCAGACAGAGACTGCCAGCAACAATATAATGGCTTGTTCATTGGGCTGGGGCTCGACTCCGATTGAGCTGTAAAATTGTTAATTTAGCTTCTGTATTGTGTTAGTCACGTGAGCTTAAATTGCTTTTTTCAGACTTTGATGGAATCGCTCGCGTTATTTATTTTTTCAGTTTCGGGTCATTTTCACGTCAGGCAATTAAGTCTATGGGTTGTTTATGTACGTTTTGGGAGGGAGAAGTATATCAAAAAAATAAAGTTGAAATTGGTTTGGAATTGAAATAGATGAAACATTAAAGTGAAACAAAGTTAAAATGCCAATTGATATGCATCTATGCGTCATCATCACTATAATAAACATACATATATTAATGTCTTATAATCGGGAGAAAAATCTTTACAATTCAAATATATCATAAACAAGTCGGAGCAGCTGCTTTAGATTTCACCTTCGGGCTGATTGTCGTTCGACTTGTACCACTTCTCAGGCCTAACTAACCTGCCGCCATTCACGAAATTCACACAGTATATCGTATACAACGAGTATTTAGTGAAACGAGCTTATTAACCACGATTTATTAGCATTTTTAAATTGTAAATCGAAATCTAAAACGACAATCGTGCGATAAACAGCGCAAGTGGAACAACGAAATCGAAACCGTAAGCGAAACTGAAACTGGAACTTGAACTGGAACTGGAACTGAAATCGAAATAGAAACTGAGACAAAAGCTGAGAGCTGAGGATCGTTTGTGAGTTGCATTCAGCGAGTTTTACAATTGTAGTGCATAGCTTGGCTTAGTTTACAAGATACTCAGATACAAGATACGAAAACGTGTAAAATGCGTTTTGAGCTGGGTATTTTTGTAGTATTTCTTTTAGATTTTCCACATCTGCTGTCCAAGAAAAATGCGGTTGCTGAATGTGTCGGCATTTTTGTGTGTTGGCCCCCTCAGCAAGCTGCAGGCAAGACTTGTTTGCTTACGAAACCAAGCAAACGAAACACCGGACAAAACCAAGTTAGTGGCACAGTAGACACATAAACAGACCGACAGACACACAGACAGACATATGGACAGACAGACAGACATATGGACGGCAACTACAACAAGAGTTAACAACGCGTTTTAAGTAGCAACAACCAATGAACATTTGCTATGCAGTTTTGGCTTAGGAAAGGAACTGCAATGCATTGGAACTCGCATAGTATGTAATTGTAGCTACATTTGTATTTTTAAGATACACAAACTTCAGACCTGCCGCACCCAGTTGCCATAATAATAATAAAAACATTCCTTGCAATTGATTCATAATGCGAAACGCAACAACAAAAGTCGGTAACCGGTTTATGCGTACTTCCCACAAATATTTGCATAATAATTTAAGCAGCAACTCCTCCTTCTTCTCACTTCGATTCGTTATGGTACACCCTACTGAGTTCACATCAAATCAAGCAGAACCATCTGTACATTCCAAGCAGTTCGCACAGTTTGGTTCTTTAGTTTTTACTGTCGTTTTAAACACCTGCAGCGTAGCACTCACTCATTTGCATTCATTCAACTCCATGATTCACTCACTCGAACTCATATTGCATTCCACGATGACATTTCCTATTTGGATTGAAATGGAAATTAAAAATGTGTTTACGTTGAAATTGAAATGTGCAATTTGTGAGTGTCATTGTTGTCTCGAACAAAAGATTGTTTATTCAATAACCAAACAACAACCACAATGCATTTCATTGTTTGTCGTTTAAAAAACAACAATATAACAATAGATATGCGAGGGATATTCGCAATTAAAAAAGCTTTTAATGCTACCAAAAGCTTTCGATAAAAGTATATGTAGTCAAAAGCTTAAGATATGTCAAAACTTTGCATATAACTTCTTGTTCAAACAATGTGACTTTTAAGAACTCCTTTTTTAATAACAATCAATAATTTTATAAGGTTCTCTTAATTGATTTTATCAAATGTCATGCTCTTCTCGTCTATGCCATTGACATTTGCAACAGTATTTTTCCTGGTTTTGTTTTACCATCGCATCGTTAGGCAATCAACCATTATTCACACCTTCCAAATATGTTTAATCCGTTTAATGTGTCTGCGCGTGGGTCGTCTGTGCCGCCTTCGTTAGATTTTGTGACACAGTTTTCCACACAAATGTCAAAGTTTAATTTGTGGCTTCGTTTCGGAGAATTTTAATGCTCGAATCGAAATCAAATAAACTCAATTGATGAAGGTTTCACTCTCTCTTCCTAGCACGTGAAAGTTTCTCGAAGAACACCAAAAACCCGAATCTGTAAATCCAAAAGTCACAAGAAACTAACAGACAATTTGATATGCAAATCGAATAAGCTCTGAATAAAACATTAGCAAAGTCATCGGGCACAGAAACAGACGAGCACATCACTCCGACCTTTAACGCAATTTAGTCCAAAACGAAGGCGAATCTTCCTTTCAGCTTCTGCTCTTAAATTGATGATGTTCCCTTATTCGACTCTTGCCTCGCATGCTAATTGCGACTCTTGTGCATACAAGTTTATGCTGATTTCTGATTTCTTGCCGAATATCTTGTAGATCACAATTTGAATACAATGATTGAACGCTTAAAGCGTTTCTTATGATTCATCGGCGTCGCAGTGTACGAGTACCGGGGAATTAGGTATGCGAAAAGCAGAAGAAGAAAACAAAACAAAAACCTGACTTTCAACAATGTGCGAATGTGAGCTGAAAATAAACAAGAATAAAAAAAAAAGACTGAAAGAAACCTAAATATTTTCATTATATGAATTAATTACATTTTGATATGACAGACCGCGACCGGATTCTTTGGGTTTATTCAATGGAATTTGTATACCTTTTAGTGGTTACCTCGCCAGCGGGTATACTAATTTTGTCACTATATTTATTAAGTATTGAAATGTTAAATAACATACTACATAAAAAAGAAACCTTTGTTCCATGAGAGTATTAAACCTGCGGCTTAACTCTGCTTCGTGTTTCTATGCTATTATGTGCATTCTTTTATGTTTATTATTAAATATCTTATTTTTGCACTTGACCACAATAATGTAATTATAAAAATTGTTCTTCTTTCGTTTCATTGCAGGTGAGTTAAACGTTCTCTTAAACAAATCGCATGCCCCTAGGGCATTTTCGTGAGTATGGAATATTTTCATTCGAACAGGTCCCAATTAGCCTAGGCCTAAGTGCTGCTCGGACATGTGGCCCATTAAGGGCCATAATAGGAATAGCATTCATGTAGGTTCATCAGAAGAGCGACAACAAGTGCTCAGTCACATAGGGCTTCATCGACGAGTACCCCAGCTATCTATATGTAGTACTTGTGTATATATGTAGAAGTAACTGACGTCCCACACTCTGCTCACTTTTTATGGCAGTTTTTCATTTTCCAGTCGAATGGATGGCAAGTTTTATGTAACCTGGCACTTAATTGCGAACGTACCTCGTCGCACCCTGAAGAATCATTGAAGCGTCGCGCGACAACAACAAGTTGACTATTTCTTTTTCTTTTTTCATCGTTTTGTTCTACAAGTATCTAATCATATAATGGCAGTAACAGTGGCTCCAACACGTTGTTTAACTTCAGGTGCCAAGGCAACAGATAAACACACACATATGAACACATCTGTGACTATTTGCACAAATTCATATTCGAAGTGATATGAATTATTTGTTTTTTTGCATGTGACATTCATGCAAATTGCTCTTAGATCGTTGTGTGGGCTGTTAATCGACTCGCTATAGTCGTTGCCACACAGTTTCCATCGATTATAGTGCAGAAAAATAAAACCATTAATTTGTATGGGGATTTTTGTATTCTCTTTTGCAGTTATTAATCGAGAGCCGACAGCAAGATAATCGCATTGAATGCTGTAGAGCACTTTATTTACCTTGTACTGTAATTAAATTAAAATGACCGATTAATTCGAAATTGTTTTATAAATTATATAACTGAAGACTGCGAGTAATAACCCAGATAAAGACTGTGATTTAATTGTTATTCTAATTGATAGTTGACGGAACATTCTTGTAGTAAATAATGAAGGAACTTTACTTACTAAAATTATGTTTGTCAAGATTTTTCTGACATAGAAATAAATATGTAATTCGAACTCTCATTTATAATAGCATACTTTACAGCTGTTTTCGAAAACCGAAAGAAGTGCAAGAAACCTTTAAAATTTTGAAAATCAACAGAGTCTTTAACCATCAGCAAATCATGAGATTAATTTACATTTCTTCTACTTGAACTGTAATGATATATGTAAAGAGTTCTTTCTGTTACTTGCTACAAGTATCCCACAAAGCAATCAAGGACTCAATCTGTAGCAAAAGAAATCGTATTTCATTTTCAACTCCCTCTGAACCTTATCAACTACTTCAACTCCCAAGGAAAGAAAATGATTCATGCAACTTTGTCCCACTTTCGAGTGCGCACACAATGATTAGAATGGAACAAAATGATACGGATTCAGACACGTCTCACAACGTTTTGCATGTTTCTTTGCACTTCACATGCCGCTTGTCATTTTTCCTTGTCCCTCTTAGTTCCGTTTGCTCCCTTTTTGCTGGTGTTTGCCTTAGAAAATTACACACTCATTTCAAAATGTTTACTTTTGACTAGGAGTGTGCACACTACAGTACGTGTTCCGTGTCCCGAAGCCTGTATCCCGTTTCCTGTTTGCATTGCACCGAGCGTTTTCCTAACCTTTCCTTCCGTCTCTCTCCCCCGTCTCTCTCTCTCTCTGTCGCACAAAATGGAGTAGGTGTTTGCTCGGGGGCGTTGAGAGGGCATTGTATGGCATGGTGTGACAAGTGAAAGGATCTGTGAACTCTTCTTTTTTTCTATGCTGTCAGCCAACGTCCAAGGATGCCACTCCAAAGGCTCTCAAAGGGCTGTGAAAGTTATTGACATAGGTTCACACTGGAGTCGAGAGTAACTAGAGTATATATGCATATGTAAGTGTGTAACTTGTGCACTTTGCAAACTAACTAATTAGTCAGTGTTTGATTGAGTTTTTCAATCAATGCTTTAAGATACTCTGAAGGTGTCTTTCTCAATTTCTGTGGAGTAGCTTCTTCACTTTTGATTTAATACAAAGATACATATTCTCTAGATAGTCAGATACTGTCTGTTGCTGTCATTCCCTCATTTCAGTCCCTTTAATTACTCATCAGTTTTCAAAGATAGACAATCTCAGCCCCACGTAATCCCAGCTTGACCCTAAAGAATGATAAGTACAGCAAGCGACCCGCACTTGAGGGCAATCCATTGTTGTGCTACGCTGCGTGCCACATCTCGAAAATAGACTGCTGCATAGAGATCACTCTGGTAGATGTCTGTAAATACTTGAGGTATTTTCCAACGTCGCGTCGCTGCACGCATGCGCACCATAACTCAAACACATGAACCCAGAGCAGACTTTACCGACTTTTCTTTCAATTTCAATTTTCACTCGGCTGCACTTGGAAATGTGACCTGGTCAGCCCCTCGACGCATGCCTCAGTGCTCGATGCAACTGTGTGCGTGTGTGTTTCCGTTTTTTATGCCTTCCTCTTTACCTAATTTATGAAATCTAGAAATCTAGAGTTTTGTAGTTGAAGCACGTTCCACGCACGAAGCAAAGCGAAACACTCGAGAGACGAGGCACAGAAATGGGCATAGAAATTCCATTGGATCCACTCCAACAAATGACCAAAGAGTTATCGACCGCACCAAGAGAGACTCTATCTTGTATATATTGGATACGCATCGACTTAAAGCTCTTTTTCGTTTTGGGTAGATCGGGCATTAACACGTCTCATCATTGTCGTTAAATGCTTCCCAAAATGGCAACAGGAACTGGCACTCAGACGCATCATTTGGCAGCGGCATTGCGACACTTGCCACGCCCTCAAGGGGGCAGCCAAAGGACGTGCCAATTGACAATATGCAAATGCTGTTATTGAAATGAGCTGTTGTCGTCGCAGACAGCGCCTTTCCCCTTCCTTCCTTTAGGTTTATCCTCGTTGCTTCCGCATGCTCGTTTCCTCGTTGCTGGCACATCCTTTCGACTTGTTAATCGTTGCAGACAAGTCGTATGTCATATGGCGGGTCGACAGAACAACCTAACGAGAACCTGTTGTTCCCTGTTGTACAACCTGCCTGAGTTGGGGTCCTTGTTGTTGTTGTTGTTAATATCCCTGTACAACGTGCAACCTGACTTGCATGTAAATGCGACAAAAGCAACGAAATCTCTCGGGCTCGTTAGGGTGGTTCATTTAAAAATATGAAAAGGACCAACTAGACACCCTGTATCAGAAGCAGACATCGTAAACAATATCTGGATAGTTTAAAATTTTGTTTACCTTTGCACTTTGACAATGAATCGCAATGAAAGAAAACTTGCCAACTCTCCCAGTTGGAACAACCCTAACATAAAGGGGTGGACAGTAAACTTTTTACGCTCGATTGCATTTTGATGTTGTGCACTAAACTAAAGTCAATTGTTTATCAATTGGTCTGCATAGAAACATGAACATGAACACGACGTTGAGTCCCCCTGTGGGTCTGACTGTTGTGTGGAACGTGTTGGGCCTGACATGCAATCCATTTCTATGCCTGCACAGACATGTTCACATGCCATACAAGTCTCTACCTGCCAAGGGCAACAAGGGAACTTGAGCTCAAAGACCTTTTCCCAAAATCCCTGCAATGCCGTCTACCTGAGGCAGAGGTTGCCTTGAGACCTTGGCCTGGGAAATGTGTACAGCATCCAAAACGAAATAGATTAAAAAATCATTAGAATGTTGATAAATTGTACAACTCAAGGGAAAGAGAGCAGGAGAAGAGAGTAGAAAAGGTTAAATCACTTCGGGAGGTGTTGAGCAAATTAAAGAGATCAATTAGAGTGATAGCAACTTGGCTTTGTAGGGAGAGAGACCCAACAATGCTGGGTGCACAGGGAGACTGACCTCACAGCAGGATTGAGTAAATTTCTTGTTTTAATTAATGCATGGCAAGTGATAAAACCCCAATACCTTAGAAGATAGTTTGATTTCTCTTATGTCTATATTATTATAAAGAGAAAATCGTGATATTCAATTAACTTATATCGTATAACGAGGCATGATCACAGATTGTCATTAATTTGTCTAGGTATGTTCCAGGGCAACTAAAAGTCCATCATTCCATTAGATTGTGTGTTTGTCCGCGCAGTAAATTCAATATCCATTAATGCAATTCAATATCCACAAACCAAAACAATATTTGTCCATGGTTTAGCATACCAGACCAGGACAAATATATGTGTGTCTGTGTGTGTGTTTGTATCTGCGCATTGTTTTCATTTTTGGCACGAAAACAAAACGCTCTATAGATGTCGGCCAGCCACCCCGCCAGAGAAGATAAATAAGAATTTCTACTACGTTTCAGAAATTCCAGACAGTCGCGCTAAAGTCACCATTGTTGGCATAATACCAGGCACTTTGTATTGGTATAGGAAATGACATCGGCATCGAACCAAACCAAAACGGAGTCGTTTACATTTCACATAAAAAACAGAAAGAAAGCTTTGGCACACCGAAGAATACATACGCTTGTAATTGGAGCTTAAAGTAGTTTCATTTTGTAAAAATGTGGAAAGTATGCAGAAAACAATGGCATAGTTTAAAGTGTCTAATAAATATATATATTATAGATAATATACATACATTCAAACATGCCTTGCTAACTGCTGGTCAAAATGAATACACCCGCTGCTTAGGGCGCACAAACATCGCTCAATATCGTTGGCCATGTTGATGGAGTGGCTGCATTTAGGAGTGGCAACTGGCAACTGGCAACGGGCTATGGCAAACTGGCGACTGCCTTCACGATTTGCCTTTTGCTTTGCATAAATATGCGCGCTTGTCAGCTGCAGTCACCGTCGCAGTTGTCGTCGTCGTCGTCGTTGTCGTTGTCAGCGAGCTCCATTGATGATGTGCTGACGACTGTCAAGCTGAACTATGTAAATGAATATCTCCACACACACACAAACACACACTTGCACATACTTGTGTACATATTGAGCATATTCTCACCATGACACTCTTCGAGCTTCTTCGTCTTTAATTCATGAAAGTTGTGCATAGTTTGCACAATTTCATTTGCCGTATAAAATTCAATTCATGGAATTTTTTCTACTTCACTCACACACACACACACTGAGTGCAATTGTGTTGTAATGGAGATCTCTTTGCTTGTCACTTTAAACGTTTAATAAGCAGTCGCTTGATTGAATTAATATGTCAAGATGTTGCTATTGTTCGCCCGATCCGATCCTATCCGCGTACGTACGATCACTTGGTGGAGGGTTCGTTTTAATTGAATTGAAGTTGTGCCTCAAGTTGTGAACTTTTCAACTCTGTAACCGAGCTCAAGTGCAATCTCAGCTGCAGTTCAAATGCAGTCAAAGAGTTTAAGTAGAGAAGGAGTGTGTATTGTTTAGCATTAAGTGTAGTATATGGTATGGTATCTACATCTATATTATGTATGTATGTACATAAGTCTAGCATATCTTCTTTTATTTCATTTCTTTATCTTTGTTCTACATTTCACACTCTGATGAAATAGTTTAAGCCATAAACTGGTTTCCCATATTCATGCGTAGTTCCTTTGAGGTTTCAAATTCCTTTAACTGGTATTAAAGTTCCGTTCCACATGTGTATATAGAGAGTGAAGATATTTATTTATATAAAACATATCTAACTTCCTGTACTTCACTCTGTATCTTCATGCTGCATTTCACACTCTGTTGAAATGGTTTATTCTAATTCATGTGCGTTCATTGTGCAGTTTCACATTCAAAACATGCTGGTAGCTCCCTAGTTACGTTCCACACACGTTCCACAACGCAGACACTGGCAGACAAACCAAACTGAAAATCTCTTTTATGCGCACTTTTATCAAATATTGCTATTTACTTTCGTTTCGTTTCGGTTTGTTTACATTTTTGTCTTCGCCGCCGCTTTCCGGCCTCACACACACACACATACACTCACACAGATAGCAAGACTGAATGCAACTGCAGCGAGATAGGGCAGGCAACCTCGGCTACTGCACGACGCTCTCGCTTTGTCCGCCTTTGTCTTCGTCTTCTTTCATTCGCTTCGTTCATTTCGTTTCGTTTCGTGTGTTTGCTCGTTGTTTGTTTTGCCTTCATCATCTCCCTCTCTCTCTCTGTGTTCGCTTCGCTCTCTGGTTTTGGATCTTGTGACTGTGCTGGCCCGACGACTGCCATCCACAAGTATCGTAAAATAGTTTCAAAGCGTGTTTCAAGCCGTCAACGTCAACGTTTGCCGCGAGCGGACTGCGACGGCGCAAGCGACAACGACAACGACAACGACGCGAAGTATCTCATAGATACAAATACCATTTACCTCGCATCGCATCGGTGAAATGTAAATGTTAATTACTTGGCCAGCTGCCCAAATAAAACTCCATACAGTGTGTACTACGTAATATTGGCTAATCGCAAGCCAAAGTGATTACTCAGCCAGGCAATCGTTGGGTCTGTCTGTATGTCGGTGTCCAGTGAAGCGCACAGCTGCAAGGCGCGCGCGAGCATTTCACTTTCGGTGCATCCGTGAGATACAATTCGTTTGTTGCGCTCCAAATTTGCAGCTAACTGCGGTCATTGGCATCGATTCAACGATTGGCATTATCCAATATCAAACGAAAGACACAATACAATTGCTTTATAAATCTTCAAAGATACAAAAATATCTTAAAGTGCGTGCGCTTTGCAATTAGCATGTAAATTCGTGCGTGTCACTCAAGCTGACACCCTTTAACAGGGAGAGAGTGAGAGAGAGAGAGAACAAAATAGTTGCTTAGCCCCAAAATAACAACAACAACAACAGCAGCAAAGTAAAGTATCTTGTGAACTACCGAATGACGCTGTCTCAGATAGATTTTGCCATAAAATCATATGCAAATTCGTCTCGCCGGTCGCGCCGGTTGCTTGTCGCCTCGCCATATGCTGCTCAAAATTCCCGACTGGCAAATCGTCTCAGATCTCACATGACTATAGAGTTTCAGACGGCAGGGAGTTCGAGCTGTAGCCTAGACGAGAATGGTTTTATTTATAAATCATTAGCTCAGCGCAAAAGCTCAAAAGTGCAATTAGTTATTGTTGTTGTTCATTGTTGTTGTTGTTGCTTGTACCTGGTTAATAAAACAACTGAAAGTGACATCAGTCAGAGTGAAACTCTCGTCGTGAAATTCAATTTTGAATTACATTTATTTATTTATTTATCTGTTATCTCTCATTCAGTAGTGCCTAATTGCGTGTATTCATATCTTTGCTGATATGCCAAAAGTAAACACAAGTGAAGTGGTACGTAATTGTGAATGTGTGAATACGAATGTGAATACGACGAATACAAACAAATATGTCATACAATTGAATTAAATGCCCAAGTTAATTGCCACAAGTTGTATGAGAAACATTTTCATTTTTGTAATACCAAAAAACGACGAGAGCAACAACAACAAACATGAAATTTCCGGATTATGTGCCAAACAACATGCTGGTAAGAAGAGGAAGAAGAAGTAGAAGTAGAAAACTGAACCCATGTAGTGTTTTCCACTAAAAATTCAAGTCGTTTAACTGCCTTAAATGCGCTGTAAATCAAGGTGTTGTCACTTCAATTATGAATAAACCCAAAGAGATAACACATCTGCGATAGATCTCAAGTAGTATTTTTTGAAGGTCGACTTTACATTTAAAGTCAGTCGTTAAAGTACTTCGAACGTGCAGAACAAAACAAAAGCAAGCAACGAAAAGAACTCATGGATGGGAATGAGTTGAAAAGTGCTTTTAATTTATTTCCTCTCTGCTTGAGATTCTGATTACGAATTGGATAAGGCAAACTAAATGACGTAAAACAAAATAAATGTCAGAAATTGGCAGGGGGAAGATTTAAACAGAGTACTGTGGATAGTAAAAAGCAAGTTTAATAGGAAAGTCTAAAGGAATTACTTAGGAATATCTCAATTTATTGCCGTCTAATATTTTGGGATGTATCTAAAGAATCTTCAGCTTATTAATTTATTTAATTTCATGCAGCTTATTTATATTTGAGATTACCATATGCTATAGTTAGTTAGTTCATTATCTTTGCTCATAAATCTTTGTCGTCTTATTAGAGTTGCGCTCTCACTCATCACGCATGGCACATGAATAATAAATTGCATTCCAAATTGAATGTAAACATAAACAAAACTACAAAGAAAGCGGAGACGGCATGCCAGGTCTCTCCCCCCTCTCTCTCTTCTCTTTCTTCTCGCCCACTCTTTTCCCTTGATTTTTCCGCACGCATTCACTTTAAAGCAGATCATTAAACTTCAGACTAATTTCACTTGCAATTAAGTTAATTATAATTTTATCGCCCGCTCCGCCTGCAACGGAACTCGGTCACCATGTACTACCTGCCAGCCTTTCCAGCCTTATATGTGGTATACATAAATCATTTGGCTTTCATATTCTTTGTTTTTCGTTTATCATGCAAGCCGAGCATAACTTTTTGAATGCAGCAAAATGCTCAAAGTAACGAAAAGAGACGCATATCTTGGGCTATGCTAATTTTAGTATGTGTTCCGTTCGGTGGATCGCACCTGCAAGCCAAATATATACTATAAATGTATGGTACATAGTATATATAAATATTTATAACTCTCCCACACGATTCGCGGCTAACGAACCTTTGTCGTTTTTTTGTTTCTTAGTTCAGTTTTAAAGTTTTTCATTCAGACAAATGACACGCTTACAGCCCACGTGTTATTTGAAACTGATTTTATTTTATATTTTTTTTGAGTTGCAAATGATTTTCGAAATTGGATGCGTCGCGACAGCTCGATGTTGCGGCTCGGCGCCCACCTCAGAGGAGTCGGATTGGGGGATTGGCGCGCCATGAATGACAGACTTGAGAATGGATTGCAGTGAATCAGTCTGAATGAATGCGAATGCAGTCGAATTGCTCAACTAATTCGAGCCTCAATGGGATTTATTTTTAATTGATTTATCTCCATTTCATTCATTTTATTGGATTTGTGCACGAACAACTTTCGAGGCTGGCAGGTTCAGGCCACATGCTGGGAGGAGTAAATGAAATAAGCAATTTACGTGTGAGCCAAAATCGATTAATCTCTAATGACAACTGCTGCTGCGATAAGTTTCCTCTGCCATTATAAAATACCAAAGTGATTTTAGAGTGAAATTTCTGTATAAAGTAATTACACAAAAACACTTTAAAATAGAATCGAATTCGAAACCTTTTAATAGAAGATATAATAGAATTTATAACGAGAGTTTTGCTTGAATAAATGTTTATCATGTTCAAGTTTAAATTTGGTATTTAACCCCACAACTCTTCTATCCAATCCCAAACTAATTCATATTCAATTTTCTCTATAAGCCATAAAAATCTGTCGTGCATAAAATTGACTTTTATGTCTGACTGCAGCCTGTAGACACAGCAAGTGTATGGAAAATTTGTAAAACGGAAGTCACATGGGCACTTCCGCCTTGTAACCGCCTGCTGCCTACGTTGGGCGCCCATCCTTAACCAATTTCAATTAAAATATATTGAAATAAATTGAAGAAAATACAAAAAACAGAGAGAGAGAGAGAGAGAGAGAGGGATAAATTGTTATATTCCTCAATTCTCTTTTGCATTCATACACACATACTTATGCACATTATTACAATACCTTTTGAACTTCCTATTTGCAGGGCGATCGCACCACATGGGAGTATCACACAGTTTCGGTGACTCGAGTGCCCGGCTATGGGTTTGGCATTGCCGTTTCCGGTGGACGTGATAATCCCCACTTTGCGAACGGGGATCCCTCGATTGCAGTCAGTGATGTGCTCAAAGGTGGACCAGCCGAGGATCGTTTGCAGTAAGTATAGTATAAACATATAGAGTGTAAGATATGACCCTACCCCTACTTCTTAGAGTTCCCGATGACTTGGCAAATGTCGCTTGCAAGCATGAACTTGAGCAGCAGCTGCTGATAATTACACACACACACAAATATACAGACATAGTCATAGTAGCAATGCCGCTGTGTCAGCTGTTGTCGCTGTCAGGGCAGGAAATTTATTGTTATGTTTGGAAATGTTTAACATGCCCTTTCAGCGGTCTAAATGTGCCCACATAAAATGCGACATTAGGTGGCTGCGAATATCTTACTATATTAAGAAAACTTCTTAGATTCTTTTAAATATATAAAAAAAATTGAAAGTTCTTGTTTTCGATCTGCTTCGCCAACACTTCTTAAACACATTGAAATCTCCGTAACTCATCTTAAATTCTCAGCACGCCAGCGCAGACTGAGTTCATAAGTCCATGCATTGACAGCGCATCAGCTGACATCGTTAATCTTGAGTTAAGAACTTTAAACATTCTACGCTCTACCCCCAAAAAACAAGAAATTTGAAAACCCCAACAAAACGCAGACAATTTACGACTTCAACTCACGTAGACAAGCCTTGGAATAATTACGCTTGGAGCTGCAGCTACTCCTCGACTGTCTCTTTCTTTAGTTGTGTGTATGTGTGTGTCTGTCTGTGTACATCTCTGTTGATAATAAAAATTCCAAAACGTTTTTCAATAGACCCAACGAGGCGGTCCCGCGCAGCGACCTGCCCAATTCCCAATACCATTCGCGCTTGTGCGATTAAGAACTTGTCATAATCTCTTTTCCAAAGAAACTATTTACACGGCAGTCAGAGCGCAGAGCATAATTCTCGGTCTACCTGCCTTGCTCGGGCAGGTGATTTGCAGCGATTTCATGAGGAAAATCCCAAGAACAGAAAGGAAAATAGTTGTTGTTGGAGTGGAGAAGTGTAGATTGCTTGCAGAAGTGAAGACTTTGAAGGCCGGACAGCACTCAGCTTTCTTCACTCTTCACAGGCTTCTCTTTGAAGATTGCCTCTGATGAAAGCCGAAGTTTCACTGTTATTTCACTTGGAATTTATCTCAACTGAGCTGCGGAATGTGACTTACAACTGCTTCTACTTCTCGACTTCTCTTCTTGTTCTTCTTCTTGTCGTTTTGCCGCATTTTTGATCAGCTTAATTGGTAAGCTGCTCATCGGGCCTTGTCAACCGAAAGTAAAACGTGGCACAGATCCTCCTTTTCCATCTCTAGTGCGTTCTTCATGCGCTCTTAGACATGTTAATTACGTCGCTGTAGACATGCAATTTTCCAGCATTATCAACTATCATTATCAACTATCATTATCATTACTAGACATGCGTCCTCTACAGTCATTCGTCATGTGCTATTTACGTTACTCGTACTTCAGTTCAGGTTTTACTTTTCCTCGTCATCCTCTTACCTTCCGTTCCGTTCCAAGAACAGTTGCTAATTGTTGCACGGCCTATAGAAGTACGAGGGATCATAACAAAGTCTGTAGAAATATGCCGGCGCTCTATTGTAATAGAAGTTCCATTGAAGTGCGGAAGCCGCTTAGACGTCTCTCTTGCACTCTCTTTTTCTCTTTCTTTCCACTGTGCTCATTTGAAGTTATGTCTAGACAATTGTCTGTTTATTAGCGTATGACTTCGATCCGTGCATAACCTGATTTCACTATAACCAGCAGATTTGTAAGTCCACACTGCCAATTGAATCGCAGTGGCTTATTGGGAAGCCATTTAGGTCAGCTCAGGTGCAATTCAGTCTTCTCAACTTCTCTCGGCTACTGTGGATTTCGTTAATTATAGCTGCCGGACTAATGATTCTGTAAACGTCCAATTCGGATTGGTTGCGCTCCAACAAGGCCGTTGCCTAATGACCTGCATATACAATATGTATGTATCTATACATCTGTGTATAGTATTTATCTACAACCCAGTCACGATTTTGGAGTTCTTAGTTTAAGTGAATGCAGATAGATAGATAGACAACAGCCTGCGGCATGTCAAAGAACTGCATTTATTATCGGAGAACTTTACAATGATTGCCAGAGTCATAAAATGTGCATGCCAGAGTTTGAAAAGTAATAGTCTTTACAATGGAGTAAAGTAATGGATAAATTGGTATGAAATAAAAGATATACAGTGTATTAAAAACGTTACTGAAGTTAAATATGCGCTGTATATGTATATACAAGTCGAAACGAAGCGAAGAACCAAGGAACGATCTAAGTTTCTTATTTCTCAAAACATTGCAAACAAATTTCGCATAGTCAAGTCTAAAGATAAACCCTGCAAGCCCTTAAAATTTTCTTAGAAATCTATAACATATAGCTGCCATAATATCAAGCGATATATCTGTAACGTTACTAGTAGTATTTCCTCTAACTAAACTCTTTTTCTTACTTTCTTGCAGAGTCAACGATCGCATCATTTCTGTGAATGGCGTCTCACTGGAGAATGTGGAATATGCCACCGCGGTGCAGGTGCTGCGTGACAGTGGAAATACGGTCACACTGGTCGTGAAGCGTCGCGTGCCCTTGAATGCAGCCACTGCAATTCCTGCACAGCATCAGCACTCGCACAGCATGAGCTCGGTGGGCCTGGGTCTGACCAATGGCTCCGCTGGTATGACCAGCGGCAGTCAGGCAACCAGTGCCGTTGCCGGCATGTCAAGCATGAGTCAACCCAATTCATTGAACTCATCGCTGGTGCAGAATCAGAGTGGCAGCGGTGGCCAACCCATCAAGGTGACCCTCACCAAGGGCAGCAAGAAGGACGACTATGGCATTGTGCTTGGCTGTCGTCTGTTTGTCAAGGAGATCTCGTCCAAGGCGCGAGAACAGCTCACAGCCAATGGTTACTCTCTGCAGGAGGGCGACATCATTTCACGCATTCACAACACCAACTGTGGCGACACAATGAGCCTCAAGGAGGCCAAGAAGATCATCGATGGCTGTAAGGAACGTTTGGGTCTTGTTGTGCTGCGAGACATAACCAACCAGGCGGCAGTCAATGGCAATCAGCTGAACAACTCGGGACATCAACAGATCAATCCCAATCTGTATGCCGCACATCAGGCTCAGGTCTCGAGCTGTAGCAACAATCTGGACGATGCGTATTTGCCTGGTGGTGCTAGCTACTCCTCACAGAATCTCTACGTGCAACCACCCACACGCACATCCAATGGGCCCAGCATCAATGGCAACGGACTCAACGAGGAGAAGAGCAATCTAACGCCACGTGGACGATCGCGTGGACCACTCATGGATGGCGTCTCATTGCAGCAGCTGGACAGACCAGTTACACCCACAAATGGCGGGCGAGGACGCGGTGTAGAGGAGCCACCTCGACCACCGCCACCACGAGCTGCTCAGGAGGATTTCTACAGCTCGCGTCGTCAGCTTTACGAAGAGCGCCAGAGCGCCGAGCCACGTTTCATCTCATTCCAAAAGGAGGGCAGTGTGGGCATTCGCCTAACAGGTGGCAACGAGGCAGGCATCTTTGTGACGGCCGTGCAGCCGGGTTCACCAGCCTCACTGCAAGGTCTGATGCCCGGCGACAAGATACTCAAGGTGAACGACATGGACATGCATGGTGTGACACGTGAGGAGGCTGTGCTCTTTCTGCTCAGCCTGCAGGATCGCATCGATCTGATCGTGCAGTACTGCAAGGAGGAATACGACGAGGTGGTCACGAATCAACGCGGCGACTCTTTCCACATCAAGACACACTTCCACTGCGACAATCCCTCCAAGGGTGAGATGGCCTTCAAGGCGGGTGACGTGTTCCGTGTGATCGATACGCTGCATAACGGCGTCGTTGGCTCCTGGCAGGTGCTGAAGATCGGCCGCGGCCATCAGGAAATGCAACGCGGTGTTATACCAAACAAATCACGTGCTGAGGAGTTGGCCACGGCGCAGTTTAATGCCACCAAAAAGGAAATGAATGCCAACGAATCGCGTGGCAATTTCTTTAGAAGACGACGGTAAGTTTGAAAGGGAAGAGAGACAAACTATAACAAATATAGATAGACAGACCATAAATATATACAGACTATATACATACTATAGACTATGTATAATGAAGACTTCAAGTTCTTTCTACTTATAAAGATTTACTCAGATATCTTCTGTAGAAACCCTAGACAGATTCATGACTGGAAATTGTATTACACATATATTCAATCTCTTGAGTCTCGTATTCTTAATTAGACTGTCTTATTCTTCTCCACAATCCTTACTAACTATTTGAATTCCTCTTTAGCTCCACGCATCGTCGCTCCAAGAGTCTGTCGCGTGAGAACTGGGACGATGTTGTCTTCTCGGACAGCATTTCCAAGTTTCCCGCATACGAGCGTGTTGTGTTGCGTCATCCCGGCTTCGTGCGTCCCCTTGTGCTCTTTGGTCCCGTTTCCGATTTGGCCAGGGAGAAACTAGCCAAAGATTTTCCCGACAAGTTCTGCACACCGCTGCAGGACGACGATAAGACAGCGAGCAGTGGCTCTGCCACTGGCAATGGCAGCACCAGCGGCACCAGTGGCAAGTGTCGCATTGTCAGATTGTCGCACATTCGTGACATTATGGATCGGGGCAAACATGCACTGCTGGACATAACACCCAATGCCGTTGATCGTCTCAACTATGCACAATTCTATCCGATTGTCATCTTCCTGAAGACCGACAGCAAACACGTGATCAAACAGCTGCGCCATGGACTGCCCAAGTCGGCGCACAAGAGCTCCAAGAAACTGTTGGAGCAGTGCCAGAAACTGGAGCGTGTCTGGTCGCACATCTTTAGCACACAGATTGTGCTGAATGACGAGGAGTCCTGGTATCGCAAGTTGCGCGATTCGATTGATCTGCAGCAGAGCGGCGCCGTCTGGATGTCCGAGTCTAAGGTGAGTTTTCGGAATACCCCCTTGTTTTTCTATACACAACTTTCGATGTTGTCTAGTGTTTTTGTTCGCGTAGTTAGTTCTAAGTCTATAAAGCATCTCATTATCGTATCTAGTTCTCACAGTGTCCTTGTCAATGTCGTGATTTTCTATTTCTAATATTAATTCTGCATATGTAACATTATAAGGGAACTACTTACGTTCCTCTCGTGTCCAACATGTCCATGGTGAAGGGCCTTGTTCATTGATTCAGTTTGCGATTCTATATATCATAGTTTAGTATAAACGGAGAGTAGGGTTAATTTGAAGACATAAACTTGGCTTAAAAGATTGAAGAATTCAGTAGAACTTATAGTAAGATAATGAATATATGTAGGCTGAAATTATGCCTTACCTTATAAAGTATATCTTGAGAGTTAATAAAACAAAATAACATTTAAAACAATACGTTAAAGTATTCCAATTTCAATAAAATAAGAAAGCAGTATAGTGTGTATTTTTAAATAAAGTTATTGAGAGTTTTATGAAAGTAATATCACATATATTTTGTGTCAACTCTGCGTGACACCTTTCATCTTATATAGCGCAAAATACAAAGTAGATTCGTAGATACAATTGACAAACTATGAAACTATTTTGACTCTAATACTGCTGGGGATCAAGAATATATATATCAATTCCTCATTTGACAATATGCATGATAAGTAGAGAGTTTAAACAAGCTCATGATCAAAGAATAAGCAGTCAGGCTGGAATAGTTCTCTACGTTATATAGTTTATAGTATTTTTTTAAAATCCTTCAGACTCTATCACACATACAAATACACACAGCCCCTGAGAATTTGAATTGTACTCTAACTAATTATAATTTTAGTTTACGATTTACAAGTTAACTCTGTAATTTATTTTCTACTCTACTGGTTATGGTCAATATATATATTCTAATTTTATTTTCTAACCTTTTTTCCCCCCTTAAAAACTCACTCATACACTCACACACACACATACATATTTGTACTCACTATTCACACTACTCGCTGTCGGGTTATAGCTTCCCGATTCCCCAACCGAAATGCTTTTCCCTCCCTACATAGCGCAGCCTTGCAAGTTCGCCTGCTGCCGACCCACATCAGTCTCTGTGCCTCGCTATAATGCCGCAACTCGCCCAAGACGCAACTCCTTTACGCAACTCTTGCCCCTTAACGATTGCACGCTAACACCGCCGCCACGCCCACCGCCCACCGTTGGCTACGAGCCAGGCGTATATATGCCACAGCAACAGCAGCATCAGTCTCAACAGCAGACGCACCAGTCACGCAGTCGCCAGTCATTCACCCTCGTGCCCATCCTCAAGCCCGCCTCCTCGATGCCCGGCAGCAATGGGCATCTGCTCGATGGCGACGGCATCGATGGCGTTGCTATCGACAATGCTGAGGCCGCTAGCAGCTCCCAGTATCATAGCTCGCAGCCCAATTTGCTGAGCAGCAACAGCAACAGTTATCTCTATCTGCCCGGCAATGGGACGCGAGCGGGCGCTGCTCTCAATGGGGGCGTGGCAAATGGCGAACGCGCCACAGGATATCGTGGTGCAGCAGCTACGGCTGCAGCTGCCGCCGGCCTGGGACGTCGTGCCGTGTCCATTGAGCGACGCACCACGCCGTATTACTACCACGAGCTGTTGCAGAAGAATATCTTCGATTCAAGTCTGAATCTGCTGCAGCAGGAGAAGGAGAAGAATAGTAACCTAAAGCTGGAGGCGGCCGGACTGACTGGTAACAGTCATGCCGCTGTGGCCGAGCGGGGCGGGGCGGCTGTTCCGCTGGCCAAGCCACAGCAGCGACTGCCCAGCAGCAGTGCCAAGTTGGCAGCCGCCTATGGCAGCTTTGCCTCGACCAGCAACCTGCTGAGCAATGGCAATGGGAATGGCAATGGCAATAGTAGCAGTGCCGGCACCTTGGTCGATGATGGAGGAGCCGAGGAGGCGTTGGAGGTGGCGGAGCTGTTGCGGGGCAGCGGGCAGGCTAGGTCCTTGAACTTGGCCTTCAATAATCTGTCCAATCAGATTGCCAATTTGAATAATTTGAGTAGCAACAACAATCACAGTAATCTTAGCAACAACAACCATAATAACAACAACAACAACAATGCTGATACCAACAACAACAGTGAATGCATTGCATGAGAATCGGTGTTAATTTAATACTAGATAAATACCAAAAAAAACAATAAAATAAAAGCTCGATTTTAAATGTTGCATGTAATTGTTGTTACTGAACTAACTGTAAATATCTGTAGACCTCTCTGATGTTGCATGTATAAGATCACAATTACCCGCCCCCCTACCTCCTTCTCACTCACTGTCCTCTCTGTTAATCTTAACTATATCTCACCATATTCTCCTCCATTTAGTTGTAAGACTCGGCAAGAATTGCTCACTTCGCTCCACTTCATGCAGGAGTGATGTAGTTTTTGCTAATACTTTATATGATATCCAAGTTGCTAACTAAATGTTTATCGTTTTCATTTGTTTCTTTTATTTACATACAACAAAAATACCAAAAATACCAAACAATACCAAATCCAACACATCATCATGGTCATTTCCCGCTTAATCATCCCGTAAACCCTCGATGCATATTAATAAAACTATCGAATATATCCCGAATATATATCGAATATCGTATCGTATACTCAAAACACAATATTGTCCTCGTCCAAAAAACAAACAAAAACAATAATAATAATATGAAAATATCTTGTGTTCGTCCGCACACACACACAAACACACATTTACGATGCTTGGCAATCGATATCAATCGAATAATCGAACGATCAATCAATCAATCATGCAATTTGTTATGTTTCATCTGCGTTTCTTGTTGCTGTTTTGCGTTTATTGAACAAAAAACCCAAACAAATCATAAAAACACCTACAAAATCAAATGTTGGTTGCTATTTCCCGTTAACAATCGATAACCGATAACCGATACAAATTGCTCACGCGCCACAAATCGAATATTGCTAAACTTGATGACAAATTAAACACAAACAAAATTAACTTGCCTCCGCCGCCCTAATGCAAACTGTAACCGAAAATAACCGAACCCCAGCCCGTCGAATCCCTCTCCGATGATTTCCTATTCCCCATGACCACATCCCGTTTATCGTACGCATCAAGTCCCGAATCAGACTTGGAGCTAAGTCCCGGGCCATCCGCATCATTGTCGCTCGGCAATTTGCCGCAATTGGTTAAAGCGAGCTCAGATCCATCGATTGCCACTAACCAGGATAACTTGGATAGGGATAGAGACATAATTGGTGAAGGACTACCGCCTCCATATACGGTAAGAGGACAACAGACTAAGCCGTAACACCCCGTTCGACTCGACTCATCTCTACCACAGAGCATGTACCTTTTCCCTAATCTAACACTTGAATTAGTGCGCCCCCCGCTCAGTCCGTAATCTCCCATATTGATCTCACCGTGTGCTAATCTATTTCGCTACCCTTCACCCCACACGCGCGCTCTGCACCGCACAGGTACCCTACGATCATGGTGTGCAGCCGCCACCGAATCGCCGCCAGACCCTCGACTCCAGCAAGTACAGCATCTACGGCACCAATGTGCCCCAGCAGCAGCAGCAACAGCAGCAACAACAGCAGCAACAGTTGCCACTCCAGCAATCTGGCGATCTTTCCGCAGGTGCAGCGAGGCCTCAGTCACTGTACGGCATCAATGCGCCAGATTTGCCGCCACGCATAGATCGTCAGTCCAAACCTGGTGATCTGCCACTTAATACATCGGGCAGCTCGTCGCGCAATGGCAGCTCCGGCGGCACCTTGGGACGCAGCGCACAGGAGCGTCTCTTTGGCAAGCAAGTGCTGCAGGACGATGTCCAGGCGGAATATGTCACGCGTAATGCATTGGTAGGTGCAGGTGCTGGAGGTGCCGATACTATCGAGCGACAGCAGCAACAGCAACAGGCATCGCTCGATCGTCAGGCCCGTTTGAATGCCGCCATGGGCAGCCCGGCACAGCACAAGGTCAATGGGAATGGAGGAGGACCTGCCTCCACATACGACAGTGTCTCCAGCTACGATTCGTACAACAATTCGCAACTGGCTATGCAGAATCTGGGACGACTGGGGCCCAATGCGCCCGATGATCTCAAATCAGTGCCTAACGCAAGGTAAGTTTCGATCCACCATATATGAATGTAGAAATTTGCTATAAAATATGCCATAAAATATGCTATAAATCTGCTATAAAACTGCTATAAATCTGCTAAAAAAACTGCTATAAAACTGTTATAAATCTGTATAAAACTGCTATAAATGTACTATAAATCTGCTATAAATCTGCTACAAATCTACCATAAAACTGCTATAAACTGCTATAAAACTGCTATAAACTGCTATAATCTACTATAACATTGTTGATAACTTTTAACCTTAATACGCACAGTGGTCGTCCTTTGCCTCCCGTCGGACAATCCCATGACTATGGTCGATCAGCTCCACACGATCATAGAGCCTTTGCCACAGCCAATGATCTGAACCGCCAAAGCAGTCCCGGCCGCCCACTCTACCACGACATGAATGCGTCCCGTAATATTGGTGAGTTTGTAGATTGTCTATAATTATTATAGTAAGTAAATATAATTTATTTATATTTATTTTATATTCCTTTTAGATCCACGCAATGGCACGCCGCAACGTCCCTCGAATCTAGGCCTGGATAGCAGTCCGCGCAAGCCCTTAGTTGAGACCAAAACCGACTATGGCAAATACAGGTACATTTTTCAAGCCCGCACGAACTTTGCTATAAATACTACTACTACCTTTCGGCAAAGCCATAAACAATGTATCCTTCTCTCTCTTTCTCCTACTACTTCCAATCAAATCGCATGCATTTTCGAACGTTTCGTAATTATGTTAAACCAAATACAATGTTTTCTTTGCTCTTAACTTATCGTGTTCCGTCCAAGTAGACGCTACCATCTGCATAATCCCCATGCGCAGCACTTGCATCTGCAGCTCATGCATCGCTCCCAGCTGAAAGGTTTGACGACGCGCCTGGGTGCCATGGATGCCATAGATGCGGCAGCTTTGGGCAGGTTTTGGAGTGCCAATAACCGACCAATTGCCGCGCCACGACTGCATATGATGCCGTCCATGGTGCCTGCGAGTGTCTCAGCCTACGATACGCTCGTCTAAAACGATATTTACCCCTTACGATATACGAAAAGTTATAATTTAAACGATGAAAGTTCTTGTTATTTTCTTCAACCCATTCCACTTGTTTGCTTGTTATTCATATTTAATCTACAAATATTTATTCATTCAATCTTCGTGCTGTCCTACTTAGAAAGTTCATCTTTGTATATATAGGTTGTCCCCTGTCTCCCTCCATGTCTATTGTGCAATAAAAAAAAGAAATGTGTAAAGAAAAGAGTATTATATTGTTGTTTATTCGAATGAGTTCATTGAATATTATTCATTGTTATTCATAGTATTCACACATGTCCTATAATTATATCGAATTGTTTTTTCTCTTTCGCTTTTGTTTTACTCACACTCTCACAAATCACTGCAAACGTCTTGTACCACAACCAACCACAACCAACCACAACCACCATTCACACGCCCACGTCCACGCCCACCCTCAAACAGCCGCAACAACTCCGTTTCACAAGCGGACTACAACAAACTGCCGAAGAATCCGCAAGCGCCGAATGTCAACAATGGCGGCGGTCCTGTTCCCATGAACGGCAGTGCCACGCCCAGCAGCAATGGCAGCGGACCCTTTAAGCCAGTACCGCCTCCCAAGCCCAAGAACTATCGCCCACCTGTTCAGAGTGGCGGCAGCAGCGGCAGCGGTGGCACCACACCCTGGGAGAATGGGGTAAGTGAATGAGAATGAATTGCATTAGCGGGTTTCCCTCTAAAACTTTGCTTACTTTGTTCGACAGGATTCCGGTTCGCCACGTTCGCCCAATGGCTTCTACTACCCGCCAACACCTTCGCACCATCATTATGGACAACAGACGCCGGCACCAGGGTCTCCGCATCAAGGTCATGCCGCCACCTATGGCGCCAGCAATGGCAACTATGGCCAAGCGCCGCCACCACAGCAGCAACAACCACAGCCGCCTTACGGCACCACCAATGGCTACAATGGCAACAGTCACCACTATAATGGAGGCAGCGGCACAGGGCCGTACATAGCGCCACATCGGGGCATGCCACCGGCCATAGGTAAGGCAACAGCTATGAGATTTATGCAATTAGGATTTACATAGAACAGATACGACTACATAAAGTACCTAATCTTATCACACACATGTATATGTGTGTCTGTCTCGCACTTGTCACTTGCCAGATTAAACTGTTATATAAGTAGTATAACAGCGCAACAAACTATCGGCCCACTATTGTTAGTATTTAAAACATTGCAACAAAATCGTTACTATATCCTTGTCTGTTATAAAATGTCAAAATTTCATAAAAGTCAGACTATAATTGTCATAACAGTCGAGCAAAAACTGGGTCTAAACTGATCTTGTTTAAGTTTTATCTTTCACTTTCTATACAAATGTATTCAAATTTGATATAAATTCGAGAACTTTATCTGATTTACTTCATACGAATAATTAAATTCAAATTCTTCAAGCTTTAATTAAATAATCAGCATATTCTCTATATATGTATGAGTAATCGCTAAATTGTATGCCTCATTTTACCTATACCTATGCCCACTTGTATCTTGTTCTAAGTGTCATTACTTCAATTACTAAACACTTGATTGACTATCCTATCTTAGGTAATCTACCACCACACACTCCAGAACGTCACGCACTCGACCTCGCCGGCAGTAGAGAACAACGCGGTTCGGCATTTGAATTGTACCGCAAACCGCAAATAGGCGCCGCTGTGGGGCACCATCACAACATGAGGTAAGTGCAGAACTGTCTACCCACACACTCACACATACACAAACATACAGACCCCATACAGACACCTATACATATGTACACACAGAACGTCCTGAAGCAGAACGAAATACATACATATGCCATGTGTGAGATCCCCACCCACACATACGCACACCTCATGTACTCTTCCTACTCCCCAGCTGCATATTTGTTGTTAACGAAAAATGTTTTTATTTTTGTTATATGCCATTTTGTAATCAGTCAAACTCTCAATCACTCGAATCAGTCAGTCAGATCAATCATATATCATGCGGTAACTGGCCATTATAATGATATTCTATAAAGTATAAAAACAATTTCAAATCGAGGCAATTTTTCCCGAAACGCACAAAATCGCATAAAATTTTATATATATACCAAATATATATATATGTATGTATTGGACTACATATGAATATCGAAGAATTGTTAGATCATTATTGTATTTTGCAATAACCAAAATTATTAACCAAAATGCTTAACAAGATTTGCAACAATTTCACAAGAATTCGCGTTCGTTTTGTTTGTTGAAAATTGAAAAAAAAAATTTAAAAAATTAAAAAACAAATAACGAAAATAAAACATTTTTCGGGTTAACTTTTTTTATACAGTTCCAATTTCTCGAAACTCTCTCGCTCTCTCTCTGTATTTCTTACTCTCTTTATCTGTCTACATTTTACAGTCATGCCTCGAGCATTTTTCTACTCTATATATATCTCAACTATATATGTTCCTAAACTAGAGTTCAATCGGTTTTGGGTTTTGAAAAAGAAACAAGGAGAAAATACAGTTATAATTTACGCTTAAAACTAACAACCGAAACAACCAAACAAAACAACTAATCGAATTCTTTATAGTATTCTCTCTCACTCTCTCTCTCATAAATGTTGCTTGAATTTGAATACTTTAAAACCTGGTATATGGTATATGGTATTTGTTTTTAAATATATGGTATTTTTGCTATAATTTGGTTATTTTGCAAAATCTAATAATCGGTATTATTGAGCAACTCTTGCGAAGTTTTGAATTTTGCTATGCGCTTGTGTGTTTTTGCGAAAGATTTGCAGACAGTCGCGAAAACAGAAGGAAACCAAAAAGAAAGAAAAAATTTCAAATATTTTTAAAAATTATTTTAAAAATAAAGAATCAAACTTGCAAGGGATTTTTCTCTTTGGTAAAGATGAGAATGATCATCATACGATATTCTTGACTGCAATTCTTAGTTTGTGTTTTTTTTATGAGGCCCCTTCGCGTTATCACAACAAACCCCTCTTCCCTCTCCCCCTTCGGCGCTTGTCGCGTTTTCAAAACTATCTGCTAACCTCCTCCACTTCCTCAAAAACAAATCAATTGAAAACTCTAGCGAAATGGAGCCATACGATGCGCGCTACGATGATTATTACGCCATGCCGCCGCCAATGCAGCATGCCCAGCATCCACATCAGCAGCAGCAGCAACCTCCCCCTCACCCATATCCACAACAGATGCAACGCTCACGCTCCGCACCGCGCTATCCCAATGAGAGGCCTCCACATGTGCAGGATCCCAACTATTATACACACTACGGCACCAATGGACGTGGAGGTGGACAATATCGCCAGCATGCAGGGCCACCCATGGATCAGTATTATGATGAGCATGGCATGGAACTGGCGCCACCGCCACCGCTGCCGCCGCACAAGAAAAAGAAGTCGGTGCTGAAGAGCCCGTTGACAGCGCTGAAGAATGCACTGATCAAGTCCACACGCCCATTGCGGCGCATGAATAGCATGGTGGAGCCAGAACGCAAGCCAAAGGGTCTGCGGCGACAGCAATCGATGCTGGAACGTGGCGTACAGAGACCCTACTACCCCGATGAGTATCCCAGCTATGCGGCTGGCTTTGATGAGCGATCACAGCAGCAACAGCAGCAGCCACTGCCACCGCCGCCGTCATCTGATCCCTACTATCGTGGACATTATGGACAACAGCAGGAGATGATGAACAGCACCTATCAGAATCTGGAGAGTGAGGATATCTATGGCAATATTGGTGCAACTGTGCCGCGCATGCAGAGGCCACCGGATAATGGATACGGCAGCTATGAACAGTACGATCTGTATGCGAATAGAGCCTGCATCGATCTGGAACGACGACAGGCAGAAGCTGCTGCTGCTGCGGCAGCCAACAGTGGCGGAAGGAATGGACGACGCATTGTACGGCGTCACAGCACCACAACAGCAGATCGCAATGGAGCTGGAGGTGCTCGTGGACGTGGTGGCATGCCACATGGTCAATCCAATGGTGGCTACGATCCACAGCAACAGCAACAAATGCAGCAGCACCCGCAGGACATTTACCAAACCCGACAGGGTGCCTACATGATGCCAGGGCCAGGTGAGCAACGACGTGCTCCCAGCTCGGAGGTTATGACCCGACGACGCTTCTATCCCGGCGCTGCCAATGAGCAGTGTGACGAGGCAACGGAGCCAATGTATCAGTCGCGTCGTGAAATGCAACGCGAGATGCAGCGCAGTCATCTGTATCAGTCGAAGCGGGAAATGCAGGAGCGGATCATTCAGGGCAAGCGGGACATGGAACGCGAACTGAGTGCACAGAGCAGCAGCCAATCGGAGCGCAGTGATGATCGCTCCGAGCGTTCCGAACGTTCTACTGATCCTAACTATCAGAGCCGTCGTGAGGCAACGCGCACTCAGCTGCGTGATCAAATCTATCAGACACGTCGCGAAGCGCTGGACAGCATGGCGGAGCCGATCTATGTGTCCAAACGGGATGTGGGACGACCGGCGCCGATCTATGAGACGCGTGAGGAGAGTATCTTGCAGTCGCGCGAGAATGAAACGGATGAGAAGAAGGAATGCAAGACGGAGCAGGTGCAGGTGGAGATTAATGCACAGGCGCCAGAGGAGGCGCCCGACAGCACATTAAGTCGTTCCGATCTGCAGAGATCATCGGATACAGTGATTGAGAACACAGCGGCACGAGACCGTCAAGCGCCGCTGGTGCAAAGCGAAATTGAGGATGATGGTGAAAAAGTTGTCGAGGCGGAGTCCACGACGAATGGGGACTGCGATGGAGGAGCTGAAAGCTCCTCTGCAGCGGAGGATGTAACGGAACTGCCTACGGCTATCGAGAACAACATGCACAACGAGGGCATGTTGGCCAATGAGACGCAGGCACAGAACATGTCGGATGAAGTATTCGAGGCTACCGATGTGGTTACCCCATTGCCGCCATCAGCCATGGAGCATCCACTCTCGCCGCGTGCTCTCCGTGCGCCCTTTCACATTTCCAACATCTTGAAGCGCACTGGACCGCCGCCAAGTTCACCCATTGGCGACAGTTGCACCTCCATCGAGACACAGTACACCTCACAGGCCAGTCTGCCCGTGGGACCACCTAATGCCACCAGCACGCCCTTCAGCAGTAGCATGTCCCTGCCTATTGCTGGCCCAGTTCAACCGCCTGCGGCAGCCAATGGTGCTGGTCCTGCTGCTTTTCCCACACTGCCTCGCGAGCCCAGCACCACGCGTGGCGTCTTCGATTCAAATGGCGGCACGCTAGCGGACAAGCTGTGGCATGTCTCGCTGCAGATACCACCAGGAGCCATTCCACCTGGCGTGCGGCAAGAGATCTACTTCACAGTGAGCGATCCACGCATGGGGCAAGCTGTTGGAGGCCCCCCGTTGGACATGGAAAATGGTTGGTCTAACTAAAGATATTCTACTCTCTCTCTCTCCCTCGTATTGCTCGTATTGTGTTTGTTACTCCCCACCCACACCAACTTGCAACCTTACAAACGCAACAACAACAACAACCAGCAACTAATACTTAAGCAAATTCACCTGTTTCTATTTTTGATTTTTTTTCGATTGTGACTCTTTCTTGAATGCAAATCATTCTGTACCTTATATCGTATATTATAGTTGTATATACTCACCACTCACACACACATACACATGCATATAATTATATGGGAGTAGTTTAAAAAAAAGTAATCTTTATTCATATTTTCTAGAGTATCTGACTTACTAATCCAGTTCTCTAGTCTAGTAGTTTAGTAAAATATCTAGTAGTAACTGCTTGTTGTTAAACCTTACTAACTGTTGAATATTGCTTGTATATATTGTTCATTATATTCTTTTAATCGATATGACCTTTTTGTAATAATTATCTCAATTTTCTATACCATCTTAAATATTCTCAATGCTTTATAGTAGCGAATACATTTATTTATTTGGGTTCTTAACATTTTTATATTGCTTTCAATATTTGATTCAAAAACCTTTCAATTTCACATAATAAATCACATAATCAATATCAACTAAATAAACAAACAAAATAAATCTATGCTATCTACACTTCTATAACTATTTTTGCTATTTTCTAAACACTTGTTATACACACCAAAACAACACCTGCATCCTCTACTCAATTATATATATATTTACCCCATTACAAAACTAGTTTCTAATCGATTTACTTATCGCGATTCACAGGTGAAACGATGCTGTCACCCCTTGTGATGTGTGGACCGCAGGGCCTTGAGTTTCTGGTACCGGTAACACTCAACATTCCCCACTGTGCCGGACGCACTGCATCGTTGGGTCTGGCCCTCAAGGCCACCGATAGCGAGAAGAACCTGCATACCGAATGGGATAACATCGATCTGCCCAGCAATGCGGCGGCGCATACAGTGTCCGTCAAGGTGGATCACTTCTAGAGAGCACACCACACTTCATCCTCATAAGCATACACACACAAACACACACATACACATACGCAACTACCGAATTATAATCATAAAGTTTGTAAATAATTTCACGAGATTACTTTAAGCCACAATTCCAGGACAGATAAGAGAGATGATGAGATGTTGCCTAGAAAATCAATTAAATTAATTTAATATTGTTTGTTAGTTGTGCCTTTAAGTGATCGATTTGCTTCTGAACCAAGTGTCGTAAAATATATTAACAGATATATATATATGAATATATAATACATACTACTACATACCTACTATATATGGTATGTATTAATTAGCGAACGAGCGAAAATTGATTAAAATGTGTATAAAAATCGTAGCATTTAGTTTGCATAAACAAATTGTATATTTTAATGAAATTTATTTACATTTAATATAATATTTTATGCATATGTATTTAACATATTTTCCCAAATTTTAAATATTTCATTCTTGGATTGTTTTTATCTATCTAAAATTCATTCAATTGCATTGCAAATGTTTATTCTTTTTACTTCATAAAATATGCATACGATACATATATATATATACCATAATATATATTACATTTAGCTCCGATAAGCACCTATATAGCCAACAAAATGATTATTATATACATTTATATAAACTTTTTGTAATAAAAAAGGAAATAAACACTTAGAAAGCTTGGGAATAAATAAAGAAATATGAAAATTAGAGAGTATTATTTGATCTGGCTTGTATGTTGGGAAAATCGTAAGTACCATATATTTATATTACTAAATATATTTCAATACAGTTGGAACACTCTGAACCCGCCCAGTAAAAACTCATGAGCTTATAAAATGTAGACAAATTGTGAAATATATTTTAAATACATTCATGATAAAGAGTAGCATTAGGCATGTATGTGTGTGTGTGTATACGTATGCATTTCTCATATATATTAAATGTTAGGTTAAGTGCACTGCTTGACAACGAAATGTAACAAAAGCTCGCAAAAGCACTTTAAATCTTATAGATTACAATCGAGCGTATGCTTCCAGAGATTGAATAGTTAAGGATACAATACTATATACTATAACCAAACGCCACGACAAAAAATGTAACAGTCTTGAAGCCCGGCACCATCGGCTTCTTCTACGTGATGGTGGATGATGGTGCTGGTGCAGCAGCAGCAGTTGGAGTCGCTGTCGAAGTGGCAACTGTTGCCAGCAGCACATCCTGCTCGGGTATAACGGAGACGGCCTCCTTCACGTAACCATAGATGTGTTTGCGTGTATCGTTGACCACATCTCGCACCATGGCCTGAAAGAAGGCACTGTGGAGCGGCGCTTCAGCATAGCGTTCGTATTGGTCCAGTGAGTCCTGTAGTTTTAGCGTCAGGTCATAGTTCTTGCGCACCACATCAAGTATTTGCTCCTCTGTGGGTGTGGACAGACCCTGTTCCGCCAGCCACTCCTTGATTTTGTTCTGGAAGTGCTTCACAATGGCGAGTATATTCACCAGCGCATTGAGTAGCTTGATCACATCATCCTTGTACTCGCAGTCCGGCATTGTGGTGTAGCGCAGAACTGGAATATGTAAAGAGTTAATGACGTTTGAGATAAGTAGAGGATTTCTCAACTTACCCATGGCATGCAACTCGGTGAAGACCTTTTCCTCTCGATTCAGCTCGTAGTAGAGCTCGTCATAGCTGTTTGTAGTGGCGAGGAATGTATCGCCGTAGGTGATGAAGAGATTGAAAATGCTAACCACTTGCAGCGACAAATGGAATATATTGCACTTCTTGACCAGCGTCTGCTCCTGATTCACCAGGAAACGCAGCAGCCCAATGAGGGCCGACCACAGTTCCTTCCATGGGTAATTCAGACGCACACGACAGCGTTTCTGATAGCAAAGTATCCGATGGATGACACCAATGCAAAGCAGATACAGTTCCATGGGGAACTTCTTCATTAAATGCGACACAATGAACTCGACTAGCAGATCGAGGAGAGTTGCCGCCAGTGGTTGCGATTTGCCCACACGGTCCACATTTAGTTTGCGATGACGCATTTGGGCGCGATGCAACATGACCTTAAAGGTCAAGTTGTTGTCGTGCATCATTGAGTTGGCGTACTGATCCTCCGATATGCAGGTGAGTATGAGGAAACAAAGCTTCAGATTCGCAATGCTCGACTCATTCTTGTTGTCCTGCATAACGATCGAGCTGGACGAATGGGAACTTTCAATTAACAAAAGGCAAATGCATAATAAGACAGTCGCTTACCAGTATTGAAAGACAGCCACCAGCAGGTTGGTGGGATACTGTGTCATATCAATGATTGGCGCATTGGCCAGATCAGGCACTGGCTGTGTCAGACTCAGCGTGTTGCTCGGCGATGGCGGCGCACTGGACTCGGCCTGTGTGTGCGCCAGAGTCGTGATGAAGTTGCGATTAAGATGCACTGCCTCATAGAGAGCCAATAGCAGGCCATTGTTGGCCTTGATCTGTTGCACACGCTCGCAGCCTTCGTCGGAGACAAACATGTTGCCCACCATGTTGGAGAGCGATGAGAACCACGACGAAGATTGCACATTGTTGAGGCTCTGCATGTACTGGCGGCAGAAATCAATGAGCGACTGCGAGATCATTTGGCCATAACTGAAAACGAATGATAAAAATCATATCTAACACATTCCTTATCAGCTACACCTATGATTCACAACGTACCCGTTCAATGCCAGCTCATCGGCCAGTATGGAGAGCTGCACCACATACGGATTTGTTGCCTCGTGCTTGCGATAATTCACTAGAATTGTGAGAAGTATAACAATATCGTGTCCATGCTGGGTGCGGAATGTGGGATCGCTCAGTAGTCGTACGAATGCGTCGAACAAGCTGTGCATCATAAGGTATTCGAATAGCACGTTCTGACTGACATCCGTGCCCGTCACCAGCACCAGCAGCAGTTTCAGGCACATAAAACGGGCATTCTCCGTCACATCGCCAAGGAGAATGCGATTGCAGTATTGCATGAGCAGCTTAAGCCACTCATCCATTGTCTCGTGGCCAAAGATCTCGTTCAGTATGTTTGAACTGGAGTCCGTATTGCACTTTCTGAATATGCCATAGAAGAGTGAGCACAAGGTCTGCAGGCTGTTGCACAAGCGCTTTGGATGATCCTCTGTTGTTGTGGAGGGAATGATGGAATGATAACGTTATCACACGTGACAAGCTGCGTTGTGTCTCATCAGTTCTTACCCTTGGAGGTGTCAAGCATTTCGATGCATTTCTGGAAAAGTGTGTTCAAGTTGGGCTTCACCACTTGCAGCTGTTCGTTGTTTAGTTTGCTGACCTGGTCCTCCAGTGACTCGAAATTGGGCTGCAGCAGGAAGAACTCGTTCCAGAACTCAGGGCTATCGGCGCTGGGATCTTCGCCACGACACAGTAGCTCGTAAATATAAACAACCTGCAATGGCAACGAACAGATTGTACGTGCAACATGAAACATCGGGCAGGATTGCAAACCTTTTCCTTTGGGCGTTTTGTGGAGCCGCTGCCGCTACGCTTGCGTGACGTCATTTTAAGGGGGCGTTCTATTGAAATTCGAAAAACGCTTCAAATTGTAATCAAATTTTATTGATATCTACTATCTGAGTGGAGAAATAAGTCGTCAGTCTTTTGTTGCTATTCTTGTTGGCAGTTTGACATCGGCCCCGTCGTCTAATACACAGTCACAGGCCAAGCCAATATACGTTGTTTATAGTTGGAACGTGTAAGCAGCCTTAAACAGACTTCCGTACATTTCCAACACTGCTGCTGGGACGGCCAGCTGTTGTGCAATTTGACGACAATTGTGAACTAGTTTTTTTTGTTCAACTTTTTAGGGACACAGGCTAGTTTGCTTTTTAGAAAAAGTTCGATCTAAACACTATTAACTCTTTTAAGAATCGCATTTGTAATACTCAAATGTGCAACTAAATCTTACGAGACGAGGCAGTTGCATTAGCATTTCGTTCGTGTGTGGCAAGCATACGCAAAACAGGGTTGATTGTGTTGGTTTTCTCATACTGCGTGAACTCAGCTTCGGCAAAAACAACAACAACAACTTGGTCAAGAAAAGCTAAGAAACATGTCCAGTCTGCCACGTCGCATTATCAAGGAGACGCAGCGCCTGATGCAGGAGCCGGTGCCCGGCATCAATGCCATTCCCGATGAGAACAATGCGCGCTACTTCCATGTGGTAGTCGCCGGTCCAAATGACTCGCCCTTCGAGGGCGGCGTCTTTAAGCTCGAGCTATTCCTTCCCGAGGACTATCCGATGTCGGCGCCCAAGGTGCGCTTCATCACAAAAATCTATCATCCGAATATCGATCGCCTTGGTCGCATTTGCCTGGATGTGTTGAAGGACAAGTGGAGTCCGGCGCTACAGATTCGCACAATTCTCTTGTCCATTCAGGCGCTGCTCAGTGCGCCCAATCCCGATGATCCATTGGCCAACGATGTGGCCGAGTTGTGGAAAGTTAACGAGGCCGAGGCAATACGCAATGCACGAGAATGGACCCAAAAATATGCCGTGGAAGACTGAAGAGTGTTCGTTGTCTGCGACATTATCATCGGGTCATGCCGGCAGTAGAACGGGGGACGACAGTGCGTAAGGCCAACTTTCTTTGGAGTGGCCAATTCGCACTTCATCCCACGTACAAACAACAACAGCAGCAGCAGCTATTACAACAACAACCAAGCAAGCAGCAACAAACGGGAAAGTAATCTTTTTTTTTAATACACAATTTTTTGTATATTTAAACATGTCGATGTCAAGAGGATTTGAAGATGGCGATAATAATAAAGATTTAATGATAATGCTATAATAAAGAAACCAATACTAAATTCTATATTTCAATGGCGCATTTCTTTCCAATTTGATTAGTTGAATGATTGAAAATGATTTTCCAACCATTTTCATCAATATCATTATACGCTAGAGGACGTTCCCGTGACACGAGAACATTTGCGTTACAAATAACCCCCATATCAAAAGGAAACCCAGAGTCATTTGCATTTCATATGTTATGTTTATCTATACAGACATATGTACATACATACATACAAAAGAAAAGCAAGTTGCTTTTGTTTATAAGAAAGAACCACTAATCAAATGAACGAACAAAGCTCCATGCAACGCTCCAATGAACTGGTTCGATAAAGTACTGCGCAGTTGCCTGTGCGATTAATTTCAGACCGTCTCTCTCGTGTTGTCATTTCACAACAGTTCAGTTTATTATCAATTGGTTAGCGGCAAATAAAGTTTGGTAGTAAACATGTCTGTGCTCCGTACATCCTCTAGACTCTTGCGATCCCAGATTCGTCGAGTTCAAAGCGTGCCAGTGGCCTTGTACCATGAAAATGTAAGTGTCAGTTAAGATGTACTTAGCGCACTTAGTACTCATATTGATCTTACGGAAAGTTCTTTCGTAATATCTTTTATATACTATATACACACACACATGCTCACATGGTCATGATGAGTGTATTTATTTACATTGTCGAGAATGTTCATAGATAACAATTACGTGCCAATTCCTTTGATTGCAGGTAGTCGAACACTACGAGAACCCGCGCAACGTGGGCTCGCTGGACAAGAAGGACGTTACCGTTGGCACCGGACTGGTTGGAGCACCTGCCTGTGGTGATGTCATGAAACTGCAGATCAAAGTGGACGAGAATGGCAAAATCATTGATGCCAAATTCAAAACTTTTGGCTGTGGATCGGCAATTGCAAGCAGTTCCCTGGCCACCGAATGGGTGAAGGGCAAATCCATCGATGAGGCTGGCAAACTGAAGAACACAGACATTGCCAAAGAGCTGCGTCTGCCCCCAGTGAAGCTGCATTGCTCTATGCTGGCCGAGGATGCCATTAAGGCAGCCCTGGCCGACTACAAGGTCAAGCAGCAGAAGAAGGAAGCCAACTAAGTGCGGCATCAATATATACGAATGTTACTCACATACAACAACTACTACGATAACAACAATTATTAATCTATTAAACGTACACATATATACGCATATTTTGTTGAAATTGCGCTGGCTTTGTAAGTACCCCAGATAATTATATTATGATGGAGTCCATCTAATTGCCTGTCTCGTTTTTCAGATGAACGTGAACGAGATGTGATGTGATTTCAGACCAGTGCAGCGTGTGCATGGGATACAAAGAGTGAGGAATACCTAGAACTGATGTGTGAGTGTCTGTGAGTTAATTAATGTGTGTGTGTGTGTGTGGTATTAGAGCGAGGGGCTAACATTATAAACAGTGCTTAGCCAATATTTCTGTGAAAGCCATTCAAATTTTGAGTTTGTGCAAATTAAAGCTTGTAGAATATATAATATATGTATGAGTTATAAATAAACTGTTTCTCGATATGAATAAACGGTTATTTTGTTTATTGTGTGGGTTGAATTCATACATATTACATTGTCTTGTTTCAGTTATAAATAATGTTCATTTCCCCAAAAGTTTATTTAGGATAGACGCACACTCACACCGCCGCCGCACTCGCCCTTGGTCTTGATCTCGTAGGCTGAAATATGTTTAAGTTGGTAAAAGATTCCTTATAATATATGTAATATAGTTTAGACTTACGATCATCAGCGTGCTGGCAGTTGTAGTTGTTCATGACGCAGTTGCTGCCGAACGTCAGGAGACGTTCCTTGCTGCTGTTCTTGGCCCGAGCACAGACGGGTTCGTAGTCATCGCAAGCAGTTAAACAGGCATTGGCGGGTTTCTTGGTATCCTTGGCAGGATTACCCAGCACAAGAGCCAGTAGGCAAAGGGCTTAAAAGTAATACAAATAATTATAAATCAAACATGTTATACTTGTTAAATTTGCTAATCTCCTGAGTTGTTAGAAAGGTCAGTTTGCTTTGAACTACATAAGACCTGAATAGATAAGGATCTAAACCATATGCATTATTGATTTTCTTATCTGCAGTAAATGCTTTTTCATGTGTGTACTTAAGATCGGCGTAGAATCGGCTACTTTCAAGGAATCTACAACTTAATTGTGCCAAATAATCATTAAACTAACACTTTTTAACAAGCATAATACATAAAACAAATTCTACACATTGTTGTACGTTTATAATGCTAAACGAGGGGTAAAGTGTTGCCAAGGTTCAGGTGAGTAAAAAATTACCGAGAATAGTAAACAGTGCGAAACGCATTTTGCAATTAAAATATTCCACAAAACTTGTCGGGACTTGAGCGTAAACCGGCTTTCAGGCGAGTTAAAATTGAACTGAATTCTAGTCCGAGAGATTTATCACCTTTATATATGTACAAGTGAAGCTCGCAACGTAAGCTTCCGAACAATAGCCGGCCCCACTCAGGCATAGATGATGATGATGGTGTATAGTATTCAAAATTTGTATGTAGTGCACACACACACCTTTGTTTTCGTTGTGTATGTGTCCGATTTAGAGAATATATTGTGCTGCTACTGGGAATCGCGCATCCCACACTCAATTTGATGAGTATTAAGCGTAGACAACAAGCCTGTGCAGTGCATTCATTTGTATGGGTCGGTGAAATGGCCCTCGGGGGACGATGACAGCGACAGATACTTCTCTGAATGACACTTTGGGCGGATGATAATTGGACCTGGGAATGGGAATGGGCGTTTGAGAGACACGCGTCGCTTTCGTCGTTAACTCTCTATATGTATGTCCTAATAAATACTATAAAATGTAGGCATTTCATAGATCAAACATGTTATTTTTATATTTTTCAAAGCATTGATGAAAATTGTTCAATATTTTTTAATTTTCTTATAACTGCAAAAAATGTGACAAACTATATATATTTTTGTCATATTAACTAATTCTATATATTATAAAAAAGTAATATAGTGTATTTTATTATCTGTAAAACAGGATTGAACCACCCGTTTTAATAAAATTCAATTTAACTTTACATAAGCATTTTGACAGCGTTTGTGCTCTGGATAAAACCAATTTGCACGCATTTGCATTCCCATCATGTGCAATAAACGGGAATATGCCCATCTGATCCAGTTCACGTGACATTATTTACGCACTACTTTACCTACGCTTTCGTTTAATGGATTTGTTTATCAAAAAAGACTAAGATTGTCATAAAAGTCCATTTGATGTGAGTGATGTCACGAGAAATGTTAAGCCTCGGACAATTGAACAACAGTATAGTGTTTTAAGCGGTTAAAAGTGCATATTATCATGTATACTTTGATTTCTTTCAATCAAATAGTTGTGATCAAACCAATAAAACGAATACAAGATTTGTATTTAATAAGGGTGTCTTGAAATATTCTGTTTACTTTATTAATTAATTGATTAATTAATTTTAAATATTTATTTTGTTTATTCCAGATGCATTATTTATCAAGTATTAATAAGAATAAATAAATTTAACCGGTAACTACTATCGATATTCTTTTAGGCAGTGTCGACTCTCGATAGCTTGGTCAGCAATGTTATCGATATGTAAATTTCCATCGCTAACGTATCAGGTTTTAGCTGCGTCATTTTCTTTTTCACAAACGTTTGATAATTTCGCCATAGGGAGAGAGTTATATACATAAAGTAAAAAGTTTTGTTTTATTAAAATCATAAAAGGTAAAGTACAAGGGTCTAAGAAGAAATAGAGCAAATATTAGTAAACATTTTACCTGCTTGCAAAATTCCAAAATGGAGGAATATCTGAAATTGGTGGCGCAATACCAATGCAAAACTAACGTTGATGTAAGCAGTTCGGAAAGCGACAGTGACTCAGGCGACATAACCTCGGAACACTTTGAACAAAGCAAAACAGCAGCAAACAAAGGAGGAAAGAATGCTGCAGATGAAGAAAGTGGCAAACGCAAAGGCGGTATGGCACGCCTACCGACCAGACGTCCGGATCCAAACGTTTACAACAGAAATGCGTTGCTTGCGCGCGAGAACCGACGCAAAAAGAAGGCGCATATGGAGGCGGTTGAGAGGGAACTCAATGAGACACGTAACGCAAACAAATCCCTGCTAAAAGCACTCAAGAAACAGTTTAAGGTAACAAAGAAGCTGGAAAAAGAGTGCCAAAATCTAAAGAACAGATTGGGTAACGCCAAAAATATATCCGCTATATATGCGGACTGTCAAACCAGTCGTGATGACAACCGGAACAACCGAGCAGTATCACCTGACGGCTCGCTAATATCCACCTACTCAGGAAGCAGCTACGAACCGGCCATGGACAATGGGAGCAACTCCCTCTCGGGCATGCTACAGATAGACAATGGTAGTGTAGCCGCACAGCAAATTACAAATGAGACGCCAACAAGTTCATGGAATGATTTTATTGACGATTTATTAACAGATTATCGACCGACGCCAGAGTACGAGAACGAGGCCTCGACTAGATTGCTGGACCAAACCAGCTACGGATTCCAGGAGTGCCAGCAGTCTCCGCTAAGCCCCCTTGGCGTTATCGACGATGAGCACAGTTACTTCAATAAGTTCGCCGACCTTGGCGTCAGTCCCAGCTGGGAATGGAGCTCGAGTCGAACTCCCCCATCGCAGTTGCTGCAGGATGATGATTTCCCCAACTTCTCAAGCGGCGAATGCATTGCAAGTCTTTAGTTTAATATCCGTCTTTTTTTTTTTTTAAGTATATATAGTAGCTAAGAAGTTAGAACTTTAGATCTGTAAGGCACTCGATCGCGATATTTATTATGTGAATCGATATAATTCTTTCCATATTGAACACAGTCAGATTAACGATTTGGTTAACGGCCATTTGGAGTCTATGATAGAACCGCCAGCCCACTGAAGCAGAGACCTTTTGTTGCGATATTTAAAATTTGTTTCATAATTTCAGGCCTGTTTGGAGGCGCGTTGGATTCTTTTATTTCCAGCACGCAAACCGAATATGAACACTGATCTTTAAAGGTGGGTTACCATCGGACCGAAAAGTGTAAATGTTCCAAAGAGATTATTATCCATCTTGTTGTCCCACTCTTTCAGTTGCGGCCAACACACAGTTTAGACGGCACTCGAAATCTCGATGGGATTTCCAAAGTACATACTTGTGTGTATTGTTTCATGCGGGAGACAGTCCTCATGGCAGTGGAGAAGTGAAAGCAGGCGTCAAAACTGTATCTAATACAAATTAAGGCGTTGTTTGCGTTGTTTGTTTGTTTTTCGTTTGCATCCCATATATTGAAAAAATGACAAAAAAAATCATACTAATTTTTTTGGATTCTCTGACATGTTTCAGCAATATTTGAATCGCACATTCGATGTTAAAAGATTACATCGATTTATAGAGTGGACAGTGAGGCTTCGAACTCCGGTACGTACTTCTATCATAACTCCCAAAAAGGCATTTTTGTTTGCTCTGATTATTTAATGATATATATATTTTGGAAAGAATAATCGATACTATCTATTATTATGCATTTGTTACCCAACCCAAATAAAACTAACTGCACAATATTTGTGATGATAATGATCAACTGGTCTTTTATTATTTTATTCTGTAATCAAAGATTCCAGTTAACTCTCATGGAACACAGTATATATCAAGGAAAATAGAACACAGTATATATCAAGGAAAATAGACGGAATAAAGAGGGACAAATCACTTAGAAATGGTACAAAATCAAGAAAAAGAAGAGTTTACACTTCAAAACCATATACAGACTGTATTTTTATAGTTTTCATAGCTGATCTGCTCTCGACAAGGTGCTTCTGGTTTTTTTTATATGTGTATTGCAGATTTGAATATACACAATGATAGTGGTTAGAGGATTGATTTTATAAGCTTTTGTATCCTGATCTTTACCAAAGAAATTAATATTACAGATCTGTGGGGAGGCTGATTAAATAGCCCCTTTTAGTAATTAACGATTCCATTTCTTCATACTCGCATGTACAAATTTTATTTGTGCATATGATAAAAGTATCTAAAACAAAAATCTCAACATTTATGCTGTCGTGTTTAGGCCTTCAGCAGCTTGGCGTGGTACTCGATGTGCTCGGCCACAAAGGTGGCAATATAGAAGTAGCTGTGATCATATCCCTCGCGCTGCTTGTATATGGTCTGGATGTGATCGTTGGGTGTGGCTGCAGACAGGAGGTTCTCGGGCAGCAGCTGTTTGCCGGTAAGGAAGCTGTCAGCGGAGCCCTGATCGATAAACAGCTCCTGGGGAGTGCTGGCATAGTTGGAGACCAAGCTGGTGGCATCCCAATGCTGCCAGTCGTCCTTATTGGCTCCTAGATAGCCGGCGAGGGCCTTCTGACCCCACGGGCATTGCGATGGATTGGCTATGGGTGCAAATGCCGAAACAGATTGATAGAGACCGGGATTCTTTAGGGAGCACACCAGGGCGCCATGTCCACCCATGCTGTGGCCAAAGATTCCTTGCTTTCCCGGCACCACCGAAAAGTTGTCCTTGACAATTGCCGGCAACTCCTGCGTCACATAGCTGTACATCTTGTAGTGCTTCGACCAAGGCTCTTCAGTAGCATCCACATAGAAGCCAGCACCGCTGCCGAAATCGTAGGCATCGTCCTGGCCGGGCAAGTCAACTCCACGCGGCGACGTATCCGGGTTGACCACAATCAAGCCGTGCTTAGCGGCATGCTGCTGGAAGCCGCTCTTCTGCACAAAGTTCTCGTGCGTGCAAGTTAAACCGCTCAAGAAATATAGCACCGGACATGGTGTCTTATCTTCGATGGCAGCCGGCGGCAGGTAGACACCAAAGGTCATATCGCAGTCCAATACATCTGAACGATGTTTGTAGACACGCTGCTCGCCCTCGAAGGTTTTTGCGGTGGACACCAGTTCCAGCTTCATCTGCAAATGAGCGTTTATAATATTAATTAACCAAAAAAAATTGAAGTTTTATTACTTTGCAGATTTTCGTTAGAAATAATATTCACAACTTATGCGTATGTGTGTGTGTTTACAATGATTTTATTGAGGTTCGTGTAGTTCTAGTTCAATTTAGTTCTTTTTATCACGAGTCGTGAGTCACGAAGAGACGAACTGTTCACAGTTTATGCATATGTGTGTATTTAGTAAACACTATTTAACTATGATATCAATTTAATAGTTAAAGGTAGTGATGTTTTATTTTAAGTTACATCAGTTGAGTGAAATATTCTGAGTGTAACTAGTAATCACAAGTCACAACATGGAACACCGCCGTCTGCGAACAGCTGTTATTAAAAAGAGTGCGCATGCAGCCCTGCGGAATCTAGTGTTATAAAACACATTTGTTGAGCTCACTCTCAATTGGTAAATAAGCCGGCAGAAATTTAATTGTTTATTATAAAAAACAGACTGATACCGTCCATAAAATGTCCGAAGAAGCGCCTAGTACTTCGGCTTTTGGATTTAAGAAGCGCAACATAAATCGTGGTGCGGCCATGCGCCGCAAAAAGCAAAGCAGCAGCAGCAATGAGTCAGGTATGTAAACATTTGGCGCCCAAACAACTCTACGGATGCAATTTCAACTAAATGTTTAATTAACAGCTAAAAGTAGCGAAGAGGAGCAACAGAGTAAAGCCAGTGCACTAGTTCGTGCCGAGAATCGTCGCAAGCGAACGAATCCCAATTTTCAGAGCACCAAAACTCTGGCGAAGCGTAAAGCGGGTGCTCCAACGGCTAACGACGATTCATCTGACGGCGATGCTGGCGGAGCCGACAATGATGCACTGGGCGTGTCATACAAATCGAAGCGTGAGGGAATACCCAACGGACCTCAAGATCAGGGCGCAACAGCCGTCAATGAAATGGACACGGAACTGGATCGAGATGCGCAGGCGATTCACGCGAGATCTGTGAAAATCAACGAGGAACTTGAGGGGAAGGCAGACGACAAGATCTACAGGGGCATTAATAACTATGCCCAGTACTACAAAAAGAAAGACACAGTGGCGGGCAATGCCAGCTCGGGCATGGTGCGCAGTGGACCCATTCGAGCTCCGGCTCATTTGCGTGCCACAGTGCGCTGGGATTACCAGCCGGACATATGCAAGGACTACAAAGAGACGGGCTATTGTGGCTTCGGTGACAGTTGTAAGTTCCTGCACGATCGCAGCGACTACAAGGCTGGCTGGCAATTGGAAATGGATCACGAGACGGAACGACGCGGCGATGCCGACTCTGATGGAGATGATCACAAATACGAGATACACTCGGATGAGGAATCGTTGCCCTTCAAATGCCACATTTGCAGAGAAAGCTTCGTTAATCCCGTGGTGACCAAGTAAGTTCATCCCCGACTTACCAATGAGATAATGCTGATAAAACTTGATTGCTTCCTTGCAGATGCAAACATTACTTTTGCGAGAAGTGTGCGCTGGCGCAGTACAAGAAATCGCAACGTTGCATCATTTGCTCGCAGCAAACCAATGGAATATTTAATCCTGCCAAGGAGCTAATAGCGCGTCTGAAAACGGCACCGATGGGCGATTCGGATGCTGATGATGACGACGATAGAGAGAATCATCAGATCGAGGAAACTACTGAGCAACAGCCTCAAGAGATTTCCTCTGATAGCGATAGCGATTAGCTTTGTATTGTAAACAGAAGGTGCCTTTATCAATTGAGATAGTTTTTAAAGTTTTGCACTGTTTGATAAGGCACTGTCAATTAATTTTAATAAAAGTTTGTATACAAATTAAAAAATATGTTATATGATAATATATCATAGTAAAGTTGTCCTAATCTGGAAAACCATCAAACCAATAAGCCAAAAGAATTAACACGTTCCCGAGTCATATAGTTGGACGCACTCAACCCCAAAATAATCGGATATGAAACAAAGTTAGCAGTCAAATTGATGGGGGAGCTCGCTAGCTTGGCTTGGCCAAAACTGAATCCGACGCCGGCCCCTCCTCCTCCGACTTGTACACACTCAAATGGTTACATCACAAAGTGAAGCGCATTTGATGCTCATAATTCAATTGGCAAAAGTTTCATTTCCGTTTTTGTGCGCACCAACACACGCACAAATCTATATATTTATGAGAAGGAGACCAAGCTCAAGCTAAGGCCGGAGACGGAGCTGGAGCTGGAGTCCATGCTGCTCTTCCTGTCCGTTCGTTGCGTCTTTGATTGCTTATTTGCTGGCAGAACGAGTACAGCTGCAAAACTTGTGGCTGGAAGAATGCGCAACCCATTCGATATGTGTGTGTGTGTGTGTAGATGTGTGCAAGAGACGAGCTCATAAGTCTTGGCAACAAAGCCCCATCAAAGTTAGACCATGTTCCGAATGCACAAATCGCTGGAATCTGCCGGGGCTGCAAGGGGCATAAAGTGCCCCCAAGGCAAGGAACGGACTCTTCTTCACTATGATGTTCTGACGTTCCGACGTAATGCCGGCGATTTGATAGTTCGATGAATTTGCCTCAAAGTTTGCGGCCTTTTTGCATCTGCTGCATTTGTAATTGCCAAGTCTGTCGGAAGTTTTGACTCGCAAAGAATCAAAATGAGAATTTTGTGGCAGGGGCTGGAATTGGTTTATAAAAAGAACAGTTTGATATAACGATTACTTTATTGAACTTACATGTTATCCCTTTAGTCTTTTTCCTTTAACCCACTGTAATTATGGCTTGGCTTCAATCAGTTCCTCTGTTTGTAATTAATAAAATTCGAAATCTGAATCCGTAAACGACAATGAAGGAGAAGGCCGCAAAACCCACAAGTCACGTACTCACATTTCTTGACATTCCATCGGCATTTGGTGTCGTATAATTGAATGAGAAAGTCGTGCACGAAGCAGGGAAGAAAGGAATCGAGGCAGCTCCTTCATTTACGAGGCAACAGCCCAATATAATTTACGGCAAATCAGTTTTAATTATTTTAATAAACTTCAATTGCACGCACACGTGTTGATGGACATTTTATAGTTCCTCTAGCGGATCTGGCCGCCCCTTGAATTCCGTATTCGGCATCATTAAACACCTCGTTCACGTATTCGAAATCAAACGCAGCTTTGATTAACAGAGCGCGACGAGGGGGGACTGAGAAATTAACACGTCGCTGCTATTGCCGATGCCCAATTAGGAACTAGAGTCTTATACGGAACCCCGATCGACTTTCGCCGAGTAATTAAGCGTTAAATTGTTTGACGCTTTCCTCAATCGTCACTAGGAAAAGTGTTTCGAAGGACTAAAATATTTTCACTTTTAGGAATCAGCGAATTTGACTTTGAATTGCTAACAGCGGCGACGCTAGCAGTGCACTTTCCTGTTATTTAACATTTGTCTATTATGATTTATCGATAGATAACGATCGCTGTGGGCAGAAATGCTTTTTACGCAAATATTTTGTACTTTTGTGCTTGACAGTTTAGATAATCCTATTCGATAAGTTGTCTGAGATGAAATCCTTATTTTATTGTTGATGTATCAGTATACTAATAATATTAATATCTTTATCAAAATAATAAAATTAAAGTCAGTGTCCTGCACTTTGAATTGCATTTTTGTCTTGATATCCCGATAAAAGTTGTCTGTTATTTAATATTTATGAAATGCGATAAATTTATAAATTTACTGTAATTTACCTCGTTTAATTTAGTTATATTTACAAAAGCTATATACAAAGATTTACCTACCACTCTGTTTACTCTACTCTACTTTATCTCGTTGTTTTCCATGTATAAATTCAGTTAGTTTTTACCTTAACAGCGGCCCTCGTATTTTAACAGGTTGAACTGGCGTTACAAATTTGCGTCTGTGTGTTGCGCATACGCCGTGTTGCCTGCACGTTTGGCATGCTGTTTGTGCTCATTCTCTTATTTATTGGCTTCTAATGTCACTGGCTATTATCCCCTGGCCAAAGTCCAATGGCACAGCCAGCAGCAGCAGCAGCTCGGCAGCTCAACTTGTCGTTTGTTCTGTCAATTATCATTAATTTCGAAATGCTCCTGTCTTCGCCAAGGTTGTCGCACCTTTTGCACGCCCCCATTCCCAGTGGCAGTCGCCCGGCACGTACGCCGCAGTTAAAACGTCTCTAGCCATATAAATTGTTATTGCTTGTGCGTATAATTTGCCTGTCTGTTTGGACAATGTCTTAAAGACTGGCACAGGGGGCAGTAGCCCATTGCAGTCGTCAGTAGTTTGCGAGGCGTGGCCAGTCGAAGGTTCTTTAGTGATTTATTTTCATTGAATTTTAACGTGCTGCTTTTGTCTGAGAAGTGTACATTATATAGGATCCTTCTGTTTGCTTCGCTGAACAGAAATTATATTCAAGTAGAAAATGTAGATGTGAGATTTAAAGTATATTTGACGAGATTAAGATAATATTTTAAATGATAAAAATATGACAAAGATTGTTCTATTAACTATTTTATTATAATATAAATTTCTATTCAAATAGATTAAAACAAATTCCAGTGTATTGTGCATCAAGAAAGTTGACCAAATTAGAAGTTGGTTTTGGCCTGTCATACTTTACTTTTCTTTAAAGAAAATTGAATGCCCTACTGCGATAATAATCATCAATATGGTTCGACAGCCAACATAATGCCAGTGTTGGCCAAGTAAGAATAACAGAGAGCAAAGAGAACCGAACTGACAAAAGTTTGTGCAAAAATCATAAAGTGCTTGAAAAGTTTGCACAAGAAGAAAACACGAGAAGAACGAGGGAATGGGAATGGGTTAGGGAACGGAAATCGAGGAACATCAATATGGGAAACGGCATAAAAGTGGCAGCCATTTTTCTAGCCAAGCATCTTCTGCTGTGAGGCTGCATTCGGTCTCCACTTTTATCTTTATTTGCATTGTGGCTAACCAAGACAAGATTCTTGTGGCGCGCGAGCGAGCGTAGTTTGTTTTCCGGCGAAAGTTTGGAGACTTGTCGCCTGTCGCTGGCCGAATGCCAGAAAATGTAAAGTCAGAGATTTTTTGGGGGAAGGGAGGAACCTTTCTAAAAGGGAGGCGCATGTTGTAAATGTTGCTCCGTGCCAGAAACTGCGGGCCGAGCCGAGCTATTGGGAGCGCTTATCGGGCAAATTGTGAAACGCAACTTTTCGCACAACTTTGGGCTTACCACGGGGGAGAGAGAGAAGGAGAGACAGAGAGAGAGAGAGGCGCAGAGCAGCGAGCACCTTATCGCGCTCTTCAGGGTTGTCGGATCAGATGCGTATGTGGCTGAGAGTCCTCACTTGTGTGTGTGTGTGTGCACACTCCCTAGGGCACACTTGGAGCTCATTTGTCACACACTCACGCACACACACATACAGTCATTTATTTATAATTTAATTCCTCTTGCTATTTGCTTTTATTTCGCTCTTTAATTTTAGTTTTAATTGGCTGACGGCACTTGTTGTGTCTGTGTGTGTGTATTTGATGCGCTTGTATAATTGTTTGGCCTATTAAGTGCAAGATTAATTCTTTTCGATTGCGGTGGATTAATATTGTTGTGTTTTTGTGTACGCATAGTCGACCAACATCGGGTTAATTTATAAAATAATTATGCAATTATGTCTCCTAAAGCCCTGATATAAATCCAGCTTTAATTGCCTGCCTGCTACAGCACAATGTGTGTTTTAAATACTTATTAGTTATTGATTTTGTGTTTAATTTACAATCAAATTTTCAACTTATAAAAGAAATAGTTTTTTGGCCTTTGGATGCCAATAAATTGATCAGTGAAAGTGAAAAACTAAATATAAATATTAATATCGTCTCTAATTTTATTGCAGCAATGTAAACTTTAAAAGACAACTTCGAATTGTTTCGTTTGGAGCGCCTTAAAATGTCAGTTATCGATAGCGGAATTGCTGTTGCCTGATCAACTTAAAGTTAACAGCAGCTTAACAGTTTGTTTCGCAGCTGAAAATGCAATCGATTGTACAAGAAAATTAAACTTTAAGCATTAAAGTAAAGTGAAATCAATGCTAAAGTATGCATATATAAGTTACAGTTAACTAAGGAATCGAGCTAATATAGTTTATAGGATTTGTTCGGCGATTAGTTTGGCAAACTTATCAAATTATCGAGTTACCTAACTGCTGTGAATATCCTCATAATTGTTTTTACGGCTTACAGACTGAGCTTGACTTTCAGTTAAATGGTATATGTTATGAGCTCCATTATGCAAGAACGACAAGGCGTACACAAAAAGGTGGTGTGGAGTGGGCGAAAATGGGCGAGCTGCCTTCAAATGTGGTCGCTTGTGGGTGAAGCGTATCTGCGGACTTAACAACTTCCGGTCAAGCACACAAATGAGCTACAAAATACGCACACACACACACACATCCTCAAATATACACACAAATTTACACACACTTTGTTGTATTTGTGTGGAATAAAAACACAGCGAATGCAATAAACAGACACAACAAAAACAAACTGAGCGAATTTCTTTGCCATTGTTTGACAGCATGAAAGGAAGGAAGAGAGAGAGAAAGAGAGAAGAGAGATGGATAGGGGGGCAAGGGGTGGCTATGCTAAACAAATGGGGTCATTTGCTGGGACACGAGAGGCAAACAAAGGAGTCGGCTGCGTCTGAAAGTTTCAATAAGGAAATATGTGCAAATAAAATAAATGAAAAGTGGGTGAAATTTAACTTTAATAAGCTCAAAAGTGTGGAAAACAACAAGATCGAGAGGAACACAACCAAACGGAAAAGTTTGTAAGTGTAAGGGGTGTGTGTGAGTGTTTTTGTGTTTCGGGCTGAAAGTGTGTTTAGGGTTGTGTAGTTGACAGTTCGGCGAGTTGAACAACAAGTTGCCATTGCTGTTGCCTTTGCCTTTTGCCATTTCCCTTGCTGGTTTTTCTATTTTCCTCGTCTTGCCAAGGAGAACTAAGCTGAAAATATTTTCATTATAAACTTTACGACAGGTCTCGTGTGCAGTGGCGAACGGAAACGGAAATGCGCCATTAACTGGCAAGTAAAGCTTATTAGCCACAATAAAAAATAATAAGCTGCAAGTTATGTTGCAATTGTGGCATATTTCCCAAGCTGCTCGACGGCAAATCGCCTGAATCTGGCTGAATCACGGACTGAAGCAGTGGCAGCAGCACCAGCATCAGGAATGTCAACGTTCTGTGTGTGTCTCTCTGTGTGTGTGCCACTTTTACTACCCGTATATTTCTGTATGTAGGAGAGTGTTACTTGAGCCTGTGATTCTCAGTGTGTGCGCGTGGAAAAATCTTTGCTTTATACTCAGCAGAAGAACTTTTTCTGCTGCTCCTGCGTCTGTCTTCCATTGTTCAAAGTGTCCACTTCACTTCGTCTGTGTGTGTTCGAGTGTGTGTGTTTGAGTGTTGCGCAAGTGTGTGCGTCGCCATCCAAGGACACCAGACCAAAGTCGCCTCTTCACGCGTCGACAGATTCCAGTTAATTTTATTTTAAAAATTGCGCTACAATATGTTCACAGTCCTTGCAATGGCCCAGATTATAACTGACGCCTTACTTCGGAGCTTCCTTTGATATCGGGAGTGTACGACACTGACACTGAGAGCTCCACAAATTGACAATATGCACACACAGTGCAGGGAAATATACAATCGAACTTTTACTTTCGGCTTCGATAGATTTTTAGCTCAAGTGAAGTTTGCCTGAGATATGTAATGAAGAACATAGAAATTTACTTCCAATTACTGTCAATTTAAGGATCGGATCATTATATGGACATAGGAAGTAGCTCCCAAGTAGATTCTTTAATTTCGTTTCGTTTCAAGTCATTTAGCATCGATACATTTGGTACTCTATAACAATCGATGCCTTAAACTGTTAATCTGCTGTTATTTTTTACCTTATCTGGAATCGATAACAGAAATATGTGAGGCTAACATAGAGTTAGTTCATTCTCATCTATGGCTACACATTTAAAATCTTTGTACAGTTACAGAAGTAGAATAATGTCTTTAAGTATAAATTGTTTATAGTCTACGAAATATATTCTAAGCATTTCAATAAGTGGGCATAAAAGTACTTTAAACTTATGTTGTAAATTTTTTCATTACTTTGTGAATTTGCCATATATTTCAATTTAAATGAAGTCGAGTAAATCGAAACTCTGGTAGACTTATAGCAAGTTGCAAGTAGCAACTTGGGCAGCTGTCTGCCGTTTTAACGGTCAATGGCCGCGTAATAACAAGAGGGAATGGATGAGAGTAAGGAAGGTGTACGAAGGCGTGTCGGCATTCATAAATAATTTCAATAATGTGCTGCTAATATTAACCACAGCAACAAGAACAACAACAACATGAACTGCCACGGCACCAATAAAGGCAATAACAGCGCAGACCTTCTCGATAAGCAGCAGGTTGTAGCCTGCGGTCAAAACATTTGCTTAGGGTAGGGGGCGTGGCGAATCTTTCAATCATCGCCGAAGACTTCACCATTAGCTTGGTCTGGGTCGCGGAGCAAAGTTTCCCTTACGTTTACGAGTATTATGCAGGCTAATGGTCGACTCAAAACAAGGTTGTGTATTAAAAAAGTTTCGTTTTCGTGGTTGAATGTGGCAAGAGGCTGTCGAAGGTAAGGGGCAGGGCAGTCATGGGTTGGGCGCATCCAACAGGTGGTGTTCCCATTGCGTTTTCTGATGTATTTCTGTTTTGGTTTTTAGCTGCTCGGGAAAACTTCATGGACGCTTTAAGTAAATGAAGTTTTCAACTTGACTTTCAAGCGCGCTTTTCGCCTTTCACCCTCGCACTTGCCCCCTCTCACACTCACCGGCCCACCCGCGCCGTCTTTGGCTGTCAACAGTTCAACAACTGTTCTTGCGGTTCGACAACTTTGCTTGATATGTTTTTCTCTGCTTCCCTTTCTTATTATTCTTATTCTTGTTTTTGTTTTTACAGGCAAACGCAAGTTGACTTTTCCCTGGACGGAAGTGTTTTTCCGCTCTCATTACGTAGGGCGTGTTAGTTTCAGCTTTCCTCTTTTCACCCCACAGCGGTTTTTTCTGTTGTTTCGTCTTAAGTTTTTCTAAATCCTGAGCTATACAATTGCTAGAGTTACTAAGCCATTTGTTAATGTAGGTTATAATACACTATATAAATGTATTCCGAAAATAAGTTATAGATCAACATCAGAATCGTAGGCAACCTCTCAAACTGCGATCTACTATAATCAGTTGTCTGTGTGTTAACAATAATACCCTATTCAGCGCTTGGATAGTTCCAGTACCTTTTTGTATATCACTTCTAAGTATTATATTTTTACAGCTGGCAAGTATTTTGATCCCACTAAGTACAGTTTATAGAACACTAACCGAGTAATGTTTCAATTTCACAACCCACTGTTAAGCTGCTGTTAATTATAAATGTATTAAATAACAGCAATTCTGCTTTCGATAACTAAGTTTAAAGCTGCCATATGTACCGAAGAAATGCCCAATTGTCTTCTAATCTGTAGAAAATGATGCACTTAAAAAAGTATTATCATTTTGTTTACTGGAAAAATCCCAATCGTATTAACCCAGTTAAATCTCATCGATTCAAATCTTCTACGCTATTCACTCTCGAAATTGAAACAATATCGATATAAATACATACACACATATCCATGTGTATGGTGTGGCACACTGACTCGACGGTATAGTTTAGTGCGAATAAAGTGGAGAAGTGCACGTAGAATGCATTAAAGATAAAAGCCGCATTTCCAACTTCAAACTAGAAAATATTGTGCACCCAGCGGGCAACCCAGTGGGATCGGCAGAAGGAGGAGGGTGGAGTCTGTGGGGAGGGAGAATGAGGTGGTGAGGCGAGGCTGACTGGTACTATATGCAGTGAGGCCATAATTCCAAACTGTGGTTTTTATGCTGAATGTGCATTTTACGACTTTTTAAGTGTCAGGGCAAACAAAACTTTTGGCCAAGTCTCTCGCAACGGGCCACACAGCTGCCGCATGCTCCAGCTTGTTGTTATTATTGTTTCGCTGTTGTTGTTGTTCTTGTTGTTGTTGGTGGTGCCGCAGCACCTATACACAAGTCAAAGCTTCTTTCAACGTAAGAAGAAACGGCTTTTTGCAATATTTTGCGGCAAAAGAGCACGCAAAACTTAATTTTATTTATAAAGAGACGGAGAGGAAAAGGAAGAGAGAGAGGCTGATAGAGGGAATAAGGGAACTCGCACACAATGCGAATAGCTACACCTCCTACACCGGAGTAGCACTTCCGTTTCCGTCCCGTGCTCCTTGCAATCCAGCGTGCTCTCTCGCTAAGTTATCGTCCTTATTGTTTGTCACATACATGACCTCACAATGCTGCTGCGTCTTGCCACGCCCCACGCCCCCCTCGCCACACCTCGTCCCGCCTGCACTGTGCTCTGGCATTGTGCCGCATCTGGCATTCTCTCAGTTCAGTTCAGTTCAGTTCAGTTCGGCTCAGGTCGTCGGAAACGGAAATGGCATAAGTTGTTGTCGCCTGCTAGTTCACACGTAAGTCCGTTCAATGAACAATAAAATGGCGGAGCTCCGACTGCGTTTGCGAGTGCGACTGCGACTGCCATTGCAATGCGGAGTGTGGCAAGTGCACTCCACACTGGAAACGTGTAAGAAACAGTTAGCTGAAGCTTAAAAATTATGCTGAGCTGCTTAAGGAATCGCTTGAATTATGTGTGGATTCTCTTTGCGTTCGAATTTTTATTAAGTTGGACTCTTTAAATATAATCCAAAAAGCACTGTCAATACACATAAAATATAAATTGAATGTAGTAAAAGTAGAGGGAACATATTTTGTAAAATTACAGAGATTTATTACTTAAGTTATATAAAAGGTATGACAGCTTATAAAATAAATAGCTATGTGGTTTTTGGATACCCATAAACTAATTAAATTCACAAGCAGTATATGTTATATAAACATTTACAGTGCCAACGAAAATGTCATTAAACAAGCGCTTTTAACTTTCCGTTATAGCTTATAGTTTATAGGATTTGCTTTGCTATTAGTTTGGCAACTTATCGAGTTACCTAGCTGCCGTGAATATCCTCCTATTACTAAAGATATTCATATAAGATACATAAGGTATGACAGTTTGTTTGCTATTAATGTTTTATAGTACTTGGTATAGAATTACTAAACTGAATGCAGTGAATTCTGTTTAACATTTTTGCATGCAGCTAGATTTGGCACTCGTCGCAACAAATAACTCCCAATTGCATTGGCAGCCAATTTCGACAGCTCAACGTGGCGTATGAGTAACTTTCGTTGCATTGTAATGGCCACGCTAAACTGACATGAGCGCTCATTGCTGCCACTCCAAGTTAAATGGAAAATTGCTGCGGAAAAGTCGTACTATACATTCAGTGCGTTTCCTCTTATTCAGAAGGGTTTTTTGGCAGCACCTTTGGCAATGGCCGAGTTGAAATCCAATAATGGATGCCTCTCTCGTGCTCTCTGTGGCAGATTTACGCACGCACACCCACACACCTACACACACACATACACATGCGCATCTAACTGCATTGCTTTCAAATACTAATCTACGCGCCATAATTGAAAACCTAACGGTTTTTGTAACGAGTTTTTCGTTCGCTCTAACTGCAACTCGTGCTCGTATTTCTCGTCTTCATAGTGTGTGTGTGTGTGTGTTTGTCATACTTTCTCTTTCTACCTCACACGAGAAGTTTCCTTTTTGCGATTTTCAGCTGCAGCTGAACTGGCCCCATAAAGCGCAACAAGCGTTTTTTCTTCAGCAAACACGCGTTCATATTTTTGCTGACTTTTCTGCGAGTTTCCCGAAATGCTATCAAGACACCCTACGCCAGTTTGCATGGGCCATTTGAACCCTGGAACAAGTAAATATGATTTTGTATATAAAGGTTTAAAATATTTTAAAAATATCTCATGTCGAATATTGATTGCCGTAGAAAACGTTTCTCTCTTTTCTGTGCAGATCTCTGCCATGGCGACCAGACCGAAAGCCATATAACGCGTTCATTTGCGCATTTTTCAATGTAAGCGAAAGCAAAGAAATATCACGAACGAAAAAATCAGCATGAAATTGAAAAAATATGATGACACCTTCATTGCCAGTGAAACAATAACAATGGCAGTACCCAGTACCCAGTTCCATGCACCCATGCAGTGACTGGCCGGACTTGGATTGTTGGGTTGGCTAGCTGACTGGGCCAACGGGGCATGCGATTGCAACGAACAAGTGTGTGACCGGAGGGTGCTGGAGGTGTGAGTGTGTGTGAGTGTGTATGGAGGGGGGTGTCTATCAAATCGTTGGCTTTTGTGTGCACGCGGACTTGAACAATTTTGTTGGTCACTTTTTGGGCAGATTTCTCGGAACGGAAGCCATAAAAACGATAATTTCGAAATTCGTTTGAAAAAGTCCTTGTCTTCGTGAGGAACGTTGCGAGATTTTTATATACCCATCTTCATATTTATGTGGGGTATGTATTTGTTGTTGAACTAAGGAAACTGTTGAGTAACTGTTAGTTTTATGTATTTTAACTGTTACTGTTATGTACGTTGATCATATATTTATCTATGTATACTCTCTGTTAAGTTGCAGCTAATGTTATGTAAACTTGTATTTCTGTTAAGTTAAAGTTAATTTGATGTAAGTTGACTGTTAGTTTTATGTATGTTGATCGATTTATCGCTGTAAGTTTTGTTTTTTTGCAAAATCTGTCTGTTTAACATCGATTATTTGTAGTTTAACCAAATAATTAATACAAAAATATCGAAGATGTACTTGCATAGATAAAACGGTTATTTAGATTGAACATACATATATTATATATATATATTTGTATACTAATATATTGTAGTATTAGTAATGTACATATATTCGTTGAGTGGTTTAAATTTTATTCAAGGGCGGGTAGCATCAAGTCGGTATGTACGAGGTAATGCTTTTTATTGTAGTACAACAAAATTGCTCAACGCCGAATGCTGGTTCAACACAGCCAGTTACAAGCACATACACACTTTCACACACACACACACACAGGCACACATAAATACATACACGCGGTCGTGGGGGCTTTTGGGTTTTTTGTCACGATCTAAGCCGCGGTTTTTTGTTGATTGCTCGCATTGTGCCAAGCATGAATATTGGCATTCTTGGCTTTTCGATTTGAGCGGCGTCTGTTCAGCTTTTTTTTGTGCCCCAAATCGGTTTAGTAGCGAACAAGAGAGAGAGAGGGAGAGATTTTTCTGCGAGTGTAGCGAGTGCTCATAGCTCAAATTACCTGGCCAAGTGGCGGGCATTAAATTAAATACCTTTTGTCTGTGGCCATTAAATGGAACGACTGCGTGTGCGGCAGAGATGAGCAGGGAATGGAAAGAAAGTTGAGTAAAAGGGAAAAACCAACATGGCCTGGTTGTTGTCCTTTCCTTCGTTTTTTTTGGGGGGTTGTTGGGAGAGAAGGGACAAACGCTGCGCTGCGACTCCTTTCCGGCCAGAACAAAATGGCGTCAAAAGAAATTCAATCAATTCGCACGTGACATGATTATTTTATGTTTTTATTTATTTATTGTGTATGCATTTTATTATTTTATTCAGCCACTGCTCTTTAAAAGAGCTTCCAACGTAACGTGTCGTCCGTGGAATGTCCGTGATCAAGTGGGCAAGCGAGAGTTGCGGTTTGATAGGCCGTAGACGAAAGCTGCAATCACCTTTGGAACAAACTATTAAAATATATAAATAAATATAAATGTTTATGCCTTCAGTTTTCACTTCACATTGATAACATCTCAATCTTAAAGTAAGCTCCCACTTTAAAGTTCCCCAACTCATGGCCTCAGGCAATATGCCCGGCAATATTTTCAGTGCGGTATGCGGCAAAGTTGAAGGGAAAGGAAAACAAACAATAAGCGACGACATCCAAAAACGGACGATAACGTCGACTGGCGAAGAATGGAAACTTGTTAGTTACACTTAACGAGCCAAAAACCGTATTTAAGTCAAATGGAGGCTCGGCCCCAACGCTGTTGGTGTCAAAGTAAATACAATCAATTTGATTGCGCTGTTGCTGCCTTTTCTGGGTGCCCTGCTGACCCTTGTGCCTTTGCCATAGATTGATAATTTAATTCAATCGCTGCTGTCATTAAAATTGGCTGTTGGGGCTGCGGCCCGATAGGGCGATCTGGAAACAGCAACTCTGTCCCCTTATGCGGCCGACAACAAAATGTTAATTCGAAATAATGTAAACGAACAGGCACGTCTCCATTTCCTGTTCCTTTTCCGCTTTCACTTGCCATTTTCCGCTTTCGGAAAAAACATATGCAACGCTTCAGTTTCCTCTGACAGTTTGAGTACACTTATTCTTGGAACAGTTTGTCCTATTTGATTGATTACTCATATACATAATTCTTTTATCACAATGAGCTCTAAACTTGGCTTTCTCGTGATTATATTTGGGCACGTTTCGACAGAATTCAGCAGGGATTTCGGAGAAATACACAATGCTGGTAATGACAATATTGTAGCCGAGTAATTGCAGGTCATGAATTTGTATTCTTTATTATATTTGACAGGTTTTGTTTAGGGTACGAAATGGTATATGGGTTTGCAATAAAAGCAATATTTAAGTGAGAATGAAAGTTAGTATTATTTCACATTATAAAATAAGTTTAATAAACATGCTAGATTTAATTAGTAAATATAATATGAAATGATATGTAGTTTTAATTATATTCTTCCAGAGGCATATATATTTTCGTCAGGAGTTTGCAACGCATCTTAAGACACATCTTTGACCTATTCTAAATGAGCATCACCAGGGAAGTCGAACTAGCCATGTCTGTCTACTTGTCAATACATTTAATAACAATCATAGGACTATAACATATAGCTACTATAGGAACAATTGCCCAAAATGAAGTATAAGTATTTTCCTGGCTTGTTCTTATAATAAATACTTTAAGTTTCCCCAAAATAGGTACTCAAATTTGCAATAGGCTTATCTCAAGACATCAAATGACCTGAAATTTATTTAGCAATTTATGCTAAATACCCTGTACCCCTTTCTGAGGCCTTTCTTCGATTCGTATTATGAATTCCGAGACAGTCTTAATGGTTATAATTTCGAAATCACAACTCGGCAATAAACAATGGCCTCAAACTGTGTTGGTTAAGTACAAATTGTCCTGTTGCCAGAGAAGGAAAGGAGCCTCGAAAGAGTACAGCAGAAAGATTCAATTTGCATGAGATACGTTAACAATAAATTTGGCCCCCTTGCTGGGCAACATTTTGGGGACTCGCATAAAAAAGCAAAGCCCGAAACGGGTTACGGACTATTCAAGGACTAGGCACGTTCGCGTTCGTGTGATTTGCATTTGGATGGTGTGGCTGCTTATGATGGGAGGGGAGAGAGGTAGTAAAGAGGGGTAGGATACAGCTGCGAAGGCCGCTGCATGGGGAACTCTTCGATTGTTATCCTCTTGTCCCTTTTTGTGGCCGCATTGACAGGCGTGTGGCTGGAGCGGAAGCAACGTCTTCTATGGCGCCAACATAGCTGCTGATATGTCGAGTCAATGTATGGGACTGCACAGTGGGGAAATTGAGTTGGGAACGGGGCATGGCGGTGGTTTCGTTATCGCCAGACATGTTGCAGTACTGGAGGAGGGAAGGCGGGAACTGATTCGCGTGCGCGCATCTCAACTTGTCCGCTTGTGCGCTTTTTGTGCCTTTGTCAAATGGCTTTATCATTTCAATGACAGCAGATCCGTTTAGGAGACTTGCTGCCAGCCTGACTTATGGCCAAGGCAAAGCCCCACTCAAGTGGGCCTGCTCTGTGCCCTGACGTGCACTAAGCCAATGTTCCTAACGGGATAGTTATTGAAAGCATTTAAATGCGAAATAAACCAACAGCCGCAAATCTCCGTTCCGAAACGGGCAACAGATGGCTGGAGATACCACATGCACAGTGGAACAAAGTGCAAAGAAATATTTTAATTATAAATACAGTAAAGATCAAATATATTCGATTTATTTATTATCCAATTTTATTGGAATTTTCATTCGTAAATCTAACAGCTCAAATGGGACTAGGACAGCGGAGCAAGCATCGCCTGCTGTCACGTATTCCGTCGGCGAGGCGCCTGAATCTGTCACTGACTTCGCCAGCGACTCCGCTTCCCGTCCAGACAGACAGACACAGAATCAGGACTGCAGGCCTGACAGCCTGCCAGTTCTTCAGCTCTCTCTCTCTCTCTCTCTCTCTCTCTCTCTCTCTCTCTCTCTCTCTCTCTCTCTGAGTCTGTCTGCCCGCAGATTTGCCTCAACTCACTATGTAAATTTTAATTTTCCACATAAAAATAAATTGTTTTTGCTAGACGTTGGCAACACTCTCCAGCATATGCAGCGTGTCTGGCATGCACACCATGCAAGTCTCCATGTGAGTGTATGTGTGAGTCTACTTGTCATGCAGGCATTGTATCTGTAGCCTTTGAATTTCCACAGCTTTCGGCTTTTCCCTGTCGTTTATCGTCTTACTGCAGAAATTATCCAGGCTTCAATGCAATGCAGCATATTGATTTTTGCTGTCTGAGCTTGCTGCTGATTGTATACCCTACACTTTACCCGCAAAGGTTGTGGAAGAGAGAGAGAGAGAGAGAGAGACAGAGACAGTATGCAAAGGAGAGAACTTCTTAAAACTAGGTGCATAGTGTAAATTATAGTTCATTATTTAGTTACTTGATGATCTCCCAATTTGTAACTATGTATGTCTTATATAGTGTCCACAGGGTATCTTAGAGTCATGCTACCTTGATATTCTTTGTCTGCATTTGTTTAACAGATTATTGTAAAATATGCAGAATATATATTTGATTGTCTGTCTCCCTTTGCTTCGCTATTTATCCCTACAACATCTGCATGTGTCCCTTGCTGAAGGAGGAACAATTAAGTAAAAATATTATATGAAAATGCTGCAGGAAAACGATTTTTACTGTGGTTCACAATATTCAACCCCAATATATTTATATATATTTATAGTATGTGTTATGAAAATATTATGTTGCTGGAGAGCTAAGTCTATTACGATAAAACTAATCACTACTGTAGAGAATTTTATATAGAAATAAGGCAAATTCTTAAAGAAAAACAGCTTAAAAAACATTGTATGATAAAATGATAAATTCTTAAAAGATACTGAATTTATATTTTAGTTATTTTATTTATTTTCAACAATTATAAAACTTGCCAAATGGAATCTCCTATTGTTTCTATATACATATTGAGTTAACTAAGAGCAAGTTAAAAGTTTTTCAAGTTCTTCTTTGCCAAATCTTAACCCTTGGAATGCAGTCAATGGATCGACTAGAAATTCCATTAAAATATTGACAGTTCACTTAAAGAGAGGGAGGAGAAAGAGAAGGAGAGAGAGGAAGAAAGAGAGTTAGAAATAGAAGCAGAAATGTGCTTTTGTCGATTTTGGTCTTAAGCCGCCTGGGGGAAAGTTTTGGCATAACAAATCAATTTCATATTAGCCCCGCTTTCTATCTATATTCCATATTTCATATCTCGTATTCCCGAGGTCCACTGTGTGTGTGTGCAGGCAACGAACCAACACAAAGGCAAATTCCCCAATAAGCTTGCCAGAAAATAACTTTTGCGTTGTGGATTTGAGTGCAAACTATAACAAGACGCTTAAAATATCAAACAAATAAAAATAGAATTCTACAAAAATTGCAACGCACAGAAAATTGAAAAGTGCTCGGGGGCGATTCTCCAACAAAAACGAAAAAGGCAACAAAATGGCAAAAAGAGCACACAGAAAAAAAAAAGTGAAAAGCAATAAAACTTTGTGAAGCTCTGAGCTTAAAATACTTATAACAACTTGAACTTGAAATCAAAATCAAAATCGAAATGGAAATCGACAACGAACATGGTATGGAATCAAAGTCTGCCAACCTGCAGCCGCATGCAAAAGTTGCTCAGAGTGTTTGCCTAATGCAGAAGCTGCTGCTGGCGACATTGTCAACTCAAACTGAAGCTTGCAACTCCGTCGGTGAGACTGTGGACTGCGAACTGCGAACTGGGAACTGCTGCTAACAAGCAGCAAATGGCAGCTACTACAGCTACTACAACTTGAGCTCGTAAAACTGCCGCCCCAAGGACAACTTTTAACAACGTGAGGTTCCGACCCCGCTCTCTGCATCGTCCAACTTGTGCTCAGTTTGTGCCTAACGAGGAGGGGGAGGGAGGCGTGGGCCATTTGATTTTTACGACCACTGCTAACGAGTTTCACTTGCAGTTGAGCAGCCATTGAGGAGGAGGCAGAGCATCAAATAAATACAACGTGGCGTATGAGCGATATGCCTAAAGAGGCAATCAGCCGACAGTTGCACGTGTAGAACCTGCAACTGTAACCTCAAAAGCGGTAAGTGCATTTTAAGCCTTGAATTGACAACTTTGACTTCGTTTAGTGAGAACTTTGCAAATTAGAAATAAAACTTTTCAATGCCGGAATCAAATGTTTTTGCCACTGAGAATGTTTGCGCTAATGGGGAAGACAGAAGTTTGCTAGAGATCAATGGGCTATTAATGATATGTAGAGATATTCTACATACATATATAATACAACTTATGTACTTTAGAGATAAAGATAATTGATAGGATATTATGAACTCTACATTGCACTGAGCACTTTCATTATAGAAGATGGAAGTGTCTGCCTTGAATAATATATTGCATAGTTTTATGTTAATTGCAATGTGCTAAAGCGTGTACACTGAAAGTAAGCTGTCAAGTATATACAACTTTAGTATACCCTGTCCTGCATGGACATATTGTTAATAGATTGATTGATGATAAACTCGTTGTAGTTCTGTTTTAGTTACTTTAAACAGCATTATTTAATTTGACAGACTGCTTCAGCAGACCTTTTTAGGTAATTCTTATTATTTGCATTAGACTTAGTATTAATTACAAAATTTAATTTATTTTATGCATATTAAAACATATGTATGTTTTCCATATGTATATTTATTTCTATATTTTACCAATATTTACCTCGTGTTGTATGCATAGTTATAAAACATTTACTTACACATTTCTGTCAATATTTTTCTCATGTGTTCTTCTATCTCTTACATATACCTTATTACTTCGTAGAGGGTATTTCAAAGTTCTATGTGCACCGTACATATCATCTAAGCCCACCTGGGCACACTATAACATTCAAGTACTTTTCGAACTTTTGCCACATGTTGAAAGTTGAAGTGTTTGGGGAGAATTTTTATAATTTTAATTAAATGTATGGAAAAATTGCAATTCAAACAAAAATAGCTTCAATTTTGAGTGTGAGAGGGGGAGAAGAAGGGGTGTGTGAGCTAATTTTCTGGTAAATTTATTTTAGACAGGAGATCGAAAGTTTTGCGTGCTCGTGTTGAAGAACTGCCACGCCATGGCATAAATTAGAGAAGCTTCCGTCTTTGTTGCAATTAGAGAAGTAGAAGCTAATGTTATTAAAGACAACGTGTAGGATACTATTTAGCAGGCACTTTAAAGACCAAAATTTACTTACTTTGGCCAGATTTTTTGTCAGTTTTGTCGATTTGACTTAGTTGGCAGAGGCAAAAAGGCAGAATGGTTGTGTTTATGTGTTCGCTGTGCATTCGTTGGCCGACAGCCAACAGCGAGTGCTTCAGACGGGGCCAACACTTTGGGCCATTGTTGAGTTGACACACTCACACACACACACACCCTGACAAGTTACAAGAAATACAAATACTCAAGCAAATAGTTTTTGACGCGCCCGTTCCGCAATGCAGTCGGTGTCACTTTGAGCCAGCAGCACAGCAGGAAGTCGCGCCCTGGTTAGAAAGTCTACTTGCTTCCCCTCCTCCTGCCCTGCCCCCGCCCTTACTCTTCTTCAGAGTGCAATTATTTGCATGCGGGCGAGTCGGCGACTACTCGGATAACTCAATCCGAAACCGACGAAAAACATTTGGGCCTAATTGTCCATTAAGTGTGCTCGACCTCGTCATAAATTCGCTGCCGGAAAAGTTTTCGCTCAACAAAAAGGAACTAAGCGAGAGTGAGAGAAGGGAGAGAGAGATATGTAAATGTAGATTTTCTGCAGTGCAATTTCGATCGCTTGCAGCGATGTTTATTAAACTTGCTGCTGCACTTCTGATAGCTCATAAAAATGTCAGCTAAATTAGTGATAAATCAGCAGGTCTCGCTCGACGGGCACGGCTCACAGCTGGCGCAACTTTGTGAGCTAAAATGAAGTCATAAATTATACGAACTAATAATTATATGCCATCAAATTGTTGTAAGCACAAGGCAGGCCAAGCCAGGCTGGGCAGGGCCATGGCAGGCCAAGTTAAGCCAGGACGAGGAGCCGCGCCAAGTCGAGCGGAGTTAAGCCAAGCCGGCGAGTTTAACGGCCAACATAAATTATAGACATTTAAAAAGGGGCAAAGAGGCAAGCAGGCATGGACAGGAGGGGTAGGAGAGGGGGGCAGGGAGGGTGACTGAGGGGGTGTGTTGCAGGCAACACTGCGTAGAATATGCGATTTTTATCACAGTTTATGCACTGCACACAAAGTTAACATAATAAGGTCAACACGCACAGCACCCGCAGGGAGAGCGGGAGAGGGAAGGGACTGGAGGCTGCTGGTATACTACGTGGTGAAGGCGACGCTTTAATTAAACGGCAAACGCGCGCGCTTTGCTCGCACTGGCACTCGCTCGCATCGCGTCAGAGAGCAAAGTTCGAGGTCATGAAGCAACGCCAGCAATAGGGGATGTTGAGGGGGTGCAGGGGCAGAGGGAGGAGGGCAAAACACGGCAATTTCGTTGCGCTGCTTTTCACAGTCGAGCAATTTGCAACAAAATTAGCCCAAACACTGCTGCCCCTGGTCGACCCTGGCCATGCTCATTGAGAATTAGCCAGCGAGAGGCAGCAGCCGAGACAAAAGATTGGGTTAAGCCGCTCTTCGCCTGTTTGCCTCTGTGTGGGCGTGGCATGGCTGTAAAACACACGTCAGACGGTCTATGGCTTGCTAAGTGAACTGACACTGTGGTCGCCACATGACAAATGCGTCGCTGCCTGCCCACGTCTCTGTCTCCTTCTTCCTGCTCGTAAAGTAACAACAGAAACGCAATGGGAAACAAGATGAAAAAATGGCGTTTAAATTTTGTAATTTAAATGCAAATTGACAGGCAAACGACAAACATTGCAATTAACGAGGGACTAGCGGGCGTATGCGCAATGTGCGTATACTCGTTGTCGTTGGCAATGCCTGAGACTGGCAGCACGTCGTCCACGCTGGCCACAACTTGACTAATGCCATGCAAGGCATTAGGCCTTGCAACGTGATGATAGGGAGAGAGAGAGAGATAGAGGGGGAGAAACTGTGGGAGTGAGAGGCAGAGACAGAAAGTAATTTGGCAAACTTAGTTATTTTTTGATAAATTGCTCGAGTTGCCACGAGAACATTTCAATTTTCAAGTGTAAAACATCACAAAATGGACAAATGCATTTTGAAAGAAATTCTCATTTCTACATTTTTATAAATAGTTCTTCGTTTCGTTTGTTTGTATGGCACATAAAGGGTTTTTGTTTCACACATTTTTGTGTGCTTGCTATCATTTAATTAATAAATGTGTTGAGATGAGAACAAACAAAGAAACGAGAGAAATAATTCATTTTGTAAGAATGAGGAAAGGAATATTTCAAATGTTTGTCAACAGTTTGAAATGCATTTGAAAACTCTTTGATAGCAAAAACCACAAGTAAGAGATGTTTAAAGACTTGTTGTATATGAAATAAAAGAAATGTAGAAATTTAGAGGTAGCTGGGGAAGAAATATAAAGATAAGCAGGAAAAATATAAAGATTTAAATAGAGAGAATGAAAATGTAACTATTGAGAGAAATAAAAATAAATAAAAAAACATCTAGAGTACAATAGGCACACAGTAAAAAGATAGCAGTAAAAAGAGCTACTAAGCAAGAGAAAAGAGAATGCAATGCAAAAAGAGAAAGGGAAAATAAGGTAATTGATAAGGAGTGAGAAATAATTAAAAGAATAAAAACACAAAGAGTTACAAAAGGATAGGAAGAGGAAAAGCATAGCATAAAGAGCAAAAGAACCACAAATTGATAGAGGGAATAAGCAAGAAATATAGTATTTAGGAAGGGGAGAAAAGTAGACAAAGATAGAGAGAGCTATCTTAGTTAAGAGTAAACGTAAATAGGCATGGCATGACCAGCTTTAGCTGTTATCAAATACCTGTACATTTATATAGCATATGTTTGGATTTGGCGTGTATGTTATGTATGGTGGTATGCAGTTAGCTTTTCCCCTTTCATTATATTGCACGCGGAAAATAGCCACATATATAATTATTCCTATTTCACTTTTCATTTTCATATCGAATTTCATAAATTGAAATAACAGGTTAGAATTGATTGAAAATTGAATGCGCTAGATAATTAATATAATTTGGAATTTCTATTTAACATTTTCAGTGAGCATTGATTTCAATTTTGAACATATTTTAATACCCGATACCCATAGGGTAAAAGAGTATTATAGGTTTGCCTAATGCAGGCGTGGTAAACCCCAGAAACTATATATGTTCTTAATCAGCATCAATAGCCGAGTCGATATACATAGGTCTGTCTGTCTGTCTGACTTTCCGCAAGTATGCAACACAAAATACACTTACCACTTACTACCATAGAAGTTATATATTTAAGAAATTGCTTAGGTTAGATGGGTAGTGGGTATATCACAGTCGAGCACACTTGACTGTGAATGTCTTACTAGTTTTCATTAAGCAATATATCGGAATCTGCTCGCGATGGTTCACAGTTGTCGCAGGGGGACGTCTAACTACATGAATACATATATTCAAAATGCATATACATATAAATGCACTCAAACACACACACACACTTATCTATATATTGTACATATATACATATTAATAAATAAGTAACTACTCTGTTCGGTTTGGCAGACCGCACGCAAGCCAGAAACCAGAGTAGCAACCTGTGTGTGTATGTGTGTGTGCGACATGGCGTGTGCCCCAATCAGAAGTGGAGGTGGGCAGGAGGAGGTGGCAGGTCAGTAAAGCCACTCATTAAAGGCATCAAGTGCCCACGCAAGCAGTGCAAATTGCAGGTCCAGGAATATTACGATTTCGTCGAGCTTCGAACTGTCACTGAATGCTTCGCAGTCACCGTCACCGTCGTCCTTCGAGTAATCCCCATTCCCCTCTTTGGCGGGTTTCGTTTGTTGCACGTTGAACTTTGAAGGCGTCGAAAAGGCCTAATTATCTTAATTAATGAGTGCGAAAGTGAAATTCGTGGAAGACAAATGTGCCAGCTCGGTCTCGCTGCCTCTGCCTCTTCTGCCACTGCTGCTGTCGATGTTGCTCTGCCAGCTCAGTCGACGCTCAGTTGGCGTGCACCGCAAGGACGTTTGTGGCTGCCATTTTAATTGTCTTTCTTTATGTGTGTGCCAGTGGCTGTGTGTGTGCGTGGGTGATTTTCATTAATACTGCTTCGTTTTTGCCGTTGCCAGTGTCGGTGGCTGCGGACGATTTTGGTTTATGGCCTGCGCCGGCTGCCTCCCCATGCCCGACCCGCCCTGCAGCGCAGTTGCTGCTGCTGCTGCTGCTGCTGCGGCTTGGGGTTTGCCACAAAGCGAGGCAGGAAGGCGCTGCCAGCCTGCCGCCAGGCAATCACTGGGCAGCGCGACAACAACAATAATAATGAGGCGCCGCACAAACAGACGGCGCAACACTTTGGCGGACAACAACAACAGCAGCAGCAGCAAAAAAACGAAATGCTAAAATGGCCAGTTGTGGGCTCTAAGTGGATGCTGTGGATGCCGTGGGCAGGTGGAGGGGGGCTACATAAATCTAGGTGTCTCTTGCGAGGGCGGCATATACAGTATCAATAAAGAGATACGTGGGTGTGATGTGCGTGTGTGGATTGTTTGTGGAACTTGAGTGCAGCGCATGATTTGCAGCGAAGAGAAATGACAAACGATGCTAGGTAAATAGTGTGGAACACAAGTGGAACGCATGCGGAACGTGTGAGAAAGTTCAGATTTTGATGTACCTCATGCATTAAATATGATAGATGCCCTTATCAGTCTGTGGATGCCAAGTTGTGATTGCGCCTCGTTTGCTTTTACCTCAGCAGCATCAGCTGCTCTTTCAGTACACTCCCCCCTCCCCCTGACATACCGCACACTTGTCTTGTCTTCCTCATTGAGTTCCACACAAACTGTTTCATTGCCAAAGTGTTCCGTCTCTGTTGCGCACTGCGCACTCGCATTCCAGTGCAGCTGAGCTTTACTCTCGCGAGAGAGCTTTACCATTGTGTGTGGAACGCGTGTGGAACGCATGCAGCATTGTTGCATCCGCACCCAAAACTAGCACAACAATTTTGACATTCGCCTCCGCCTCCCACTGACTGACTGACTGACAGACAAGTTGACAGACAACGGCGAGGCGAGCTTTAATATCAGTTTTCCATTGCTTGCAGAAATACGCTATTTATTTTGGTTAGGTAACGCGATTGGTATCGCAACAAATGATAAGCTTTGACAGGCGGATATATATAATATATATTTATATATAAAATATATATCCCCTTATTCTCCTCCTTTCTTCACTTTTATTATTTACTTTTCCTGGCTTTGTTTGTATTACGTCTCGAGTTGTGTGTGTCGTCTTCGGGTTTGGGATTGAGCAGAGCAAGTGCCTACGCAGCCGTCGTCGTCTGCTGCTGCTCCTGTTGCGTCGTGGTGGATGCCACTGAGGTGGCTTCGGGATTCTTCTCACTTATGGCCAGCCAGGGGCAACGCTTCTGCAGCTCCATGCGGTATCTGGGATGGCTGATGGCATAGACGAATGGGTCAATGCAGGCCACCATCTTGCACGTGCAGGCCGGGATCATGGTGGCTCCCGGAGTCAGCAGCGTCTTGTCCCCGAAGGCGCCAATTAGCGACATGACGCCATACGGTGTCCATGAGACGAAGAACAGAAAGCAAATGGTAATGGCCGCCTTGGCAATGCGTATCTCAGCCGTCTCCTTGTTCTTGTCCACATTGGAGCGCAGCGATTCGACATTCATCTTCTTGGCCTGGTCACGCAGCGCCTTCTCGTGACTGAAGACATGGCCCACAATCTGGCTGTAGTAGTACAAGATCATGGTGGTGGGGCAGACGAAGCTGAAGAAGAAGATGACGCCCACAAACATGCGCGTATCGAAGTTGTCGGTGAGATAATCAAAGGTGCACGACGTCAGATAACCCTCGGGCACAAAGCGACCCCAGGTCTCAGTATAGCAAGCCACGACGAAGGGCGTGGCGTACATGTAGATGAAGATGATCATGGCAATTGCTTTGCCATGCGTCATCTTGCCCTCCATGGGACGCGTGATCACATTGTAGCGATCGTAGGCAATGAAAGCATTCGTCGCCCCGGCTCCGATGCCCGTGTAGGAGCCAATCACGCCGTAGATCTGACAGCCCAGATTGCCCAGTGCGTAGCCCTGATTGAAGCTGTTGTAGATGAAGATGGGCGTCTTGCTCATCATGAGGAAGTCACAGATGGCCAGATTTATGACCAGCACGTTGGAGGGAGTGCGCAGCGACTTGGCTGCCGAGAATACCCAAATGACCAGTCCGTTGCCAATCAGCGACATCAGCGTGAAGAAGATGTACAGTGTGCCCAGCAGATAGTTCATCGATTCCGGCGGCTCGGGGTATGTTAACCAATGCTCGGGTATGTGACGCAGCTCCTCGGGCGGCACATTCCAACCAAGCAGTCGTGACTCTGCTGACAGACGCGCCTCCGGGCGCAAGGCCGTCGATATGTTGCCGATGCTACTTACATTGTACCATGCCATGTCCACAAGAAACCAAAACCGAAACCCAAACTAACCGAACCTGAGCCCTAAGCGAACACGTTGCTGGCCCGCTCGTTGCCCAAGACAAAATCAGTGGCCGCAGCACGGCAGCTTTATATGCGCAACGCGCTTGTCGTTGGCCGGAATTTGGAATTGGATTACCTCTATATATCTGCATCGGCAGCATTGTGGATTACGCTGTGGATTGTCTAACTAATCCCCTAGCTAAATTCGCTGAACTCGCTGCTTCGCATTGATTTTCTCGCCGAGGTCATCAATTGTGGCGGCATTTCAATCTGCAATCAGTTTGCCCTGCTTGCCTGCCTACCAGTGGGCATAGTGTCTATCGTGTCTATCGAGCGAATCTATCTTAAGTCCCCTAATTGATAGTGCTATGTCAGTTGCAGTCCCTGAGCAGTGCAGAAGGACTCTCTTGATTCTATTTCAATCAAAGGCAGAACTTAAGCGGAAATATTTAAGCTGGATGAGAGGTTTATCATATAAAAGGCAGATAAATATATGGTATACGAAAGTGATAAGCGAATTCAATATCTTAAAAGAACTTTTATAATCTTTAACTAGTTTTCTCCATTAAAATTATAAAAGAGCAGAGTTGAGGCAGAAACATCAGAGTTGGAGTAGGCAAATATGCTGTTATATACTCAAATACATATGATATATGTAAAAAGAAAAGTAGCATGTAGATGTGGCTGCTTGAAAGATCTTTTGTAACTTGAATCGATAGAAAGTTATCACGCATATCAGTTCCAAACTCTTTCCGATAATTGATTGCCATTGGAATACAATCCACACACGCATATAAACCAATATCAATATCAGTGTGCGAAGGTGTAGCAATTGTGCTGTCTGCCACGCCTTCTTATTAACTCGTAAAACAAAAAGTGTAGCATACATTTGCGCGCTCCCAAGGCGCTCACAAACATAAGCACACACGCACGCAACCGCAGTCGTATGCGTGTGTTTGTGAGTAATTATGTGACGCTGGTGTGTGCACCTACAATTTGGGTCATAAATCATATGGAAAAAGTCCACAAAGGCATGCAAATATTCCCTAATACCCCCGCCACGACGTCCCACTCCCACTCAAATTCATAATTCCAGCTTCATGCGTGTATATATGTGTATGTGTGTGTGTGCGCGCACATATGCCTACCAATATGCTGAAAGTACATACTATACAAAGATTGATTTCCCTTTGTTTGCCTTTTAGCGCTCTGCGATGTGTTCACCTCAATTCGGTTGCGCCTATGCGACGCTCGCTTTCTCCAAGGACTGACGCCCCTACCCTCCCTCCTCACCCACGCTCCTGTGCCACTGCCAACACATCTCCAGCTGTGCTGGCACATCAACTATAACACATGGCACAGCTCTGGGTGGTAATATTAAACGAGTAAGTATATTGTAGGTAGGGGAAAGGGAGCGGGAGCTGAAATAATAAGAGCGCATATTCCTCGCGTATTCCTCGATTCGTGCACTGCGTTTTTTGGTGAGGTGAATGACACCCGGACTACTCCCATGTGCTCTCCCTTGCATGGGCATGGGCGGTTGAGAGGGGCGGGGAGTGGTACCATTCTCTTGGATTTCCAAGTAATTAAGTACAGCTGTTGCCACGTGGCACGTGATTCCCCAGTGGCGTCCAGACACTGGCAAGTTGATTGGAGATTGCATAAATGGAACATGTGTCAAACCTTCTCTTTCCCCCTTTACCCCCTTGTCCACCTGTCATTCCATTATTCTCGTTTGCACTCGCTTTGCTAATTGTCGTCAGGGGGCGGTAGCTCTCTGATTAAAGGATTTCATTAGACGATTGCGGAAATAGTGAGAGCGACAATTGATGGCAACCGGAAATTGCCGGCGAGTTAAATGCGACAGGATTCCCACCTAGGGCGCTACATTAGGAATGTGATTAAATTTAATGCAATACTAATTACGCTGTTATTTAGATAGATTTTAAGGAATTTAACTGCGTTCCGATCTATTGTACATAGGTCATTCAAATAACTAAATGTTTAGCAGGGGGCGGATATGAACATTCCATTGGAAGAGCATTTTGTTTAAATTTATATACATATGTAGCTATTGCATATATGTACATATAACATACATATATGTATGTACTATTATAATATATGTATTATGTAGTATTCTGTATCCCTTAAAAATCTTAATACACAGAAAGGATTTTAATATAGTAAAGTAATAAAATAATTTATAGTTTTTAATTTTAATTTTAATTTTATCAGCATTATCAGTCTTCAGTAATGCTTTTACCATATACCCGCTACCGATAGAAATTATATATTCGAGCACACTCGACTAAAGCTTGCCTATTTGTTTATCGATAACTGCGTTAATTTAAGGGCATCGATAAGTTCGAGTTAAATATTTACATTTATTAAGCAGTGATTTATCGATTAATGAAGCCATGCGATAATTTACGGCGATTTAAGTCTTTGGGTAAAGATATAAATAAATAAATTGAAGAGTGGACGAATTAAAGACTCGTGGTATGCGTAAAATATTTAAAATATACTCGAAAAATAGTGAATAAATTCTCAAACAATTCTTAAATAGCACACAAATCACAATTAATGTAAAGTTCGAATTCTCAAGCGAGCACTATAAGCTATATTTAGATCAACTTTCTGGCACATCTTTTGTGCAGTTCGTGGTGCAGCTGCTGGCCATTGCTTTGGTTGTTGCATTCATTAACATTACTGTTGCAATTGTTGTTGTTATTGTGGCAGTAGAAATAACAACAAATGTTGCTGCAAGTTCGCATCGCTGCGTTTTAATGCTGCAGCCACAGCAGCGAAGGACAGCGCAACAACAGCAACAACTGCAAGAGCAACAATAACATTAAAACAACAACAGCAACATCAACAGCAGCAACAACAACAACAGCAACAACACTGGCAACAACAAGCAGCCTCTAAGGTATAATTTCAATTTCAACACTTTACAAACACGCCACAGTTGCGTCATTAACTGTAAAGTTTGCATGCGCAACGCATCTGCAACTGCAGCGATGTTCAGCTGTCTGTGTCTGTGCCTGTGTGGTGTATGAGTTGTTCTGTTTATGTGTGTGTGTGTATGTGTTTCTGTGTTCGGTTGTGTCGCTTGGTCTGGCACTTAGTGCGCTCGCTGACGGAAATGGCCGGCAGCAACAAGCGCGCCGTAGTCGGAGATGAGTTCAACGCAACGTCAGGTGCAGCAGCAACAGCAGCGGTAACAACAGCAACAGCAACAGCAGCAGCAGCAGCAGCAGCAACAACAACAGTAACAACGTTAACAATAGAAACAACACTGCGACGGGACTGGTAACCCTTCTGTTTGTTGTTCCATAAAACTTTATTGTTGCTTGTTTGCTGTTTGTGCCATCGCTGCAGCAACGCTTCGAGCCAGGCATCAAATCATTTCCCCTCTTCCCTGCCTTCTTCCTCTCAAACATCCCCCATCCTTTCTTCACTGTCCGTAAGAAACGTTGACTGACACTAGAGCGCGTAGCAAAAGCGCTAACAACAACACAATTGCAACAATTACAGTTTGCGAATCATACAAAGCGTGCGCTGAACAAGTTTTTCTCTCTTCTGAATCATTTAAGCATTACTTCTATTTCCTTGCTAGCGAATATTCCCGTTATTCGCGTACATTCCTTAGCAATTTCATTCTGTCAGTACGTAGGGAACATCTCCTGTGCATGTGAGCCAAGTTAAACTCTTTATAACTAAAGAATTCTGATTTGGCATTAGAGTTTGAATAAAGGATTGTTGATTATTTTAATAATGTTTGTTATTATTATTATGTTAACGTGGGAAGAATTTAATAGGGTTTTAACAAAAGTATGTATGGGATATGCTAAGTAAAGGAAGGTTCTTATAATATTTGGTATAGTTCCTTTTTGGATAAGTTATTTTTTGAATAGATTTATTTTTGTGATAGGTTCCTTTCAGTTTCCTTTTTGGTATAGATTCCTTTTAGTTGTTCTGTGAATGCTATCTATAAATCTTCTGGCCAAATTTGGTGCATCTAGCATTATTAATTGCAGAGATCAGCGCGTTTATACGGACAGAATGACGACTCGGCTGTTGATGTTTACAAAGAATGCAGCAGCATCTATTTATGCATAAATGAAAACGAAGTAAAGAATACAAAACACAAATTGAGATCAAGATTGGCTCCTAGGTAAATAAATGTATAGTAATAATTGTAATATGTGTGATATATATATGAAGTTTATAATGTCAATATAGTCAGCGAAGGAAATTGAAATGTATATTTTATATATTGCTTCGATATCTATTATTGAATCACACTCTCACGCTCGACTCTTCATATTGTACTTCCTCATTTCTGATATTCTATTCTCTACACATGTAACTACAATTTACATACGACCGCACAAGGGGTGAAGGGAGGTGACGGGGAGTGGGGACTTACTGCTTTTTCTACGGCAGCTTATTGAATTCCAAGACAAGCGCATCCAGCTGGGCATGCTCCCTTCTTCTCACACATGAGTGTGCGTGTGTGTGTTCAGGTGCTGCCGCTTTTTACCTGCATTTTGTGTGTGTTTTTCTCTCGCTGCTGTTGTCCTTTGCCGCGTGCTGTTTGCCTTGTGCTGGCAGGAAAAACGTGCAGCAGTCATGCTGCATATGCAGCCATGCCAAAGTCAGCCGCAAAGTGGATTCCTTTATCGGGCGATGCCATCAACGTTCGCTCTGGTTGGGGCCAATCTCGATGCGGATATATTAAACTTATTTTTACGCCAACTCTCGCGGCGACTTTTCCTTGCTCGCGATGCTCACTTTGCCATGCCCCCGATGCCCGCTCATTATTGCCACTGTGTGTGTGTGTGTGTGTGTGTGTGGTGTATGTGTGTCTGTGTGTGCTCTGACTTGTGCTTGTTCTTCTTCGACTTGCTGTAGCTACTACGACTTGGCTGGGGCATCACTTCCGGCCCGTGCCGCAGATTTAGTGAGAGCGATAAACTTGCCACCCCAAGGCGCTTTTCAACACTGCCAGACTGACACACAGACAAACTGAGAGAGAGGGGCGAAAAATAGAGTGTCAGAGAGAGAGAGAGGGGGAGAGAGAGGAAGAGGGAGACGGCGAGCATTGGAAAGGGACAGTCTTGAGCTGAAATGGATGTAAGCTTAATATTTCTCAACTTGAGGCGCTTGCCACTTCCGCACATGCTCTATAAGAAAACACACACACGTGCGCACACACACACACGCCCACACACACAGACACACACTCACGCACAAACATTGAAGTTTTTCGTTTTATTGCTCAGCATTTTATTGCACAAATTTTAATATTTATTTTAGCTGTTGGTTTATTTTTCACTTTGCCTGCTGGCAATGCCAGCCTGACTGAGTGTTTGTATTTGCCCCACGCGTGTGTGTGTGTGTGCAGTACACAAGTACACACACACACACTTACATGCTCAGACAGACGCCTTTCGGGTTGTCTGGCTGCGTTTAGTTAGCATTTTTCTACTCTCGCAGCCGCATTTTAATGTTTAACAAACCCAACGAATGAAGCCGTCGCAGGCGAACCCAAACAAACAGAGCAAAAGTGAGAGAGAAACAGCAACAGTAGCGGTATGTGTATGTGAAAGAGACGGAAGATGGATGCACGAAGCACGTGAAGAACGTAGATTCATTATCATTCGTTTCTTTTCTATTTGACTGTGCAGCGAAACTTTGTTGAAATTATTTTAGATTGTGCAAGAGTTTTTCCTCTGCTTGCTGCATTTTGCATTTGAAGCTGCAACATGAAAATGGTATTTTACTGGAACTTAGCTGAATCATACACAATTAAAATACCTGAGCTCAGCGCAGCGTGACTTGCAAAAAACTACGAAATCTTTTCAAGCTGTTTTTAAAATTTTTCCATAATAACCAAACGAATATTTTCTCATTTTTATACCCTTGCTGAGGGTGTATTTGCCTGTATGTTTGTTACACACAAGAGAAGGTACCTCTTTCTTCTTATATATGTTCTTGATCTACATGTCCGTCAGTTATTGTATATATAGTATATGTATGCACATTTGTATTGTCTAAATGTTTATAACACACAAGAGAAGGTACCTCTTCTACTTTTATAATATTGTCTTGATCTTCATGTCCGACTGTCATGTCACATTGTCTAGTTGTTTGTCACGAGAAGGAAGCTTCTTATATATGTATATTCCTAGTCTGTCTGTCATTGTATATATGTTGTTTTTCATAAATTTATCTATATAATTGTAAATGAAACAGCCTGTAAACACTCGTTCGATTCGCTGTAAGAGTATAAAAACTTTGGCATGTCCAAGTTTTATATTTTATTCTTGTTTGAGATTTGTTTTTGCCAACTTTTGGTCTGGCCAACTTGTTCGAGCAGGGCCAATTGAACGGCAATTGAACCGAGCCAACCCGTCGGCGCCTCCACTCGCGCATTTAATTAGCGCATTATTAATTGGCAAGCGGAGAGCACAAAGCTGTCCGGCTTTCATCCTGCTGCAGCCATGGCAACCTCATTACCACCTTCGCCACTCTTTCTCTTTCCGTCGATCATAATTTGCGGGCTTACACACTCCTTTTTTGCGCACTTAGCGTATGCTGAATTTATGAATAAATCATTCGCCCAGTTGGACATGGAGTGTGAGTGTGAGGGAGGGAGACGGAATGCATTTTGAGAGAACGGAATTTCAGGTTTCACGTGGTGCCGACTGACATCGGGCTTGATGCTGTGTTTTAATTAATCGAGAACTCGTAAAACTGTTAAATAAGTATAAAACGGCATATGGCAAACAGAGATCTGACGAGAACAGCGCCAACTCGGATGCATAAATAATAAGCGAATATTACAAGTGCTAGCGGCTAGTCGACTTCAAGGTACCCTGTACTTGAGATGAAACTGCCATCCAATCTTAGTAAAGATCCAAATTTTATAATTCTCAATAGAGAGGCAGAGCAAAAGAGCGAGAAATATAAATAACATTATTTAAAGTATTTTTATATTTACTACTTATATCTAAGTAACCTCACAACATATTACATATTATATTCCCTATAGATTACGTATTCCATTTCATTCATTTTAGTGAGTGCAGAGCATTAAAATGGGCGCTAATGGGACTACAACGCGCATACCTGTAAAAACACGCTCTTTGTCAGTTGTCAAATTAATTTCGCTTTTAATCACTTGAATTATTTCCTTCTGCTGAGTAATTCTCTCTGCTGGTATTTTAAACGTCCTCTGGCTATTAAAAATAATTAATATTTACATTTTCTTTATCAATTATTGAATTTTGTCGGCTTTCACTGCAAGCAAGGTAGAGTTGTGACTTCGTTACTCAGTTATTGCAGAAATAAAAAAAGGAGGAATGCGATTCGACTACTATAGAAATCAATTCACAAATTGCCCTGATAAATACCTCAATAAAATATAAATTAAAAAGAAAGGACCCTTGCAGGTTCTTATATCACAGTTTATAGGATTACTTATCGAATATTCCAGTTCCAGTTGCAGTGTTGTCATAACTATTAATATTTATCAAGTGACTTCAAAGTACTGAGAAAAAAATATTTTTTACTTGTCATTAAAAAAATTGAAGCGAGAAACTTTTGTGAATTAAACTAAAATCAAGTTGCAGCGTCAAAAGGCTACAAAAGGTGTTAGGGTGTCTAACTAAATTTTAAAGAATTTATATAAGAAATTGTTTAAACTTTTCCTTAGATTCGACTGATTCAAAGATGGCTTCGGCTGCTTCAAATAGGTAAAGATTCTTCAGTATCATATTTAATGCGTTTAATATTAAATTTAATTTTAGTCCGGATAGTTTTGAAGTGGATCAAGCTGAAGACGCCATGGGAAGCCATCGCAAAAGCAAGAAGAAACGCCGCTTGAGCAGCAGTAGCAGCAGCGAAAACAGTAACGAAGGAACTGGTAGCTCCAGCGGCAACGAAAGTGATAGCACCAGCAGAAGTGGGACCGAGGAGAGCGAAAACAGTTCCTCAGCCGAGTTGGAGTTAACTGCCCCGGTGCCTGCCGAAAATGAAGAACTGGAAACTGACCAGACCGAGGCTTATGACAGCGATGACATTGAAGAGATGTGCAACACGATTGATGAGTACTTCAGGAACAAGCTGATGAATAAGCTGATTGCCGAGTTCAAGGTGGAGCTGCCCGCCATCGAAACCGGGCTGAGTGACAACAATCCAAATGTGTTGCGCATACCTAGTTTCATGCACGTCGATATAGAACCCTACGAGGCGGACACCTACACCAGTAGCGTTGATCCGGATGAACTCAGCAATGATCCAGAGAGGCATTCGACGTTTCTGACGCAATTGAAGACCACTATGCGTTGGCGTATCAGTCAGGATGTCTCCACTGGCGAGTTGTTCAAGGAGTCCAATGCACGCTTCGTGCGCTGGTCCGATGGCTCGCAAACCTTTCATGTGGGCGCCGAAGCCTTCGATGTGGTGCAGCATCCCGTCTCTGGGAATCAGCATCAGTTGTACATTCGCCTGGGCAACTACTACTTGCCACAGTGCTCCATAAAGGAGAAGCTAACGCTGCGTCCCAAGCTGGAGTCCAACTTTGCAATGAGTCACATGCAGGGACTGCGTCGTCGCGCCTTCTACCGCCCATTGAGCGGCTCTGTCAAGGTGCTAATGGATTTGACCACCAATCCCGTGCTGAATCGAAAGCGTCAAGTGCAGGAGGAAAAAAATCAGTTGCGCAAGGAGAAGTGGCAGTTGCTGCGCGAACAGAAGAACCTGCACAAGCCTTCCGTGACCCCAATGCGTCACTGCACTGCCGATGATTCTGATGAGGAGAAGCGCACCTCATCCACCCGCCAAGAGGCGGCACAGTATCGGGATCTGCCGTCAGTCAGCGGTGCTGGGCATGAGGCCAAGCGTAGTGCAGGGGGAATACGCACGAATCGCAACACAAACATCAAGTTTGCCAAGTCCAATACGGGCAGCGATCCCCAGGATGACTCCGTGAACGACAAGGAAGAATAAGAAGATGAAACCGAATACACAACTGTTGAGAATTGAGGGATTTCTATCCAAATTTCATTTCGATGAAATAAATCTCAATTCCGATTCGAATTAATTAAAATTCTATTTGTGGTTTCGATAAATTGTCGTAACTTACCTGAACTGATCCAAATTTGAAGCTAATTAATTAACCGCAGAAGCATCTGCCTTCGTAGCCTTTGGTTTAATTTGCGAAATGCCTTCGGCCAAGTGGCGCATCACATTGGTGACCAATCTGATGGCGAACCTCATTCCCCCGGCACCCTCTTGCTTCCCTTTGTTGAGCACACAACCGGAATGCTTTGTATCAAACGGAGAGGAGTGTCAAATATTTAACACTCCTAGCTTTAGGGCGATTTGCGACTCAATTGCAGCTCAAGATTATCAAATATTTGTGAATTAGGGATACGAATAGAGAACTAGATAGTAGAGGTAGAGCAGGTTGTGTATATAGGATAGAAAGTCGTAAAGTTATAGATATATAGTATGGATATAAGTGAAGTATGAGTAAATAAAGTGATAGAGCGATACATAAAGAGAGAGGGATAGATGGATAAAAACAGAGGCTCACAAATTTATAGAGGAATATACAGATATCGAAAGGTGGGTATATACATATATACGATAGATAAATGGATATAGATATAAAACTTATGTAAATAAATAGCTAGATAGATAGTTATCAAGATAAATTGATAGATATATCGATAGTAAGATAATTGGTGTGTAGAAAAAGATGATAAATAGATAGAGACTTTCAGAGATATAGAAAAAGAATGAAAGAAAGAAAAAAGAAAGAAACAATTATACCAGATGGAGAATAAAAGACAGAGAGATGCATAAAGATACAGTCAAATGAACAGAAACAGAGAGAGAGAGAGACAGAGAAAAAGTCAAATTCTCAAGTTGAATTATCACAACTTCATATTTAGATTGAAGCCTCTAGTTAACTAGCTTCTAATAGGCTTATCGATATTTTCAGTTAATGTTGTTGCATGCAAGAGTAATGCTATAAATTATAAACAATGCAGGCACACATATACATATATGTACATATGTGTGTAGGTAGTGGTATAGTTAGTGTGTATATGCAGTTGTCACTATAATTGCCCCATTCATTTGCTCACTTCAAGGTACACGGGCTTATTACAATGGCACAGCTTGCTATTGCTTTTGCTCGGCCTGTTGTTGTTGCTGTTGTAGTCTATATTGTTGCCATTGTTGCTCTTGTTGTTGTTGTTATTGTGTTACGCCTTAACTTGTTACGGACTATAAACTAAACTGTCACCGATTTGGGCCGATTCCGCATGGAAGAAGAGGGTGAAGTGGTGCATAGAATTTGTGTTTGCCGACAAGTGTGTGTGTGTGTGAGTGTGTATGTATTGTAGTAGGTGGTGTGTCCATTGTGCTAATGCAATTTGGCCGTCGTGCAGCAAATGAACCTTGATTATGTGTTTATTAGACACCAATTTGCGCCTCTGCAGCAACTGGTCAGCAAATGTCGCCAGTTGTTGCCGCTGGCCACGCCCCTTTTGAGGTGTGTTGAATACAGTAGTGCAGCTCAAGCATTGTTCACGCATTGTGCATGTGTCGTCACGTTTGCATCATTTTTGTCCGCCTCCTAGACAGAGTTGTCTGTCTGTCTCTGTTATAATTAGATACACACAATAAGCCGGCACTGACGAGAGCAAGTCAGGTGAGTATACAGATTGGCTCTACTTATATCGATTATGCTCTGAAGTGATGCCATTGTTACTTCAAAGCTTTGTGGGATGTTCCTTGATAGTACCAGATCAGCTGCGTATCCATAATCAGATACTTAACTTTACCTGCCATATTCCTTACATGTCATGAGATACTCGACTTGTCCTCTGCACTCTTCTACGGGCTGTGGCACGACACTCATTAATCCGACACTTGTGTGTGCTGTTGCCGTGTGCAGCATACGATACTGTGCAGCATGTTGCCTGTGTTTGCCTGCAAACTAAGACAAACACAATTAGAGTCGAGCACTCAAATTTATTTACAGCCCATAAACTAAACACCCATTCGACCCGACACACTTTGAGCCCGTGTGTGTGTGTGTGTGTGAGTGTGTGTCGCTTACTCACAGTTTACATACCTTGCAGGCATTAATTATTTATGAACCGACGGGCAAGTAATAAAATTACAAGCAAACTGCCGCAAACCGAATCGTTTCGGAACCCGGGCAAAATTACATTAAACTTGCAGCCAGGCGGCCAAGTGGTCAAGTAATTAAAGGCCATAATAAAGCTAAACTTACCAGGGAAAGACAATATTTATGTGCCGATGATATGCCGCAATGAGACGACTTAAGGACAAACCACGTGTCAGTTGTCAACGCTGCAATTCGACGCAGAGTCGCAAACAAGACCAAAGAAAGAACCGCAAAACGAGCCGTGTATGCCTGTCCATGTCCCTTACAGAGACACACACACGCACACTCACATACACACGCACACACAAATGAGTATTTTGTATGTTCTTGTTAACATTTAGGTTTGTCGGCCACGCCCCTCGCCCCTCTAGCTGTCTGTCGAGGACATTTTGACTTTGTACATTTTATGTCTTGCGGCGTGCATTATAAAATTAGTGACATGACAGTCACAAAATCGCCTAATTGCCCTGGCGGCCAATCGGCCCTAGGGCGCCCAACGTGGCCCACCACATTCGCCCTCTCTTTCGTTTGCTAGCGACAAGCTCAATGACAGCACGTAATATTGCCATCTTTGTCTGCCTTGTTGTCTGTTTATGACAGTTTTCACGTCCTCACATTAACAGTTAACAATTTCTGTCTGCAGAAGAGTGTGAATTGTATGTGAGTGTGTGAGAGTGTGTGTGTGCTTGTGTGTATGTGTGTGTTTATATTTAGCTAATATTTGTTTAAATCAATGGTGCTTAGCCCGCAAATTTTCGGCAGCAATTTTATTATAAGTGCTCGCATGGCATGCAGAGACGTTTCAATATGTTTTAATGAGGCTCGCCCGTAAAATTGAATGTGTGAACTCTGCAAAGTAGCGAGGGTTGCTCGATAAGTTGTTTTAATATATATTATGTCTTTAATTATACTTGAATAAAAGAATGTTTCATATTCCTCGGCTGGAGTTATTGAATAAAAACTGAAATATTTATGATGTCAATTTATTTTGCGTGTTGAAACCTTTTTCTTTCCAATTTACTTTCGGTATGGCTTAAACTCTTCGATCAACCCCCTATATGAGTGTGTTTTAGTGTCATTACTTTAATATTCATTAACAAACACGCAAGCACTTTCCACTCGAATGGACCACAGTGCAAATAACACCGACACGCAATAATAACCAAAACCAAACCGAACCAACCCGACCCGACCCAAAGAAACCACCTAACCCCAACTAACACATAGATCTACACTTGCCACAGATGAGTATGTTGGCAGCAGCATACACAATTCTCTATTCATATTTCCATCGTCCGAGCCAAGTACTTTGTCAAACTGAAACTTTCGCCCCCGCCCCAGAAGCCGAAATTAATTTCGTACTGACTTATTGTTGGAATTGATTGCACACTCATTTGCTGCAGCATTTGCATCATTTCATGCAGCAATTTTGCCAGAATATTGTTGGGAAATGAAGTGCTAAAATAACGTATTATTAGAATGATTTCCATTTGTGCTGTGAAACTATTAAATCTAAAGCTAAATGTAGCAAATAAAGGTGTCTGATTTCACTGTATCGAAGCTGAAATACTAAAATACTTTGATTTAATGAAGTGAAATTAAAGTGTGATTAGAAGGGAGTTCAGCCAGTTTATATTAATTGGTTGCTGCAATAAATTGAGTCTGGAGTCAGATTGAAGTAACCATAAAGAAAAGAGATGTGTGTGTATTCAGTATAGTTGGCTTGGCTGTTATAGCTGTTATAGATTTTCATTGGTTGTTACTTGTTTGATGAATTAAGGTTTGGATACTTGTATATCTTTATGTATGGTCATATCTTATGTTATCTCTGAATTTTAGCTAGTATCCAATAACTTGTTATTACTCTGTCAAATTTACCTTTGAAAGTTACTTAGTTACTGAGACTACTTGCTTACTTCCCTTCATTAACAGTCATATCGAACTCTCATTTCAGCGGTCTCTGTCAGAAAGTAACTTTACTATGTATTCGTGGATCAAATGAAAATAATATTAAACACAAAACTTACAGGCCAAAGCATCTCAAGGAGAGAAAGCCAAAGCCAAATTCTGACCCGTAGCGAAGTCGTCTGTTTGACTTGTTCAGTTTCAGTCGCCATTGCTGTTGCTGTTGCTGCACTTGCACTCACAGTTGCCCTCACAGTTTCAGTTGCAGTTTCCAGTTCCATTTCCAGTTCCTAGTTCCCAGTTCCAGTTGGCGTTGCAAGTTGGACAAACGTGGAAAGGCATTTTGCCCATTTTGCTGTTGACATTTGAGTTTGCAGTGTGAGCAAATTAAAGGATGCAGGCCAACAAGCACGGCACCCGGCAGCAACAACAACAACAACAACAGGAATAGCACCCTCAACTGCTGATGATGATGGTCAACTGACAGAGGTTGGGGGCATGTTCATGTCACTGCGTGTGTGCTCGTGTGTGTGTGAGTACGTGTGCAACGATTCAGTCCGTTTGTTTAGCGCCAGCATAAACAGTTGTAACAGTTGGCACTACAAGTCCGGAGAACGGCGAGGGACGTGTCTGCACACCCACACTCACACACAACAGCAGTAATTACATAACAAAAGTGCATGAAAACAAATAGGAAAAAGCAGGCCAACAGACAGACATTTGGACAGACAGGCGGACAACTGGCAAACTGGCTGGCTAAATGAGTTATACAAATAATTACGCTCTGATTATGCGGGACACGTGCAACATGCCAACATCGAAGCATTGCATACTTTGTCTGTCGGCTTGAGGTTTGAGGCTGTTTCAATTGGAGCCTAAGAAAATCAACTTAAAACTTACTAACGAAACAATTTGCAGTCTTTCATACGTCGAGCGAATCAATCAAAAAAACGACTGGGAGAATCAAGTTGGCAAACGCATCATTTTTATGCACAATCTGGAAACCAAATCAAAGATGAATTTGCATTCTGCTTAGTTATTCAGTGAAATCTATTGCTGATTGAAGGCTATAAAAACGAAGATATCAAGCTGAAGTTGTGTCCTTACTTGGGGTAACCTGGCAACAATGTGTTCTAGAAATAGCAGAAGAAACCTCTCGAATGCCTTAAAAATTCTCATGGAAACTATGAAAAATAACCTAAGAAGTCTTACGTATTTATTTATAAGAATCTAATCTATCAAATTCAAAATATGAACACCGACACTTAAAGAAGAAATAACTGCATCTAGAAATTAAGATCAACAGTTATGCAGACTGTGTTGTGCATAATCCAGTGCAGAATCCAAGGAATCTACTGCATTATATTACGCATACGCACTGTGGCCGCAGCTCATAACCACAATTGTTAGTCGGTAAATATGTATTGTAACACCAGCTCACACAAACACTCAGAAACACACTCACACACACAGACACTTACAGATATAAGCACATAGTGGGGGAGTGAGGGGGCAAGGGTGCCAAGGGGCAAAAGCGTGTGATTTATAACTAATTGATGAACACAATCTCATGCAATGCCGGCCAGACAACGCCCTTTGCTGACGAGTGGGCGTGGCGCAGAGCCAGAGATCCAAGCCAAGCAACGAGTTGAGTGAGTACAGTTGCGCACACAAGGTCACCCGAGTCGGCGCTCGTCGCCGGCGGCGCTGCTGTCAAATTGATTCATTCAAGCGTTTCCCTTGAATAATTTGCGACATAACCGAATTTATTATGCCCCGAGCGATTGTGGCATAACTTTAACTTGGCCGCCTGACTGCGCACAATGTAAGGGCAAGAAATAAATGTTGCAATAAGGTAAGGGAAGAAGGAAATTGGGATAACATTCAGGCCGCTTGAATGTGGCGCTTACGCATTTCCGTTTCCGCTCGTAATCAAATTAAGTTCAGTTTTTATGTAGCTTTGTTTAGCTTTTGTTTTTAATTGATGAATAAATTTAATTGAATTTAATGGATTTTGTTGCACGATGAATGTGTGTGTGTGTGGGTGAGAGTGGAAAAAGCCATTAGGCCAAACACACCCACACTCGCACCCACACACACACACTCGCACACCCACACATTCGCACGTTCACTTAACCCGCGCCTCTAAAAAGGCAACCTTTCTGCCCTTCTACCCACAGAAACAACAAAACCGAAAACAAGAACGATAACAACAACAACAGCAACAACAACAATGCTCTACTCCAACTGGCATCGCATTTTAATTGAATTTCAATTGATTGCAAAAATGTTCCGTTCGATACCGCAGCCAAATTTCATTTTAATTAATTAGAATTGATAACAATAACGCTCCCCGTCTAAATAATAGATGCTTTAATGGCTTTCGCGTTTGTTTCGCCCCCATTTCAATAAATTTTCTTCGCTCTTTACTGCAGTATGTGAAAAAGGGCTGTCACTTTTATTGGCTTTTAGTTCTGTTTAAGGGTTTTCCTAAATGGAAAACTCTCGAAGTTTTGTGTAATCTATAAAAGTTTAATTTAACTATTCTGAAAAAGTTATAAATAAATTGACATATTAAAAGAATAGAACAAAAAATATAAAATAAATAAATAATTCCTTTGAAAGTAACAGAAACTCATCTATATTCGCAATTGGCCAATAAAAATGTGCTAAAAAATTGCACAATCAAAGCAGCATAGCAAGAATTTTACAGATTTTTGCACATTAAAAATATGTTTGCTACTTGACTAAAAGGTTTGCCAAAAAATGCCGTGCTAAAAGTTATTGCCAAGTGAGTAAGGGAGAGGAAGGGAAAGAAGGAGGGAAAGAAGGGCGGAAAGAAACTAGTAAGAAAGCTACAGTTGAGTGTGCTTGACTGTGATATTCCCAAAACAATTTATTATAACTTCTATGCTAAGCTTATTTTCTGCTGCATACCTTGCAGTGGCTTGGAAATCAGTGCGTCTTAAGAATTATTTCTTAAATAACTTCCATGTTAATTATTTGATGGCAACTAATTTTTCAGAAATCATTTAGGCGTTGATAGTTATTGTGTTTACCAATAATTAACTGTCCTGCATAAAAATTACGCTTGAAATTGGGTTTTTTTACAATTTACGGTGACGGAAAGGGGCGTGGCTAAATCTGAAATAAACTGCGTGCAAAATTTGAGCATTTTTTAATACATCTTTAGGCGTCCTAGCTCCTTCAGTCTTGAATATCTAGAATTTCATACGAATACACAGATAGACAGGGCTAAATCGACTCACATGTTGATGTTGATTAAGAATGTATATATTCTGTGGGCTCTGCCACGCCTCCTTCTGCCTGTTACAATCATTTACGGTTGGCACAAAGTTATGATACCCCTCTTCCCTATGGATAACGGGTATAAAATGCCGCGCGTATGCAGCTTGGCAGCGAAGCAACATCTATGCTACGATATTCAATATGTGTGAGTGTGTGTGTGTGTGGGTTAGTATGCTTGTGTGTGTAACATGCAGAATTGCTCTGTGGCCAAAGCTGCGGCATCGTCGGCAAATGCAGCGCGGAATTTGATAATCAATTACCCAGCCGGGAGCGGAGTCCACAGTGGGGCGCGCTTGGAGCTCCGCGCTGGAGAGATTTCGTGTCTGGGCCACATATGCGGCACATTTACTGCAGTCAACTGCATAAAAGGCAATGCCAAAGGCCACACGGAAAGCATACAGAACACACACATACACACAGGGACAGACACACCCACACACAAAGGCTCTTATGCTAGCCGGGTAACAAACACATTGACACTTTACTGGCAAATACAAATAGAATGCAGAGAAAGAATACACTTGACTTTACACAATGTCACGTATGAGTAATGTTTGTGCATGTGTGTGTGTGTGTGTGGCTTGGTGACTGTGTGTGTTATTGTGCTTTGTGTGAGTTTCTGTGCAGGTGGCATTGCATATAAATATCAAATGCTCTTACATTTGTTGACATTTTTCATAACAGATTGCAAATTGGTTGTCTGCTTTGTGCAGCTGCTGCTCGCCCCTGTATCTGTAGCTGTATAGGTATGTGTGTTTATCTGCACAGCCCACTGTAGCTGTATCTGAATCTGTATCTCTAACTCCAGCTGTGTATCTGTGTCTTTACTGGTGCTACCTTTATCGCTCTGGCGCTATTTGTTACGGAAAGCCAATTAATAAATTGAATGCCAGCAATCCTAAACGGAGCAGCCCACAAATAATATTCGTGCTCACATGTGGCCACACATTGCTGGCGTAGGGATCCAGATTTATAGCACTGCTTGCTTCCGATTCAATTGAAACAATGCCGACAAGCTCTTGCCAGGGACGCCACAATACAATAGAATACAACACAATACAACAACAGCATTTGGGCTTATCTTAATTTGAGCAAAAACAGAACACAAAATCTTTGCTGAAATATTGTTCATCAACCCCATTTACTGAGGTATTCGACTTTCATATCAGGCTGACTGCAAAAGATTTCTTTTGTTGTTAAATACTTTGATAGAGCTTAGATTTGTATAGGTTTTCAATTAAATATTCAAGTTATGTGGTTTCATTTTCTGGATGCTAAAGCCTTATCTGTAATGTTTTTCAATTTACAGACCTCACATTTTCTGATCTTCAACGGCCCTTTCCTTGTACTTTTTATATCTTCAAAATATTGAAATATGTATTCGATATTTTCCTTAGATTCTTTCACGACTTTCAAGGCTACTTTAAATAATAGTTACTTTTTTCTTTTTTAACATTATAGTCATATGTAAGGAGCTAAGGATTTCAAAACAATTTATAAACTTTAAACATAATAATATTATATAAACTGAAATATTTTTATATAATCCCCACTTACAGTGGTCACTTTGCTCAACTATTTCCCTGGCAGTTGTTAATCAAATCCGTGAGGAGAATTTCACTTCATTGTTCGGGTATAGTTGAAAACATTTAATTAATTTCAGCGAAATGTTCTCGTACTTCATTCAGCTCAACATTGCCGTTGACTACGTTGGCATTTCACTTGCCCATCGGCTGCCACGCCCATACGCCCTTGCGACACACATTGCTGGTGGGAAGGACAGCAGCGCGAGGATTATTCGCATGGAGTGAAGCATTTAAGCGCACTAATACCGATTTACGAACGCCTCTGCCACGCCCCGGCTATAAACAGACCTCCCTTCCCCTCCCTGCCCTTCCCTTGTTGCCGTGCAGCGGGCTTATTTCCATTTGTTGGGCCAATAAACCGAAATAAAATAAAAAACAAAATAGAGGCGAAGTAAAAAAAGAAATGCAACACTTAAAAGTCTGTAAGTTTTTCTTATTTTTATCTGTTACTTTTTACTCTCTACTTTTCACTTTTTCTGCTCTGACGATACTTGTAACCAAGCGACCGTTGATAATGCCCGGCCACATCATTATCAACGGTCGAGGAAGTGGCAAAGTTGGCATTTCTGATGAACCGCAGCCGGAAAACAATGCTGGACCAATGCGACGACCTACCCGAGTTAATCAAATTAAGTTTCGCTCGTCTTTGTGAAGCTAAAGGAAACTCAGGGTAAACTCAAGGAAACTCTGCAAACAATGCCACATGGAGGGGGAGCATAAGGGCAGAGGAGACGCAGACGAAGACGAATGGACAAATGGCCGCGTAAATTAATCATCTTTTCTTTTATTGTTGTTGGCCTGTTTTTTTGCTCAGCTTCCGTCTGTTGTTGTTGTTGTGTTTCATAGCTCAAGTTTGGTCAAGCTTTGGCTTTGGCTTTGGCTTCTTGTTGTTGTCCTGCAATTGTCGCCAGATCCTTAATTCTGTCTTGGCAAGAAACGAGAGTTGATCTATAAGTATTCAATGTTTAAAGCTGAAGAGTTTCTTCTTGATCTGTTGAATAATTCCAAATAATCTTCAAATTTTATAAAGATCTTTGTGTTGCTCATACCTTCATATGATACGTCTTGGACATCCGGATATATGCTATTTACGTTCCATAAGCTGCTTTGCCACAATCTGGGGCAAATGCCAAGTGATGTGACTGGTCAGCGCTGTTGCTGCCCCTTTCTTTCTTACTCCCTTTCTCCCTTCCACGCATCCAACTCGTAACTCTCGCTGGCTTTTCTTTGTTTGTATTTGGATTGCACTGAACTTTTAGCTCAGCTTTATACTTTTTTTTCACAGTATTTTTTTAATCCTCTTCTTACGTTATTTATGCTCCTGCGGTTGGTGTTTTTTTATTTTTATATCCTTGGTCATCCTTTGCCGGCCGAGAGCCAAAACTTATTACGGAACTTATTAACAAAGTCAACACGCTTTTGGCTTCTGCACTGAGCGCAAAAAGTTTATTATGCCGCGCAGCGTTTTCCATTAGCAGCCGCCCTGGATACTCTATCCTGGCAGTAGCAGCCACCCCTTCCCCTGGACACCCCTTCAGCTACTGCCTAGTTACCAGTTGACGCGCCGGGTCGCAATGTCGTCGCCACTTTTCGGGCCCTTTGACGGGAAATGTTGTGCATTATGGGAAAACTTGCTCAGATTTCCGTCTCTTCCGGGGTGACATTTATTCATTATGATTTGCTCATTTTGCAGCGTTTCTTTTTTCGTAGTACTCCCACTCCTCCTGCTCTTCGTGTTGGGGCGGGAGTGGCAGCCGCGTTAATTGGAAGAGTTTTCGGTTCCTTTATTTGCAAATAATTAAAAACTCTCGAGCAGGTCGTCAGGGCAGGGCGGCAGTGTTGATAAACGCGAGTTGTTAATTTATTTATTGACCCTGCTCACACTTTGCGCATAATTTCATTGCTGTAAATAGAAGAAAGTTTTGTGGCCACTCCTCCCCACGCCCTTCCCCCGTCCATCTATCCCTTTCAATTCTCTAGCCCCTGCTCGATGGCATATTCAATGGGTTCTGAAAACTGCCCAGCCATCCACATTGATTTGAGTGACCCGCATTGGGTTTGGTTGTACCCCGGAATCGCATTGAATCAGCATTTTCTTCAACTGATTTGGGTACGCCGTGCTTGGGTTATGCCGGGCTACGCTTGGTTAATTAAGCGGGACGTTTTCGCTCGGTAATTTCATAAAAGGAAATGCTTCAATGCGTTGGCAAATAGACTTAGTCCCCCCCTTGCCTTCTTCCCACACTTGCCAAAAGCAAAGCTATTCGATCAGCTTAAATATGTATTCGCTTGGGGTAAATACAAGTTGCACACTTTAATGTCGATTTAGGTGAATTTGCCTCAATATAAGTGTGGTATTAAAATATTTCCTTTTATGGCTTGACCGCCATATCATAATGAACGAGCAATTTGGGATTCGCATCGCATCAATTTGATATGTATTAATCGCATATGAGTTGCGCCGCACGGAATTGTATTGAATTTCCAAAGAACTGCACTTAAATTTGCTTGGCCACTCTCTCTCCCTCCCCCGCTCTACTCCTCTCTTTCTCCATAAGTTTGCCTTCAATTTGGCCCGAACTCAAATATCTAATAAATATTTATGGCAAAAAAATAATAGCCAGAGCGATAAAATTGTTTGGTCGACCAACGCACAGTGCCTCACAAACATACACACACACATACACACACACTGTTTATGTATATAATTGCATACACACAACCATTCACACACAAACACCCACATACACACATGTATACTTCCAAGCATTGTAGTTGTTTGTGGGGGAGCCATTGCACTTTGCGGGCAACCTATTGACTGTGTGTGTGTGTGACTGCAGGTGTATGTGTGGTATTTGTGTCTATATGTGTGTATGTATGTGTTCAGTTTTTGCTCGGCCTTCGTTTGCTTGTAGCTCAACGTAACGACCATATTTGCTTGCCCAACAGTCCGTACTGCATTTTACATGGAGCAAATAGTTTCACTCACTCTCAGTGCCCATTATGCCCGTAGATTGACTTGTTCGACAGAAATGTTTTCAAATATTTGTATTATTTTTAGTTTATGCCATAAACCTGTTGATTCTCCAATCTGATTTCAACTGCACATTAAAAACCAGCAGCAATTATCGGCACACACACAGTTATTAAACAGGGAAATATGTTGAAAAAGTTGCAACTTTGAGGATATATATAGTAGTACACAGGGCCGTAGCGACGGTGCCGCGGCCTCTTAGTTTAATTGCGCTGCTTTGAATATATTTAGTTTATAGAACATTTCACAAAATGAATAAATCTTATAATTATCTTGTTTATATCTAGATTATATATTGGCAAAATCATCACTAGTTTTTAAGAAATCTATATTTCGGCCCTCTTATTCTTGATTTATAATATTTCTAATCCGTTCAAACAATATTGCTCCATTGTACTTCGTAATTATTATACCCATTACTTAGAAGGCATATCAGTCTCCACACAGTATGAATATATATTCCAGCAAGGGGCCTCTGTGTGGTGGGGGCCCTTGTGCAACGCACACTCTGCACATGCCTGGCTACGGGCCTCGAACATAGATATATATACATAAATATACATGAATATGTATTGAGAAAACTGTATTAATTCATAAATATATATATTAAAATATTTTCCAGTACTCTCTGCAACATATCAAACGTCTAGGTTGCTCGTTTATAATAATTTAAAAAAATTATTGCTTGACTTTCTTTTGATACCAAACTGAAGTGAATTTTCTCTTTGAATTTATTTTACAATATGTTCATGCAGAAGTCAAATAAATTTTTGCTACACTTTTCGTTTGGTCTTGAAAATTCTTGAAAGCGCAGGCATAATCTTGTTTCGCCTATTAAATTAAATTGGACATTTAATTAAAAGCGAAACGGAAACATGCGGGAATATTAAAAAGAATTCGCAGATTGAAGCAAAATCACTTGAAATTCATGACATGACGGGCTGCTCAAGACGTCAGGAGGCCTAACACTTAAGTGTAGTCACATTGTGTGTGAGTACGGCTGTGAGTACGGGTGTGAGTGCAAGTGTGAGTACGGGTATGGGTGTGAGTGCGAGTGTGAATGTCAGTACGAGTATCTTGTATTTTGATCATAAATTAGCACTACGCGCCACTCTCGGGCAAAGGCTTTTGCCAGAGAAACCTCGGTCTTTTATTTATGCGGAACCGGGTCTCTGGATTGCCACATGAGTGTAGAAAATATCTTGGCTCGGCTTCTGTGCCTCTGCCTCTGATTCTGCCTGTGTGTGTGTAATAAACGAGGCCTGGCAGCCAACGACTTGTAAATGTATCTCTGCTGCCGACTCTGCTGCTGCCACTTCTCCATTTCCGGCCTTGCTTGGCTCGCTCCACTTTCTGCGCTTTTACGGCCTGCGCGTTTCTTACAGCTTCGCTTTATGCTCCAATTATAAGCAGACAGCGCTCAAGCGTATCCTGTTCAAACAAGTGCCAGAGTACATGCAACTCTGCAGGCTCCCTTCCTCTCTCTCTCCCTCTCTCTTCCACACTGATTGGAGTCCGACTTCAGTTCGCTCCACCCCTTTTGTTTGCGGTTTACTGTTACTTTGTTGATTTTGTTTGTTTATTTCCGCTAAATTAATGGCGTCCACTGCTGACACTTCCGTTACAAACACACACACATATATACAGTGAACACTACGTTGTGGCTCCAGGACTGGCAAGTGGCTGCGTTTAATGAAGTTGTGGTTAGTTGACGTAGCACTCAACTTGACTCGGCACCACCCGCTGGCTGCCCACAACGATGCGTACGCCCGACAGTAACTGGCAAACTCCTGCGCCCTAATTCCCCCTCAGTTCCTCCCCTCCCCCCCTCATGGCACACGTTACTGTGGTACCCTTGTTGTTAATCAGCATTTTGCCATTATCCTTCTACACGCGCCTCTGATTATGAACATCATTAGTTACTGCTCGCTGATTCTGTGCTGCCGCATCGAAGATTTATGACTGTGCAACAAGCTCACTTCCGTCTTCTCTATCTCCCTCTGTCGCTCCCCCCGTCGGCCTGTCTCTTCTCCCATTACATGTTGTAGTTACACTTAATTTGACATGCATAATTGTGGGTGCGGCTAATACTTAGTGTGTCGTTACAGTAAACTTCGTGTCTTTGCCAGCATCTTCTACTTCTCCTCCCCCTGCTGTCCAGCAGCCTTGTTTGTTTGTATTCGCAGGCTACTCAGGCTGGTCGAGAACACACGTGGCGATAAGCACCGCCAACAGGTTGTAATGACAGCAGAATTAGGCGATAAAATATGTGGCACAAGTAGTTAACATTCTGCACTTAAGCAGTTTGACACCGTAAAATGGGCGCAATCACAGCGCAGCACAGCAAGTGGAGTTGCCTAAACTTATATTGTTTAATTGTTGCTAAGAAGTGGCCAAACAGTGGAGAGATAGTTTGATGAACAAACTAACTGGTTGTCAGATAACAAGAGTATTATGTTGATTATAAGAATTGAAAAGAAACGAAAAGAAAAAGAGATGAGTCGGAATCGAGGACTCTAATACTATTAACATATTCCCCACTATTACCTTAACTACCCACTTGTTAGGGTATACAAACAATACCTGTGGCATATATAAATAATATGACTATGCAATATATAGATAACATGAACACAACAGTGCTCTAAGAACTTCGATTCGGGTTTCCTTCTCAATATAAAATCGCAAGTTGTTTTATTGTGATATTTTCTCCAGTTCCAAAATTTTCTTGTTGAAAAACACGTCTTTATCCTCATGTAAATATGTGTGCATGCCTGTTAAGGCTTTATATCCAGGCAGATGCACAGATTTTGCTAATGCCCGGAGCAGCATAATGGGCGGCAATTTGTTGAGCAATAACTTTGTATTGTTTTATATGCTTGAGGCCTATTCTAGACGATTGCAAGTTGTTATTGCGCTTCAGCTGAAGTGGCAGCCGCAGTTCACTTCAGTTGACCCCATTGTCAGGGCACTTTCGCCTTCCAATTCCCTTCCCATTTGACCACTCCCAGCCTCCGTTTTGGTGCCAAGTCGATTCACGCCAACTGTGCCTGGCTACGCAACGTGTCGCTTAATTGATAACGACGTCAACAAAATTGACGCCATGGAGGCAAGTCGAACGAGTATAGCAACAGCACGAACAACAACAGCAGCAGCCAGCAGCAACGAAGAACAAAGGGCAGGGGAAGAGGAAAGGGGGCAGGGACAGCGTCGGGGACAGGGGCAGCAGCAAAAGCGTACAAACAAAAAACAGTTTTCAAGTAGAGCGGCCACTTGACATCAAAAACATGCACATGTCCAAAACAATATGGCGACCGACCATACCTACATATGCTTGTGAGTGTAAGTGAGAGTGTGCCTGTGTGTGTGAGTGTGCTGTGTCCTGTTCGATGAATGGTTGTGAAACCGGAAGTAGCCAAACACGAAAGCGCCAACAGCCCTGGCAGAGCTGGTTATGTCTCCCATGAGAATGTTCCGATGTTTTTTTAAGAGCAACAATTTTCCAAACAATTATTACAATTTGTATGGCCAATGCTTCGATTTGTGTCCGTCTGCCAGTCGCTCTGTGTGGGCTTTTCGCCTGTATGGGCCTGCGGAATGGCTCTTTAATTGGTGCTGCAGTCAAAGGTTAACAACTAACTTTTTTGATTGCCACAATTTTCGTACTACTTTCATTTTTGGCCATTGGTTTGCATTGAATGTGGGTCTATTCTAGTGAAAATTTTGTTGTTCGATTCTTTAAGTGTTGTTAGAAATAGAATTGAATTTAAAATTGGATTGGTTATCGAAGTGAGAATACCCTACAAAGGTATGTCAGCTTAAGGAAATTACTATCGACTTACCAAGTGATTAATTAAATTGAAACATTATTCTGGACATTAAATATAGATTTGTTTGTAGTTTTAGGTTTATACGACATTTATCTTGCCAACAAACATTCTTTGAACCCATTGAATATGCAACACATAGTGAAAAAAGGTCTCCCCAATGGAATTCGCAAATAATTGAAAATGTTGATTTGTTCTTTGTTATCCTTGAACCAAATTTTGACAAGTAACAGAAATATTTACACTGGTTTAGGATAAACATACCCAGCACAAAGCTAGTAACAGTCGGGAAACAGCGTGAAAGATAATATATTCCAAATATAAAAATAAATAAATATTATATATTCAATATTCTTTCATTTGAAAAACTTGCTGTACTACATGAAAGTGTACACTCTTCCTTGTAAACATACATTCTCATATATCACGACGTTTCCAGGGTAACTGACGTTCGAATCCTGATTAAACCACACATGTTTATCTCTTTACGCGTTCTGGCGTGAAATTGTTATAAATTTGGGGGAGAAAAAGTATTTCATGCGAAATGGAAGTGAGAAATGCAAACACAAATATTCATGCTACATCCCCCTATCCCTTCTCCCTCTCGATCTGTGGGCGATAAAAAAGAGAATGAGAAGAACTTGTTGATGCATTTGAACGATATTCCACCGCAGGCTGTGGAAATTTATGATTTTAATTGGTTTGGTCAAGCGGAAAATTCAAAAAGCGTTGTTAATACTTCTGGCGGGGGTTCGTCCAGGCTCTTTGGGCTTTTGTAATATGCCCTCGACTTCCTTTTTCGTTGGCCGGATTATTCAATATTGTATTTTACTTGCGTTTTAATAATTTATCATATTGATTGTATCGCCCCCACCCGACTGGGCAACCAGTCATTCTCCCCTCTTAGAATATAGCAAAAATGGAAAGAACTCGGCTTTAGTTGGCTGGTTTTTTGTTTGACAAATGTTTGCATTATAAATGTACTGTGAAAAAAAGTTTCAATATTTTCACATAAAATCGCACGTGAGTTTTGACTGACAATCAATTTGATTTGCGTCTCAATTATTTGCATATATTCAGTTTTTGCCTTGGCTGCAGTTCGGTTTTTTGCCAATAGCCAATTTTCTGATCATTGCAAAAGTTATCAACGAATGAAAGAAGTAGCAAGAAAGCTAATTGAATAATTTTCTGCGTTTTTTCAATTCCTTTTAGCGCTTGTAGGTTTGTTCAGTCGTGAGAGTGAATTGCGAAGTTGTTGAATTAAATTACACTTGATTGAGTAAAATTCAATTAAACAATATTATTTAAATAGTTGGAATTGCGGTATTTATTGAAAATGTTCGAGTATCAAAGATATTCGTTCATACATTCCAACTTTTTCCACGTTTTTCTCGAGGCAATCTGATTAATTTACGACACATTCATAATAATCTATTGTATCCATAAAGCTGCTATCAAATACATATATAATTTATTGATGTGGTTAGCCTCTGATGGCTCAATTAAGAACAGCTTCACGAGAGTATAAATACAGATATGTTATGCCCTTATACACGTGCTGTGGCCAATATAAAAGTCATAGCTGCACATTACGTATACGCAGTGTGTGCTAATGCCTTTTCATGAATCTTATTCTGCACTTTTGGTTTTTATTACAAAAGCGCATGACGGTTGCCAATGACTATGAAAAGTGTTATTCGACATGAATGAGTGCGGCTGATTGTGGGTGGTAGAGAGTGAATAGATGTGAGTGTGTATGTACATATAGTATGTATGTGTGTGAGTGTCTGCATTAGTGTGCGAAGACAAAGCTGTAAAACAACAATGACGAAGACAAAGCGCACGGACACGAGCCCATAAATGCGTGATGACAAAGGCATAAAGTGTTAACAAAAATACAGACAGCATGCGGAAACACACAAATAAATACACACCCACACACACACACAGACACATGTGCTTGGCTGTGCAATCGAACGGCAAACAAAGCAGAATGTTGTCTGCACATTAACAATTTCGTATTTACAGCTGCATTTTCTGCTGATAGAAATGTAAAACCAGCAGAAAGTTAGAAAGAGAGGGAGAGAGAGCAAGAGGGAGAGAGGAAGCTTGGGAAATGAGTTGCACAATGAATCGGATGAAAGCCTAGGGACTTGGGATTACGAAGCGTGTCTAGCCTTTAAAATGTGGCTAAAAAGTTGAAAACGAATGCTCTGAAAATGGGATGAGGTTGCAAAAATATGAATGGTAGGCTGTATAGCACAGGTACACATTATAAATTGGAAATAGGAATATATGAGACAGAAGAACAGAGAACAGAGTAGTGAAAAGGGAGAAGACAAGGAGAAGGCAGTAAAAAAGAAAGAAAGGTGGTAACATTGAGTTGAATTTCAATACTTAAATGTTAGACTTTCTGATCTTGTTGATTATAATCATATCGGTGTTTAAAATATATAATTGTATTTTATATAAAAATTCTTATTTAGGTTCCCTAACGTTCCCATTTCCAATTGATTTTAAATCTCAATGGAGTTCAAAGTATACACATTTCCTTACTTAGAACTGAAGACAATAATCATTCAGTTGATAAGATACATTTGTAATTGATTTAAGTGAATTTGTCAATTCTGTAAAAAAACAAATAAATTAGTATTGTTGATTTGGTTTTCACTTGTACTTGAATTAAATTATTGTTTTAATTTATTTAGTACGCGTGCTTATGTGATTTTCGCATTATTGTTGCTGCTGTGCGACCTTTGCCGGCCATTTTGTTTTATTTATTTCCCCTGTCCATTGGGCTGCATGCGGCAATTGTCGAACGCGAATGCGAAAGTGGGAAGCAAAACAACAAAAAAACAAAAAAAAAAAGGAAAGCAGCAGCAAACAAATAAAAATATTAAAAAAACAAGAACAATAAAAGTCCCGCTGCGCCAAGTGGTCGGGGGCGTCCAGAGCAATCGAAAATCGACAGAGTACATTTTCGAAAGGGAAACGGCTGGGAATGGCCTTTGATTTTTCTGGCATTTTCCGGCATTTTCCGGCATTTTTCGAGGCATTAAAGTTTTTATATGCGCATTTTATAGTCTTACACGTGTGTGTGCAACAGTGTGTGTTACTGTGTGTGTGTGTGTCTGGTACTTCAAAAGCGCTTTAATGCGCATCGACTTGTTAGCGCCCACGCATCACTGTCCCTACCTTCATCCCCTGTTCTCTCTGGCCAACAACTTGGCCAGCATCAGAAGGCATTGAGTACGTTTCGCGTGGGTGTTGCTTCTCTTGGTGCTGGTTGAAAAAAACATTCTTAAATTTAATTTATCCTCTTGGACAGAAATAAAACTACACACAAGCACGTTCGGGGCACATGTGCCGCCTTGCCCTGCCCCATCTTGTCCGGGGAAAGCAATCGAGCAGCGACACAGAACAGACGACACAGAGCAAGCAGGGGAGTAAGATCAATTGTCATTTGATTGAGCAGCGAGGCGACAGCCAAGTGGCAGGACACTCGAATAGCGAAGCGAATTAGTCACTGAAACGGAATAGTTCAATGGCATCTTAAAACGGTTTAATTCTCAATTCAGTTTGTGTTTAGTTTTTTTTACTTTGTTCCAGCCAAGCAGAAGTGTAACTTGAAAATGCTTTTTATAAATTCTTTAAAACAGAGAGAGCAGGTTCTCGCATTGGGTGCGACGTTTGTTTGTTTGTTTATTTGTCTGCTCGCATGAGAGACGCGACCTTAAAGATTGTTTATCCTGCACTCATTTATATGCCAATCACGACTGGTTATACTTAAAAACTTTTTGTTTGCCTACAAAAGCGGACGAAAAAAGTTATTATAAAGTTGTGCATTTGAATTTAACGAGCACAAAGAGGTTTCCCAGCTCGCTCAGATTGCTTGACCACTTTTTAATGGTCGCATATTGACCCAGTTGGTTCCTTATGTTGCCCGCAGGCAAAGGTAGTTCGGGTTGTTTACAAATTCACTTCAATTTATGCACGCTTGAAAAAGCGAATATCATATTGGGACTACTTTTGGAATTAGCAGCTGTTGGAATACAGTTAAAAGTAATGTTGTGTGTACGTGAAAAAGTCTTTAAAGCGCTATTGCAATTTGACTGTAAGTCACTCGAATGCTTAAGTTGATTTACAAATGATTGAGCAACTTTTCTGCTTAGTTGTATTGTTCTTATTTATTATTAATTTGTTTTATTAGTGATAAGACTATAAATGGTAGCCAGTTATAGCCAACTAATGCGTGCTGCATTTAACATATAGGATAAGAGCTTTATCTGCACCTTATTGAAATAATACTTTTATGAAAATTAGAGTATGGTAATGGGTAGAAGGGTATAATAACTTTGTGCTAACTGCAAATGTATGTAACAGGTAGAAGGAGACGTGGCAGTCCCCACAAACTAGATATATTATTAATCAGCATTAACAACATGGTCAATATAGCCACGTCCGTAGCTAGATATGCTAGAGCATATCTACATTGTATACAAATATTAAGCTTAAGTTGTTTCTCGTTTCGCAGCATCGGCACTCTCGCAACAAGAAGAGTGCCTCTCCTCCACGAATATCGTTTTGAGCAGGTGGGTATCGGGTATATCACAGTCGAGCATACTCGACTGTATGCATGTTAGTTATGGTCCACTCATAAATATTTAAAGTATTTGACCATGCCGAAACTGATTGTATATTCTATAACATTCATTCTCTGTCGTCTATTGTCTACCAGAAGTGCTGAGTCATTAATTGCATGCACAACAAGTCAGGCTGACAAATGAAACACAATCGGGGCGAGAATTCGAGTTGAGCATTCGAGAACAGAGGCGAGATGAGGCGTGGTGAGGAGAGACATGGGGTAATAATATCGCTCATGAAAGTGCCATCGTCATCGTGGCTTAACGATGTGCGTAAATGCAACGCTATCGGTGTCGATGTCGACGTCGATGTGGATGGGGATGTCGATGTGGTTGTGCATGCAGACAGGGATGTGGATGGGATGTGCCAGTGGATGTGGATGTCAGCAGCTGCCATGGGGCTGCAAGCACGCCATTTGCCAATAGACGGACTGATTGATGGTGTGGCAGCGAGTCATATATCAAATCAACATGTAAATGCGCAGACGCTGCCAGACAGACAGACAGACAGACAGAGAAAGGCAGAGAGAGACAGAGACTGGCAGACAGAGTGCCAGACTGCCAGACTGCCAGACAGTTGGCCGCACGCAAGCAATTTAAAAACCCATTTGTCTGCATAATGTGAGAAGATCCACCAAGGAGGCATGAGGCGTAACCTTCGTTTTCTTTTCGGACCTTCCCCGCCACATATGGGCGAACGAGATGACGCCCAAGATAGTTGGGGATACTCACGAGCAAGGTGCGCGGTGCGCGGTGCGAGCGCTGCCTCCAAATAAAAACATGGCCTACGACACGCCACACAACAAGATGGCGAGCAATCCACCCTTTTGCCCTTCCTTCCCCCTTCTGGCTGCGTGCGAAATAACTTCATTTCCGCTTGACCCGCCCAGGACACAGGACTCTGTTCACATGCGTGTAACTATGCATGTCTGTGGGCTGCGCTCTGCCTCTGCCTCTGCTGCCCAACAGCGCGTTAAAAATTCAATTTACACAATTTTGAACGCAATTAACTTGGAGCAGCGCCGGTTTCACTGTGCCCCCTCAGTCGCTTCCTAACAGTTCAAGGGGCACGCAACACGATGCGCTCACACTTTCCCCTGAAAGCGCTTCATATGTGCGAGTTGCGTTGCTTTGGCTTTCTGTTTTATGTTCATATTTTATGCATTAAGTACTCTATTAAATTTTTGTTGCTGCTCTTCTTCTTCTGCTCTTTCTTGGTCTAAAGGCTTTCCGCCAAGACCAACATGGCTATTGTAGTGTAAACTACTTGAGCACACACACACGCATGCCAGTTAACCGGTTTGTTGGATGACCCTCAGAGATTGTGGCAGGGGCTGTTTATGGTGTGGTTACCACTCAAATTTATAGGGTACTTGGCATGAGGCTTTTATCGCCTAAGCAGCGAAACTGCGATATTTATTGCATTCAGATGATGCTCTACACAAGATGAGCTACAGAGAGCTACACGGTTATTGAATATGCGATCATGCAGATAACGTATACGAAAGAAGTTCAATTCGTTCTTTAAGTTCATCTGTGTTCTGTTCTGTAAGGGTTTGTTCTCTAATTGAAGTAGTGTAGAGTCATTTTGCAAGTTAAATTGCAATATTCATAACTTTTCTTGATACTCTCTCTTTGCACAAGCAAATGGAACTACATGATATACCCAATACTTTTCTAATAAAACTTTACTTTCAAAGGGTTGGATTTCCACTTTCTATTCCGCTCTGTTTTGCATATTTTCTTTTACTATTATTCGCATATAGGGTATTCAAAGCTTCGCTGTCATGTCAGTTCTTTATCATGTTATCTTCCTTCATTGATGACCTCATGTGACAAACAAACTGATATGAAAATGTTACGGAAATCGGCTTAAAATGTTCCCCCTTGCACATCCAACTTTATTCAACTGACAGATGCATCCCTCACCCACACACACACACACATACGTTCACACAGTCACGCAGTGAGCTGCCGTCGACAACGCGTGCGTGATTTATGGTCTCGTAGAGAGAGAGAAGCGAACACCTTCTGAGGGCGAAGCAAGCGACTTATGCAACTAATGCAACTGAAAGTCGCGGGAAAAACCGTTATTTACGACACGCTGTGGAGAAGGGGTCAATGTGGGGAAGGAGAAGGGCAGCGAGCGGAGGCGGAAGCACAACATTGTTATTTTCATGCCTACCTGGCGTAGTTTTTAAATCATTTTCGGTATGCTTATGCTTTCTTACTCTCTCTCTCTCTCGCTCGGCTTGCCTTTCTCTACATCCTTCTTTCTCGCTCTCTCTCTTTCTTACGCCCTCGGCCATTTTGCATTGTGCAACGGTCGACAATGGCGTCCGCGATATTCGCAAATTATGTTACTTCGGTTAACTCGAATAAATTTCTCGCAAAGTGCTTGCGCTGCTGCTGCTGTTGCTCTTGGCCCCCCTCGCTCTCTCCCCCTTCCCTTCTCACCTTGCACATTCCGCCCACAAATCACAAGCAAATTAGGTGCGGGGCAAACTTGTTGAGCAGCAAGTTGTGCACGAGTCCAAAACTTGCCGCTAATGAGTAAATGTGGCAAAAGTTTAAATTAATTTTTTGCCTGAAATGTATTGCCAGTTCCAATTTCCTTTATGCTGCGCTCTAATTATGCTTTCGACACTTGCTGAACCCGAGTCGAGTCCCCTGGCATTTGCCGGGGCCATCCATCTTGTCACATACGCCGGCCCATGTACGACCACGTACGTACGAAAAGTTTTACACCTTCTCCTCCTGGGCAGGTCAAAGGTGACCGATGAGCTCTCTAAAAATAGATGTAAAATCCACAATGCAGCCGGAAGGCTGCCACAACGAAGCAAGCAGCACCACAAACGATGGAATCTAATCATCGAGGTCATCATCATCATCAACCACTACGAGTCAGCCATGGTTGGGGGTCAGCAATCGCTCGGAACAGTCATAAAAGGTCATAAAAAACTAGAAATTTCCTTGCAGCAAAAACCGACAAAGATGCTCAGCCTTAATGGTATCTATTTTCCCTTTCTCTCTCTCCCTCACTCTCTCTCTTTCACACTCTCTTGTGTTCTATTTTACGTTTTTTTCATCATAACAGATAAAACGGTAATTGTATTTAGTGCACACAGAAGAACTGATATTGTTACCTCCTTAACATAATGAGAAAGTTAAGCGGATTCTGTATAAAATATAAGAGTGAAAGTTTCTCATATGGAACTTATAAGAAATTCAACAGTCTGTGAAACATCAAAGAATGTACGAGTACTTCGACTTGAACTCCTTTTAAACTTAGAATACGTTTTAATCAAGTTACTTCTTTGATAATTCTTACTTTGACATATAATTTATTTATTACATAAAATAAGGGAACTTTCAAAGAAACTGATAGAAACCCTCTATACACTATGGATTTATTTTTATCGCTACCTAATCAAAAATGTATCTATATTCTTAACTAAAATTATATAATTTAATAGAATTTGATATTATATTATACAAAAACATAATTTTTTTTTTTTTAAATTATATGTAATTTATTTAAATCATATAATATAAGTGAAAGAAAGACATTTACATAACTTAATGTTGCTTGAACTTATTCTCTTGAGAACCAACTCCTCGTTGTTAAGCTCTGCACCTCACAAAGCCATTGAACATAACCTCTGATGATGCATATTCAAAGCTGCATCAAATTAGACAATAATTATCGTAATATATACAACAGTAAATTCGATTTATTTACACACAAGATGATTATAAGCGCCTAATTTCGAGTAATTTCGGTCATTCGAGTCGAGCTTTGTCAAATCAACTTCCATTAAATGCGCTTAAAACTAATGAATAGGCGACGACCCTCTGGCTTTGGCCTTGAGTCTATTGTATGTGTTCACCTGGCTCTGAAATATGATAGAATCGAACAGCTTCAGCTCGGGCCAAAGTGGGGCAATATTGATTGAGTTGAAGAGGCTGCTCCGACACTTTGTGGGGGCGAAACTGTTGATAATCTTATTGCCGCATAATTGAATATTAATTTGTTCGCTTCGATTGCCTTTACGATATATTGAACAATTGGGTTTGTTTATCGGCCAGGCATGAAGAAGGTTCTCTCTATGTCTGTGTGTGTGTGGTGTGCAAGTGTGAGGTTAGGGTTGAGTGGCTTTTGACAGACGCCTTAGGCGTTTCGGTTTATGTTGCCAAATGTCTCAAGCATGTGACTGCGTTGAAGTGTCTGTGTGTGTATGTGTGTGGGTGTTGCCATTTTGTTTATGCTGCGCATTGCCCGTTTCCCGTGACCCTTCTCTATTTGCGATATTTGTGTTAGTGTTCGTGTTTGTGGTATGCGGCACTTCATGCATCGCTGTGTCGCCTTAGCTGCCAATCACAACTGCTTGACAAATTGCTTTTGGACTCGACTGACGTGTTGACAGCAGCACCCACATCCCTACCTTCCCCCACTCCTTCTCTGCCCCTTCACACCAGTCCGGCAAGAAACCGTTCCAGTGATAGACAGTAAAATATATCTGAGAAATGCATTTAAAGTAACAGCCGAGCTTAAAATGTTGTTCAATGTGAAGACCTGACACTGGGACAGTGTTGAAAAATTCCCGCCACGGCTGCCCAACACTGTTTGGCTTGCACAGTCGAGAAGGCGCAGACAAACAGCCAGCCAAGGTGAGCAAATATTTAGCGAAAACTTGAATGTCACTCGGGGCCAGGTGAAAGTTGCATTTGGCGAAAGGAATGACAAAAAAAAACAGAGGAAGAGCGAGATAGTGAAAGAGCGAAAGGGAGAGACAGAGAGAAGGGAAAAGAGTTGGAAAATTACTTTTACTTGCTGCCATTGAGCATTCCCCGAGGATATTTCTCGGTTTTAAGTGCGACGTTTGCATTTCCTCTGACCGCCGCGTTGCGTTTGCCCGCCTCAAAAAGTGTCGGTTAGTTTGCCTTTTGTTTCTCTGTCAAAGCAGTTCAAGTACCAGCTGTGCCAGAGATATTCACATATGCACAAGAGCTGGCAAACTTTATTTGGGTCACGACATGCCATCATATTCTGGCAATCCCCCCGGTCTCATGCCTTTCCGATTCAAGATTTTCCCCCAAAAAAGATTCTAAAAGCATTTCATATCATAGAACTTTGTTCTATAATTTAACAATGGTTCATGAGTTCAAATGAGGTTTGCCTGTTGGTTGCAATGCGAAGAGTTGGTCACAGTTTTTGGCATTTTGAAATGCACATAAGATCCAGCAGGAAAGTCCCATTGAAGATGCCCCAAAGGGATTGTAAAGAGAGATTTAAAAAGGCATAGTTTTCTATATTTAAAAAGAGTTTATGCAGATCTTGTTATTAGTGGAGTTGAATGCGTCGATTCTTTCTACTTGAATATTGTTTAAAATCTCAACTCCTTTTTAACAGAATCTTCCCGGAAATGTACTGTTTATTGAGGCGCTCTTATATTATTATGTCTGTCGTGTAATGACTTTATAAAAATGTACGGAAATGTGCTATATTTCTCTCCCTTCTCCCTCTCTCTCTCGCTGTATAGCAGAAGACGTCATTATTTCATTTCCATGCATACATCAGAGGAGGTTGTCTGGATGCCTGGCGAGCCTCGAGCCCGAGCCCAGCGAGCTACGAGGCCGAGGTCAGGTCACCGTCTGGGAGGGCTCATCAGGCTGTCGCCAGGCCGTCTCTGGCAAGGGAGTGTGACATAATGTGATAAATGATGATTTTATAATCGTTTGCATGACACGTTGGTGTACGTATGTGCCAGCTTATGTGTACATAGAATGTTATATAGATACATTCCAAGCTGAGTCCCTTTCCGGGCAGTGACCAGCTACAGTTTTGGTTCGTCTGCTGAGCCACTTTCCGTATGCAGGGCTTATCCCAAGCCTTCTACTCACTTTCGTTATGTACTTTAATTTTAAAATTGTCTTTCCCTGTTTGTGTGTGTGTGTGTGTGTGTGCAGCAGTTGTGTTTCCTATGTGAGAATGATAAATTATGGTTTGTCTACTTTTTGATGCAATATGATGTCCTTGTCGTCTTGCGAACTGCAGACAGAGCTGGCTGCCTGCCTCAGCACCACTTCCTCTATCTCCCCTCTGCCCTCTCTCCTTCTTGGTTCTTGGTCGTCCTTCTGCTGTCGTTGTCAGAGGCCTCGTTGTCTCGTCCCATTTTTGATTAATTGAATTTCACTTTGAGACAAATAGAAATTTTCATTTCGCTCAACTCTCCGGCGTGCAGACAACCGTTTGTTGTGACACTTTGTGTTGAGATATTTTCAAAATTGAATTATTACCCAGCAAATGTGATTTTAATTTAATTAAGACAATTTCAACTGTCGCCTATAGGCAAAATATGAAATCATGTGCCACATAGTTGAAGGTGTCAAATGGGGAATGAGTTTTTGTCTATGCGCAAATTGATTCGTGAATTGTTGCTAGAGTTATCAAATTAATAAGTAGAATATAAAATGGAAGTATGTAGATAATTCATGATTATTCTGGTCTCGTAATTGCTGCTGATTTAGCAGATTTCGATTGTCTACTTCATAAGCTAAACAGAAAAAGTAAATAAACCAGAGATACATAAATTAGTCAGTTTATATGAAGAAGGCTTTCTCTCCCCCTCTCGTCAATCTCTGTGATGCACTTATCTCTATGTTAATTATGTTAATTAGGCAATCAGTTGCAATAGTTCGGCTTCTGCATGCTTATAAATGCCGCCATAACGGCAATGCGAATCAAGTCGTCAGCTTTATCGACAACTGCATCTACAGCGACGCCCTCAGCAAACGCTCTTGTCCCTCCTTCTTCTCCTCCTCTTCGTGATCGTCATCGTCGTCGTCAATGCGCACACATTAAAGTGCATTTGAAAATAGCGTAATAAATATTTACTTAGCCGGGTGAAATGGCAACATTGAAAGGGTGTGGAAGGGGTGTCGAGTGGGTTACGAGGGGCGTTCCCCCCTGATTGCCAGGCCATATCGTAATTGCAGATAAACTTTATGCCATTAACCTTAGCGCTGTCTGCTGGCTCGTCTGCCTTTGCTGCAAACTGAAAAGTGCTTTTGAAACATTTCATGGCATTCCCCCCTCTCTCTCTTAATCCCTTCTCCCACCCCACTAAGTGTCAATGTGCGTTGAGTGTGCTGCACATGTGGACTGAGCTGCTATCTAACGAAGAAATATGCAGCGTCTCCTTTCTGCAATTCCCACCCTAAACGAACTGCCCCCTTTGCCAAGCCCTCCTCTTCCCCCTCTCTTTCTGGCCACAAAGTCACTTAAAGGAGTTTGTGCGTTTGCCTTCATTAAACTTGTGCGCAAGCATCAGCAAAATGCATTAAACTTGGTAAATATCGTAAAAATTAATGACAACATTATCTAAGGACGGGTCCAAGCAAGTACTGCCTTCTCTTCTCGCTCTTCTTCTCCGTCCTCTCTTCTCTCCACTCCTCCCTCTCTTCTGCCCTCTCCTGAATCTGACCAAGTATGCACTATAAATTTTGATAACTTAAATGTGGCTTTGTAAGGGGGTTGTCTAATGGCCTAATGGCAACGATTGAACTGATAGAAAATGCATTAGAAAAATCAAACTGGCTGGCAGTGCGTATGCGTAATATTGTACGTATACGTACATTATGGGGCATGCATTTCTTTAGCTAAAAGAAAATACAAATCAAAGAATATACTTATGTATTTTTACATATGTTCTTCCTTCCCTTCTCCTTTCCACATTGCCACTAAGTCCATCAAGGCAATTCGATTGCAAGTTTTGTTATCGAATTTTAAAACATGCATCAATATTACAATTGTTTGTACTCACTCAATGCCTGTTGCAGTCTCTCCTTTCGTTTTCATTTTCATTCCCATTTTAATTTGCTATTTCTGTTTCTTTTTAATTTCATTTTGCACTGTTTGAGTTTCGTTTTACTTTTGTGTGTTTCAACTTTTGTTTCCTGCTCCTGTCGATGATTTGTTTCATTTGTTTGTGTAAAATATTTCATTGCCCCGTTGGCCAAGGGGGTAACAAGAAAAATATTTAAAATTGTATTTTTCCTATTTTCCATGCTGCTCTGTAATGGATTTTCCAAATCGAATTTACAATTTCATGTGAGGATTCTTTTTTTGAACACCTTTTTAACTGGCGTGACTGAAATTGATTTTTGTTACTTTGTGTGAGACTGCAAATTATTTTGTTATATATTTCAGTCTTGGTTTGATTTATATGCCATGAGATAGAGAGAGAGAGAGAAAAAAAGAGAGAGATATAGAGAGAACAGCTCAATCAATGAAGCAGTTGCGATAACAAAGTTTCAAATTTGGCCAACTTGGCAAACGCATTGTTCACTTGCCACTTCCAATTCCAATTCCATTCTAGTTTCGTGTGTGTGTTTGTGTATAAAGTGCGGCTTAACTGGCGCATAATAACTGTAATTAGGTGGCAGCCACAAAGTTACGCAACGCAACGCAACAGAACGCAACGTAATATAATGTGCTGGGCCATTGCTCATTTTAATGGCTGCGGCTGTCGAAATGAACTTTCGCCACGTGATTTAGCAACATCCACGCAGGAGCCACATCAATAACTAATTTTTCATAATTAATGTGTCGGCCCGGCTACAGCCCCGACTAGGCGCCACAACACACACTTGTGTGAGTGTGTGTGTGGGAAGGTGTGTGAACTTTTGTTGTAGATAGTCGAGCTCAGCCCCCGTGAGCTGCTCTGCTCGCATCGCATTAATCCCGCCGCACGTTTTATGTTCATTAGTGTACAACAGGAGGTGGAGGAGGCTGTGGTAAGGAGGGGAGGGGGACGTGGCAGGGATGTGAATGCCGTAAAACGTTTCATTGTTTTTCATTATGCGCATTACTTATTGTGTTTCACTCGCTGTTCTCTCGGCAAGGAAATGAGCCGCTTGATGCCTCCCCCTCAGTCCCCCCCTTTAGACGCACCCACGTGCCTCAGACCATGCCCGCCATGTTGCTTGGCTTTGATTCCATCCGGTTTGCTGCCGGCGGACCGGAAACATAAAAACACTCGCAGCTAAATCATAATCACAGCTCCGATTATCTTCATAATGCCAGTTATAGTTTCGTTTTTGCACCTGCGGATTACGCGCTGCATGTGAACGAGGCTTGAGGGGATTACACTAACATAGAGCAGGAGAGGGAGAGAGAGAGGAAGAGATGGGGAGTAAGGGAGAGGGAGAGAAATGCTCTTTATTCACAATATTATTGTTATTATTATTGCTGCTTTTTATGGCAGTTGTTTATTATTATTATTATTTTCATTAGCAGTAAAAACATTTATACCGTTTGCAGGGTACATTATAGTCGGGCATGCTGAACTGTCACTCACCTGGGTGGTTGGCTGGACCAAACGGACTTTCGGTTAGTTTAAATAGTTGGTTCTCTTTGAGGCAAACTCAACTCGACAGTCATCAGGAATTAATCCCTGTGTAAGCCTCTTAGTTTCCGGTTTGGTGTTTTTTAACTGCACACAAAGCATACGTCATGTTTTTAGGGGAGAAGAGTCAGTCCGGGGGGAAATGAAATTTTGGCAACATTTATTAGATCAAAATGAAAGCTTATTAAATTTAACTTTGATCCCATTTGCGTGCGCTCAATTTACGAAAGTATTTTGCATTAATTAAGCCAATTTACATAGTTGCCACACAAAGCTCGACTGCAGGCGGGTCCCGCACTGAAAATGGAATACGGAATAGAAGACTGTGATGGACAACATGGGACTGGAGTGAAGCTTGGGCATGTGGATGTGGCCTGTGGCCTACGGCTTGTCCTTGTTGCCGTTGCCCTTGCTGTTGTTTGTCGTCCGAGCAACATTAAATTATGAAAATGTCGCATGTTTCATTAAACAGATTTCAGTTTATTTGTTCAGGCAAAAATTTAATTGAAATTCTCGCATGTTGTCAGTGGCGCATCTCGTCGCTTCTCTTGCTGCCCTTTGAGGTGACAATTTAAGCACGCTCAGCCCCATGTCAGATAATGACGTTGATTGTGGTGCTTCATGCTGCTCGCCTTGCCGCCTGCTCGCCTATTTGCCATCCATCAATCGCAGGCGAACTCCTTAGCTGCCAGCGGAGGCAAAAACAATGACACATCAAGTTGAGATGTTGCCGTAGTTGTCAGTCCCCGCAGCTCCCCACAGCCTCCCTCCCCATCCCACAGCAGTCAAGAGTATTGTGGTGCTGTTGCTGTCGACCCCATGTTGCTGCTCCCGTTGCACTTTGCTCTGACATTTTCAGTTTATGGCATATTTGCATTATACTTCGTGCAGAAGGAAGAGCAGGCTCAATCCTTTCAACTGGCCGCTGCTCTTTGGTTCTTTAGTGTGCGTGTGCGAATCCTTTTGCATTCTGCACTTGAACAATGACTCTACTTGGCTGCCATAAATGTGTAAAGTGGAACCAGATTGAATGCCTTGCCAGCTGACTCAGCTGTTAACACGGCAAATAACAGTTTTGCTTGCACCCAAAAAATATGTCCAACTCTGAACCAGCTAAAACTATTTGCTGCCTGTTTTAATTGGAATGATTACTCCCTCTTTCTCTTCTTCTTTCTTCTTATTTCACTCTGTCTGTCAAATGACGCTGACATGTCGTCTAACATGATTCCAGTTTAGTTGATTTGGTTTCATGTATAGCAGAATTCATCATAGATTGATTGATAATATAACCTCAAATATGCTTTGCATTGGGTATGATTTGGAGTAGAACTAAAGGAATAAAACATATGTATAAGGAACTGTTAAAGCATTCCTTGTTTTTAAATATGGAAGCATTTTCTTTTTGTTATACAAAACTTAAGCTTGATTCATCGATTTTTCGATCAGTTATGCCTGAGTTTAACCAACTTAAGAACAATAGAATGTAAGTTGGATAGATCGTTAGTATAGAAAGATCCTTAAGGCAAATCTAAGGAATGGTTAGATCTTTCTTGAGAGTGCTGAAAGTCATATTAAGTTCTTTAGATTAGACTTACACTTATATTCTTGATATCCTATAACTTTAGTTATAGCTATAAGTATATCAAAATAGTGTTATATTTCATTATAAGGATGAATGTTATACTATAAAAAGATCTTTTGAGATCTACACATAGTTCCTTTTCCATGTTATAACTTTAATTTAGCGATTATCCCAACTGTAGACCAACTATGATTATAATGGCAGTTGCAGTAGGTAGTTGTGTGAGTTGAGCTTGAAGCCACTTGTTGTGGAGGTAAGTCATCGACTCCGTAGTCGTCTGGCAACGTCCCCCCGTCGTCACCCTCTGCATGGGCCTTGCCACGCGCTGCCAATTTGTGTGGCCATGTGGGAGGAGCGTCGCTTTGTCGTGGTCACATTTCGTCGGATGCTAAATCAGGGCTTGGCAATTGGTGACGCGTGTCCCGGGCTTGTTGACATGGCATTGGAGCACACATTCAGATGCGTCCTGGCCTGCTTGATGCTTGCCTGCCCTGACCTGACCTGCTCTGCCCTGCGTGCCCTGTCTGCGTGGCATCGTCGACGGCGTCTGATAACATAATTTAGAAGGCAGCGCAGGCAGAGCAGCGTGGGCGCTCGTTGATTTTCGTATTTCATAAGCCGACGGGCAAATCATTATGCATGCCTTTGATGGCCCAGTCAGGGACAGGGACTGGGGGTCAAAAAATTACGTTCATTAACTTGGCCAGTGCAGTGAAAGGAAGCAGGAGGCAGGAATAAGGAGAAAGGAGAGCAGCGCTGCCAGGGCCTGGGCATGGAGCACGCTTAACAGGACACTTGAATTAATTTATCTTATCGCTCGCTGCATTTGGGGGCCTCATGCGTTGTTGACGTTCAAGTTCCACTTATCAACATCAACATCGCAGCAGCGAGAAGCAGGCTGCCCATGGCTGGCTATCAACATCATCCCATCAGCATCAGGATCAGCATCAGCATCGGCATCAGCATCGGCATGACCATCACGAGCTTCATTTAAGCGCATTCGTTTTTATGCCATGCGCTTTTCACGCGACCCGTTTTTCTACCCCATTAGCCGCTCAAGTGGGCGGCGGTTGCTCTGGTGGCCGGCAAAAAATGTTGCATACTTAGGCGGGCTGAAATTCAATTTACTGTTGTGCCTTTAAGTTTGCCACTCCTGTTGTTGTTGCTGCTGTCTGCTGTTGTCTGTTACTGTCTGCTTGTGTGTGTGTGTGTGTGGCACAGTGTCTGTGTGCTTCTCGCATGCCTCACATTGTGGCAAGTCAATTATTTTCTTGTTTAGCAAATTGCTAGACATTCAGGTTTAGTGTAGACATTGAGGCTGTTGTTGCTGTCGCTGTTGTTGTTGCTGTTGTTGTTACTGTTGCTGTTGCTGCTGTTGTTCGTGCTGCCTGAACTAACTTTCTGCTGCCCTCTGATTTTCTACATACTTGGAACATGCTGTGCCTCCGCATAGTCGAGGCATCGTCAGCATCATCAGCAACACCAGCATCATCATCATCAACTTTGTGTATTCAGTTCAACTTTAAGTTTCGCCGTCATTCATATCACTTTGTGGCTAACAGCAGAAACTTGCATTAATGTTAAGGTGCTTGCTCGCCTGCAAGCTGGCAGAAAACTAAGCTTCATTGCGCATAATTCTGTAATTAGTTATAAATAATTAGTTTAAGCAGAACTGAAAGAAAAACCAGAGGCGGCAGTAGAATACCCTTCAACTAATGTTGAAATGCAGTTAACATAGATTAAGATAGACAGACAAACAGACAGACACACAGCCATTGATCAATTGAATCAGCTTATATATATACTCGTATAATCAGCTTGTGATCCAGAGCGAGAATATGCGTATGTTATACACATATAAACGCAGGAATCGATTACCTAATTCCAATTGTACAAATACTGCTACTTTGATAAGATTGTATGCTAAAAACAAGAGCAATCCTCCATTAGCTATATGATAAAGGTTTCCAATCATTCTCAAATATGAATAGTAGACAAAAGCGAACATAATTATTAAATTGCAAGAGTTTAGTGGCGATATTTTAATTAATATTACTCTTTTGCAAGCAAAGCCTTTCAACAGACAGACAAATAATACTGCTTAAATATTAAAATACATAACTTAATACCCCTCAAGCGCCGCTAACGTAAGCAAAACTTAGGTAAATGCGTGTAACTTTTGTCTTAATCACGGCGTACAGAAGCAGCAGCAGCCGGGACTGGCTCCAGTGACCTGACATCCGCCATATAATAGCGTAAAGAACCCACCCAAAGCACATGCCATATTTAACCAATCTAACATGCGGCAAATGTTGTTGTTTTTGTTGTTGTTCCTCCTCCTCCCGTACGTTCTGCAACAATGAAACAACATTGGGAGGGCAGGCAGTTCCGACCCAAATATCATTTAACACGCGTGTAAACAAAATTGCTTAAATACATGTGCCAGGCCTGGCTTGGTCTGGCCTGACGAACGCCCCAAAGCAAACAGACAAGTTGGCCACAGAGTTGGCGGGGAAAAACCTCTGGGTCAGATTGATGGGGTGGCAGAGGATGGAGAGAAGGGAGAGGTGATATGGTCGCCCCAGCGAGACTAGGTCGCAGCCAACAGACGCACTGCAGTAAGGCGCACACACACCCTGGGAGCCTCAAAGTCTGTTTGTTTATTAGTAACTGATGACTGAACTTGCGCATCACAATAATCTGCAGGCCAAATGGGGCCATGGAATATGCACAAATCTCCGATTTCTAATCAAATGTCAATGAATAATTAAGGTTAAGGCGAATCATCGCGAAACGGAAATCAGAAATTACCAACTAACGCTCTCTCTGTCTCTCTCTCTCTGTGTCTCTCCTTAAAATGTGCAAAACTCAACTCTTTATATTTTTAAAGCTAAAATTTGAATTGTCTTTTGAGTGGCCGAAACATGGCCTGAATAACAAAACGAATGCGGCAAACAATGAAATGCGAATTTGAATCGCAATTCGCATCGAGGGAGGCAGCTGCCGCAGGACACAGAAAGAACAACAATAACACAGCAGCAGCAACAGCAGCAACAATTTTCGATTATCCAATGGGCCTGTCAGTCAGTCAGTCAGGCAGGCAGGACAAGGCAGGGCAGAAAAGAGTAGGGCAAAGCAGGACAGAGCAGAGCAGGGCAGGGCAGAACAGAGCAGTGCAGAGCAGGGCAGGGGTGTCTCTGCCATCAGTTCGTGCTAAATGAAAGCCATAGGAAATGTAGAGCCGCAGTTAAGCCCGATTTGGGCAAATGGGCATGTGGCAAGTGGTAAATGAAGAAACTTCCGCACAGCTGACGGATGCAGGAACTGCCCCAAATTCTCCAACGCACTTAACCCCGTTACTTGTTTCTCCTTTCATTCCTTTCTCAGAGCAATATATAAAGTATAAATAGCAGCGCCATGAGTATTCCCTGATTCGAGTTTACACATCGCATCGGCTCATTGTTTTGGCCTTACTGTTTTTAGGGCCCGTTTGTTTGTTATTGCTGTTAATAATTAAATGCAGTTTATGCCACGTTCAACTATCCGAAAGTTTCTGTAAATTCCATTTGAAAGTATAATCAAAATGCTAACAGTCGAGCGAGGGCGCTCAAGGGAAAAAATTAAAAATTATTTTTCTCGTTCACTCGGTTCGGTTTGCTTTCGTTTTCAGCAGCAACAACAACTTGAAAACAACAACAACAACTTGACAACAACAGCAGCAGCAACGTTTCCATCGCTGTGCACAAATGTAGATCTCTTACTCTGCACACTCTTTATGTCGTTTCATGCCCCCCCGCTCAGCCTCCCCTCGGCCTGTCTGTCGGAATCGTTTCGATGCTAATGCCTGCGGCAGTGTCCATTGCCGGAATCGCAGCCAGAGCTGAAGCTGATTCCTCCATCCAGTTGCTGCCGCTGCCAATGCCGCCGCCATTTGCCTTGTCCTGTTTCTGCCACTTGAAGACTTTGCACTCTGCACATGGCCTGCATAATGAATGGAACGTCTCGAGCTTCTACTCCCCTCCCTCTCTCACTCTCTCTCCCTGCCTCCCTGGCCTGGATTCAGCTTGAATTTTCTTTGGGCTCTCAGCAGTTTTCAGTTGCGGTTAAAGTGCACAATAAAAACACAATTTGTGGCCACTTTGTTTGCTGGCATATCCGAAAATTATAACCAAAAATGTTGAGTTTACTTAAAGTTCATGCTAGAAAAGTAAAATAAAATACAAATTAAAATTACTAGATTACTTTATGCATGTGGAGGCAGGAGAAATGCACATGAGAGATTAAAAATTTAAATAAAATTTGATTAAAATGTTTGAAATTATTTATACCTTTAGCTTTTAGCAACTCAGTTTATACGTTATATATAAAATTTAAAGTTCAATTCGCCTTGCACAGAGTTGAGCTTTTTAAGCCCTAACTAATCTATATTTTTGCAAATATTCACTGATTAACCCTCAGTGTGTTTCCGCCACGTTATCAAAGACGGTTCTAACTGTTCCCTTTTGTTGTCTAATAGCACAGCTATTCACAATGGCCTGCCATGATTTCCGTTCACAGCGGAAATGTCTGGTAAAAGCTAACTGCAAAGGGTAGCGTCCATTTTAACCGGAAAGAGAACTCGACCAAAGAACATGCTGCAACACGTGGCCAAAGCATAACCGATGTGCAACACCGCCAACAAAGCTTGCAGCATTAATACCTTATGACTTTAAGAAAATGTTTACTATGCAGCAAAAATTTAAATGGAAACTTTGCACAAAAAAAATTAAAAAAAAATTATTAAACTTAAGTTAAGTCAAGAAGCATGCAGCAATAAGAAGCATGTGTGTACAGTTCATTCAGAGATTGGTTTCTGTTGGAGCAGACGGACAGGGTTACTTCTGTATTGATTCTGATATAGAATATATACATACATATATGTCACCTTTGCAAGGTTATACAAATTATGTAATTATATTTATCTTCAATCGACTTAAACACTTTCATTAATTGCTGCAACAAGCCGTGTTTAGGTGAATGCATTTTGGAAATCTTTTTTTCCATACACCAACTACCCCCAGCAAAGTTCAAACATTGCACGCACTTGCCTGCAGCTGTAGTGAAAGGGTACGCAGTGCCAGCCAGGATGCGCAGCTGATTGTTTGTTCTCTTTCTGGTTGTCGTTGCCTTTGCCGTGCTTCTGCTTGTTCAAGTTGTCCCTGTCGCTGGCGGGCTGAAAGTGATGCGATGTCATGCGATATTGGCACTTGATCTACACAGATTGTGCCAGCACATGCTGCGTGCGGGGCAGATGCAGCTAGTTTTAGGTGCCCTTTACCGGAGGCACTTTGTCACTTTGAACTGCAGATAGGTGAATGTGCTGTAGAATGAAAGAATCTAGTTGAAAATGCTAGTATAAAAATTCCAGATAATAAAAAACTACAGAAGTGAATTTAAGTGAAGAGACTCGCTGGCAGTGCAGAGTCCCGTGTGTGTGTGTGAGAGAGGAGAAGCTTCTTCACTTGTTTTATTTACAGTTTATAAAATTTTTAGAACTAGAACTGCCACGTTTTGTACGACCGGTAAAAAAATCACTCATGCGCCGTGTGCGCCATAACAAAGCCATTGCCCAATCGCATTCACAGTCGAGTAACGCACGTTTATGGCCTCAAATTTACGCAATTCAGCTGTAGTCTCTGGGCTACACTCGTTATGCAAATCGCCTGCATCGTGGCTCGTTTCTCATGTTGGAGGCGCAACTTTAAAGTGGCCCTAGCTGGCTCGCTCTCATGGCAGATTTGATGTAAATGTGAGTAAATTATGAGCACTGCGATGCCATCTGCATGTCAAGCAGGCCAGGCCAGCCCAGGCCAGGCCTGGCAACCCTTTTTGCTCGCTCGGTTATCAGTCACAGTGCTCAACACTAAATTACACCCCGAAATGAGCAGCTGCCATTTTTCTCTCTTGTGTGTCGCTTTCCTTATCAACATAATAAACGTTTGTGCAAGGCCAAGTTCATTGTGCTGTGTCCCTGTGAATGGCTGTGTGTCTGTGTGTGTTTGTGTGTGTGTCAAGGACATCCGGTGGCTGGCAGCACTGGTCACATCCGCCGACGTGTGTGCCCAACGACTGACCCAACTAATTTTATGCCCATTTGCAGCGTGCTGCAAGATTCCCTTTACATTTTCGGGACGAGGGCGAACGTCTAAAGAAATGTGTTAACTTTATCTAAATTGTTAAAACATTTACCAAATGACCTCACGTAGCGAAATTTCAGCTTCCCCCTCTGACCCTTGTGTCGCTGCCCGCTCGACATTTTGTGACTGAGTCGGACTTGGTGCCTCGGGGCACGAGGAACGTGTGTGATGTCTATCGCTCGATCCTCGGGCAAGTCGTATCTCTCTCTCTCTTCGTCTCTTTCTCTTCTATTTCTTGTTGTTGTTTCTGTGTGCATGTCTTCCTGCGACGTGAGACCCCTTCTTGGTCATACTATATGCCGAAACTTGTGTGGGTGTGTGTGTTCAAAGCATTTCCGCTGAGCCGGCTGCAGTTCATTTGCTTGACGGCTTTCCGCTTTTCACAGTGTACTGTCTACGCTTTATTGGTTCACCAACATGTTCTTTATGGCATTTTGATGTTGACGTTGCAGGCCACCGAACCCTTCTTCGTTTCTTTTTGTTGTTTCTTGTAGCACTCTGACGTTTATTATGCTTGTTGTGCGGAGCGTCACGTAGTTTGCGTATTAAGTATACGCAGCGTCTGACGTGTTGCCTGCCAGTTAACTAACCAAAGCAGCTTTAACATATTCAAATGCAGGCAAATTTTTAAATTAAAGTTCACTTTAAGCGCTTACAGCGCGATTTGGCATAAAAGTTCTTCATGTCGATTAAAGTAAGAGATTTCCAATGGATTTTCGCACCAAACCAATTAAAGGCTTTCACACAGTACCTTTTCGACCTACACAGACAAAGAGAGTGAGAGAGAAATAGAGACAATTTCGTTTGATGTCCATTTTGCTTTTGAAAACTTTTCACTAAAAACTCATACTGAAATTCCCAGAAAAACAACATGCAAATGCTACAAATCAAAGCGCCAGAAACCATTTGCATCATTTCCATATCTGACACTGGAATTACAAAAATGTTTTTACAAATCAAAGAATTTCCATATTTCTGCTGCAAACAATGTGTATACCATATGTAGGGGTATATACATATATCAAACTGATGACTAAGCTAACGCAAAGTTTAAAGTGAGAGGGAGAGAGAGTGAAGAACAGGGCACAAATTGGTTGTGAATACATTGTGAATATCTGAAGGGAGTGTTGGATATTCATCAGTTTGGAATGCCCCACTCTGTTTCTCTGTCCGCCCGAATATTCATTGATATCTTTATGAACTGGACACATGTTTAGGGTCGAGTCTAATTTGACAGCCTGCACACACCTTCGTCGCACACGCTTGAAATGTTTCTGTGTGAAAAACTATTGCGATTTGTAGCCACAGCTGATGTGTGTGTGTTTGTTTGTGGCTTTCTCTCTCTCTGCAAATTATGCTTTGTTGGCTTACGAGTTTACTAAACAAATGCGTAGCAAGGGGCTGGTCATGTTCAAAAAAAGCAAAGAGTTCAAATTGTTGAAATTTCATACGTGTTTGCTTTCATGTTAATGCTAATGCCACTACAACAGTTCTGTGAGTGTATGTGTGAGTGTAGGATATGAGTATGTGGGGTGTGAGTTATGTGAGAGTGAGTTGAGTGTGAGTGCGAGTGCGCTGGTCGCTTTAATGTTCTTTCTCGTGCTCAGCATTTACAAAATGTTTTCTGCCTGCGCCTGAAAGTATGTTATAAAAAATATTTTATGACATGTAAAAGCATCAATAAAAAGGTTCAGCTCCATCCACATGCCCTGCCTCCCTCCCACTTGCCACACTCCTTTGTTGGCCCTGCCTCGTTTATTGCCAACGTTGGCGCTGCCGCTGCGGTCGCGCTTTATCCTCTGCCCGGCTCGTTACTCATTTCGTTTTTTGGGTTATGTTTCATGTTTCCCCTTTAGTATTTTGTTACTTTGTTGGCCTTTCGGTTCGTCGTTTTACGGAAAATTACATTTAAGTATGTGTTAGAATTGACGCCGTAACAGGTTGTAAATAAAATTGTATAACATTTGACTTTATTCGGACACATCTTGGCCACCCTTGACCAAGCGGGGGTTGGCAGACTGAAATTCACTTTGAATAACCATTGGGAAATTGTTGACATTCTGCAATTACCAAGATGACTTTGGCTGGAGTAAGCTAACCAATGTGGGTCCAGTGGATCCAGTCCATATATGCAATTAATCTCATTCTACAGGGGCACACAAAGAGCTTAAGGGGAAAGGAAGTTGGGGGACGTGGGGAGGTGAAAAGATGCAAAAACGAAGCTCGTTAAAAGTTCGAAAATAAATTTCATATACTCGAACGCACAGCTAATATGATAAAGCAGGCGCGAAGGCGGGAGGCTGGAGGCGTGACGGGGGAACTGAGACTTGCCTCGCCTCGCCCAAAGGGGGATGGGGGAAGCAACGAGGGTGGCAAGGGGTGGGTGTGGGCTTTCCCTTGTCACAAATGGCAACATTTGCGAGCATTTTTCGGCGCAACTTTTATGGGCATGAGTCATTTTCGTCTTCTTCTTTTTTTCTCCATTCTCCTTTCTCGTTTTTGTTTTACTTTTGCTAATTGTCAGTGCAAAGCCGCAAGCGACATGAAACTTTTTCGTTTTGCATCGGTTTTTTTTTGTTTTTGGGTAAAGTAGAAATTAATTTCACTGTAAATGCACATAATCAAGTGTGCGTGGCGCTCGTCCCGCCTTTTGGACCTGGCAGCATGATGAAGCTGCGTCGAGGATGCGTCGTCGACGCAGGATCTCTGGCAAGGATCCCCAGCACTCCATCAACGGCAATGCAAAAAACTTGTGCACAACCACAGCGAACGGACAAAAAGATGAAGTGCTTCAGCGCAGACTTGCATAGCGAGTCTTAATGAAAAGGCAATCTTGGTTCGTCGCTTGTGCTTTAGACATTTCACGGCTGCAGTTGCTGCTAGTGGAAATGAGCTGGGGAAATGCCTAATTGAAAAATGAAAATGTATGCTGGCTGCTGTATAAATTGAAATGCACAAGATGAGAGCGAGTGGGAGAGAGAGTCGTCGTCTTCGGCGACTGCAAAAGGGTCAAGTGGCACGACAAATATAACGTATACGCAGTGAGCAATTGAAGAGGACGCATTTATTTCGTATTTCAATTTGAATTGAATTAAGTATAGCAAGCTGCAGAGAAGGTTTTCTTTTCATGGCAATTTGCAACTTTAATTTACATTTAATTACAGATTTCTTTTAACTTAATTAAAAGTAGTTGTTGTTGTTGTTGTTTCAACTGATATGTATCATGCAAGTTTATAAAATTATAAATAATTTCGTAACCATTTCCACATTTGTTCACTTTCGCACTGAACTTAATGAAGCCAGACAAACTTATTTGGGGCCAAGAAAACACATCCGCAACAACAATAAGCCGCGCTTAATCATGGCGCAGGCAATTGGCTTTTCCTGCTGCCACAGGAAAAATGGGAAACTCGTTGGAGAAACTGACACTAGCCGCTCATAATCTATGCTAATTTTCGCCTTCTTTATGCCCGGTGGATTGCCGAGCGGACGCTTTTCATTTATTTTGCCATGAAAATAAAGAAGAACTGGAATTAAAATTAATGAAGTTGAACAGGCAGCGCGGAGTGAGACAGAGACAGAGTGAGAGAGAGATGGTGAGTAAAGGCAGAGCGAGAGAAAATCTTAATCGTGATCTTATTACGCGCGTTAATTACGAAATACAACAGCAGCAGCAGCAAAAACAACATTGACATGAAAACAGCAACGAGAAGAAGAAGAGCAACAACAACAGCTGAGAATGTGGCGAGTGTAAGAGAAATGGCAACTGTGCACAAGCTTCTTCTTTATGAGCAGCCTGTGAAATTAAGTTCTCCAACACGGAAAAAATGAAAGGAAGATGGAGCAGTAGAGTGAGAGAAAGAGGAACACAGAGAAAGAAGCTGAAGAAAGAGAGAGAGCAGAAGAGAGAGAGAGATGGTTAAATTAAGAAAATAGACGACGCATAGATAAGCAAGTGCAGCGTGCCGCATTTTGTGGATTCTACGCTGCCGCTGCTGCTGCTTCTTCTTCTTCTTGCTGCTCTTTTCGTTGTTGCTGTCAGTGCTGCTGTTGTTGTTGTTGTTGTCGCCGTTGTAGCTGCACAAGTTTTATGACCCGCTGAGCAACATTGTTGTCGCAGGCCATTTTTCATTAGAACAAAGCAAAGGACCGCATTTTACCAGGGTCAGAGAGGGTTGGGGAAGGGTTGAAAGGGTGATAGAGGGGAGAGAAGAGTAGAGGGAGAGACAAGAAAAGAGCGGCTGCCTTGAATCAAAGCAGCTGCACTAAAAAATCACCCAAGGTGGCTCAACACGAAGCTCCCTCTTCTTCTCGCATAATATCTAAACTATCAGTGAGATTGTGCCATGTGTAGTTGCCTGATAAGACCATGAAATAATATAATAATATAGTACCCGCTTAGTGAAATATGTTTATAATTTAGAAGTGTTTTTGGCAGCTCCATTTAGGAGTAGATTAAAGATAAATCTAAAGATGTATAGCAGGTTAAAGTAAAAAGAAATGACAAGTAACAAGCGAATTGCATGAAGAAGGAATAGCAAATAAAATTGAAATGCCCCCTCCGTCCAATCTAAACCCCTTGCTTGCACATTTTCCAATACGCGCTTTCGAGTGTTCTCTCTTCAAACTGAAGTTTAATAAATTGCAACGAGGTTTATTAATTATGCTGTGCCAAATTGCAGAGCAGAGCACACTGGCAAAGTAATTTTGCCAAACTATCTTTATCATGGCATCCAGTCATCCAGTTTGGCTCTTTTAGTTTCTCCCCTTTCTCCACTTACTTACTAGTTTAGCGCAGCGCAGCAAAATGATGGACAGTGTAATTTATGAACCGAAATGCGAGAGCTTGCCAGTTGGAAGGGCTCATTAATTAGGGGCTGTTATGCAATTTGATTTAGAATGAAGGCTGACAGGCAACTGCCATGAAGACAAGGGAAAGGGAAAAGGGAGAGAGGAAGAGGGGCAACTGTAGCACGAGTAGCTGTCATTGCAACTGGCAACATGTAACTGGCAACAGGCAGCTGACAACCAAATCCAAAAAATAGCAAAAAAACCATAGCTGAAAAATAATGAAAAAAATGCAAAAATATAAATGGAGTGTAAGGTAGAAACAATTGACATTCTATGTGAGTGATGTGTGTGTGTGTCAGCGTGTGTGTACGTGTGTGTGGGGCATGCTGCAAATCCGTATAAACCGCTGACTGAGGATTACACACGTAAGCGGCTTGCGCTCGCCTGGCTTGACCAGAGAAAAACAAGTTCAACGCCAGCAAGCGAAACAAAAGCAAACAGATTTTCCACAGCACAACAGAGAAGAGAAAACTCGCGGCTTAGTTTTATGTTTGGCATTAAAGTCGCTTTCAAATATTTATGCGCATCGCTAACTGGAGCAGAAAACATACATTTAAAAGGCCAAAATAATTTACCACAGACGGAAAGATGCTGCCATTTAGCACACACACACTCGCACACACTGGCACACACACATAATTATAAATCACAGTGACTGTCGCAGTCCGGCAACGCTGGCGACGCTTGGCTAAACTCAAATAACTTAACGCCAAGTTGATACGGCCAACGCTGGACTGGGCGAGTGTTTGACTTTGGAAAGCCATCATCAAGTGCATGTGGCATGGGGCAGCAGCAAGGACAACTCTCGATATATATCGCCGGCAGATTGAACGACAAGTATAAATGCAGGCCCATCAATAGCAGAGTGCAGGCCAAAGTGAAATTGGCGTTGACGCAGTAAGAGAAAGCAAAGGGAAAAGCGAGAGAAGAAGGGAGTTGGAGAGAGGGGGAGCAAGCTTGCTAAGAGGAGGCAGGCTAGTGGTTACTCCCTGCACAGATAAAGAACGCGCGTCATTTAGGGGGAACAGCCTGTCTGTCTGTCTGCCTGCCTGCCTGGTTGCAATGATGTCTATTACGAGCGCATCTAATGTTTGTGGCCATGTGAAGTTGCCTTTGCTGCTGCTGGTAACAGATACAGCACAGCAACAACAATAGCAGTTGCGGTTTGTTCATGGACGAATACTGCCACAAATTTCCGGCACTGGCAAAGTTCATTTCGCTCGTATCAGGGAATTCAATTAGCAACTGCTTTATGCATGAGGCACGTAAAAAATAGAAGCTTGTCCAGCTCACATAGCAAGCAGACATATCTGCCTTAATTGCTGCAACATCAGATGTTAAGCAGTTGTGCCACGCCCCCCCCGCTGCCCTCTCGCATCTGAGCTGAAAACTTTGCTGTTTGTATTTGTCTTGGGCAACTTTCGTGTGTATGCAAACACACGTGGAGCGGGCACACAACCACAGAGAGAAGGAGAAGGAGAGAAGGTAGGATCAACAGCAGGGAGCAAGCGAAAGGGAGCCAGAGCGAACTGTGTGTGTGTAGCAGCTGCTGCTGCTTATTGCACCACGGGGCGTATGTGTAATTTTTCTTTTACTCAGCAATGCAAATAAAATATTCCCGCTGCGTGTAGGTTTCACTTTACATTCAACCTTAACGGGGGCGTTGCAACATTGTTGACTGGCATCGAAATATATTTTGCCACGCGGAGTTGAAAAGAAGAACACAGGCGAGAAAGGGAGAGCACAGAGAGAAAGAGAGAGAGAGAGAGAGAGAGGACATAGAGAAAGAGAGAGAGAGAGAGAGAGAGAGAGAGGAGAGAGGAAAAGAATTTGACGTTTTTGCTCGCATTAATATTGACAGTTATGAGTGAAATGTATGAAAAACTGTTGCGATTTTTGAGTGATTTTTTCACACTCTGGAAATAATTGTTGTTATTCGAAAACAATTTCATTTATAGAGTGGACTATCCAATTAACACAGTTCATTCTAGAGAAGAATTCCCTTTTTATACTGGCTACCTATAGGGTAGAATAATATTATAACTTTGTTTATAACAAACATAGAGATTCGTAATGGGAGAACATATATGAAAAGTACTCCCTCTTCGATAAACTGTCAATTTCAAGCGAAATTTAAATGCAGGACAGTTCATTTTTAATAAAACCATAACCATCAACGCCCAAATAATTCGAGAATGTTTGGTTGCGATCGGTATACTTTCTCTCGTTCTTACCCTTTCTTTTTCACCCACCATTTCTCTCTCATATTCTTTTTTCTCTCTCTTACTATTCCACTCTCTACTTTTAACTAATTTCGCTTCGTTTTCCATGGGAATCTTCCCACGGTGCCCGGTTCACAAGCTCAAAAAAAGCAATCAATGTTGCGTCGAAATTATAAAAAAACGTAGAACGTAATGCTGATAAAGTGAGAGAACAAAAATAACAAAATGAAATATTTATGCGCATATTAATGTGCCGTTATGTCTGCAGCAGCAGCAACGCAATAGGAAACAAAAAAGAAAAGGGCAGGCAGCCCTGAGCCCTGAGAAAAAAATGTCCAAACGTAATGAGAGTGCGACTGGCAACTGGCAACTGGCGGCGCCTGCTGCCTTTGCCAATGTCCTGCTGTGAAATTGATGAATGTGTTGCCATCACTAGCGCAAAAATAACGGCATCCGGAACAACACCAATCACGGCTGTAACAGCAACAACAACAACAGGGACTACAGTACTCGCTAACAGTCTGCATACATTTTACAATCAAAGATGGAGGCGCAAATAATGTTAGGAGGGAAGGAGCGGCAGGTTTAGCTGCCCAACTCGAGTGGCAATAAAAAGGCCTCCCTTCCACACTCACACACACATGGCTATCACGTGTGCGTGTGTGTGGGTGGCATTTGTGATACATGTAAACAATAAAATGAACAAATCAACATTTTATGAAATATTGACAAGTGATATCAATCATTGTTCCTGACACTCCATTCCATTCCATTCACATCTCCCACTGCGGGGCTGAAGCTACCGTCTGACCAGGGTCCAGGCTCTGCCTTCTGAGCTCGTGTGGATTGTTTACAGGTGCCGTTTGATTAGTCGTGAAGTGTGTTAACAACTTCTCACACTCACACAGACGAGCACGTCGTGCGTAAATATTGTATTTACGTGCACACAAATATTACGTATACGTATTTCATTGTCTGCTTATTGCGTTGTTGACTTTTGACGGAAAATACTTTGTGATTTCTTATCATGGACTATATTTTAAGCAATGTGAAGAAGAAGGTGAATGAACTGAAAGAAGCAGTGCATATATACTTGTTTTGTTTAATTCTAGATTTATGTTGAAAACTAAAAGACAAACTTTAACACCTTTAGAAATTTGTTGATATTTTATACTTAAATAATTTATAATTTAATTTAATTCTTAAACCCTAAAGAAAGCTTTAAAGTTAGTTACTTCATTGAAAGAACTTAATTTTCCAAACTTCTCCCCATTTATCCCTTTGTTTCCTAAATTTAATCAAACAAAAAGGTATTTATGAAAAGTCATTCGTGTCTGGCAATTTAATGGCTAAGCACACAAGGTTCAATTATACTAAAATACTGTGAAATATTCAGCACAAAATAATTGCTTACTGATTTGCAAAGAGGGGCGTGGCAAACATACATTTTTGACTCATTTGGCTAACGTAAAATTCTTCTGCAACGTTGAGCAGAATCACAAAATGAAAATTCACATTGCGTGGGATTTTAAAACAATTAAACGGGAAATTTACAAAGTTTTTCGCTGCTACTGCAATGCGATATGAATGCGGGAGAGTCTTTTTAATATTTGGTCAATATTTTGTTAATTATAATTGTGGTGAAATAATTTTTGGTTAATTAAGTTTGCATGCAGCTGGCAGCAGTTTCGGACAAAATAACATATTATTTTCACAGTTTGTTGGTCGGGAAGAGTCAACACACAAACACACACACACAGACAGGGAATATTTAGTGAAGTGTTTAGTTTTAATTGCAAAAACACTGCAAATTCCGCAAATAATATTTTAATGCGAATTTGTGTTCATTCTTAATTGAACAAAAGCTGCATAAAGTGTGGATGATTATTTAATTGCGCCCTAATGGAAGATTGCGCTTTTGTCACTTTTATTATTATACAATAAAATGTTACTTAAAATTTCAATTAAGTCTTACACAGGTGTAAAATGTTTTCAATAATTTCAAGCATGTAAATGCCTTGTACTATTTAGATATTTAAGGGATATCTAGGAATAGTTAGCTGTGCAAACTTGTGTCTATTGCTCAGCTATTTGCATGCGTATTGTGTATTTGCATAGCTCATAAACAACGCACACACACACATAGTCGCACACTCGAATCAATTACTTCCGCCTGCGCTTTGTTTCCGTTCGGCAGACATTGCGCAAACAGCAGCGCTGAAAGGCGACGCTCTGCCTGCTGCTCTCTCAGATTGCCCGCTTTCGCCTCCCCCACTTTAGCCTGATTTCCTCACCTTCTCTCGCTGCGTTCCTCTCTCGCCCGCACTGCCACACACAACGTGAATTCGCAACTCTGTCGCTTTGTTTAATTTTATTTGTTTTGGCCGACGGCGCGTATACGCAACGCACTGCAATATTGAAAAATTCCTTTGTTGTCATTTGCGTTCCGCGCTGACGGTCGCTTTCGCTGCTCGTATTTGTGAATTTCTCTAGCCCTCTACTTGTCTACTGCGAGGGAGAGAGAGAGAGAAACTGTGTGAGTGAGTGAGTGCGTGTATGTTATGCTGGCTGTTTGTTTTCTGCATACCGTTGTTTTCACTCACAATTTTTTGTGTCAATTGCAATAAAGCCATTTGGCAACCAACATACACACACACATTCATAGTTTCATGTGTATGCGGCCTAAGTTCTTTGTATGTGTGTGTATTTGTGTTTGCTTCCGTGCGAGAGCTGCTATCAAAGTTTGTTTGCATTCGATTGTATTGCGCCAAAGCGGCTAAAACGTTGGTCGCTTTCGAATGATTTGTCAAATTCTTCATGAACTTAAAAAACTAATAGGAATGCTACAATCGAGTGTGCTCGGCTGTGATATACCCACTAGTCTCCTGACCAAAAGGATTTCTTAAATACATACATATATTATATGCTTTGCGTATTTTGTGTTGCATACTTTCAGGCAAGGTCTAAGAAATCAGGTACATATTTAGAATTTCTTAAATAACTTATTTGTTAGTTATCCGATTGCCACCCAATTTAGAAATTACTAAGACGTTTATAGTTATTATGTTTATTAAGAATAAACTGTCCTGCATTTGGTTATTATCGATTTATAGGGGGTTGAAAAAACATGTGGTTAAAATTTAAAACAACTGGATCTGCGTGCAATATTTAAATATTTTTTCCTAGCTTTTTAAGTCTCAAATAGACAGACAGAGGAACAGTTGAGTATGAAAACTTTAAAAACTTTGCATAAAATAAGGCAGATATGCAAAAGTGAATTAACACTTGTCACAACTGCTAGAGTCACAATAAACCTCAACGATTTAAATGTCCACATCAACCTTGACTTAGCTGTGATGAACTCAATTATGAATATGACTTTCTATTAGTCGCATGAGACGCACTCACAATAATTGAATATCGAATTAAAATCTCTTGGTCAGTGGGAAAATTGTCAATGGCAAAGTGGGGCAATTAATCAAAGTATTATGAGCTAAAATTCAAGTGTACTCGAGCTGGGATAATTCAATAATGAAACTTGAATTAAGCAAATTAAGGCAATACCTGGATCAGAATGTGCATTCATTTATGCAGAGATGCCTGCGCAAGTCTGTGAATATGTAATTTCGAATATTTATTGGAACTTGGCAAATGTCGCACAACTTTACAAGGACATCGACGATGAAAATGACGAGGATGATGGTGGGGGAAAGGAACAAGCAGGGACAGCGCTCGCAAAGTCAGCCTATTTACAATCATTAATCATGCGGACTTGTAATTTATCTTGAGACGGCATCGGAGACGGGGCAGGTAAACTTTGCCTTCGAGGCGCACACCTGCAGTGCCTGCGGGAAAACTTTTACCCTCAGCGCGAGGCGACCTCCAAATACTTCCTAAATACTTTTTTAATAGCTTAAGCGCATTTCCTGTTTTTATTAAACACAAAAAATATTTTATAAGCAAGAGAGCGAGGCCCCTGTGAAAACATATGCCAGGAGATTTTTCGTCGAGGACAAAACTTTGTCACCGCCATTGTAAAGTTTTGCGGGCACCGAGTCACCTCCCCTGCCCCCACTGCTACTGCTACTGCTCTCAGGCATTGTACGTAATGACATCGCCTTCGACTTGCACCTGCAGCAGCTGGAAGAAGCTGAAAGCTGAAAGCACCCCGCGGCCTAAGGGCGCTGCCTCTTATGTAAATCTGCCAAATTAAGTGCCAGGCGTTTGTCAGCCCCGTCAGGAGGGGGGGAGGGGGAGGAGGGTTGCCCTGCCAGAGCTGGACCACTCCGGGCGATTGTCAGCTGGTTCCCCCGACGCGTCGCGTCGCTTCTTGGCGCGATGTCTGCTTCATTTTATTAATTTCTAAGTTCCTGCTTGTCGCACAAAAATTCAAATGAAATATTCCGGAGCTCTTCCAGGTAAGTCGCCATCCTTCCCCATCCCCCTCGGCCCGTCCACGTGTCCACGCTTCAGTACCCAGGGGAAGGAATTCAAATTACTTATCATGACGAGGATATTTTGTGTTTAAAAAAGAGAAGGAAAATACAAAATAAGTTGAAATTAAGCATTATTGGTGGTCAGCAAGGAAACGTTGACGAAATGAATAAAATATATAGGTTGTATTATATAGTATTACACTAAGTAGCAATCAATTAGGCCATATAACTTCATGATTCTTCAATAGCATTGGGGAGATGAGATGAAATGAAGTGAGATGGGATGAGATAAGAGATTGAACTGTTTCTTTATCGAATAAATCTTTATTAGAACAGATTTATAAGAGAAGTGTATATACTATATGTACGATATATACATCAGCTGATATCTACTTCTATATATTACAAAACTTCTATCTATCTTCATTCATACGTCCTACACATCATCAGCATAGAAACACACTATATATATATATACCTACATATCAGATACTTTCTCTTATATACAACATAGAACAAACACTCCTTTATTTAAATTTGTAACAAAGCAAGAGTTTTGCAACTTTCTCTAGAGTCCTTTCGACTCTCTCTTAATCCCTCTGCTAAATTCGCTTACAAGTTCTGAGCAGGATTTTAAATACCTAACGCCTCGGGCCTAATGACTAAGCCGGGCTGTGCGGAAATGCAACAAATAAATACAAAGGCGGCTTAATGCGCCTGTTGTCTGGCAGAGCGAGAGAAACTGAAATAAAGTTGTCAGAGGGCTTCCAGAGTGGCCCCGGAGCAGACTAGGATTTGGACTCAACATGGGCCAAGGGACGAGGGACGAGGCAGCCACACGCTCATTTACTTTGTCGCTTGCCAAATGCAGCTACAGGCTGAGCAAAACAAAGTATCCATTCCAGTCGGGCAGGGCAGGGGAGCAGCACACAGCACAGAGAACAGAGCACAGAGGCCGAAGGGCAGAGGGCAGTGGGCAGCAAGCAGCATTCGCAGGACCTACAGGCGTTGCGCGTCATTAGGGCAACATGCACGGCTGCCGCATGGCCAGGCCAGAACAGGCCAGGCCAGTTGCATGCGACGTGGACAACACGAAATTGTTGGTAAAGTGAAAAATTTATTTCAGAATTCTCCGTTAAAGGATTTCTATTTCCGCTCTGTGCCGCAGACACAGCCCGCGCCACCATAAAATGCCAGCCCAAAAACCAAACATAACGGAATAAAACTATAAACATACATAGGCGTAGAGAAAGAGAGAGACAGAGAAAGGGAGAGAGAGAGAGGGGAACAGAGAGCCAAATAAATAATATATGGTGTCGCCGGCGTTTTAATAGTTTTGTTAGCCTTTTTCAGCTGCAGCCGCCGCTGCCGCCGGGCGACAGGAAGTAACTTTTATGCGCGGGCCTCCCCTTGAAAAGGGACTTTCGGGTAAGGACTTTGGAAAATGCTGCCGCGCGTCGGAAAAGCCATGGCCGTGAGCTGTGTCTGTGAATGGATTTTGTGGCTCTTTTTATTTGGCACCATGCGGAGAACGTGAACATTGCCCTGCGCTCTCTAGACTTTTTAGTTTGCCAGGCCCGCTTGATTTCTCTTCTGCTACGGGTAATGCCTTTTGCCAATGACTCCTTAACGAGTCAGGAAAAACACTAAAACCCAAGTCATGCCAATTTCTGGCTAACCTATTCTTTTTTACTCTGTCTGCCTGTTCTACGCTGTCTACAGCAGTTTTTGTCTGTTGTTTCTAAAACTGATTCGTTAGGTTCTCAAATTATACCTCTAGAGAGAGAGACTAAGATAGTTAGGCTAACTATTGTGTAGTTTTATTCAGCTTTATATCGCTAGTGCTTTGGCTTTGTAGTAAACCGTCTTAGAGCAATGAAAACCATTGAAAGTAGAAGAAAGCACAGAGGTATAGGCACCCATATTTGAAAAACCAATTAGATCACCTGGATTCAAGTTGGGAAGTTGCACATTGGCGCAGATCTGAAACATATATCGATATGAGTTATGGAATTAGCTCGTCAACTACTGGGTTTATCAACTACTTGCCTTATCTAAAGCATCACAAGTTGGGCCCCAAAGTAAGCTCTTGAATGTTGGCAATCGTTTGCCATCAGTATCCTGAAATAGACACACATTCAATTTGTACTCCTAATGACTATAAATTCATCGGCAACCTACCAGAAAGTGTCTTATTTTTAGAGGCTCATCGAAGACGACGGCAATGAAGGAGCCAAAGACACCGTCGTTCAGGTAGTACATGATGGTGTCCACTCTGCCAGCTGCATTGTGTATCTCTCGCTTCGCATTTATCTTGCAAACAACCGTGCAGGCTGCAGATACGAAGAATTGTCCTGGTTCCGAAATGATTTCAACACGATCATCATCAAAATGCGTCTGCAAGGCAGAGTCAATCGCATCCGCTGCCTGTAATTATATTTGAAGATCAGTTTTAAGTAAAAGTTTTAGCTGTTTATAGTGCCTGCCTTTTCGAACTGCTCATCATCATAGCCTGGAAAACCTCCGCCAATATCCAGAAGACGCATATCAAAGCCGAGCAGCTTTCCATAATCGAATAGTTGACTGCCCGATTCAATAGCACTTGCGTAGGCATCGTTGTCCAAGCAACTGGAGCCCACATGAAAACTGGTGCCAGTCACCTAAGTTAGATAATGAAGTTAATCGATAGTATTTCTACATTTACACTATTCAACTACCGATAAATTAAGAGCCTTTGCTAGCAGCATCAGCGCTGGAGCTTCACTTTGAGGATCGCAACCGAACTTCGCGCCCAGGGGGTATCGCGCCTTCTTTGCTTCGCATTTGTAGCGCACAATAAGACTGCAAAGATAACGTTCGACATTGAGTACGTAATCGTATATAAATAATAACATATATAGCTGACCGTACTCACTTGGCTTTGGGGTAATGTTTGTGCATTTTATACATCTCGAATTCGTTGTCAACTGTCAGTTTGAGCACTTCACTTTCGCGGGCATAGTTCATATGACTAACGGAACGACAGGGATTGGCATAGATAATACGCTCGGGTGATACTCCCAGTTCCAGTATCTGTATAAGTTATCATTCTATATTATTTTGCTCTACCCATGGTTAGTTTATCACCTGTTTTAACTCGTTTTTAGATGCACAGTCGAATCCAGTTCCCAGCGCGGCGAGAGTCTTAACAATTTGCGGATCACTGTTGCATTTGACTGCGTAGTATGGCTTCACACGTGGCAACTTCTGCTGCCATAGCCGATACATGCGTTCCACGCTGGACAAATCGCAAAGGTTGAGTCCCTCGTCGCAATTGAGCTCTTCGAAACGTTCCGCAGCCTCTTGTACACTGAGCACATCCTCGTAGTAGTTTATTTCAGTGTCTTTCATATTTGCAAGCTCAAACACCTAACAGCTCAAGCATTCAACTTAATCTGTGAGATTACAGTGAACATTGACATTGAATTGAATATATTTTAAATAACATATGCGTTAAACTCAGTCGCCAACATACACATACCCTGTAAATTTAGAAAACCATAGGCATTATTAGCATTTCAAAACCTTTGGAGTTGTAGAGATAGTCTGCACAGTGGTAGAATAAATAAATACAAATTTTAGCGCTTATTTGGGAATTATTACACCCGATATAGTCTTCGAAGTGGGTATATTTGAATGATTTGCACAAAAAAGATTTGTATTTGTAACAGATTAAATTGCGATTATTTTCAATGTACAGTAAACTGTGGAGAATAAACTGCGTAGATGACCATGCGAATTTGCTAAATAATCCGTCAAAATGAATGAAGGCACATCTGTGTTGAGCTTATCTCGATCATAGTGGAAGAATCCCATCAACTGCACAGACACAAAAAAATGAACTTGAGTTATCAGTTAGAGGCAGAGCTTGTGATTTGTTGGCGTAGGCTGGTTTAGGTGACCGATCATGTGTATTGAAGAAGTCGTTGTTATCAGCTGGGTTACTCAGCATGTTTTTAATCTGAATCTATGAATATACTTATCACAATTGTTTAGCTGCAGCTACTCATAATACAACGAGTAGAAACATATTTGCTTCCTTTCATCAAAGAATTCGTTTGAAAATACTTATATGGTATAATAGTTAATAAAATAGAATTCATTTAAAACAGAAACTGAATTCCACAATAATTGTTATGTATAAATTTCCAAGAAGGATGCAGTATGTTATTCAATATTCAATATAATTTAAAGTTTCCACATTTAATCGCCGTTTAATGACACATTTGAAATACAAATAAATAGATCCCAGTGGAACAAAATATATAGATTAAAGAGGAACATAAATAAAAGAGGATCTGAATATAATAATAATATCTAAATACGTGTGTGTTTGTTCGTGCATGTGTTTTTACTCCCCAGTGTGCGAGCAAATCTCGAGGTGGCAATTGAAGTGACAGATAAAACTTTTTGCCGTGAATTGCTTTAACTTTGCATTTTTAATGCGAGCACCATTAAATATCTGAACTGAAGGCTGAAGCAGCCGACAGACGAGTCGGGCGCAAAGCTTTGGATATTTTTTTTGTTTGCAGACAGGCTGAATCAACGCTGGTGGCGCACATACTGTACTGTGTGTATAAGTGAGTATAATATGCTTATCGAGGGGACAGGGAGAAGTATCTGAGTTGACTGTGACCGACAGGCAGTGCCGGGGAATTGAAGTAGTTTCAACATGTTGCAGACACTACTCAAGTTTCCATTTGAAATGCACACGATTTCGAGGCACTTAAAAGTTGTCGAGAGTGCGCGACGAGGCGCCTGAATCGCCGGTGCGACAGTTTTCTAAGCGGCTTTTAATTAACAGCCATCAAGTGCAAGGATTTCAAGGATTTGCCGAGTATCTCCACACATGAGCGAACAGCAGCAGCAACAGCGATAGCATGAGAAAAAGATATAATATGAGAAGATATAGAGAGAGAGACAGAAGGAGAGAGAGATAGAGGCGCGCGCCTGGCGGTGACTGACGCCATATTGAAATTCATTAAGACGGCGTCGCCAGCGTCCTTGTCGCCGGCATCGCATTAATATGGCAAGTAAAATATTTATAGCATAATTCTAGGAGCTGCTACATCACAGCGCATTGTGCTACTCATTGTTGTGGTGCTCGAGAGCGCGTTAAAGAAATTAATTAATATTCTGCTCTACGCTCTGTCCCCCAGCACTTGTCTCACAAACGCACGCATACACACACTCACACACACTCACACACACACACACGCACACCCTCGCATGGCTGGATGGGTTTAATAATGGCGCTTGTGTGACGCGTTTTTTCTTGCGGCTTACACAAAGCTGTAGCCAAGTTGCCTTTCCTCAGTGTCTCTCTTTCTCTCAATCTTTCATCTGAATTTCTTTTTATACCCTGCACTGAACAAAGGAAACAACTACTGAGCATATAGAGCTGTTTATCGGTACGTGCAAGTGTATGACATGGTGTAGGGTATGTTCCAGTCTACTCCAGCAAGAGTGATTGCCTTTACTCTGCCATTTTCCGCATCGTAGCTACAAGCGGGCTGTCCTGTTTTCTGACACTATTAAGTCCCTCTATGTAAAGTATACGCATCTGTATGCATTATAAATATGTAATCACGTGGGTGCATTACAATTTAGGGTGCCAGCAAATTTTTTTTAAATTTCCTTAAATAGATGAAATTTCAATTAAAAATTTAAAATATTGTGGGGTCTGGTTTTATAATTGGAAATTTAAGGTCTTATCTATGTTAAGTGTTTGTGACAGCGATGCTAATAGGTTTTGAAAGGATAAGAATGCTTTGGCTTACGTTGTTACACATTAAAGTAGCCTTTGCTTATTTTACTTTTTGGATAGTTGCAAAGGGAAAGCAGAATTCACTTCACAGCACCAACAATTTAGACAAACACGAAGTAGAATAGGATATATGAATATAAGTATTCTATTCTTTTCTACTATTATATTCTTTATTGAAATCCTCCGATATATGTTTATTCTTAAACAACAAGCATACTAAACTCTCTTTTTCTACTCTAAGTAGGTGATTAGCATCATGCTGAAGCTGTAAATACCCTTGGTCATCTGCAGTGCACTGGCCATTGAAAGTGGCATCACATCCATTGCAGTTAGGGCCAATTCGGTCTGTGACTTGGCCAGCATGAGAATCATTAGCCTCTGCTCCATTACGGGCAACTCATACCACAAGCAATTTGAATAGATGGCGTCAACGAAGTCCTCATTCTGAAAAGGAAACTCTAAACGAGGCTCTGAAATACATTAAGACGTTCTAAACTTACTGAAGACTCCACGAGTGTGCCCAGTCCACAGAAGGCGTACAGCACGACAAAGCAGTAGATCAAGTAGAGCGGAGCTGTGGGCCAGACGTGCAGAAAAATGCATGAAATGGTGCACAGGATACCGATGCAGAGAGTCGAGAGTTCGACAAGCATGACCTTATTGAATGTTTGCTCTGTTGCACGTAGAATTCTAAGACAAAGACTAGCGTAAAGATAGAATGGTATTTGATTTTTATACAAGGAACACACTCACCTGGCATATTTCTGGTGCCCTGAGCATGGAGTGCATTTGCTCATACTGATCCCGTTGAATGGCGATTGCATTGAATTCCTGCAACTTAATCTTGAAGATGTCCTTAATCAGCGGAACATTCAAGATAAACAGAAAGAGGTACATGTCAGCGCCGAAGTTTCCAATGCCCCCAATCAAGCAGCACACCACGTGTATCGCCATCAGCATCAAATGTCCCGTGTCTGTGGTGTGATCAATGAACGGCACCAGAAACTGCATGATCATTACTTTTTCCTTGTACACGAGCGTTGTGTATACCGGATATATGACCATGCCGCCCACGACAGCTGAATAGATGCACACAAAAGCTATTACAACGTTCCAGAAGACGCTGATCCTTTCGTGCAGGCACCGCGTGTATTCGCCGCCCAAGAGCTCGTACTCATTGTAAATGGATTCGTAGGTCGCTTGAATCTCCTTAACCAGATGCGCCTTTTCCACACAGCACAACAGCTTCGTCAATCCCTGAATCGCCGAGGAGCACAAAGCCATGGCCTGCAGAATAACTGTCCAATTTTTATCGATAACAACGCCCACATAAATCGTGTATATCGTGCAACCGTAGAACGCAAAAATGATCACGATAATAGCGTATGTTAATGCCCACATGCGAAAGTTGGGATCGATCACATCACTGCCACACAGAGAGATGCAGAATCTCAAGATTTTTATAATCATGCGGTAACGAGTTGCGGGAGAATCTGTCAACTCTGTGGCCATTGTAAGCGAATAAATAACTTAAGCGAACTGCGAACTGTGAAGACCAAACGCCATTTGAAAATCAGTTTCCTAGTTCGATTCCGCTTTATGAGTTCGATTCGTGTAGTCCACGTCAAAATATTGACAAGTTAATTGTGAGAGAAAGTGTTTTGTTTAGTTAAACAATAAAATTGAGCAATTAGTTTGTGGGTGTGGTAATTATATCGGTGGTTATAGTTTTGATTGCATGAAAATTGATATGTACTGACCGAGTCGATTAAGTTCCTTTTAACTTTTTATGGAGGACGGCAGAGATATCATAAATTATAAGACTGCATAAATTATAATACCGTATAAACTTTAAATGTTGTATTCCGTTTAAGCTGTTTAAGTTTTTATCAATAATGAGAATATTATGATTGTGAGTGTCGCATTGAAGGTTTTATCTGCATATGGTTTTCAGGCCTCTTTTGCTTAATTGTCTGCGATAGTTTTTATACCCTTCGACCATTGAAAATGGTCAAAAAAGGGTATACTAACTTTGTGCAAATGTATGTAACAGGCAGAAGGAGGCGTGGCAGACCCCATAAAGTATATATATTCTTACTCAAGATCACTAGCCGAGTCGATTGAACCATGTCTGTCTGTCTGTCCGGATGTCCGGATGTCCGTCTGACCAGATGAACACACAGATCTCAGCTATTATTAATGCTAGAGACACAAAATTTAGAATGAAGGTTCCTATGCACTTGGCGCAGATCAAGTTTATTTCAAATGTTAGGTGCCACGCCCACCGCCCCCGTAAATCAATAATTTAATTTTTGAACTTAATTTGTAAGCGCTGTATAAAAGATACAACTTTTTGACTTTAACATATACTAAGCTGAATGAAATATCTACGTAGTCTCCAAATTACAATCCGATCGGACAATAATCACAGAAGTTATTTAAGAAAGTATAAGCATAAAACCAAATGCTTCTGTCAGCTAACAAGGGAGGAGGGCGAGCGCAAAGCGCGAGCGCCATCTGTCGGGATTTATTTCAAAGCATGTGCATATACATATGTGTATAAATTTAACAAATTAAACTACACGGGAACATAGGTCGAAGGGTATCCCACTGTTGCGTGCTGCGCGACTGTTGCTTTTCTTACTGGTTCTACTCTAAGTAGGTGATTAGCATCATGCTGAAGCTGTAAATACCCTTGGTCATCTGCAGAGCACTGGCCATTGAAAGTGGCATCACATCCATTGCAGTTAGGGCCAATTCGGTCTGTGACTTGGCCAGCATGAGAATCATTAGCCTCTGCTCCATTACGGGCAACTCATACCACAAGCAATTTGAATAGATGGCGTCAACGAAGTCCTCATTCTGAAAAGGAAACTCTAAACGAGGCTCTGAAATACATTAAGACGTTCTAAACTTACTGAAGACTCCACGAGTGTGCCCAGTCCACAGAAGGCGTACAGCACGACAAAGCAGTAGATCAAGTAGAGCGGAGCTGTGGGCCAGACGTGCAGAAAAATGCATGAAATGGTGCACAGGATACCGATGCAGAGAGTCGAGAGTTCGACAAGCATGACCTTATTGAATGTTTGTTCTGTTGCACGTAGAATTCTAAGACAAAGAGTAGCGTAAAGATAGAATGGTATTTGATTTTTATATAAGAAACACACTCACCTGGCATATTTCTGGTGCCAAATGAATAGTTCCCTGAGCATGGAGTGCATTTGCTCATACTGATCCCGTTGAATGGCGATTGCATTGAATTCCTGCAACTTAATCTTGAAGATGTCCTTAATCAGCGGAACATTCAAGATAAACAGAAAGAGGTACATGTCAGCGCCGAAGTTTCCAATGCCCCCAATCAAGCAGCACACCACGTGTATCGCCATCAGCATCAAATGTCCCGTGTCAGTGGTGTGATCAATGAACGGCACCAGAAACTGCATGAGCATTACTTTTTCATTGTACACGAGCGTTGTGTATACCGGATATATGACCATGCCGCCCACGACAGCTGAATAGATGCACACAAAAGCTATTACAACGTTCCAGAAGACGCTGATCCTTTCGTGCAGGCACCGCGTGTATTCGCCGCCCAAGACCTCGTACTCATTGTAAATGGATTCGTAGGTCTCCTGAATCTCCTTAATCAGATGCGCGTTTTTCACACAGCAAAACAGCTTCGTCAATCCCTGAATCGCCGTGGGGCTCAAGGCCATGGCCTGCAGAATAACTGTCCAGTTGTTATCGATAACAACGCCCACATAAATCGTGTATATCGTGCAGCCACAGAACGCAAAAATGATCACGATAATAGCGTAGGTTAATGCCCACATGCGAAAGTTGGGATCGATCACATCAGTGCCACACAGAGAGATGCAGAATCTCAAGATTTTTATAATCATGCGGTAACGAGTTACGGGAGAATCTGTCGATTCTGTGGCCATTATAAGCGAATAAATAACTTAAGCGAACTGCGAACTGTGAAGACCAAACGCCGTTTGAAAATCATTTTCCCAGGAACATCCGTTTTATGAGTTCGATTCGTGTAGTCCACGTCAAAATATTGACAAGTTAATTGTGCGAGAAAATGTTTTGTTTAGTTAAACAATAAAATTGAGCAATTAGTTTGTGGGTGTGGTAATTACATCGGTGGTTATAGTTTTGATTGCATAAAAATTGACAAGTATCGTGGTACTGACCGAGTCAATTAAGTTCCTTTTGACTTTAAATGAAGGATAGCAGAGATATATAAATTATAAGACTGTATAAATTATAATACTGTATAAACTTTACATGTTGTATTCCGTTTAAGCTGTTTCTGTCAATCGAGTTCTTTTCAATAATGAGAATATTATGATTGTGAGTATCGCATTGATGGTTTTATCTGCATAAGGTTTTCAGGCCTCTTTTGCTTAATTTTCTGCGATAGTTTTTAGTATTAGCAAACAAGGAAACAGAAGCATAAAAAGACATAGCTAAATCGATTTATCTATTGATGTTGACCAATAATTTATATGTACATATATGTATGTATATACTAATTAAACTGTCCTCCTTCACTACATACATATATACTATAATATACGCAAAGGAAAACAAAAATGACTAAATCAATTTTGATATTGATGCTGATCAAGATTATATATGTATCACATAGATATATACAAATTAAACGGCCTGCTTGGCCTACTTTCCTACACATACAGAGTATTTATCAGTCTAGAATGAAAGAGATGTTTATATTCCTGTTTAATTACTTCCACTCATAGATTTGAAATGAAATGTACAGTTTAGTTGAGATGAGATATCTGGGACTGCCACAGCTGCATTAGCTGGGGTAACACGCTTCAAGGACTCATTGCAGCGGACTCCTGCTTGACACTTGAGTCTCGGAACAACAATGTTGGATTCCTGACTAGGGGCGCTTAGTGAGAGGGAGTGTGAAGGACAGGCAGCTTTACCCCTTATGCAGGGAGAACGCGTCACAACAGCAACAGCAGTAGCAGCAGCAGGCAGTTTAACTTAATTACAGCCTCCGTTAACTGGCGGCGTCACATCGGGCGTAAATGAACGGAAATGAATTCATAAAATGCGAGGCGCAAACGCGTTGCGAGCTCGACGTGACGCAACGTTGCGCGTTTAAAAGTGTAAATAATATGTGTGCTTAGTTTGTCGAGTGCGGCAAGGGAGGGGGTGAAGTGCAGTGTGGAGTGGATCGGAGCAGAGTCGAGTGTGCGTATGTGTGTGTGTGTGTGTGTGCCGGCAAGTGCCACCGTGTGTGGCTGCAATTGTAGCAGCGCTTTTTGGAGTTCGCGTTTGAGTTGGCTGCCTAAAAACTCATCAGCAGCAGCAGCTGCAGTCCTCGTTCTGCATGAGGGCAATAAAGGGGCATCCCGCCTGCAATTGTGGTCGAGTGTGTGTGTGTGTGGGAGGGGGAAGGTAGGGAGAGGGGGTGCAACTGTGGCCAAATTAAACAAATAAACTGCCTTCGGCAGCGGATGCTGCATTTGCCTTTGCTAGCGTTGGCATTAAATTTTTGCAGTGCAGTGTAAATAAGTTGGGTGACGTGTGATTTCACACAGATCCAGCAGCAGCGAGCTTTTCCAATTGTTTGTATTGGGCTTAGGCGGAAAACAAAAAAAAGCAGCTGAATAAAGCTAAAGTCAAGTGAATTCGATATTAAATACCCTGGAATATACTTTGAAAATGCATTAGGAATTTACTTGTTTGGAAATTTAACTCAAGAAAATGTTCAGGTATATGGAATCTGACTATTTAAAGTTGATGTTTATACAGCAAATTAACATACATATGCACAAAGTGCATATGTATGTTATTACACAAGTAGCGCATGTAGGGTGTCAAAGCAAACTATTCTACTCTTCATGGTGTTAAGGCATACACACTTTATAAAACCCTGAGAGAGGTTATATTCATGTTGTGCAGATAGATATAACATATATTTTTATAGATATATATGTGGGAATGACCTAGCAATGCCTAGTCAGATGTCCTAAGCTTACAGTCGACAGATAATAAGAGAGAGTCCTCATGACGACGCAAAGACTTAAGATGTGAAAGAGCCAGTATGCTACTTAACAAAGATCAAATTAAAGATTTCAATTAGAATAACTCAAGTTACCTTTATTTCATACAGTATTGGCTCTTAAAAGGAGTTTGTCGTTAGACAAGCACCTTATCGAAATAAATAAGATAAGGTAGACCAGACTAGGAAAAATGTTGGATTTTCTTAGCGTTATTGGACTGTATAAGAAGCTCTAAGCTCAGTAGGGGCCATCTACAAGGGCGCATCTCCCCCCAATCAAATATTAATATTACCAAATAAAACTATTTAATATAAAAATAAAATAAACGTATATTTTATACAACAAGTACCCAAGTGCTACATATACAAGATGTGCCATATCTTATGCCAGTATTGTAACATTTAATAACTTGAACATTTGCCAACCGATTGACTTGTTTTCATTTCTTGTGAAATTCAAGTCAATTTTAACTATGTATCACTTAACATAAAAAGAGCGTTCACAAATAGTTTTTTTGTACATTGAAAAGAGTCCTTCAGTTGTCATAACTTAACGTGTAAATCATCAAAAATAACATTGTAAACAGGCACCGTGTGACAATACTATTTATAAGTAGTTACAATTTTAGTATTAGGAATTTATGGCTCAAAGAATACTATTTATAATGAGGTATAAGTATTTTTATAGTATTTCACAGTGCGTAGACGGTTCGCCAATCAGCCGTAAAAGTTGGCAGCTGCCTCCCTCATCGAGCTGGCATGGCTGTAATTCATCAGAACTCGCTAACAAGTCGGAATGCTCACATTTCAGAGGCTGGCAAAAGAAAAGTTGCAGTTTGCTTATCTTTGGCATGTTGCCGTTGCCTGGATACGTGCGGCTGTCATCCTGGATTAGGCACATATCCTCGACTTCTTCGTTTGGCCTTTGTGCTGGCATTGTTTGGCGCAAAGGCATCGACAGGCGAGTTGTAGGTGGGGGAGGGGTGAGGTGGATTGAGGGTGGTAACTTTGGGCCAAAGTTACCTTTTGACACAGATGAGGCGACGACGCGTGTAAAAGTTTTTGTTGTTGCATAAAATTAGACGAGGCAGCCAAAGGCTCAGTGCGCCACAGCAGCAACAGCGGAGTATCTGCCTGCTTGTCCTTCCCCCTTTGCCCTTGTCCTACCTCTCTCTGCCATCTCAGCTGCCTTAATCAGCGGCGTGCGCTCGTTTAACGCAAATTAAATTTCGCTGCGCAAGAAAACTCAACTCCACTCATGATTAACGCATTTTGCTTTTAATTTCCTTCGGCAACAATACACACACACACACATAGCAACAACTACAACACACACACACAATAGAAGGCTCCTGTATTTGTTGATAAGATTTTAACACGCCGCGTGTGTTTCTCGCAACAAAACCCAAAAGTTTTGGCCCAGCGCCGACGGCAGCTCCCCAAACAGTACAACTTGCCAGGCTTAATGTGCCTGCTAAAGCGCCCAAGGTAAGCGGACAGAAAACGCGACGTAGACGACGACAGCGGCGCCACCAACATGACGCAGACTGCGATCCGAAAGCAACAAAAAGTCTTTCGCGCACTTTGCAACACGCAACAACAACCACAACAACAAGGTGCAGCAGCGAAGTCACACATCCCTTTTGTTTATGATATACCCTAACTAACGCAGAGTTCTAGTGCCTTTTTGAAAAAGAAAACATACCAAAATTAAGTATGAGAAATGTGTTCAATGTTTCCTACTATAATCAAGACACAATTGAAATTGAAATGAGAATTTTTAAGTATTCATATGTTATTAATAAAGAAAACATGCTTAATACACAAGAAAATGTAACCAAATTTAATTTTCTATTAAAACAAATTAACTTTTCATTATATTACTACTCTCTTTATAGAGCACAATGCGATTCAGTGTTTGTCTACCTTGCGGTTTCTTTCCCTTTTTTTTTGGTTACTTATCTCCTTTTTCAGGTTGTGTGGAAAATCTCTAAGCTGTCTTAAAATTTCCCGAACAAAGTTGAGTGCGAAAAAGAAAAAGTCGCCGCTTTTCCTTTGCACTCGCATGAGCAGATCAACAGATTAAAGAAAAGTTCTCTAGCCGTGCAGGAGAGGGGCCATGACAGGGCCTAATTCCCCAGTTAAAGTCAGCACTGAGGCCGCAAAAAGAATTGTGTATTGTTTGTCATTTGTGCACAAAATATGCGCTGATTGTGGTTAATGATGACACTGCAGATAACCCTTAACGTTTTATTTTCCAGCAATTGGATGAAGCGACCCTTCTTCATGCAGGGCGCCGTGACATGGGATGAGAACACGTTGATAACACGCTTCTGACAATTCGAGAAGCGAGATATTCATGAGTTTCATTTATAATGGAGTTACAGATACAATTAAGATGCTCAAATTTGCCGTTAAGCATTCAGTGTTCAACTGTTATCGTTAATGATACTTTCGATCATTGGGCACATTACGTATTCTATTAAATGGGCTTACGCCAAGGATCTGCGGGCCAATTTATTTCAGATTAAGCTATGCTATGCATATTTACCGCCTCAATTGCTTCTTAAATGGTTAACATGCTACAAGGGAAACGTTAGACGTGTGTTATATATTTTCCTTGCGGAAAATTGCAGGAAAATGATTTACGAATAAAGAAGGCAGCTCTTTTTTACTTATGACAGTAAAATAATGAAACATTTAGTAGCTATTTAGTGTATAATACTTCTATTTGTTGTGTAAGACAAATATATAAATGTTTTTGATTGAGAAACTGATAGGCAGAAGTAAATATTTATCAAATAGTCTTATATAAAAGCATATTCCAAATCCTGCCTTATTTATTAGCACTGGTTTATCACCTGATAGACCTTAATTGCTGTTTAGCAATAAAAAGGAGTAAAAATACATTATATTACATTATTTATATTATGTATATTAAATTCGGCAAATATTTTTAAAGAATTGAAAACAAAATGTAAGACAATCCTGACAACCCAAGGGCTTCAATAAGAACCTTCCTAATTAGGTCTAAACATATCATTGAAAGTAAGCAGGGCTCAATTCCTTATGCTGTCTGAGGCAAAGGCTGCGCATAAAGCCGCAACTGTGCGTGCAACATGGAACAACAATTTCGGGTCGGGGCCGACACATGACAAGTGCACTTAATGTTTGCTGAGTGTGTGTGTGTGTGTGTCTGCCTGTGTGATGTATAAAATTAATGTGTGGGCATGGGTGTACGAGTGTGAGTGTCAGAGTTACGCTTAGCCATCTGAGGGAGTGTGCCTGAAGTGAGGCCATTCGCGAGTACTGCCATTGATGAGTGGCCACGTCTGCTCATGACATTCATTTGAATCACACGCACACAGGGATGCACAGTGATGTATAAATGGCTTTGTGCGTGTTCAGCAAGTAACATGATTATCATTATAGCGCGAATTCAAGGACCTGTGGTAGGGAGAGGGGGAGACTCACATAATTAAGTCGCTCATTTGACGCTTAAATCCTCGCCGCCGACCTCAGGAACCGCACAATCAATCTCAAGTTGTCTGTCTGGAATTCCTTAGCCATCTCGTACGTATCAAGTAGGTGTTTAGTCGTTTAAAATTGAGGGAAGGGTGCAAAAGAATATAATACTCGTAATTATTTATGCCTATCATATGACAACATATGAGCCTGCACTTGATACAGCCTGTTACAACAGTTACTTGACGATATAAAACAAATATCACGTATACGCCGCATGAAACCATTAAGCACATAAGACGACGGTTATTTGTCGTCGCCCAACAGCTGCTGGCGGAAAGGCGAACCGACAATATTCGGTAATTGAAACTATTTGCTTTTTGGCATTTTCATTAACGGCAATTTCCGTAAAATTTAACGCACTTCCTGACAAATGTTGCCAGCGCCTGAAATTGGCATTCGGGCAGCAGACGCCGTCAGCCAGGAACCAAGCACAATGATTCCAATATTGTTTGCTAGACAGTGTGGCAAGAGGGGTGGGGGGGGGAAGGCAGCAGCCGTTGGCCAAATGAGCGTCGACTTGAAAAGTGCTAATTACTTGAAAATCAATTGTCGCAATTCATTTCAGTCATCCGCTGAGTGTGCGTGTGTGCCCAAGTGTGTGTGCGCTCACAAAATTAAGTATGTTAATTTAAATTTAACGTTCGAATGAATTTCATTTTGCGCTTCCAGGCAGCCATCAAAGCCGCCTTGCATAATTCTTCAAACGAGTCGTTTCTTTCTCTTTTCCTCTCTCCCTTTCTTTAATTTTCTTTTTCTACTACCTTCTTGTTGCCACCATCGCTGGGAATAAGTTCCGCAAATGGCCTTAATGAAGGGCAGCAGCAGTCGTTGCCTGATTCGCAATGCTGTGTAATCAACGTCATCGAATAGGCAAATGACAGAAAATTAGAGAAGAAAACATTAGGGAAAAGGATTTCCGGTGATCTAAATGGAATGCAGGGTGCTCTTGGCAATTGGAGTTGCATGTGTTAAAGTTTTAATGCAAGAAGCGACTTAATTGTGAAGGAATGTTATACCTGTTCGTTGATATTTGCCTTTTTATGCGATTCACTTAAGTCATTTTTTTGAGCTTTAGTTTCCTTCTTACCTGCGAATAAGCAAGAAATAATATAATAATTGAAAAATATGTCCATATACCTTATATGTATGTTTAGTTAGCTCACCATTTAAAGCCAAAATTTTATCAAGGTACAGGCCGTTCTCGGGTTGAAACTTCAAATAAGGCAGCACACTCATGAATCTTCTACGGCGCTATACGATGAAGCACTCTGATCGGCACGTTCCGAATTATTTACAGCGTGCATTCATAAATAGATTGATAGCCAAGAAGACAAAGAAACTAGTTTGCATAGCAATAGACAGACGAACACGAAACTGATAAGCGCATTCTCAGTCTAGAGATGTGCAGCCAACATTATTCTTAAATGATCACTATCCGCAGATCATGTAAGAAAAATGTTGGCTGCACATCTCTAGACTGAGAATCAAAGTCGCCATTGCGCTTATCAGTTTCGTTAGGTTTTGTTTCCATAAAATACGCTGGACGTACATTTAGCGATTCATATGTTTTTTCTAAGAACTTGTCTCTATATTGTTTTTTTGCCAACTGTACAAAGCGAATGATTTATGTAAAATAATAAAATGCAGGAGCACCCTTTGCGTACGCCCATCAAGAATGTATACAATGTGTACATACATATGTACATATATACTAGCAAGAATCTTGTGAAGATATATGTATTATATTGTAGATGAGCATTAAAAAAACTGAACGAAACCAAAGCTGACAATGAAGCAGAATCACAAAGCTTGAAACAATATCTGGCCAGCTTTCATCCAGTAAAGTTGGCTCTTCTTCCATATTAAAAATTAAAATTAACGCAAGTGATTGAGATCAGGGAGATCGATTACACCATGTTCGCACGGCTTTTGTGCATAACGTTATTATTCTTTATTGTGAAATACGCAAATTGTGAAAGTAAGTGCGCTCATATTCAACTAGAATTTCTTTGTTATTCATGATTATTTTATTGTTCTATTAATTAGAATTATGCAACAGAGATGAGCTCTTCTGCCTAGACTCAGTGAAACCTCAGTGTAGTGACGAGAACAACAAAGTTATAGATTGCCTGGAAAAACAATATTTTCGTCCACAAAGCACTGCCATATTTGGCTGCCATTTCGGATTCAAGAATGTAGACGCAGTCAAAGTTACATGCCTTGAAGATGGAACTTGGGAAAACATATCAAATATAAGTTTTGCATGCCAATTCGATTGCAGGAGCTCTGGTTATGCACTGCAGAAAACCGCCACACAATTCAAATTAGATCTTGCACCATCGGCAGTATTTATTTATGAAGACATCAATCAGACAAGTAATTTTACTTATAGCTGCGCTGGTACCATAGTCCGACCCAATGTGATACTAACTGCCGCACATTGCGTCTTCAACCGAACGGAGAAAGCATTAATAGTAGTCCGTAATGTAGGCAAACCGTATATTGACATAACCGATGGTTGGGCTGTCGAAAAAATATTTTATCCACCGTAAGTTATTCGACTTTATCATTTTAATGAAGATTCTTAAAATGTTTTATTCTTTCTTGAAGTAATTATGATGGGCATACATTTTCTTTGGATGTTGGTTTACTACATTTGAAGCTCAAGCATACTGGCGATGAAATGTCCAACGTAATATGTTTACCTGGCTACAAATATCCATTGAATCGAGATTATACCGTATCAAGAGGTGAGTTTGATGCATTGGAAACTCTGGAGAATAATATAGACATGTTGGGCAACCTAACAATGGTCTCAGGAAGAGTGGTAGAAGAAAATACAAGCCTCTTTGAATATGAAGTTCAATTACTATCTGGAGCTCAACTTTGCAAAGGAGATAGCGGCAGTGGTTTTATTGGAACGTGTGACGGAAAAGGAAAACAAAAGTGCTTGTATGGAGTGTTGAGTCATGCCGTTGGAAGCTCTGATGGGGCTATACCTTGTGCACATAGAGTCGTTGTTGCTCGGACAACTCATTGGCTTATTCAACAATTTATACAAGAAACTCTGGATAAAATTGAAAACAAATGTCTTTAGGAATAGAGAATTTGCATACACAATTTTTTATTTACTACCTTTTCATTAATAATTGATATATTTTTCAAATGTATACAGATTTCTGGTATTCAATTTTAAATAAATACATATTATAAATCTTTGCAGCAATTGTTATGTGTTTTAAATTGGTTTTTATAAGTCAATTGGTAGTCAAAGTGGGCATATAAACAAGTCGTTTTTTTCACTCTTTTTCTCTCATATTATTAATTTTTCCTTCCCTGAGAATGTGTTTTGCAAATAGCCTTTATGAAGACAGCAGTTGTCTTTCCCTAATTCCATAAATGGCATGTCCCTTGGCAACCAAGTGCAACTCGAGCTACATATTTAACAAATGTATTGCTCTTTGTTCTTTGCTTATATATATATATATATATTTGTATACAATATATAGTTCTGATCGTAAATAAACGAAGACAGTGGTTTGCGCAGCAACAGATAGACGAACATATATATAAGAGCAATCTTCTCTGTACGACAATCAGTCATTATTTTCACTGACCTTACCGAGCATCTAAAATACTCCAATGCGCTTATCAGCTTCATTGAGGTTTTTCCCGTACCATAAACTGGAAATAAATTTGGCGATTATTAAATATTTTTTATGAACTCATATTTCCAAAATTGTCAAGCTCAAATATATTAAATAAGGATTGACATAATGGAAGATACTGTACACAAACCATAAGAAATGTTTGCAAATTATAAATATTGTATGGCATTGATAAGACTTGTAACATGTTAATGACTTAAAGAATTCAGAGTACAGGTGACACGTTTATATGTAACCTTTTATGAAAGCTGCTCAAATATATATACGTACCAATATACCCCTTAGCCTTTAACAAAATTGACGTGCGAAATTAATAACAGAAGCTTTCAATTAAACAGAGTTACAAAGCTCGAACTAATGTCTAGTCAGCATTCATCTACAGTGATCTACATAACATCTAGTAGCGATCTATATACAATAACATATAAACATGCTTTTTAATTATTCTCTACAGAGGGAGACCGCGGTTTGCGCTAGACTTACTCCCTTGTTAGCTGTAACAAAAATTTTATGTTATTCTCATACTTTCCACTATAACTTCTGTGTTTATTGTTTGACCAGTTTAAAATTTTGTGAAAATAGTTATTATGGTCAGCTAACTAACTTTATAAGTCTCAAAATTGTATCTTTTATACATCGGTAGCAAATTAACTTGAAAATCGGTAGCAAATTAACTTGAAAAATTTAATTATTGATTTGTTGGTGGTGTGGTGTGGTACCCAACATTTGAAACATCTATGATCTGCGCATAGTATACAAGAACTTTCATGCGGAATTTGGTGTCTCTAACTTGTATAATAGCTGAGATCTGTGTGCTTATACTGGCGTGTCAAGCAGACAATCGACTTGTCTAGTGATCCTGAGTAAGATTATATACTCTTTGTGGTGTCTATTACGCATTCTTCTGCATGTTACATACATTTGCACAAAACTATGTAGTATCAAAACTTTTGATATTACGCACGTTTAAAGCATTTGTTTCATTTCGCTTAACTATCGAAGTGAAATCTATATCCGCGTATGGCGATAATAGCGCAATTGCCACTCGCCGTTTAAGCTTATCTAAGAGCTTCAGGGAATATGTTCTGAATGGTAAATGAGTCGCAAACTAACAATGAAACTATCCAATAAGAGGGTGAGAAGAAAGTAGAGAAAGAGAGAGAGCAAGACAAAAAGACACAACAAACAGCGTGCAATGGACAATCCACAGGAATCGAAGAAAAACTCAAATAAAAGAAGTTTAAATGTAATTTAATGACCAACAAAGGAATACTTTCACATATATAGTAAGAAACAGAGAGAGAGAGAGAGGAAAAGAGACAGGGAATGGAGAAAACATTTTGAGTCAGCTGCCGTTGGTTGCATCTCTTGCCTCACCTTGCAGAAAATTGCATTTCCACTCTTCCAAAAACGAAACGAGCGAAACGTACAAAGTTTTCTTTGGCAATTTGTTTGTTTTCTTCTTGCTTCGTTCATTTTGTAAACAGCATGGAAAATTGCGCCGAACTTTGGCAGCAAAACAAAAGTTAAAGGTGGCCCGTGTATTGGATAAATCAGGCTGCATCTCATTGTTCTTTCCGGGCAGCTGCAGGGCTCAGCTGCAATTGAGCAGGTTGGGCCACTGTACTCAGACTGGAGGTATCACTAAATGAATGAATGACGCAACGAAGAAGTGTGCAAACACTGTGTAAGTGTAAGTGTAATGAACTGACTGCTGCAATTTCAAATTTTAAAGCAACTTGACGTAAGGTAACTTAAACAAAAAGTAAAACCACGCGATACTTATATATAGATTAGTGTATCATAATTAATTTGCTTCAATAATACTATAAAATACATGGAATCTAAGTTGATTCACTTGGGTAGCACTGAGAGCCACCATCAATGCGCATTCCGAATGCATTTCCCTTTCCCTCCGGAGGCTGACAAAAGCATTCATTTAAATTTGTGCACATTTACAATGAATAACAATCGCGCCGGAACCGCAGGCACTCACATTAAGCGCAGCAGGTGTACGTGGGGTGTGGGAGTGGCACTTAAGCCTTTGTGGGAGGCTTATTACACTTCTTTCTCATGATTTTCTTTTTTAATTTACGCCTCACGCAGCACTTGGCGTTGCCTACTTTGGATCGTAATCATTTCCGGGCGCATGAGAAAATTTCACCTTAAACACGCAATTATTTAAAAGAGAAATTTCCATTTAACGCTATCAAGCTGATAAGGAATAAAATTTTACTTCTGCCAGCGGGCAGGTGCGTTGGACAGGTGTGGGCGCGGGGGCCGTTTTCTTTATGGCAAACAACAATGAAGGAGGCTCGCTAAGAGGCAACGGCAGATGGCTTGAAAATGAAAAATCCTTCAATATGCAATTTACCATAAATTTATAATTTACCGGCAAATTATTTTCATAAGCCATTTGCATTTATATGGCCCATACATACAAACAAAAGCACACACACACACAGTCAGCCACATGAGCCTGCAGCCCTGAATGGGTCACAGGCAACTTACAAGTCAAGTACCATTTACAGAGCTTGGAGAAGACAGAAAATATCCTGCAAGATAAATTATTTTGTCATAGAATAGTTCTACAATATGACAAGATTACTTCCAGACTATTGAAATTTGATAATCTTATATTTAATGGCAATTATAAACTAAAAGCTTAGTCTATCAGAGCTTGCGACCTCTAACTAAAGGGTATTCTGCAGGGACAACAGAATTGAGAGTATACACAACCACATACAACTCCACGACCTCTTCACACTCATAATACCGTTAAACAGTTAACAAAGCCTTCGGTTTCACTTGGCCTCCCGATACCTTTTTGCGTAAGAGAATTTTGCAACAAAAAGTTGACTCATAAAATATAAAATTGATTTCGCGCGTGTCATTAACTTCCTTAAGTGTATGTTCCTCAGTGTTCGTGTGTGTTTGTGTGTGTGTGTGCGTGTGTATCCTACCACTTGCGACTGCATTATTCATGTGCTTTGTGGGTACCCGGAAAAGCTGCACATGGCGACCACTTTTTTCAAACATTATGAAAATCCACTAAGGTTGAAAGAAATTCCACGGCGACGTTCAAGAAATTGTTTAATTTTATGTGAAATTTAAAATAAAACATATAAAAATTAATATACATTTTTCGTAATTTCTTAGGCCAAGAGCCAAAAGTTTTCACTGTCTAATTTACAGAAAAACATAGAAAGTTCATAAGCATGTTCTATTGACTATTTTATCAGTATCTATTACAATTCCTAAATAAACTAAGTGCACAATTTCCTTGTTGGATTTGCTGAATAGTTTTCGCACATCTCATATTCATACTTTCAGATTTCCCATGTGTCCGATGGACAAACAACATTGTTATGAATATTGTATGATAAAATGATATTTGGTTTTCGAAAGGGTCATTAGGGTGCACAAATTCAAATGAATTTCAAAATAATCAAATTATAAAAAACATTTCAAACACGAAACGTGTATATTCTGGCAATTCATTGGAGACTTGATAAGCACAAACTATGAAATAGAAAGAGAGAAATCAAACAAAAACCAGCATTAAGTTTTCTAGCAAGAATGCAAAATACTCTGCAGTGAATTCTGAAAATACATTTGGGTGTGTAAAACAAGTATAAAGGCTAAAGTTCTTCATGATAATATATTCTTCAATTATAATCCCAATTTGTTTTACGTTCGTACTAAATTTGTGTCCGGCTGACCCGTTGAAATATTTCTATGGTTCCAGGGTATTAAAGCAAGCTGATAATGAAAGAAAAGTTTGTAAACATTTTACGAAACAAACTTTAAACTGCAAAAAAGTATTTAATCTAGTATTAATATTTAAATGCAGGTAAAAAAAACACTGTGATAACTAAAACATATTAACGTGTGCGTATTAAGCCAACAATCAGTTAGTTTTGTTCTTTATCTATTTGAAGTTGTTTAAATGGAAGTTTTTTGAAAGGTTTGAAATGGTCAAAATATGTAAAAATACATATGTTGATTATTAATGTTTAAGCAGCTTATGCAGTTTTCTATTTACAAGTACGTGCATACCTTATGTTAGTCCTTTATTCATTATCTAACATTTGTTTCTGAGTAAATTAAGAAAATACCAAACACAACAAGTCTTCAGCCCTTTAAAATTTTATTTTTGCCTCAAGAAATGTATACAGACTGAGAGGGAAGGGCTTGAAAGATTGAAGCGCCATGGAAAATTAATCAGTGGCATTTAGTTACCTTAAGGAAATGTATTTAAGGGCTAAATGAGCGTGCATAAGTGATAGCCGCGAGGGGTAAAAACCCCATAAGGCAGATGGCGCACAAACAGAGACACGCGCTCAGTGCGACTGTCATTAAAGCTGGCCCGGAGGCAGGGCCACATTGCGTATACGCTGTGTGTGCACGAAAAATACTTGGAAACGCGTAGTTAAAACGGAAATTGTGTAGCCTTTGCCTCCCTCTTGTGCGCCGAATCTACTGTTTGGTGTAAATTGCCAAAAGGATGGAATTTAAGATGTCTGCAGGCAAACGGCAGCGCAACTAGGTAACATAAACTCTAAAAGACCAGAAAAAAAAGGGAGCCTCTGTTATAACGAAGCTTTCATACCCTTATAGATCTTTTCATGGGTCTTTGAAGATTGTTTAAATAGAAGTTATATACAAATAATATATGGTGCAGTTGAAATGAATATAACATATGTTTGGTATATTATGGAGAAGTAAGAAAGGGTATAAGAACTGCATGTAAAGTCAGAGTGCAGTTAGCTCCCACACACATATACAAGCGTACTTCTTCCTCAAAAAGAATAGTCATGTTACGTCAGCTGCAAAATGGAAACGCGGCTTAGGACTTTTCGGACAGTTTGTTGAGTTTCTGAGAAATGCGTGCCAGTTCTCTGGCAGTCTGCTATATTAACTCAGTTAAAGTTCAGTTTATCAAAGCTTTCAAAGTCTTATGGGCTCTAACATTACAGATAGACTTGACTGTAGGCAATAAGTTGACACCCATTAAAATTAAGTAAATAAGAGCAAACATATGCTCTACATAACTACATATTCTTTATTAAGGTTACTTTTAAAGTTCCCCACAATGCTGAATACATTTTATCCTCATCCTGGCAATCAACAGCTTCTTGTGAATCGAAACATGATTTATTCGATGTGTGCGGAAAATTAATAAATATTATTTGGCAACTGATGTCGAACACCTTTCAGAATTAACTGTCGCAAATAAAGTTTATTATTTTTCTGTCAGGGTAATGAAATACTCGAGGCGGAAGACTTTCGCGACACGTTTTATTACAATTTACAATTTGGACGAGAAGACAAAAACAAACATATCGAAGAGGCAGCAGAGAAAAAAAGGACAACAAACGGGGCTGGAAAAGTAAGTGAAGAGGAAGTGAAAAAGTCGATGTTGGTAAAGTTTGTTTGCCTGTTTGACTTTTTTAATGTTTGTTTTCTTTTCATTTTATTATTATATCCGGTTTACGTGGCGTATGATGAACACGTTTATTGGTTGCGTGGCATTTTCTTGATTCCCCAATGTCGTGCGAGTTGTTTATCTAACGCCGAAGTGACAGGGGCTGGCTAGGTGGGTTGGGTGGTTGCTGTTCGCCATATTGGATCTTGATATGTAAATCGTACACACATTAAGATACACATGCATACGCACACATGCTCACACACACACGCACTGTGATACTATTTGAGCTCGTAGGCTAGCCGAGCTTGTTATTTTTGCCAGTTCACACAAAGCAATTGGCAGCGCTTACAATAAAGTCGTCGTGGCAACCAGTTGACTTTGAATTGATATCACGGATTCATGGCAATTTATTTATCCCACAAAGGCGCAATCATTATGGATTGGTGTAATGCACACAACCTATTACGATTCGTTTTGAATTCTACAAAATCAAACGGAATTTGTTTACAGATTTCAGCAGGGTGTCACCTGTGGTTCTCATGACTTAAAGCTACATTATCAGCAACCAAACATGTTTAAGATATTCCCGTCTGCAAGGTTTAGTAATAAAAAACACTTTGTGTATTACATTTTCTACCAATATTTTCAATTTTTGCCCTAACCTTGTACACATTAAAGATGCTTCCCCTTACTCGGCCTTTTTTATCAGTCGCCCTCTGTGTGCACACGGCTTGGGGGGAAAATTGAGGGTCACATTGCTGCCTGGCAGCAAGATCCAGTGATAAGCAGCAAGTCACAGCTGCGAACCTGCCTAAACCAAGGCGACATCACATTAACGACACCGCGATAGCTTCAATTTTTCATTTTGGTGATTACAAGCATCTCACCCGGGCGCCATTTCCGTTTCCGGTTCTCGCTGTGTCCCCGTTTCGCCATGTCTGCATGTCCCGCACATAGAACATGCCGTTAGTCTTAGTTGCCTTCTGCTAGTTGGCCGTGCCACTTGACAATTGCAACACGTGCTCAAGATTTCTGCTTCCCTTTGGCTGTCTGATTGTGGCGCACATTTTAGGCGCAGTTTCGGCGACACTTTTTCGCTGTCCTTTGCCAGCGACGTCTTAAGTCAGACAGGAACACACACACACACACACGCACTTGCTGTGACAAAGGGGCGACACATACAGACACACACGCGCAGCTGGTGGGGGGGGCCGTAAAATATTCAAATTAAAAGGACTTATGTAGGCACTCAATGTTACCGCCATTATGCTACATTGTTGTCTGTCTTCGGAGCGCGGAACGGTTCCTCGAGCAAGACCTCGACCTGTGCTGCTTCCGGTGCTTTCAACGCTCAAGCTGCCATTTTTTTACACTTTAGTTGACAGCGGCAGCCATTTGTGGCAACAGCCACGCCCCACAGCCCACAGACACCCTGCTAGTTGCCCTTGCCAGCGCTCTGCTTGCCCCTTATTACCATAGTTGTTGTTGCTGCTGTTGTTGCTTCTGTTGTTCGTCTTGTTGTTCCTCTGAACGTGTATGTCGCATTTTCCGGGTAATTTACATTCTCATCACAGCACTCAGCACACACACACACACACATACATACAAGGCGGCAAGCAGCTCGACTCGGTTACCTGTGCAACAACAGAAATAATGCAGACACATACAACAGCAACAAAAACAACAACAACAGCAACTCTCCCTTCGCCGTGCGTTTAGTCTTCTTCCCTTTTCCTGCGCACAATTTTAAAATAATAAAAAATAATCGTTTCTTATATCGTTGTCTCGTTATTTTGCTCTTTGTTTTATGCAATAGTATTTTCTGTAGTTTAGCTCTTTTGCATTTTTCCCATTTTGTCATTTTCTCATTTTGTCATTTTTATTATTTCGCGCGTAGCTGCTGCGCATTTTATTGCCGGCAAATTAAGCGCATAAATTTGCAGACACGCCCCCTTCTCTTCATCCTTCTACACACCCTTCTCGCCCCCTCCCCATCCTCCTCCACCTTGCCCATTCCCTTGCCCTATGCACGCGTTGCTCCTTAGGTTCCCAGGAATGTGACGAGTTTATTGAAATGGCTTGCACTCTGCTTAAACACCAGCTCGGTCTCTCTCACTCACCCTTTCTCCCTTCCTCTCTATGCCTCTCTCTTTCTCTTCCTCTCTCACCCTCTATTTCCTTCTCTCATTTTTCTCTCTCCCTCTGTAGCTCTTGACAGACTTGATTGCAGCAAATACCTTGAAACTAAACTATAATATTGTATTACTTTAATACAATACTCACAGTGTAGATAAGAACTGCACATTGAACTTACAAAGTAATCTATATTACATGGCAGAATCTTTTACTATTTAAGCTTACACAAAATCTAATTTTATTAGATTCTTTTTTATTGTAGTTAATTTTAACTTAGTCAAAATAGGCAAGATACATATATAATAGTTAAAGACAACAGATTGTTTGCCTAAAGATTCATTGTAAGAAATTTCAAATGGAAACTTTGAGTATAAAAAGAGGACTAATGGCATTCCCCCAGTATTCCTGATTGAACGGCATAAAATACCCTTATTATGTATATTATTAAGAACAACAAACTGTAACGAGTTTAAAATAAATTAAATATTCAAGCTGAAATTCTAGATGATTTAAATGTTTATCATATTCCTGGGAAGGCGCCCCTCGTAGTCTGCTGAGAATCATAGTCAAGTAATTTATTTCCAGCAGACAAAGAAGAAGAGGGTAAAAACCTCACACACATGTGGAAGAATATTTACATGCCTGTGTGCGTTTGTGTGTGTGGAGCAAAAAAGTGGAAAATCGGCAGATCACATTTGATTCATTAAAAATACAATTTCACAGCGCGTAGTTGCGTCTGGCGCTGCGAAAGAGAAAGTAAGGAAATATGCGAAAAGCAAAGCGAAAAAGTAACAAAGTAAAGCGGAGCCTTCGAAGTGAATACGCCGGGTCTTGGCCGGTCTCGAGTTCGCTCCTCGTTTTGGTGGTGCACTTGCTGGACGATGGCGACGACGACGACGACGGGCCTGCTGAAGCGCACTCAAAAATTTATTGCCGGCAACTCGAAGTTCGACATGAATTTTATTTATTTGCATGTAAATCGGATTTGTGTGACCCCGAAGACGTTCGAGCGTGAAATATACGAGCAACAGTCTCAGTCGCAGTCGCAGTCGAAGCTGGCCACAGTGAAGCGGTCAGACAGTGAATGCATCGTGGACCGGGTCTGGGATTGGGATCCTGAGCCACGTGCCCAGCCGGAAGGTAGAAGACTCGGAGCTCGATGACGCCTGAACGAGCACGTAAGGCAACTGCGGGCGTTCTTGTTCTTGTTTTTAAGCTCCTCGCCCGGCTACCTTTGAATGTCAAGGCGTGGTTGGGCTTTTTGTCTGTTTTATGTTTTGTGTTTTGTGTTTCGTGTTTGTCATTCTGCTCTTTTGTAGTTGTTGTTGCCTTCTGTTTTTTGTGTGGACTCATTTTATTGTTGGCCATAGAACCTTTTTTGCGGCATTCCTTTATCATTCGAAATGTAGTCGAATATGGACAGGCGACTCTTGTTATGCTTGCATGATTACCAGGCTGGCCCACTGGACCAGCTCCTCTCTCGTTTGCCCACTTTGCCGTGTGTTTTATTAGCTATTATGCCTAAAATATGGCTTACGTCTCGTTTATTGTTATTTATAATGATTCATTTTGCACGTTTTTATGGTTGCCCAGCGCCCAATGCGGTCGCACAGTGGTCGTTGCAAGTGAACGAAGGCTTCAATTTCTACTCCAGATCTGCAGAAGGTTTGACCATATTTTATTTTACTCGATCTCCTTAATCCGTCACAGCTGTGCCCCAACAAATTATGCAGTGTTATTTATTTTAACCTACAAATTTCTAACAAATTTTACATCATTTTCTGTTTGCAAAAAGTTAAGGGAGAAGTTCCACATGGATAGAAGTTGGTTATGTTAAAGCATTTTAGTTAATATACAGTTTAAAACTGTATATTATTTATAACAGTGAAATAAATAATGTTATGGGTTTTATTTCAATCTCAGACATTGGTTTCTTCTGAATCTAAAATGTAAACCAAAGCTGACTTTATTATGTCACCCTTAACTACCCCTTATATTTACTTTATGTATTGTAAATCTTCACAAATATTATATGTAAGCTCACATGCACTCACATTAGAACTCACAGCTCAAGTAACTATTCAGTTAACTTGCGAGTAAAGAAACCTTCAAGTCCTACACAGACTGTGTACAGTTTTTGAAAAGCAATTAAGATAATATTCATGACACATTTCTCTAGAGACTTTTCTTTTAAATAGCTTTAACTTGGTATTCGCTTTGTGTTGCATGCTGCGAGAATTCCGTTAGTTGCAGTACCATATATCATGGCTTGCTTATGTTTTGAATAATTTAGAGGGTTTTTTTGCATTTTGAAAACGATTTTGCCAATGTAAAACGTGAAATGCAAAAATGCCAGCAACAGCATCGGCAACACGAGGAATCGCTTCATGTTGCAGCTGCTGTTGCCGTACAGAGTGCGAGGGAGAGAGACAGAGAGAGACCTAAAAGGGGTAGCAAAGGAAAGGTGAAGGGGCGAGGGGAGGTTGTGTGAGCTGGGGAAATTGTCGCATAATGATGTCTACGATAAATTTTACAAATCCTCAAGCAAGTTGAGCTGCTGCTTGCTGCTCGCTCGTCTTGTCTTCTCTTGTCTTGCCCGGTTCCTGTTTCTTTTCTTTCATTTCATTTACCAGTTTCCGCAGCTGCAGGGTGGTGCGGGGGGAAGGTGACAAGGTGGCAGACTCTAGAGGGGAGTTCAGAGCGACATGGTTGTGGCAACCTTTAAAATATTTTTGCAATTTATTTGCAAAGTACACTGTCACACACTCACACTCATGCAAGCTCTGCTACACACAGCCACAAACCAATACACAGCCACACACATCCACACACAGGCCCTCCCGTACATGCTTATGCACTTAACTGCGTTCACATATGCAAAATAAAGTGATTACAAAGACGACACACACACACACACATGTAGTTGTCCAGGCATCGTCGGCCAGCACCGAGAGACAGTGAGAGACAGAGAGAGAGAGAGAGAGACAACTCATGTACGCGTATGTGTAGGTATGTTTATGTTTTAATGCACTTGCTTGCATACACACCCACACACACACACTCTGGCATATGCCTGTGTGTGACACTGTGCGCTTGTGTATGCTGAGCATTATTCGATTTGTTTGTGTGCTCTCGTGTCAGTAGATTTTGCAACCAAATATTTACGCATATTGTCTCATAATACTGCACACATATGAACACACATACACACACATACATGTGTATGTACATGTATGCATATCACATTATGGCAATCATGACTACGAACTCTTTTTCCCCGTGTACAATTAGTTAAAACATAAATGTATTCACAGAAATCCAGAGCTACATTCAGATATAATGTTTAATTCCTAATTGGATTAGTCTAAACAGTGAACAGTAATATAGATTCATATATAGATATGTTATATGTTAAGTTGCTATCCCTATCTTATATATATAATATATAATACATAGGTATAGAATCAGTAAAAGTATTGATGGCAGTTGAAATGGTTCATAGCACACTCGCATATTAATGTCAGAAAAGTGCGTTGTTGGGCTTTAATATTGATTCATTCCAGAGCTAAGTATGTGCAGCCTGTGTACATATCAATTAGATTTATAAATAATACCTGTAATTATTCAACAAATATTAAACTGACAGACAGACTGAATCTCATAATAAATGTCAGATGAGTTAATGGAAAATCACAACATGCTGCTCAACAATTAGCCACGCTACATGGGATAACATGTTTACTTATATCAATACTATATATCAGCATACGTTATGTTGTTCATGATATAAATATATATTTATATACTGCTGGCATATATATTTTATTCTATTTATCGAATGGACAGCCAGCTGTCATGAGATTTGTGCCAGAGAACAAAAACTGATTCTGATTTCTGCGTGGGCACGCAACGGAAATGGGTGAGGCATGGGAAGGAGGGGAAAATTTGGAAAATAAACAAAGAGAATGTTTACTAATACCGAACATGATATGCGAAAACTGTTTACATGCTGCACTCGCACGGATGGAACGGGGCACAAAGGGAGAGAGAGAGTGAGAGTCGCATCTACATACGATGCAAATGCTGCGACTTATTAGCAAATGCCCCCGCGGTGAAATACAGCTACAGATACGGCCGAAGCTGTAGTTACAGCTAAAGATACAGATACGAATACATTTAGCCCTGAGAGGAACACACAAGTATGTATGTGTGTGAGTGAGAGTGTATTTATATGAATTTATATCGCAAATTGTTTGCGTGTTGCCTGCAGCCTTCATATATATTTTTTGCGATATCTTTTTATTTTATTTTGTAATATTTATTCAACTATTCAGCTCGACTTGCAGCTTAACTGGACGAAGGAGAGGGAGAGAGAGAGGAAAGCTGAGAAGCGAGGGCTCAAGATATGTGCGCAAAATTATTTAAATTGAAAATTGTTTGTCTTGCAGTTGTTGGCGCCGGCCAGAGATAAATATTGCCGGCTGAACAACTAGGGGGGAATTATCTGAAGGCAGCCTGGAAGAAGAACAGGGCAAACACAGTGTGTTGTGTGGGGCCCATTTGAATGGCAACGCGAATCTTGCTGCTAAATATTCGCCAGCCAGGCAGGGCATGCTCGTAGTTTTAGCCTTTTTCTCTGGCGAGCGGTTTGTTTGCGCGCTAAATAAATACGGGGCCAGATATGTATATAATATATATGTACATATATGTACATAGAGCTAAATTCTGTTCTATAGGTCATTGGACAGTGCTGCTGAATCGGCTTATAGCCTTTATTCAGAATTAGCTACTCTAAATAACACATCCTCTAGTATATTTGAGCTACAAAAAGTCGAATTTATTACAAATAATTCGTGTTCAATTGGCAAATTGCAATTATTGCATAAATCGTTTAAAGTCTTATTAACTTGTATCCTCATAATTGAATTCTTCTTTTAAACTTCTTGTGATTTGCTTTGAGATATTTAGAATTTCTTGAAGTGCAAATATCACCTTATCAATTTCAATAAAATTCCCTTGGCAGATTCAAAATTTTCCCACAAAAAAATAAAATAGAAACATGAAACAAAATCATAATTGGCAAGATGAACAATACACGAAAAGAAAACAGAATTAAGAGGCGCTGCTAAGTGGCTGCCATAGAGAAGGGGAAGAGAGATAGGCAGAGCTACGAAATTGTAGAGAAAGTGGAAATGAAATCAAATCTGCTAGATACAATTGGGGGAAAAAAAAGATGCACAGATACCGAATTGCGGTTGCTTGCGGAGAGCCCATGTACAATTGACCTCGATTCAAGTGCGGTTTCCTTGAACATAATTATCGACAAACATTGTGTGGTGTGGGCGAGGGTGGTGGGTGAAAGCGAACAACAAGAACGAGCAAAGCAGATTACTTTTGTTGCCTGCTGTTGTTTTTGAGTTCAATTTTTTAGGCCATGGATTTTAAAAAAATTCATGGACTATTGTGTTTGTCGGAACGGAAATGTGCGTAACAGGCAGAAGGAGGCATCTCCGACCCCATAAACTATATATATTCTTGCTCAGGATCACAAGCCGAGTCGATTGAGCCATGTCTGTCTGTCCGTCTGTCCGTCTGTCCGTCTGTCCGTCTGTCCGTCTGTCCGTCTGACCGTCTGTCTGTCTGTATGAACACCTGGATCTCGGAAACTATAAGAGCTAGAGTCATCAAATTTTGTGACAACATACGTATATATTGCAGTGTCTCAAAGTTTTTTTGAAATTTGGACACGCCCCTTCCCGCCTCTGAAAATGAGTAATAACTATAAACACTATTTTATACTATGATAACACAACCCCACAAAAACAAAGTTTGTCATGATCTGGGTATGCGGCATATGCAGTTATATGTACTTTGGGTCGCTGAATCCGAATCCGGGGTCAGAAATTCTCCATCACGTCTGGATTTTGACCTAACCTCAAAAAACTGAAAAACCTTTGGATATCCCCCAAAAGATATAGAATCGTGATCTGGGCATGCGATATATGTTTTAACATGTATTTTGTCCTTCTTAGTCCGAATCCGAAGTCCAAATTTACATAGCACGTCTGAGTTTCGACTTAACCTCAAAAAACTCGAAAAATTTTGGAAGGCCCAAAAAATAATGGGGGGTCATGATCGGGTCATGCGATATATGTTTCTATATGTTTTTGGACCTTCCGAATCCGAATCCGAATCCGAATCATGCCCAGATCACGATTCTATATCTTTTGGGGGATATCCAAGGGTTTTTCAGTTTTTTGAGGTTAGGTCGAAATCCAGACGTGATGGAGAATTTCTGACCCCGGATTCGGATTCAGCGACCCAAAATACATATAACTGCATATGCCGCATACCCAGATCATGACAAACTTTTTTTTTGTGGGGTTGTGTAATCCATGGCCTTATACAGTCAGCTCCTGACTGTAGCGTTTGTATTTTTGATTTTTATTTTGCTTATTTACGAGCAACAGTTGTTTGTATGCGCCAAACAAAGCAGCTGCTTAGTCATATTAATACTCTTTATACGATGAGTCCTTTTACTTTTTAGACAAACTGAATAAGTCTAAACTTTTTATTTTACTTCAAGACAACAAGAAATGTAATGCTGTAAAAGGAAAGTATTCACTTTGTTTGAATTATATGTGGCAGAGCATTAAGTCTTCGGTCTTCGACCAGGCGTGGACACTCCCCTAATATGTTGTCATAAATCTGTTGCTTTTTGCACAAATGCTTCTGTTGCCGGCTTTGCAGATGCTCCGCCACTTGTCAGAGCGCCGAGTCTCTTTTCTAGGTCGATATGTGTGACGCCCACGCCAACGCCTTCACTTTGACACAACCACACACACAGATACATATTCGCAGAGGCGCTCAATTAATTCGAACTGCAACCTTGGGCAGCTGCCCGCCGCAAAAATTCTACGCGATCGTACGTGTATTGAGGTATACGGCAGGTTGTTTTTCTCCCCTTCCCTCATCGCTTTCCATTGAAGATTTTTGAGTCGTTTGCTGAATTTATCACAGTTCATTGTAGAGTTCATTTCTACATAAATTACCGTTATTTTCAAACAAAAAACAAAATAGAAAAACTTTTAATTTGTTGTTTCGGAATTTTTATTGGGACTTCTTAATTAAGTGCGCGTAAACAATATGTTTTGCCTTGTATATAATACGTGATTACAGACAGATAAGTAGATTAAAATATAAAACATCTATATAGTTTATATAATAATACTATAGCTAAATAAAAACAAAATTCAAACTTAAATCAAATTCATTCCTCTCACCTTCTCGATGCGCCAGAAAAAGTGTCCAAATGGCCATAACATTGACGCCAGTGAAATAATATTGCATAGATTTGCAGACAGACAGTCAGGCCAAAACAAACGTCAGAGGTGCCAGAATTTATGGGCCTCAGGTGTGAAGAGCAGCGAATGTGGCCCCCAAACTTGCTTTGTTTATGTTCGTTCGAGGAGGCATTTCATAAATGTTTTCACTTCAACTTGAACTTGATCAAAATGTTTTGCTAGATAATTTAATTAGTTTCAAATAAACAAAAGGAATCTCAAAACTTTCCAGCACCTGTCAGTGAGGAAGAGAGGGACAGGCAATGAGGCTGAGGAATATTTTGGCTTTCAACGAAATGGTTTGCAAAAAAAAGTTGTCATTTTTTGAATGTCATAAAACTTTTAATTGGAATTATAATTTAATTTCATGCTGACCTTCATGTGGCGCGTCAATTTGCTTGAAATGAAGCGCGAACAGATGAAACTGTTCAAAATATGAAATAAATTCGCCATAAGCTGCAAAACAAATAACGTGCAATTTTTTGGCAAATTACATTGCAGACAAAGAAAAACAGTCCAAGTCCAAACTCAAAGTCAACGTCATTTGCAAAATTAGCTGCAAGTGTAGGAGAAGTGTGTCAATTAATCAAATTTATATTCGGACTGTTCTAGACGTGCATGAGGTGTGAGAAGATACCTCGTAGATGGGGGCGAACATGTGTATATATGCAGCAAATGTTCTCAGCAAGCATGTTCAAACAAAGATGGAACACAAGATAAGAACAGATGAAAAGTCATAATGAAGATCGATCTATTTATTAAGTAGATTAGCTCACAACTAAGTTCTACATAAATATCATGACTGTAGATCGAGATCAAGACCTGCACATATAGAAAGTGGTGCACCTGAACTTGGCATCTGCATGAGCACCCGCACACACTATAATGTATCTATTAGATACAGAAATTAGTGCGCATTGCTTAATAATATCGCTGACAAATTGCTTTAAATGTGTGCTGGCGAAAAGCGAAAGGGAACCGAAAATACTTGAAATTTTCTGGCACTCGAACTAGGCACACTTTCATAATTATTTTTAATATTTTTTTTTTGTTTTTCAATACTTAGAACTTTTGCGTTAGAGTTGGTGTGACGTCATTGATGACTTCCGCTGACCAGAGCTATATCTGTTTGTCCGCTGCCTACATTGGCTTTATTTCTGGCGATTCTAGCATTCACACAATCTGGCAAGTCGGCGGCGGCATCTCTTATGGTAAATGCCACGTAGTGTTCCCGTTCGCATTCGCGTTGGCGTTGCCGTTGACGCTGACGTTGCCGTCGACTGCGACTGCGACGCAGACAGCGGCATTAGGCTAACCCAAAACGTTTTGCAGCATTTTCGTAAATTATCTTTGGGCTCTTAGGATAAATGGAAAACTGTTTCGCCAACTTGCGTCAGTCGAAATTTTCATTTTGTACGCCACAGACGCGCATTGCTCAGCAAATCTTTTGCATTTTAGATTCCAATACAAAACAATAAAATGGCAGTAAGTGTTATTGGAAGTATGAATAAGGAATAATCCTTGATGAAATCTAAAAATTATATACAAATTTTGCAAGCAATTTATTTTTATGCTTTACGAGTTTTGCGGTATTTAAGTGAAGTTATTGCAGTTTGTGGTGATTGAAAAGGAAACTTGTTCATATGTGAATATCTTAAACTTTAATTAAATTTCAAAGTTAAGGTTTGAGTGCTCTTCAATTTCTATAAACCAATTAATTAGAAACCCTTTGCTTTCTAAATTGTGGTATTTTTGTAAGTTTTAAGAAAGGGTGTTTAGAAAAAGTTTCCTAATTTAAAGATCAACAAAATTATTTGCATGTCGTAGCAGGATTTAAATTTCATTAATAACATAAACATAACATAAAGCATTTACTGGAAATATTCTGATATTATTTTAATCACGTAATAGAAAACTGTTCAACCAAGTAATATGATAAATGACAATGTAAACTATGCAATTTGACTAGATTAATGCAGATCGAGTGTAAAACACAATTTGCATACTAAAAGTAACAACGTATTGTTTAGTGGACTATAACATTAAATATATACCTTATGCTCTAACAATACAATATTGTATTGTTTAATTTAATTATTACCATTTAATATTTGTCATATAATACAATACCAAAACTATACAATACAATATAGTTTAGCAGTTTTAATAGTATTGTTCTATGTTTCAAATTGTTTAGAATCATAATACAATTTTTTTGCAATATTTACTAATAGAAAGGATTGCTTACTATGTATAATACTTATATAACATAAAATATAGTAGAGTATAGTTTGATTTGAAAACTAACAATGTTTTACTTGAAGCTAATGAATAAAAGAAATTCTATCCAAATTGCACATTAAGTGCTTATGAAATCAAAAAAAAAAATATATCACAAACTAAAATTAAAATTGAAAGCCCATAAATCACGTGCCATAAAGTAGTTTTATAGCAATTGTAATAGCAACAACAATTACAAAAACAAACAAATTAATTGCAAAGCTCAAAATATCGAGTAAAATTAATTAAATTATAATGGTCGAGGCATTTAAATAGTCAATTATCAATAAATATACAAGTGCACTTCTGCGTCCTGAGGTACAGTTGGACACACAGAGCACAGACGCGCATGTATCCATTATACGCCCTGTGGCCTCGCACATATTTCTGGCACATTTGAGGCGCTTGCCACGCCCACTCTGGACAGCTGGCGCACCATAATTCATTCGCTCATATCGTGTTTGCGTCTCGCTCGCAACTTTTTCGCTTTTGTAAATTAAAATAAAAAATCACTTTGTTGACATTTGGGCCCTGGGCCCAAGTCCCCCCTCTCCCCCACCCCTGGGGGAGGATTACCCCTCAGGCCTGTTACACTCTCACCATTCGCATGTCATAAATTTTGAGCTGTCAGTCCGGATCAATGGGAACGGCAGCATCACTCACCGATGCTACATTTAAATTTTTCATAAATTCTCTGCCTCTCCCCCTTTCCCTTCTTTTTGTTCCATTCACTTGTTTTTTATTTATTTGCTACTTCATTAATGCATAAATTAAACTGCACTTTTCAGCTTTTGTTCTGCGAATTCAATTCATAATATTTTTCTGAATCCTCTGTTTATTTGCTGTGCAGTATCAGGTGTGTCTGCATATCCGAGCGCATAAATTTGTATGCAAATTTCAACTGAGTTGCAAAGATATATAATGATATATGAGTTAAAAGTGAAAACAGTTGACAACAGTTTAAAGTAATTGGCAAAACTTAAGGGAATCGACAATCGGTATTCAGAACTGAGGAAAGATTTGCCACAGAATGTATTAAATGTGGATTCACCAATAAAATGATCGATTCACAATCTCAAAAGATCAGTAATATTAACTACATTTTCTTTAACAGACTGTCATTAAATACATTATTGTATGCATGTTGCCAGTTAATCTCCTCCATTCTAAAAAATTTAACACATCTTGACATCATAATTAAAATTAGATTGTGGCCTATAAAATTTTCTGGCTGGATGCCTTTGTTTACAGTCGGCAAATAAACTGCACATGCATATATGGTAAGCAATACATAGCAGTCTATGGGGGACTATCCCGAGCACGTCTGCCGATTTCTTGGCAACAACACAAAATCATAAAAGTGCAGAAAGCCATAACAAAACTGCAATTAATGTGCAGGCCTTGATGAGTACAGTGAAACTTGCTGCATGAGCATTACAATCACGAAGATATGAACATATAAATCTGTTTTATTTGCCATATTATTCTCAATTATCAGTCTTAATTTAAAAACTTTAATGCAACGACTGAACATACCCTCTGTTTGCTGGTCATCCACAATATTTTGCTATAATAAATTAAACAACAAAAACTTTTGTGGCAACACTGCTCGCTCCGCCCCGCCTGCGACGATCTTTGCAGTCGTGTGGGCGCCGCATGCACATTTTCATTTCATTTGCGGGTTAATGTTGCCCGGCGACCGCCAATTGGCAGCAGTCCAAGTGACAAATTGAAATAATAAAAACAACAACAACAGTAGCAACAACAGCATCAACAACAATAATAATAACAATAACAACAGTGCCCAGCACTTTTTGGCCCTCAACACAACACAAAAAAGCGCAAAAATGAACGTTTATCTTTATGTTCAAATGAAAATTTTTATTTATGCGCGAGGCCGGAAAAACGGCGAAAAACAGCTGAAAAAAACTGAACTGAAAACAGCCAAATGAAAACTGGGGGAGCCAGTGCAAATTCAGGGTTATTTGAAGGTCATGGTTGACCGTGTTGTCCACGATGGTTGGGTGGGGAGAGAGGCCGTAAAAAGTGTTGAGAAATTAATAATATTGAGTACAACAATTTCAGTAAAATCTCTTTATGTCAAATGGGAATTTGAGAGATAATTGAGAGGGGGAATTGAAGAAACCAATAAAGATCGCTTGTGGTAAAAGACATCCTTTACTGGGAATATAAACCCTTGCAGAAAAATTTCAAGTGAAGATATCATATTATAAACTGCAGAAATTTCGATATAATCTACAATTGTTTGAAGGAAATTTAAGAGAAAGAAAGTTGAGTTGGCTTGTAAGCAAAGATATCTTATGCCGAAGCACAGCAATTGTGGGAATAAATGAATCCTGTGAATAAAAACAAATATAAACAAATATTTTCAGTGCAGATACGAGTATATTATTTCTCCCATATGTTTGTCACGGCACGAGTTTATTTATTGCATTCAATGAAACGATTATCTACCGCAGTGTCGTCATCACTTTTCCACTTCGTCACTTTGATATCAGAGAGAGAGAGAGAGAGAGCTACGTGTGCATATTGTTGCCATAAGATAGCAATCATGTACATAAGAAAAGGCGACTATCAGTCAGATAATCCAATTAACGGAATAAGCAGAGACAGCTGCCGAGAAAGAGACAGACAAAGCGAGACAGACAAAGACAGAGAGAGTGAGCATGAGTTTTTATTGGTTTAATCAATTAAAAATCGGAAAAAACAACAATAACAAAAACAAAAAAGCAACCAAACAACAGCGAAATTAAACAAACCAACTGCAGACACTGTGGTATTTGTCATTTGGGCTCGCATGGCCTCATCTCAGCTTGTTATTTACCGTTAAAAGCGAAACTCCAACGCGCCGGCGAATGCAAATTGATGCGCAATTCATTAAAATGGCCGTGCTTCATTGGCCGCCAGTTGAGCGTGTCGCGTGCTGGAGTTGAAATGTCGTACAAACACACACACTCCCGCACACAACAGCAGCATATATAAATAAATAAAGGCAGAAAAAAGTAAGCAAGTAAATAAATAAATATTATAAATATAAATGAATGATGGCTCGCGCAGAGTACTGCGAAATATGTGAAAACATCGCGGCGAGCTCAGCTCGGAAAATGATTAAATAAATACCCCCATGCATGGGGGGAAAATTGTGAAAATTCAATTGATGCCATGACGCTATATGGCAGCAACCCTCGCTCGATCTTTTTATGCATTTTTAATGTACATTTGTATTAATTTTGACATTCTGCGGACGCTTTGGTTTCGCTTCGGTTGCTCTGCGTTTTCCAAAAATGTATTTCATTTCCATGCAAGCATGGCCGCAAATCAGACGCTTAAAACAAATGTTTGAACAAAAGCCGCAGCACAAAACACAAAATGCAAAACACAATAAATTAGCGTAAATATGCAAAATATTAATGCGAGATTTCAATTAATATTATTCGTCCACGAAAGTAAACAAGAGCGGGCTTGGTTCAATTGTTGCGTATACGCCCCATAGCTGCGCATGGCATATGTAAATATTGCATGAGCCATGCGGCCTTTAATTAGCAATATGCACTGCTGGATGAGGTAATTTGATTTCGTCCCCGGGACATATATCGATAACAACAAAATAATGCAAAGAACCTACACAAGGTCGATTTAATTGAGTCAAACTTAAAAGTATAATTAGGAAATAGTTCAATTACCTTAGGCTATAGAAATGCTTTGGCTTCTATTATCAAATCTCAATGGCCAAATGCATTTCATTTGAACACAATCCGCACTACATTCCTGGCCGCAAATATGCCGATTTAGTACCAACTAAATAGACACAATTGAACCGAAATCGGGCGCAATATTGTCAGCCCCCCGCGAAGTAAATTTCAATTAAACAGTTAGTGGCTTTCCCTGTCAACTGTCACATAAATTGCGACGCCTGTCCGGCCCTCTGACGGCCCAGTTGACCGCGGCCCCGCCACGTAGCGCGCGCTATTAAAATCGAAATTAATTAATTGGAAAATGAATGTGTATTTTCAGGCGTTCATTCGTTTGTTTTTTTTTCTCCCCTCCTGGCTTGTACCCTTGTTGAGGGAATTATCATTTGAAAAGCATTAAAAGGGCAGACCCCGTGAATAAAGCGTGACCATTTGTACGTTTGTTGATTCAATCTATCGGTGTCCCTTGACTTGTTAGGTTTGTCAAGTTTGTGTTCAATAAAATTGTAATCAATTTGTTTCATAAAGTGAAGGTTAATTATATTGTCATTGTATTGCTCTATCATTAAAGTGTTCAAGCTTCGCTTAGGGTATTTCAGCATCGGGCAATTTGCAGTGCAAATTTCCTTGCTGTTCTTATTCCGTTTCGTTTGCCATTTGAAGTGGGTGAGTTGGCCAGGCTTAAGCGCAATTTACTCGAAGGCTAATGCCGGGTCTGGGTCTGGTTTCGAAATAGGGACTGCGAGGGCTGCGAGGCACCGCAGTCAGTCGTGACTTGCCTAGACGCTGTTTGCTTTTGACTCTGGGCACGCTTACCATGTGAAAAACACAAATTAAGCCTCCGTCTCTGTTGACTTTCGGCTGAATGCGGGCAATCTGTGAGATTTGCCGGTTTATTTTTAGACAATCGAGGGGTAGATAGAGCTCAGTGTTTACCAAATTGTCTACAATTACAGCAAATTGATTTGTTTGGCACTTAGCTGATGATATCGTATTTCTGATTCGATTTGCAGCCACGCAACAAGGAACAGGAACAGGAGGTCCTCAACTGGGTCTTTGCAGTGATTGGCGAGAAGGTGCCCAGTGGCCAGTACGAGGATATACTCAAGGATGGCATTTGGCTGTGCAAGCTGGCCAATAAACTGGCTCCCGGCTCGGTGAAGAAGATTCAGGAGCGCGGCACCAACTTCCAGCTGATGGAGAACATTCAGCGCTTCCAGGCTGCTGTGAAGAAGTACGGTGTGCCCGAGGAGGAGATATTCCAGACTGCCGATCTCTTTGAGCGTCGCAATATTCCACAAGTTACCCTCTCGCTGTACGCCTTGGCTCGCATTGTAAGTAGCCTTCAGGGTCTGCAAACAGGGTCAGTTCCACTTTAAATACACCTCTTCCCCTTTCTCTATTAGACGCAAAAGCATCCCGAGTTCACTGGCCCCTCTCTGGGACCCAAGATGGCCGATAAGAACGAGCGCACCTTCACCGAGGAGCAGCTGCGCGCCCACGAGGGTGAGCTCAACCTGCAGATGGGCTACAACAAGGGTGCTTCCCAGGCGGGCCACGGTGGCTTAGGCAACACCCGCCATATGTAAGACGCCCATTAGCATCAACACACACTTACATATACACACATACACACACACATACACTGACACGCAGCTAAACCAAAAGCAAATTAATTAAAACAAAGTTGATTTGTACTTTTTGGCAGTTGCCCCGATTTAAGCACTGCACTCTAAATGTAATTTATATATTATGAAATAAATAAATTAATTAATTTTAATACAATACGCACAAGTATATCAAGTGACTGCCTGGCACGCACCCCTCCACCCCTCTCCCTACTCCAGCAGTGCCCGGCTCATTGGATTAGCATTATTTGACTGTTAATTAGGAGAAAACACGCGACAGCCACAGCAGACGCAGCTGCTACGCGGATTAAGTGGTTTTCGCACACCCCATCGCACCCCAACCAAATAGAGTCATGCTCAGCAAGCACACACCCCCACACATACCCTATACACACACACATGCACTGACTAGCTAGCTGGGTGCTCCTTTACGCAGCACTTTGTCTTTGACTGCGTCTCGTTGCCCACCTGAGATTACACAAATTACAATTTCAACGCCTGCACGGACAGCGATAAGCATAAGAAATGTCAAGGCCATTTGTATTTGTATTTCTCGCTGTGTACTCGCATCTCTGTATGTGGCTGCGTGTGCGTATCTCTGTGTGCGCAGCAACGAGACAAAGCGAGCCCTGGGACTCATTCTGATTGAATACACTGCAGGAATTGTAGGGAACGTAGGGAAATAAATAGTTAAACGATGCAATATTAACTTTATGTTAGTGTAACATAGTCTGTTAAACCATAACAGAATATGTATATTGTTCTAACACATGACTGTGCAAACTCTAAAAATATGCTATCAGTATCTTCTTGCTTGGTTCATGCTATAATCTGTATTTTTCCGTGCTTTTCGCACAGTGTAAGAAGCGTACGCACTAACTGGATATTTTGCTAGCAGTCTAAAAGGGCTGCGTAGAAAAGGGAAACCCGCAAACTACGAATTAAATGAAGGTGACAAAACAAATATACAAAGAAAAGCAAATGCGAAGTTTGCCAGACATATAAATGGATACGACGAGTTGGGGAATAGAAACGACTCCCTCCCCGCACCTACCTGCGTGCCTCTCTGTGTTCCAATGATCGACCAAATCGGCATGGAGATAACCAGGCCTAAGCTCACGACCCATTCTCCTCTCTGTGTGTGTGTGTCTGAGGATTGTGTTTAATTTCCACTTGTGGAAGGAGGAGACCAACGAAGCTGCATATGTATTAAATGAAATGGTCACTTTGACAGCCAGTGACAGGTACTTTGCGTGTGCATGGTTGTGTGTGTGCCAGTCTGTCAGTGTGTGCGTTGAGGTGTGCGTGTGCGTGTCTGTTCTGGGTAGGTGGGTTAGTGGCTGTCAGCTGGGTTCGTTCTTGCTCCGCTTCAGTCCCTGCAATGTACATTTAATTTTATTTATGTTGACAATTGCTGGAACAAATACGCACGAAAACACTAGGCGAGAGAAAGAGACAGAGATAATGAGAATGCGACAGAGAAATGCTGATTGTATTACAAATAGTTTTCCGCAGGTTTCGCCCCCATAAAAGAATGCTCTAATAATATAATTTATCGGCAGCCAAAGTTGACAATGACAATTGTTGACTTTCTCTCTCTTTGTCTTCTTCACCTTGTCCTCCCACTCCTTTGCTCGCGGGAGGGGGGAGGCGTGGCAGTTGTTGTTTCATTGAATTTGTTTTATTTATATTTATTGTGGTCAAAATGATTATTTATTGTTATTTATATTTATGGCGGTGCGTTTTCATCTCTTCTCTGTTTCTGCATTTTTATACTAATCTATGACTGTGTGTATGTGTGTGTGTGGCTTCATCAATGGGTACGTACATATATAATTATTTATTTCACTCCATTCAATGGAGTTTTTTCCCTATGCTTGTATTATCCTCTAATTTGTGTAATTGCCCCGAGAGTAGAATTCGCTCGTAAATCAACGTTAGTTTTTATTTCATTTGTTTAGAAATGTTTTGTTCGTTTCCACTTGTTTTTTTGTTGTTGTTGAGTTGTCAAATTTCTATATCATATAAATTAATTGACTATAAATTGGCAAATGGAACAATCTACTATTGTCATTATTCATTCAATATTTTGTACTTTTAGATAAAAACCTAATGGAATTCGTATCTATTTAGTTTTGGAAAGTTTTCTAGTTTCTCAATAAATTGCTGATTGATATCTTGAATTAAATGTAAAGTTCTTTTAACCACTACAGTAGAATAAAATGACTAGAAAATGGACAAAAAACTATTCTGTCTATAACTTACTTACTTTTATTAAGTTTTAAAATATTATTGAGCATTTATTATATATGTTTTACTTTCTTTGGATTATTTTAAATCTCATTTCACAATGCACGTCTTAGCTTCGATTGATTCTGCTCAGCTAAATTATATCGACCTACCGCCACATTTCGATAAATCATTGATCAAGTCAACAATAAGTGTTGAACAATTCGCGAATATCGGTTATAAAGGAGTGAACTAAATATAAATATCGCTTATAAATAGATATCCTAAACATAAAAAAATAAATCCATTACAATCAACTAAATAAATCAGTTATATACAAAGTCAATAACTTACAATATATAAATTAATAAATGAGCAGTATTTTTATTACAGTATTAATTATTTGAATTACTAAGATCTTTCCATTAATTCCATTCTTTATTGGTCTTGTGATATACAAAAATCCTCATACTGGAAAATATTCCGATTGTGCAGCACATTTGCCAGCCAACTAACATTTTCCGTATCGGATGTATTTGTTTCTATTTTAGCTTATCTTTATAGTTTGGCTAAGCCCCTGCTGCCAACCTTCTCCCTTTGCCATTGGATTTTTTTTGCAATTGCCATTTCCTTTGTCCGCACTTTTCTCCGCTTCAGGCAGAAAAAGCTCGAGCTTTATTTGTTTGCCATAATTTCTAACAAATTCCGCAAGAAACATAGCAAAAAGAAACAAAACAACAAAACGAAAGAGCCACAAATAGAAAACCTCGGACGGAACCCAAAAGAGAGGGGAGTTCCATGCAATACATTTTTTAGGTAAGGCTGCGAGAGGGGAGTGAAAGTAGATCGCAGCAACAATAACAAATACAGCTGTTTTCTTTATTATTATTTGGCTTAAACATGCAAGGGCATTTATTTTGTTGCTTGCCGCACAGTGGAAGTTGCTGTTGCTGTTGTTGTTGCTGCTGTTTTTGGTGGTGTGGTTAGCAGCAGAGCTTGCACAACATATTTCTACCTAATTGCTAAAACTTTGTAACAATTTATAGCTGCAATGCAGTGGCTAAAGTTGAACTACCAACGATTTCGACGATGCCACTCCGACCCAGTCCGGAATAGGGTTCATTTTCGGCATAAAGTCGACAAATTGCAGACTTGGCTGTAACTGGTGCTCAAGCATCCAAGGTGTGTGTGAGCGCATACAGTTCTTAAGCGGATTGTTGGATTGTTGTTTGGCCCCGCACCCAGTGTGATCTGCACAGCAGTAACAGAAGCGACTCGACCGGGCAGCAGTCAAGTTTTGCCCAGGACCGCAGGGCGCAAACACTTCAAACATATTTCATGCTCAACTGCATCCCGAGTGGTAAACAAAACAACAACGTGGCAAATGGCCATAAACCAAACGCATTAAAGAGTAGTTCCACCTCAGCCTCCCAGACTCCCACAACCTAACATATCTCCGCCACAAACGAAGCCAAGCGGAGCAATAATTGCCGACCAAACTGCTTGCTGCAATCATAGGCAAAGCCAATGTTCCTTCCTCTTCTATCCCCCGAACAGAGTGCCTGCCCGGAGTCGCAACCAAAACCGGAACCATAGTCAGTGTAGTAGTTATGCCCGCTCCCGTTGTATTGTAGTTTTCGTTGCCTTGACACCGAGTCCTACAAATGCCGGTGAAGAGTCGCAGCTAGTACTACAAGCCAAAAGCGGGCAACAAAACCAATTCATGTAACAAGTGATTAGGAATAAGTGAGAGCTGTGATCGAATAGCAGATGACCTCTAATGCCATATAGATGATGAACAATCTAAGGCAAATATGTTGACTTAGTTATATGTATGTCACATATTATAGTTTCAATAAATTCCTTTTCAAATCTCATTTTAATATTATTCTAATTCACATCTAATTCAATTCGAGTCTTGCTACACTCTCTCTTATTGTATTTTTAAAATATTATATTGAAGTCTTTGAGTAATTATCATATCATATAAAATCATATCATCTAATCGTTTACTCACATATATATCATATTATATTATATCATACAAACAATTAAACATTCAATCATTAAACTCAGTTCGATTTGTGTCCCATTCGTTATCCACCCACTTATTCAGAGGCTCAAGTCAAACCAGTAATGACTTACTGACCGTAACCGCAATTCGAGGCAGCTGTTCGATTGCCTCGCTGCCAAGTGGCAACCGACCACGAGATGCACATTTACAGGAGATTACTCCATATGCACGGGAGCTAAGTACTTTCCGCGCCAGGACATTCATTAAAATGCCCGCAAACTCTCGAGGCACATCGACGTTCGGCCAACTCGAATGATTTGTGCAAGCGTAAACTGCGTGAATTTGCACTACAAATTGACTTCGCTTCCTCTCTATCACACACACACATTTTAGCACTCGACCAGGCACCTGTGTTTGTGTGAAGTTTTAATCTCTTGTGGTGGACACCCAGAACCCGATGCAGAGCTGTCTTTCGTGCTAATCCTACAGCTGAGCTTTGGTGAGCTGCGGATGGGGAAGGCACTTCGTTTTGGCGTTTTTCTGAGGCCAATAAATCATGTGAATGAAAATACTTTTTTTCAGGGGGAAATATTAATAATCGAATGACAGCGCATAGTCTGATTTATGTGCTTGATTTGCTGCAGTAACCTAAAATAGTATATTGCAGGTTTAAGACGGGGCGCTTCAGTAATCATATAAAAGTCGTGGTTTATTCAAAATGAGAAAAAAGGTAAAACAACTGAACTTCGACTAAACTTCAAAAAACTAAAAACCTTCGAATATATTATGACATTCTAAGTTCGATTCCGAAATAACAATTTACCTTGCATTTGAAAGTTTCGACTTAACCACAAAAAAATCAAAAAATCAACTCTCAACCTAAACTAACTAATTTTTTAAAATAATATTCAAACTTTGTAGTTTTAATGTGCATTTAGTGAACCGTCGAGTAATTAAAGGACTATGCAAAATTATCTCTTTAAATTTTAACTCATCAAATGAACAAACGAAACGGAACAATTCGTCAAATCGATTTCGATGTCTAACTGGCACGCGTAATCGAGTAATCAGCGGAACAAACCGATTGAATTTTCAGTCCACTCGACAGTGACATTTTAATGTGACAACTTCAAGCCGTGCTGACGTTTATTGCAGTCAATAAATTTGCAATTAGTGCAGCAGTCGGCGGCACTGATGGGCGAGTGGGCGTGGCAACATCCCGTTGCGAATGTCCATATATTCTAATTGTAATTGATGCTGCTGCGAAAAGGATTTCGATTGAATGTCAATTCGCGAACGGGCTGTGCAGCTTGTCAACAGCTTCCCCAGAAGAGCCAAGGTGCAGTTTCAGTTGTGTGGGTGTGTGTGTGTGCAAGAGAGAGAGAAAGAGCTTTTCAAATATATTACAGCAGCTAATGAATACTTGAGTATTATTTGCATTTCGCGCTGATGGAGTTTTCATGCAATGAGACAGGAACGAAGGAAGAGATGGGAGTGGATGTAATGGGGAAAATTGAAAATGAGCTTTTCACCAGCACTCGGGTGGCAAATGGATTCTTTACGCAATTTGTGCATTTTGTATATTTTGGATAATTAAATTGAATTGTTTTATTTATTTAGCAGGCTGCATTTCAATGAGATCCATTACTTAATTCTATTTGCAGCACATTAACATAATTAAATAAATGCACTGCAGGCAATTCAAATTCAAAATTGTAATGCTCTTACAATTAAAATATATCAAGGAGGAAATTCAGCCATCAATCCTTCTAAACTGAAACTTAATTCATTTAAAACTGACTTTACAACATTTATAGCATCCAATCTTAGTGAAACTTCACTTACATACCTTCGGCAGACACTTAAAATTACAACAGTCGCCCTCAACATTGTCGGAAATACTCTCTCTATCTGGCTCTTTCACTCTCTCACTTGTTCCTACTTCCACTTTATCTGACTTCTTATGTCGTAGCACAGTTTGTGGCGAAAAGCGCGTCTTAAATGAATTGTCTGCGTCTCGAGACGTAGCACAAGCATGTCAATAGGAATGATAAAGGGGAGGGCGGGGCATACGACTTTTCATGCGAGACGTCTAGCTCAATGACAGCTGTCAAAATCGCTCGATGCAAGTCGTTTGGCATGCCAAAAATGTAGCTACCTTTGGGTGTGTCTGTCAGGTTTTGGCATGTAGCTAACTGCATGTATAAGTGGCCATTTTATAAGCGAGGGTAGGCACTAAAATTGTGTAGGGCTTCATGTTATAAATACTTAATATGATAGTGTTAAAAGAAACATTCAATTCTTCTCAATAATTAGAAAACATATGAATTTTAATATATTAGTATTTCTTAAGCAACCCTCGCACAAGTCGAAGCTTGTGAGCTTTGCGTGGATTGTCTCTAGCATCGCATTCACACCCGTCCAATTTGCATGTGACGGCGAAACGAGTTTCCTCGAAAATGTTTGAAAGCACATCTCATGGGGATGACGTTGATTGTTGATTGTTGTGGGAATGGTGCGTGGCACGAGCACGAGATGCATAGACGGCTAGAACACACACACCAACTAACACCAGCAACAAAGTGAGCTCCCGAAAATCTCACTGATTTTAATAGCACTATTGATAGTGTGCGCAGGTTCGCCCTGACCAAGTCAGCTCGATGGCAAAGAGCCATTGAGTGCATAGAACCCCATTTGCAATTACTTTAAAATATGCAAAGTATTTGGAAATTGCATTCCGTCAACAAAGAACTTCCTGCTGGGCAGCACAAGAATAGCCGACTGTCACTCTCACACACACACACCAACATAGAGATGGAGAGCTCTGCACGTATTCTACACGTTTGCTCTTGCTTGTCCAGCTGACGTAGCTGGTCGAGAGGTGGAAGAGGACCTTGTGACGTAGCTGAACGAGACATGTCATTGAGGTTGCCCCTTTTCATGAACTGACTTAGCTTGGAAAAGGCGAAACTCGTTTCGAAAGTTCTTGGTACAAAATCAAACAAGTGAATTGCTTGTACAATTCTTTTTCTGATGTAGATCTACTCCACACGCAATTTTAAGAGGCTTAGTTTGGAATATAAAACGATAGTTAAGGTAAGATTTGATTATTTTAGCAGTTTAATTAATATTCCTTCGTAAATATATGAATATTATAGTGCTTTAAATATATGCCAAAATATGTATAATAAAGATTTGCTTATATTAAACGAATACAGCAAAAAATTTTGCATACTTAAAGAGATTGATTTTTGATAAGAGAATAAACAGCATTATTTAAATAGATTGGTCAAATAAAAACTACAAATGAAATTGTAATTCATTTCATTAGTTATATCCAAATTTCAATATAGTGTCTAGAACTATAAACGTGTCTTAAACTTTTCGCACTAGGATAAAAAATAATATAAAATAATCAAAACAAAAAAAATTTTTTTTTTATCCTTACATTTTTCTTTTATAATTATTAATTATTTTATTATTATTATATGCTATGTTATATATATGTTATTATATCATTTTAAATTACTATATTCACAATACTTTACCCACTGTACTAAGGACAGCTCAGGCTCGCAGCTATTGGCATCTGCTGCCGCAACGCCCTCTGCCACCTGCCGCTTGCCGCCTGCACGCCATCCTCCTATGCAAATCGACAAATATTTAAATAATCCATAGAAAGCATTTGCCACGCAGCGCATGCAAAATGCAAATGCAATGGATGCCGCCTGCCGGTTCCGGCTTTAAAGCTGCCTTTAAGATTGCACACGGCATGCCGTGTGGTCCGGACTGGACGGCAGTTTAACCGCACAACAAATTGCACTGCAAATAGACAACATTTATACACATTTAGATGGGGAAAGAGGGAGTGGGGGTCGTGTAAGGAAGGCGGAGAAAAATTGGCATCAAATATTTCACGCAAGCATTTTCATTTTTCCCACGTGCCACTTTCAATACCGCACACATTGCATAGATGCTGAGACTAGGGGTGGCACTGTGGACTGCCTTACGCTAGGTGGAGCCTATGGAAGAGGAGAAAGAGGAGGAGAAGGAGCAGGCAACGGCGCATTTATCTTAATTTGGTAGCCGTTGCAGCCAACCTGGAACCAAAGAGGGAGGAAGGACGCAGCAGGCAGCCAACCAACCGGTTGACGATCCCTATAAGCAGAGCTACTAATGGCGTTTCGTACACATCACAGACTCCGACAGCGCTATAAATGAATCTGAATCCTTCACGTGTCCTTGGCACGCCTTCGACGATACACCCAGCTGAGGTAATGGCTTTTCGGTAGTCGCCTAGTCAGGCAGTCGGGCTCGACAGGCCGCCATGCCGCCAGGCAGCTTAAGTGTGTTTGCCTGAAATTTGTCTCATGTGTGTGTTTCACACACTCTCAGACACACACACACTCGCATATAAACATAAACATAGCCTCGTATACAAATTCAGGCCCTCACCTGCATTTATAATGGGGAATGCCAAGCTGAAGGCTCACACGCAGTCGGCCCAGCCCCGGAGTTCGTTGCCTTGTCCGCCGCAGTCTGACGCCCTGCCAGGACCCCCAAATGAGCTGCAGCGTGTGTGAGTCTGTGTGTGAAAATTGTATACACCCGTCTTGATTGGCAGTGCACTGCAACGGGAATAGGTTGGGGTACAAGAGGATGGGTAGTGGCGCCAGCATAGTTTGCAGGTTTGCCGGCTCCTGTACACGATCGACTGGCTTCGTTGCCTGGCCTGAGTTCTGGCACACTTTTATTGATTGCATTGATTTAAGCGCTCGATTTGTTCATACCTGCTCACCCTCTCTCCCTCTCACTTCCTCCCTCTCTTGCACAAATAATACAGCACGTTGCCCGACCCATATTCTGCTCGAAGGCACTGCGTGTCGGGACCTGATTGTGTGGTTGCTTCGACGAGTGCGGCAAAGTTTGCCATACGGACGAGGTAAGGTGATTGAATGTTGTGCGGTTGATTAGCAAGAAATTGGCATTGAAATGGCTCAACTATATATTATATATGTATATCTGTTGAATATAAACATAACTAGTAACAAAAATAATACTTATTTCTTCTATCGTTGCTAAATATATTGAATTAATTTTATTAAGTAGCGAAAAAAGCGAGTAAAAGAAATCGAGCTTAGTAACTGACTGTTAAATATGCTGCTTGTAATTTTAAATACTTATATACAGATTGCACTTTTGTTTAATTGTTTGCGTCAAATACTTTAATATTTAATTTTAAATAAACGTTTTCCTCATTCTTTATGGCAAGTTTGGTGCCGCTAGATGTTCTAATAGCTGAGATTCGCGTGTTCATACAGACGCGAAGGCAGAAAGGTAGCGACTTTTTACAAATTCAATTATGCTGCTTGCTTGGAATAACTATACCTTACATACTGTGCTACTTACAACCTAAATATACCCATGGTCAAGCATTTTCAAAGTGAAGAAATAATTATTGTGTGACTCAAAGTCAAATCGAGCGTAAGTCAAAAAGTTTTCGTTCCCATAGGAGTTTCTTTTTTAATGGAACATAGAAAAGGTGTTGCCACCAATTGATGGGCGGAAAGTTAATTGAGTTTGGCAGTTTGAGTGTGACGTAAAAAAAAAAAAAATAGCAACCAATTAGGGCAAATCTGAAAAAGGTAGCACGCTATAAGCATAATAGTACAGCACACACCCTATAAAGTGCAAACATTTATGCAATGTCATCAAAGGAAATGAAAAATTCAGATGAACTTTTAGGCAATGTTAAATTATAATATAATACAGTATATAACTTGATAATAATTCAATAGGTTTAATTTATAATAAGTATAATATGTAGAATATACCTTGATTACAGAGAATCAACTAGCCGCATAAGGAAAAACTTTAGAATAATTTGAATGTTTTTTTGCTTATGCAGATTTCTAATGAAACTCAGCGACAACTTTGTTCAATTTTTATGCTCTCGCTAGGTTTGTTGTAATTAACTTTACCGATAATTGTATTTTGGGACTTGGGTATGAGAATTTTGGGGGAGTAAAGAAAACGGAACATAATATTAAATTAGTTTGTTAGTACGCGAAAAAGTTTCGGCATTCAATTTTGGCAGTTTGACAGATTACCCAAGTTGCCAGCAAGGGAGTAGCCCCAAGGGGAAGGTGGATGGAGAGGGGGAAGGGGAAGCAGCGACATTTTGGCGGTTTTGTTTGTTGAAATTGTTAACAATTGCTTAACAAGCGTTGTCTGACGTTGTTGTCTGGCAGTGTCTGACGCTGCCAGCTGTCAGTGCTCAGCTTCTCTGGCAGGGACACGCAACGCATTGCAATTTACAGCCCTCCCTCGTACCAAAGTTGCCTCTAAAGCAAACAAGACACGCAGCAAAGCAGCAGCAGCAGCAGGAGAAGAAGAAGGAGCTCAGGGAGGAGGAGAAGCAGGAGGAGGAGTCAAGCGGGAACAGCGGTAAATACTCCTGCGTTTGTTGTATAATCCCCCTTGGCAGCTAACAAATGTGCGCACATCCGTATTCCGACCGCGCTGAAACCCTAGACATGCTCGGCTAGCTGCCATGAGCCACACACCACACACCAGCAGCAGAGCTGAGCGACCCCATGCTCGATCTGGAGCAAACAACACGCATCCCCGTTCGCTGCTCGCTGCTCGACACGCAGAATGCAAACATACGCATTGCAGTTGGGCAAATGTGTTAGGCACACAGCACATTTCTGGTCCATTGCCGTCACCTGGCTATAACTCTATCGGCGCTATCTGTGCCATCTTTCAGGTCGGGCCCAGCCCTGATGCTGGTGCCCTGTGTGCAAATTGCTTAGTGAAAGCAAACAAATTAATCAAAATCAACTCCAAACTGTGCGAGTGAGTGAGCATCAAACATGGTTGCCCATGTTCCCAAAGTCTTTTCACATCCTCTATTCCCCATTTCCCCTTTACAAGTCGAGCCAATTCTAACGAACTGCAGTTGGTTTTTGCCAGACAACAATCAACATGCTGGCCCACCTGCCTGCGAGTTTACGAGTTAAACCAACTCGGGGGATTGTGTTAGGAGTGCAAGGTCTCGATGGAGCTGACTGGAGCAACGATTGGCTTCGTTAGGCCAACGCTAGCGTCGTAAGTGAGGTCAGATTAGGTCGGGTTACCATGGACTCAGGCTGACTAAACGATAACAGAGTGTAGAACTAGTTCACTGCTATATGGGCATTCAGGGGCTGAGCTGTGTTAGGTGGGAAACATTCCATAAGTCAACAGAAAGGAAGGCCTGAAGAGTATATATGTATAAAGAAGGGCATTTATATCTCTATATAATAAATATATCAATCCTTGTACCAAGTACCAATGAAATTACTGATTGGGAAACAAATGTGTTCTGCAATTTCGTTGCACTTTGAGTTCTACACTAGAATCGGCTTTGGACTCTGCGGAACCTTCTCATCGCGCCAATAATTGGCTCCCGCTGGCTTATATACCCAGTTCGACTGTTCGCCTAATACAAACGCGAAGCCGAGCTAAGCCTTTCGCCAGCTCCGGGCAACGAGAATGTGAAGTGCTTTCGCTGTACCATTCATGACCACGGACAATCGCACGGGGGGGTTGGGTCTGTGGCAAAGTCTGATGATTGTGCAACAATTGTGTACAATGAACTGAACGCCCAGAAGGGTCACATTGACTTGAGCTGGCCCGCATCGCCCGTGGCAGCAGTGGCAGCTGATAGGCAGTGGTAGCAGTAGCTGTGGCAGCAGCAATGTCAATGGGGCCCCTTGCCTGGCTGCACCTTCAACAGAGGTCGAGTTGAGGGAGGTTGTGTCTGCCGGTGCAGCCGATAATGCCTTTTGGCAACTTTTCGCATTTGCCGACATGTCACCAGGAACTATTGCGATTGTCCTGGGCCTCGGCCCTCGGGCCGAACAGGCTGTGCCCCGTAGCCACAGGGCAGAGCGAGAGCGGCAGCTGACAACGCACGCTAATTGCCTTGTATGGCGCAATTTTTGCGTTGCCTGTCCTGTTTGGCGGCAAAGTGCCCGAATTGGCCTGCAGCTTATTCCAGCATTACTATGGATTGAACGTGCTGGCAATTTTTGTGTTGTCAGCCTCCGGATAATTGTGTTTCCACTGCCACTATAAAGGACTCTAAGAGGTACAAACAAACAAAGCAAATAGGAGTGAGCACCTCGCTTGAAGTCGCCTAGGAGACGTTCTCATTGTTCTTGATTTGAGTGCAGTTTTTAATGATTATAAACAATATATTCCAAGATGAGAATAAAGAAATAAAGTAAAGAAAACTACTTCACTTTTCTTCTCTTCAAATCTTAAAGAACTGCTTCCCCTTCTTCCATTGTCACATTGTATAAAAACTGTTTCCCTTGTTTGCTGCTCTTTACACTACATACAAGTGCCAGAAAGTATGCAACATTAAATATGCATGCATCATCTGCCGCTAAGGTCTGAGGGAGACGGGGCACCCACCGCTCATATGGGATGCGATGCGATGCGTGGCTGCATAATGTGCGAACGGGCAACACATGCCGCCTAATTAGTCAATTTAATAGTTTGCGATGTTGTTTATGGTTGCCGCGCACATGACGAAGATGTTGAAAGTGTCAATGGGCTAGAAACAAGGAGAGACAACGAGAGAGAGGCTCGCGGGGTTGCAGGGTCATCAAGGGACTTGTCAGCTCCTTCCCGGGACTGCTAAAGTCGGTGTCACGTACCGAAACACTCAGACGATGCGGTGGGATTTGCGTTACTCACGCGGAATTCTAATTAAGCGACTAATATAAAAGAGCGCTGTCGATTATTTATTGTGAACAGGAGAGAGTTCCCAACCACATTGGTTTCGGTAGTAAGTGCTACGGTTCATCTTTACCTTATAAAGAAATCAGACTACATTCACTATGTGATGGCGATGACATATTCAACGATATCTTGGGTATTCCATTAAGGTGTACAAGGAAAACTTTCTGTTAAATTAAAAGAATATTTAGCTTTGTTAAATCTTTACTTAAAGTCATATTATATTATATACATTCTTTAAAGAATATTTGTAATCTTGAAAATAAATTAAGATATATTTTTTTCAACTGTCACCACAGAATCTCCGTTATCATCTATTAAAAATTCATGCACAATGATTTTTCGTCGACCTATTTAGACACAGAACCACAGTGCAGCACATGCACTCCACAGCCGAAGGCATAAAATTTCTAATTAGTGAACGGCAGAAACAACGGGATACACGAAGCAAGCAGCGGGTACCCCAAATGTTTTTCAATTAAAGAAAACACAATTCGAGACATGTTAAAAATGAAAAGACGTTCAATTTGGAGGCAACGAAAAAAGTTGAAGAAGCAAATAAACGACATACAAAAATGCTGAAAGCGATGTAGCACACGAGGCTAACGAGAGGAGAACTTGAATATTTCTACTCAGAGATATACAAACATACGTTTCTATATAAACACATATTATATATACAAACATATTTATATATACACGTGTGTATCAAGAACGTATGCTTGATGTAGCGCGCCTTAAGCGCGTCGCCAACTTGAGTTACGACAAGCAAGGTAATGTGGGCGTGGCGCCCACTCAAAGGTGGTCAAAACTTGCAAAATTAATTTTGAACTTTATTTTGTTACAAGCAAATAAAAAGGAAGGAAAGAAAGCCGTAAACATTTTATAATAAACAAGTCAGCAATCAAAAACACGCACACTTCACTCCACAGACTCCACCTGCCTGACTTCTTTAGCTTCTCCGTCTCCCTTTTAACGGTGACAATGTTTGAGTTTGCTGTGCATATGTGTGTGCGTGTGTGTGTGTGGGTATTTGTGTATAAAAGTCCAGGACAACAGCACCCACAATGGCACAGCAATATCAATTAAAATGGCAGCTTGACTTGAAAACTGCTTCTAAACAGGCCTTGTTGCTCTTGCCATTCTTCTTCATGTTGTTGCTCTGTTGGCTTTTGTTCTTGTTGTTGTTGTTGCTGTTGTTGATTCGAGAGCCGCACAAAAAGAAACTTTAGCGGATGCAGCATAGAAAGAGTTTCAGGCAAAGTTTGAACGAGCTGAACACACACGCACACGCACGCACACACTGACATGTTTAAAGTTGCGACTGGAGCAGACAGTTTGGATAGTTGGCTGGCAAGTTGCATGGCAGATGACTAAAATGCAGCATGATGCTGAAGGACATTCAAGTGTGCCGTGCCATGCCGTGCCGTGCCATGCAGAAGAGCTACCTATCAATACAACACATGGCATATGCGTTGTACAGCATTCCAAGTTAATTAATCATACGCCAGGTCGTCCAATATATAAAAGGCCGCAAGCAAAATCAATTTCAATTTGCCAAAACAAGGTGTAATTAACTTAGGGAGTTAATATTAATTGAATGCCAAAACTGACATGATACTATCTTTCAAACAATGTATATGTATGTATGTATGTGCATATGTATGTATCTATGTATACTCCTTATCAAGTAATCTATTTCCACTCGCTGGAACACAAGAGAGCAATTCGAATTATTCGTCGTAGTAGCTCTGATACTCATTCAACCATTTCATTTGAGTCGTACACGATTGTACTCATTCATTCAAGCCAAGTTGGCTATGCATGCCAATGCATTCAATTCATAATGAACCTTCTCCATTCGAATGTGCCAATCCTGCACATTCTATGTGTGTTTCAGTATGTATATATCAAGCAATCCATTTACCTATTCATATACAATGCATTTCTATATCTATCAAATAGATTGCAAGATATATACAATCTATTTGTCTATCCACTCACTCTTATAGTCTTCAATACTCTGACTTTCTATCTGTTGATCTATGCATATATCAATATACTAATTATCTATTAATACATTTAACCATCTCTCTTTCTAAATTGGCATTTATCAGAAATATATTTTATCAGTCGATCTACCAGTTCATCTATATTTGTTATCCTTGTCAATGTGTTTTATTTATAATACCTTCTTCTTTGCCTATTATTGTACCAGTTAAGCAGTCTATGTTTCTTTCCATCTATTTATCTAACGTTCTATCTGCCAATAATAATATCCTCAGCTTTTTAAACTACCCCTTAGCTCTTGTATCCACCTTATTCTTTGACTTACAATATACAATTTCAGCGCGGATTTTGTAAATATTTCGATTGTCCTATTTTGCATACCGTATACACGCTTATTTAGCGTTATTCCCATTCATATTTGACTCTTAAATGAAAGTCACATTCCAAATTTTCGGTACACATTTTTGCTTCTCTTTGCCAATTTCTTTTGTTGTTTGTGTTGTGATTCATGCCACACAAATTGTAAGCGGCAGCAGCAGCCACGACAGCTGGAACAAGAGTGCCAGGCGGCAACAGTTAAATGAATCAAATCCATTTCAAGCTATTCATCAAATGTCAGCGTGTACGCGGGCGTATCGCGCAACGACCCTAAGCCGCACCTAGCAACAGCCAAAGAGCAGCGCGAACAACGACAGCGCAACAACTGGGCCAAAATGCTGCCTGTATGTGGTAGATTTAACTTTTCCACTGGCGGGCCCTGTCTAGCTGCCAGGGCTGGAGGAATGAAGGTGGCACTGGTGGCTGCCTGGATGACTGTTTGGATCTGGGGCGGTACGGTTGGACATGCAGCACAGCAGAGCAAGGCAAACTCGTTTTATAATTGAATTGATCCCATTATGTAGATGGAAACGGTTTTACGTTTCGTTTCGTTTCGCAGCGTGCAAAATGGCTGACTACGTCGGGCCGTGCAACTTCCGGTCGAGCAGCGAGCGAAGTTGCAGCAGCACAAACAGTAAATGGAAGGCACAGGTCGTCTAAGGGCGACGTCGACTGCTTCTGCTGTTGCTGTTGATGTTATTTCGCTGCACTTCCCCTCCATCTTCATCTGCGTCGTCGTCTCTGTTTCTGGCATGGCAGCAAAGTGCAAGCTGGGCTACAGTTTGAACTAAATAAATTGAATTTAGCGCTTATGTTCTGCCCTGACATTCGTTTTTAATTTCATTCGGTCTCAAGCCGAAAGCACAAAACGGGCAAGCAGGAGCAACAGCCATGGCCATGTGAAGCTGCCTTCAGATTCGTTTGCAGCATTTCCTTCCCCACAGTTGCAGCTGCCCCAGTTGTTGTTGTTGTTGTGGTTGCGGGTCGTACCATTTGATTGCCTGGTTGCAAATGCATTTACAGTGCTATCCCAGTGCTGCTGTTGCTGCCCCCATATCATATACATATATCATCTGCTTATACCCTTCGGGGGTGGGAATCAAATCGACTTTGCTCGCCTTCTTCACCAATTGCGAATCAGCTTTATGGCGATGCCTCGCTGCTAATTTTGTTAGCGCTCTCTGCGGTTATGATTTCTAATTCGAATCCACTCTAAAGCGCTCCCTGGTAAGAGAGAAAGAGGGAGGGAGAGAAAAAGCGCAGCTCTAATTGAATATTAAGAGCATGAGTGCATGCGTACTTGAAGTATGAAACTATGTGGGGCTGAATGCAATGCAAACTTGTCTCTAAGTTTCGAAGCTATCTTAATGAAAGCGCACGCCATCGATAAGTCACAATAAGTCGGATCTTTTATTTTCTTTAACTTATAAATACTGTGAAGATAACTCTTTATTATTTTATTTTAATTTTGAAATGTCTTCGCACAATTTCAATCTATTCACTTGACTTTCTTAAACGATAGTGATGCTGCCCTGCTCTTTCGGCGTTATGCAACACCATCGATAGGTGTATCGACAGGGCTATCGTTAACTAAATCAACTTACGATAGTGTATTGAACAAGGTCACGCTTAATAACAAAATACCACTCATTAGTGATAAGACTAATAATATATAACTTAACAATGCATATCTTACCATTTTCAAAGAATGTTTTCAAATATTACGATTATTTTCTCAATGTTTGCGAAGCAATTCAAATGTTGCGGACTAACACGAAGCTAAGGCTGGCAGCGAGAGTGAAAAGAATGTTGCATTTGCTGCAAGTGTGTGCGTCACGTATTGGGGCAACTGTCCATATCAAATTCAAACCCATGTCGATAAATTTACATGCACACACATACACAGATAGAGAGGCAGACAAGCTCGGCGCTTGTGTATTGTGCAGACAATGCGGAGCGCCCTTTCAACAATGTGGCACATAGGAGAGATGCATAAATCATCGCCGAAGGATTCGCATGCGGCAGCAAGCATAAATGTTTAAAGCTTGTTGTATTCGGTTTGGGGGTTTCTCATGTAGTTCGAGACGTACATGAATGAAAAACATTCGAGCACAATGTACAGAGTACAATCTAAGTGCGAATTTTGGCATCGGCTTTAAGTTTCGGCAACTGCGAAATCTGTGCCACATTTTATGGTATATAAATCAATATACGCAATCAATTTGCGCTGCAACATTTTGCGGCTGACAAAACTCTATTGAGCGTGTATGTTGTACGGTCACGCCCTGTAGCAAACACGATGAAACAGCACGACCCGAGACGACACGACACGCCCCGGCCGAAGGTAACAAAGGGACATCATTTAGCAGCTGCATCCGTAGGGGGATTTTGATGTATTACAAGTGTTTGTGGGCTCATTGGTATGCAGCAGCACCTGAGTTGCAAGCTTCTGCAGCTTCTGTAGAATGGGATCAGGAATCAGCTTTGTTCGCTACACCAACAGGGCCATTTCAGGACTCAATGTGGGCCACAGATATTGTAAAAGGTTTATGGCAGAGAAGATAACACCAATGATTCTTGACTATAAGTTACCCTAGTTATTGACGATTACTTATAAAATACAGTTTTAATTCAATTATAAATAATATTATTATACAATTTTTTTAGATTTTTGTATCTGTTTTATGGCAACAGTCGGTTGAAATCTTTCTTCTAATTTTGCTCTTTGCTCCGCCCTCTACAATTTCAGTTATGCGAATAGTTACCTTGCCTGAGCTTTGGCTTCTTTTGTCTTTGGTCAAACAAACACACATTAGGTCAAGCACACACAGACATAGACACACACATACAGACAGAGATAGACACACCCACTGTAAGAGAAGGCAACTTGGGCTTTGCAGGTCGGCACGCGTTTTTAGCATAAATTATCTAAGGCAGATGCCATGAGCTATGCCAGTATCTGCAGCTTCATAAAAATGGCCACACTTACCCCCCCTGTACAAAGTACCTGACCCCTTTACTTGGTCGATCTGTCGTCGTTGCATGTCAGCAGCTGCTGTGTTTAATTTACGCCCCAACTTGAACACAGGTAAATCCCATAAAGCGTCCCCACAATGCAACGTCCGCACTGCACGCTGCATCAGGATAAATGGCCGTCATTTTGTACTTACACACACACACAGACGCACCTTCATGTCACTGTGTATGTGTATGCGAATGTGTGTGTGCGATATATGCATCAAATATAAACACTATTATTTGTGCTTTGCCATAGATTCATGCTAGTATTTTCGTTGCTTGTCCTGATGATGTTGATATTGTTACTGTTGCCCAACTGTCCATGTCGGCATCCACGTCCACGTCCCCGTTGTTACATTGAATAAGCTGCTAACGTAGCAGTAACTGGGTTAATACACACACATACACACATACTCTTACACAAAGAAACACATGTGTGTGTGTGTGCATTTCAATGGGCTTTTCTGTTTATGGATGGCACAACAATAACTTTTCTTTTATAGATTTAGTTGTGTTTTTCGCACTGGGATCACTGGGGTTAAAATGTGTGTTATTTATGTGGGTACAACACAAGTTGCCGTTACTTAAAACAATCATTTCCCGCCCTATATATTCTTTATATATATATTGTTGTTGTTTCTCATCTTGCTATACAACAAACTAAATTATTCAGACAGTTTGATAACAATTCCTTTTTACTGGTCTAGCTAATATAACGAAATGGAAACAATCTTCATAAATTCGAGGGTTTTTCTAGATCAGCAAATATAATTTAGTTATGCTATATTTAAGTATTCAACATAATACTATATTGCATACTTCAGGTATGCACTATCTCCGTCTGTCTATATAAAACAATGCAATATTAATGGTTTAACTGTTTTTATTTGCTTAGTGATTATTGCATTGAATACTTTTTAATACATACATACGTGTATATGTCTTAAGTCAAATAAATATATCAATGATAAGTAACTTCAGACTACTCTGTGTCCTACATGCTGTAAATATCTACTGTAGCAGCATGTTGTGAATACCTACTGACCTCCTTATACCTTCAATGTGAAAACTAATTACACTTTTCTGTCCACTGTGAAGATTCGAAACTGTACAAGAAATAAATTCCGGCACTGACAGATATTTTGCTTAAGTTGAAATATCAAGCAAACAGAGGCAAAAGTAAGCAATGCAGAGCAGCAAATGTCAAGTGTTGTAAATTGCACGGTCTGGCCGACAGGCTGACTGCCCTACTGTGCCTGAACCAAGACAGGCGACAGCAGGACAAAAGGACAACAGGCGACAGTAGGACAGACGAACAGACGCATAGAGGAGAAAGGACCAGCAGAAGACGAAGACAGAGGCCCCAGCCCTGAGATTGACTGACTCGCTGACTTTGTAAACGAAGAGAATGTCGAGTTTGCAGTGGAGAATCGTTCGCAGCTCCTTCTGCTGCTTCAGCTGGCAACGCACACAGTGAGAGGGCAATTTCACTGGGGCCAGACTGACGCAGATGGAGACGCGGTCGGACTTGCAGATGAAAACGGACGCCCTGTCACATTTAGTGCAATTCTACTTAGGCAGCCAAGACGCAGCACAACACAAAAGCTACGACACAAATTGAAAACGAAATTCTCCAACTTTTGCTCGTTGCCCGTTTAACGCAAAACGACTGAAACGACAGCGTTTATCTGGCCCTCCTTGTTCTTTGGCTTATTTTTTGTAAATATTTAAATAGTTTAAAGTGCATGTATATTGCAGAAATACATATATGAGAACATGTATACAATATATATATGGATAGGTGAGTGCGACTGCAGCTGACTTGGCAATTTAAGTGTATTGTTCGAGTGACATTCGCCAACTGACACGAGGGCACCCCATCGAGTTCATTAATTTTATGCAGTACTTTGGCCGCAGTCCTCTCGTTCTCTTTCCCTCCCACTTTGCACCACCTTTCCGTCGACTTTCATTTCAACTCCCCGTAATGGCAATCAAATTAATGTGTTCAATGCACTTCAACGGCAGCCCCGCCCATCCTGCTTGCCTTGCTGCCTGGCTGCCATCGCTTCATTGGATTTAGCTTCCTCTTGCTCGGGATTAATACCCAGAAAGTAGCTCGAACGCAGCAGTGGATCGATGGTTGTGCCTGAGAAATATATATTCTCCTCAGCTCTTCAGTTTACATTGAACATTGTATACTTTAGTCTACATATTAAAGTACAAATTAGAAAGAAAGGGTTAGCTTTGGCATGCTGTCTTCAAATTTGCAATCCATGTACTTTATTAGGATGGTTTATTTTATGTAGAATAATGACAAGTAAAAAAAGCTAAGCTCTAAGCATTATCATGCTCTAAGTGCTATGAAGTCTGTCCACAAGTCTCTCGTGACTATATTAATTTAACATGTTGACAACAACAGGCGCATCCAGAGTTTGCGAAGCGGAAACATAACTGGCAGGGCCCGTAACTTCCGTCTGGTTCTCCCCCTTCCTGCTGGTACTATCTCGGCCAGGCCTAGGTCTCGATTCGTTCGTTTGCCAAGATTTGTGCCGCAGTGGCCGCGACAATTCACGACGCACAACTTGAACTTATTTCCGTTTCCGGCCGTTTGCTGCATATTAACATGCGCCCCAACGGATGCTAGGATGCCACGCCCCTATGCCGCGTGGCAAGGGGCGCCCCAACTGAGGCGAACACAAAAGCTTATGCATAAATTATGAGCAGAGCCGCCAGATAAGTGCGATAAATTATCAGAATCCCAGAGCCAACTGCAATCTGCTGCAGTTGCTCCTGCTGCCTCTCTATGCACTTCGCTCTACGCTTCTCCTTCCTTTCTCTCTCTCTCTCTCCTGCTCATTCTACAATGCATGCAAACACAGTCACGCACACACACATACAGACGACTATCTGCCTAGAGGTTATGCTTGGGTGTCAAGAAAAAATGACACAAACAAAGTCATAAGACCACACCCACAACACAAGCACACGCTCACTCACTCACACACCCAGATACACCCACACACACTCCCTAACACACCCACACACACACGCACTCAAACACATGTCCTTTGTTTTGTCTTAAGCAGCCTGTTGGCCTTTTGGCAGTTGTTTTTGCCACAGCCATTGTTTTTGTTGCTAATGCCAGCGACGCCAGCTCCAGACAGGAAACGGAAGTTTCAACGCGCAACGGAAATTATTGTTTAGCTTTATTGTTTAGACTGCTTTAGAAATTTGTTTGTCGAATTATTTTCATTCATACCCGCATTCATTGCGACTCATCGTCGGGTATTTGCCATTCGCACAGTCTGCCTGCCTGACTGTATTCCTCGTTAGTTTTTGCCATCTAATTTTTGGGGCGTGTTCTGCCTCTGCAAATTTATGGCAGTCAAAATGTAAGCCCACCTAGGGCCACAATGCGTAAGGCCACTCACACTCATACAAACACCCCTCAAAATACCAACGAACTCGTACCATTCGAAAGATTTTGGTCGTGCCCATAAAACTTTCACATTCAAATGCAGAAATTGCCTTCTTTGAAGAGAAAACACACAAATTGCTTTGCATTCAAAATTGTTTTTGCTCTGAATTGTGCAGAACAAGCTGAAAATGTTTGCTAAGTTTGGAACTAATGTTAGTATTATAATAAACAAAGCCATCGCAATGTGGATTAACTATAATTAATGATATGATTGCACTGCTTACTTTTAAAATTATTTGATGTAACTATGGTCTTTTGGTTTCCACTGGAACCTTTGCAACCAATATACGAATGATCTAAAACACTTTTAAACAATATGAAATTATTTTCTAAAATAAGTAAAAGAATTCCTTAACGAAAGTTCATTAAGAGAATAGTATTTATTGTGGATTATATTAAGAAAAGAAAAAAAACAATACTTGTTTTCAGAGTATTCAAACAAATTAAAATTGTTTCACTTTAAAACTTTAAAAATCTAAGCTCAACTAACAGTGTAGAATTTCTCATACACCTATCATATTTTTACACATTCTTCACTAAGATAAAAACCTCAAGATAAGTTGCAGGAAGAAGAATTCCAGAAATTACATACTCAACATTTGCAGCAGTTTATTAGCAGTACTCTTAGGTAGAATACTTGAAAGAGATTTTCTCGTTAATTGCCAATTGTTTATAATTAACTGACTTGAGAGCTAATTACGTCCAATCAATTTGAGATAATAATTTAATGAATTCCTAAGTCCCCGAAAAATGGCTCATTAAGCGTGAAAATTATGCGACATAAGCGAAATGGCAATGGCGCACGGAGTGCAAAGCTTTCAAGGTAATTAAACTCTGGCTGCGAACATGTTTATGCATGTATGCGCAGGAATTCACAATTTTAATGCATTAAAAGGACACATTCCAGGACACGACAAGCTGCCTGCTAGCCAGGCCAACAGCAGCAGGTAAGTAATGCAAAGATTATGAGCTCAAATACAGAACACAACAAAAAGTAAAGAAGGAAAGAAAAAGATTTTTTCTCCACCAACAAAAAAGCCTGTTAAAATAAATTGCAGTGCATTTTTTACACGAAAATTAACAGAAAACGGAGCAACAGTAAATGCGTATGGGGTGTGGTTGTGTGGATGGGAGGCTGTGCCTCTGCTGATGGCCAAGTGTTGGCGGCCACAAAGACAAAAGAAAATGCAGGGATCAGAGAGTACGCACTGAATAATTCATGAGTGTCGCCAGCGCCAAAGCCATTGCGAGTCGAGACAAAACTGAAAACGAAGGCGTTTCACGCGGCGGTAGTATGTATTATATTTAATAAGCTACAGAGCTGCGGAGCGGGAGGATAGCAGGCAGTAATGGTAGAAGGCTCAGGCACAAGGGCAAGACTATCAAAAATTCAAAAGTCTCTGGTCAGTGTGAAGCGGCAGCGCGTCGTATACGCAACGCGAAAAGAAAAATTTGACAAATAACGTTGCCTACTTTTCGACTGCCGCTTTAGCTTAATCATTTAATAAAACTTTTATGCTGACGTCGCAATGCCGACACATATATATCGATGTCGAGCTCTGCTTGCTCCAGGCAATTGTCTGCCCTTACAGTGGATACTTTGACTAAGTCACAGTGGGTACTAAGTCACAAAGTGAGCATGAGGAACTCCAAGTGCGGAAAGTCCACGAAAATACTTTCATTTTGTTGGGCAACATTTACTCATAGTGTATCTAAGCTTCGTCGAGTGTATCTACTTTTTGTCATTTACTTTTCCTTTCCTACTTCTTTCCCTCTTTCTCTCTTTGGTGGCTAGTGAACGACACTTATTAGCCCGCTTGTCTACTGTCGCGACGTTGTGTCGTTGTGTAAAAGGCGGCTGCTTTTAGGCATTAGGTCGAACGACTTTGTTGTTTTTCCTCTTCTTCTTCATTGCGCTTCTATATTTTAAATTATATCAATTTCTTTTCAGCTTGCATCGGATTCAAGCGTACGCGCTTTGACCGGGGATTGGGCCCTTTTGGCATTGGGTCGCCGTTTAGGTTGATTGTCCGTTAAGTGCGGGTAACTTGATGAGAGTCGCTGTAAGCTGGTCAAAGTTTAATTGATGCTTGAAGTGCACCCAATTAGGTCACATATTTATGAAGCTTATTTCAGTAGAGTGAACTATGGAATGGGACTTAATTTCCAATCCATAAAGAAGGTAGGGAAATAAATGAGTAGCTGAGAAATTTAGATAGTACACTGAACACAAAGATATTCTTGATGTCTGTATCAACTTTTAAACTTAAGTCTTCCATCCATATGGAATATTTGAAGCATTTTTATTTCAGAGTACGCAACTATTTAAGAGCACTCGATGTCGAGCATTCTCCTCGGTTATTCGACATATGCAAATGTAGCTTGCGGCCCTGCTGAGTTGAAAACCACAAGAAACCTTCCCCAGCCTCACCTGACTATGCTGGCAAATCACTCAACGTGAGGCACAAATTTGCCATTTTTATGTGTCCCATAAACATGGAGAACATCAATTCGACAGCCTGCCAGGATGTTTTCCCAGCGGCGGAGGGTGGCACCAAGGCTAAGCTAAGCTATGCTCTATGCCAACTATGTGGGAAAAAGAAACTGGGCAGTGCAAGGCGAAAGAGACAAAAAGAAAGAGAGAGAACTAAGACCGAAAGTGCCTTTGGCAGCGAATAGAGCGCATAGCGTATACGCACCGTGTTACCCAAAGTGCAAACATATGCAAAATCATTGAGTGAGATTTGCATAGAAATGCCATACATATGCCTCCATGTCATTGTGGTAGTGACTCGCGCGCAGTACATACGACTACTAGTATGCAGGGTGTATGTGTGTGTGTGTAGATGCCATGAATTTCTGTTGCAATTTCCGGCTACTATAACCGGAAGTGAAGCTGCTCAAAAATTCATGCAACCGTAAAAGAAGCAAAGTGCGCCAATAAGCAAAGCCAAAGCAAATGTTCCAACGGAAACGGCAGTCATCAATGATAGAGCTGGGAAAGGGCTTACACAACTCTCCAACACTCTTGGTCACAATTCAACTAGCAAAACTCCGTTCCACATCCCTCCACTTTCCCTTCTCCACTTGCTTTCTTCACACCAACGCGTGTCACCATTCGCCAGCGACTTGCCTCCATTTGCATATACAATGTATCGCATTTGCAATTGCTGGGAATATTACACACGTCGCTGCCACTGCTATGTGCAAGTACAACTATGAGATTATAGATATATGTAGATATGCATATAGTACATCTCTGTGTGGTTGTGCGTGCCATCATCGCATTAGCGCCCACTGGGCTGGACTGCTCGCCTGGACTGCTGACAGTTCATATATCATCTCCAAGTAGACACACTTTTAATAGCTGGGAAATTAGCTTCAATAAATTTCAATACAATCACGCAAGATCTTTGTATTTGTTGAAAAATTCTATTATAATTTTACGCCATCACTTTTTGATGCGACTTGCTTTAGTATTCAATTCATGGCCAAATTTAAATACATTTTCTGCGTGAATTTACCACGAATCCATCAATTAATTTACAACACGAGACAACAGCGTAAGTCGACTGAACAATGTCTGGCAAAAAATCAATAAATAAGGCTTCATGTTAATTAATTAGACAGACGTAGGCAGTGTGCGGGGGTTGGGGGATGGGAATGCAAGCAAGCAGAACATTGTATATGTCTTTGTCTCATTACCTTGTATGTTGTTGTTGTTCAGTTCTTGTTGGTCCTATAATAAGTATAATAAATATAATATAAGCCACTCTAGTTAAGTTTCAGCTATTCAACGCATATCTCAGATGAATATGAAATTATACGATGCATTTTATTGATTACTTAGTTCATTTTTATTTCATTGTGCGAATTATCGAATAGTGTAAATAAAACTAACTGCAAGCTTTAACCTGAAGCCAATTCTTTATTAATTTATATTCCTTTATTGTTCAATAACATTCCAGCTAGATTTTTTTATCGATAATAATAATTGTTAACTTTGAATTGCAATATTTTGACAGCATACCGCAGTATTGCTTACAACTTAGTTTTATGCTTTTCAAAATATTTAGAATATAGGGAATTGTTTGTTATGCATGCAGCTAGCTAGAGGCAATTCTATTTATATATTTAATGCATTCATAGTTTTCCCTATTCTGGTTTTTTAATGCGAACATTCCAATTCAATGCGCGTGTTTTAAAAATTTCATTGGCATGTCCAACTGACTTTTGGGGTTAAGCCGATGCCACAGCAAGTACTGATTGAAATTGCAACTGGGCCACGTGAACTGCAGTGGTCGAATTATTCGAGAGTCTGTGTGTGTGTTCTGTGTGCTTGTGTTTTTTTTAATCTGTGCACAGCAAATAAAATAATTAAATTTGCTAGCCGCTTGCACAACGCAATATGAGCAAAAAAATTGCAATAATTCCCATGGTTACGCAGGGTTACGCGGCGAACCTTCAGGCCGGGATGTCGGGAACCTCCGTTTGCCGGTTTGCAGGCTACCGATGAAATGCAGCTGTTCACTTGTCATATAAAATGAAATGAAACGATTTCTCCTTTTATTCATTAAAAAACAATTAAATCTGCGACACGCGAACTTAATTACACTTTCATGTGGCCAAGCGATGGCAATGTTGCCAACGATGCCCAAAAATGCGTCCGATCTGTTTTCGCGAACTCTTAAGTTAAATATTTGATGGGGCTGCTTGCAGTGGCGGCAGCGGCGGGGCAAACAAATTGTATAATCAACAATTAAAGTGCGGCTCGTGATTTGACTCGTGGCTGTGCATTAAGTGCGCATTGTCTGGCAGCCGAAAAACGCAGAAAATGGCTGCAAACATTTTCCAATTTGTAGCAAATGGCAAAGTTTCGTTTTGTGGCTTCCGGAGGACTCACAGCCCCCGACAGGGCCAGAGAGGGAGCTTCTCAGACAACAGAAAAGCCGTAGGCCGACTACAATTTGCGGCTGTTAACTTCAATTGCGCGTTAAATTTCCATGTCGTCATTTTGTGGCAGCTTCGCTCTGGCAGCAGCAGCACCAGCACCAGCAGCACCAGCTCCTTATTAACGGCATTAATTAAAAATTTAATTTGCAACAAACCCGTTTTGTGGTGCCCTGCCAAGCCGTGATTTTCCTCTCGTGTCTCGACATGAATCAACCTCTTTTGAGTGGGCCGACAACAATGTGTGGGTGACTTTTGGCTGACCCACGACACATTTATCATCATCTTTTTTGCAAATTTAGAGCGCTCATCAGCAGAAAACTGAGAAAGCGACATTTAAGAGGTCTCTGTAGTTTAAGCAAAAAACATAGCATTGTATACTTGATAACTGCACGGTAATATCTTTATTTCTTTTATATATTATAAAAATTATATATACTTAAGAATCTACTCGAAATAATGTTGTTTTTCTTGATTAAATATTCTGTTAATCTTTCTGTAATCCGGTTTAAATAAAATGTAAATAAAATTTATCATGCGTTATATATTTTTATTTAATTTATAAATATTTTCAATAGAATGTTTATTCAAATTTAATTGTATTTAAAAGATTCATTTCCTGTTCTTCCTTTTCTACAGAGAATAATCATCTTATTTATATGATCAAAATTACTGTTAATATTATGATACATTATAAGGATTGCAGCCATTTTCTTGCTTGAGGAATTACATTTCGTTAAGTTTCCGCGCTGTGAAACTTTGCGGCTTTAATCCGCGCCTTTTCCTTTATGCTCATAAATTACAGAAACACAAACACAAACGTATAATAAACATATACATATATACATCTAAGTCTAAGTATATTTACACAAACACACTCACATACACACATATTATACATTGTTGACGCATGTGGAGCAATTCAATCCCTTGCCTACTCATACAATATTCGCGGGCTTAGCTGAGCCTTATGGCCTTTGGATCTTTGCAGCGCGAGAAGGCCTAAAATTAAATAGAGAATAATTTGATTTATGTGCGTGTATTAGTCATATGTCTTGAGAGAGAGAGAGAGAGAGACAGAGAGATGCTTTGCGGGCAATCGAGCGTAATAGTGCGATTGTGTTGTAAAATAGGTATTTAATGAATTAGTTTAATTCTACAAGGACGTCAGCATGGCGTATACATAATATACAACACTTAACTAACTTCTGGCATTATTCGCTTTGATGACTTTTTGCCAAGTAACTGGTCAGAGGCGCCTCTGCGCTGATGTCCACTCATTTATTTATCGTCCATTTATCATAAAATTACAGTAATAAGACGGTCGGCCGCCTTGATGTATGCTACAAGATTATATCCTCTTGGTTTTTGTCTCTAACACGCTTTTCTATTTAGTCAGCTTTTCATTTTCTCTTATTTTTTCTGTTTTTTGTTGACAGTTTTTCTTGCTTTTTTTTTGCTCGATTTGCTTTCATTTTCAGCTTTCAATTATGTGTCGTCCTTGGATTCTTTTTCGCTATCTGCTTCGTCTGTGCCAGCACGAAATTGTGGTCAAATCACACGCACGTTTAGCGACATATTTATACAGTTGATTTGTTCCTTGCAGATTGAGCTTACTCAAAAGGACTTCATGTTGGCTTCAGTATTTTCCGTGATACCTAATCAGCTGTGATTTCTTACTATATGGAACTGAATTTCATGTTTATTTTTGCATTTGAAAACTCCATTCAATTAGGAACATCTTTGAATTGAATTCCACTGCACTTTCAAAGGGGGCCTTGCAACCATAACCTGCCCCAAATGAAACAATAGCACAGAGCAGAGAATTGTTGAAAGAAGAACACAAAAAGAAACAAGCCAAACAAATGAACGAAATTAACTTCATTGTGAGTGGAGCAGGCGGTTGCCTGCCCGAACAGCTGTTCAGGACGCGAAAGAGCCGCACGAAGAGCGAAAGCTCGCCAGGCCGAATACGTTCCACTTCCAGTTGGTTGCTCTCTCTTTCTCTCAGTCTCTCTCTTTGGCTCACCCTCTCTCGGCAATTGAAGCTTAACCCACATAGCGGCAGCTGCTGCTACTGATGGCCAACAACGAAGTCGGATGGGCCAAGCGTCTGGCCAGCGACGAAAGTCAGCTTCAGTCGTTGGAATTCACTCGTGCGTCGTGGACACAAGCAAATCAAACTGAGGCGCCTCTGTGCACGTGGCCTGTGTACACTACTCTGTGCATGTGTATGTAAGCGTGTGTGTGCGTGTGTGCTATACGATAAACGGTAAACGCTGCACGGTAAAAGGCAGACTGTTACCAACCAAAGTGGCCAACAAGAAGTAAATCGGGCAATCGAAAATGAGCTGCATGAGCAACGCCTCCAATACGAATCGCTTAATTGAACCGTCGTAGACCGTGTCGCATCTGTGCGTGTATGTGCGCGTGAGCTTAGATTCCCAAACTGCCAATATCGTCATCGTTGTATTTCACTGTCAGCCGGCTTCAAATGTCTAGCTATGAATAACACTGGCGCCTGAAAGTATGCGGCTTCGAGAGGCAACTAACAACAGAAACAACTTTCACACACACACTCAATCTACTTAGCGGTCATTGACGTTCGCATTGTAATTAAAGGGATTGCATGCCTTGCCGTTAACATGTAATTTAAATGGCCACGCTTAGAAGAATTTATCACGCCAGCTCTTGCAGCGGAATTCAAAGCATTAATAAGCCGCAGAAAGCTCACGTGTTCATTGAAAATTGGCACTCAGTCAAAGTTCATTTTTAATTAAATAATATGTTTGTTGACGAATGAAATGAATACACTTCGAATCATCGATTCATTTATACTACAATTGTATAAAAGGGTTTCTTTATAAAGCAGAATACCTTCGTTTAACTCGGAGTTTAATGCAACGTTCAATGCAATGTTCCTCTGTTAACTCATTAGATTTCAATGTGTAGGGCAATTGTAGGTATTCTTTCTTTAATTCGGAAAACAACACTCAAGAGTGTAATAAATAACTCTGTAACACAGAAGAATAAGTCATTTAAGTGTTATTAATTCGCTTTAATAAATAATAATAATAATATATTATATAAATAAATTGCAGAAAAAACTCTATTTAACGGTTCTCATTGAAAAAAATAAAAAGTATAAAAAGTAGTAAAAAAGTAAATAATACTAAGAATTAAAATAGTAAATATTTCGACGTACAAATCGAAGTTGCGAACGTCCATGTGCCAATTAAAGTGCATAGTGTTACCAACTGGATATAAATATATAATGAATATATTTTAACTACGTATAAAGAAATCCGAATCCTGCGCTTTGAAAGGTTTACAAAAAATATGTTTGGTGTCAGTGTGAACGATTCCGTTCGAAATGTTCAAGTGTTAACAGTGTTGGGAAACAACAAGAGGTAAAAAGAAAAATAAAAGGATACGTTCGTTTATGAGAAAAGGATTTTTACTGCTTCGTTGGCACTGCTGGAAGCCATCACGGCCGCAGACGTATATTGATCAAATCAACTACAGCAGCCAGCCGGGGCTGTGGATTATTATCAATAACGAGAATAACAAGAGCAACAACAACAACAACAACAACAGTAACAACTCTGCTAGCAACAATAAAAGGAGCAGTCATAAAAATAAAAGCACTGGCGTCAGCGCGATGCCCATCAGCAACAGAAGGGAACACATCACATACGCGTGTTTATAGAAATCCCAACAAGGTAAATCAAGCAGAAAGAACAACATAACAAAACGAGCTTAAGTTGTCAATTGGGAAGCAAGAAAACGTCCGAAACATATATCTTTACGCATTCTTTAAGGCAACACCCATTTTTGACCCTTTTCCTCTGTAAGTTTGCTTCAACTTGAGGGCGTTTATGGTTTATCTGTTAAATACCCTTTCATATGGCTTGAAACATGATAAGGGTTAAGTTTTTTGTTCATTGTTTCTGTTATTGCAAATATTAACATGGAGCACCTGAAAAACTGATAGATTGCTTTTATCCCAACCGGAATTACTCATTACAATTGTGAAATCATTGATGTTTGACTAGATCAATCAAAATGCTTACTTGGAGCTCAAGCAAGACTTTTTGGGCGGATTATAACCTCAATGATGACAAATGAGCTGAAAGTTGATGCACCCCCAAGCTGCTGATCCGACTTTCACTTGACATTGCCGCAAATAATAAGCGATTATAATGCCGTAAATCTAAGCATACTATAAGCAAAGGTACAACAGGCAAGAACGTTCGTCGACTCTCAGTCACGTGCACAAGTTGGGAGAGAGAGAGAGAGAGAGAGAGACATATTGAGGGTAGGGGAATGGCCAAACGCAGGTGTCGCCTACAAGAGCTGTCATTGGATAGCAATCCTAATTTACCGGAATTCGCTGGCGGCTGTCGTAAAAAGTTTACGCGCATTACTCATACGCTATGTTCGCCGGCGTCCGGTTTGTTTCGATATCAAATTAATCATTCTGTCAATGATTCACATGATTTTAAGCATTCCCTCTGATTCTCTATTAATGGTTGATGGTCTACTTCTTTTGCAAAAATAATATAATTATACTTGACACTTGCGAAACTTAACTTAAGCAAGTAAACGAAAGTTTTACCCTCTATAATTAAGAACATTTAGAAGCATTCATGCTGTAGCACTCCAATTCATTTTAAGCTTAAAAGTCGATAGCACGGCTCTACATCAAATTTTGCACCTCATTCTTCATGCATAAATAATCATTTTTTGATGTGTCAGAGCGAAGCATGTTTACCAGGAACTAAATTAAGTATAACCCTGCTACAAGGTCAATGATTTGATCATGTGCCTTAAAGATTGGTACAGGTACATGCAATAATTAGCCACCACAGACCATGGTGATTTCAGGTCATCCCGCTTGCAAAGTGCTTGCTTACGAGGATCTACAATGAAATTGGCCAGATTGTTCGACAAGTGTCCATAATGAGCTGCTCCATTTAGTCGGTGTCAATCAGATCATCGGCCATATTGTCGATGGAATAATCCAAAACATTGAAAGGAATTAATGTTTCAAGTGGAAATCGAATCATACATTACCACATGTGGTTCCGGTTATGTACAGTCTTAGAGCTCAAGTTTTAATTGTAGCTAGTGTTAAAGACAACCAGATAATTGATACAAACATTTAAACATATTAAAATACTTTTTCTGCAGGAGTTTTCAATATTTATTTATAATTCATAATAACAATCTGCATTGCATCTTTGAAATCAATTTTAAATTGTATCAAACGTCTTTGAATTCAATTTGGCAGAGTTCAGTAGTGATAAAAATGATAATAGGGAATATAATCTTTACTTAGCACATTTGTTCTCAATTTGCTCCAGAGTAGATATTATAAATTGCATAACAAGCCGATGCGCTATGCGTGAAACAACGACGCTATGTGCACAAGTTCCATCAGTGGATCTTGTCGAATGACTCAACATTCCATACAAACATTTTTGTGTTCCTATTCCGTTACACGTTGCAAGAAAACCAGTGCCACTATCTCCTTGACAGAGTCTTCTGTTTGATAGAAGTTGGACCTCATACTCTAAGTCTGTTTCGTTGATGACATTTCCTGTGACCATGGTCAGTTTGCCCAAGTTGTTTGTATCGTTGTCCAGCGTTTCCAGTGCATCAAACTCACCTTTATAGACAGTGTGATTTGGAAAAAAAGGATTTTTATAGTCAGGTAAACATATTGCGCTGGACATTTCATCCCCAGAATGCTTGAGCTCCAATTGTAGAATGCCAACATCCATAGAATATGTTATATCATCGTAACTACTATATGTCATGAAAGGAAAAAATCATTTAGTGAATTTTCACTTCAGATTATTTTGTTTAAAACTTACGCTGGATAGAATATTTTTTCGACAGCCCAACCATCAGATATCTTAATATAAGATTTTCCTTCGTCACGGATTACTCTTAATGCTTTCTCTGTTCGATTGAACACGCAATGTGCGGCAGTTAGAACCACATTAGGACGAACTATGTTACCAGCGCAGCTATAATTAAAATCATTTGTTCGATTGAAGTCTTCATAAATAAATACTACCGATTTTTGTTCTTCTAATTTGAGTTTTACAGCGTTTTTCGTCAATGGCACACCAGGGCTCCGGCAATCGAATTGGCATGCATTACTAATATTTGAAATGTTTTCCCAAGTTCCATCTTCAAGGCATGTAAGTTTAAGTGCGTTTACATTCTTGAATCCGAAATTGCAACCAAGTGTAGCTGTGAATTTTGGAGGAACTTTTTTTTTGTTCATACAGTCTACAGCCACGCCGTTCTCGTCTCTGCACTCTGGTTTTATTGAATCAAGACAGTAGAGTTCTTCAGGGTTACAAAATTCTATAAGTAGATAGATAAAATGGTAAATTTGTATTATTTGAATAACTTATTTGTTAAAGGCAAACTTACTAACACATCGCGGACTTTTAAAGCCCTTCTTATAAGTCCACGTTTTATTCATGCACCTTGCACGTTGTACATCCGGAAGTAAGCTGTACCCCTCTGTACATTCAAACCTAAATATTTTATCTTTGAATGGAGGTTCAGTTATCGTTTCACATGTATCAGATTTGCCGTTGCATTCGTATATTCTTAGGGTTTCATTGTATTTAGCGTAAGTGTCAATTGGACATCCCATGGTGCCATTTGTTTTTGGATCCATATTTCTTTCGCAATGAGGCAGATCGCGTAACCATTTACCTGTTTTAAGACACACATTCAATTCATTGCCAACAATCGAAATCTTTGGATTTTGACATACAAAGCGAACACCCATATTGGGATACACAAAGTTAGTAACGTTTACATCGAATGAATAAAATTGCGTCTCATTGCTAAATTTCAAATGAAGTTCAGTAGGTTCGCTGCAAAACACTGACTTCATGTTATTGATATCAATTTTTTTTTCACAAACAATGGGTAACTCATCGGTTCCATCGATGCAATCGAGATTATTATCACACATTTGAGTTTTCTTTATGCAGACCCCATTTCCGCATTGAAATTCATCTTCTAAGCAGTCCCTCATGCAAATGTCGACAGACTCGTCCCAGCCATTTGAGCAATCATATACATTGTCACATGTTTGGTTTTGATAAATGCACCGCAGCTCCGATTCGGTTGGGCACTGCCATTGATCTCTGGAAAAAATGATACACAATCAAATACAGAACATTGGATCAACTTTCGGTATTCCAAGAAAGAACCGTTAAACAAAATAAAATACCTTCGGCATGCCGAAAGTTTTATACCCTTGCATGTTCTTATCTCGAGATCGTTCCCATACTGGTTATTTACAAAGGTACAAAATTGAATGCTAAATGGTATTGTGTATATTCAATATTATTGTTCACTTTAATAGACACTGATAAGTTAATTATTTCGAAAATCAATACTAGTTTACATACAAAAATTCTAATTTCGGCAGATTGTTCCTGTCAAAGCTACATATATGTTATAGAGGAGCAATTTTGATGAAGCTTTATATGCATATTAATTATATAAAAAAAGTCCGATGTAGTAAATTTGGTTGCAATATCTTCAAAAATCACATAAATCGTCCGATAGTTTGTATGACAGCTTTACGATATATCGCCCCGATCCATCTCGACTTATTTACATCATGCAGCAATAAGAAGCATGTGTACCAAGTTTTATCAAGATAGCTCTAAAACTGAGAGACTAATTTGCGCTGTAATATACCCTCTGCAAGGGTATAATAAAAACCACGAACTTAAGAGAAAGATAGACGGAAAAATATAGTAAAATCGAGTTGGATATCATTCCATTATCACTGCTCTCCCCCCTATCGCTCAGTTTTCAGTATTAAAGATAGAGTGTCTGTCTGCCCTTCTGTGTATATGTCCGACAGCCCGCGGGATATTTGTAGCTATTATTGCTGAATAAGTTACTCAAGCCAACGTTTGTTTTAGTATATATCTATACATTACATACAAATACCACAATTCTATATAAAATTACATACATATACTGCGTAGCTTAGATACTATATATGTATTGGTTAAATTAAAACTTACTCAGGGCATTTCCCTCTTCTTAATTCATTAATATCATTTATTTCAAAATCCTCGAGGTCGTCCCAACACAGATTAGTCGCCTCATCTGAATTGTCAGCGCATTCCATTTTTACACCATTGCATCGGGCATTGCTAGATATAACGGCTCCATTTGCACAATGGAATTCATCTTCGTTTTTTGTGCTGTTATATTTACACTGCACTGCAGTCTCATCGCTGCCATGACGACAGTCTCTATTTCCGTCACACATTTTAAGGTAATTAATTGTAGCATAATTTTCTATGCATTTATAGTTGAAGTCTGGATCTTGGCTAAACGCATATTTCAAATTAGAGCACAATATAAGTAAGCAAACAAGCCTACCAATCATTTTAAATGATTTGCAAGATCTTAAACACTTAAATTACTTTTAATTTTAAAGAGTTGAGAAAAAGCCGCGTGCTTTGGATAACTGCTGTCGATAAACTGTTTTGTTAGCTTGGGTTCTGCTCGGTTGCCAGCTCTTATTTGGGTAATTTCTTCATCTTTCTATGAAATTCTAAGCCGATAATTTTTAAGCTTATCAGAACCAGTACATGTGGTCTGGTATATATACCCTGCGACTAATACAAAATGATGTATGGAAAGAATTATTAACTAATATACAATATTTCAATTGGAGGGGGACATTCGATTGCATTACTGTCTTTCGGCTTAAACATCGACTCCGTTTACCTTAGATTAAAACTACAAAAACAATAAAACACTTTATGTTTATGATTCCTAAAAGAATAGTTTCCTTAAATTTTGCTAAATTAAACTAAATAGTATTTTTAATAAAAAGGATCTACTTAGGATAATATTACCTTTAGTTTAAGTTAGTATACCCTTCTTTGACCCTTTTCAGTTGTCAAAGGGTATACAAATAATATACAAAAATCTCCGAAATTATTTTAATAAAAAATTGTATCTGATTTCAGCTGGCAGAAAGCAGAACCACAATGAAAGGTGCGCATATAGAAATTTATCAACGATGCCAGACGAACGGAACACTCAAAAAAAGATTGTGTATATCAAGAGCAGTTGTCAAAAAAAGCGATTAAAACAAAGTTAAATTAATCAGGCAAATTCAAAAAACGGGACTACAAATATGTGGAACTACCTCAAGTTGCGACTGCTGCTCACGGCTGTTATCCTCGGACTCATAGACTGCGCCGGTGCATCCACAAAGGACACCTATACGGGTGCCCGACTAGGACACCGCATTGTCCAGACTCGTTATGGGCGTCTGCACGGTTTAATTCTTCCACTGGATAACTTTCGTTTACTGCGATCGGTCGAAGTATTCCTTGGAGTGCCCTACGCCACCCCACCAACGAAACAGAACCGGTTCGTATCACATAACTTTATTCTGATACTACTAGGACACGGAATTATAAATGGTCTCAACTTACAGGTTCAGTCCAACACGAGCACCGGCTCCCTGGGAAGGAATTCGTATATCAGATACCTATAGTCCAGTATGTCCTCAACGGTTGCCGAACATTCAAAATGAGACAGCCGCACTTGAGAAGATGCCAAAAGGTCGCTTGGAGTACTTGAAGCGTTTGTTGCCATATCTGAAGAATCAATCCGAAGACTGCTTGTACCTAAACATTTTCTCCCCCGTCAATGGTAAGCGTAGCTAATATTTTACAAATGTATTTCGCAATATATATTCTTTTCGTTTTTTTGTGTTTTGGTAATTCCTTAACTATGGGTCAAGCAACTCACATATAATGCTGATAACAATATAAATGTTATTTCTATGAAAATATAATATTTATGCCGAGTAAAGTTCTTATCGCACACATGCTTTTAATAGTAAGCTATAAACATTTATTAGCAACAACTGGATATAAATGAGATTTATTTTTAGAGAAACAAATTAATTAGAAAGAAATTAATAAGAATTTAAGAAGAAGAATGACAACATTCGGCATGCACACAGGGTTGCCTTCGCATTTTTATACACTTGCAAAGAGTAAATTTAATTTGGCCAGAAGTTTATCTCCGACCTTATATATATATATATATTCTTACTGAGCATCAACAGAGGAGTCGTATTAGGTATGTGCGTCTGTCCATTTATCTGTCTGTCCCTCCGTCCGTCTGTTGCAATGCAAACTAGTCTCTCAGTTTTAGAGCTATCATATTGCTGCATTCTCTTAAGAGATACATGATTACAGAAGGAAATTTTCTTAATTTAAAGAACATTTGTTCTCAATTCGATCTAAAGTTTCTAGTATAAATTGCTGAACAAGCATTTGCGTTGTCCGCGCAACAACGACTTTATGTGCACAAGGTATATCCCCATCAGTGGTTTTATCGGTATGACTCAACACTCCATACAAGCACTTTTGCTTGCCTTTTCCATCACACGTTCCAATAAAACCACAGCCGCTATCTCCTCTGCAAAGTTGAGCTCCAGATAGGAGTTGAACTTCATATTCTAAGAAGCTTGTATTGGTCACTCTTCCTGGGACCATTGTTAGGTTGCCCAATAAGTTCGTATTGTTCTCCAGAGTTTCCAATGCATCAAACTCACCTCTTGATACGGTATAATCTCGATTCAATGGATATTTGTAGCCAGGTAAACATATTACGTTGGACATTTCATCGCCAGTATGCTTGAGCTTCAAATGTAGTAAACCAACATCCAAAGAAAATGTATTCCCATCATAATTACTCCAAGAAAGAATAAAACATTTTAAGAATCTTCATTAAAATGATAAAGTCGAATAACTTACGGTGGATAGAATATTTTTTCGACAGCCCAACCATCGGATATCTTAATAAAAGATTTGCTTACGGCACGGATTACTCTTAATGCTTCCTCTGTTCGATTGAAGACGCAATGTGCGGCAGTTAGAATGACATTAGGACGAACTATGGTACCAGCACAGCTATAAGTAAAATTACTTGTCTGATTGATGTTTTCATAAATAAATACTGCCGATGGTTCATGATCTAATTTAACTTGTGGGGCTTTTTTGGTCATAGCGACACCAGGACTCCTGCAATCGAATTGACATGCATTACTAATATTTGATATGTTTTCCCAAGTTCCATCTTCAAGGCATGTAACTTTAGGTGCGTCTACATTCTTGAATCCGAAATTGCAACCAATTGTGGCAGTGGTTTGTGGACGAAAATATTGCTTTTCCAGGCAATCTATAACTTTGTTGTTCTCGTCCCTACAAGTTGGTTTCACTGAATCGAAACAATAGAGTTCATCTCGGTTGCAAAATTCTATAAGTAGATAGATGAAATCGGAAATTTGTATTATTTAATAGCTTGTTTATACCATAGAAAACCTAACTTACTAACACAACGCGGACTTTTAAAGCCCTTCGAATCAGTCCACGTTTTATTCTTGCACGTTGCACCTTTGACATCCGGCAGTAAGTTGTACCCCTCTTTACATTCAAACCTAAATTTTGTATCGTTTAATGGAGGTTTAATTCGCTTTTCACATGTATCAAATTTGCCGTTGCATTCGTATATTCTTAGGGTTTCATTGTATTTAGCGTAAGTGTCAATTGGACATCCCATTGTGCCATTTGTTTTTGGATCCATATTTCTTTCGCAATGGGGCAGCTTATCTAACCATTCGCCTGTTTTTTTACACACATTCCATTCATTACCAACAATCGAAATCTTTGGATTTTGACATACAAAGCGAACACCCATATTGGGATAGACAAAGTTAGTACCGTTGACATCGAAGGAATAAAACTGCGTCTCATTGCTAAATTTCAAATGAAGTTCAGTAGGTTCTCTACAAAACACCGACTCTATATTATTGATATCAATGTTTTCTTGGCAAGTAATGGGCAACTCATCGGTTCCATCGATGCAATCGACATTATTATCACACATTTGAGTTCCCATTATGCAGACCCCGTTTCCGCATTGAAATTGATTATGAAGGCAGTCGCTCATGCAAACCTCTACAGACTCGTCCCAGCCATTTGAGCAATCATATACATTGTCACATGTTTGGTTACGATAAATGCAAGTTTGCTTCTCTCCGGTTGGACACTTCCATTTGCCTCTGAAAAATAAAATGATAAGCTCTTAGAGAGGCTGATTTTTAAATACTTTTACGCATAATTCTAAGAAACACGCTTCTTCTTCTGTTTGGCGGTCTTCGGCTGTGGCTTTTGTTATATGCCTAATCTACATTCACATAAAAATACTGGCTATGTATGATAAATAAGTTTGATTATTGTTGCTGACTAAGAACACATTTCTTAAAATGGATTTTATAGAATAGAGGGGGTGGCCCAATTAAGAATCTTCCAATCTTGACTTTCAAATTAACATGCGATTTATTATTATTTCCAAATGTCATATAGAGTTTCTATCAAAACTTACTCAGGGCATTCGCCACTTCTGGATTCATTGATTTCATCTTCCTCCCCACACAGAGAAAGCGACTCATCTGAACTGTCAGCGCAATCAATTTTACCATTGCATTTTAAATTGATATGTATAACGCCACCATTCGCGCAGTAGAACAGATCATCATCTTCTAATTTCTCCCTATAATATTTACACTGCACTGCAGACTCGTCGCTGCCATGAAGACAGTCTCTTCTTCCGTCACAAATTCTAGTGTAACTAATGTTAGCATTGTTTTCTATGCATTTATAGTAGAAGTCTGCATCTTGGCTTAACGCGTATTTCACATTATAGCACAATATAAGTAAGCAAACAAGCCTCTCAATCATTATTTTTGAATCACTTTACTTAAAACTGGAGAATACACAACGTTACTCTAATGAACGTTGGCGATAAACTGTTCCGAGAATTAATGCCAAGCCGCAACATTGTTTAAGATTATCAGCATTACTTGTTTTCCCCTTTAAAAACCTATGGTTGAAAGGGTATACCGTTGCAGCATAAGAGAGATAGTTAATACAATATTAATAATAACAATCAAAATGCAAAAGTTCTTTGTTGTGTTGTTGGATGAACAAAAGAACTTCGTTCAGAAATCTTCAATTTGAATACAATGTACCCTCTGTAAGGGTACACCAAAGCATGGGTATTCCGATAAAAAATGGAAGTATGTATTATACATTCCATAAAACTGGAGAGAAGATAAATCATAGAAGTTATACAAATTTTAAACACTTAGGTTATTTATTTTAATAATATAATATATATTATTAAACTATATATATCTGTGCTCTGAATATCAACAGCTGGCGCCAACGAGAAGAAACTGCCTGTCATTGTTTTTATTCACGGCGAATCATTTGAGTGGAGCAGCGGCAATCCCTATGATGGCACCGTGCTGGCGAGTTATGGTGAAGTGGTCGTGGTGACGCTCAATTACCGACTCGGCATATTGGGTAAGAATCGTGAGACTTAATGTCGACAACATAACAACAATAATGATTTATTGACAGGCTTTCTAAATGCCAATCCGAGTCCGCATACACACGCTCGTGTCGCTAATTATGGGCTAATGGATCAGATGGCAGCCTTGCATTGGATACAACAAAATATACAGAAATTTGGCGGTGATCCGAATGTAGTTACACTGGCTGGTCATGGCACCGGTGCGGCATGTATTAATTACCTTATGACATCGCCCACAATGGTGCGTGGCCTATTTCATCGGGCCATACTTATGTCCGGTTCAGCATATTCATCATGGGCTCTGGTCGAGGATCCAGTGTTATTTGCCATTAAACTTGCCAAGGAGGTTAATTGCACTATACCCGAAGATCTTAACCGACATCATGAACAGATTGTGGACTGTCTAAGGGATGTGCCGCTGGAGGATCTGTATGCCGCCGATATACAGGCGCCTAACTTTCTCACCTCATTTGGGCCATCGGTAAGTTGATATTAGTTCTGAGAAATACATGTTAATAACAATTAAATGACTTTTATAAATAGAAGTTTTGACTTTATTGAAATTAAAAAATATTTATTTAGAATTATGTGTTTTAATTTTATGAGTTACAAATAAAGTTATTTATTGTTGAGTAAATGTTAAAAAAAAACTGTCAAGGCAGCACTTTCAAAATTGTAATACCTGAAGTATCATCGTTTATACACATCCCTGTTCCTCATTTAGTCGTCAGCTTTCATTATGGCTATTTCTACATCAAAGATTCGAGTAATTTTTTCTTTTTGGGTTATACAGTGTCCTTCTTTTCGTGTGCTTTTAAGCTTAAGGCTCACGCCGATTTTCATTCGTCCACATTTTTGTTTCCTCTTTTCTTTTGTCGCCTTTGTTGGTTCATCTTTTGGCATACGCTCCAATGGACTTTATGACTTACTTCGCCGTTGCTTTGTGCTGCTGTACTTGAAAATCGTGTATGCTTTTCAACAACAATTGCACGCTTTACTTTCTGCTCTTATTCTTATTCTCTCTATCTCTCTTTCTTTGTTTCTTTCGTCTTTTGCTGGCGGCTCTCATTTTCAATTTAGGTTGATGGCGTTGTCATACGACCCGGACATTCCAATCTCGATATCGATGATTTAATGACGCGCAACTCGAAGCGTTCATCGGGCGACGCTGGTGGTCAGGCGTCCGGTGGCAACGGTGGTGGATCTGGTGCTGGAGGTTCTGCCTTCAACGGTGGCTCGGGCTACTTTGGAGGCAGTGGCGGCAACGCGGCAAACATTGGCGGACACTATGATGTACTCTTTGGCGTTGTCACTGGCGAATCGATTTGGCGCTTCAGCGCTCATGACATACAAAATGGCTTCGAGGGCGAGCGACGCGATAAAATTATACGCACTTATGTGCGCAACGCATACAATTACCACCTCAATGAGATATTCTACACGGTAAGTACGGCTGGCCATCAATAATCGTACAATTGAATTACGTACAGTAGAACACATAAATCATTTAATCAGATCAACATTGTGGGGCTTTAATGGTTCTCTAATATATAGTTAACTTTGTGATAAGGTTATTATATTGTTGCCTGGAAATAGAAGTATAGAGTACTCAAAAGAAAGTAGTCATAGACTAAAAAAGTAGATACAAGGCTTTAAAGCTTTGACCTTTTCTATTATACTTTATATAAAAACTTAATGAATGAAGCGCAACAATAGCAGCAGCTGCTGCTGAGAAAGTCAATTAAAATATTCACGCATTTGGTCTATACAAATGTAACTGTAATTACAAGCACTCACTCGTTCGTACACACATTGCGTATACGTAACATTTGCAACTACAAACGAAGGCTGTGCGTCGTTCTGTGCTTTGTAGCTTTGCAACATTTTATTCTATTTCTTTTTTGTATGTTTGTTTTGTATTTTGCTTTTCTTTCTGTTGTTGTTGTTGCTGTTGTTGTTTCGTATTTGTTTTATGCGCGTAGCCTTTATTTTTACATTCTGTAATACGCAAGCGAGCGAAATGGAAGGCAGTTAACACGCCATTGCAGCCAAAACATTAACACGCTTTATTTGGCAAATGTGTAAATGTGCGCATGTGTGTGTGTGGCCGCTCGTATGGGTGGGTGTCTGTGTGTGTGTGTGTGTTAACTTTGGCAAGGACACTGAGACATGTCGTGCTACGTAGTATATGCAGCGTGTGTCTGCGCTTATGTATATGAAACACATACGCACACATACACACGCACACCTACTTAAAAACGCACAGGCTACACTTAACCCAAATCACAGTTACAACATCAACAACAGCAACAGAAACGGCTGCAGCAACCGAAGCCAGCGACAAGAGGCAGCGCGACATCAACCGCCGGAGTCGTGCCCAGTCCCCATTCTCGGCCTTATGCTCATCCTTAGATACATCCTCATCGCCAGTCGTCGTCGTTGTCAACATTTGCCATATTAAAACCAAGTATATGTACGCCTGTCTCTGTGTCTGTGTGCACTTAAAACACACACACACACATATTCACAGGCACACACATCAAGGAGCCGTAAATTGCCAACGCATATATCACGATTATAGCGCATACATTCGTATTTATTTTACTTCATTATAGTCCTGCACTCTCCCTCGGGCTGCAGTTCAGCAGCAGGCAACAACCAACATTATAATGCATTCAGAAATGACATATATATTGTCTCCATATACATACATATGAACGCGCACGTACTCAACTGTGCATACTTTATACTCTGGGAAAAATCATGAGATGCCACATGACTCGATAAATAAACTCTGATTGCGAACCTTTTAAGAAAATTGAGACATTCCTGCAGTTGTCTTAATTTCTACAGATAATAAGATAGTATAGTATATATATGCAGTTTGTTTATTTTATCACTTAAATTTTGAACTGCAAATTATGTTGAGCACAGTTAAAGCCTCTATATATATTCGGTTTCATGCAAATTGTTCGAGTCCCTGGTGGGTGCATGCTTTTGGATTTTAAATTATGCATGACATCGATTTTACAGATGCATTTTGCGGTTCTCCTGAATGCGCACACACAGTGGCAAAAATAATAAAACCCACAGCAAACAACGCCAGCAAAAATCCCATATAATCCTGCCAGGATTTGACTTGCCTGATATACATATGTAGTCTGTAGTCTGTAGTCTGTTCGTTTGTATTTAGCCAGCACAGTTAGTAGGTCTCGTACGTATTTGTGTATGGGAAGTATAGATGCGTGCAAACAGTTACAAATGCAATAAAACACCCTTAAACAGCAACAGATCAGAGTGATTTAACGGGATATAAAGTATTATTGATGTCTTAGCTTTGCGAAATTCAAAAACCAAACATTAAAAGTTGATGGGAATTAAGCTTTAAAGTTATTCAATTGACAAAGACTTTGAATAATTGAATGTATATACATATATAACTAACATATAAGTTAACAATATCTCTGGCCTCCCCTTGCAGATCGTCAACGAATACACCGATTGGGATCGCACCTCGCAGCATCCGATCAATACGCGTGACACCGCAGTCGCTGCGCTATCTGACGCACAGTTTGTGGCACCCATCGTGCGCACTGGGGACATACTTGCCGCACAGTCACCACCGCCCGTGAGCCTGTCGACGCCCAGTGGGGCGGGCGGCAATGCAGCTGCCTCCACGTTGGCAGCCTCCACACAGCCAGCAGGGCGCTGCTACTTTTATGTCTTCGACTATCAGACCAAAGATGGTGACTACCCGCAGCGCATGGGCACAGTGCATGGCGAGGATTTGCCATACATATTCGGTGCACCGCTTGTGGATGGCCTCAGTCATTTTCCGCAGAACTACACCAAGTCGGAGACGGCGCTGTCGGAGGCTGTGATGATATACTGGACGAATTTTGCGCGCACCGGGTAAGCCAAGCCAAGGCAGTCGTCGTTGTTGTTGTTGTGAGTAGTCTGAGTAGTCGTGCACTATTTGTTGTTGCTCAGCAACTCACCATCCATCCGGAACTTTGCAATTGTTAAGAGCCAAGCCAACCGAATCCCCCCTAAACCATCTCCCCCCACCCTTGCTTGTAGCGTTAAGCCACTTACGGTAATTTGTCAGGCGAGCGAGCGGGTCCTTCCGCTATTCTAAGCATTCCTTTGGTGTGCAACACTTAGCGCTGATTGTCCGTGAGAGAAAACTGTTTCTATGAACTGCTGCGGCGCTTTCAGCAACAGACTTGCAACACCTGCTGCCCCACTGCCATAAAACAAACTATGTAAAGCCCCAGCATTTTAAGCATTTTCTATTTGTGCACGCAGTCCTGAACGGCGGCAACAGCAACAGCCACAACAGCAACAACAGCAGCAGCAGCAACGTGTAAAGTGCAACAACAAAAGACCCTGGCACACAAAATTCTTTGCAACATTCATTTTAACGCAACTACATTTCTCTATCTCTCTCCCTCCCTCTCTATCTCGCCTCTACTCTTACCATCTGCATAGCAATCCGAACGAACATCATCGCCAGGACTCAGTGCTGCCTGTTTCAAAGGAACGCAATCGCTTCCGTAGCATCACCTGGGAGAATTATGATCCTTTGCATCAAAAATATTTGGAAATCGGTAAGGCTGTAAAACTTTTATGAACTTATCATAAGTTTGTTTGAGTTTTAGAAAGGGCTGGAAAGATACTTGGTTAAGATTTTTACAAGTTTGGCTGCTTGGGAGCATTAAAAGTTCCATAGCTGCTTAGGCACTTGCAACAAAAACTATAATCAGTAGCTTTTCAACAATTCTTTAGTGTTGTACCCGCAAATTAACTTATATGCTAAGTACGGAATAGTTAAATACTTCGCACAGATTTAAAAAGGTTTAGACAAAATATTAATATATATTTGCTCCAAATCATAAGTGCCATATAATGTTTTAAGCGCGATGAAAGAGAATTTGCGGAGCTACAGCGACGAGCAATTTCTCAGAATGAAAATAAATTTCATTTGAATTTTAAAGAAGGCAGCAGCACGGCAAGCATAGTGATAAGGAGAGTGAGTAAGCAGGGGCTGTTGAACCAGCGAATGTGAGTTCAAGAGCTTAGCATAGGAAAGAGTGAGTACGATATCAAGCAGCAAACAAGGCAGTTGAAGGACACTGCTCAGTAAAAAAATTTAACAATGCTTGGCGATAAAAATATATACTTAAAAATACCCAATAAAGTTTCTTAGAAATTTATTGAAATTAACACTTTAATTGTACAAAGAAATAATTACCAAATTATCAGGAAAAACTTATGAAATAGTACCCAGAAGTACTTTATTGAGCTCATAAAATACTCGTATATACGATAAGAATATTTTAATTGCATAAAATGAAATGCATGATAATTTCATAAGTTAAAATTGATTTACAAAATTGCAGATTGTCAGAAACGACAACAGAATGAAACTCGAAACTTTTGAGCAAACAATTAGATTAATTAACAGCGTGGTATATGGAATGATAGCGTTCTTTAAATATTTTCAATATGTATGTGATAAATGTGGTACATATTATGTTATAATTGAACTCAATTCCATAAAGAAATGGTTTGTTTTGATTTCTTATCATATCATATCATGAGGCGTATTTCTTTCACTTCAATAAGCAGGAAAAATGAGAAAATTATTGCCAACATTTTGTTTGCTTTGAAGGAGCGACCCTTCGAATATAAATACTTGTACATACTTCGTACCTCAAAATACCCTTCTATAAAGCTTGGACGACATGCGAGTGAACATGACAGAAATGCTTTATACAAATTACACTTTACGCGGGCCAATGGATATTGTGCGACTCTTTGTTCGTAAATTTACCTGTATTTGATTTTGAATTTGTTGTGAAGCGGGAAAGCAACGGCTTTCCCATGCACACTTTACGCACATGTTGCCACAGGAGTACGATGCTTGGTCGAGGCATAAGGTTGCTTTTTGTTTGATTTTAATTGAAAGGACCTGCCTACAATGACAACGACAACAGCAGAGGCAGAGGTAGAGTCAGCGACAGCGACAGCTGACACACACTCGTCCTTGTCCTCCTGTCTCGTGGCTCTGCCAGAAGCGCTTTTCAAAGACTTCTGTTCTTCAATGCGCTGTCATTGACACATTCACACACACACACGCATACACAATACAGGTAAGGGGTGTGTGGATTCGCTTTGCGCCCACGACTGACTGATTGCGAGTTTTGATTTGATATGCTGAAAAGTAAAATCGCAATCGAAATCGAAATCAAATCGACCCATACCGAAGCGAGTCCCGTCGAACTGAATCGAATTGAATTGAATTATGCGAATACGCAACGCAACGCTCACATCTGTTCCTATAATGGTTAGGGTACAAAGGCGCATTCCACGCAAATTGAATGCGAACACACTCATCTTCCGTTCATACTCATAAGCATCATTTGTAGATACTGCTGAAAGCCGAACGGAAAGTTCTTTCACATAAATTATGCAACATGTGTGTGGGTGAGTGTTATATTTATCTGTGTGTATTCAAACGGAAAGCGTGTAGCCGTCACTTTGAATGTTATAGAGAAAGTGATCGAGTTACTTTTAAATCAACAGTTTCTTTAAATAGAACTATCATTATAACTATTTATACACACTATCAATAGGGTAGAAAAGACCCTTTGTACTAACTGAATATATATGTAGCAGGCAGTAGGAAGTGTGGCAGACCAGGCGAAGTATATACATATATTCTTTATCAGCATCAAGAGATATAGATATAGCTTTGTCTGTCTGTCTATCTAACTAATTTTAATGTAGGACAGTTAAATTTTGATTAACATAATAACCATTAAGTCCCAAATAATTTCTGAAAATTTGGTTGCAATCGCATAACTAACATAGAAGTTTTTTTTTTTTTTTTTTATATTTATTAAGTGAAGAATCATAATATTATAGCTTAACATCACAGTGGAGAAATAGTCTTAAAAGTGACCAAACACTATATCGAAATGAGTGAAAACATAGAAGTTATTTAAGAAATTTTAAAGATATATTCATTTCCAAGGCACTGCCTGCAAAGTATAGATTGTAATTCTCATATTAATTTTTTCTATACACTGTTTTATTGCCAAACAAATGTTTTTAATTTTCAAGGTATAATTGCTGATAGTATCAAGGTGTTTCTTATAAATAACATACGCACTACATTTTCTTGGGCAACGCCTACTTTTGAATTAAAGCATCTGCAGGGAACTCTTACCTGTAAGAAGGCAACACCTTTTGAGTATTTCATGTCGTGTGCTTTGATTGCTCGACAAACAAGCTGCCACGGAAGCCACTGCTTAGCCCCCTCCTCCCCGTTTTCTGACTCAGGCAAGGAAAAGGGTGAGCTGCCCTAAGTAAACGTCACCCCGTAACCCACCTGGTAGCAACTAAAATTAAGCACTTTTATGCCGTTCAGTCAGTTAAATAAACAAGACATAAACATCCAGCTAGGCCAGCAAACAGGCGAACGGGTGGATAAGGTGTCCTCAATAGTGTGTCTCAAAAGGCAACTCACTAGAAAGGCAACTCCTCCTGCTGTCAGTCAGCACTAGCACTAGCACTAGAGAAAGTTGTTGTTGTTGGCGCCGGGTCAATTTGCATGCTGTCCCCATGGAAATAAAGATGTTTACATTAACGCTTTTCTTTCTTCGTTTCTTCTTGTTTATATATATTTTCAAAAACCTCCACATATCACAATCCCATCTAAAAGGCATGAAGCCGCGCATTAAGAATCACTTTCGTGCTCACCAACTGTCGATTTGGCTGCGACTGATACCCGAGCTACATCGTGCCGGCATGGAAGATGTGATAGGCAGGCACAATCTATTTCGCAATCACGACGACATGGAATTGTATGAGGGACCCGTCAAGCCAGATCCGTTTGGTCTCTCGGCCGGCACAGGCACGTCATCATCGTCGTCGTCGTCATCGTCCCGTCTGCTACTTATCGATGAGCAACTGATGATGAAGAAAGGACGCGGTCTCAATGGCTCAGCCTATCTAAATGGCATATTGGGTGGTAAGTATCATGACCTTTCTACCATTTTAAATGCCAGCATGCCATATGCAGTGTTGTTTTAGCTTTTAACAATTGACTGTGGCAAACAAAAGGTTAGCAGACAACTAAATTGGCTAGAGGGGGCAATTTCGCCTGCAGACAATTCTTAGGAGTTCTTAAACAAACTTCTCAGTTGTTTGAACACCAAAATTCTATAAATATCAACTGCTGTCTAACAAATAAATTCGTATCTAACATTGCAGACATGTCTGTCAGCGCTGTACATTTAAATTTAAGTAAACCGATTGGATTTTCGGGGAAAAGCCAAAGGTTTTTAAGTTGTTTTCTTTTGATGCACTGAGAAAATAAAACTGATTTTGTATTTATTTAAAAAATTAAACGATTTGATATCATAATTGGTTTCACTACAGAAATAACTAAATATTGCAAAGGTGTTTATCCATTTAAAAAATGCATATAGAAAATTGTGCAGTCGAAAGTAAACTTGAAAGAGCAAGGGAAACTACAGCGGAATAAAATTGTATTTAATAGTTATAATTCTTTATATTTCAATTTAATTAAGTATAATTCCTGTTTACGTTTAAAGCAGTTTCAGCTATCATACTTATTATAGAGCATTTCAAAGTCGTATTGGAATTGTCAGCTCTGTTTCGCACACTCTGAAATTGTCATTTAATAAATTCGCCTGACAAAGGTTTAAGACAAGTCGGCCAACATCCAAACCAGTTTGAGATACGAATAACTAACATTTGTTTGGCCACGACAGCCGCAGCGAAGATTGCCTTTTTGGAAACGGGCCTAAGGCATGCAGAGTCTATTTAACTTGCTCGTTTTCTCCCACTCCGAAATGTAAAATTAAATTAAATCAAATTGCCCACGAGGCGTTTGCAATGTCCGGCACAGGTAAAAAGGACGTAACAAACAAATTATTTCAGACAGATTAAGTCAAATTTCTTATGGATTTTACACCGACACAAAACTAATTGAAATGCGGCTCTTGCTTTGTGGCTTTGTAGACTTTTGATAAATTAATACTTTAATGGTGCCCAAATTGAAGAACTAATCTCTTGACGGAATAGTTGACTTACCATGTAATTGCGTTTGCCTTTGCCAGATTAAATCTTTTCAATTTAAATCGTCATAAATATGCAATTGAAACAGTTCACTTGACAGTTCTTTCTACTTGGGTCAGAGGTGAACACAAGTTGCACTAACCTGCTGCCTGCTATATATTTATGAATCCTGGTTTCGTGTTTTATATTCGAGTTGAGTTTGTCATTCGATTTGTAGAGGAACAAACCTTGATAAGCTTGATTTAGACTTTTCATTTGTATTTGCTTCTGCCTCATATTAGTTAGCACTTCATCGCACTTCGCAAATCAAACGACTTATATATAAGCAGTTTTAGTGAAATTTGCGCACATGTGCACGTTAAATAACTTGGCAAAGGGAAACAAATCAAATATTACGCATACGCCATGAGGGGCCGAGGCAAAAGGGTTGTACAAGTCAAATAAATGCGAATTGAAAAGGAAAATTGTTGCCAAGATTTTTGTTTTTTTTCTTCTTCTTCTTTTGGCACTCTCTTTCTACTCTTTCCTTCCTGCTGTATGACTCAAGCACAGACTCAACTCGAAATCAACACTTTGGCTTTTTTCTTTTCATTTGGCTGGGATGAGATGAAGATTTGTTTACTTGGCCCGGGCCTAGCCTGGCACTGTTTACTCCAGTCTTGTGGTCTCGCAAGTTAAATTGCAAATTGCAAAGTTGGCATTTTGGGCCTAGACCATGACGTTTCCATTTGTATGACCGACCAAAGCAACCAACCAACTGGCTGACCCTACTCGACCTCCAGCTGAGACTTTGCTTATTGAAATTGCGTGCGGGCACAGGGCACCGGGCAGTAGCAGCAGGAGCCCATTTGGCTTTTGAATTTATATATTGTGTCGAGTGCTGACTTTTGAAAATGCACTCAACTGTAATCTGTATTAAGTATACGTATGAATGCTCCAGTTTACACACTGCCTGCTTAGTGTATCCTTTTTTTTTGCCATCGGCCCATGTCCAAACTTAATTCTCATATGGTCCATTGTGTGAGGCATTCGCATAAATTTACCATTTATATAGCTTTCGGGGCTTTCAATACTTCGGCACAGATCTTGAGCCAGCACTTTAGTATTCCAGCAGAAACGCAAACTGTGCATAATTTTCATACACTTGCCGCCCAAGCTGCAAGAAACTCATTAGGGCAGTTTATATAAAACTCGTTGTGAAACTTTTTCCACACTTACCCTAAATTAACGGCAAACTTTGATGATGTTCTTGGCTTTCTTTCATGTTGTACTTTGTGTCACCCTGTCTCCCCCTTCTTCTCTTTCTCGCCAGCTGCCAAGTGCAGTGGGAGCAGCTGCATTGCTTAGAGAGCTACGCAACGACGCAACGCTGAATGCAACTCAAACAGCAAACGCTCCAAGGGGGGCAGGGTGTAGGAATGGTTGGCAGAGCATGAAGCACTCGGCCAACAACTCCGCCAGTTAGCGGTCCCTTGTTACTTGTGTCGCTTCCCTATCGCGCTTCCCCCCTTTGCGCTGCTCACAAAGTCAAAACCAAGATAGTCAATATCAAGCTGGAGCTCTCAGCTTGCACTCAGCACTTTCCACTGTGCACTGTTCGTTGGCCAATACCAAATGCATTAGATGTCGACAGGCGGGACTACTCTGGGCGTGGCCGTTGAGAGAGTTCTCAAAGTTATTTGAATGTTACTTGGGGTTGCATCTCTGTGAGTCCAAACGATGTTACAACAACAACTTCCACTGCAGACCTTCAACTCAGGTGCGAGAACTTATATAAAAAGTAAACTGATAAATTTACATTATGGGAAATGGTTTCTTCTTGCTTGGAGTTCTTTGTTTAAAGAAATAGATAAATACTTTACTTGATAAACGATAAATGAGCTAAACAACAACTGCCAGGATCCTCAATCTACTTCTTTATATACTTTTATTATCATATTTTATATATTTTATTCGGATTACTATTGTACAATATTATTTCTTGCCATGAAAGAAAGCGAACCCTTGCCCAAGTCTTGTAAAAATGTATATCAGGCTTGTTATTTGCATAAGCTTATACTGTCTATACTATATGTCTTATGTTGTTGATATCTGAAAACATATAAAAAGTTGACTACTTCGAGCTATATGCGAGTTCCAGACTAATCACAAAAACCTCATCTGTATACTCAAGCCGTACTCGACTAACTTATAGTATCGATTGGACCTTACCTCTCATTCCGTTCCTTCATTCACAGTAGTAAACAAAATGTTCGTTTCAATTAGGACAAGAGCCTAGGATATTCTGTAAAACTAAATCCGGCCATCAAAACAAACTCAACGAGAAGCATTCAGTGAAAGACTGAGAGAAACTCTTTGCGAGCTGAAAAAAAACGAATGATAAAATGCCTTGAAATGCGACAAACAGCCGTCAGCTTGACAGTCGAGGACAGCAACAGACAGAGAGAAAGGGGAATTAGGAGAACGTGGGAGAGCGACAAGCCTGGCAGCGATCCCAGGCCGGCTGGGGGCAAACCACAAAAACAAAACAAAGGAGACGACCAGGGCGACAGTGTCCCAGTGTCATGTGGACTCGACACACTTTGACACTGCTTTGCTTTTGCTCCAACTGGGCGCGCCTTGGGTACTCCTTGTCGTCGCTGTCAGCACAGAGTCGTGACTTTGGCCAAGAGACAAACGCGAACGCGCCAAGGTAGCATTAAAAGTAGGTAAGCAAAATACGAAAGAAAGAACGAGAGCAAGAGAAAATACGCAGCATGCAACTAAAAGCCAAAAAATCCTTTAAAATCCCCGCAAGAATGAAATAAGAAAAAGCTCCATCGAGTGAGTGGCAAAAACCGTTGAACAGTTCAAGTTGAAGTCGGTCATGAAAGAACGGAAGTGTCCAGATTCGGTTCTTTATCTTTTCCCTTCATCATTTCGTACGCGTCCTTTTCACTTTGAAGTGTTGTTGTTGTTGCTGCTGTGTTTGTTATTATCGTTGTGAATCCAACAAGCTCGTTGCGAAAAGTGGTGCGTGGGCGTGGCCAAAGGATAAACGATGTACATGCACTCACCACATTGTTTATTGCATTCAAGTAGAGAACCTTTTAATATTCGAGAGGTAGAGAGATAAGGAATGAGTAGAATGAGGATAATGAGAAAAGTGAAATCTTTTGTGTGCAGATTATCATTTAAGTGTATACGAATGATGTGGTACAGCGGAACTTTTCAAGGTTTTTAAATGAGTTTCACAAGTGCTTACTTATGTATATTTATACGCTAAGTTTGATACAGCTTTGGAGTCATAAATCATCATCTGATTCAATTTATGTGAACTGAAGTTATGATAAATTAAACATATACAAATCTAGGGATAGTCTTTGAATTGCAAAAGGGTTATACGAATTGAAGAATCTTACATATTTCTAAAATAACTCTACAAAGTCAGCTTAAGGCTTTATCTGACTTACTTGGACCTAAATATAGAGCACGAGCAAGGGATGAGCGCATTTACGTTCTTATTCCCGCTCAAAGAACCCGAGCAATCGCTCTTGACGGGCTCACAAGTCTGCGCTACTTATTGCGACCTCAATTCCCAATTCCGTGAGCTGAAGGGGAAGGGAGAGGGAAGGCAACTTTGCGGCTATTTTCAGATAGCGAACGCAACATGTGGCGCGGGCTTAAAGACTCCCAGTTGAAATGCCCACGGTTCTTAGCCATCAAGGGCTCATTGGACTGACTGGCCTGCCTGGTTGCCAGGTTGACGATATGTCAAACTGCAATGCCATAAGCTATAAGCCACAATAAGTCGGCGCAAATTGAAATATCACCCCTAGCTGGACGCTTCGCTTCGCTGGCTAATCACTTTCTAAATGCTGCGGCAATTGGACGTGCTACCTCAACAGAGTTCCAGTTGATGGCCAGAGAGGAAGAGTAAGAGCAGCAGCAGCAGCTGCCGGCGCAGATATCTAATTTATGCAAGGTCATTTAATTGAGGCTACCCCGCAAGCACCGCAAGCGTTTTGCATGCCAAGCAGTCGAACCCTCTGGCAGGGCAAAGGCAGTGGCAAAGGGGTGGACAAGGAGGCACTTGCCCAACCTAAGTTGATTTTATGGTTGCTTTTTTGTCATTTCACTAATTAAAGGCACATTAAGCATCAGGCCAAGGCAAATCTTTGCCAGCCATGGGCTTCGTTTATCTCTGCCTCAAGTTTCTGCGGCCATGTGTCCTCGTACATAATTATCTAAAATAGGGAGAGACGCGCTCGGGGGCGGTCCTTGAACGCATGCCGATGCTGCGGTTGTTGGCCCCGAACACGACTTTAACTCAAGTCCTCGGTCCATGCAATAAAACCAAAAAGGAAATTAAAATAAAAATTAAAAGGAATTAGAATAGGAAAATTGTTGGGGGAAAAAGAAAAGGAAAAACGTATTTCAACTTGAAAATAAATGCAAAATGGAGCGTTCAGATAAAAAGCTTAGTCAGGGGCCAGTTGGCAATGCTCGACTAAGTTACGAGCGCAGGTTTGTTGCCGTTGGCTTCCTCTTGCTGGGTTATTTCTAGCTGGGGTCGCAACTTATCTGGTTAGATGGCATTTAGTTGTGTGTGTGTGAGGGGGGTTGGCAAGTAAAGCGAGTTACCCCAAGAGGGTCCAAAGTGTTTGCTGCTTAAGTCCGTCAAGTGGCAGTTGAAGTGCGTTTCAAGCAAAACCACAGGGAAGTTCCCCTCTCCAAACTAGCCTCGTTATATTGATACCCAAACCATAGAGTATGTCAGCACTTTAGCTAATGCCGCTTGGCAACAAGTGTCTTCAGATCAGTTGAAGAAATTCCATTTCCAAATATGGTAGAAATCAAATTATTTTTATATTTATAAGCGGACTAGATGATAATTCCAAGAGCAGGAGGGTTCGAAAACTTGTCAAATTACTATATTTGATATTTGCGCATGCAAATTGAAAACCTCTCAGACGACACTCGGCAGCTGGTAAGATTCACACGCCATATTGAATGAAGAGTAGAGCAACAGCAGCAGCAGCAACAACAACAATAAGAAAGAGACAAGTCGACACGGCTCGAGTGCTTATTATGGCACTCGGGTTGATTGTGCAAATATTTATGCAAAATACGTGCACAAGTCTTTAATCTTGTGCAGAACTTTTTGCCGAATTGTTTGATATGCAGAAAATTGAAAAGCAAAACTTTGCAAAACAACAACAACAGCGAGAACATCACACACAGAGACGGCAGCACCAGCACACACAGAGAGACGGCACACACACACAAACGCATTCAGTTCTTGTTCGGTACTTGGCTTAAAACAATGCCAAGTGTAGTCGCAGAGTATCTCTTGCTCTTGGGCCACACAAACGAGACAGTCAAAGACAACGCAACAACAAAGCAACAACTGAAACAACAACAAAAACAACAACAATAACACTTGACAAATACCTGTTCAAGGAAGTGAACTTCACAGACATTTGTTTTCGCAGACGTTTGCATTGCATTTTCCCATTTACCTGCATGCCATAAAATAAATAGTGTACAATGGGAAGAGAATATGGTACAATGGAATCAAGTGAAGGAGTTGAAACTCGTTTGTCATGCGAATGTTTCAATATGCAAACATTTTACAAGGAGAGATAGCTCTGTAGAGTAGGAAGTATAAAACTCTTAGCTGCCAACCAAATAAAAATGAATCTAACTCTGGCTTAGAGTCGAGACGTATGTAGATGATTCCTAAGAGATTGCACAGGCTGAGCTTAATTTCGAATTACTTAAACTAAATTAAAGATTAATAATATGTAAAAATCAATTAAACTACAATTAAACATCAAAAGGTACTTCTGAGCATGTGGCTTATGCATTCACTCATTTGTGATGTAATCTTTAATAATATTTTAATATATAAATTTGCGTAACAGTTTAGGTAAATAAATTTGTATTATGCATCAAATTTCATATACAAATGTTCTTTATTTTCTTCTTTATTGTTATCTGGTTTAGTTTTCTAATTTAATGCAAATATATTCTTTTAAATACCTTTTAAAACCTTCATTTTATATGCTATCATCAAAATAAATCCCAGTAAACAGTTCAGTCCCTCTAATAAACATCAATTTTAAGTATCTTTCCTTAAAAACAACCTTCTATAATAAGATATAATTAAATTATATGATGTAATCAAATGCAAAATAGTTTTCCCCCAAATGTTTGCTTTATTTTCCGGCCTTCCTGCTCAGATATTATTGCCGAGCATAGCAAATTGCTCGATTGTTGAATCCTAATTTGTGTGTTTATTCGTAATTCGTCCTAAATGGATGTACACACAAACACACACACACACAAAGTAATTAGGAACGCACTGCATTAAGGGTCTCTCTCTGGCAGCTGGCAGACGCACACGAGTCGTATGAGTAATAAGTCGGCAGAATTATGCGCGTATTACTCATGCGAGGCAGGCAGCTTGTAATTGCCATGCTGCCTGCCAGGCTGCTCTTATCGCAGCTGGCATGCAGCACATACGACAAACACTAGGGGCATAAGCAACATATTAATATGCAACACATGCTCGTGCTATCTCACTTACTCACTCACTCACCGATTCCCTTTCTTTCGTTCTTATTGCAGTTACCACTGTGGAACCGAACAACATGTATACGACCTGTATACCCATTGGTGGCAACTACACGGGCAGCGGCAGCGGTGGCGGCGTATTTGCACCGACAACCCTGGCGAACGCCTCGTCGGATACGTTGGCATCCGGTTTTGAGGCTGCCGGATATGCGGCCTACTCGACGGCGCTCAGTGTGACGATTGCCATCGGCTGCAGTCTGCTCATTTTGAATGTGCTGATATTCGCGGGCGTCTACTATCAGCGCGACAAGACGCGGCTGGAGGTGAAGACACTGCAGAAGCAATACCAGCAGCGTAGCATGCATCAGCAGGTGCCGTATCCGCCGGAGCCCATTAAGCATGCACATTATCACATGGGTCACTCGCAGAGCGCCAATGTCATAGTCGATGTGGAGAGCCATGGCCAGGATCAGGCCGGACAGGCGGCCATGTTGCTGCAGGCAGCTGCCGCAGCGGCCGCTGCAGCAAACGAGGCATCCAAGCCGCCGCCACCGCACATATGCGCAAACACGGGCATGCAATTGGCCAGCCAGCAACAGCAACAACAGCAACAACAGCAACAGCAGCAGATACTGCAAAGTGTAGGCGGCAGTGGAGGCGCACTTAATAATGCAGCTATGGATGGCACAAAAGTTGCCGATAACTTGGCCAATGTCACCTATAGCACCAGCAGCAAGCAACAACAACAGCAGCATCAACATCAGCAACACCAGCAACAGCAGCAGCAACAACAGCAGCAGCGCGAACATATGCAAATTAAAAGCATGGGCGGCACACAGACCTTCGGCCGTGCCAGTGGCAGTGGCGGCGGCGTTGGCAGCGCTGGTGGCGGCAACAGCAACAGCAATGCAGCTGGCAATACAATGGTTACTGGTGGCGCCTCTGTTGTTGTATCAGGCAATAGCGTTACCTACAATCCCGGCCTAATGACTCTGCCCAAGGCCAGCCAATTGCATCACGCCGCCACGCTGAATTACGCGCGCAACACGGCTGCCCTCAACCTGGCAGGCGGTGGCACCGCCCTGGTGGACAGTCGTGGCAATGTGCTGCTCACCAGCTCACCGGCGGGCGGTGGCAATGGCAGTGATTGCATGACGCTGCCACGCAATTTAAATTTGGCCGCAGCAGCGCGACACAATCCCTCGACAGGTGAGTTCAAAAGAAAGAGAGATATAGAAAGCTAGAGTGCGGCATCTACGAGTTCATACAGACAAATAGAAAGTCAAGCTTGCGACAAATCCAAATCGACTCTGTTATTAAAGCTGACCAATAATAAATGCACTATGTGGGGACGCTTTCTTCTGTCCTACACTTTTACAAAGTAGGTAAACCCCTCTTGAGCTTATTCAATGGTCAAATGGTATAAAAACACAGGCATGCTTTAAGCTTGCAACAAATTGAAGCCAACTGCAGTGCTTGCCCCAAGAGTTGGCCCAAATCCAATTGAACGAATTGGTTTGCTGCCACACAGTCAAGATGAAAGTGTTTTCTATTTTTGCTTTTACTCGTACTCTTTTGATTTCTTCTCTCTCTTCCCCACTTTCTCTCTTTACTGACTCTGCAAGAAATGCAAACAAAAATACGAATACTCGAGTTGAAAGCATGTTGCAGTACGCTGCATGCTGTGCGCCGCATGTGGCAGCCGGCCACATATAGTAACCACCCGATTCGAGGGAAACAATATTGCGAGCAGGTAGCAATCAAGCTGAAATATGATAAGATTTCATTTCATTATGAAGTGCTTTCCTGTGTTATTCGGTTTTCCTTCATTGCGACTTCTTGCACTCTATACGATTCGATTTAACACGAGAGAGGGGGTGAGAGAGATAAACCAGCTCAGGGTCGTCTTAGATATGCAGATGGCAAGTGTTTATAAATGAAATTTGTTGTCAATAAATTCGATTAGAATGACAGGCTCTTGCAATGTGAATATTCAGTAGAGAAAAATTGATGCAAATCAGAAGACAAGGTATAAAATTATCGAAATGGTTATCACTTCGGAATAAACACAACTTTAAAATTAAAATTTAAAGAATGAAACAAATCATGACTAGTTACTTAAGTTCTCTTAGTTATTCAGCTGTTTATATATAAAAGGGAATAACACACTCTCTCTCTCTCTTCCTTTACAAGAACCAATTACTTAAATACTTGCAAAAAAATCAATCACTCATATCACTTTGAAATTATATATTCTAGTCTCATATCTCCATGTATATTTGATATATTGACATTCTATATCAAGTATATTCTTTAAAATATCGTTCTGCATACACAAATCCCATTGCATCATTTACTAGTCTCATGGCCAAGAAACAGCGCAATGCGTCGGCATTATTTGCATCTATTTAATATTTATAAATTATATGTAGGTATACTACAATATATACAAAATATAATCATGCACAGTATGTTTAGGTGTGCTACTGGGCAACATAGCTGGAGGTCTGACAGCTTGTTAGGTTAGAAATACGAAATATTCGAAAAGGCATGACGCGGCACAATGCTGGATCAGGGAAACAGGAGAAAGCTACAAATAAATTTCCTGCAAAATCACCCCAAGCAAACAGAAAAACATTGCTCAATCAAACCGAATGACCTTCGTTCTGCTGGGCCTGACAAGAGCAAAAGCAAAATGCGAAAGCGAAACCGAAAGTAAAACCCAAACGTAACGAAACCTCCTCGGGCTAAGCCCCAATATGTCCGCGTGAAAATTGAAATTGTACTAATCAGCCACAGACCCCGAACAGGCTGGCAAACGCAATGGTCCGATGCTAAAGGCTGCCTGGTCCTGCTGGTCCGTTCACGGCAAAATATCCGGCGGGGCAAAGAGAACCAAAAGTTGAAGGCCAAAAAAAAAAGAAAACAGAGGACCGGGAAAACGTTTACGCTTCGGTAGAGTTCAACGCACTTGTAACTTTTGACCACAGTCTGACAGCAGACAGCACAAGCTCTGGCGGCGGTAGCCTCGAAATGGGCTTCGAGACGCACTCCCGGCTGCGGCACCGGCAATGGCTACACTCCGTATCCGTTGGCCATGCTCAATCCGCATCTGGTTGCGCCCGCTTAGTTAACGGGCACAACGGAAATTGTTGTACAAATTATGCTTCAGTGATTGCCATGGTTTTTCAGGGAATATACCCTGTAAATTGGTCGTAATGGGTATACAGGTTTTTAATTAAAATTAACAACAGTAGAAGTAGTCCGTGTTAAAATTTATTAGTGTGGGATATGTCAGTATATACCTTATAGATTAAATATAATAAAAAAGATGGACGAGTAACTATACTACCTTGATCAAAAAGTTCCCGGAATTTATTCAGAAAATTAAAAATACAAGATTATACATCAAAATCGATATTGTCCCCTTCAAAGTACTCCCCATCGACTGCAACGCACTTATGCCAGCGCTTGATCCAATCCTTGAAACATTTATTATATTCAATTTGCGGTATGGCCATCAAAGCCATCTTCGATTTTTCCATGATTTCATCCCGGGTGCTGAAACGTGTTCCACGGAGCGGTTTCTTGAGTCGACCGAATAGGAAAAAGTCGCAGGGAGCCAAGTCAGGAGAATTCGGTGGTTGTTGAATGGTATTCGTTCCGTTTTTAGCCAAATGTTCACGGATAATGATGGCATTGTGCGACGGTGCGTTATCGTGGTGCAAGATCCACGAGTTGTTTGCCCACAAATCAGGTCTTTTTTGGCGAATCGCTTCACGCAAACGTCTCATAACGCCCAAATAATGCTCCTTGTTGACGGTCTGGCCTTGTGGAAGGAATTCATGATACACATTTCTTTTGCGATGTCAACGCGGTCCCTTTTTTGCACGAAATTCAGGTCTTTCGGCACCAGCTTTGCAGCGACACGTCTGAGGCCCAAATCATTAACCAAAATGTCTTGAACGGATCCAAAAGCAATGTCTAACTCCTCTGCCATCTCTCTAATGGTCAATTTGCGGTCTACGGTCATCCAGTCTTTGATCTTGTCGATGTTTTCGTCGGTTTTCGATGTCGATGGTCTGCCACTGTAGTACAAAATCGAGAACACGCACAATCGTAGATGTACTCAATACGGCGTCACTTTTACAAATGTCACACTATCAAGCTGAAAATTTTATAGAATGTCAATGAGGGTTGTGCCAACCTAAAAAAAAAAAGAGAACTAAAATTGGGTGACTGAAAGCGCCACACGGTGGTGATTCCGGGAACTTTTTGATCAAGGTAGTATTGATGATAAGTTCTCGTGTGAGAATATCTAATAATCTTATCTAAAGGAACACTTAAAGAAATTTTCTAAACAAAGAATTAGAATTTTAATTAGATTTTTTCGTTACGTAGGTTGGAATATTTCAACAAAGCATTATGTTTTACAACAACCTCTTGATCTAATTTATCTGACACTTTTAAGGAAACTTTATTCATTCACTCATTATGTTCAAGAAGTTTGTTTAAAATCTATAACCACTAAATATTTTTGAAATGAAACATTACTAAAGTATAAAGCAATGAACCTGTTTATTTTTTTTAATATGTGAACTAAGATCTCTTTTTTGATGTCTTTTGGATTTATCTGAAAATTATAAGAACACTTCATTTACTTTTTAATACAAATAATCATCTGATTTCATATTTCACAATTATAGAAATTATATATCCAAATCGAAAATTGACATAACAAGTCAAAATGTATACAAGAATCCTCTTCGCTTTATGTGAAAAGTTTAATGACATTTCATACGCTCCTACCAATTACTCATCACTAAAACTTATCGAATCAATCAGGCAGTAAGGGAGTAAGCCCTTAGTCGTCCCCTTCAGTTCCCTCTTGCCTTATGCCTCTGCTTGATGAACTGTTAAATGGCAAATGTGAGTTGCAGTTGATGCCGGCAACCGGTTGACAATTCTCAACAGTCAAACCACACGGCTCGGCACGGAGTGGAATCAATGATGTAACGGTACTTCAAAAAATATGCCCGCAACAATAAATTTCCAGTTGAGCTGGCGTGACAACTGATAAATATGATGATTGTCGACTGCCGATAAATATTACTGCATTGCTCGAAGGAATGCGAAGAGAGCAGGCACACGACATCATGATTTACGATAAGATTTTCAATTTCAATCAAGACAGTCAATCCGACGTTGAGATTTGCCACAGCTCGAACTTCTACAAGTACATACCAAGTGGAACTTGTCTAACTTCCTTGGGTGGCCATAAAACGTTTACCGTCGAAACAATAAAAACGGCATAAAACTGTTGTTAGTTTAATGCACGAGGCTTGCATAATAAAATGAAAACATTAACTAAGCCCGACTGGCCCGCGGGGTCAACGTTAAGTGGAGAAGGGCACTCCCAGTGTGCCCTATGCAAGGAATTATGTTATTTTTATTACAGCACCCGCTGAGGGTCGCAAGAGGGCGGGGCATCTGTTGTTGACGTTTTGTTCATAAATAAAATTGTACAGCAATCGATAGCAACAAATAACAAATATTCGTATGAGTGCAGGTAAGGGGTGCATGTGGAGCAAGCGAGGGCGAGGGGTTATCAGCAGTTTCATTCGTTTGCAATCTTTTTCACGGACTCCCCTCGCGATAAGCCAAACAGTCGAACAATTGTATTTACTGCGGGTAGCTGGCAAATCTCAACAAGTGTGTGTGAGTGTGTGTAAGGGCCGGGGAGAGAGAGTGTGTTGTGAATGGGTCGGATGTCTGTAATCAAATTACCGCAAACTGGATTTACTCTTTCAGAAAATGTTGTTAAACGTGTATGTGCCTGCGTGTGCATGTTTGTGCATGTGTTGCTATATGTTATTTTTTGACAAAAATTCAAACATTGTCAAAATGAGTTGAATGGGAATGAGGGTCGATATAAAGTTTACTTATCTACGCGAAATGTTGAACTTTTACGCAAATACCTTTTGAATCAATTATTAGTGAATAGATTTGCTTAGTTGAGTATGAAAGCATTTGCATATATACATATGTGTAAAGGTGATAATATATACATTCAATATACATACAATGTTAACAGTGGCAGCGTTTTAGTACAGGTGGCAACGCTGCCAGCAAATATCGGTGGAATCAGGATTGCATTGGGCAGGAATAATCGAGTAAAGAAGTCAGAGAATTGAAGTAGAGAGTCGTAGATTAAAAGTCTCAGAGAAGTCGTTAAAGAAGAAGGGTTTTTTAAAAGGCGAATAAGTCAATCAGCCTTTCGGAAACGTCCATCAGTCAAATCGGACTGTCGTCGCAAGTAAAAGTTGTGTTGCGCTATCATTCTCAGTTGGTTAAAATAAAACTGAAGGCTGTCAAGTTGACTGATTAGTACTATTATAATAACTACTAACTATATTCGTTCAATAATATCAATAAACAGTTTCGTATAGTATAATATCAGTCTAAGACTTTCAAGACTGATAAGTAGAATATACATAAGTATATATTAAACGATTTATACAACTTATACAACTCTGCGCCAAGGCAAGTACATTATGTACTAATCCAAAAACTACAATGTCTCTATTATAATTCAGATATGTGATTTATGAACTTCCTACAACATGTACTTTATTACTTTGGACATGAGTTCACTTCCGTTTCCGTTTCCCTTTCAAATTTACCCTTCAAGAAATCTTCATAATATTCGTTCGATTCTGTTGACTTTTCAATTGCATATTCCAGCTACACCTGCTGGCGCAATCGAGTGTCCTTATCTGAATGCTCTGCTCATTGATGTGAAAATTGCAGAAAATGTTCCAGTTATACTCACACACACACATGCACACGCATGCATGCTTGAGAAGCAGTAACTTGCTGTCGCTCTCTGGCATTTCGGCTACTTGAGCAGGTTTATGCACTTTGTACTCAGCTCGGCTCTAATTGCTGTTCAATAGCGACAAGAGATGAAATGATGGAATTATGTAGAAGAAGTATAGAAATGTGCCAGAGCTGGAGGAACTACTATACCATTAAATGTATTGCCTTGAAATGTAATCAGTGTGTTTTGCTGCTGCTTCTCGTGCTGTCACAGCTGATTTAATTTTACGCGACTCTGCCGGCGTTGCTGGCGCCTGCTTCACGGAAGCGGAAATTTTTGAAGTGGTTAAGTGGGTGGCCAAGTGGGCGGCAGTTAGACTACTTGGATATTGCCGGGGATAAGGCTCGACGCCACTTCGCTCGACGCCATTATCATCGACGCCAGCGACAGGTGCTGGCGCTGCCGGAAGTGGCGACTGCTTCAGCTCGTCGCGTCATCATCGTCGGCGTTGTTGGAATTTCAGAATTCTCAACGCTCTCTGCATTATTTATAATTATTGCGAATTTTCATATAATTATGCGTGGGCGCATCCGACGGCAGGCAGCCTCCTCTCCCTGCCCCTGGCATCCTCGCCCTTAGTCTCTTCCTGTTCCTTGCGGCAGCTGGTTGCCATCGCGGCGAGTTGGCAACTTTCGTTCAGTTCAGTTGAGTTGAGTTATTTATTTAAGCAGCGCGCAGACCATAAATATTAAAGTCAACTACAGTTTGTGTCTGTGCGAAAATCCTTACGTAATTAATGTTTGTTCTGAGATTTTCGGCTGCCTTTTTTTCAGCCTGCTCTCTGCCTATTTCACTTGTCTCTCCTTGTCTCTCTCGCTCTGCGCACTCAAGTGGCACATTAATATTTGTTGTTGTCGCTGCTGTCTGAATCTCTTGGATTATATAAAATTCTAACGTTGTTTAACGGCAGTTTAATGCCTCATTAGGTTTAGTTGGCTTATCCGAACTTGCAAGCGACTTTCGGCTTTCAAGTCCACGTGCTGATTTAAATAATAATAATAATAACTTTTACAGGCAGCCAACATTTATGAACGTACTTTATGGGCCAGTAATAAGTAAAATAATTTAAGATACAATCCATTACCTAACATCACATTACAATTACAAAATTAAGCAAAAGTATTCAAGATTAAATAACAAATTTTTATGAATTTAATTAAAATGAAGGTATTGCTGTAAGAGGTAAAATAATTAGATCACTAGGCTAATAAATAAAAATATACAAAGTAATAATGCAATGTAATTATACAAAATTAATTTATTTTATTTTCATATCATACAAATTTATATTTTTATTTTTATTGTATCTTTACTTCATAAATTTCCATGTTTAATCGAAACCAAAAAAAACTGGTTTGAAATATTTGCATATTTTTAACCCCACAAAGAGAGTGCTCTGTTAATTTATCTCAATGCATTATTAATAACCGAAAAGGACCAGAACTGTCTACTTTTTGATGCGCAGCAACACATTTTCATACATTTTCATCAGAACTCAATGAATTATAGACCGATTTGCCTCCTCCCAATGTGACATCGCATTTCAATAAGCTCTAGATTCTTGGAAATTTGCACCAGAATAGATAATAAAATTCCCTTAAAATGTATAAAGTCTATTTATAGCTATACAGAAAATCGTTGATCTTAATTTTCCCTTGAAATTTGAACTGTGTCTACATTTTATATCTTTTTAAACATACATATATTAATGGTTAATACCATCGAAATTTGTTCAAACGAACTTTGAATGCAATTGATTATATATCAATATCAATTTTCATATGGAATCTTCACTTTTAAAAGGCTCTGCTGGCTTGCAAAAAACCTTGCATACTTTTTGGGGCAATTTAGCTTAAAACGTTTTAGAGCAAAAATTTGATTAGAGACTTAAGGCTAAACCAACTCGAGCCCGACTGCAATCGATAAAATTGCAGACTCAGCTTTTTTTGGCTTTTTTTCTGTTAGTTTCTTAGGCCTTAATCATTTCGGCCAATGCCCGACGAGCTCAAGTTGAGCACTCAAAGCGAAGCTATTTCATATTTTCTTTGCGCTACTTTTCAATTTGCTGTAGCAACGTGGCGCAAATGGCGAGCAAACTTTGCATACGATTTGCAGTAAATTCGCAGTAAATTCAAAAGCCGCTGTCGGAAAGGAAAACGAAACTGGGAATGAGAATAAAAACCCGCAAAAAATAAGCCGCCAGCAAAAATCAACCAAATTGAGTAAAACAATGAAGCGTAAACGATTTTTGCTGACATGTGTGTAAGTACGTGTGTGTGCGTGTGTATGAGTGCGAGTGTGAGTCAGTGCAGACAAAGGATGTGCGAAGCGGGGTTGCCGAAAATAATAAAAATAAAGCAGCAAACAAAAGGCAAACGCGGCCTGCCTGCTAAGCCCAAAACGAGTAAGTACAAGCAAGTACACGAGTGGGAAAAGTACGGCTGGAGGGAGGGCGAAAGAGAGCGGGAGGAAGTGGAAGCGGAAAGAGCAAAAGGAAACAGTCAGGCGAGCGAGCGAGATAGACAAAGACCTCGACGTGACGTGATTGTCATCCACATTGTCAACGTCAGGCAAGCAAAACATCAGCCCCGCCACCAGCACCAGGATTGGCACTGCCAGCAGGACCTGCACGAGGACATAAACAGCTTCATACAAATGTTATTATTGGAATTTCAACAGTGGCGGGCGCGCACCCGCACACACATATTTATCACACATACGCCGTGTGGCATGCAGGGAAAAGACAATGAAAAAAACGAAGCAAAGAAAGATGATGAAAAATCTATTTGCAAGCCGATAGACTGTCGGCCCAGAAGCCCCAACTTCTGCCTAAGACCCCCTACTCCAGGCCAACCCGCCTCAACTGCCTTTCCCTGGCCATATTTATGCCGCTGCCGTCAACATATGTTTGCCTTCTGTCCGAAATGGAGAAAAAAAAAACAAGAATCGGGCCTACACATTGAACTACGCCATGGAGTCGTGGTCGACATTATTCGATCTCTTTCAGTTCAGCCACCGCGTTGTGGCTTCTGATGCCGCAGTTTTGCGTTTTCCCTACGCTTTGCTTAGTTTTATTATTTGCTCTTCGCTTTGATGATTTCGGCAAAGCGACTCCCAGACAGAAAGACAGACAGACAAACAGACAGACAGACGGGCAGACCAGTCAATCCAGTCAGACAGACAGACAGAGCGAACTGAGGGCATACAAATGTCACTTTTCATGTATTTGTTGCCATAGTTGCTCCTGTTCTGGCTCTGCACTGAGGGATGATAGTTCTCTTTAGGCACAGCTGCTTCTATACTAACCACCCCCCTCTCCCACACAGCTCCTCACTCTTGCTCTTATTGTTACTGTGCATTGCGCAGCTAGTTAGATAAGACAATATTATTTTATTGCCCCGGCACAAGCAAAACCCCACAGTGCGGCCTGCTTAGTGGTCACTTGTAATGCGGGACTTGCCTGACTCCCAGCCTCGTCTTTCTTCTCTTCGTTCTCGGGCTTTTGTGGCACAGTAAGCCCAACAATTTGGCGTAATAAAGGGTCTACTTTAAGCACGCGACCAGTTGGTCATATAATTCTGGTAGAAGGCTTCGCATGTTTTGATTTAATTTCCATGCAAAAGTTTACTATGCTCATTTGCTATAAAAACAGCAAGAGACTTTGCCCAAACTGCACGGGAAAATATCTAAATTAAATTAAAACTTGCAGTCAATTCAAGCTGAACTTTCATAAATTATAATTGAATTGAAAAGATAATCTAAATTTAGATTTAAAATGTGAAATACATAGAAACTATATGTGTGGTAGATTTTTACAGAAGAAGAATATAAATTTATATAACAAATCAAAATTCAAGCAAGTGTTGCTAATAGAAATCTAATTACATAAAGTATTTATTGTTTATCATATATATTCTCGAATATTTATAACTCTCCCAAAACTTAAATTCTCCATTGACTCTCTTCAACTCCCCAGAAGTCTTACATATTTGCTCTCAGTGTAAGGCTACATTCGAATTTTGAGTTTTCTTCGACATCAATTAATTAAAATCCCTCTGCCTGCTCATCAAGTATTCCATAAAGCTAGAAGTGCAAGAGGATGGCAACTTAAATAACTTTAACCCAACTGAGTGCCGTGTGGAGCGAGAACCCGAGACGGCTAATCCAACTAATAAATTTTTCAATTCGTTCGCCAGCTCTGACGCTCAGGCAACACATACATACATAAATCTACATGGTGGCACTCATAAATATTTCATTGATGCGCTTCAGTGCTCATTGCGATGTAGCTGACGGTGCTGCCAGGACGGGTCAGTACAGTCCAGTTCAGTGTGGGTTTGCTGGGCGTGCCCAGTTCGACTTCCATTTCCTTGGCACTTCCTTGCAAAAATGTTTTCGTATATTACTTTTCCTTTTTTTAATATGCTCATTCAATTTGCTCCCGCCCCCATGGCCTGGCCCGGCCGTGCATTAGCTGTTGCTTCCAGGCAGCTGCTCCTCCTTCTACTCTAGCTATGTCTGCCCTTTATCCATGCTTGTTCGTCGTTTATTGATGACATGACAAACAAGGTACGATTTCCGTGCACTCAAAAAGTTCGACAACCATTTTTCTTATTCTAGAAATTCACTTGCTCTCTCTATCGCACTATCTCTCTATCACTCTCTGTCTCTCTCGCTTCCACTTTGTTCGCTCAGCTGCTTGGCTATTGTATTTGTATGCACATTAACTTCATTTTGCAATCACGCGCGCCATAAATCCAATTTAATTGTGCTGCTCATTCGTTCGCACACACACACACACATACACCCCAAGCAGAAATACGTTCGCCTGATTTGGCACAGCTCGCGCTGCGTATACTTAATATTTGCTCGTTCGTGCGCTCCATGCCCGGCTCAATGGTAAATAGACGCACATAAATTTTCCTCCGATATCCGTTTGATTTCTTCGCATTGCATTTTGAAAAATAGTCTTTTTATACTGTTGCTTTAGTTCCCCTTATCCTTCCCGCTCCCCTTGCCTTCCCCCTCCCCTCTTACTCCCTTTCCATTCACCTTGTTTTCCCTTTTTACTACGCACAATTTTGTGCTAACTTGCACAAGCTTTCCATGCGTAAACTCACTCTAAAACTGAAATTCGACCTGCCTCGACCCGACCCGGACCGACAATCTGGTCAATCACTTGTTGTGATTTATGTTTGATTGAAAAGCTTTAAATTGTATGCTAATCTGGCATGTCACAGAGTCATTTGTACAGTTTCTCCTCTTCCATTTGCATTTGCCTCAGTTTGCCTCAACTCTCTGCTAATTTGACTGTCATTAGCGGCTTAGCTTGGCAAGATATCATTCATCAGCAATCAATTCAATTGGGTTAGCAGCAACTGAAACTGAAACTGAAACTAATGGGCAACTGCAGGTGAAGTTTAACCTGATATATCTCCTTTAAATTCATCATTCAAAGTTGTTGATTGTTGCTGGCCAGTTGTATATAGCTGAGAGAATTAAATACGACTATTTAGAGTAGTTGTTGAGTAGTAGAAACAGCTTCAGAGTGTGGAACTTCAAGACGCAGTTGTTGTGTAAAATAATCTATTAGTACGAGTATTAAATTCAATAGTTTTATTAAGTAATATTTATGAAGGTAACTTAAAATTACTTCATTCTGTTGTTATGTTTTCAATCGTCGTTTGTCAATCTTTAATCTTTAGTTTGATCTTGGTTAATAATTGAGCCTTGCTTTTTCACTTCTTAAGCCCTCTCTTCTTCTTATCCTTCTCCTATTCTTTCTTCTTCTTCTACATCGTTGCCAGCTCATCATTAGATGTCAGATCATTCTATATAAGCATTATCTTAAAAAGTATCTTAAAAACTTTTTCAAAAGACATCATTACGTCAACTTAAACATCGTTGCTTTTATACCGTATATGCATAACCAAAATTAAGGTACAATATGTAATAAAATAACTGTCAAGCATATTTCAGACTTGTTAAATTACTGTCATTCCACTGCATATTGAACTCTCTGCAATACATCTGCCACGTAATGTTGCAACTGTGACTGCATTTATCTTTGACTCATGCCTTGCCCCACATTCAGTAATTCCCTTTACTGCGTCACGTTGCTAAGCAACCCGTGCAACTAATTGATAAAGTCCAACAACTGTCAGCGAGGGCACTGAAGTGGCACGCAAAAAAGGACCCAGCGAAATGGAGCAATAAATTGACGTGCAATTGGGCGCAGCTCATTAATGTACAGCACACACACAGATACACAGGCATAAGCGACCTCTGGCGGAAACACAATGGACAATTGCCTGCACTTGTGCCGAGGCCACTTGGTTGCACAGTGAATTGCAGTGCGTGCAAATGCCACAACGGGTCAGAAGGGGATAGGACAGGAGAGAGACTCTGTGCCACGCTGGACACGCTGGAGTCGATGTCCTTTTGCTCTGGTCAAATGAGCGTGATTGTACACGCGCATGATGTGGCAAAGCGGCTGGTCGCCATTTTATTGAGTTATGTGCTCGCAGTACGCAGCACTTCCGGCCTTGTCATTTCATACTAATCAACATCCGTTGAACGGATTTTGCCCCAAAAATTTGAGTACATAATTTTGGGGGACGGCTGACGCATGGCTTGATTTACATGCGACGTTCGCTAGAAAGCGCAACGTTTTTCCATTGTAATGTCGCAGTGGCGAGTTGCTGGCACAACGTTGCGTATAAGTGATGTGCATATAAATTAGATTTGCTTCGCTGCGGATTGCAGAACACAAAAAAAAAAGTAAAATTGGGGATGCGGAATGCATGGAAATTGAAAATTTATTGCATTATGTGCCGCCCCGGCTGGGTTTCGCATTTCACATTTCGTATAATGCATTACGCATTACGCATACGCACCGTTGTTAATTTCATATTCTGAAACAGCGGCAGGCGGCTGTGCCCAAAGGGAAATTGCACATGTACACGAGCACTCGCACTTCCTTTGACCATCTACTTTATTATGCATTTTAGGCACAGCACACACATGTCTGTGTGTGTGGGTAGTGTGTGTGTGTGTGTGGGTAGGGAGTGTACGGTCGTGTGCGTGGGCATGGATTCGGCAAATGCCCAAAATAGGCTACTTAAAGTAAGCTAAGGCTGCCTTTGATCTTGCTCCAAGTTTGTGGTCACCTTGGGTGTCCTTTCTGGCCTAGTCATAAGCCAGTCCCATTCAGTTTGAATGCTCTCCTGAGTGCGTCTATTGAGGCCTCATGCCATCATCGACGTGCCCCGAGACAGCCAATTTAAGGCCAGAAGGGGAACTTTCAGCTTCAGGTAATGCTCCAACTCAGTGCATTAGCGTGTCCCCACCTGTCTAGCTGATGTCTTTAATTAATGAATGCTCTCCGACTCTCACTAATTCCACTTAATAATCCATGCCTTCGTTGCACTGACTTGTGTTTGTTCATTAAAACATAATTTTGCATTTTGGAATATTTATAATAATAGAACTAACTTTGTTAATCTTTAATATGAATCTATGTTAGTGTTGGCATATTTCGCTGTCGAATGCCGTACTATAACTTGTATTGCAAACTTAAGAATACTTCAAAGACGAACTGTGCAAAACTTTAGGAGATAATTTATGTTAAATTATGAATTTTTGAATAGAAATAATACTAAATCGAATATGTCACACATCACATAATCGACTTTATAAGATTGACAATATTTTTTTTTTTTTTTTAAATTGTGGGTACATTCATGTTAGTTGTAAGAATGAAGTATTAAGTAATAAAGAACAGACATTTTAATAAAATAAAGAGAGGACTGTGACCAAAATACTCTGAATAGTTTATTGTAATCAGCGCAGAGCACTCGGAAAGGCTCATGCAAGCTCAAATATAATGAGTAGAGCAAAAATACAAGGATAGTGGCAGAAAATTAAGAGTACCTCTAAAAGGAATAAAGAAATTGATTTGGTTAAGCAGACTAGGGGAATCTATATAATATTATATTATTTTTAAGATAAACATTACACCTGCTAAAATATTTTAAAATGTACAAACTAAGACAAACTTACTAGGTAAAGCATAAGAAGCTGTTCTGCTTAACCTCTGACAAGAACTGGTGCTTATAGCACCCTCTATAGGAGCAACGTTTCCAACGTTAGGTGGCAGAACGTGTCGCGTTACTTGGCATTTTAGCAAGCTCAACAATAAAACTGCATTTCCTACATTTGCAGAGCAGGCAAACAAATTAACTAACACACAGACACACAAACACACACACACACTGTGGGGACTACACAATATTTATGGCGAGGCGGTGTCATATTAGTTGACATGCGGTTACAGGGCAGAAAGGAAGGGTCAAAGGGAAATGCAGAAAGGGAGCAAAGCGGGGCAACTAAATATTAGCAGCGTCAATAACTGCGCGCATTTGCACTTTTGGGTTGACAAAGAGGGCAGAGGAAGCGGGTGAGGAAGAGGGTGTAGTATAGCAGACGAGGACAGGGCGCTGGCAGTTGCTGGTTGTCAACTGAATGACACAAAAAGCGCAGCAGAACCAATAATAATGTCGATGACAATGTCTATGACGACAACGATGACGCTGACGATGACGCTGGCAATGGCGTTGCTCCTAGCGATTGCAATGGCGATGGCGATGGCGATGCCAATGACGATGACGATGTGTGTTTAATGGTCGACGTTGTTGTTTACAAATTGACTTTTGTTGTGGCCCTGTTGCTGTTGCAGAGCTGCTCGTCAATAAATATTTGCTTGATAATATGCCGACATATGCATAACGACATAAGTAGCTTAGAAAAACCACATTCCCCCCGTCTCTTTCTATCTCCACTCACTCTCCCTCTCTCTTTCTTTTCGATTTGCCATTGCAGAATTACAACATTATCAACAACAACAACAACAACAACAGACTGGCAAGCATCAGCCAAACGGAGCTGTGCTAACGGGCATGCCAATGCATCATATACGTGGGCCACGCCCACCACTGCGCACAGCCTCCTCGACGACGACAAATACCACCAGCAGCAGCAACAGCAACTCTGCGGGGCTGCTCGATCAGACGCCATCGGGTGGCAGCAGTAGCAGCGGCGTCAGCAGTGCGCCCAGCTCCTCCAAGGGGCACATACACGCCCACACCCATGCCCACGCCCACGGTCATAAGGCGCACTCACACGGTGACAATCTCGCGATGAGCAGCGCAGGAACAACGGCGCAGCAGCAGCAACAGCAACAGCAGCAGCAGGTGCCACAAGCAGCCATCGATGAGATGCGCGTCTGATAGGTATCGGTCTTTGAGCTGGACTTATAGTCATCAACGGGGTAAGTTCAATGTTGGTCAATGTTCCAGAAAACCTGTATACCTTTTATAGACTTGCAGGTTTTTATATTCTTCGATCGTTCCTATACTAGTGCTACAGAGCAGTGCAGAGCATTGGGTCTAACTTTGATTGACACTGATAAGTTAAGTTATTTATCAAACGAGGAAGAAAAGCTACATTTCGCATGTCAAAAGCTGTATACCCTTATCTCCTTTGTTCCAATACTAGTTATATATAATGCTGCAGATTTGATTGGCATTGTGTATATTTTATATTATGTTTGGCATAATTGATGGGCGCTGATAAGTTATTTCTAAAACCAAAACTGGACTTCAGACAAAAACTTTATTTCGACCGATCAATGCTATGAACTTGATAAAATTTTATAGCCATATTAGCACATGTTTCATCAAGATAGCTTTCAAACTGAGAGACTAGTTTGCATTGCAACAACAACAGACGGACGGACAGACAGACAGGGCTAGTGCGATTCCTCTGGTGATGCTAATTCACAATATTTATACTATATGGGGCCTGCAATGTAGGCTTAAATGACTTAAAAACAGCAAGCGTATATTAGCGATATATATTTCGATAACTTAGATAGTATTAACCTCTACTAAAAAGGTCTTCCTTAAAAAATGCCTCATTGTATTTTGTAAAAATAGGAATTTGTTAAAATACGTAAAATTTGGATTTGGATGGCATTAACCAGTTAAAATGCCTACTTGTCACACTTTGGCTTCTTCGGCATGATCATGATATCAGGTGCACTTGTATACTTTCTCTTGTTACTTACTACAATGTGCACATCACTTTCGGTTTCACTCGAAATGGATTCAACCTCATTCTGTACTTCGTCGTCACTTCCACTAATCGCCTTCATTTCGTAGTCATTCATTTCGTAGTCTTCTAGATCTTCGCTTTTGCTCACTCCGACGCCTTCTTCAAGTTCATTATCGTTCTCATTGGGCTCTTCCATATTGACACCTTCATCAGCCTCATCTACTCGAATTATATAATTTTGCAGAAAATCACGTGTAATAGGGCCAACCAAATTGGATTGTTTCACTTCCGATTCACGTTCACAATAATTCAATTGAGTTCCTTTGAGAATTTCAAGCGTTAGTGTTGAAAACTCATACTCAAGCATCGCATCAATCTCGCTGTCGCCCTGACCGTTGATTAGAATTTGCTCTAATTGATATGTAATATCACCTTCGGCACCGACCACCCCATACTCATATAGATAATATTTGTCATCCAGCTTCTTAATGGTACCAAAACGTATTGCATCTTCAAGGGCTTTTCGCAATTCTTCCTTGCAGTAGTTCTTCCTTTCCTCGCTACAATTCATTTCGATCAGAGCCTTTTCAACAATGTCCTCCCATTTGCTGGGAGGATTAAGCTCAATCATAGCAGCAACCAGATAATATGCGAATGTACCCATAGTATGAATTACAATAATTTATTTCTCAGTAAAATGAAAAAAAAACGAATTTAAAAATTTAAAAAAATTCCCTAATGTATACTTTTTAGCACACGATGTTGATGTAAAATCAGTTTGTAATAAAATGAGAACTTGAAAATGTTTGTTAGCCCAGTACATGAAGTTGATAAATATCTCACAGTCTTAATTTAAACTTGCTTAAATTTCAATCTATAGTATATATACCACATGAATGTGTGTCGAGAAACGCTTCTTAAACATTCCCACTACGCCTGCAAATATGGCAAGAATTTCCACCCTTTGACAGGGAGTTGAAGACATTCGGCGAAAGGTAGATACGTATAAAATATGGTCACAGTGCTGTTCAAAAAATAACAAACGGCATGTCAAACATGCGGCTGCAAAAATGTTTGCCCTTTATTTGATCAGAGAAAAGAAGAAAACAGAGTAAATTGTCGTAGAGTTTGACTAGCAGATACCCTCCACAGATTAGCTTAGTATAACCATAAAATAACAAGGCTTTCCGAATGTCTTCAAAGTATTTTATATTTAATACCAGTTTTGCTCTGCCTAATATAGAGTATACTTTAGTCTGGCAGCTGCTCTGTACTGTGTACCGCAGTTGACTTAAATGTCGCAGCTGCTGACATGGAAAAATGCGCAAGGGACACGTTGTGTCCTAGCCCCATATATATATTATATACATATCTACGTAATGAAGTCATGAAAATACAAAACAGGTTCACAGCCTGCGAAAAATTCGCCATATCCGCAAAAAAATAAAAATAAATACTCTTGCGATACACACTGTAAGCCAGGTGTGGCCAGGGCCCACTCAAGGGCAACCCATTCTCAGGACAGGCTTCTTCAGGTTTAACTGAAAGTCTTTGCAATGCAGCAAGAACTTGTAAGAGAATATTTGAGCGGAATTAAACCGGCAAATATTCGGCTGAGTACTTGTCTTTGTACAGTACAAAGGAACATATTAAATTTGGTTAAATATGTGAATTAATTTAAAATTTGAAACATTTAATTAACTTATTGAATGGTCAAACTAAATTTACATAACCTGAGCTCTAACAGTTCTACTATCTACTCTACTCTCCATAATACCTATGCAAATACAATACTTTGAGTTATCCACGGGACTGTCTAGACTTAAATCAAAAGTTTTGCCCAAATCCGCATAAAAGTTGCTAATCAGCTGGCTTTGGATTACAGAATTTAACAGATGCATAAAGTTGGTATACCCAACATGGAAATACTCAGATACTCTTTCCCTAAGACACTGCTAAGCGCGCTGTCCACTTGCAGTCACTTTACTTTTGCATACTACGGAAAATGCTCGTTGTGCGCTATGTGTGTGTATGGTTGGGTGGCTGGCTGTGTGTGTGTGTAACTGGGCTGTGGATGCGCAAGTGCTTGTGGGCAGGCCATTAATTCAGCTGGCATACAATTAAATTTGCATTTCTTTCATTTTTTACCGCTCACCTGACCCGAACACCTTCACAGTAGCCTCCAACTCTCTCATTCCCAGCAAGGTCCTCGGACTGAGGACTCTCCTCTTCCTTGCCTCCACGACTTTTAGCTGATTAACATTTGCGCTCTTCTCTTGTGCTCAGGAAAATGCAATTTTCCCAACTAAAAGTAAAGGCGAAAGCGCCAAGCGTGGTAACCTTTATGTAAATTTACATCCAGCATATATGGCGGCGGATGGATGCATACTTAAGCTTACACATAAATATATACGAGTACCATCACACCATCATGTAATGACTGGGGGCAGAGTGGAGTGCCGAAGTGTATATTTGTTAAAAGCGCAATAAACATTAATTTTCCATACATTTCTTTTTGTACTCGTTTACTTCCACTTTTCTCTGCTTGCTTTTTGTTTTTTGCTTCCTCCCGCTGTGCATATTTTGGCACTTGTTTAAATTATGATCAAAAGTCGAGCGAACTCCCCAGCCAAGAGCAGAGTTTGGCATGCAACAGAAAAAGAAAGAAAACTCAGAACAAAAAGGAAAATAGCTACAATTTTATTATTACCTCAGGCTGAGATTTATCATGGAATAATGCAGTTGAAAATTACTTTTACTGCGATTTAAAGAGAAGCAAAATATGTTTTGGATTGGTCTTTAAGTTAAGTGAATTGAGTTCCACCAAAAACAGGTTTAAATTATCATCAATATAGAATATTGAACAGAAATAATAATAATAATATATTGTATTTTTTGGGATTTAGTTGAGATTTAAAAGACTAAACCGTTAAAAATATTCATATTATACCCTCATATCACAAGTAACCTCTTGACAAATTTTGTAAATGTCACTATGCTGTAAAGTATGCAATACTTTTTAATCAATTTATTTATCATTACGTATTATATATTCATTACTTTATTGAATTAATTTATCAAATTAAATAGTGGTTTCAACTTAAATGAAGAGATTGATTAACAAACATTTCTACTTGAATATAATTAATTATAAAACTCAATTTGATAATTCAAGAACCGATTTGCTGTTCAAGAGTTGTCAAGTGCAGTTATGCGAGCAATTAACATTATTAGTTAATTGTTTGATTAATTTTCAACAGCTTTATCAAGTTTGCACAACTCAAAGCCAGCAAATGAATTATCTGCTGACATATACATATATCAAAATATATATTGTTCGTATATCGTATTAAACATTCAGTTCTAGTGTAATTGAGTTAATTCCGCATAATCGATGCTGATGAATCACAATGAATTGATTTGCTTGCAAATATTACGATTGTTAGTTGCAATATTCATTCAAATATCGACGTCAGTGAGTGCATTCACCTTCGCATTCAATCTCTTCCTCACTTTTAATTGTTATTGCTTTTGCAGCATGGCATACATTCCCCAAAACCACATGCATTTTTCAGCTCTGCGCAGGATGCGAACTGAATGCAAAAGCTGACAAGTTTCGTGCAGAAATGCGGTGAAAACTTTATGTAATTTAGTTAAAACTACGTACATATGGCATGTTCACATATACGTATATATGCAGACACACACACGCACTGGCACGCACATGCCGTGTAATTAGTGCGAAACTTTCAGCAACATTAGCCAACACGCGAGCCAAGGCAAAGTGAATTGCGAGGATTAGCGTAGCTGTTTGCCTGCTATCCCCAGATTTGTCGGGCTACTTACAATAATTGCCTGCACCCTGGGAATGCTAACGGAATTCTAAGTTATGTTATGATTCATAGGAAAGAAGAGAAACAGAGCTTCCATGATAATATTGAATATTCAATATTAGAAATGAGATTGTATAACAAACTCAATATGTAAAGGAAATTATAAGCTGATTTCTACAATATATTAATATTAATTCTCATTAATTGAAAATGTCTTTAATGTTTATTCTTTCATAGAAAGAAAACTGTCAAAAAATATACCCAAGATATCAATTTAAAGAATGAAAACCCTTCACAGTTTTGTGCAGTTTATTTTCCATGCCAAAACTTGCAACACAATAGAATTCTTAGACATGAGAATGGACAACATTGCGGATACTTGCAGTTGAAGTTGACCGAACTAAACTTACCGCAAGTTAACTTAAGCAAGTTTCTTTACGGAATAGAGGAGGGGGGGAAGAGTAGGATGACGTCTGAGTAATGTTGGCTAATGTTTATTATTTCTCGAGCAGCAGCTTAAATCTTATGCGATGTTAGTTGGTTCTTTTCTGGGTTCACCCACTTGCTCGAATATATGTAAAGTAGCTGCACAAACATGCGCGTAATACGTTAATGATGGCCTGAGCACACACACACACACACCCGCACATACACAAAGAAGCGAGTAAGTCTTGCCCTCCTCACGCTTCGCACACATTGTAACTGCGATTTGCATTACGAGCATTGCTCAGTTTTGCAGCAGTTTTGTCAGCTATCTACAGGCGGTTCTCGGCGCACCGACCGCCACCGCCAACATAGTTTCCTTAACGTACCCCTGCCCCCAACTTTTCTACCCCCCCTTGCTGGCAATCTGCGCCAAATTGCGCGCTCAACTGTACCGCACCCGACCCACCCCAATGCAACTGAAGGCACTGATGAAGGCAGCAAGAGATTGGGCCAAGGAGGGTCAGGGGGCCAGTCAGCGTTGCCATACTGACAGCAGCCTCAGCCTCAGTTCCAGACCCTCCCCATGCCCCTGCCCCCAGCTTGGGCCAAAACAAAAGGCAGCCGCGCATTTTGCAGCTGCACTTTAGTTTGCACTTTTCGCTTTCTTTGCATAAATTCTCGCGGCCAGGCACAAACTGAGTTTACTGTAGTGCAAAAATGAGCACGCACAAAAACTGATGGCTGCCAAGGGAGGTTGCTCAGCAAAGGGGGGATGGTAGGTGGGTGTATGGTGGAGAACTAGATATATGCACTGCTGCTGTACAAGATTTCCCGCGCTGAATTTAAAACCAAACACAAAAGCATAATGGAAAACGCCAACAGAGCGCAATGAAGTATGCGATGCAAAGCGGCAGCAGCATCAGCGGCGTCGCAGCCAGCGACAACGACAGCGGCAAATGGGCTAGTTGCAGCTGCAGCAACAACTACAGCAATAGCAACGACAGCAACAGCAACGACAGCAACTACAACAGGCAGCGCAACGTCTGCATCTGCATCTGCATCTCCCGTTTCAGGGCCAGGCCAAATGAACAAAGTGATGTGGTGTGAGTGCCTCTGTGTATGTGTGTGTGGCTGTTTGTGTGCATCTGTGGTTGAATGGGGCGTGGGCGTGGCACTGCCAGTTCTCACGGCTCAACTTGTGTTCGTAAACACGAATCGTAAACTTTGATGGGGCAAGACAAGGCTGGCTTCGCAGCGCTAGCTAAAAACAAACAAAAGGTCATCTCAGATAGAGAGAGAGAGGGAGAGGGGGAAAGAGAAGGGGAGAGAGAAGGAATGTAAGCAAGTATTGTGCTAATTAATAAGTCCTCCCTCTCGAAAAATGCCTCAACTAACCGAATTACAACTTACTGCACGTTTTGTATTTAAATTTGATAGTTCATAATTTAACCTATTTATTCAAAAATAGGCGTGGCATAATTACTTTAACCTATTTATTCAGAAGGAGGCGTAGCAGAGCACACAAAGCTGTAGTTGATCAGGAGCAATAACCAAATCGACTTAGCTCTCAATATATCTTTCAATCAGTTTAAAAATATGTGTTTGTCTTTGTTTCCCCTTTTTCTGTCTGTATGAACGCTAAGAACTCATTTATTTTAAAAGTGAGAGCAACAAAATTTGATATGCAGATACATTTATATCACACGCAAATAAACTTGGTTTGCAATAATATCTATAACATCTCAACATCTCCTGAAAATTCGTTATTAGATTAGTTGGATAGATAAATCAGCAAGGTTACAAAGATACAATTTTCATATTCGATAAATAAATAGATGAATTCATTTTAAATTTATAGCTCAAATTTCATTCATTGGTTCATTAATACATAAGTATTTTGTGGTAATATTAAAAGGAACTACGGCTCAAATGGAATTTGTATGTTATGAGAGAAATTAAGAAGAAGTTTTAACTATATTCTCTGAATTCGCATTTATAATTTGATTCAAACCAGCAAATGTTGTCTTCCTCTCTGTTTCTGTCTTTGCTTTGGTAATTGCTATTTGGTATTGCTATTTAACTTAAGGCAAAGATAAATGTAGAAACAATGTTTGCTGTAGACATGAAATATATTTTATAGATATATGGTACACAGAGCATCGCAATATGTTCAGTTCCCCCTTGTACGAATATTATCAAAATGCAGTTGTTTTGTGCTTTGCAAAACCTGAATTTTTTTCAAATTTGAATATACAATATAGAAATATACATATCTTTGCTTTGGGAGTGTGTGTGTGTATAAAACACCTTTTTCTTTTGGTAGAACAGTGTTTAATTACAATAAAGCCCCTTATAACATAGTTAGCGCTCTGAAACTAAGGCAGCTAGAGACGCTAAATTTTGTTATATATGTAAATTCATGCATACCATGTGAGGACTCACATTTTGAGCCCCACAAATAGGGTAGGATAAGAAAACGTATAAAGAAATGGAGTCATAGATTTAGGGCAATGGAGCCACTCTTAAATAAGGAATTTGTTATTAGATATTATAAGGCAATGGAGCCACTCTTAAATAGTGAGTTGTTACTAGATAGTGTAAGGCAATGAAGCCAGTAGAGGAAAACCGATACGCCCCATAACAATAATTATAGGGTATATAGACTCGCTCACCGAAAACCCACCACCGTTTACATACCTAAGACAGGAGTAAGCGAGATAGCAGCGACCGACCAACCAGTGCGAACGGAGCAGCAACTATGAGCGCAAGTAAAAGAGCGGCGCTCTCACACACACACAAGCGCACACTTGAGCGGCCCACGCAACAGTAGAAGAGAACGCACGCACATGAGCGAAAAACAAGAGCGACGCGCTCAACGCCGACATCCGCACATGAGCACGAGAGAGGGAACGCAGGCGCACGCACACAACCATGCGCGCATGAGCGACCGACTCAACGACGTGCACACTGAGAGAGCGAGAGTAGGTCACTCAAACGGCAGTGCATGCACTCACGCACTCAGAACGAAAGGCAGAGGAAGCAACAGTGGCCTTTGAGTGAAACCGGCAAAATGCAGCTGAGCGCCGGCAAAGCAGATGACCAAGGAGAAGGAAGTCGAGCAGTGACCCTGAAAGCGAACAGTTGTGAAGGGAGAAAAAGTGCCGAAAAGTGACGAGACGTGCAAGTGCCAACAGGAAAAACGAGAAGTGCCAAAGACGACGAGTTTCACAGGAGCAAGAGACAGCCACGACACCAAGGAAGAAAACAAGGAAGATCCAACGAAAGGAACAAGAAGAACACGGAGAGACGATTTTATATTCAGCCAACAGACAAAACAAGGTGAGCGAGCCACACCGTGGCCTAAGGCAGGGAAACGCAAGTCCTAAGGGAAGTTAGAAAAACAGTGTGCGGTGCTAGGCAGGGTCATAGGACTTTAGGAATATAAAATTGTAAATAAATGTTAACGAAAAAAAAAAACTGAAAATAAATAAAAAGAAAACGAAAGAAAAAACAAACCTCAGCAGTGCAGTGTGTTACAAATTGTTATGAGTGGAAATAAGGCCACGGTACTTGGTGCGAGAGCCCCAGTTGAGAGAGGGCAAAACCACTCAAACTGGAGGCGCTCGCATACAGGGTGACTTTTTTATGTCGCCCAACCGTGGATTAGTGTAATATTGGCTGTGAGTTTTGTTCTGCATGTTATTTAAGCGTAGTGTTTTTCGGCAGGTGTGTGTGTAATTGTGTATGGGTGGGCGTAGAGGTGTGTAGTTGTGGAAAGTCAGCAAATATCGGTGCAGGAGAGTAATGCATGTCTGTGTGTTCTCACTGTGCTGAAGTTTTCACTGGTGCGACGACGGTCAACACCCATCGCATACAGTGAAGCTTCTAGTACAGCCGCAGGGCGAAAGTCTCAAAGCTGGCGGTCAACATCCCGGCCCTGAGACTCTCAAACTGTAAAGAGAACATTCGGTATGCAGTATTTTCTCTGTGTCTGACTGCTGACGGACCACACCAGTCTGCACCTCGCCTTTGAGTCGGCTTCGCCGCTCGAATAGCATTTACCCATCCCCCCTCGTGACCTAGACATATACCACCCCCTCGTCCAGGGTCTCAGCACCAATACAAATGTCTTGTAACGGTAGCCCTGGCGCGATTGAGCCCACCTCAGCCCTAGAACGCTACCTTACAGGTGGCGCCCGAGCAGGGACCCTGAGGCTCTTAGGAGGGGATTCCATCTTACGTGGCGTAAAGAACCACATATGGGTCCGAGGGAAAACAAGGGCGGTGCGGCGGCAGAGCACGTAGCGGCAGTGGCACTGGCTGCGTTTCGTTGGCAAAACGACGAGACGCCGTTAAAGTGCGCTGTGTCGTTGTTGCACGCATGCCGACACACACACACCAAATTTGTTAGTGTTAAGAAGGCGACTTGTTGAGAAGAAAGAAGCAGAGAAAGCTTGTACGGAGACTGAGAAAACTAGCACAGAGACAGGGACATAGACGAGGACATAGAACAGGGACGGACGAGAAGGACGGAGGAATTAGTTTTAGCAAGGTTTACGATTTAAGCGCGAGTTAGTTTTAGCAAGGTTTACGATTTAAGCACGAGTTAGTTTTAGCAAGGATAGGATTAAGTTGATGCAAGGAGACAGACAGGACCAGACCAGGACGACAGGGCCCCGATTTGCGAGGTGGTACGACGTAGGTGGGCAAGAGGGGCAAAGGACGAGACGAGTACAGGGACAGAGACCAGCAAGAGCACCGTTAGACTGTCACCCTAATGACCGAGGGGTGCGGGAAACTGCCGAGTCGCCATCGGTGAGGTGAGCAGAGCCGCGTGCGTCGACTGCGCTGCGGCAGAAGCCGAGTACCGTTACCCAGTTGGGTATATAAGGACGACTGCCAGCGACAGAAAGTCAGTCAGCTCCCGGCTCTCGTGGCAAGCACAGCTCAAGCGTCAAGTTGAGCTTTATTAATAAAGTTTACCAGTGAATTGTTTTATAAGCAAGGATCAATCAACAAGGACATACGAGCAAGGATCAATCAACGAGGACATACGAGCAAGGATACAAGTAACGAGGACATACGAGCAAGGATCAATCAACAAGAATACAACGAGCAAGGTTACCAGGTACAACGATCAAAGAGGCACGACCAACAGCAAGTTACAAGGATACAACGAGCAAGGATACAACGAGCAAAGATACAACGAGCGAGGACACAACGAGCAAGGATACAACGAGCAAGGATACAACGAGCGAGGACACAACGAGCAAGGATACAACGAGCAAAGATACAACGAGCGAGGATACAACGAGCAAGGATACAACGAGCAAGGATACAACGAGCAAGGATACAACGATCATAGAGGCACAAACAACAACAAGCAGAAAGGATATACGAGCAAGGAAGTAATAACAACAGCGAGCGGAGCACCATGATAGGACTTCGATGGGTCGCTTTTCGCCGAAAGGCCGAGCTGGAAGCGATGGCAGACGAATTTGGATTCAAACGGGAGGGCACCGTGGAGGAGTTGCGGGCCCGGCTGTCAACATTTATAAACCGCAAGGACCACACCTCCGACGTCATCACCCGCTTACAAGCTCACGAGGCTAAATTCGGTGCCGCCGCAAGTCCAGACAGAAGGCTTCCAGTCTTCGACCAGCTACCGAGCCCTGCCGTATCCCAAACCACAGGAGAGGAAGGTCGAGAACAGCCGAGGACCCAATCTGCCCCCGAAGTCAAACCAGCGATGACAACTCAGACGCTCACAGTGCCCCAGCCTAGTGCACCTCGGAGTTACGTCACCAGTCAGCAACCAACGACATGCCAACAACATACCTCCAGCATCGATCGGCCAGGATATCACACCGGATACGAGAGGCAAGATGGCTCTGCTTTTGCTCACACAGCAGACCGCATGCGACGCTGGGGGATAACCTTCGACGGAAACTCTGACCCACTTCGGTTCATCGAACTCCTGGAGGAGCGGGCTACCAGCTACCGCATCGACACGAGGGACATGCCGCAAGCCATACCCGAACTACTTTTGGGGTCAGCCGAGGACTGGTTCCGGACGAGCGGATTACAAGGGGAAACGTGGACGGTATTCCGGAGAGAATTTCTGGACTTCTTCCTGCCCCCACGGTACTTCCAGAGGCTCGAAGACGAGATAAGGCTCAGATACCAGAAGTCGGGGGAACCTTACAAGGTGTATATGGTGGACATCAGGCTCATGATGCGTCGAGCGGGATATTCGGAGACCCAGGAGCTGGAACGAGTATACGAAAACCTTCTGCCGGAGTACCAGTTGTTCGTGAGACGAAACGATTTCCGAACGTTGCAGGAACTGACCGCTCTCGCCATAAATTATGAAGGGACGCGAGAGCGAGAGAGAGAGAGGGACCAGTGGAACTCCTACCAGGAACAGCGACAGCAACCCATCCCGAAGCCAAGGAATCCAGACACCCGAGCAACTGTGTGGATCCCACCCCACGAGGCACAAACATCACGCCAGAACAACGACACCCAACCATGTCCAGAGCAGCCGAGGATCAACGTACGGGACGCCTGCCGAAATTGTGGAATATCCGGACATTTCTCCAGAGAGTGCCGCAATCCGCGGATACAATTCTGTTGGAGCTGCGGGAAACAAGGAGTGCGCACAATCGATTGTTGCCAGAACCAGTCGTCGGGAAACGGACAGCCGCCCTCCCTGAAGCCAGACACAGCGGGGGCGCCGAGAACGAACGTCCGGAAGTAGCGGGAGTGCTACAACTCCACGGTGGCCGCATTACAGCCCGCGTAATCATTGAGGGTTACGGGGTGGCAGCTACCGTCGACACTGGAGCAACGAGGAGTTTCATTGGCTCACGGTTAGCCAAGAAACTCGGGAACTCCGGAAACAGGTGTACGGTAAAAACCGTGGTTGCCTTAGCGGACGGAAGCCGGAAAGAGCTCACGCAAGCTCTCTGGATGGATGTACAGATCGGATCCTCCTGTACAAAGGTCCAAATGTTAGAGTTGCCCGTCGTGCTGGACGATGTACTGCTCGGTTTGGACTTCCTGGGGGCCATCGACGCAGTTCTCATATGTGGAGGAGTGTCCTTACATCTAGGCACACGAGTAGCAAGTCACGTTCCATCCAGGGAGTTAGCAACAACACCGGATCTCAAAGACTCGGCAAAGGAGGCAGCAGCAGACTCGCAGGACATCAAGGAGGCCCCTACAGCAACATTGCGAAGTACAGTCGGCAAACGCGCGACTGTGACTTCCAGCAAGGAGACCCCTACAGCAGCATTTCGAAGTACAGTCGGCAAACGCGCGACTGTGACTTCCAGCAAGGAGACCCCTACAGCAGCATTTCGAAGTACAGTCGGCAAACGCGCGACTGTGACTTCCAGCAAGGAGACCCCTACAGCAGCATTGCGAAGTACAGTCGGCAAACGCGCGACTGTGACTTCCATCAAGGGGACCCCTACGGCAGCACCACGAAGTACAGTCGGCAACCGCGCGACTGTGACTTCCATTAAGGAGATCCCGGCGGCAGCACCACGAAGTACAGTCGGCAACCGCGCGACTGTGACTTCCATTAAGGAGATCCCGGCGGCAGCACCACGAAGTATAGTCGGCAACCGCGCGACTGTGACTTCACCCCAGGAAACCACGGTAACACAACAGACAACACCCGTGGAAGTTTACGAGGACAACATGGCCAGATTTTTGGGCCCGAAAGTGGAAGGAGCGATCGAGAAAAACCCGTTTCGACAGAAGGTGACTGGACTCGCTACAGTTGGGATGATGCCGACCGCAACAGGAGGAGGGGACCAACTAAACGTACCTCCCATCGCACCATGGGTCACGAAGTTTCTGGAAAACGAGCTGGCGCTGTTTGATAGCTTGTCCGGTGTCTCACGAATCACCGAACATGTGATCGTTCTGAAGGATGACCGGCCTATCAAGCAGCGCTACTACCCCAAGAACCCAGCCATGCTCAAGATCATCAACGAGCAGGTCGATGAGTTGCTGCGAGAAGGGTGTATCGAACCCTCGAAGAGCCCGCACAGTGCTCCAATCGTGTTGGTCGGAAAGAAGACAGGGGAGACGCGGATGTGCGTCGATTTCCGCCAGCTAAACGCGCGCTCGACACCCGATGCTTACCCACTTCCTCGGATCAACTCGATCTTGGAGAGACTGAGGAATGCTAAGTTCATCAGCACCCTGGATCTAAAAAGCGGTTACTGGCAGATCCCGATGGCAAAACAGAGCCGCGAGTGCACGGCTTTCACTGTACCTGGGCGAGGACTGTTCCAATGGAAAGTGATGCCTTTTGGCCTACATTCGGCGCCAGCGACGTTCCAACGCGCCTTGGATAGCGTTATAGGACCCGAGATGGAGCCACACGCTTTCGCCTATCTAGATGACATCATTGTCATCGGAACGTCGCTGGAGGAACACGTCCGTAACTTACGCGAAGTATTTCGGAGGTTGAGGGAAGCTAACCTCAGGCTAAACAAGAAGAAGTGCCATTTCTTCCAGCAAAAGATCGTGTACCTCGGCCACGTAGTCAGCGAGCAGGGGATACACACGGATCCGGACAAAGTGGTCGCCGTGCGTAATTTGAAACCTCCGACAAGCGCCAAAGAGTTGCGACGCTGTCTAGGGATAGCGTCCTGGTACCGCCGTTTCGTCCCAAATTTTGCAACCGTAGTGATGCCAATGTCGCAGTTACTACGAAAGGGCCGACGATGGGAGTGGACGAGTGAACAGCAGGAGGCGTTTGAGCAGCTAAAAGCGTTGCTAACAGAAGCGCCTGTCCTGGCGTGCCCCGACTTCACCAAAAAATTTGCACTACAGACGGATGCGAGCGACTATGGGATTGGAGGAGTCCTAACCCAAGACACAGACGAAGGAGAGCGGGTTATAGCCTACGTGAGCCGACGACTCATCAAGGCAGAGGAAAACTACTCCGCAACAGAGAAGGAGTGCCTGGCTATCATCTGGGCCATCCGTAAGCTGCGATGCTACCTGGAGGGGTATCGATTTGATGTGGTGACCGATCATTTAGCCTTAAAATGGCTAAATACGATCGAAAACCCAACTGGGAGGATCGCTCGTTGGGCACTGGAGCTCCAGCAATACCAGTTCGACGTCCATTACCGGAAGGGAAACCAGAACATCGTGGCAGACGCACTCTCCAGGCAGCCAACAGAAGCTCTGTGTCATGTGATGGAGGAATCAACTGAGTGTCTTTGGTTAAAAAGGCGAAGACGGGAGATACGGGAGAACCCGGAGAAGTACCCGGATTACACCATCCAGAACGGACAGTTGTACCGACATGTAGGGCTGAGACAGGACGGCGAGGAGTACGTACCCTGGAAATTGTGCGTAGGGAGCGAATCACGAAGCAGAGTGTTACAGGAGTGCCACGATGCTCCAACCGCAGGACACTTGGGGATCCGCAAAACCACGACGAGGGTAGCACAGCGGTATTACTGGCCAGGGATGTTTCGTGACGTCGCACGATACGTGAAACGATGTATCACCTGCCAGAAATACAAGGCGGAACAACTCAAGCCGACGGGAAGGATGTTAACACGAAGGACACAGCAACCGTTTGACACCCTCTGCGCCGATTTCGTGGGCCCGCTGCCAAGATCAAAACAAGGCAACACGATGCTCCTTGTGTTCTTCGACCTATTTTCTAAGTGGGTAGAGTTGGTACCACTACGAAAGGCTACAACTACACACTTAGAGAAAGCATTTCGCGAGAGGATCCTCAGCCGTTTCGGAGTTCCACGCACATTCGTGTGCGATAATGGGACCCAGTTCACTAGCCGCGCGTTCAAGGGCTTCTGCAAGCGACTAGGGATGGAGTTGGAACACACAGCACCCTACAGTCCCCAGCAGAACCCAACGGAGCGCGCGAATAGGACGGTGAAGACGATGATCGCACAATTCATCGAGGGACCTCAGCATACGTGGGATGTCCTGTTGCCAGAGATCTCCTTGGCAATTAACAGTAGTGTCTCCGACACTACTGGGTTCAGTCCGGCGTTCCTGACACAGGGTCGCGAGCCGCGCCTACCCAGAGGCCTATATGAGGAGGTGACACCAGGAACGGGCAAAGAAGACCAAGATCCGGCAGGCCGAGCAAAACAACTGCAGCAGCTTTATCAGTTGGCGCGAGAAAATGCGCAACGGGCTTCAGCCGAGCAGAGCCGCCATTATAATCTTCGCCGGAGGGACTGGAGACCTTCCCTGGGAGACTCAGTGCTATTGCGACAGCATGTGCTATCCAAAGCAGCTGAGGGATTCGCAGCGAAGCTAGCTCCAAAGTACGAGGGTCCGTACAAACTGGTGCGTTTCCTCTCGCACAACATAGCCCGTCTGCAGCTGCAAGGAACCCAAGAACGACGCACAGCCAACATCGCCGACCTCAAACCGTTCCAACCGGCCGGGGACGACGAGGAGAAACCTATAAAAGAATAAGCCAGGGCCATCATTAGAATTTACAAATTGTTAACCGCAAGCACTGTTTCGTAGGGCATAGAGGGGTAGCATAGCAACAAGAGTACCCAACTTGACCGTGCTTATACCCCCCACAGACAATGGAGAACGACGGCCGCCTACCCCGACACCAGCGCCAGCAGCAGGTGGAAGAGTGGCTCAACGAGCTGAGGCTAAACGAACGCCAAGAAGAACGGCCTGACGTCATCATGGTCAGCGACTCCGACGACGACATGAGCTCAGAGAGCCGCCAGGAAGACGAAGTCTCCGACGACGACATGAGCTCAGAGAGCCGCCAGGAAGACGAAGTCGAATCCGACGACATGAGCACAGAGCGTCGCCAGGAAGACGAAGTTAACTCCGACGACATGAGCACAGAGCACCGTTATGAGGACGAAGTCGACTCCGACGACGCGAGCACAGTATTCTTCCCCGTGACCATGCATCCAGTCGTGTCCTCCACCACGCACACCGTACCCGAAATCACACGGCCCCGGGTGTTGTCCGACCAGAATGGGGTATCCACAACCCAGCCTGGACGAGCACTAAGGTGGGTAGCACCATCACCAGAAGAGTGCGAGGCAGCCGCAGAACTACTGGCGACGCTAAAACCCGCAGACGTGCTGCAGGACTGGGAGATAGCCTTACACTTGCCGCTGGAGGAAGTAGAGAGCATGCTGGGAGCACCGGGCAGTGTGGACGAGATAAACAACGCGTTGTTCGCACCCCAGGAGGACTGGCAGGAAGCTCCGCCAGACTGGCGGGTAGCAACTCCAGGACGACGACTACCGGAGACGCTGATGGAGCAAATCCTATACCGGCAGAGACTAGGGGTCCACCGCCGTATCCGTTTTGCTCTTCACGAGGACGGGGCGACGTTCCGTGTCATGATGGGCACAGGAGGACGTGTGTCAGTGGTCTTCCACTGGCATAGTAAGGGGGGGGTGTGAGGACTCACATTTTGAGCCCCACAAATAGGGTAGGATAAGAAAACGTATAAAGAAATGGAGTCATAGATTTAGGGCAATGGAGCCACTCTTAAATAAGGAATTTGTTATTAGATATTATAAGGCAATGGAGCCACTCTTAAATAGTGAGTTGTTACTAGATAGTGTAAGGCAATGAAGCCAGTAGAGGAAAACCGATACGCCCCATAACAATAATTATAGGGTATATAGACTCGCTCACCGAAAACCCACCACCGTTTACATACCTAAGACAGGAGTAAGCGAGATAGCAGCGACCGACCAACCAGTGCGAACGGAGCAGCAACTATGAGCGCAAGTAAAAGAGCGGCGCTCTCACACACACACAAGCGCACACTTGAGCGGCCCACGCAACAGTAGAAGAGAACGCACGCACATGAGCGAAAAACAAGAGCGACGCGCTCAACGCCGACATCCGCACATGAGCACGAGAGAGGGAACGCAGGCGCACGCACACAACCATGCGCGCATGAGCGACCGACTCAACGACGTGCACACTGAGAGAGCGAGAGTAGGTCACTCAAACGGCAGTGCATGCACTCACGCACTCAGAACGAAAGGCAGAGGAAGCAACAGTGGCCTTTGAGTGAAACCGGCAAAATGCAGCTGAGCGCCGGCAAAGCAGATGATCAAGGATAGAGAAGTCGAGCAGTGACCCTGAAAGCGAACAGTTGTGAGGGGAGAAAAAGTGCCGAAAAAGTGACGAGACGTGCAAGTGCCAACAGGAAAAACAGAGAAGTGCCAAAGACGACGAGTTTCACAGGAGCAAGAGACAGCCACGACACCAAGGAAGAAAACAAGGAAGATCCAACGAAAGGAACAAGAAGAACACGGAGAGACGATTTTATATTCAGCCAACAGACAAAACAAGGTGAGCGAGCCACACCGTGGCCTAAGGCAGGGAAACGCAAGTCCTAAGGGAAGTTAGAAAAACAGTGTGCGGTGCTAGGCAGGGTCATAGGACTTTAGGAATATAAAATTGTAAATAAATGTTAACGAAAAAAAAACTGAAAATAAATAAAAAGAAAACGAAAGAAAAAACAAACCTCAGCAGTGCAGTGTGTTACAAATTGTTATGAGTGGAAATAAGGCCACGGTACTTGGTGCGAGAGCCCCAGTTGAGAGAGGGCAAAACCACTCAAACTGGAGGCGCTCGCATACAGGGTGACTTTTTTATGTCGCCCAACCGTGGATTAGTGTAATATTGGCTGTGAGTTTTGTTCTGCATGTTATTTAAGCGTAGTGTTTTTCGGCAGGTGTGTGTGTAATTGTGTATGGGTGGGCGTAGAGGTGTGTAGTTGTGGAAAGTCAGCAAATATCGGTGCAGGAGAGTAATGCATGTCTGTGTGTTCTCACTGTGCTGAAGTTTTCACTGGTGCGACGACGGTCAACACCCATCGCATACAGTGAAGCTTCTAGTACAGCCGCAGGGCGAAAGTCTCAAAGCTGGCGGTCAACATCCCGGCCCTGAGACTCTCAAACTGTAAAGAGAACATTCGGTATGCAGTATTTTCTCTGTGTCTGACTGCTGACGGACCACACCAGTCTGCACCTCGCCTTTGAGTCGGCTTCGCCGCTCGAATAGCATTTACCCATCCCCCCTCGTGACCTAGACATATACCACCCCCTCGTCCAGGGTCTCAGCACCAATACAAATGTCTTGTAACGGTAGCCCTGGCGCGATTGAGCCCACCTCAGCCCTAGAACGCTACCTTACAACCAAAAGCAAAGCAAGATAATTTCAGCTCACTGAAGTACCCCATTGAGGTATAAATCTATAAAATAATAGCAGAAAAGTTATGCAAACACAAACCTTTTTTTATAGAGGAGACAGAGCTTCATTGGCGAGAGTTTTCACATGTGAGGAGGCGAGTGTGTGTAGATGTGTATGTGTGTGTTGGTATGTGTGAGTGTGTGTGTATGTGTGTGTATTTGTATGAGTGAACACACTTGACTAACGCATTCTCGCTTATTCAGCTGTCACTTTTTTCCACAAATAATGAAAATTAGCATATGTTGGAATAGAAATGCGAACAGATCTGCATTATGCAGTTGATATACATATTATACAGATGTAGTTATAGTATGCATAGGTGCAATGGTGCATAAATTATTGTTTTTTTGCCTGACAGTGTGTAATTAATTAGCTGCAAATTAGATGCTGATACAAGCATCATCGACAACGTTTGAAAATAATCATAAACCTGCAAGGATTTTTGTGCCTACTCGCGTTAATTAACTTTTGCAACAAGTACACTCGAAATGGGCGTGGCACTTGGATAGCTACAAATAAAAATCACTCCTCTCCTTCTCACTCTCTCTGTCTATCTCTCTTTGATTTTAATACGCGTTTCTCGCTTTGTTCTTGCCACTTGCAGCTCCATAGAAACTTTGCGTGCAGAAACGCCCGAGGAATTCTATGCGCCGAAAGAGTCTGACAAACTGGACGCCCGCCCCGATGACAGCCAGCTCAATGCAATACACGAGGCAACAGCAGCGGCAGCAGGAGGAGTAGAAGCCTCCGCTAGGGAAGGAGGAGCTGCAGAGAAGCAACTGAAATTCAGGCAAGAGATTCACGCTCTAGCCCTGGAGGGGGGCGATGTGGCACGCGGCTACTGTTCGTGCGACGAGCAGTGGACAAACTCATCGTCGCCCACATCCACAACCACATCGGCGACAATGTCGCCAACGCTGACGACGACCGGAAGTGCCAACGCCAAAACCGTCGGCAGCGGCAGCGGCAACGGAAACGGAATTGTGCGAATGGCGGCGGCACTGAAGCAGCGCAACGCTGCCGGGGCACGCCTCAAGCAGCAGCATCATGTGCGCTTCTCCGACGAGAAGAACTTCTCGGACTAGAACGGCCGAAAGTACTCGTAAACTACTAGACTGCACATAATCTCTCTGTTTAGACTTAAGCGAAATTTTCATAGGCTAAGGCGGCGAACGGGGCGAATACTCAATATGCCAATTTGGCATTAAGTTGTTGTTAAGTGAGAATCGTAGCTAAAATTCATAGATCGTAAGCTCTGTATATAGTAGTCTGAAATGTTAGTCAATGTCGGTGTTTAGCGAATCGAAAATGGTTTTTGTGTGCGTGTATAACAGTGTGTGTGCAAGTGTAATACTGCCTTGGTATAACAGTATAGCAGACTAACAGAATATCACAAGATTATATGCTAGTTTGACTGTATAACAGTATGTATAACAGTATAACAGACTAACATATGATTGTTCGATCGTACGAATGTGTGCTAGTATGAGTGTATAACAGTATAACAGACTAACGCAATTGTACGATCGTCTATATGGCTGTATACCAGTTTGCTAGTTAGACCATGTGACAGTTGTTAGTATAACAGTGTGAGAGTCTGGCAGTATAACAGTAGCAGCATACATAAATGATAGTGTGGCTGTATAACAGTATTACAGTAAGACCATATGACAGATGTTAGTATGACAGTTCGCCAGTATAACAGCATAAAAACAAAGGTCTGAACGTCAGTACAATATAACAAAGTATGGTCAGAATATCAAATCATTGAAACGACTGTATAACAGAACAACCTAGAAGATTGACAGCATTACAGTGCAGCAATCTGAATTTGTATAACTGTGTAACACCTCAACATACATATGTACGAAATTGTAAGCATGATGTGGTCATATAACAGTTTGCAATTACGAAAGGATAACAGTATGAAGAACGAGCTGTATGACTGTATGAAAGTATGAATGTAAAGAATTTTACCAGTATAATAAATCAGAGAGACAGCATGAAAATATAACAGTGTGTGTATGAAAGTATAACAGTGTGTGTGTGCTAGATTCCGATATAGATTCAACCATAATTTCATTCGTTTAAGTGTAGCACACATTTTTTCTACCACTCGCAAATGTAGTTAATACTAATAATTGATATAGTACATAATATAACAGCTCATGGGGAGAATACCGTAATATCTTTCTAACTAAATGTGTCAATAACTTGACGACAGAGATTAGCAGAAACATATGTATTATAACATATAATATATTGGCATCCAACGGTGTATATAGTAATTTGTTAAGCAGATGCCGTAATCCCTCTAAAAGCAAAAAAAAACAAAAACTATTTAACGAATTCGAAAAAAGGAAAAGTATTCCGAATGCAAATACAATGAGAAAAACTAATAACAATGTGGTATTATTTACTTTAAGTAAGAACCCAATAAAAAATAAATCAACAACACGAACAAAATGTAATTCAAGTGTAAAACAATGGCTCAAAATAAATTGCATAAAAGTAAACAATAATCCAATTATAATGAAAATCGTATAGCGAATTATTGAAAATGAGAAAGAAAGAAAGAAGAAAAAAAACCTGTGCTAAAACCAATTAATCAGTTCGACTGTGTGCGTGCAATAAATAATAATGGTATATTTTCACAATTTGTTAACTTTTTAATTGCATTAAATCACAGACAACACACATTTACAAGTACACAAAGATCTTTCCGAGTCAATAAGTCAGAGCAACACACAGATAATTTATCTAAAATAACAAAAAAACAAGGTTGGAAATTTCAACTTAAATTGAAACTGTTATAACCGTTAACCTATTGCATTTAAATTTCCGCATTTCTGATATTTTAGTATTATTTATAAGCTGTAAATTAAGTTCAGGAATTTTGCAAATTTTTCAACTGCAAAAAAAACATTGCACAAATTTTTCCATTTTGCATAATTTGTTGGAGTTTTTGTTTTGAAAAAAGGGCAGACAGAAAACTATATAAGTCTATAAAATGTATTTATGGCAAAGTTTATAATCGTCTAGTTAAAGATACGAAATATAAAAAACAAAATAGGTCATAATAAAGAAGAGGAGAAGGAGGCGAAAATGAAATGCATCAAATTAAAAAAAATAAACAAGTAAAACTAAAAATAAAGAAAATTATTAAATGACGAATGTTGGTTTTACTCTTGCTGGGAAATACTATGCATATTTATATATACTTTATATATAGTAGTTATGTATTCTTGGTCAGCATCAATAGTTGAATTGATAAGGTTATTTCCGTCTGTTTTTGAGCTCTGTAGTTGTATTGATATAACTTTTGTGATATGCCTTACCTATAAAACTATATATTCTTGCAATCCTCTTAGTATATGCAACTATATCTATATATTATACATTCTCGATCCTTCTAAAGTTCCCCAACATACTTTAATCCCTTTAGCCACATCTAATCAAAGTGCTCAGTGATTTGTTTGCTTCATGTAACTCGACTTGAGGATGTCTTCATCATCATCGACACATCGTAATTGTGCAGGAGGAGCAGTGCAAAGTAATGGATGTGTAAGGGAGGCGCAAGGGTCTGTGGGCGTGGCTATAGACCGTCGTGGGCTACTAACAGCTAATAAAGACTGCAAATCCATCGCTTACCGCGTCCTGCCTGCGCTGTGAGATTTTATTTCAAATGCTTTCGCTTGTATATTTTTCCCTCTCCCTCTCTCTCTCTCTTCCCATCTCTCCATCTCTCTCTTGCTGCCTCATATTTCTCTTTGTTGTTGCTGTCTGTTTTTTCTTGCCCGTTTTAATGGTCGCTTTTTATGGTCGCGCGTCGCAGTAGCAGCCCGTTCCCAGGCAGCGGTTATTAAATAAAGTTTTATGGGCCGCAATAAAATGCTTTTGCCCCTTGGCTTATTCGCAATCCATGAGGAGGGAGAAAGGGTAAAGAGAATGGTAAAAGAGGAAAGAGGCAAAAGCAGGCAGAGCCGATTTCAAGGCTACCATTTCTGGTGATTTTAAATTGTTATCGAGCGCGCCTGGCATCGGCAACACATTCATCACAATTTGCGCATATTATCTACCCCTGCACTGTCCCCTGCACTTGCCCACACCACCCCCCCCCCCTTCTTGCCACACCCCTGGGCGTGTTGCCGGCTGCAGCTTGTTGATGTTTGGCGAAAACTATTCCAATTAACTTGGCAGCAAGTAAAAAACCGTTAGAACACACACACACAAAGTGCCCCGCGGCCATTTTGTTGCCTTCGCCTCGCCGCATTGTTGTCTTTGTCCACTCTCTCTCTCTCTCCCTCTCTCTCATCTCTCTCTATCTCTCTCTTTCTCTACCCCCTCGTAACCAACATTTTGTTGCAACATGTTTTTTGCTGTTGCTGTTGTTGTCAAACTTCAAGTTGCCAAAGCGAAAGTTTTGTGCGCAAATTGCATTACATATTTAAATTTACACACACACACATGCAAATGCACACTGATGCATGTATGTGCCTGTCCGTGTGTGCTTGCAGGCATAATTAATTTAAAATTAAACACACTCCAAATATGTTAAACCATATTAATGAGAAACAGAACAAGAAACATGAGCACGCTGAGAGTTGAGAGCGGAAATATATCCAGATATATGCACAGTATATACAGTTAACTACAGTGTATAATATATATGCAAGAGTTCCTGATTATGTTTCCGCAACATCATTAAAATTTGTTTGCATTTTCATAACCATTTTCCTTACTTTGTTTTGTTTAATAGTGTAATTACACATGTTCAACAGTGTACCAAAGTTTCCCAAGTTAACGAAGCATTGTTTAATGTTTACCTTCGGCACCTTTCATAATCGAATGAGTTCTCCCGTTTTATTAGCCAAAATACCATAAACAAAAAACAGTGCAATTTTTCGTATACACAAAGTAAACTTTTTAAAATATAGGAACATTTTTCTCTAGCTATAAAACATTTAAAACGAGAAAAGTACTTTACTTCAGGCATTACATTTATCTCAAATTAAAGTTGGGAACGTGAAAAAATTAAATGGGCTACAGCTGTAAAGCGATGAGCTTTTTTAAAGAACCTACGAATTTGCATACTAAAGAGCCTTCAAAGTAAAAAAAAAGTTAATATGGTTATATTTCTGATAGTTCAAGAATATATACTGTCACTTTAAGCTTCAACAGGGTTCAACTTTAGATAAAAAATCACCTGCTCATTCTCCACCTCCTTCTACAGCTCCAAACCCCCTCCCCGTTCCCTTTACAGATTCCTTTCCCCATTTAGCAATAACCCCAGGGATAATGTACTTGGTTGGGGACGCTTACGGGAATTGTGCATATTAGTTGAAAATGTTCACTTTTTATGGCAAACTAAATGCGAAAAATGTGTTAGCACTGGACAGAGTTGGCAGATAGAGCGAGATAGAGGAGTGAGAGGGAGGGAGACAAGCAGAGTTGTCACTTGCTGCCTTTTGATTGTAAATGTTTTATTGTTGAGAATTTTCCCAAATTACTTTTAACGAGAATTATGCAAAAACATCGTCGACGTTGTAAAATGAGGCACATAAAAACTTGATGACAGGTGTAGCAAATTATGATTATTATTTTAAATACCTGCCACGCCCCGTTCGCACCCCACACAGCCCACACACACATAAAGCCTTCAATTCACCTTTTTGAGCCCTTTTTACGCGCTCATTCTCCTTCTTCCGCTCCCTTCTGTGCGCAATTTCGTTATCTGCTTTTTGTGCTATAATAAAAAGTTGCTCTACATGGGCTAAAAAGTTCACATTCAGATTTATACCGAGATATTAAAAGTACAAACAGTTGCAGACATTATAATCGTAGATCAAATGTTGATTTTTAAATGGTGCAAATAGTTTAATAATTACATAGTAATGAACATTTGATATTAGAATGCTTAACACAATTAATCTGAGATTTGCAGAGTTTTGTTTGCGATATACTAAAATATACTTAACAACAACATTAATAATAAAGCAACAACTATTCAATATGCCAGATGGATTTAGTTAAGTTATGTATGGTAATCTATAATATGTTTTCTGAATATATGTTTATATATAATATATGTTTTCTGTATAAATGCAATTTGATGCATAATGAATTTATAGAAATTTCTACAGACGGAATCAAAAGAATTAAATGAACTTTGTTTATTATTTATACATTATTATTATATACAACATATATTCTTAAACAGATGTAAGTACGTGTATACTTTACACTAATTCTTCTTCGATAACTCACCCTTTTTATTATTAAATATGCCAACTTATTTAACAAATTCTTGTGCTCAATTTGTGCTGCTGCGACTCATTAAGTTTGCAGCTTGAACGCAAACAAGGCTGGCAGTTTTCCGCTTTTCCACACTCTCCACACGTGGGTAGACTACGCTAGCTCATAAAAGTCAAAAGTTGCCAACAACAAGAGCAACAACAACAACAGCAGCTGAAGGTGTAAAATCGTTTATATTCTCACGGCTTACATGACGTATGCGTAATTTATGTCGTAGCTTTTTGCGTCGACTTAGGCAGCAGGGGAAAGGGGTTGAGGAGGGGAGGAGGTGTGTGTGTCAGGTGTGTGCGGGTCACATAAGCGGTTTAATATTTCGAAACTTTTGCGCAAATTTGATGAATGCCAGCACATTCTTTTTTACGGTTATGGGAACCTTCTAAAGAATACACTGGAAAATGGGGGAAAATGGGTCCCCACAGTGCGCAGTTTTCCATCTTGGCATTGAGTTCAAGGCAGCAGCAGCAGGTGGCCGATCAGAATGAAGTAAATTTATGAACTGCATGTGCTCAGGTGTATTTTCCGAACTAATGTTTGGTGTGCTAAAAAGATGTCATAAAGTGCTATAAAGAGCTCGGAGGTTTTCAATTGTACTTGAACATAATGTTCCTTATTTCCTTAAATTATTTTAAAGATCACTAAAGCATGCAACATTATAAAATAAAATATAAATTACATAGTTATACTGTTATACGCTGTTCTTATTGGAAAACAATCAGCTTGGCATTGTAAATTGCTATAAATCGCGATAAAAACGTCACGATTTTGTTTTTGAATTTGTAAATTATATTTTTTATTTCTGTTTCAACTTCTACATATACACTCATGCAAATAATGATAATATTTTAAGTTTATTTATTTATTTTGATTGCGCCTTTTGTCGTTCAATTAGCGCCACCTGTCGTAATAGGTTTGAAACAAGAAATAGTGCTTTCCTTCATAAAAAGAATTTGTTGTATTCTTCACATTATGATTTTTATTGTATGATATTTATTTATATATTTATTTTAATAATAAATACTTAATTCCATACATATGTGAATATTTCTAAACAAATTTCTCTACTTAAGCGTTGATATAAACTAAAGCTTTTTTTCACTCCAGCAAAACGGGCACACTTCATCAAAAAAGCTTCTGCTTGGGGTGACCATCTTTCTTGACATCTTTAACTGTATGTTTTGCTTTGCCTAATTTCAATAACAAAAACATGTCGAGCAGTAAATTTAAAAGCAATAAAGCAAAGTTTATTCCAAATTTAACAATAAATGTTATTAAATGTAATCAATCTAAATAAATTCAATACAAATGCCTACAATTTAAAAGGCCCGCCAAATGAGCAAGTAGCAACAGCGTTGCCACATGTGTATAATGTAAAAAACAAAGGTTTATTGTTTTTTTAAGCATATTAATGATGTTGTCGGTATAATAATATTATAAGATTTTTTTAAATTTATAAAAAACATTGTATATAACTGATCAAAGCAAAGTTATAATGGTATTTAGAATTCCGACCAGGGCTGCCATAAAAACGCATTTAGTGTATTTTTACGCGTTTTTGGTATTTCTTGCGTACTGCGTGCCGTGTGACGTTACGGCCCAGAGTTGCCACTACGATTCAGTTTGCTAGAGACATTCGTAGTGTGAACATACGGTCGTATGTTGAAATTAGCAACAATTTAATTTTGTGCTAAACACTTGGCAACTCAAAATACACACATATATATAGTATATATATTAGTATATACATACATATAAACACACTTATGCAGTTGCAGTGCATATAAGCAACAACAACAACAAATCAGTTGGAGTAAAACTGCAAAGCGTGCCGAGAGAAGAAACAAGTGTAAAATGTAGCAAAAAACGAAAATAATACAAAATAATATTTGGCTGTGTGCGTGAGTGACAACGGGCTTAGCGGGCTAAGCACAATAGCGCGAGTAATTAAATGCAGTAAATAATTCTAAATATTGAATTAATAAGTAATTATTATAATAATAATAACAACAACAATAAGAAAATCGAACCGAGGTAGCAAAAAGCGAAATGCGCGTGTGAGAGAGCGAGGTAGAGCGAGAAAGAGAGCCAAGAAATTCAGGCAAACGACAAACACACACACACATGCACGCACGCACTGTTATATGCATGCGGACATACATACAAACACACCACACACACGTGCCAATGCTGCCAACGTCGCGTCGTCGTCGCGCCGTCTGTTTGTGTGCCTTGAGTCTCTCACTCGAGTGCTTGCCTGTGTGCGTTAGTGTGTGTGTGTGCCTCTGCCAGTGCGAGTGTGTTGTGTCGAGAGTGTGTCTTTGCTACGCGTAATCAAACGTAAAAATTCTCAGTGTATGCGAGTGTATGTGGGCGAACATTTAATTTTTGAAACAAATTGCATGTTTAATGCTTGTCGCATTTCGTCGAGAGCATTTCGTTAGCCGCTGCTGAGTTGGCAACACTGTTAAAAGAGCGCTAACACGTACAAACACACACACATACACTTGCAAGCAAGCCTCGTCGCTCTCTCTCTCTCTCACTCGTTCAATCTCTCTCTCGCATGTTCGTCGCTCATTTCAATTTTCCTCAATGAATGAAAATTTTTCACGGTAAAGTGGTCGCGCTGCGTCAGTCGCAGTCGTGTTGTTTTGCCGTTTACGCGACGCAGCAGCAGCAGCGCTTCAAACAAATAAATAACAAATACAAAAATTCAATAAAAAATCGAGTAGATTAATTGTAAAGTACAACAAACACACAAACAAATGTAAATACTTATTTGTGTTACATGTGCAGTGCGGAAGAGTTAAAAAATTGTTAAATCATTCTCAGTGCCCGTTCAACAACAACAACAAGTAATTCTTTGGCATTTTGCATAACAAAAACTACAAAGCAAGCAGCCCCTGGGCAAAAATAATAACACGAGTGACAAAAAAAATACACACAAACACACACACAACACACACATAGAGACTTACAAAAGTATACGCAGCCAGCAGAGAAGCAGCAGCAGCCGCAGACGGAGACGGACACGGACGCCTACGTCAATAGCAAAACGGTAAGCGCAAATTCTCACTCACAACACACTCTCTCTCTCTCACTCTCTGTGTGTCGCCACCCCCTCTTCTGCTAACATGTGTCATGGGTCTTGTTGTGTGTTTGCCAATTGGAAAATTTCTTGATTCTTTGTTTTTCAACATGCGAAAATATTCTTACTCACACACACAGACACACACACACAATACAACTTACACTTGCTTTTTACGTCGACTGAGGCAGAGCGGCTTCGGCAGCGGCATTCGCTTCATTCATCTCTACAGCACGACGACAACACACCACACAACACACAGACACAAACATACACACTCACACAAACAGGCAGAGACAAGCACACGCACGCTAAGGCACAAGTAAATAGTGATACTCGTGCTCTCTCTCTCTCTCGTTGTCATTCTCTTTCTACCTTCAATAGAGTGACCATAGTATACAATCTGCTTTGTGTTGTAGCTGGTCAGGCTAAAAAGAACTAAACTCAGCTCTGTTGCTATTCAGACTTTTTCAATTGTTGTTGTTGTTATTATTATTGTTGTTGCTACAATATTATCATACAAATTATACTGACAATACTAATTTTCATTGCTTTGTTGTTGTCTCTGCTATTATTAAACATATATTCTCCTTTTTTTACAAAAAGAAAAAAAAAAAACCACAAAAGCATGACAATAAAACTGAAACAACGCTTTGATTATTTACATCTATTTATGAGTTCGTTGTGCGAGTGAATTTCCGTTTAGATTTTGGGAAAATCCATAGATTTTTTAATGATGTTCTTTATTATCAAAAAAAGGTTAATAAGAGCACATGACATATTAAATTAAATGCTAACATATAGAATTAAATATATATAATATAAAAGACATACGCCGATTCCTATAGATGAGTCGAACTCACAGTTCTAAGCAGGGCTGCCAAGTTAGCCTTTTTCTGGACAAATCTGACCTTTTATTTTTTCGTCTAGCCTGAAAAATTGATGAATCTTACTGTCCTTAAATCCATTTTCAACATATACAGAACAATTAGAACATTACAGATCAAGCATAAATAATTAACATGAATTTACCAATTTATGATATTTAGCCATTTTTAAATATAAACCTATTGTCTTGTTTTTTTTTAATAATTAAATCATTTTTAATTAAAGTGTTATGCAAATGTATTTTGTACCACTGTCAATTGTGGATTGTTCAATAGCCCACGCACCACTGTACGCACAACGTACAAGTTCTTGCACGTGCATGTGCTTGTGTCTGCCAGTATGTGTACTACGTGTGTGTGTGTGTGTGTGCAAGTGTTTGTATAATTAGCACTCACTCACAGCAAGCGCTGCAACTGCTGCTGCTGCAACTGCTGCGCCTTTTCACCCACTCCCTTCTCTCTCTCTGCCTCTCTTTCTCTTCTAATTTACATTTGATTGTGCGTGAGCGATAATTACCAGCAAATTACCAAACGCACTTAGCAACTGCAACAAAAGCAACAACAACAACAATGACTGTGAGTCGTCGATAGCGACAGCACAATGCAGCAGTGTGCGTGTATGTGTGTGTGTGTAAAAAGGAGAAGGCAACGCGTGCTCAATTGACATTTATTATATGAGTTGAGTTGAGTTGAGTTTTTGTCTCAATTAATTCTATTCGTATCTCTCTGTAATTATTTTGATTGACTCTCTTTACTCATTGTGCTCGTTTACCCTGTGATAATTGACTGTGCACTGGGTGTAACTTTTGTTTGGCAATGCAAAAAAAAAGAAAACAATAAACAAATACAATAAAAAATAACAATAACAATAGCAACAATTTGCCACTTGCGCTGCTGCATTGAAATTGTTTGTAATTAGAGAACATTCGCAGTGGTCGAGTTTCTAGGAATTTTAATGAAGCCCGCAAAAACTGTTTGTTTCACATAAACACAATTGGCACACTCACACACACACACAGGCTCGTTTACTCACACACTCGCACACCCAGATAACACACATGAAACAATTTCCAGACACGACAGCGACACTCAGCGCAATCGCCGATGTCGCGTTGCACAAAAAAAAGAGGAAAAAAAACGAGAATGAAAAGAAGGAAAAAAATAAATAACATGAAATAAATAAATAACTATAAAAAACATTCACGATATTTGCTTACATTTATTTACACTTGAGCAGGGAGAGAGCACAGCAGGAAGGAGGAGGAAGTGGCAAGAATTCAACTTCGAAATACTCTCGTACGTTGATTGTTTATAAATGTACAATATAATACACACATACAGACACATATACAATCCCCATATATGTACAATATATTCAATTGTTTTTGTAGTTTGCAACGCAATGTTTTCATTAGCTTTATTATACGCTGCACGTTTCTCTTTAGTTCTTTGTTTTCCTTTTTGCTAATGGGACCTTTTAAGGCAGGACAAGTGTGTACAGTGAGAGAAACTGGTTGATTCTAGTTGGTTCTTTGAAGCGATTGAAGTTGAAGAATGCATATGCGGAAAGTTTCTTTAAATCTTTGCTGTTTAATATATTTTATAAACTGATTTATGTCTAAAAACAATTATCATTCGTACATGAGATTGTTTACCAAAGTTTTGACAGTTTTAGTTGATAATTCAGAATAAGATTAATCTTCAGTCTTCAAGGCTACCTCAGGTCTGTCTTGCTGGACTTACATGTCTACATTTTATTTTCAAATGTCTGGCATAATCTTCTCTGTTTACATTGCCAACACACGAGATCATTAAAGTTTAAAAGCCACACACGCAAACACACACACCTAGCTTCAATATCAATCCATCAAAAAAAGAGGAGGAGGGGAGAAGGGTTGAGGGGAAAACTTGAAATTGCCTAAATCCGAGGTAAAACAAGATCGTGTGGAGCATTTAATGCTCAAATAAAACCCGCCAGCTCAGCCCCAGACCCAGACAGACCAGGCCAGACCAAGAAAGAGAAGAAGCGATGCCAAAGATCCGAAACATAAACACAAAATGAAAAGAAAAGCATATGTAATGGTCTTATGGGCACTGGGCAATGTTGTTGTTGTCGTTGTTGCTGCTGCTACTGCTGTTCGAGACTACAAACAAAAACTTCATCCATGTTCGTGTCCAAATGCCCATGGCATCATATGGCCAAAGGCAGCAGCAGCAACAACAACCAGATTGATACACAGAAGACGCAAGAGAAGAGAGAAGAACAGACAGACAGAGAGACAGAAGCAACAGCGGAGCCGACAGTAAATCAACTAAATGATGCATTCTGAAAGCAGCAGCAGCAAAGTAATGGGGTATATTCACTGTAGAGTTCAGCTGAGAAGTTATAATACGATTAAAATTTTAGCTTGGAGATTATAACAGACGCAGGTCTTTAAACGTTATAAACTTATAGATGTTATTACATAGATTAGATTCAGCTGGCCCCGTCTAACTTCTTTTATCTATATTTTCTCTATATCTCTTGGAAAATCCAGTTAGTTTCTTCCTATGTCATGAGCTACTATTTTAAAATGTAAAGTTATAATGTCATATTCCGTCTCTTTGTACAATTTATAAATCATAACCAAAACCAAACTTAACAACCTGTCGCTTATTGCTCTCACACACTCACTCAAACCAACTAGCGGCAATTTGTAGGTTATGTTTACAATATTTCCCTTAATAATCGATAAAAAAGAGCCATAGACTCTTTGAAATGTTTATGCTTATACTTCATACTCTTGTGTGTTTTACTTTTCTAGGATATTTTACATTTCGTTATGCCATTGTGCGTTTGTTTACTTGCAAACTTCTGCTTGAATATCATTTGCAATGTCTGTCTGTGCTAAGAAAAGCGAAAGATCTCGCAGGCATCTCCTGCCTGGCTGCCGCTGGCATTTGGTGGGGGCTGCCATAGTCTGCAAGTCTGATCTGTTGTACGACGACGCTGCATTGTGTGCGGATGGCAACAGCAACCAGAAGCAGCACCAGCAGCAGCAAGAGCAACAACAATAAAAGCAGCGCAGAGACTCGATAAGCAGCAGCGCAGCGACGGCTGCGTCGCGTATACGCCGCGTAGTGTTTTGTGCTTGTCTGCTGCGGGCTTACATACAAGAGAACACGCGTGTGTGTGTGTGCTTTACTACATACTACATATATTATGTACTACGTTTAACACCAGTAGCTGTCTGACAGCTTGGCTGCTGCCGACGACGACGACGACGTCTCGCTGTTGTTGGTGTTGCTGCTGCTGCTGTTGTTGCTGCTGCTGTTGTTGCTGTTGCTGCTGTGGCTGTTGTTGTTGATTTTTTTGTATTTATTTATTTTATGGTGGCTTTTTGTTCGATTTTTTTCTTATTTTTTGAAGTTCAAGAATATGAAAAGCAAAACGCGTAAAATGAACTAAACGGAGAAAAAAAAGGTAGCCGATTATAGTATAGTATAGTAGTGTATGAGTGTGTGTTTCTGTGATGTTGCCAAGGCATTGGTATGTGTACTGTGCACACACACACGCACACACACTGCCTCTCGCACTTCTTTTGCTTGGTGCTTTTCTTCCTCGTGGCTGCTGTTGTTGCTGCCTTGTCTCGTCTTCTTCTCTTGGCTTCTTTGGACATTTTGTTGGGTTTTGTGTGCTGCACACACACACACACACAAACTGAAACTGACAGACTCTCACACACATACACACAATCATGATTGTGTGTAAGTTTGAACCGGTTTCACATTGCGTTAGTTGCTCTTTCTGTCGCTCCTGTCGTGTTCTTGTTGTTGTTGTTCGTGTAACTTGTCGATACGTTTGTTTGTTTGTCGTTCTTGTTGTTGTTGTTGCTGTTGATCATTCGCCCCAGCATTCTACAAATACTACAGCAAACTATGTGAAGTTGTAATACAACTTCTCTTTCCTCCATCCACGGGCAAAGAATCTCGACAACATTTGAAACTGTTTGCACAACAAGCTCAGTGTAGTAAGTAGTAGGGGAAGTTTTACGCTGTGTAGTATTATCTTTAATATATATAACATAAACTGTATAGTATTATAATCTCTTCAATGTATTCCATTATAGAATGTTATATATCAATCTCTGATTCATTTACAGCTTAGATATGCTTTGTTGTGATACAGTTACTGAACAAGAATATATATATTTGTATATAATACTCGTTGTTCAATAGAACCTATTGTTGCACTCATTATTTTTGTGTTGAAACCTGCATGAACATGAATAATTCAACATTTCGCGATTAACCGCAGCGAGCTTAGTTGCAAATATTTCCATTCCATTCATCTTGTCGATTCACTTTAAAGTTACTGAATCGCTTCACAGTAAATGCTTGAATTACATTTTGTAATAACTTCAAGCTTAGAACTTTTATTACTACACAATAGTTTACTATACAAATCTTGACAATCGATCTGAACTAATGCCACATTATGTTTACATTATAATCATTGGTATTTATAGTGCAGTTTATATATGTGGAATGGAAGCTTTGTTTCTTTTACGGGTTTTGTATTATTTTGTTTCTTTTCTGTTTTCAGTTTCAATCTTACAATTTATGGCTGCCCCTCAGTTGACCCTAATCCGCACCTGTATTTGGTTTGGTTACTTAACGACAGTCATAGCCCCCTTGGCTTGGCCCAAAACATGCGTTCTCTGATGGTCTTTAACACACAACAATCTCAGCTTGTGCGCTGTCAGCGTTTCGGGATCATTAATTACGTCTGCCACTGTTGCTGTCTCTGTCTCTGTGTCTCTGTCTCCTTTTCTATCCCATACTCAGACTCTATTTCGTTCTGTTCTGTATCTATCTCTTTCTGCTCGCTGCTCTCTTGTTGTCTCGCTTCCCCCTTGCAGGCAGGCAAAACCGGATTACTGAAGAAGGAAACAAGAAGTTGGCGGCACTCTCTCAATAACAGAGAAAGAGAGAGAGCGAGAGAGAGGCAGAGAGTAGGAGGACCGAGAGGCCTTCATTGTCACAAGCCCCAGACCCCAACTTTGTCTAACACGATCAGCGGCAGTGGCAACGGGGACTCTCAAGTGTCTGTTCTGGTATTAGAGCCGCAGTTCGTGTTTGCACAAAGGCTGCTCTTTGTCTGCCTGGCGAACTGGAAATCAGCTCAGCCTTTAGCCCCCTATATAGTCCCCACTTGCCACCAGTTTACTCACCGTCCCGCCCTCCGTCACTTTGCCACTCTGTGTTTTATCTACAATCATATTGAGCTGCCGCTGCCACTGCTGCTGCTGCTGTTGCTGCCTTTGTGGCATATATCGCACGCATACACATATTTTAAGCATGCGTTGTGCCTATTTTTACTCTCCTTTCATTGGTTTCCGACTCGCTCCTCCTTCTCCACCACTTTACGCAGTATGTGATGAGTAAGCGCACGCCCTCATTAGCATTGGAACATTATTCACAACTCTCAAAAGCCCCTACACTCTACACTACTCACTACACACTACTCCCAACTCTCGCCCGATAAGCCGGTGGAAACTTGTTTCACTTGAGAGAGCGCAATGCGTACTCTTTGTACTATTTAGGGTGCCCAGACAAGTTTCGTAGAATATTTAAAAAAAAATGAAAAGAACCTCGACTTGTTCTCAAATGCCGGCTCCAATAAACTTTTGAATGTTTGCCAGAAATAACATAAATTATGGAATTTTGGATTCTAGGGAAAAAAAAGCTTAACCGGTTTATAGCAAAAAAAACATGCACAAACAAACAGGAAACTCAAAATCAAATCGATTGAACCTTAAATCTATCGATTGGAAATGTTTACCCTAATTAAAATTAATAACGCCATAGAGATAAATGGATCGTGTGTACGTCTATACACATTCTGTTGCCCCACAGGCTTCTCTTGGACGAAAGTAAATCTCTTAAGTGGGTTTTCGCAGTCCATCACAGACCCAGTTCCAGTTTTAGTCTCAGACGAGCCGTTAGAAGCGGCAAATGTGGTAGCACCAACGGTAGAACGGGGCAAATCCAGATCCCAATGCAATTATTACTCAAACCAGATTTAACCAGCTGTTTATACCCTTGCAAAGGGTATATTAATTTTGGCAAAGAGTTTGCAATGCACCTTAGAAAACATCTTAGACCCCATAAGGTATATATATTCTCAATCAGCATCATTATGTGACTCGGTCTAGCCAAGTCTGCCTGTCAGTCCGTCTGCCTGTCTGTTTCAACGCAAAACTAGTCTCTCTGTTGTTTCAGCTATCTTGATGACACTTGGTCCTCGTGCTTCTTATTGCTGTACGCTGTAAATAAGTCGGAACACGCCGGAACGGTTTGATATATCGTATAGCTGCCATACAAACTGTAGACTGATTTTCGGTTTTTGTCAAGTTACTGCAACTAATATTAATATATTACGATCACAGGAGATAAGAGCCTTCAAGGGTATACAACCTTCGATATACCTCTCTCTTTTGCCTTTTTGTGCTTTTCCTTTTTCTTTCCTTTTTTATTTCGCTTAGTACGTTTAGTTAAGAGTCTGTATCTGAGTTGTAACTTTTCAATGTAAAAATATAGTAATGCTATACAGAGATATAAGAGTTGCAAAGGGGACAAAGTGTTAAGAAAATATGAGAAAATATTTCAATTATTATTTGTGATTGGAATCTATAGTGTCACTCAAAAGAAAGTGATTCAAAAGATGATAACCTTTTCTTCATATACTGAAATTGAATAAATATAGAAATATAACTATAAATAATGCTAATAATTCGTTTTATAAATTATGGATACTCATAAAAGGGGTTAAATTGAATGCCTACTACGTTTTCACGGTTATTTTAAGCATTGAGAACTTCACACGAAATCTTGTTTAAAACAATACCGATTTATTGCTTTGGTTTATTGCCTATAGGCATTTTTAATTGGCTCAGCTATCGTATTTCTAATCTAAATTTGTTAGAAATTAGCAATTGTATTTAACCATTTTGGAAGAAATATTAGTAATATTTCTAGGCAATGATGAAACACAGATTAATGTTTCTGTTATAAGCAATTTTCGAATGTTATGCAAAATTTCAATTGATTTTCATTTGCTGTGCTATAAATTTTTGTAAGCTGCAAAGTTACATAAGCAATAGCACTTTGCGGACACGGCAAACACGCAGGGTTAAATATAGGAAACACTTTTACAGATTAACAGATCTTTATGATAGATTAAAAAAGCGACGTGCAGGTTAAACACACATGAATATGAATATATATATAGTCGAGCATTTAGTGAAAACAAAATCATGAGGAAGAGGTGAAAGAAGGCAGCAGAACAAGTATATACTATACATATACACATGCATACGTATGATGTACAATACATGTGTGTGTGTGCATGTCTGTGCACGTTGTATAAAGGAAACACAATAATAAGAATCGAAAGAAAACACGCTGATAAGTCATATGTAATTTAAATTTGTATTTAATAATGATAAGCCGCATACACAAATACAACTTTGTTCGAGGCATTTAGAGGTGTATTGAGGGTATATCATAGGTACGGGCTATAAACATACATACATAAAGTAGGCACATATGTGTGTGTATATACGTGTATCTGTATCTGGCTGGTGGGGCTCATCTATGTATGAACAACGAATTTTGTTATTTCACACAGTGGAAAACAAGTTAATACTTGATTAGATCGCGCTATCAGCTTCTTTCTTTCATATTCATTTAAGGGTTTGGCTTAAATAAAATACAAGTTATTGTGGGTTTTAAATAATGCTCTACTGCTGTATAGATACATAGATACATTTGTACCAATAGATACCAATAGATAGTATGTAGATACAGATGTGCCCGTACGATATTCATTCTTAGTAAAAACAGTACATTCAGTCACACTACACACACACACAGACACACTCTCGTTGTATTTATTATAAAGTTTTATCTGTTTTTTGCAGCGAATGAATGAAAGGCGCTTGGCTCATAAAATTTATTGCTTTCGGTAGTGTGTGTATATGTTTTTTCTGCTCTAGGCAGGCGGAAAAGTGAATATATTTATTTTCGAGTAATTGGCTGAATATTCCGACTAACGGATTGTAACCTCCTCCCCCTCAACCCCGCAAAACGATTCAACTCAAACTCAATTAAATAGTTCTCCTTGCGAAGCGTTTAATTAAAGACGGGAAATTTGAATAGAGATACGAGAGAGAGACCGATCTATAATTAATCACTTTTTATACGTGGTGCAAAATAGCAAATTTATAATAATAATGAATTATTTATAAGAGAGTACTTTTATAAGATCAATAGTAGCAGAAATCTGTGTGTATTTATAGCGTTTATTGAGTACAATATTATATAGATTTATATATCATCATCATCATTAAATGCATTTTGTATTCACAAATGCTTCGCATCATTAGCCACACACACATAAGAAGACCTTAAACAGAACGATTCAAACGGTAACCTCAGCCGTATTTGTTATGGTTATTCGAGTACTCATCGTATAGTACCCACTATTACCTGCTTAGTGACCAGTCAACAGTTCTCTGCATACAAATGTTGTCTCGTTGTCGTGTTGTGTTTGCTTTAAAGACTTTAGCTTTAAGCTTTAGCGCGCTTTCCTTGACTATTCTCGGCCTCTCGTCTCGGCCGAGTTGTGCGTGCTATAAAGCGCCGCGTAGTGCCAAAAAAGATTTATACGGGTTTCTACACGTTTTATACAGGTATATGGTATACTATGCATACACATACACATACATACGTACTGTATATGGGCATGCGGTGATATCTATAGTTATTACTCACGGCACGTCACAACAAATAAAAATAAAATATTAAAATACTCGCACCATACACACAAGATTACGATTACGAATACGAATACAAAACGAAAACTAAATACAAACCATACACAGAGAGAGAGGGAGAGAGAAGGAGAGAGAGAGGGTGGTAGTGGGAGCACAACGATAACTCGAAATTAAGATATGCTTAAAAGGCAAAAGAAACAACAACAGTCGCACATGGCGCATAAGTTTGTTGGATTCAATACGTTTCGATTGGGCGGGGGCGGGTGGCTAATTCGAGCTGAAGAGAGAGACGTTAACTTGTTGACGACAACTCGACTCGATTAAGAGTGTCAGTGTGTGTGTGAGTGTGTGTGCTGGGTGCCGTCAAGAATCGACTGTTACTTTATCTATAAAATACGCCGTTTAAGGTGCAACTGTGTGCGTACAGTTTCCTACCTAGAAACGATTGATAGAAATTTCTATTGAACAGTTTAACAGAAAAATAATATATAGAACATTATAAATACTAGAACTTTGCAGCAACTAATCTTACTTTTTGCACTGGCTTATACATTTGCATAGCGCTACTGTATGTGGGATAGGTCTACTTAGGTCTAGATTTTTATAAGATTTTTATCATGTATATACAAGACTTGAATATGATTTTACTGACTTATATAATTTAGAGATTCACCATAAATTTTTTAGAGATTCACCATAAGTTTAACCCTCATTGATAGTATGTGCAGCTACTGGAATAGATCTTGCATATGATGTTGGTTCTTCAACCCGTTAAACGACCCTCGTTCCAAAATAATTTGTAGTCAGCATTACTCTCTGTGCTGATATGGCATTTAAACCATTATTGTTACTGTTGTTGCCTTGCCATATCGTAGTATTATAAATACAACATACATACATACATTCATGTGTATGTGTACATATGTATATGGCGTGGGGGCCTGATTAGTCGACAGTCGAATCTGTCTTTCAGTCAGTCAGTTGGTCGCTCATTTGTACGCAGCGGTGTCATTCATTTGCCATTTCAAGTGCTGTGCACACTCATGAAATATATACGAGCTGCCACACACACACACATAGACACAGACACAGATACATGCTAGCACAAAAGCCATTATAGTAGTGCCGGCAGTAGTTATAGTATATATAGATATTGTGCTCGGCAATAAGCTTTAAACTGTAGCCAGAGAGAGGGAGACGGAGTCGGGCAGGCAGTTATTCATTAATAAGTTGTTTAGATGTCAATTGTGTCGTACAGTGAGTGCATAAAGTGTATAACCACACACACTCACATACATGAATATAATTACTTTTTAAGTTATAAGCACGACCGATTTGTATTACGAACGGACGATGACTAAAGCATTATAAATTCACTTATGCAAATTGTGTATCATTTAAATTACATATATATATCGTATAGGTATGCGCCATTACTGCAACACTACGATTCGATTGTGGTTCTGGATTATTCAGATATATACTCAGATTTCTTAGAATATTCAATGAGTGCAATTAAAAGTTGACAAAGTTGTTTTGATTCCAGATTAAATTGAAATATGCATCTCAAGAGAGATATAACATCTATATAGTGTCAGTATTTCATGTTCAACATATACTTATCAATAAAGTCTTTCATATGCTTTACAGTTATGAGATTATATTGCTTATGTGGGCTTTCCCTTGCCTTCCGCAATGCAATTCGCAGGGAAAGGGTCAATCAATTGCGAAACCTTAATGCAGCGATAATTTCTTGAGCCCTAACACATTTGAATTGAAATGCAATGAACACTGAACTTATAATTATATATATCGATGCCATAAAAAGTTCACTGAACTTCTTCCGTTTCAGTTTTATTCAGATTTTCATATTGTTGGCCTGCAATGAAATCTCAATGTACTTTCATTATAATTGAATTACGTTAAACATAAATAGAATTTGCCAATTTTTTATATACAATATTTATGCTGTGTTTTCTATACTAACCTTCATTCATAGGCATTTTTGTTGTTTACAACTTCGTTGCTCTTCGATTTTGCGTGCTGATTTCGACTAATCTTCAGATATTAATCAAAACGGCAGGTGTGCTGCGAGTCTTGGCAGTGTTAGAGCTCCCGGTACGCATCGAACACAGGCGAACAATAAAATTATCGTGCAATCAACTCGAAACGACTTCATCAATCAAGTAGCCAATAAATCATACAATAAATTACTTTATATCAAGACAAAGTGGTGTCAACTCTAACCTAAACACGAATCTGTTGGCCACTGTAGAGAAGCATTTGGCTTTTTTTTGTCAAGGGGTTACAGAAGACAAGAAAGTTTTGAATATATAGAAATCGCAGATGTTCTCTGGGTTATATAACTTTGGTACGATCTTGAGAAATTTTCTTGTTGATATAATGCTCGGATTTTTACTGAATATAAACTGTATATAATGATCATTGTACAATTAAAATCTTTCAAGTTGTTGAAATCACATTAAAAGGTTAAATAAATCGATCTAGGGCTGAAACCATAGTTTAATGTTGCTTAAATTTTAACTGTATCTGTATAATAGTCTACATAGAAACAGTAAGATTTGATGACCAACTCCAATCGCATCAAAGTCTCATCACAAGCAAAAGCTAAACAACCTTTAGTAGATTAAATAGGAGTATAAAGAGGGAAAGAGAGGGAGAGAGCATAAGGTTAAGGTATTTTATCGCTTGACCAAATGTTATCTCTTTCTCTCCCTCTCTCTAGCGAGTGATGGCAATTTCATTTAGAACACTTAGAGCCTCTTGCGATTATTTTGTGTTGCTGGATGTGTTTCATTGCCGCAGACATTCGAAAGGTTTAGACATTCAATTAGGGTATGGGCTCAAGTTCCTTAGCGAGAACCCGTTGGGTGTGGGGAGTGGAAGGGGTAGGTGGAGGGAGGCGTACACATTTTACTGCTTGGGGGCTACCTGTTAAATCGTAAAGTAAACACTGCGCATGAGGTGCACTTAGGCGAAGAGAACTACCAAATTACACACACACGCACACACGCAGAATGAGACGTACGCATGTCTCTCGTATGGTGAGGAGAAGGAGGAGGGATGGCTAAGTTCTGCCCGCTTGTAGCTGTGCCACTCGAAAAGCAAATAAACCCAAGTGCCCGACTCCCACTACATATACACAAAGTATCCATGTGTGTGAGTGTGAAACGGTAGCCCTAGGACCCGCAGCAGCAGCAGCTACCTGAAGGCAATAATCGTAGTTGTTGTTGGTTGCCCTTTAACTTTTGCTTTTATGTAATTGCCACAAAATTCACTTAAAATGCGGCAGTAAATATACACGCACACACAGAAGAGTATCTACAGAAGGGAATGAAGTGCTGCATTTTCAAGATACTTTTTGAACTAGCCGTGTATGGAAAATCCAAAGACTTTTGTTGTTATTTGCTTCTTTGGTTATTTATTTTGGTATTTTTTAAGCTTAATGGCACGAAGATATAGCTACAGAAACACAAACACAACAGACGCACACAGGCACACACACATAGCCACAGATACTGCTGCAGATACAGATACAGCGTAAGAGATAGAGATACATTTGTACGCGTTCATACGGTAGCCAGCAGGTCGAAAACTTTGGCCATTTGTGTATATAGCGCTCTTCATGTGTACAATGCGGCTGACTATATGTGTGTATGAGAGTGTGTGTGTGTCAGTATGTTGTATCTTTCAGTTTGTTGTGTATCTATAGTAAACAAATGCGCGTAAAAAACACACACACGGCCAGCGAAATTGGCTGCCTGCAAAGAAAGAAAGAAGCCAAAGCACGAAAAAAGGGAAAAATATTAATGAAACAACAACAAGAAGAAGGTAGCTCGTTAGTTTGTGAGTTGGAATTGAGAGATACCCTGCACTGCAGTGGTGACTAGAGATGGTAGAGGGTTTTATATACATATATCTATGGATAATATGGTTTACTCTAGATCTGCATCTATACATATGTATGTTAACAGTTAATAGTTCTACGATCATAGATTGTATGTTAATGCAATGTTTTAGCTAGGGTATCTACCAGTCATGCCATACCCTGTGCTGCTTTGCGCTTGTTTTTGTGGCACGCTGCCCTGTCTGCTTATCTAGATACATGCGCGGCGCGGCGCATCGCCATCGCCATCGCCGCCTCATTTTGAGCCCCGTCTCCCTCCCCACTACCTGCCCAAAGGCGTGGTGGCAATATGGAGAAGCTCTGGACTGGCACTGGGATCTCACTGTTGTTGCCATCATCATCATCATCATCGGCAGCGTCGCTGCTGTCCGTTGCCCGCTGTTCCCCGTTGCCCGCTGTCCATGTCCATCGTCCGGTGTGCGTAAAAATTCTTTTCGAAGCTTGCGCGTAAAAACGTAAAAACAAACCTGAACCAAGCACATAACACAGTAACGAGTTGTGGGGAATGAAAGAGTGAAGGCACACACATACACACACATTTGCTGCTTGCCTGCTTACATAAAAATTGTTGTTATTGCCAACAATTGTGCAGAGAAGTTGAAGCAGAAGCATCCCATGAACTTGTTTTCCTCTCAATTTAGTTAAGTTTTTTTTTCTTTTCACTTAATTTATAGAATAGAATTTTCCTAAGGAAACAAATCGATTTGGTAGCAAGTTGTAATTATTATTGAAGTGCTGTGAGGTGAGGTTGGGGGTTTCCTAATCATTCCATGGTCTACAAATTTTGGGTAATGTGCGAGAAAACTTTTGTTGATCATCATGACTGGCCCGAAGTTGTTGAACATTCTTCGATTCCGTTCAAAGGGGTAAACAAAGCAAAGTCGTGTTCATACGATCAAAGTTGCTCCATTATCGCCAAAAACAATTGTACGTAGGTATGAGGGCTATAAACTGAATTAGGGATAAGGTTCTTGATATTTACTATTCAAATAAATAAATTATAAAGTCAAAACTTATAAATAGATCGAGTTCGAAACTAATAAAGTTAAATGAATAATATAAACGACATATGGACATGATAATTACATTAACAGTGACAATATAATCAAATTACGAACACATACACACACACTATGATATCTAGATAGTTTTTTGATTATAACTAATTGAGATTACTAAATGAAAAATCAATATACAATCAGGTATGCTAATTTATGTAACTCTGTCTGCCTAATTAGAATGTCTTTTCAATTGAAATATATTTTATAATTTATAAAACCTTTTGTTGATTAAGAATAATCTTCAATCATTTCCAAACAAATCATAAAAGTCACAAAATAAATAAAAAACATTGCGTATGTGCAAATATAAAGCGACATATATAGACAGGCGTATGTACGTCTATATTAAAAATATATATGTATATATACAATATAAATATGTATATGATATTATGGCAGCGTTCAACACGTTTTGTTCATTTTTAATTCATGAAATTTATTTCGAGCTAAGACAAAAATAAAAGCAACAATTTCGGAAGAGCTGATGAACAGAAATTAAACAAAATATATTGATATGCATGTGTGTGTGTGTGAGTATCTCTGTGTCTACACGTATGTATGTGTGTACGTATGTTTATACAAATACAAAACGTTGCTATTATCATGCGCTGTGTACGAGTTGCGTTTTGTCAGTTGTCTGCGCGTATAGTCGCCATATAAGTGAGGCCCCACACACACTCACACAGATGTTTGTCTGTACTTTATAAGTATAAATATTCATTGCACACGCTCAATGACTATATGTATCTGTATCTACGTCTGCCAGCGAGGCGTATATCTAACTATAAATTTGGCAAATAAAACCAAATCAAACAAATGCATTTTATCTGCAATAATTCAATGATTCTATTTATCGCCCCACATTGCCATATAAAATATATATATATATATCCCCATCATAGTATTGTAGACTCTAGACAAATAATCAAGAAATTTATAAATGAAAAAATAATGCAAGAAAAACAAATATTTTCTCATGTGGAATATTCACTTCCCTAAATGATCGTTTGATGTCTGGCATAGTGGGTGCCTTTGCTCTTTAAAGAAAAGTATTCAGATATTTTTTATTCAATTATTATGCTATAAATTCATTGGAAATGTCATTGAAAACGTTTACCTTATTGATAAACAGACGCGCCTCCCTCGACGAGGCGTTACACAATTTGCAAAAAAATGATTATACTCTCCCTTTGCCAGCTCGCCACGGATTCGATAAGACTATATAACAAAAAAACAAAACGAACTCGAAATATCCGATAGAAGCAATGGTCGTGTGATTTTTTCATTCATGCGCTAATCGTTGAACACACTCACACACACACTTATACACAGGCCACGTTTCTATATCTTTCTGTATGTATTTTGTTATCATTTTGGCTTCTTTTGACGTCTGTTTTTCATACGCTGCACACGCGTCAACACACATGGATTGGCCCCCAAGCCCACCGACCCCAAACGATTCCATAGAACTAGCCGCCCGCACATAACACTTTATGTAGGTGTATGTGTATGCATGTGTGTGTGTGTAGTTGTATTCACAATATTTTCAAATATTTTAATACTTTTTAATGCTGCGTAAATTCACCTAACCGATTGCCGCTCACAGTGTGGCAAACGAGTGGGAAAAATTAAGTAGTAAATACGCGAAGAAAATAAATTAATTAATAGAAAAATATTTTCGTGGGTTTTCTTTTTATTTGTGCTGATGTACATGAACAAATGTTTTCATATGCCGGAAAAATAGCTTTGAGCCAATCTTTTGTATACTCTACGGAACGGGGTGTATTTATAGTTTTCTACCGTTGAAAATGATCAGAAGATGGTGTACTTACTTTTTGTGAATATATTTAACAGATGGAAGTAGGCTGATGCTGTTTAATGTATTTGTTGGAAACGAATTGTCTGTAGGAACACACCAATCTCAATAAATATAAGTACTAAACTCATTAAATATGGTAGGAATATTATTGCCTACGATACTTAAATAAAGATCATAAGAATTGAACTCTTTTAATTGCAAAAATTAAGTTTATTGAAGATTTTCTTGTAATTGATTGCTATAATATTACTAAAATAAATAAAAAATATTAACAATACAATTACTATAATATGAATAGTTATATATGTATTTGAACACACAATACTAAATAATAAATCCACTTGCAATGAGTTTACACGGCAAATTCAATGATGTTTTTTTGCACATGCAAACATATTTGTTAGAAAATAAATCAAAGTTCTATTAACCCAAATATTGGATTTGCATTTCCATCATGTTCTTGCAACCAGCCTTTCGATATTTCTACCATATTTCTTGTTAGCGTTTTTAATTGCGTTTCATTTCACTATCCCAATTCCGATTTTGCACTCGAGCGAAATTTGCACGCATAATAAAATATCGGTTTTTACAGCTCTTTTTTTGGAGGCGGGGGGTGGGGCGTTATAACTTGTACGCTTTCCTCCTTATTGGCGCCACTCAATTAGGCGGCAGCAACAGCAGCAAAACCAACAACAACAGCAACAACAACAATGAGAACTACAACAAAAGCAAGCAATATGAAAAGGCGTCGTTTTGTCGCCATCAGTCAAAGTTCTTGTTTGATTTACATGTTTATCTGAGTGAGTGTGTGTGCATAAATTATACGCAAAATAAGTATATCTATATACCACACACACATATAAACGTGCCCCAATCTTTATTGCTGTTGTTGTTTTTGCTTTATCCATTGAATGCTTTTTGCCCAAATTGAGTTGTGTGTTAAGTTTCACACAAATGCGATACGGGCCGCTCTGCCTGCTCGTTGTCTTCTTTTATAAGCATGCAAAACTCTACAAAATATATGTATACGATTGCCTGTAATTATAAGCTGCAAATGTTTAGTGAATTTCTCGGAAATCCAGAGAGAAAAAGAGCGCCTTAAAAGGTATTTTGTGGTTTCTTTTAATGGCCAGCTGACGATTAAAGGTGACCAGAGATTAAATTTTGGAATTCGCTGGTTGCTTATGAAACACATATTTAAATAATCTATTATTCGGAAATTAATAATATAAATACATCTACTAAAAATATACTTCTTTTCTCTCTTTTCAGGTATGTTTACAATCAGCAGAAGCAAAAAGTATAGACTTAATGGAATCAACGGTCTACGATTTATAAATTGAATGGGATAAACTATTTTTATAAGTAACTATTAAATATAGGACTGCAAATAATAATAAATCTTTTGGTTAAGTCATTGCAACACATTTAAGAAATTGCCTGTATAAATTATATTTCTAAATCATGTTTGTTGCCAGGCAACACACAGCTCAAAATGTATTGTCGAGCTTAATCGATTTTGAAAAAGCCATTCCACACACGCTTAGTCAGTTGAATGCGCTGTTTGCTTGCTGATGATGATTTAACATTTTCGATTAAGGAAAATACGAATAAAAGGAAATTAACGCTAACTAATCAATTATACTTGTCTAGAATGTAGACCTAAGTTCATTTAAAAGCATCACAAAGGCGAGTAAACTATGCATAAGCAACGACTTTGGCATACCCTGAAAAAGAATTGAGAAAATAGATCGTTTCTTTGAAATAAGTTTAACTTGACTTGAGATATAGGTATTTTTTTTTTAAATAGGTTTAATTTGACTTGAAAAACAGGTCGGTTTTTTTAAATAAGTTTAACTTGACTTTGAAAATAGGTAATTTTTTAAAATAGGTTAAATTTGACTAAGTAAAAAGAAGTTTATAGGTTTGCATTATAATAATCTAACTAAATTCTATACCAAAATATACCTAGAGATATTGAAGTTTACGATATAATAAAGATATCGAAATTATTATATAATAAATTACAAACACCTTAAAAGAAAACACCAATGCCAAACTTCAATAAGTGGATAGTGGGTACTGATGCTTGTACAAACGTGTGTGCTTAATTAAACGGTAGTTATGCTAACTTTGAGGGGGCTTTACGCGGGCACGTTCCTTATGTAGCTCAAGTGCAACCTTGATTTTCCGTGCACTTTAACTCGATTCTTTTTGCATTTAATTTTCTTGACTTTTTTTGCATTGCGGTCATATTTTTTTTTCGTCTCAGTTTTTTTTGTTTTTCACATGCATCAACAATATTTTGTTTGCGTTTGAGCTTTTTATACATATACATACGTACATGTACATATGTATATGTATATGTATTTAGCATGCACATTTTTTACCCACCTAATCAGTTACAATAGCATTGCCAACGGCGTGCTTGGGTTTCGTGATTGCACTCTTAATTTACTACGCTCGTAGTATTGCCAGAGTGTATATATACACACAGATATATATAACTACATGAGTGTGTGTCTGTATAAACCGGCCGGCCCACGCATTCACATGAAGCACAGATGCCGGGCCTGGAGCCAGACCCAAGACCGAACTCGAACTCGAGACGGGCTGCCTACACAGAGTGTTGTTACTTTGACACGAAAATGAAGGATGGCAATGCTGGGAAAGGCAGCAGCAAGGAGTGGCAGAAGAAGAAGGAGGAGGGGAGTGCATAAGAAATTAAATTCAATGAAATTAATTAATGCGTTGCTGTCGTTGTTGTTGTTGTTGGGCTTAAAGCGTAGGCTCCAGGCAGGCGCCGAGAGAGAAACAGCAGCTCTTCTATTTATTTATTTCTTTTCCATCGAACGTGGGTGTTTTACACTTCAATGGGGCTCTTTATGATCTTAGATTAACGGATTTTCGTGAAGAGCTTTTCAATTCAATGAAAGATTATTAAATATTCAAGCAAATCAATCTATTATTAGCATATCTTCATTATCTGTGCTTTATCTTATCTATACGATTAATATCGTCGTTTCAATTAGTCGCACAATTCCATCATGTTTATCTTAAGCCCACACTCTATTGAAATGTCTTCTCGATTTCCATTGATTGTGAAATTCAAGACAAATTAACAAAACCCGGCACAGAGCCAGCTGTGTTAGCCAGGCCAGCTGACTCACCCACACGTTCGACTTGTTTTCAATTCAGTTTTCACCTTGGGCACAAAGAGAGAGAGAGAGAGAGAAAGAGAGAAAGAGATGTCATAAGGGCTTTTCGAAGCGATCGATCGACATAACGTGACACAAATCAAGTCAACCAACTGATAATCATAGATTATATCGCTAAACCGGAACACGTGCCCAATGTAGGCGTCAAAAATCTGCATATTTAGGGCCGTACTTACCCAAAAAAAAAAACCTACCCTTGACCTTTTTCGCCCGTTGCCCATTGTGTGCCTTTGACATTATCCTGTTTTTTCGCACTCCACTGTTTGTACAGCCCAAAGAACTGACCAAAGTTGTGAAAATAAAGGGCCAAAAGCAAGTTCATGCAATATATACTTCCATTTCTGAACGGGCTATTTGTTTAGGTCTACGAGAGTTGTGAGTAGTGTCAATACAGATAAGGTACACTCGGGTTCCAGATATTAAAGATACAAGAAATGTAGCGGAGTTTCTGGTTGTATAAAAGGTACTTAAATTAAAGCAAAAGCAAAATAAACGGATGTTTTATAAGGTAAATTAAGTTTGTTATTTCATTTATTTTAGTTTTCTGTACTTTTCTTGAGGGAATTCAATCATATTGCATGTTCCGTCACTTATCAAACTTTATTCCTCATATATTGTATATTCATAATTATAATAATAATACTCCCAAACTTACCCAACCTTATAATATACATTTCGGTTGTTCATTTCCCTATTTAACTTGAATATTTCTTGCCTTCTGTTCCTTTCCAATTCATACACCCAAAAGCGAAAAGTAAGAATCAAAAAACAACGAAACACCTTTTTTTTCGTGTGCCTCGTGCCTTCGATCTGAAATTTGAGATAAGCCACAATCAATTAGTGACTGTGTAAACTGCAGCACCAAGAACAACAACAACAGAGACAAGAACAGCAACAACAACAGAAAAACTTAACATCGACATCGAGACGAAGCACTTTAAGAGGTCACCCATTGCCCCCGTCCCATTGTGGTCAAATAAGTAGGCTGACAGGCTGGCAGGGAAACTGCCTCGATAACCAAACTAGCTGCTAGAGTTATTGTAGATCAACAAAAGATATATACACACACACACATACACAGATACACTCGCATTCTAACGCGTTGAGTATTTATTTTTATGTTTATACTCTTGCTAAAGGTATATTAGTTTTGACATCTATATAATTATATATATTCTGCAACAGTTTTGAATCGAATAGCTATGTTTAGTGCTGTATTTCACCGAAATTATCAGTTACTTCTGTAGAAATTTAAATTCTTATGGTTTTTCAGCCTAACTATATATATTCTTGTTCAGTGTCTAATCGGATAACAGTTACGTCTGCAGCAGTACAAATTCTAATAGTCCTACAGCCTAAATATAGGAATATGTTCTTAATCAGTATCAAATCGAACAGGCAGTAACTATCCGTCGTGTATGAACCATCAAGCATCTTATAGTTTATCAGATTTATTATATACTACATATGTTCTTTGTCAGAAGAACTATATGATATATCCATAATAAAATATATATTCTTCTCATATCAGTCTATCAAAAATACATATCAGAAGACAATAAAAGACCTTATAGCCTTATACCTTAATCTATCTATATCATAACTGATCAATAGTTTAAGTACTAGCAATCAGTTATGTTTTATATAGTATCTTAAGGCTGCAAGGGTGTTTAAACATTCGGTGTGACGTCAGTAATCGTTCTTTCTTGTTTAGCTTGTCATTTCGCGCAGCTTTGCGTGTTGCTGCGAGAGGAGGCTCTTCTGCCCTGCCGTGGCACACGCATTCGCTAAGTGTTGTCAAATATTTACCTACAAAATATTATATTTCGATTTTCTATTTACCTTTACACGCTGCGACTTTTGAGTGCCGTTTTCAGCTGGTTTTGCATAAATAACCAAAACATATTTAGCTGTAGAACTCAAGTAAATAAGATGGAAACCTTTATAAATTTGATAATCAAATGATATTATATCGTATGTATGTATATTGCATAAAGAAATCCATCCTTATAATCGTTTCTAACAATTCTGCAAGTTAATAGAATAATGTCAAACGAAATAATATAAAATATAAATCCACTTAGGGCGCAAGCTTAAGCAAATTATTTTCGCCTCCTGTTGACCCACTTTGTGGGTAGGAGGGATGGAGGATCTGCCACTCGTGTCTCGACCCCATTGACCGTTCCGGCTAATTGTTTATTATTTGTACGCAAAGCATTTAAATAAAGCTCATTAGACGACGCGGGTCTGTGTGGACCCATCGCGTGTGGTATTTTTAGTTAATTGCGATTGAGTCTTCTTCCTTTTTGCACTCTCCTTCGTTTTGGGCCTCCTTCTTCTACATTTCAAGGATGTTGGCCACTTGGACTGGGCAGCTGACGTATAATACATAAAACTTCGGGGCACGTACAGAATGCGAGAGAGAGAGAGAGAGATAAGGAGCCGACTGGGATGCTGTATGGGAGAGACCTCCTGCTTCTTCTGTGCATCATTAAGAAGACTTGAATGCTTTGTCCACCGCAAGCTACTTGAATTTCAGTTTTCCTTTTCATTTTATGACTGTATATCCGCCATGCATATACCCTACAATGCCAGCGAGTGTTATCTCTCTGCAAGTTGTATATTCCCCAGTCAATATGGCCAGGCAATGAGTATCTAATAGTCTTTTACTTCCGCTCACGTACGTGTATCATATATATTTTCTTTAATGCCAAACAAAAAATGGTTTGAGTAAATCAATTGAGCTCCTCTTCGTTATGCTAACGGACTGCAAAGTAGTTCACAGTTCATTCCCCTCTCCCTCGCCCCTAAATGCTGCCTGCCTTTGACACTTTGCTTATAGTTAGTTTGCTTAACGCTTGCCCAGCAGCAGCCCCCATAGCAATGAAGACCCATTTCTAATCATTTCAAATGAAAGACCCCTACATAGGTCGATGTGTAAGCGTTTTATGCGGCAACTTAAGAGCAAATTCTAAAGATACCTTTTGCTCCTCCTCTCCCTCCTCTTTATCCTTATTTATCCCCCTTTTCACATTGTTATTCCCCCCTTTCGTTTGTGGCGTTTGTTGTTCTTTCTTGCCGATTGAAATGGGTTCGGGTCTCTTTTTTTTTGCATTTCAAAGCTACCCTAACAACAATTTTGTTATGTACACATAACGCTAAATATTTGTTTCCTATATAGAAAGACACAGACAGAGTTAGGGCGAGAGAGAGAGAGAGAGAGCAAGCTCATAAAATATTTTGTCGCATGAATTTCATATCAGTGTGTATAAGAGGATTCAGCAGCGAAAGTGTGTGGCAGTGTGTGTGTCCGTGTATGTGTATATCTGTGTGAATCAGTGTATCTATGTGTGCGTATGTGTGCGTGGGTTTTTCAATATTGCGGTGAGTTCTCGGAGGGTTTCACGCTTTTTAGCTGCTTCGCTTTGGATCGACTGAGGGGGTTTGATTTATATTTAAGGTTATTGCGCATTTATATATGTATTTTATTTTATTTTTTTTTCGAAAAGGTGCAACGAAAATAAATATCTGTTAAATTGGGAACGCTGTGTAGGCAGCCGCAAACCCCATGAATATGATATATGAATGTTTGTATTAGTTAAAAGAAACCCAATTTTATTATTATGCTAAATATGTATTTATTTATTATTAAATATTATTAAATGTGTTAGAAAATGTTGAATAATATTTAAAGGTTTAAACGATAACAGAGAAAATGTTAAAGAACTGAATAAACTGATAATCTTTAACTATAAAGAAGAAATATGAGGATAACATAGAAACTGTCGCTGAAATCATTGAAACTGAGCTTCAACGATTCCAAATCAATGAGCAAACAATTCATTATAGCAAGGAAAGGTACTTTATAAGTTAATATATCAATTCTATAGCGTGTGCTATAGAATCTACTATAGATTATTTCAAATATTGCAAAAATTGCATTGATCAGATTTCTCCCTGCACCAAACAATGGAGATTATTTGATCTAAAACAATCTCTGCACATTTGGCCAACAACTAGCTAACTTTTATCAGTTACACTGGCATGCTGGCCAACACACACACATACACACAAGGTCTCTAGGTCTATGCGATAATTTGAAAGTTTTGAACAAAACTTTTACATCGGTATCCTCATTAGCATTGTTGGCCAAAGTTGATAATAAAGTTAAGCCGTGACTCGTCCGTGTGGGCGTTGTTGGTGAAGTAGTAGGCGTGGTTACTTACTTGGCTTGCTTCCCAATTTTGTTGTAACGTTTTTATTGATTTTTTATTGAGCGTAAATCGAAGCATATGCGAGCATAAAATGTGTTGAGAGTGGGCGTCAAAGAAATGCTTTATGATGTGCCTTATGGGATGGCTTTGCTTCGATTTGCATTCCCTTGTCCTTAATGACAAAGTGAATTTGCAGTTGTGCCAAGCTCTGGGAAAACTACGCAGCAGACAATGAGGCTTCTTCCCTCTTGTGTTGTGCAGTGTACTGTGGCAACATTTGTTTATTCAATTTGAAAAGAGAATCAATTTTATGCAAATGCTTCTTGGCCATCTGGAATGTGCTCTAACGCTAAACAAACTGTATTGCTGTGTGTAGGAGTGTAGGAAAGTGGGGAGTGATGTTGGTGCAGAAAATATGAGATTCGGATGAGGAAGAAGCAAAAATATTTAACTTGCAGCTTAAACAAGAATTCGACATTAAAATGCGTAGTAAATTGTGCGAAAATGTGAAAGAGAAATGTTAATTTTCTGTGAATTCCTTAGTCATATATACAGTTAATATGCAAACTACACTTTATACTTAACAATCAACATTGATTTCAGACTTACTTTGAGTTGTTTTATTACAGCAGGCGACAGATAAGAAATCCCTCCACATTAGTGATATAATTCCCTCTTTATTTGCACTTGGCATTTCAATCGCTTTGCACAACACAAATACAACTACTCCATATATAAAACACATGCATACATGTGTAGTATATGTACATATACGTTTAGTCATCCATATGGCAACATCCAGTATTCATCTCTATGTCTGTCCGGCCGTCATTCAGTTTGTCCGTCAATTCATTCGTCGTGTTCCATTTAGAACTGCATTGAAACCCATTCAAGGGGGCACGCGGCATGAAATGGAAAACATGAAATGGTATAGAAAAGCGGGGCATAAAAAGAGAGAAACTGAACTAAAGATTGCTCGACAGCGAAATACCCTTTAACCCGTATCCAAAAATAACTATAACTAAACATTAACTATAAACTAACATAGAATTGACAGCTTAGAAATTATTTAAGTATGTTTGCAACTAAAGTGTGTTTTTTAAGCTATTATCTTTTATCTCGTTTAAACAGCTGACGCACGTTTCGTGTTTTGTATCACTGTCAAACATCTTCAGTTTGGTCTATAATTTAACCATGAATCGTCTTAAAAACGAACAACGCTTGCAAATTATTTGTTTCTTCAGTATTTCGCTTGACGATGATATTTAATATTTAAATTAAACTTAATATTGTATGACTAGCATAGAAGCACCTTCACCCTCAATTTGTTGTCTCTAGCTCATTTAGCTGTTGAGATTAGTGCGTTCATACAGACAGCACTACCAAGTTAATATACACTTTTTTGAACATTATCAAAAGGTTAGAAAGTCGAGAAAAACTAAAACTAAATAAATGCTGCCCCCGCATGTTGCTGCTATGGCTGTTGCTGCTGCTACCATTGGCTGCACATTCATTTCGACCACATGCGTTTATAACAATGAAATCAAAACAAAAAGCAGCGCAAGAAATTTGCATTTAGAGCTCAATCAAATGCAATTTGCATGTCGTAAAGAGGCAAAGGGAAATGAAAGAACTAAAAATGGAAATGGCGCACAACAAAAAAAACAAAATACCAAAACCAAACGCATTTTTTGCCCAATTTTATAAATATTTAATAGCAATAGCGTTGCATGAGTTTGTGTGTGTGTATAACAGGGTTGCCAACATTTGCAATATCCGCGCCTAATGGCATTTTCAACTTGTCATTTTTCACGCCCACCAAGTTGATCGTTAAACAATTCTCGATTGCCCCCAATTATCTAGTGCTTCATATTCATAATGCATTCACATTCACATTGAGCTACGTCGGACATACATACATATGTACTACATATTATCCTATAAAATTACTTCAACCTTCCGATTGATGTTGATGGGAAAATGTACAAGTGCCCTTCTAAGTCATTTAACAGTTTTGCCAGTTTGCCTTTTCTGTGGTTGCAAACAATTTGAATTTTAGATTCATTTGTTGCGATGCACCCACCAGTCAAGCTATTATTACACCAAATGACTTTCCACACTTGTCACAATAATCGATCTGAATAGCATTAGAGACATTTCAATCTTTAATAAACTTTATTATCATTTTAACGCAATCAAACTCTGCAGTTCTTATTTTTATCATGTTTAGAGTGATCCAACAAAATTTCATCTGAATCGGATTATAATACAATCGAATCTGAATAATCTTAACATATTTTATCATATCAATTTGTAGTTTTCTTATTTGTGTAACGCTTTTTTTATAATTTCATCATATATCGTCCTTATTATCTTCTTTATAGTAAAATACATAAGTCTTTCACTTTTACACTTTATATCACAAGCTATGATTACTTCATTGTTTATCTAATGTCAACATTACAAACGGAACCTGTTGTAAACCTTTTAGTATCCGTACATAAAGCACAATGTGTCTGAAGTTGTTTTGTTGAATAATTAAAGATATTGCGAAATAATTTATAATTTTTCAATTGACAGATTAAAGAAAGTAAAGATTTCTCTCATTTGACATATTGCTCACACTCTGCTGTGTTCTGTTTACAATTTAAATTTTCAATGTTGTTAAGACTTGATATTATATTACTTATTGGCAGCATCTATCCTGAGGGGAAATTAATCTGAGTGTTGTGTTTCATTTCGAAATCAATTTCATCAGCAGAAAATCTGCATCAAAGTAACAACAACAAACTTTTGTTCGCCAGCAACTTTGTTGCTTGCATTTGTTTACGCATTTTGTTGTTGTATTTTTTTTTGCCACTGTCATTTGCAAATAAAATGTATTTTTGCCTCACTGCCAGAGCAGAGCAGCAACAGTGCTTGACTAAGCTCAGCTTCAGCCGCCATTGACAGCGACTGCGACGCCGTGACGTCGCGACGTAGGCAGAGGAGCTGCGCGCATCATTGCAAACAGTAGCCGCCCCAGCAACGACAGCAACAACAAAAACGCGACGGCAAACCCCAGCTCTGTTTGTTCTTGGTTTGTTTATTCTTATACTTTTTCTACTTAACTCTTTCGCATTTACTCTTTCTGCGGACTCTTCTTTGCCGTCATCTTCGTCATCGTTGTGAGCATATTGCATTGAAATTTGCAACACATTCCGCTTTTGTGTTGGATTCTCTTCACTTTTCTTCTGACTACCGTTTGACGTTTCGGCTGAAGCACAACTACAACAACAACAACAGTAACGCTGACGAAAACAAGAAAAAGTGAATTGAAATGATTTAATGCAAATTTTATGCGCCATATTTTTGCAGGCAACATTCTTTGATTGTTGTTGCTGCTGCTGCTCCACATCGTCAACATTATAATACATTTTGAAACGCTGTCAAATTATTTTGATGGCTCAGCTTCTGTATGATGCTACCGATGAAAAGCAAAAAATATCGATTTGAAATTGCTGCTTGCACTTCATTCCTGCAGTGCACATCAACTTTAGTTATCGATAGCAGAATATATGTATGTTATTACATTACAGCAGTTTAACAGTTTGTTGTGCATTGCAATACATAGATCGATTTAATTGCAATAAATATTGTTGAGCGATAAAAATGAAATCAAGTTATCGATAAAACAAATATTACGCCATAATGGCGGCCAAACAACTGTAGCAACAACTGCTTCACAGTCGAGTTGTTGCAATTGGAGCTGGCGAAAACTCGTGAGTGTCGTTTGAGTCGTTTAATGTAACAAATCGCACTCTGAATGCAATTAGCCCGAAGCAGCAGCGAAAGAAGGAGACGGAGAAAGAAGAGGAAGGAGATAACAAGCAGAGATGGATTTAGTGCGCTAAGACAAAAATTTTAATTAGTTTGTGCGCCTTCAGTTGAGCAATATCAGCGCAAATTAATCGCAAATCGCAATGCGTTTAAGCCAATTAGAACAACAACTTACAGAGGCGGCAGCAACGACAATAACAATAACAAACAGAAGACAACGGCGCCATTCCACTGTACATTGCGATTGTTGTTGTCCAGTTTTGTTGTTGTAATTGTAATCAGCCAGTAGTCGCCGCCATTGGCATCTCTCTCTTCCTTTTAGTGCCGGTCAAGGAAGTGCTCATGTCCCCAAATACTCAGCCCTCTCTCTTGTTGCTTCTCTTCTCTCCTTTTTTTGCCTTTTTTTCGCTTCGTCATCTCATCTTTGGCCATTGCAATCAGAAAAAGCGCGCACAGAGCACACCTAGCTACCTCTCCCTACCCCTATGTTTGCTCCATATTCTTCGTGTCGTCGCATCGCATCGCGTACGTATTAATACAACCATATTCCTTCCTCCTCCTTCTACTCTACTCTTCTTCCTTCTCCACTTGAATTTTGCTCAACATTTTCTCGCGTTGCTAGGCAGGCGAAGCTGAGCCGTCTGGCAACCAATACACAGACATAATAGCTCTTACACACACACTGCCATACTCACTTACTTAGTGTGCAGTCGGCTTTACAACTCAGCGCAGCATCGCAGCACGAAAGACGCGAGCAGTGACGGCGACCCCCAAACTGAATTCCCTTTGCGCCTCCCTCTGTGTCCGCCCTCAGCTGCACTCTTTTCATTCTTCTACATTGCGTCGTAGCTTTTTATTTATTTTTCCCTTTTTTTTGAGTAGTGCATCCCATCCCGCGCTTGGCAACAACAACTGTGCTCAGACTCACAGTGCATACGAATAATTTACGCGATGCAAAGGCAAAAAGCTAAAAATGAGTAAAGGCAGAGCTGCATACTCGCAGGCAGCACGAGATGACCTACAGTCATGGCTAATTAAATAGGCACACTGTAAATGATAACTATGAAATGCTGAAATGAATTAATTTGATATATAATATGTAAAAACTTAATTAATACTTTGTTTTAATTAAACAATTCTTGGCCCAGAGTTAATTCATGTTTTCTATTCACTTTTTAATTAATTTAACCTTAAAAGCATTGATATGTACAGACTATTATGACCGACACTGTAAATAAGACTGCTGTTACACGCGCCAATGTAACCTCTTCTCTCTCTTCTTCCAGCGCGAATTGCATTCATGCGTGCGTGTGTGTGTGTATAAGTGTGCATGAGCATGTGCGGGTGTGTGAATGTGTGTGTAAGTAACGCAGCTCTCGTACGGGATGAACAACGCACGACTTGTTTGCATTTACTCTACGCAAATGAGCGGCATTGCTGTTGTTGTTGTTCTTGTTGTCGTTGCTTTTTTTTCGCTTTTTCTATTTTCAAGGGTGGGGTTAGTCTGGGGTATGAGAGGGGTCGGCATCCACATAAGTCCTCTCCCTGTCCTGACCCCCAAACACACAACTCACTCTCACTTGATGATGCTGCAGCAGCGCTGCAGTTTTTCTCATTTCGCTATGCTTTGAATGACTAAAAGGTTTGTTGTTGCTGTTGCTGATATTATGGAGAATGGGAGAACTTCTGACGAGTTGGCAACAACATAAAAATCGCAGCGCACAAATTCGCCTGCTAACTGAGCGAACATGCACTCTCGCACTCTCTCACTCTCTCTCACTTGCAATTTTGCTATTGTCTTCTTACCCACACTATCGCGCGTTCTCTCTCTCTCTCTCTTTCGACTATTGCTGCTCCTTTTCGCATTGTTGTTGGTGCTGCTGCTGTCAACGAAGTGGGGTTACTGACTTTGCAGCAGCCAGGCAGAGGCATAGCAGAGGCCGACTGCTACCGTTGCTTTCGATGTGTTTGTGTGTGTACATGCAATGCATACGTGCGTACGTGCGTGTTTATCAGTGTGTGCGTGCGTGCGGGCAGAGGCTGCTAGAAGAAGACGAAAAAGAAGAAGAACAAAAATACAGAATGCAAAGTGAGTGAGTAAGTGCAGAGGGGACATTAGCATTTGCATTTTGCATTTCGTTTTGCTTTTTCATTTCTTTGCACGCTGCGGCGCAGCTTCAGCAACTGTTTATGAGAGTGCATTTTACACTCTTCGCTTTCATCGCATTTGTCTCGGTTGTATTTGGCGCCAAAACATACGCCATGAAACTACCGACTACCGTTAAGGTTCAAAGAACTCTCTAGTCTAATTACAACGCATACTGTCGGTCATATCATAACAAATTAATACAAAGTGCATACGTACTCTGCACGTGTGTGTGTGTGTGTGAGTTTCTTCATTTGTAATGTTACTCCCTCTGTCTCTCTCTCACTCTCTGAGAGAATTTATCATGTCCGCATTGCCAACGATCTCATACACTATTGCAATGGGCGTGTGAATTTGGGCAGAGACAACAACAACAACAGCAGCAATAACTGCGACAGTGGCAATTGAGAATCACATAGTATAACGGGCAATGCAACACAATGCAAGGCAACAACAACAACAAATGACAATGAGATTTTGGCATTGCGGCAACTCAATAATAAACAGATAACTGTAAATTGATGCACTCACTCATAGCACACAAATGAAACAATTGAAATGAGTACGAAGTGATTCTGCAACATTTGAATAGGGGGGAATACTGGTTTTAATTATCATTTGCATATTAGTGAAATTTGAGAGAGGGAGGGAGATAGAAAGAGTAATAATTAGGAGAAAGAGAGTAATAATTAGAGAGACATAAAGAGAGAGAGAGTATTAATTAAGAGGGAGAGACACAGGCAAAGAATTACTTATAAGAGAGATAGAATATTTATTATGAGAGAGAGAGAAGAAAAGTATGAAGCTCTCTGTTTTATTTCAAGTGCACATACTTTTCTAGCCTGCACTGTGCACAGAACACAGAGAATGATTGGCAGACGAGCAGAGCATATCAGGTGGGTGATTGGAGAGGAAAAAAAGAAAAAGAGAGAAAGAGGGAGTGGAAGGGAAAGGTGGAGGGAGGGGGGGATTTCGCCGTGGGTCGTGGGTCACACCAAATAGCCAGCCAGGCGTACCGGCAAGCAGATTTACTTAGGCACGCATCGGTTGCACTGCAAAGCAGAACATACGTGTACATATGTGTATGTATGTGTGTGTACACACGCCCCCTTGCCGCACCCGCTGCGTCGTTTTTATGAGCACGAGCACTGAGAATCTGAAGATATTGCTGCAATTTGCATAAACATTGTGTAAATATAGGCACAAGCACTACACACACACACATACATACATGCATACACATACACTATTCAGTTCATACACACACGCATATGCATATGCTCACACTCAGTGTATGTGTGTGTGTGTGCTGCATTTGACCAAAAAATCGTCATTGAAGCGCAGCTTCTGCCCGCGTCGTCGACGTCGTCACTCAACAATTCAAGACGAGGCGTACAAAGAGAGTGGCGTAAGAGAGAGTGTGGGTGAGAGAGCAAAGAATAAGAGAGTAAGAGTGAGTGGGGGGGGCATAGAATCGAAAGGCTTTCGAGCCTAGCAACCAAACGCAAATGAAAAGCAGCAGTTGTAAAAGGGAAAAAAAGAAAAAGAGAAAGAGAGAAGGAAAAATGAAAATAAAGCAATCATTGCACTTGTCCCGCACTCAGCCGCAGTCGCAGCGCTGTCAGCTGCAGCAGCAGCAGTGCAACAACAACAATAACGGTGTGAGAGCTAGGTTTCATTCCTGTTGCCATGTTGCTTCAATTTTCCCATTTTTTTGCTATTTTTTGTGCAAAAGTTCTTTGCCATTTTGATGTTATTTAGCCGTGTGGCCCACAATGGGCGTGGCAGTCATTTCCCGCAATTACGCCTACACACAACGAAGCTTCACGGCAACGGTGAGAGCAAAGCAGATGATGATGATGACGATGCTGATGATGATGTTGTGTGTGTGTGAAATGAATGATAAGCGGACTTGCAGTGGTTTCAAGAAATATGGCAACACTGCAGCAGCCACTCCAGTGAACACACACACAAAAACACAGAGGGCGATATATGCGTCATGCCTGGGAGTATGCTACAGTTTTTGTGCCGATTCTGATTGAATTGCATTTGGAATAGGAGAAGGGCGAAGAGAAACGCCCAGGCAGGCATTTTTGGAGGGAGCAGACGAGCTGCGGAGAATTGCCTTGGGTCACCCATCAATTTCAGGTCCGAAAAGTGATTTCAATACGGTTCGCAGAACAATTCTCAACGAGGAATGAATGAATGAAAACTCAATTTCTCTAACCAGAATCGATTTCGATTGCATTTCTTTAGAATACTTATCGAATAATTCCTCAAATATACATAGAAATATATATTACTTAAAACTTTGCAAACTGCTTTCGATTATTTATGTACTACGTACAGCTACAGTAGTAAATGAAACGACAAATAATGACAAATGGTCAATTAATTACTGCACACTGTACTCAATTTATTATTTTTGCCATTCAGCTATAATTCTCTTATCAGCACCAGACTCCGTCCTCTCTATATTTGTATAGCCAAACACTTATCTCAATTCCAGCTAGGGTTACCATGCGGGGGGTACTTGGAAATAACAACAATGCCAAAAATATTTCGAATAATTAAAAACATAATTTCAAATAGTAAAGAGAACTTTTGTTGTCCTATAAGTCTCTTCTTATTGGAGTAATAATACATATATGTATATAATATATAATGTAATATTTCCTATTAGTTTTTAAAAATTAAAAAAACCTGTAAGAAATAAACAGAAAACTGCTTTAAAAATATTGAAATGAATTCAAGAATACGGAAACTAATGAATTTACTAATTAACAGAGCCCTAATTGTGCGTATGGCACTCAAAAAATTCAACATTATTTTGTAAAATATTTTAAAGTGATTTAAAACTGAAAAAGAAACAATTTAAATACTCTTTTAATGCTCTAAACTGAAGAATAGTCAACTGATATAGTATAATAACTTATATAATATATAAAACATCTGTATATAAAATATAATACATATATGGTATATACACTAATTATTCATTGCCGCCCACTGTTCCAACTCTTGCGACTTCTTCTGCCGTGCGCTGTGCAAAAGCTTGACATCTTTGGTTTCAACTGTACACAGCTTGTGCATAAATGTACATATATGAATGATGTATATCTATATGTATAATATATACGAGTTGTACATAGATATAACATAGTTATGTATGTGTTTGTATGTCTGTTACTAGGCTGCTACTTCAAGTATCATTTGTATAAACCTTTTGGTTAAAACCTGCACGGAACTCTCGGACTGTCAATGTAAATTGAAATGTTTCCGTTGTCGTCAGTGGACAGGCAGACAGAGAGGCAGACAGAGAGGCAGACAGAGAGGCAGACAGAGAGATAGACAGACTGAGAGAGAGACAGACAGACAGAGAGGCACACAGACCCATCACTATATAGTGCAAAGTGTTTCTGTTACCAAATTGAATTTTGTTGCCACCAACTGTCTGCAGTGCCCGGAAAGAGGGCATGATATATATATATGGGGGCGTGGCAGGGGGCTGTTAACAGGATGTGAGAATTGTCAGGATGCGGATTTCACTAATTATGAAATGACATTTTTGGCCTGCTGCGATTTTAAATGGTTTTCCCTTGTCAAACTTGATTAAAGTGAATTCGTATTTTCCATTTTCCATTTACAGGGCAGCAACGGCGACGGCGACGCAGGCGATGTCAATGATGGTGCCGATGTTGCAGGCAATGTCGTTGCAGCAGAACAACAACAACAGCAGGAGCAACAGCAGCAGGAGCAGCAGCAACATTAGTTATACAAGCAATAGCGATAAGCAGACTTAGAAGAAGAAAGAGAAAGAAGGGAAATAAACAACACTAGCCAACAAAATTAGTGACAACAATTAGTTGAATAAGCCACACACATGTTGCTGCTACAATTGGAACGAGGACAACAACGAGGAGAGCAGCAACAGCAGCAGCAGCAGCAACAAAGATGCTCAGCGCTGCCAATGCAACAACAGCAAGCGCAGCAGCAGCAACAGCAGCAGCGACAGCAACAGTTGCCGCTGGCGAAACTTATGTGATAACAAACAAACAACAACAGCAACAACTACAGCAACAACAGCAGCAGCAGCAACAACAACAGCAGCAGCAGCAACAACAGCAGCAGCAACAATTTGTTGTTGCCGCCAACACAATGGTCATACCTGCAACAGCAGCAGCAGTCGCGGGTATACCAACAGCAACAACAACAGCAACAAACAGCACAGCTTCAGCAGCAGCAGCAGTTGAAACAATACAGCAGCAACAGCTGCTGCAACAACAACAACAACAGCAACATGTGTTATTTCAGCCACAATTACAGTTACAAACAGCAGCAACACCTCAGCAACATCAACAACAGCCATCTCAGCCACCGCGCCAACATCCCAAAAAGCGTAAATTTGATCCAGCTGAGCTGGACAAAGCGGAACAACAACAACAGCAGCAGCAACATCAGCAACAGCAGCAACATGCGCTGCATAAGCAACAGAAACCCGCCGATACGAATGGCACAAGTGATGCGCTCTCCAATGGCAATGTTGCTGCCGTGCAGCAGCATCCATTGGCACTACGCAACATAATTGCCTGTTCGCCCTCAACAACAACAGCAACAACAGGAGCAGGTGCAGGCGCCAGCAACAGCAACGATATCAGGCAACAGCAGCAGCAGCAGCAACTGCAACGTATTATAATCACATCGCCGCTGATGCAGCATGCAAGCAGTGTGCACAAGCAACATGTTGCAGGCAACAGCAGCAGCAACAACAACAACACGCATGCAGCAATCAATCATCATGCGCGCACACACACGCCCGTCTACTATCAGCAGCAGCAGCAACGTTTTAGCTTTAACTCATACAATCAGCAACATTTACAGGAACAACAACAACAAACACAGCAGCAGCAACAACAGCAACACTTACAACAGCAACAGCAGCACGAGCCTGTTGCTCTACTCGATCTCAGCGAATGGACAAACACGCGTGTCCTGGCCAAAGTTGGTAAATTTTATGCGCCTGGCAAAATACGACAAGTACATGAAGCTGCCACGCCCACAGCCCACACAAATACACAACAACAACAGCAGCAGCAGCAGCCACACTCAATACTCGTTGAATTCGATGCCGCTGAGTTTGGCCAGCAGCTCTACCATGATGTGCTGCAGCAGGGCCGCTACAATGTGATACTGGATGCCAGTCCGCCCATGGCCGATGTAAGTTGCAGTCAAGTAGAGAGAGAGAGAGAAGCCTCTGCCAAACTAATGCTTTCCCTTTCTCACTCTTTCTTTCCTTTCTTCATACAGATCACGCTGGAGGCACGCGTCTGTGTGCGCCAACGTGTTGAAGGCCGCAACGTGGGTTGTTTGTATGTCGAGGGCATCATCATGGACATCAATCAGGGCACCAAGCAATATACCGTGCAACTGGCCAGCGATGAGATTGTAAGTACAGTGGGGAAAAAAGTAGATAGGCAAACTAAGTAGTCATGTTTCTAAGGCTATTGAGGGGTTGGTATTGATAAGGATTGTAAGTTAAAGCGAAGCAGTAGCACACTGCCTAAGAGAGTTTAGGAACATAATAAGGATTAGGATTGTAAGTTAAAGCGAAGCATTAGCACATTGTCTAAGAGAGTTTAGGAATATAAGTATAGGAGTTGTCTTTATATATCTTTAGATGTGTTAAGTTACAATTGGTTTAATGAAAATCATGTACAAACATGGTGAACAACAGGAACTCATCATCATCATACTAATCATTGTATTTTTAATACTATTACTAACTGTGTGCTAAAGTATGTAACAGGCAGAAGAAGGTAAAAGACCACATAAAGTACTTTATAATATATATATTTACAATATTTATTCTTGACAAGGTTCACTAGCCAAGTCTATTAAAAGAACTAAAGACTCCAAACATGGCATAAAAATTGTTGTAAACTGTGTGAAGATAAAGTTTATTTCAGATTCTAAATGTCACGTCCACGAAAATTCATTTAAATTTAATTTGTATGCACCGTATTAAACATTCAACTAACTGACTTTGACATATATGTAACTGATGGATTGATGGATCTATGCCTCTTTCAATCGGACAATAAACACAGAAGTTATACAAGAAAGTATGTGCATAACATTTAAAAGGGGGAAGAGTTATAGCCACCCTCTGTTTACTATATAGAAGGTTCTGATATCAAATACCAAAGGCAGAACTATAGTGAAATCTGATGCGGACGAGACTGCGCATTTAAATATAGATCGCAGGGTATACTACTGTGGAGTGTGATCAACTGTTGCACTTTTTTCTATAGACTTGACTTTCCCAGTTATAAACTGAATGTAGGGTAGTTAATAGTGTCATTCTCTGTCTTCATTTCATTCGTTCTCATTTCCAAGTTGTATACTTTGTGTAGAATATCTATCAGTTGAATTCCCTGTTCTTTGTTATGTAACGATCTGCATGTTTTCATTTTCAAGTATTAAATTTAAGTGCAGGGTATACAATACAATTTAAGTGCAGGTGATACAATTCCCCTTTCATTGTTTTCTCGCTTGTAAGGCTAGTGTAGGATATCTTATAACAGTTTATAACATAGTAACTTCCCACTTACGATCCTATTTCATTATTTCTATTCTCCTGCAGCCCAATACAAAGGTTGTGCGTCGTGCTGATTTGCGTCTGCTGTTGCCACCGTGGTGGGATGAACTCAATGAGTTGACGCCAGCGGCAGCAACAACTGCAGCCGGTGGCAGCAAGCGCAAAACAGAGACACCAAGTGGCAATGGCGGTGGCAATGTCTATGCAAAGGCATTTGTGGCCACACGCTACGATGGCAAGCTGCCCCTGAGCACGTCCTCCTCCACCTCATCAACAGGCTGCGGGCAGCAAAAACATGAGTATTATCGAGTGGCTGCAACGTCGCCTTTCCAAGGTGGTGCAGTGCCACCACCACCGCCGCTGGCGCATGTGGAACACCAGCAGCAGCAACAGCAGCCACAGCAGGCCAACGGTCTGCCTGATATTGTGATCTCGCAGGGCAGCAATGGGCAGCAGCAGCCACAGCCACATCATCACCTGAAAATGCACGTGCCATCGCAAGCGCAGCAGCAGCAACAGCAGCAGCGGGAGAGGGAGCGAGAGCGGGAGCAGCAGCGCGGCTATGACGATTATGATTCCGATGATGATGAACTGAAGCGCGTCGGCATTGGCTACTCACCTGCTGGGCCTGGCGACGCGGATGCCGAGAAGATGAGCGCCTGCAGCAAGCGCAGCAGCATGCAAAGTCGCGGCAGCACATCCAGCTTACTTGATCAGAGGCTGACACCACGATCTCATCCAGCAACTCCAAGGTAAATCCAACTTGTTACAGGGTATTTGGTAGTCGCCTAACATGGAGATAGGTTGACTTATCTCTTGATGCAGCTTAGGAGTATGTATAAATATAAAAATGCACTATGAATGGTTTTAAAAAGAGACGTGGCAGACAGTAGAAAGCTCATGCAGTGCAAAGTTCTCTAACGGACAGCTGCCTTAAGCGGACAGCTTTATTGAGTTGACTCCCCTTTAGGCGGACACTTTTACTAAGACGTTCATGTATGTTTTAACAATCGGAGCTTATGCCGTGAAAAATTCCTTATCGAAGAGTTTCCCTACGTGGACAGCTTTCTTAAGCGGACTCTCCTTTAGGCGGACACTTTTACAAAGACGTGCATGCGTTTTTAAACAAACTAAAATGGCACCTGCCTTAGCCGGACAGAATTCAAAGTGTCCGGCCAAGAGAGGTTCCACTGTATATATAACATATAATATAATAATATATATAATATGATATGATATTATTCAGAATTAATATTTCTTCAGAATTGCTCTATGATAAACGTAGATCAAGTGTATATAAAGGAATGGAACAGATTAAACGAGTAGAATAACCGCAGATTAGTTATTTGTTATTTATTATTTGTTTGGATTTTAATATAATACATATACATATGTATGTACTTTATGATATTTCTTCAAGTTATTATTAAAGTTTATATTTATAAATGTAGAAATCTTAAATATTCTCTAAAGTTGAACGAATTCGTTTATGATATTTTAAATGATTGAGGCTTATGCTCTTCCACCTGTCTGTTAATGATCCCGTTAGCCGTACATCACGTACAAGGCACCGTATTCGACTTATTTCCACTCGATGTTGATTGTTTTTATTGCAATTGCATTGCACGAGGACGACTTAAATGCAGTCCATTAATTATAATTATATACAGCAGATCTTTGTCATGCTGTATATGTATTTGTCTCTCTCTCTCTTTGTGCGTGTGTGTGTTTGTGTGTTTGTACTTACGCAAGTATTTCTTGTTCACAGATCTCAGGCAACGACGCCGCATCGCTTCAAGAAGGGCGACATTGTGGAATCGGAATCCGGAGTGCGCAAGAAGTTCAATGGAAAGCAATGGCGACGTCTCTGCATGCTGTGCATGAAAGAATCTCAGCGACGGGGCTATTGTTCCAGGCATTTGAATCAGAAGGGCAACAATGCGTTGCCCTCGTCCACGGGGCCGAATCGCTTTCTCAGGTGCCTATAAAGAAATATATATACATCAGCAACGTGCTCTCTAACATGCTCTCTTTAAACTCTATCTCCCTCTTTAACTCTCTCTCTCACTCTCTATCAGTAATAGCCGATCGAGCAGCAATATGCAGATCGATGAGGACACATCACGCGATTCGGAAACATCGCCCAACTATCGTGTCACGGGTCGCTATGATCAGGAGGAGACCGATGTGGCTGCCATGTTAGGTATGTACACACACACACACACACAGATATATCTATGTATACAAGGTGTCTCACACCTCTTGACTATCGACAATCCTCACACTCCTCCTCCTTCTCCTTCATCTTCGGCTCATAAAAGCAACAAATGTTTTTGGTTTTCAAATTTATTCATAGTTTGTGCTGCGATTCATTTTCAAGGCTGGCTTTCCCGGGCCCGCGCTATGAACTGAACTTGCCTGAACCTGTGTTCAGTTCGGTTCAAGTCGGGTCGGGTCGGGTCAGTTTGAGTCGGGTTGGTTACGTTTTCTTGGTCTCGTTCTCATTCTCAATGCCCTCAAATGAGCGCCAGCTTTAGCTGCTGTTAATCTATCTTTGTTCACGCAATTACACACACAAACACACACACACACAGCCGAACTGAGAGTCGAGTGAGAGAGTGCAGCGCAGCCTCTCGAGCGTTTCAGGCTTGTTATTCACGGCGCTTCTAGAAATTAACACATTGTTAGTTTAGAGCCGCCTATGCGACTCATTAATGCTCTACATTAGCTGTTAAAATGGGTGTTGAGACTTAGAAATAGTTTTCTAAATATGTGATAAATATTAAACACATTTTCTACACTTTCTTTTTGTTGAATATCACGAAATTTCTTTAATATTTCTTAAATTACAAAAAAAAAAATAGTATTTTAATATATTTTATTATCAAGTTGATTTCCTTTAAGTATTTATCTTTCTCAAGAAGGTTTCCATTTAGTTTTACTGAAAATATATGCAACTTATACCATAAAAACTATGATTACTGCGTTATTTTCAATATTTCTCTATAAAAACAATATATTATTGTAATATGTTTATATATAAAATAAATCAAGAAAAGAGGAGATCAGTAACAGTCAGTCTTAGATTTCGACCGAATTTTTCTGTAAAAGCTACAAAATATGTTTTTTCCAATTTTTCTGCATACAAAATTTTCCTTTACAGAAGGTTTCTTCTCTTGTAGTGCCCCAATTTAGATTAAATTTGAACAGTAAATTATTAAAATAAATTATTAACATACAAATAGATAAATATAATGAGTTTGGTCTCTCTACAAGCTCTTCACCAGTTGATTCCTTCTTAAAATGTACCTATACCTATAAACACCCATAAGAAATACTATATAGCTGAATTGTAGGGTATTAACACGATCGCTACAGCATCGACTTTCACAGCGCTGCCAATGCATTTCCAATTCTCTATAAAAATGCATATCATAAACTTTTATTGTGGCAGTGAGAGGCTGCTGACCACTTCACACACACACACATACACACTGTGTTGCACACCTCTGGACAAAGGTCGTCGATTTTGTTAAGGTGTTCTTTGGTATCGTAGCCAAGACTGAGGGCTGCTATTGTTTGACGTGTGCGTGCAACAGCAACAACAAGAACAAGAAGAACAACAGCAACGCTGCACTGGCCACTTGAAAGTGTGACCGCAGCGTCGTGATTTACACGCAAAAGCAGACGCAGCGACGACGCCGACTGCGACTGCGACGCACACGCATTCCAATGCACCTGCAGACGATCGGCTGCGCAGTCGACGCGCCGCCACTTGAAATGAACAATGCAGCGCGCAGGCCGAAACAAAAGCGCGCTGCGTGCGAAGCGCAACAGATTCTTCTTTTCTTCGTTATTTGCCCTGCCTTTGATTCGTTTTTACCTAAATACAACAAAAAAAATGCACTTGAGAGAGTGAACGTGCGCGCTCTCTCTCTCTCACACTCAGAGAGCCAAACGAACGTACGAGCACACACACAGAAAGGCCGACAAGGAGCGGCGGCACCCACACAAGCACAGCCACAACAGGTAAACAAACATAGAGAGAGAGAACTGAACAAGAGAGCACAGCAAAGAGAGCGGCAGAGCATTGATGTGCTCAATTTTATGCTGTCGCTGCTGCTGCGCCACTGCCTCTGTCGCTGTCGGTGTCTCTGCCCAGTGCTCAGTTGAATTGCTGGCCGTTCTTTTGACGACGTCGTCGTCGCATTTTATGTTGAAAACTGTCAAAGGCAAGGCAAGAAGACAGAACAGAACAGAGTAGAGAACGCAGAACGCGGCGTAAAAGCGAAAATACAAATAAAATAAAATAAAATAAAGCAAGAACAACAAAAAAGTGAATACCGATGCGAATGCAGCAGACAAAACGAATGTGACAACGACGACAAAAAAAGTTTTTTATTATTTTTTTTGAGAACCAAACGAAATACGACAAATATGCGCAGAAAGTGATGCCAATCGTTGCATTGCTTCAGTAGGAGGAGGTGGAGGTGGAGGCGCAGGAGCAATTGCACGAGGCGCACGCAGTAGCAACAGCAGCAGGAGGAGAAGGAGGAGCAGCAACGAAATGAACGCGTTCCAGGACTTTGAGCTGGGAGCTAAATTATATTTACAATGCTTATGTAATGAATTAGCGATAAAAACAATCGAAAAATCGAGCAAAATCAACAACAATAACAACAGCATGAAAATCTCTAACGAAATTTGCATTCTTTCTTTCCCTTTTCGTCTCTTTTCTATCTGTTACACAGTGTCACTGAGCAGCTCGCGCTCTGCAACGCCATCGTATACATCACCCGTGAATCATGCCGGCGCCTCTCCGCTCAATGCCATCGCTCACTCTCCGGTGAATGTGTCCAATCACAGGCAGAACTTCTTTACGCCCATTGCGAATCAATCCCAGCAACAGCAGCAACAGTTGCAACCACATCAGCAGCATCAGCAACATGTGAGCGCCGTTGCTGCTGTGCCGCTGGACAGCAAATGGAAGACGACACCCAGTCCGGTGTTGTACAATATAAACAACAACAACAATAACAACAACAGCAGCAGCAGTAGCAGCAATAACAGCAACAACAACGGCTGGGAGAGCAGCCAAGCTGTGCAGCAGCAGCAACAACAGCAGCAGCCACAGGCACCGCCACAAACGACGGCTGTGTCGCTGGTAATGCATGCACCACCGCCACAACAACAACAACAACCACCTGCCGCTCATCTCAATGCATTGCCAGCGCCACCAGCACCGCCCAGCAGCAGCAGCAGCCAACTTGGCCATGCGACCAGCGTCATACGCATCTCAAGCAGCCAGCAACATCAGCAACAACAACTGCAGCAGCAACAGCAACAGCCAGCGCCAACACAGCAACAACACCAGCAACAACAACACCAACAGCAACAACATGTTGTGGTATCCACGGCTGGTCATCAAACCTTTCATCCCGTCATTGTGAATGCCACGCAGCTGTCGCAGATGCAAAACTCATTGCCAGTCGTTTCCGTCGCCCCACAGCAACAGCAGCAGCAGCCGCCACCACCCACATCGATTTCGTTTCATCCACATCCGCCAACCACGCCCACATTCGGAGTAACTGTGACAGTGGCAACGGCACAGGACAAGGCGCTGCCAAAAAACGGTACGTTGACTAGGAGTAAATGTAATAGGCCCCAATTTCCCATAGAGATTATACAGGTACTCCCCAAAAACATATAAAACGATAGTGCTAGACACGTGTCTATCGATAACAAAGTTCATTGATTGCTGATTGCAGTTGAATTGAATTTGAATGTAGTTCAGTGTTTATTTTAGATGCAGTTTGAAAAGTAACTGCAAGAAGTTGCAAGGCGTAAAGATGTAGCAAATTTATCGATAATACAGTGTAGTGACGGTGTAACTTATCGATTTGGATAAGAGCTCTCAGCAGTTTTAGAAGTTTTTTACACAGTTGAAGTTAAGTTTGGTAGATTGAAAATCTGTCTTAGTCTGTCTTTAAACTGTTTAGGGTGTAGAAGTAAAAGAAGATTTAGAGTTCTTGAGAAGTCTTGATAAAAACCTACTGCATATGTTATATAAAGAAGACAGAGAAGTTTTTATATAGCAGATAAAGAAGTTTTTATAAAGAATATAGAGAAGTTTTTATAAGTGAGTTATAAACAAGATAATGAAGTTTTAAAAAGAAAATATGAATAAGACAAAGAAGTGTTTGTAAAGAATATATAGAAAGTTTTAATGAGTCTGTTATTATTATAAATACTTCCTTATAGTGTATATATAAGGTATACATTTATAATGTATATAAATGTTACTAGTTAGCTATAATGCTAAATGTTATTAGCTAACAGGATAAATCGTTTAATTTCAAATTCCCAATCCAAATTTTATCAAATAGTTTCAATATCAACATATTTTCCTCCTTCCCTTTGCAGGCTACAATGCGGCTAGCTACGCGTGGCACAAGCTACTGCCGCAAATGCCGGCCATAACCAAAGCATCGCCAGCAACGGCGGCAGCGACGACGACAACCACAAACAGCAGCTATAGCATTGCCATGCTGCAACAACAGCAGCAGCAATTGTCGCCACGACAAACGCCACAATTGCCAACGCCAACGGCAGTACAGCAGCAGCAGCAACAACAACAGCAGCAGCAACAGCAACCGCAGCTCAATCACAACAACAATCATTTGATTGTGCCTGCGCCGCTCTCGTCACCGGGAAAACCGCTTGACTGCTCTATGAACGATGCCAAGGCAGCAGCAGCAGCAGCGGCGGCAGTGGCAGCATCCGCAGCAGCAGCAGCAGCTGTTGCAGCAGCACAGGAGGAGCCCGACGAGCCAGATGAGCAACTGGACGATGATGTGTTTGAGTCAACGCCGCCTGTGGCATCCACATCGAATGGCAAGAAAGCACCGACGGCAGCAATGCGATTGCCCACGTACAACAGCAACATACGCAAACTGGATGAGTGCCATGATGCCAGCGATGGAGTTGCCGGAGCGCCAACAACATCAGCTGCCAAGCGACGCAGTCAATCGTTGAGTGCGCTGCAGCAGCAACAGCAACAACAGCAGCAGCAGCAACAGCAACAACAACAAGATGCGCCGGCGCCTCCAGCTGGCAAGAAAATACGACGACCGATGAATGCGTTCATGATCTTCTCAAAGAAGCATCGCAAAATGGTGCACAAGAAGCATCCCAATCAGGACAATCGGACAGTGAGCAAAATACTGGGTGAATGGTGGTATGCACTGCAGCCGGAGCAGAAGGCGCAGTATCATGAGCTGGCCAAGTCTGTGAAGGATGCGCACTTTCAGCTGCATCCCGATTGGAAATGGTGCTCTAAGGATCGTCGCAAGTCATCGACATCGGGCAAGGGAGGAGCTGCTGCTGGTGCAGCCAGTGCCACAGGCGGGGATGGCAAACAGCGTCTTGTCTCTGTGGATGGTTCCGATTCGCTGGAGGATGACATGTGTCCCTCGACGCCTGGTGGCAGTGGCAGTGGTGGTGCACAGCCTGCCGAGTTGCAAGGCGACATCATTCCACTGACCATTGATAGTTACAACGTTGCGTGCGATGAGGCGCCTGCAACGATTGGCAAGGACAATGGCAAAGCTGCCAAGCTGTTGAAGAACGAGCAACAGTCGGATGAGGATGAGCAGATGGTCGTTGTGGAGGATGAGCAGCCGCCTAGCAAGCTGGATTTGCAGTGTCGTGAGCGTGTCAACGATCTGGATATGGACGAGGCGCCCTATGACTATCGCAAGCAGCAGCAGCAGCAACACTCACAAACAGAGACAGATCAGGTAAGGCGGAATAGGAATACCATTAGGCATATCTAATCCAAGCTCGTCTTGTTACAGCGTCCTCAGGAGGATCATGCAACGGTCTGCAATGGCCAAGCCATGTCTGCGCCAGCAACTGCCGGCGGTGATCGCGAGATAACGTTGAAACCGAAGGCCATCAAGGCTCATCCGGGTCTGGAGAGCACTATGCTGCCATATCCACAGATGCCCATGTACACGCACTACACTAGTCCCAAGAATCCAATCGGTGTAACACCATTCCAACCCACAGGCGAGCAAGCAACACATTACATTAATACCCCACGGCAACAGTTGCTTATTATGGATTCTCTTTCTCTCTCCTTCAGGCGGTGCCTTCAAGTCAATGCCCATCAGTCCGAAAGGCAGCAGCTCCTCCTCCACTGGCTGCAAACCCGATGATGCACAACTGCAGACACACATCAAACAGGAGGACATCAAACAGGAGCCACCATCGCCGTATAAGCTGAATGGAGGCGTGTCTACGGGAGGCGTGATCAGCACACCAATTCAGCCCAGCTCTGGTGTGGGTGCCATCTTTAACTTCAATGTGCCAACTGCCACAGCGCTCAGCCAGAAGCAGACGAGCTTCTGCCACTATCCCATCCATCATGCGCTGTGCAGTCCCACAGACGTGAGAGGTGAGCAGGCAAACCTAATGAAAACTATCTTTGATTATATTATTTGTATTATTTTACTGTGAACTCTTGCTCTCTCTCTGTGGTAGTCATGGATGGTAGAAGATAATGGGATTAAGCTTAGCAGATATAATATGGGAAAATTTATTGTGACATTATGTTTCAATGACTAAATGAAAGGAGCATTGTATATGTGACTTTGTTTATAAATAGTTGGGAATAGGAATAAGAATAGAAATAGGAATAGGAATAGAAATATAAATAGAAATAGAAGTAGAAATAGAAAAGGGAATAGAAATAGGATTATTGTAGGTAAATAATAAATAGGAATATAATAATATAAATGAGACAAGTTTTATTTTAGATTACTCAAGTGGTTTTAATTGTATAAGGTCTATGTACTACAAATATAACTTAGTAAGTTAACTTGACAATGATAGACCCAGTATGTAGCTGTTCTGCTAAATATGTTCAGCCTTTATTTTCTGTAGCATACTTTGCTGCATCGCAACCTATTCACAAACAAAGCCCAACCTATTCGCTTACTCAGTTACATTTTTGAATGTTTGTATCTCCCATGTTGATTTGCCGATTGCAATCTAATTTATAAAAATCATTAAGGTAGTGATAATGGTTGAACTCTTCAAATATTAACATGCTAGTTTTAATATTACGCTAGCAATTTGACTTTTCGATTTACAAACTTGAAAGAAAGTATTTCCGAATTCTAAAATGAACTTTAGGTCACTGCAATACATGCGAGTGTTGTCTACAAATTTAATCATTCTAGATCTTATAGTTCCTGAGTTTAAGGCGTGCCAGAAATATACCACAAAAATATATCCCATACTTAAGGTACTTTGAGAATTCTTTGGAATTGGCTAGCTCAGAGTTAGACAGAGTTCAACAGTTTATACTTTATTGATTTTATATTTTAAGTTGGCGATCTTATGTTCTCTCTTAAGTTTACCAACATTGGCATTATTATTACTATGATTTGCTGCTGTTTTTTGTTGTGTTTCTTTCATTCGTTGTTTACACCAAAGATGACAAAAATTGCTTAAAACAATCCTCGCTCCCTCGCCTCGTACCAGACTTCGCTCTCTCTCTCTCTCATCTATAAAGTTTTTATTAGTTTTAATGCGCAACATCTTTCTCTCTATTTCTCCACATGCTCACCTAACCTCACTCTCGCCCTCGCTCACAAATCGCCTTCGCTTTTAATGCCCCCCCCCTCCTTTCCCCCACTCCATAACTCCACTCCATGTCCATGTCCATGTCCATTGTGATCTGTCTCTCTCTATCAATCACGCTTCAATCACGACGCACAACGAACATTAACAAAATAAAAAAAAGAACTCGAACCGAAGTCAAAACAACAACAACAAGACAAGAACGAAACTGCAAAAGAAAGAGCACGCGACGCAGCAGAGAACGATGCCGCCGTCGACAACCAGAACGTTGATGAGGACGATGACGACGTCGACGACGTCGACGATGACGACGACGATGATGATGACGACGAAGACGATGAGCAGTTTATGGAGGAGTTGGCCAGTGTGACCACCGATTTCGATGACATTGCTCAATATACGATTACTAAGCCATTGCCGCCGCCGCCGCCGTCACGGTCAACGCCTACGCCAGCGCCTACGTCACGCCTGCTTATGCCAACAACGACAGCTTCGGCGATGACGCCTGCAGCGACAGCGACGCTAACTGTGCTACCATTGAAGCGTAAACAATTCACCATAGTTCGTTCGCTGACGCCTTTGCAGCCGGCGAATTCACCACACCAGCAGCTGAAGCATTTGCATCAGCGTCGTGGTGAAACACCGCCAACAGTTATAACACGTGTGCCGACGCCGACGTTGACGTTGACGTCGACACCGACGTCGACGATCATTGCAACGGCTGCTGCTGCGTCGCTGCCACGAAATCATTTTACTATAATACGCACACAACAACAACAACAACAGACAGCAACAATTAACAGAACAACAGTAACAACAACACAGTCACAACAACAACAGCTGCTAATACAGCAACAACAACAACAGCAACTACGACAGCGACAACAACAGAAACAATATCACAACAACACACCGCCGCCATTGTTTTTCAAGAGCTCGAACAAAGCTCATCAGGCATCAACAACATTAACATCAACATCAACAATAACAACAACAGCCAACACCAACATCAGCACCACCACCAACATCATCAACAACAGCACCACATCAACAACATCATCAACAACAACATCATCAACAACAACAACAATAGCTTCAACAAGCAACAGTCACTGTAACGAGCAACTTATTAAATTTTCCAATAATTTCAACAACAACAACTCCGCTGCTGCAACAACAACAAACAATACTACTGCTACTAACAACAACAACTCATCTACGACAACACCAACAACAATAACAACAACAACAACATCGTCGACAACATCGTCAATAATACGAAAACTTTTGACACTCAAAGATGGCAACAACAAAGCCACAGGACGTGCAGCCATTTTGTATGATGCACTCGTGTTGGACACATTGCATGGCAACGATGACGATGATGATGATGACGAAGAAGAGGATGATGAAGACGAGGAGGAAGAGCAGCACGAGGTTGCTGTGGAGGGCGCGGCACAACAGCAACAACAGCAGTTGAGTTTGTCTACGGCAGCAGCAACAACAACTACAATTGCAACTGCAACAGCAACAACTGCGCAACAACAGCAGCCAGCAACAATGTTGCTCATCACCGATGTCAACAGTTACCAGCAGCAACATGTTGCTGCAACACGTCCATTGTCCTTCATTAGCATCAATGCTTGCAACAAGATCACGCTTCCGGCCAATACACGCATACTGACAACAACAGCAAGCACAGCCACGCCCACACTGACCGTGCTAACCAAGGCGATTGCTGCCAGCAACAGCAACATCAGCAGCAACAACATCAGCAACAACAACAATTCAAATCATGCAAATCATAGTAATAATAAAGCCAATGAACAACTAACAATAACAGCTGCTGTTGAGCATAAGCACAACAACAACAGCAGCAACAATAATAATAATAATAACAACAATAACAACAACAATATTAACAGCAACAACAATAATAAGAACAACAACAACAGCAATAGCAACTTAAACGATGCAACCACAATACTTATGATCAACTCCAACTCATCCGCAGCTCATGCATCGTGTGTGCCGAACTCTCCTGCCGGTGTTAGCCTGGGGCATGCAGCAGCCAGCATTGCCACACCACCAGCATCGGCGCCAGCGCAGATACAACTAGGCGGTCCAGGTGGCACACAGAAAATGTTCTTTGGTGTCATGGGTCATCCGGTAAGTGCAGCCACGTCAAATGCTTTGCTCTTCATTTACTTACTCTTATCTCTCTTTGCTCTCAGTATCCGCTGCTGTCCCGTCCGCATCAGCCAAGCACATCCAGCCTGGAACATCTGCAGCTGGAGCCTTTTGCGCCCAGCTATATGTTCAAGAAGCACAATGGAGGACTTGGCGGCGTGCCAGGTGCACCTCCACTGCCGCCGGTTAGCACACAGGCAACAATGCTGTTGCATGGCTATGCGCCCAGCGCTGGTCACACTAGCCAGGAGCAGCCGCCAGCAAGTTCACCCTCATACAAATCCATGCCCTCCACACCCAAATCGGCTACATATCATCTGAGTGGGCCTGCTCCTGACTCGGCGGGCAAGCGCAGCAGTGCCTCGCCTGAGGATACAGATGTGGATGTGGATGTCGACGCCGATGGACATCCGTTTGTATTGGCACCAACGCCAGCACAGCTGGGACGTGCACCGCTGCAGCGGCGCAAGAATTTATGTGAGTAATTAAACATAAAAAGGGAGCAACTTAAACTATAACTGCCTCTCTTTGCAGCTCAAAGCAAATCAGACAATGTTAGCACTGGTGGCGGCGGTGGTGGTGGCGTCTATGGAGCCAGCAATGGTCAACAGCAGCAGCAGCACATTGGCCGCAAGCTGCACTCGCCCACGCCCATGGAGGTGGCTGTCTCATCGCCCATCATTGGCAATGTGAATAATAGCAGTCTCAGCTCAGCACTGCCCACGCCCACCTCGTCGACAACAACGCCCAACAGCGAGGAGCAGTTGCCGCTAACGCCGACAGCACTCATTGGCGGCAGCAATGGCAACAGCAGCAGCAACAGCGGCGGCAGCAACAACTCTTTAGCATCTCAAGCTAAATCGCCGCCAAGAGGCCCGCCAGCCTCAGCGAATGCCATAATGGGCCACAAGAAGAAGAGCGATGAAGTTAACAAGTAGGAGATTCCCCCAAGAAGGCACAACTGTGTACACTATTAATGATTCTCCTCTCTCCTATTTAGCGTGCTCAAGAAAGTGGACTTTGAGAAGAAGTACAAGGCACTGCCTCAATTCAAGCCAGAGGATTGCCAGTCGCCCAGCGCTATTGCTGTGCCCTCCTCGCCGCGCGTCTATGGCACCAATTATCGCAAAAAGAATGCCGTACTGCCGCCAGTGCAGAAGCTGAGTAAGTTGTGCCTTTCTTCCTTATCTATATGCCTGTTATACTAATCCTTTCTACTTCAACTAGTGGGCGAGGAAGATTCGTTTGATGAGCCCGCCTCAGCTCCACCAACAACCACACAGCGCTTCTTTGGTGCGGACTTTAACAATGATCTGAGAGGTAAAGTAAATGATATAGATATATTCTATGTATACTATATATGTATGTATTATATTCACTGCAGAACTTGAGACCGCGGATCAGACAGGACGTTCGCCACGCACACCCAAAACGCCGTTGCAGAGTGCACGCTCCGATGCCAGTGAGAAGGGACATCGCAAGGTGCTGGAAATGCGACGCAATTTGGTAATGCAACTGTTCAAAGAGCATGGCATGTTTCCCTCCACACAGGCCACCATTGCCTTCCAGGTACGCAGACAAGACTCTATCAAGGATTACCTGCAATACTAACTCAATTTCCGTTTTCAGACCAAACACATTGATCTCTTTCCACGCAAACAAGATCTGCAGCTGAAGATACGCGAGGTGCGCCAGAAGGCACTTGGTCATTCAACGTTTACACCCCATTCGGCCGAGCCCAATACACCTTCCGATTCCAATCCCTCGTCAGCCACGTTGAGCGGCAGTTTGAATGCAGCAGCAGCGTCAGGTAAACAAAGCAGGAACTCCCATTGATAATGGAGCATAGCAGATGAAAGATGTACAATAGAATGTAGTTTATTATCTCATGTTCTTTTATTTTTGAATTGGTTCAATCTCTTTGAAGACTTTCGAAGTTATTTGTTGAATATGTTTTTTAATTTGGACTTCTTTTCTTGTTGTGAAAACATTGTATAGATGTTTTTCCATATTACTATACCACAGGTATGCAGCAGCATCAACAACACCAACAGCTTGCTGAGCAACAACACCAACAACACCAACAGATTGTAGGAAGGGCAAATGATAACGATAACAAGTACAAGTGAAGAAATTGATGCCGCCGCTTTAGAAGGAAATAAACAGGATAAGGAAGTGAACGAATTTCAATAGCTGCGAGTGACAAATTACTTAGACTAAGTAAAACGAATTAAAACAACAACAACAACAGCATATTGCAGCGACGCACACACACACAATCCAAACACACACCCACACATAGTTACAGTACATGCATGAGATGCATGAGGCAAAGAGCAGATACATATATATATATATATAGTTTATATTGAAAACAAACACTGAAAAGGTTAAAATTAAACATTTGTAATTACAATAGGCATATGTACTACAACACAGAAAGAAGAAGAAGAGAAAAAGAAAGAAGGAAAGAAACAAAGGTAGAACTAGAGAGAAGGAGAAGAAGGTTTATTAAGCAGCTTAATAGGCCTTTAAATTAGCAGAGGCGGTTACCAGTTGACAGAACTGAAGAACTTTTTTGAAGCATATTTGAAGAACATTAACATAACGGTTTAACAATTAATTTACAGGCAAACCAAAACAAGAAATAAAAAAACAAAACACAAAATATAAAGCAACCACACAATGAATACCATAAAACAAAATAGTAGCGCTTAAGCTTAAAACTTAACTTATGTTGCACATTAATTTTGGAGTGTATTTAGCACAAGAATAAATGCAAAGAATTGTATAAAAAAAAAACGAAAATAGAAACTAAAAACAAACAAGCAACATAAACAGAAAGAGAAACAGAAAAAGAAACAATGTTAACAATGTTGGTTCGATGATGGAACTTGTAGTTGTATTTGTATATTTAGTCATAAAGGTTTTTAGAATGAATCGGAAACCAACACGAAAATGCTTTTAAAATGTCTTTGAAAATAACAAAATCCAACCGAAAATAATGAAAACATATATATGTATATATACGATATATATATGTATATATATTTTAATTTGTATGTACATGATTATTATTACTATATTGCTCTATATAGATTATTCTGGCTTTTATACTGTTGTCTATTTTATTTGAATAAATCAATTTAATTTATACAATCGTTTAGTTTAGTTTAGACAGTTGTGTTGTTTCTCTTTTACTATTGTATAAGCACAACTGTCTGTTTATAATCCATAACTAAACTAGCGACAACAACAGAAAGAAATAAAGTGAAAGAAATTGCAATCGAAACAGAAAAGAAATGATAATCGAAACACACACATACATAATACTGTCTTCCACTGTTGCTGCAATACACGAATTATATATTATATAATTAATTAATTATTTCAATTGTTTTTATTACTTATTATTAATTACAAACTTAATTTAAAAAACTAGTTGACCGTGTAGTTTTTTGCTTTTTTAATTGTACTCTTTAATTGTGTGACTGCGTTTAAATTAAGATTAAATCAATATTATTTGTCTTTTAACAAAATTATTAATATTATGTTTATTATTATTATTAGAATTATTATTATTAGTATCTACAGATAGATGATAAACAAGCTTTAAACAAATTTCAAAGCCTTGACAGCAAATTCTCGTTAATTTTTGAATCCAACAACAACAAAAAGATGATGATGATGAGGAAACTATGTATTATTCTGTGTGTACAAATTTGAAGTGTTGTGTCTGTTTTTATAACTGTTTCTTTATATATATAATACTGTAGTTCTCTCTTAAAGACTTGTGTTCTGTTTGTGTTACAGTCTCCAACAATAGAAAGTCCGTTTACAGCATGCAATGAATGTTCTATTTCATTTTTAATTATAACAAATCAAATTGTAATTTTTTTCTTTCAATTCCCAAACAGACACTCGCACACACACACACAGTTTTAATTTGTGTAATAGCTAGTTATTAATTATGTGAAAAATCAATAACAATTTTTAAAGCCGCACTTACTTATAATTTACATCTAGTTTCTTAGCTCTTATGTTTTTTATAAATAGTTGAAAACAAACAATTTTATAAAACACAGAAAAACACTAAATATATACATATATTTTAGCGTGTTAATGTTAATTAAAAAATAATTAAAAATCAGAATAAAACAAAGTTTATAAGCAAATCAATCGTGTGAAATTATTGTGTAGAAACAGAACGAAAAAGAAAACAAACTGAAAGCAAGAACAACCAGCAAGGAGCACAAAGAAATGCTACTACTATACACCCACTAACACTCTCGATAAAGACGAACTCTGTACTGCATAATCAAGCAGCAATAGTTATAGCAACTAAGCTCTAGACAGGAACTCAGATAGCGAATTTGTGCCAATAAAAGTAAAATCCTTAAAAAACGTAATACGTAAAATACAAGTTAGTGTAATCCAGATCCCCAGAAGTTCCCACTTTCCCATAAAGTCGTCGCATATTCCACAATCAACATCCTTCCAGAACTTTGTCGGCATTGAAATTAGTCAATTATGCTAAAGTGCAAGCCGGAAAATAGAAAAACTTTTGGCAAATCGCAGCTTGCGATATCGAATCTACTCTTACCAGGGACAACATTTTGAAATACTCTAGTTGGTAATAAACAATGATATGATATACATATACATTTAGTAACATACTACAAAATACAAAGCAAGAAGTATACAAGAACGAGACGAGAACTTTTGGCAACAAACAATTTCGACCCAGCAAAATTTTTATATAAAACAAAACAAGAACAGGAAGAAGAAGAAGTAGAAGGAGAAACACACACAGACAGACAAAGCATAAAAAATGGCGTTTCGGATACAAAATTCTAAAATTCAGGTATTAAAAACAGATAGTGTTGTATAATGTTACATTTTTTGACCACAAGATGAAATATTTAGCTATTTATAAGAAAACGAGTAACAAAAAAAAAGAAAAAAAATAAAATAAGAAACAAGTGAATAAACCTTGCATAAGCTTGTGTACAATTTACAAGGTGCTTTTACAACTTATTGTAGAAACTACACTTTGATAGGTGTGCGAACCAGGTGTGTACTATATATATTTTTCAAAAAACAAACCAAAAAAAAGAAAGAATAAACAAAAACCATAAACTATATTTTAAAATGCTTTTAAAATGAAACCGTTAACCGTAATTAATCGAAAACCTAAATCGAATAATCGAGAAAGAAATTGAAAATTCAGTTGTGATTAGAATCGCACAGTGTCAAGCCCAGCAGCTTTTATAGTTTTTAATCTGGAATGAGAATTCCAACTGAATATTGACTTAACTTAACGCAAAATTGAGCTAAAATTGACGAAATTTCTAGTGGCAATCCAAATACAAATAAAATATAATAATTATAAAGATAAAAGAGTAATAATAATAAGAGAGAACCCCCCAAAGCGTTACACAAAGTTGTTTGCGATTTGTTTGGTTGATTGTTAATAACAAATATTCTTAACTTAACACTCACACACACATATACATGCACACTTATTCAAGCAGCAATGTAATCGATTGTGCTAAAAATTAAGTAATTAATGGCACCATTTTAATTACGGAATTTCAAATTAGTTACGTTTGCAAGTTTAATTTGCCAACGACCTGAAATGCTTTCTAAAGATTAAAAAGGAGGTTTATAGAGGATTATTTCATTTTTAGAACATACACACATATTGATTAAGCAGTTATTGTGAAACTATTTCTAAGCAAGCAGACAAAGGAAATACAAATATTACGTACATACACATATAGTACTAACATGCATATATATATATATACATATATATACAACATATACAGTCAAATATACATTAGAGGATTCAATGTCGAGAAACGATAGGTGTGCTGAGTGTTGCGTATTTTTCAAAAAGAGCCTTTCAGATCGCATTCACAAATTTTGCATTATTTGGACTCCATGAAGGCCCGACTAGATGCACACACACACACACAAATACGCAGAGACAGAGGGACACACACACACACACATCACAGTTTATACATACAAAAACAAGCATATACATTAATTATAATAAATTTATTGAATAAATTGAACAAAAAACTTATAGAAAAACGAGGTTTGAGTGCACTTTGGTTGAGATTAATACTGTATACTGTATGAGTTCAAGTCTTCTAGTTTGCATTTTTGGTATTTATGCACATTTACAGGTACATGACTCCGTCTGGCCTGAACCTTCATTGGATTCTGGCATTTCTGGCTCTTCTGGTACTTCTGGCTCTTCTGGCACCTCTACTGGTAAGTCCACCTGCCCTGAACCTTCGATAATTTCGTGGGCTGAGGCCAAAATGCCCACATCAGCGCAACTCATAAAAGTTTCCTGTGCCCCACAGCCCAGTGAACCAGTACCATCGTCACAGATGCCCCAGTTGTTGCCTATAAAGGGGAATACATCTTGTCACATATAATTCTTGATAGTTATGGAGTCTGTGCCCACTCACCTGCCGTATAGATCCAGCGTAGAACGCAATGCTTGCAACTTACTCCGCTGGGAAGTGTAACGTTTGAATAAATGTTTCCTGTGGTGCTGCCAATTTGAAGTTTTCTATTTCCATCGGCAAACAGCAGCGGATACTTGTCAAAACATTCTTCCGATTCACTGCCAAACTCATCCAGATTGCACAGATCAAAACGAAAGTAACCCAAGTGGTTTGCTGTGATGAGTACATTGATTTCTGCTATGTTGACACCGCTGTAGCTTTTGACTATAACACCTTGGCCAAATTTGCCGCCAATCTCGTTGGGTCTTGGCTGACTCAGACTATAGTCATCGCCACACAAACCGCACTTGCCACCATTCTGTGTTTGTTTCTATAAGAATAAGAAAAGCTAAAGTGAGTTGTCTTTAAGGAATTTCGAATTGTGTGAACTTACCCAGAAACCTCCACAATATAATCCATTATCATCGTAGTTCTTGGGAGCCGAAGTATCATAGCGCCATCGTGACGATCGTCCCACTGGACTCAACATCATGCCGTGCCCATCGATCTGAGCCACTAGAAAACCTATTACCAAGAGTACTAGACTGACCTGCTTGAGGTAGTTTGCCATTTTGCTTTGAACTTTTCTTTTCACTGTGCCCTGATACCATTTGGCTTAGACTTATATACCGTACATTCATAGTTCCGAAATTTTGGTCTTATCAAAGCGAAAGAACTTCGGAAAGGTCTCTGATTTTCAGGGTAATTATGACCGAATTGCTATGCGACTCTTATCTGGCTGTTTAATCATAATACTTTATGTTTATGGGGGTCGAAATTTTGGGGAATTGTTATATCACTTGGAGACCTCGCACCATTTCTTGTTTGTCAAAACAATCATGACGCATTGAAGTACCCCACCAATATGCGCCGCATTTCGTTAAATAATTTAAATCGCATTTCTTTAGTGGAATCATTGAGAATATGGGATTAAACACATTCTCAAAACCTTTCTTTGGAATATCTTTGCTAGCATTCCTGCATCATCATAATGACTTGATGCCTTCAAAATACCATTTAAAGAGCTTCAGCAAAGTATTCAAAATTAGTATGTTGCTAGGTACGCCTCTTTTATTGTTCAACAAATAAACAATTAAGGTTAACACCTTTACATTGCTAATTCGAAAACATATTAACAGCGTACACAGCCATTATTCTGGCCTTGAGTGAAGATATCCCTTTACTACCTTTTCTTTGGACAAGGTACTTGGTTCAAGGCTTATAGGAAATTTTCTGGAACGAACGAGTGCCATAAGATAAGCGTTAGAACTATTGCCGACTGCTTTTGCCGGAAACTTACTCTTTTAGAGAGGGAATCCGAATTGAGTAGGTCAATGAATTCCGAAAAACTGTTGTTGTTTGTTTTCGTTTATGACATGCGCCAATAACTAAGATTGTTAAATTGCCAATTAAGATTACTAATAATTTGCAAGGTGATGTGAGAAGGGGAAATTCGATTTTTATATACCCCTAGGAAAAAACAGTTATAAAAGAATAACAATTATAATTTTGTTGCTAGCTGAGGTTGAAGCTGAAGTATATATATCGAATTTAGGCAGTAAACCAAAATGATATCTGCTATCCGCATATTCAATTTTAAAGATAATCAATTTTTCAACACTCTCTGGATACTTATAGTACCTTTCTTTTTTTTGTTATCTTAATTTGTGAATTATAATTATGACTCGCACTGTAGTTTACTTATCAGTATCAAAAAAGTAGGCGCTCAACCATTTCTTTATCTGTCCTCACAATTGTCTGTCTGGATGATTGATAAATAAAAATAGAATAGGTGTATAGGCAATATGTTTATTCAATATGTAAATGTGGATCATGTAAATTAGTAATAGTTCATATTGGAAGATTAAGGTATTTTCGTCTCCCTCTTTATAGGCAACTGGCGGCGGCAGTTGACTCTAAATTGTGCATCTTTAACTTTCTTTGACTTAGCAAACTGGTTTTGATGGTTGTTCATCCCAGCTGGTTTGCAGATGAACCTCAAAAGTGAGAAAATCTTAGAGCTTTTTTAACAAAGCATCGGTGGTTCAGTGGTAGAATGCTCGCCTGCCACGCGGGCGGCCCGGGTTCGATTCCCGGCCGATGCAATCGAACTTTTTTATCGAAATTGTTTATTTTGACTTGATAATAATTTATTTATAAACTGAAATACTTAGTCACAAAGTTTACAGTAATCGTTAATATTTTTTAAACTACTTAACTTAACCGAATTTGGATTCAGGGAATTTTTTAACATTTTGTAGGACAAATCGTGGATTATTATACCCGCTACCCATAGGGTAAAATATATGTATGTATGTATATATCCGTCTATCTGTCCGTCCATATGATCATTTTTATCTTAGAGTATATAAGAGCTAGGGCTACCAAAAATATGAGAACAAATTTCTAAATTCTACGAGCAGATTAAGTTTATTTGAAATTTGACCACCACCCATTCCGCCTACGAAAAATCAATAAAAACCAAATCCCAAGCTTTGGACACAGTTCATTTTTAGTTAATACAGTATCAACTATCTCTAAATTTGTTTGAGATCGGAAATCAACAGAGAAGTTATTCAAGAAATAATTTGAAAGAGCTACTGAGTTCCTTTCAAGCAACTTTCTTCCAAAGTACGCAACACAAAACTTAACATACTATAGAAGTTTTATATTTCAGAAATCGTTTTGGTCAGGTGGGTAGCGGGTTTAGAACAGTCGAGTACACTCGACTGTAGCTTTAGTGCTTGTTTAAGTCGGGATTAACCATGAGCCCCTTCTCTAGACAATTGCCAAGATAACTTTATTTAGATTCCTTTTATCTTTCATCTGCAGCTCATGGCACTGGCTATGGTGACCATTTTGCGCACAACATTGACATTTGTGCCGTAATAGGGATCAATGTCCTGTTTGCCCATTGTCACGTCACAGTCCATTCGAGTGGTGGTCGGTGCACTGTAGTCCTCGCCAGCGGTATCCATGGCAGAGGCATGAAACTCCAGGCAACGGCTGTTTGTGAGTACTTCCTCCAAGTTAGATACTTTGATGCCGGCGCCGGGCATTATAATAATGTCACGATGATGTTTAGCTATCAATTGGGCCAACAGGTCAGCACCTTCGGCAGCAGATTGACGAAAACCACTGCTCAAAATACGTTTAAAACCCAACTCTTTGAGCAGCTCGACATTTTCGTGCATAAACTTCTGATCGGTGAGATCAAAGGCGCGGTGGAATGTCACTGGCAGACCATATGAGTGCTCCATCACGCGACGACACTTATCCACATCGATGGTTCGGTCTGTGGTGAGTGCTCCGAAGACGAAGCCGTCAGCTCCATGAGCCCGTAGCAGATCCATGTCTGTTAGCGTCGCCTGGAGCTCCTCTTCGCTGTAGACAAAATCTGTGCCACGTCGTGGTCGAAGCATACAATATATGGGCAATGTGAAGGGCAATTCCTTGAGGGTTTTTAGTGTTCCTGTGGTGGGCGTTAGACCACCCTCTTGAAGTGCCGCACACAATTCAATACGAGCTGCACCGCCTTCTTCTGCTGCAAATGCAGATTTGATGGAATCCACGCAAACCTCGAGTTTTATTTCATGACCAGACATATTTATTGGAAAATGTCAGCTATTTTTGCTTTTTTATGTATTCCTTTGCTTTTGTTTTGATTGTTTATATTCCTTCTTGTTGCGACCGAGCAGTAGGGCTGTAAAAACATTGATTGTTGCTTTCATTGGAAATTTCAGATTTTGATAGTCTGAACCATCGATAATATCGATTTATCGCCGGAAAAATTAATATTTAAATTAATAAATATGTAATCGCATACCTATGCGTACAATTAAAGTTTAAAATTGTACGAAAAGGGCTCCACAGTTCTGCTTTTTTTTCTAATATATCTCCCGTTTTCAAAACAAAACAGGTTAACAGACGCATAACAGTGGACAATCGTAAATATTTGATTATCTGTTAATAATATCAAAAGCAGAGTATTTAAGCAGTGAGTGCAATTAATTCCTGTTAGGTATGAAAATGAAAGTTCCCATTAAAAAATATTAATATTTTTCTGAAGGCAGGTTATTTTTAGTACGAGCAATCGACTTTTAGATTAAATGTTAAGTATCGCATCATCGTCATATCTATGTTAACTACAGAAAGTAATGCCAGCATTATATTGTTATCGATATATCGATATAAGTGAACATCCCTAGACACAACACAACTCTGCTCTTCGTTCTAACCTTAAAAGTGGCTAACAAAACAAAAAGTTGCCTCGAATTATTTTGTTTTGCTAATGGATTAATTACATTTGTTATAACTAAATAAGTAACAATGAACCCACGATGATCTGCTCGCGTTTTAAACATTTACAAATATTAAACTAAACAAACAACAAAACGTCCATTAAATCAAAACAGCAGAAGTATCAGCAGCAGCAGGACCGAGGCAACAAAAATACAAATACACAAAAACGAACACAGAAATAAATAAATAAAAAATTTATGGAAGCAACAAATAACACAAATAACAAGAAAGTAAAAAACAAGTGCAAAGTGCTAAGCAACGTTTTAGTTAATTATTAAACACTATATTTCGATTCTCTCTGGATGTGCAACATGAAAAGAAAAATGCTTTAAATTACGATTTTTTCACTGTGTTCGCTCTGGCCCGGAGCTGCCAGAGGAGTTGTTTGGTTCCGACTCCGACACCGAATCCTACTCCTGCCACATAAAATCGTGAATTACATATAAACTGTTGTGAAATATCCAAAGTGATCTGAATAATAATACGTCCGAGGAGGAGAACTCATGACGGTGCTCTAGAGGGCTGTAAAGGAATGCACTCAAAGACAATCGCCAGTACCACCTAACTAAATCGGAATCCGCGTCCGCGCTGGTGCTACAACCGCAACTGAAACCCACAACGAAAGCATAAACCACATCCGAGCCCATTACCGGCAACTGCAAGTGGAATTGTTGTCATAAGCCTTGTTTAGCATTTAATTTGCTCGTTTACCGTTCTTGTGCCTCTCGCGTTCGCTCTCTCTCTTTCTCTCTCACTATCTCTTGTTACATTTCACTTATTGTTTACGTTTATTGGCACACATTGTTGAACATTCTTAGACCTTTTGTTGTGCAATTCCAATAACCGATATTGTTAGTAAATTCGTCGTTCGTTGAGCATTTAAATCAAAATGAAATCTTCCTCATCAAAATCACGTCCAGCCGCTATTGCAACTACAACAACAGCAACATCTTTATCAGCAACAGAAACAACAACAATAAACAATTTACACCCGTCCAAACCCACCTTGCTGCCACCATCAACAACGCATTTGCTACGCTCGAGGGCCACTCACTATCCAATCGCATTAAATGAGATAAATTAAATTCAATTTATTTAAAAGGTTCGTACACATGTATTCTAACTCACAGATATTTTCACTCTTTACAATCATCATTTTGCATTTTTTATTTAGTTTGACTTATGAATCCTGAGAAAACTCTGCACGGATGAGATATTGGACATTAAATATTTATTTTATAAAACAATTTTCCAAGAGGTCTCCTTTGCCTCCAATATATAAATATTGAAAATAGAAATGTATTGTACGTCAAATGGGCAATTTTCCTTTGCGGTATGTCGGCCTGCTTAAATTGTAATATGCAATTATTATTCTGGATTAACTTCTACAAAGTTAATAATGATTGCATAGTAATTACTTACAGTTAGGGAGTTCAGTAGAATTTTGAGTAACGCGTAATTACTTTGAGCTAAAGAAATAGAGAACTTAAAGTTTATATTAAAATATTCTGTTAAGTTTTATCAATCTATAAACATAAGTCCCTTAATGCGCAGCGTTCCGAATTTCCTATGCTTCAAAAACTGCCAATTTGTATAACTGTTCCCTTCAAAAAGTAGTTTAATATCCAATAAACCACCAAATATTTCATAACTGGTTACATTTTCAAGTACCAAAACCCTTTATTTGTGGCAACGTAAAAAATCTAATAATATATTCATATTAATTTCATTTATGCGTAAACCGAATGAATTCGTGCAAGAAATATTTCAATTTTCACCCCTTGAAAAATAATTCAATGTGTTGAATTCAGCCACATTTTTAAGGGTAATTCAATTCAGTGTGCACTGAACAAAAATGCACTTCAAGGATAGATAAATTGCTGCTGTATTCTTTCGAATTCCATGTGGGCACATACACAAGTGAAGTGTAAACTATTTGGTTCGCTTTGATGCGATATCCTAGGTTTAAAGTCTAAATTTCAATAGGCAATTCTACACTATATTGTCGTTTATTTCTAATAATATGTTTTGCTTTCAATTTTCACAGTCAATTATCCTTCAATGAGACAATTTCTTTTATTTCTGTGCAGGCATTTAGATGTTAGATGACATTTTTATTACCTACAGTCTTTGTCTGGTTTGTTTATATATTGTAGTTTGAAGTTTAAGTTCTTTGTATAAGTTTGTAGAACTTTCCTTTTGTCCGTGTTTTTTCTTCAGCTGTTCTATGAGACTCGTTAAGTTTAGCAAACGTAAAATAATTTTACTTAAACTATTGTTTGCACAATAAATACACAATTAATATGAATAATTAGAAAACAATATACAATGTTTTACTTATATATTGTAAAGTTTATTTTATGAATTCAGCATAAATCTACAAAGTTTATTATATTATATTTTCTTCCAGTTTTTGGAATCCCAAGATCTCCTCTATATCCACGCAAACTTAATGCAAATTACACATGTACGTACTTCTCTATTTAAATTTAATTTATTTATTTAATTAGTTTATAGTCGGACTAAGATCAGTCGACCTTACTGAATACTTAAACTTTTACTATACTATATAACTCAGATGTGGATTTAGTTCACTAATTTGCACCTACTTTATTTATTGGCAGAGTGACATAAAGAATTGTTATTTAATGCATTTCTAAGATCTACAAGTATAAAATGTTATAGCTATATACAGCCATTATTATTGTATCCAAACTAAAATTGAATGGGTTTCGACAAACTTAGCAGTGTTAGATTGGCGTTTTCATTTTAAAAGCTTCCCCTATCTTTGAAAGACTGATTGAAATCAACAATTTATTAAAAATTAATCTTAGTATATCCTTTTTTTGACAATTTTCAAGACGAAGGAAATAAACTTGTTTACAACAATACCAACTAAATATGTATTTAATGCAAATAATGAGGTTAGTTTCAGTTAAATCGAGGGTTATATACCAAGGTAGTTTTTAGCACCATTCTGTAAGTTTTATACCATATATATAATAGAATTCGGATATTCAGAACAAATTTCGAGCTCAATTTTGTTTGTTGGAATGTGTGTAACAGGCAGGAGACATCTGTACCAACAAACGAGTAGTTCTAGCTGTCGATCGCGATCTTTTTCAGAGAGATAGCAAAATAAATAAGGATGATATAAAAGACTTTAACCTTCAACCGTAACCTTTGAACCAAATGAGTATATTTTAAATGTTTCAGGCTCTATGTCACTCATGAACAGTTAAAAAACAACATAAATCTGTTCCCGTCCGACTAGTATTTATTAACTATGAGGTGATTGTTCAAAGAAAACTTTCGATATCTAATTTTTATGAAATTGAAATCGTGTTTTCAGATCACTTATTGGTAGAGTTTAAATGCAGCTTCTACAATAATAGAATAATTCCTTTTTGGCCGATCGTACTATAGCAAATGTTATAAAATATTGTAAACAAAGAAAAAATGCACTGTTTTGTGTTTGGATACCATATCCTAATAGTCATACAAATGCTTCAATAGTTTGTATAAAAGCTATGTAAGTGTTGTATAGGTTTATGCCCAAGGATTTCTGAATTATGTATTTCAGATAGCTTGAGTTTTGAGAAGACTGTAGCAAGTAATAAACCTGGCATACATTAAACCAGAAACAATGCCTGTGTTTCCTATGTTTCTTCATTGAATCGTAACTAATTGTGTATTAATTCATAAACTTCATAAAGTACTACAGAATTTTAAGTTGAGTAAAAAGTTTAATCAGTCGAGGTTGTTAAAACACAAGAAAGGCGAAGGTCAATTGTACGAGCACATTCCCGAGAAATTTCCCCCAGTTTTAATTTAGTCTAGACTTGAATCAGACCGTCGACTGAACAATCAGTGCAATAGCAATTGCGGTCGTTCTGCGCGGAACACACACACACACACAACTACATAGTATTTGGCTTTAACCTCATTAGAAACAAACTGCAAATTGCAGAGACTCTCGAGCGGGGCACAAGCTCTGCCGGCGCATTGTTTTGAAACTTATTGGAAAATAATTTCCATATTTGTTTTTCTGAACAAGGGAGGTTTGCTGCAGCAGCAGAAGCAAAGGGGAGGAGGCAAATGCAACCCTCGCCTATTGTCATTGTGTTCGTATCGAAAAATACTACACTCTCCTTGCTGGTTTGGGTTCTACTCTGTTCTGTTCAGTGTTCAGTTCTATTCTTGTTCATTATGTACGTCGAACAGGCTCTGGACCTGCGCATATTGGTTACCCGCGCATACATAAACACACACACACACATACAGACACAATGACTCCTATTCCCTCTGACAGCATCTCGCTCGCTCTCGCATTGCCAACCACGGACACTTTGAAAAGAACATCCTTTGTATTTGTTGTTGTACATGAAGTACATCATTAAGTTGTCGGTCAGTTGGCTGGCTGGCTGGCTTAGGGCGGCCACTCTAGGGGGAGGGGCCAGTTGGGTAACTCGTATTTAGACTTAGTCATCAGTTGCTATTGGGGTTTCTAAGTACTTTCATAAATATATCGCAAAACGCCGCTGTTTAGTGTACAAAAAAGCACATGCAACAATTGCGAAACACTGAAAAAAATTCAATTGAAGAAAATTTAATTTATCGTCTTTATATATTAGTTATGATTATAGTTGTCATAGGAAAAAACTAAATACTTAAAGTATTATAAATTGGACAAATACATAGTCTACATATTAAGAACTTTAATGATGTAGTAATAATCATGAAACAGTGCATATGTTAAAACCTTGAATGTCATTAGTTAATCTTCTTTACTTCCTTCATTAACATATTATATATTGTATATATTTTATTATACTCAAGAAATATTCAAAACAATCGCCATCAATACTGAAATTTACTTATATTTGAAACTGAATATAGAAAAGGATTCACAGAAAATTGGTAGTTGCAAGAAGTAATTTACATCTCAACGTGAATCTTTATAATCATCGACCCGCCTATTTTTGTCAGTGCAGCTCCCAGATGCACAACAACCACCCAAAAAAACAAAAAGAAAACAAGAATGAATGATTATGTACTCTGGTCTTGCTTATGTGCAGGCACATGCAACCCACACACAGATGCCCACACACACACACACAGCGGTTGACAGGGTGTGTTTGTTGAGTAGTTTGAAGCGCATTACAAGCCTCGTGTCTCGTGCCGCATGCCTCGTGTCCTGTGTCTCTGCCCGGGATGCTGTCAACAGAGAGAAGGCATCAGGATTCAGTTTGACTCTTCAGCTTTGTGCCGTTGCTCGCTTTTGTGGCTCGTGGTTAACAGCAGTTCCATTTCAGTTCAGTTCAGTCAGTCGGCAGTTTACAACTAGCAAACAATTAACAGTTAAAACAGTTTGTCAACAATCTGATTGTCGCAGATTGTCGTTCCTTTCTGCTTTGTGCTTGTTCTCTCAACTTCCGTGTGCCGTGTGTCACCTGTACGAGTGCTCGACTTCAGTGGCTGCTGCAGTTCTATTCAGGCTTGAGATCTGACAATCAGGTGATTATCATTCAGGTATACACTCGAGGCAATTCAGTTTAAGGATCTTCACTCGCAATTATCTTCAACATTCTCTCTCTCGGCATTATGATCCCTTCTCGCTCGGCCTGTCAATCAAATATGAACTCATAACAGCCTCAGGGCATTTATCCTGCGAAGCGTACGAAAATGTAATAAGGATAATGAAATGTTTTGCGCGTTGTTCCTCATCTGCCGCTCTGTCTAAAGGGGATTTCTCGTGGTAGTAGTTTTAGTTTGCCCCCAAGGTGTATTGTTTGTTAGGTCCGTTCCGTCTGTCTGCAGCTCTTCAACCGGCTGAAACTTAGGCACAAAAGAAAACCGATGCAACAATAAGTTCCCATGATTATTATTATTGCACACAGTTAATAAACTGATTTCCTTTTCAATTGGTTTTCACTGCAGTAGCGTGCAGTCTCATGAAATTCATTCTATAACATATGAATGCAGTTCCTGGGTATTTCATTTGTTTTTATAATTTGTAAAGTGTGTGATTGGATGTGGGTTGGTCCATTGGAGAACATAATTTTTTTAGTCTAAAATATGTAAAATAAAATATTATATTGCAATTAACGTCAGGGGCAACATCGGGTAAATAAAGGTTCTTTAACCGATATACATAGAAATGAAGGGTATTATAATTTTTCGCCAAAGGAAAATGTTCGTATCAGTCAGGAGGAGGCGCAAAGCATATGTATGTACATATATATTCATGATCAGTGTTAACATCCGAATCTATATTTGAATAAATATATCTAGATATTTATTCAAATATAGATTAGGATGTGGACAGAGACTATAGCAATGTAACAAAATGCCTACTATAGTACGCAGATCATTTGGTCACGTTCCTTTCCTTTAGAGCCAATTTCTTCTGGGGAAACAATTATCACCAACCAAATCATTTGTGAAAATTCATTACGATTGCATAAAAGACATTGAGGAAATTATATTACTAGTGGAACAGGTGGATATCGTGTATGCAGTCGAGGTCACTAGACTGTAGCTTTCTTGCTGTTATGAATATAAACAAATTTCACTAAATAATAAATATTGCAACGAAAAGACAGTAAAATTGGTTACATCTTTTACCGTCGGTTTTTTATTTTGTTTCCTTATATTAGGTTATGCTATAGGTTAAATTTCCAATGGTACATACTGTTTTCATATGACCAATCAAATACAAAGACTTTACAATTCATAATTACCAAAGAAACAAGTTTATATCCTTATAATTAAATGTAGAATATTGCGAAGTTGTTTGAAAATATAAGAAAAGCAACATAAAGTATATAAATGAATTGACCTATAGAGGTTAAAAACTTGCCTAAACTTATAATACGTTCTGCAACTGCAAACACTCTACAAGGCCAACAAAAAGCAGTTACCTTTAGCCACGTTAGAATAGAAGTAAAAGGAACATAATAAGATTCCGTTTTGAATGTGATTTAAGTTGAATTTAGCTTTGATTCGGATACAAAGAACAGAGAAGGCGCTTTTATGTAAAATGACCAGAGTGATGCTACTCGGATGAGTGAAGATGTCTTAGTTGATGCTGTATATTCCTGTGAATCTCCTCGGGAATCTCCTTCATGGCATTAGAGCGCTGAGCAAGCAGAGCAAGCGGCTATTATGTCATTAAAAGGCAGTTGCATCTTTTTGATGTCGGGGCTTTTATAAGGCTCGCGAGGATTTGGTGCTCGTTCTTTGCGCAAGGACTCAAGAAGGCGCCGCGCCGCGCATTTTCAATAGGTTCCTTTGACTGCCTGCCTGCACGAGGGGAACTTGAAGTGGCCGCCGAAAGCTAGGCAGATAGACGGATATATATACACTTCTTTATGTAGTAGTAGTGTGTGTTTGTAATATGCGCTATGTAAGTTTGTGCCGACTATCATCATCCAATGTGGGATCTCTTGCTGTCTCTGTCTCGTTTTTTAGCGTTTTAATTGTGCTTTTCTTTGTTCTTTTGGCTGTAATGGAGTGCTATGCAAATGGCGTTTTGATGAGTTTCCTTGGCTCTGGCGCTCTCTTTGTTGTCGCACCAGACGTTCATCCCCTTTATTTGGTTCCCCTGACAGTGAGTGGATCTGTGTGTGTGTGTGTGCAGGCAGGCTGCGAAGGGCTGTTGCCGACAGTGCTGAGAACTTTTGGTAGCCAAATTTTGTTAGATTAGAAAAAAAGCTGCTTACAAATGGCTAAAACAAATGAGAGTTGTGCGGCTGTTTATAAAAAGCAAATTTCTAGCTAAAAGCTTACTTTATTATCTATTTCTAAAAGTTGAAACCAAAGCAAATTGCAGATACAATATTACAGATTATATATCCCATAAAAACAGGGTAAACTTTTTGCTATATAATATTTTTTTGCCGATATTGTTGCATTATATCGCAAACTCGATTAAACACGATATAATTGTCGTAAGTTTCTCTTTAAAAACAGCTTTCTTACCCGATTTGGTCACGAATTTGATGACACGACACCCAAAAATAAAGAACGACGCCTTTAATTTAAAGAAAATTATAAAAAAAACAAATAAAATACATATAAAGCTATAAAATCAAAATAGAAATCAAAAACCATACCAAAATAATTGTTGTATTACATATTGTTTTGTTTCCAAATATATATTTTGTTTAACATGAAAGTATTAGGCGACTGTACTTATTTAGTTATTTGCTTTGTAAACTAATGTTAGTTCTTTATAATTTCATGTTTTTCAATATGTAATATTTACCATATTCATTTTATGAATGTACATAATCTCCACTGCTCTAGCTAGTTTTGCTTGCAAGATAAAAAGCCAATTGAGCAGCACTGGCTTTTACTCCTGCCGCCACCGATGCTGCTGCCGCTGTGTTGCTGTTGTTTTCGTCCTTTGTGATTGTTGTTGCCGTTGTCGTTGCTCTGTTGTTGGCGGCGGCAACAGAGCTGCTGCTCTCGTGTAGTTGTTGCTTTGACTGTGTGGCGGCAAAGCAAAGGAGAAAGAAAAAAATTTGTTGATTTTCATGCGCGTCAGACAGAAGCCAGAGCCCACCACCACCACCACCACCATTACCAGCAACGAAACGACCCCTGTGTGAGTGTGTCAGTGTGTGTGCGTTCCATTTTCAAATTTCGTACATAATGGAATATTGTCCTTCCCTCGTCCTTTTTGTGCCATGTGCCATGTACCCTGGAATATTGTATTGGTCGATAAGGCGAACCAATCAAAAACGCTCTCAAAATGGCCGCCGTTCAATTTCTTTGCAATCGAATTACGAGTGCTATATACAAGCCCACTCACATACTGTATTTTCCTGACTGCACACACACACTCACACATTTAAGTTTCTGAAGATTGTCCTGTATGCAAAGTGCGCAAAAGAGTCAAGTATGTGGAAATAAGACGCGTATCAACTTGTCCAATAATGCTTGCGAGTTTGGCCAAGAAGCTCTTTCAGCAGTTGAAGCGCAATTCAATTAATGCACCCTTTGCTCTCTTTCTCTCTGCTTCTTCTTTTACTTCACTTCCGCTTTATGTGTGCAGCAAATAAAATTGTTCGTTTCCAGTTCAACGTAGTTAGCAAAGTCCTTTAACAGGAATTTCTATTGTGTTCTGAAAGTAATTCAGTTCTAACAGTTCAGCTATATTTTTAATTAGTATTGGATAATGTTGAATATTAATTGTACAAATCGATGAAGTAAATTAGATTTGCATAAAAGGTATATTTTGTAGAAATACTTAACTTATTTATCATTTAAATAAGATCATGAGCCTTCAAAGTATTTCGTAAAAAGTTCATAAAAAAAGCGTGAGGGACATTTTATCCATGAAGTTATTCGCTGTTCTTTAAATATTTGAAAGTAAATTGAAACAAAGCTTGCAAATCGAAATCTACTAAATAAGATATAGTATTGGGAACCATTAAATATATAAACAATAAATCTCTAAATGCATTAACGTATGTCTTTATTTATATTTATATGTATCTATATATGTATTATACACACTTTATACACATGATATAATATGTAATTTATATTGTATTGTATTGTATGTTATAATAGTGGTTAATTTGTACAACTTTTCTCTTTACTATTTCAGGCCTTGTCTAACTGCCTTCCAAATTCACAAACGAGAATATACCAAGAGCATCTTCCATATCCCAAATATTTTGAAAAAATATCTGGCGTTTGTGATTTGTTAAAACCTTTGATTGTATTAACTTAAGGAATTAGGAATAGTTAAAATATACTTAGAGTCGACCAGGATAAAATACGATATAAATACACGTACAGGCTAAAAGCAAAAGCAAAACAACGCAAAGAACACGACAAAGAAGAAAAAGGCGAGGAAACGACCAAGCGACTTTAGATTGGCATGAGCCATCCGTTGGGACTCCGGAAACATGATGATAATGAGTGTAGTGGGCCACGACCACCTGTACCCGGAGAAGAGAGCCGAGTTAAAAAGGTAGAGATCACTTGCAGCTAATTTGCTATATATTCTATACAAGGCTTTCAATTGATACAGATGACCGAAGGGGTAATAGACACCTCAAAGAACTCACCTCCATCTTATTTGAACTGGGCCCGCACGCTAAATCATCTGCTTGAGGATCGCGATGGCGTGGAGCTGTTCAAAAAGTATGTGGAGGAGGAGGCGCCCGCCTATAATGATCATCTCAATTTCTACTTTGCCTGCGAGGGACTCAAGCAGCAAACAGATCCCGAAAAGGTGAAGCAAATAATCGGAGCCATATACAGGTAAGATAGTGAAACTAATCTAACTGCAAATTCTCTGTTAATCTACTCTTCTCTTCTCTCATTGTCTCTGTCTCACTGTAGATTCTTGCGCAAAAGCCAACTATCCATTTCCGATGATTTGCGGGCACAGATCAAGGCCATCAAGTCGAACGAGATGCCGCTCAGTCCGCACATCTACGATCCGATGCAGCAGCATGTTGAGGCCACTATACGGGACAACATATATCCCAGCTTCCTCTGTTCCGAAATGTATATACAGTACATTCAGCAAATGTCGGCGGTGCAAGAACGTTTCAGCAGTAGTGCCGGTAGCAGTGGCAGCGGTGGCAGCAGCGTTGCCGGTGCCTGCGCTCTGCTGCCGTCGGCAAGTTCCAGCAAGCAGCAGCAGCAACAACAACAGCAGCAGCAACTGCTGTTGCTGCCTTCGTCGTCGGGTAGTGCTGCCCTTCCGCCGGGAGTCTTCATTAATTTGCCAGTGAATAGCGGCGGTGGTGGCGGTGGTTCAATGCTTCCTGCAGGCACTTGCAGCGCTAGCGGCAGCGTCTATGGTCCCTCAACGTCGGCCAGTTCAAGTGGTTCGATTAGTGCTACAGACACACTGCCACGCAGCTCAACGTTGCCCACATTACATGAGGATTCAGAGCTTTCGCTTTGCGATGACTTTGAAAAGGTGCAGGTGGAGGGCAGTGGCGGCGGCGGTGGGCGTGTCCACAACGATTTTCCCATGCGACTCACGCGCGATCTGCTGATTGCGACACAGAAAAGAAGACTGGAAATTAGACCACCTGGGTATGTAATGAAATTAACTCGACTTTTATCTTTAGCTGCAGATTGGAGATAGAATAGATATTTAAATGCATGTTCCATATTGTAATTTAAGTTTTTTGTTTAGTTTAAAAAGTACTTGACTAGGTATTCTGTATATAAATTACAATCACTCTATATTCGATCATAGCATAGCAAAGCGAACATCGCAAATTATGTTCTTGCTTAGTTTGAATAGTTTTCTTACCTGATTCGATTGTTTAGAATGAGTTCTTTATTAGATATTGTGTATATATTGCATATTCTCTTTCTTTTCTATCGGTTTTCTTTTTTTAGTAGTGTTTCGTATTATTTACTCTATATTACCATCTATATATCTTTTATCTTGATAAGGTATTGTGTAGTTAAACAAAGTTCACTCTTTGTTCTATAAGTTGTGCTATTTTAGTAGGGATTCGTATAATTTTCTATTTATAATATTAGTTCTCTGATTTTAGTAATGAAGCGTAGTTTTCGCAGTGTACTATAGATAAAGTAGCTAAACTTAAACAGATGCTGACATCTATATTATTTTTATAAGAAACACAATTTCATCTGGGAAAAGTATAACTTCATCATTTAAGTCATTCAATAACATATTTCAAATATATGCAGATATATTTAAGAGGTTAAGTAGAAAATTCAAGCATTTCCTTTTCTATTTATCCTAAAAATATTTTCCACTTTTGTTTTCCACACTTGTTTTTAATTATACGAATCATTTCGATTATGTTCATTTATCTTAATTTGTTTCTTTTTTTTATTTATTTACATATCTATTTGTACGATCACAAACGCACGCAACCACCTACACGCCCACCACAACCACCACCAACATGAAATGTGACACTCACCATAACGAAACCAACCCACACAACAACAACAACAACACGGATTTTAATCATCGTTTTATTCTGATTTATATTTCCCATACAAATGTTTGTTGTATTTTTTTTATGTTTAACCGGAACTTGTTGATTTACCATGTACATAAATACCAAAAACATCACATTGCATGGATTTATCCGATTATGTTTTCACCTGAATGTGAATGTGAATATGCTCGGCATGTGTAGAGCTCATGGTTATGTATACACTGCGAGTACGAACACATCCTTTGTGCCCAACTCGCGCGTTGATTCGGAGAGAGCCAGTGTTAGTTCCGGCGGCAGAACAGACTCCGACACAATGTCGCTGTCCAGTTGTTCAATGTGAGTAGTTACCCACCCACCTCAACCAGCTCTCCTTGCTCGTCTTGTGACTGCTAAAGTAGAATTTGGGAATGGAAAGTATGCATAGATAGGTATAATGTATATTCCTTTCTTTTGCATTCTTTCAGGGATGGTCGACCCTATATAGAACGCAGACACAGCTCGACGGAGAGCAAGGCCATACGCCAGAGTGCCATGGCGAATAAGGAGACCAATACTTTTCAGGTATTCAAGAGATAAAGATGCAGCTTTGAACTATTAAACTCATCTTCTTATGTATACGACTAGGTGATACCTCGCACCCAACGACTACATTCGAACGAGCATCGACCGCTAAAGGAGAATGAGCTACTAGCCCTGCTGATACCCAAGCTAGAGGAGGTGAAGCGTAAGCGTGATCTGGAGGAGCGTGCACGCTTAGAGGTGGGTCCTAATATGCCATACTGTTTACTTAATAGTTACTAATCCTCCAAATGTACTATATGTATAGCGTGTTATTGGCGCTCCACCGGGAAACAACGAACGATCGAATGCCAATGATCGCGCATTTGCCGAGGCGATACGGGAGAAGTTTGCATTGGAGGAGGACAACGACCAAGACATTCTGGACCAGCATGTGTCGCGAGTGTGGAAGGACCAAACGCCGCATCGCTCACCTGGCACAATGTCACCTTGCCCGCCCATACCATCGCGAAGACGCACCACCACACATGACTCGGGCATGGTCAGTGATGGTGCCATGAGTTTGAGTAAGTTTCCATCTATAGCAATACTGCTTAACTCCTGTCTAATCTGCGAATTTGTATGCATTCTACAGGTGGCCATTCAATGAAGCACTCAAAATCAATGCCCGATCCCAGTTCCTGCTCGAGGAAGCTAACGAATAAATGGCCTTCAATGAACACAGACAGTGGCATCAGCATGTTCTCAGCTGACACTGTCATGAAATATAAAGATACTAGGTATATAGTGAAGATATATAGATAATCTTATGTATAACTAATCTCGAACTGTTTTGTAGCTCCCGCTCGGGTTCAAGCACGGCCTCAAAATTGGAGGAAGCAAAACGAAGACTGGAAGACGAACCGCGTCGCGTTCGTCGATATGCCCAACCACAGCAGCAGCAGCAGCAATCGCTATCCTCATTTAGCAGCAGCAGCAGCGGCGGCAGCGGCAGCACCCTGCATCATCACCATCATCATCATCAGCAGCAGCAACAGAATGTGGCGGGTCCGCCGCCGCCTCTGCCCATTAAGCCGCCGGAAACAGTTGTGGTATTTTCATTCTGCGAAGAGCCAGTTCCTTACAGAATCAAGATACCCGGTACTCAGCCGACCCTGCGCCAATTTAAGGACTATCTGCCTAGAAGGGGTCACTTTAGGTAGGTCTCTTGTGCCCCAACAGTTTCATTAACATTTTATTAATCTTTTGAATGTTTCTTATTCTGGCAGATTCTTTTTCAAGACGCATTGTGAGGATCCAGACAGTCCAGTGATTCAGGAAGAGATTGTCAACGACTCCGACATACTTCCCCTGTTCGGAGACAAAGCGATGGGTCTTGTCAAACCATCCGAATAGTCAATAAGCGTAATTTGTAGATTTTCTATTAAGCTAAATTATGTATGTTATGTTGGGGAGGGTAGGGGGTATGTCGTGTCTATCTTAGATATACAATTCGAGAAGCTATTCCCAGAAATCAAAACTTAAATAGAACTAACTGTACATTCAATAGGCTTTTCCAAGCAGCATCACAAACTATTGTACGGGAATTGGGGGTGTAATAGATTGATAAAAGGGTAAGGTAAGGGCTATGGGGCTATATAGGGAGGGTGGGTCGAGTGCTAGGTGTTTCATAATTACGTCCTTAACATCTGGAGGTATTTTTTTAAATATTCACACACACACACACACACACAATTAACAAGATTAAATCTATGTGCGATTATCAGTCGAGTCAACACACACACAACCATACATACACACCCACACCTATTAATATGTATGTACTCTATTTTGTATTTGTATGTTTTACAAAAATGATGATGAACCCCTTAATGAAATGAATGAAAGAACACACAAAACAAAATCCGAAATTCTTTTCCCGTACACAACAAACAATAGAAAGAGCAGCACAAGAAGATGAACGAAATAATTAATTAAAAAGGAAAGAAAGTCCTAAATTTGGATTTGTTTGTTACTTTTTACTAACTATGGACTGCCTGCAATAAATTTTGTTAATATTTTTATAATGTGCATTTTATATGATGATATTAACAAAGTTCTATTCAACTCGACGAAAAATCAAAATATAATCTGTTTTATTTTTGTATAATCTATATTATACTTGCATATAAGTATAGAAATATGTATGTATGTACAATTTGGAATTTATGTATTTATATATATACTACACATCTACACACACACGAACATAACGAACATACACTGTACTGTATTGTGCATTCGTCTATTATGTATAATTATTATTATTATTATATTGTATATTGTATTTACCACATTTACATTGGGCAGCAACAAGAAATTCTGTTTGTTTATACGATAGAGAGAGGAGATAACGATGAATGCTAATTGCTCCAATAGTTGCAGAATTATTGCTTGACAGATTAATTGATTAAGTTAAACAAAAACCACAACAGAAAAAAATAAACAATATACAATAAAAACAAAAACAGAAAGAAACAAAAATATTTTTTTAAGAAAGCCGAAAAATAACCACAGAAATATGAAAACGATCACGAAAATAATGCATATACATTTATCATAGTAAAACATATTTTATTTGTGAGCAAAATGCATGTAGATTTAATAAAAAGAAGTACATAAATGGACACAATTAAGCTGACTTTTATTGTTAACATCTCTTAGTTACTATTAATTCGATATCTTGTTGTATTTACAATAGGAGCAGGAGCATCATCTGCTAAACGGGCATACAATTATCCCGTTGGCAATGGGTTAAGTAGTTCTGTTCGTTGATAAAGGTGTGTGTGCATTTGGGGCAATGGAATCGCCTGTGTCGATTGCTACCAGGATTCTCGTGCTCCCGCAGGTGTGCCTTCATGTTGTACATTTGGGAGAATCGCTTGTTGCACACAGGGCAGGCGAATGGTTTGGCGCCCGTATGGGATCGTGTATGCCTCTCTAGATGGGCTTTTGTTCGGGTCTTGAAGCCACAGACCTGGCACTCCAGTCGCTTTGAATCGGTGTCGTGTATCATCTTGTGCTTATAGAGAGCAACCTTGTGGACGAATCGTTTGGAACACACCTCGCACTGGTATGGTGTTTCCCCAGTGTGCCATGCCATGTGATGTTTGAGCCGGAACTTGCGACTGAACCGTTCGCCGCAATGTGGACATTCGAACTGTTTGACAGGCTCGTGATTCTGTAGATGACCAATAAACCCGGAATAGGATTGCAGGGTCTTGCCGCACTGATCGCACACATAGCCAGGGAAATGCTCCCGTTTTGTATGGGCATTGTATGCACGGCGGCTGCTGAATTGCTCTGGACAACTGGGACACTGTATATTGACTGTATAGTCGCCCGAGCTATCCTGATCCTCGGCATCGCTGATTAGGTATTCAATTGTGCCGTCAATATGTTCTTCAAATTCACTCAATATGTCCTTGTCCTCTTGGAAAATCTGCAGCTCATCAACTGTTGCCTTTGCCTCTTCCGTATCATCCAGTTCCGCCTCAGGCACTTCTTCATTGATAATTATTTCGTTTTCAATATCCAAATTAAGGTCAACCGATTGGTATTCCTCCTCTTCGTCACAATCGGAATTATTTGCAATAAACTCTTGCTCTTCTTCAGCTTCTATAACCACTGTGTCGTTATCCACAATCGTTGCCTTCCCCGACGTCGACTCGGATCCATCATCCAAATCGGTTACGTCCACAGTCTCCACGACCTCCTCGATGCTTGTATCAAATTTATCGACATCCTCGATTTTGATTTCAGTCCGTGAAATTGACTTAAAGTCCTTTATTATGAACGGACTGCGTATTAACTCTAGGATTTCTTGTCGTAATTTTCGCGCAACTTGCAGGGATTTGTGATAACGCGATAGCTTCTCACAGCATTTCTTGCATATTGTCGAGCCCACCTCGCTGAGCACAAAACTCGTACCCTTGGTACACTGCTGGACCAGGTCGCTTATCAATACTGGCGGCTTTCCGATCGATTCTTCGTATATATTTTTTGGATTACGAACCGAAAATTGACAAATGCAACAATTCATTTTCGTGCCAAGTATTTATATTAAATAAAATATTAACACAAATTCTGCTTTCCGAAAAAACATTATTACTAAATACTATTTACCAGTGTTGGAAAAGTGTACAAATTTGTGTCAGTATTTTATTGTGTTTCCATTGTGAAGTTTTACAAAAAAAAATACTTTGTGCTCAACCTTTATTATGATAAATTAACGAAATTATAAAATTAATAAAATACTAAGAACCGTTTCCTCAGATTTGCTTAGTTATTTCTTTTCAGATTTTACAGAAATTTTGTGATTTCGGTACAATCTTGATCCCTTCATAATTTCCCTAGTTCGAAAGGGACATGCTTTTCCGAAGGTCTACAAAAATTTACTTTGATATTCAAAATATTTAAAAGCAGGCAATTATTATTTAACTTACCTTACACTGCCCGAACAGAGTCACATTGTTGCAATCAATTTTCATCATTCCACCACCAAGCGGTTTTACGCACAGCTCCTTTTCTTTAAATTCTGCCTGTAATTTGTCGAACAATTCGACTTTATACCGGAAAATCATATTACTCGATTATAACTGACAAAATGATTCATATGTAACCACTAACCATGACTGCCAACGGTCGCACGTACTACCGTTCTGCCAAACAATGTATCACCATGCTGATAAACTGTAAGGAGCAAATAGTTTTTGTCTCCTTCACCGAAATCGGTTACTTTTTCTAATTTAACCAATGCCCTCGCGGCATCTTTGCTACCATAATTTCTAAAAACCATTGAACTCTGCCCAGCAAGCAGTTGCTTGGCGTAAGAATTACAGACCATTCGTAAAGACGTAAGAATTCTCATTTTCACTTTTTGAAATTTGGAATTTAGATAAATTTTCTAAAGGATATTATCGGCCTGAATATCAAAAATTGAATGAAATTTTGTGCATATGAATATCAGTAATTCAGTTAAAAAAAAACCAAGTTTTTCCATGCCACTTCGATCGTTGTATAAAATCAAAACACAAATTTTTGTAATATTTAAAACGGCAGTCTCCCATGATAGTTTTTCCGCATAAATGAGTCGTTGATCACAGAGACTATATAAGCTACAAACCACGACATTTAAGTTATAACGTTCACCTACAGCATAAACATACTAAATGCATAATCCGATGGGACCATAAACACAGATATATTTTTGTTATTTGTTTATTTATAAAGAAATCTAGACATATGAGCTGAAATTAATATCCCTCATCAGTAATTTCAATTTCGTAGTCTTTAAATTTGGTTAGCAAAATTTTCTTCGATTCCGAATGATCAGCTTTACCAAAGCCCTGTTATATAAAGATTAATATTTAGATATATTATAACGATATGTTTTATGTAAGTGTATAAAAATAACATATACCTGAGAATATCCATAGACCTTTAAATACTTTTTGTCTGGGTTATGCTCGATTCGGCCTCCACCCAGACATTCGGTATCCAAACCATTGTCCTTATATTTTTCCTGGACACGGTCATAGATATCGGCTTAAGTAAATAAGTTATCTGTTGATTAGTATTTGCAATGAATTATTTAATTTGTGACGTACCATGCCATTTACAATCGGCATATCCACGAACTATAGTTTTGCTAGGTTCATTTCCATCGGCATTCTCTTTTCCAACAATTTTGATAAGAATATATTTAAAAATTCCTGTATCATCGATGTCAACTGAAGGTACATTCGCAAGTGCTTCTTCCGACATTTTGGAAAATCGTAATCCTTTTAAGAATAAATATAATAACCGATTTCAATGATCGTATTTACAGCTTACCAATAGGACGTACAACAGCTGATTTTAGCAAATTTCTAAATATGAGAAGCATTTTTAGAGATGACAGATATTCAGCTTTGACCTCAAAATAATATGTATGTAACTGCAATGTTAGCAGAAGGACTGTGACTCGTTACAGCTAGAGGTGGGAGCCACAACGATAGCTCCACACTGTTAAATTCATTGTTTCCCCTGTACATAAAAACAGCTGAAGTAGTGTCGTGCACCTACAAATAGTGAATGGCAAAAATTGTGAATAGTTTGTCTGCGGTTTTTTATTAAAAATCAAGAAAAATTTAATTACTTAAACTTATATTATATTAAACTTATTAGTAAATAGCATTAAAGCAATAAAATCAAGAACATTCACTATGAGCGCGACTCGACCGTTCTGTTTCGTTTGTGGCAAAGTTAAGACAGTTGGTGTCTTTCAGCTCATTGAAGGCAAGTGAAATTGATATTATTAAATAATAAGAATAATTAGAAACTTATTAAATATTTACTGTAGGTTGTATTGTACCTGGCACCTTCAAGCCTATCAAAGATATACTAAAGTACTTTGAGAAGGTAATTAATCAACGTTTGGAGCTAACACCAACCTCAGCCGCATGCAGAGATTGTTTGGAGTATCTCTTCAACTACGATCGTTTGGTTCGGAATCTCAGCCAGGTTCAGCGTCAGATTGCAAACTCCTTGTTAAGTTGCCGGAAACGCAAAACGGGCGTAGTGACGCCTAACAAAGGTGCCGTAAAACCAAAATCAAACTCTGAACAAAATGTGAATCAGCAGAAATTCAAAATAGAATTACAAGATGTAAAACCAAGAATATCGGCTGTTGAGCAAAAAGCTACAAAGACAGAGGCACAGGATGATCAATCATGGAACGATGAACAGCAACAAGATTACAGCGAGAGTGAGGAGAGTATGGATACCTCAGATGGCGATGATAATCTTGATATACCTTGTCACATTTGTGGCGAACTATTCTCAAATCAAGACGCCCTGGTACGTCATATCAAAGCAGATACTTGTCAGAAAAATGAATCTGCCACCTGTAATATTTGCGGGCTTAAGGTGAAGGATGAGGAAGTTCTCGATTTGCACATGAATCTGCACGAAGGAAAGACTGAGCTCGAATGTCGTTATTGTTCCAAGAAGTTTTCGCACAAACGAAACGTACTACGCCACATGGAAGTGCATTGGGACAAAAAGAAATATCAGTGTGACAAATGTGGTGAACGTTTCTCTTTGTCATGGATGATGTACAACCACCTGATGCGACATGATGGCGAAGAGCACGCGCTCATCTGTGATGTGTGTCATCAGAAGTTCAAAACAAAACGCACCTACAAGCACCACCTACGCACCCATCAAACAGATCGACCCCGCTATCAGTGCCCAGATTGCGAGAAGTCCTTTGTCGATAAATATACCCTGAAAGTACACAAGCGTGTTCATTTACCTGTGGTGGAGGAGACGAAGACAGCAGCGGAAAGTATTTCCCCGAATCCCTAAACAGTTTGGTGTTCCTCAGCCATGTATGGATTTTAATATTTAACAATACACATACACATACATATGTACATTTACTTTTAGACCATACCATATATCCAAAGAGTGGATATAAAGGTACGTAGTTAGAAAACTTGTGCGACCCTTGAAATAAATGCAGATTATTGCCAGCGTAATAAAAATGCAACATTCTTTTCCGAATGCAATCTGTCGCTAAACCAATTTATAATCCGTCTAGAAAAATTTTCGCGAAAATTCCAGGAATTTACCTGCAAAGGCTTCAAAATCGGGACACGCTAATCCGCGCAATAAAACAACAGATGTTCAATTTGTTAGGTATTTAATATCTAATATTCTACCTGCTTCCCCCTTATATAGATCGCAAAATTCAGAGTCGAAATCAGTTGAAAAGCAAACACCATCGAGAAGACATCTCAAACATGGACAAGTTTTTTATACAATTGAGTGGCTGCGTGGATATGATCGAGAGTGGAAGCACCGCTGATATCCATGGACTGAATAAGTTCTGTGCTGTGTTCCACAACTTTGCGAGTAAATTCAAGAAGTCTTTACCGGAAATGGCACCCAAATCCGAACTAGAAGGAAATATTAAAATACATGTGGAGACAATTCATCTGTGCTTTGCACAAATCGTAACGTGCATTACTCAACTGGAGCGTACGATGAGTGCGGAAAAAAGATTGGGACAGGGAGAAGAATTTAAAATGACAAGACATTATTTTCTGGATCGAATCAATTGGTGTTTGCGCCTGATGCAAGCCTCGCTATATCAGCTCTCTGAAGAAACATACGCCAGCACTGAAGTTCGACTGGAGGATCGTTCTTTTGTAGAACTCTTGGACATGGCTTTTGAGAAATTAGAAGTATGCATTGAGATCACACCGAACGAAAGCCTTGTTCCATTGGAGGATCACGAAGAACTCTATACTGAAGTGAATCATATTGTAAAGCACGCATTAGCCTTCGCTAACGTTGCCTTGGAGTCTGATAAAAAGGCTCTTAATAGGATTTGCGAAACGGTTTTGGATGAATGCGGCATCTTCGAAAAGAATTTTGATAATCATACACCTGGCGAACGTAAACTGGAAGCGTTGTCTCTGAAACGTGCATTATACTCATTGGAAAACTATCTTAACGAAGCTCTATTACGTTTGATATTTCAAAGTTTTCTAGACATGGAGGAAACATCGATATCTCGATTCAAGGCAATACTTGGTGTGAGCCAAGCTTCTCCACAACTTGACAAACTAATCTCTGATTTCGATTTAAATATGGATCGCATACAACAGATTGGAGTATTTGCTATAGCTTTTACTGCCGACGTTAAGACCAAAACTATTGTGCGCAGTTGCTTGGCTACGTTTGAGTCCTTGGATTCGTGCATAGTTAATGCATTTAAACACCAAATCTCAAACCCTGCCACACAGCATGCCGGAATTTTGGAGCGACATTTGAAACAGGAGCTCGTAGTATTTCGCAATGTTATTCACGAAATCATTGATAGTCGAGCCATGATAAGTTGCTATCTGGATATTCTGGCCGAGAATATTGACTATGCTGTGAAAATCAATTCCAAGGGCCACATGTATCCAATCTCGGAAATGGGAAACGTTTTAATTCAACAGTTTCATTTGCAAATGAATTATGAAGAACTCGGCAAAAAGGGACAGCGTATTTATGAGGATTTCGAAATAATTCTATGCGAATGTCAAGCAATTCTTGAAGTATCCGAACATGTGGAATTTAAACGTATCGTGAAACGATTCAAAATTTTATATTCTGTTTTATCCAAAATGAGCGATGCCATCGAAATTAGAGCAGACGAAGATACTTTTAATTGCTTGAATAAGTCCCAAACTAGATCGAGAAACATCTCTAAATACCAGCGCAGTTTTGCCAAATCAAGAAATGATAATACAAGAAAGATCAACGAAGTTGTTGCCTTGGAACCTTTAACAAGCGGCAGTGATCTTATGAGTTTCCAGTTACCAGAAATTGGAGTAATTGAATAATTAAATTAGACTTTAATACTCTGTAGAATAATTAATAATTTTAAATATGAATAAAAATATATGTATATAATTAAAGTTATCATCTTTTATTTTTGCTCCAATTGAAAAATACAGATGGGTTGACAGCCCTGATGTGCGAACTAAAACGATTGCAGTTAACAGAGACAACTATGGCAAGCATAATTTATCGAAACTGTCATCGATTGTTTTGCAACGCTGTGTACCAAGAAATTAGGTATCTAGAAAAGGTTGATTAAAACGAAAAATCTCTAAAAGTATACGCACCCGCATGATTATTATCATATCGGTCCATCCCTAAAACACTGACATCCCTAAAACTAAATGCCGTTTGTTGTAAACATTATTAGCGGCGGAAAATAACAACAAGGAATCCATGAATACGTGCTTCTTCTGTGGTGCCGTGGACCTACACGGCACTGCAAACTATGAGGAACTTTCATCAAAGGTGCCATCATCACACAAGTCGGTGTCTCTGGTATTAACGCACTTGGCTAGCTGCATGAAGATGGAGATTGATCTGAAGTCGGACACAAAACTATGTCCGCGATGTTTCAACGAGTTGTCCGAATACGATACAATAATGGTTAATTTAATGGTTACACAAAAGAGACTCACCACGCAATTAAAGGCTGCTATAAAATCAGAATATGAGGAAGACTCCCTGGTTGACTTACTAGAAAAATCAGTAGACGACGATGCCGAGGCTGAGGCACTATTTGTTGAGCTTGTGAAGGAGGAGAATGAATCCGGTATGGATATTAAAGAGGAATTCGATGACGACGACGATGATTATGATGATGACGATGAATTCTTGCCGGAGGAGAAATCAAACAGTCGTCACAAGTTTGAGGAAGATCTACAAGGAAAATTCATTCCAAAACGCATGAAGCAAGAGTGCCCCACCTGTGGCAAGGCCTTCAATGCCCGATATCAGTTACAGAAGCACATAAGCGAGGAGCACAACAAGTCGCAGGCGCATGTCTGCCCAATTTGCGGCATCATTCGACGGGATGAGGAATATCTCGAACTCCACATGAACGTACACGAAGGAAAAACGGAAAAGCAATGCCGCTATTGCCCTAAGAGCTTTTCCCGCCCTGTCAATACACTACGGCACATGCGCATGCACTGGGACAAAAAGAAATATCAATGCGAAAAGTGTGGACTGCGTTTCTCGCAGGACAATCTCTTGTACAACCATCGATTACGCCACGAGGCCGAAGAGAATCCCATCATTTGCAGCATCTGCAATGTCTCATTCAAATCACGCAAAACATTCAATCATCACACGCTCATTCACAAGGAGAACCGTCCCCGTCATTATTGTTCCGTCTGTCCCAAATCCTTCACGGAACGTTATACACTCAAGATGCATATGAAGACACATGACGGCGATGTCGTCTATGGGGTACGCGAAGAGGTGCCCACTGACGATCAGGTCGTCGAGGAGCTGCAAGTAGATGTCGATGAATCGGAACAGGCCGTTACGGTGATTATGTCGGACAATGATGACACCTCCGCCGGATTCTGTCTGATTTGTAATACGAATTTCGAGAACAAGAAGGAACTAGAACATCATTTGCAATTCGATCACGATGTAGTCCTAAAATAAATATCCCCTAACCAATTATCCACTTAACAACTATCTATATGGACACTTAATCAAGCTAAAAACACACAATATAATACATATATATAATAATATATAAGTATCGATTCGCCGCATATTTTCTAATTTTCCTTACAAGAATTTTCCTTTGTATAAGCATAAATAAAAAACATAGGCGTATGTTTTGGTTCACCTAAGATTAGCTGATTTTTTAAAATGATTCTTGATTAGGCTGAAAAATCGAAATTTTTTTTAAAATCTTGATGTATTACAGACTGCTCTTGAATATTGTAAGCCAATAAACCCATTTTCAAAATGACAACGATGTATTTCAATTCGTAAAGATATTGTAGGAACCCTTGGACAGCCTCAATAATGTTAAAGTACTTCAAGATTTTAAAATTCACTTGTGTATTGTTTTGAAGGCCTCTTAAACCCCCAATTAGCGCGCACGCACACACACACACACTCTCGTGCAATAAAATAAGATTCACTGATTTTTGTAACGTTTCAAATGTGTATTCCGTTGACGTTATAAAAACTCGATAAAGCCAAGTTCATCAAAAACTTAAGTTTACTCATTCTCCTGAGAGCGCAGACGGCCGTTGGGGTTCGTCACACGCACTGACAGCTGCTTGGCGCGCTCGACAATCTCCTTGCGCTTCTTGGAGGAGACACCGTGAGCGATTTCGGCGCAGTAGACGCGGTTCTGCATCAACAGGACCTCCAGTTCGCGGACATTGTGGACCAGGAATTTCTTGAAGCCAGTTGGGAGCATGTGGCGGGTGCGCTTGTTGGAACCATAACCAATGTTTGGCATCAGATATTGTCCCTTGAAGCGACGACGTACTCTGTTGTCAATACCTTTTGGTTTACGCCATTTGTGCTGCATGAGAAATGGGAAAATTTATTAAATTCGTTTCCTTGATTTATTTTCAATTTTGCACTTACCGACAACTTGGCATAGCGATCCGACTGGTGACGGATGAAGTGCTTGCTGCGCTTCTTCACGATCGTGGGCCTGTATGCTGGGCGAATGGTCATTTTGGAGCTGTAATTTTAAAGACACATCCATATTAGAAACTTTCCTCAGGAGTATATGGCAAAAATGTCAACAAAGTTTGATTGGTGTAAACATTTGATAAACGACACTTTCAAGCGAAATTGCATTGTTATTCACTTTTGCCATTATTCAGCAGTTGTTTTAGTTCAAAATAAGCCAGCACTTATTGATGATGTTTATGAAAATTATAGATTTCAGAAATTGTACGAACCGCTAATATGCAAGAGCACGTCAAAAAGAGAGAAAAAAGACGCGAAGTTGGCCGCGCTTGACATTTTCCAGTGCGACCAGAGCTGTCAACTATGTTTCCGTTTGGCCTTTGCAACTTGTCATACATGTTTGTCATGCAAACTTATGGGGAAAAGTTAGTTTACAACATATACAAAACGTAGGCCAATATAAATATGTCTAGTATTATAAACAATAGGAATTAACTACATTATTTTGAACAATATATGTTTTTATTTTCCTATTTTCTTATTAAATAAAATTTTTTGTACAAAACTTTACACACTATTAAGAAATTTTGCAAGTGTGAACATATGCGATACTTGAAATCGCATAGTTATTAGGTCTCTCAAACATCATTACTGTGTTCAATGTTATCGATTTAAATGCTTGCACCACAAGTACAACAAAAGTAAGAACAGTGTTGTCGCATTGTCATCTGTCAGCTCAGATGTGTCTACGATCTATTTATAAATAAATAAGGGCTTGGAGCTAATTTAATGTTTCATAATAAAAGAAGTAGAGTATAATTCGTCACTGATAATTGTGTAAACGGAATGTCGATAGTATTGCTCAAAATATAGCTATGCAAAAGTGTCGGCCGCACTGAACTTTCGCCGTAATATCTTAAAATTAATTATGTAATAATTAGGCGAATTCAATGTGAATGCAAGACCAAAACAAACAAGGAGAGACTAGTAATCTGGTGCAATCAACGTCTGTGGCCATAAACAATGGTAGCAAGGTAGCATTTGCACACAGCAACAGCAACATGAAAGCCGCCGATGTCGATTTGATATCAGGCGAGGGCCGCAGCAGCAGCAGCCCAACGACGGCAACGCTGTCGCCGGCAATAGCAACAACAACAACTACAGCAGCAGCAACAACAACAACAATAGCGACAGCTGTCAGTGTGAGAGAAGACCATGCGAATATCTTTCTTGATCGGTTCTTTGGCGCTTTTCAATGGGAGGAATTTGCATGCGGCTGTGGTTCGGCTTTTGTCAACATCTCCGTCACATATCCCATCTATAAAATCATATTCCGGCAAATGTTACACGGTGTACCCATCGGGTCAGCATTAGCGCAATTGCACCATGAGGGTCTTGGATTCCTATATCGCGGCATGCTCCCGCCGTTGGCACAAAAAACCATCTCGTTGTCGATTATGTTTGGAGTTTTTGATGGTACCCGACGATATCTGGTCGAGGATTATCGCTTGAACGACTACGGAGCTAAGGTGATAGCCGGAGTTGTGGCTGGCAGTGTGGAGTCAATTCTATTGCCATTCGAACGTGTACAAACTCTACTGGCTGATTCGAAATTCCATCAATATTTCTCGAATACGCAAAGTGCGTTCAGGTAAGTGTGCTATGGATGGACAGTGCTGCCAACTTGTGTGTAATTAAAAGGAAGCTAGAAATAGCTATTTTATGATCTTTTGATAACACAAATTATTTCAAATTTAATGTTTTATTAATTAAACAATTAAAATTAATATTTATTAATTAAACAATTAAAATTAATAAAATAATAAATTTACTTTGTGAATTTCTTCATTTATAACTTCTTCATTTCTTCTACTTTTTCAGATATGTTGTAGCAAACTATGGATTCCGGGAATTATATAGAGGTATTGAACCAGTATTTTGGCGCAACGGCATGTCAAACGCATTGTTTTTTATGCTACGCGAAGAGGCCAGTGTCCGTTTACCAAAGAGGGTGAGTGTGTTGTATCAATCAGGAAATATAACATATAAAAATATTATCCTTTGTTTTCGCAGAAATCGGTGTCAACGCGAACCGCACAAGAATTTATAGCTGGCGCTGTTATCGGTGCTAGTATTAGCACATTGTTCTATCCCTTGAATGTGATTAAAGTGTCGCTGCAGAGCGAAATGGGTCAGGTCTCGGAGGGCAGTTGGCATGCCTGTGTGAGAATATTTCGTGAGCGCGATAGCCGCATCGGGAATTTCTATCGCGGTTGCGCTTTTAATACGGGTCGCTCGTTCATCAGTTGGGGCATTATGAATACAGCCTACGAGAACCTCAAGAAGTTGTTTAGTCAGCGAAAGCTCCACCCACAGTCGGTGCCGCTGGCGTCAAAGTAGGAAAGTATGTCGTTGGACGCCAGGCCGCCGGGACTAAATCATGTGCTATGTATTACGTATTACGTAAACTAAACTAAACTATAACTTTTACTTAAACATTAACTAATTAAGCTGAATGTATACAAATGTTTCCTTCTGCCTTTAACTAGATGAAATTATCGATTTGTAAGTCTTATTTAAGCCGCGATATGTGTGTGTTCTCTCATTAAATCTACAAAAAGTATATAGCATATATATAACATTTGTATATCATAGCACGAAAGACACACAGACTGCCAAACTTAAAATGTTTATTTGTTGATAAGTTCAAAAGAAAGTCGGATTATTTCATAGTCTCTATTCGGAATGAGTACAATAATTGTGAGCATTTAAAGAATCTAAAAACGAAACACAATTAAGTAAATTAATATTGTATATACGGAACATACAATTTCAACATATGAATATGAATGTGTATTGCGATTAGACATGAATTAACTACTAACTAGCTAGTTTGTTAATGTTGTATATACTATGTGATGTTTGAGATTTTTTCGAGCTGAAGTTAATAAATTAATTGAATGTGAAGCGTGTGTTATGGTACTTATAACTAGCAGATCTTTTCCCATCCCAGAGTAAACAACTTGCTTATATTTTCCATATATTTAGACATATATTCGAATTCAGCATTTGGTCTATTTACCAGATTAAGTTGTATTAAGTATAACTAAAATATTAACAGTAGACTAGAAGGTAACTTGCATTAAGACACATATCACAAAGAATGTTAATAAGAGTTGGACGGGAGTCGAAATGTTCGTTTCTAACGTTTCTTTAGCGAACTGCGATATCTTTGATAGAAATCTTCCATGGCTCGATATTCGGGTTCCAGAATATCTGGGATTTCCTTATCCAGCGAGGCAAAGTAAATCATTTCGATGGAGCTGCTGCCACGCAATTCCAGTTCGTATTGTCTTAGCTGCTGAAAGAATCCTGAATTGGGTCGCACTTGAGGACGTATGGACTGTACGTGCAGGTAGGCTTCACGCAGACTCATTCCACCATATTTCATAAGGTAGGCCAAGCACAGCGACGCCGATCGACTTACGCCGGCAACGCAATGGACGAGGGACCTTCCTCCGCTTAGACGCACTCCCTCAATCAAATCGGCAACCTCATCGAAATGTGCCGCCAAATTGACCCCAGCACGATCCTGGGCATTAATCCGTAGATATAAGGGATTGCTGATGCTAGACAGTGGCGTGTCTGGCAGCTCGGGAGCCACATTAACCACACAGCTGACACCGAGCTTGTCCAGATGGGCAGGCACCACAGCCGCAGCGCCGCATAAATAGAGACACGTAGTCAGGCGAGAAATTCCCGGAAAGGGGGTGTGGTCTTCGGGCTTTACGAGACTGCAAAGAAAGTGGGACAGAGAACATTTATATTAATAAAAGAAGATGTGAGAGATCAATGAAAATTCAGTCTAACGTATGTATAATCTTGATCAGTTAATGCAAAAACAGGTCAGGGTTTGAGTTGTTTTAATGGAACTCTCTGATGTGAAACGAAACCTTTTAGGCCAGGGCATGAGAGCAATATAATATGTTATCAGCTCTTCTATGATTAGGTATACGTAGTTCTCATGAATGCTTATCTTAATTCAGACCCCCAACACTATATACCATAAAATATCGATCCAATCTGTTTACTATGTATGTATGTATGTAGTATACCTACAATTCTCAACCGCACTGCAATTCGCTTTGGCACACCTGGCAAATTTATATTTCTCTTGTATTTTTATATTCAAAAATTAGTCATCAGAAAAATAAGTATTTAAAGCCAAAGGTACAAAACTGACAGGCAAATAATAAATCTTATTTTTAGTTCCTAAAGAGCAACAAAAAAAAATAGAAAGATGAAAAAAGAAAACAATATCTAAGCCAAAGCTAAGGCGTAAAAACATGAAGAATATTGTAAATAATATATTTCCTTTGATTTCGCATAATTTCGAACACTGACAAGTTTTTTATGAATGGACATTAAAACAACAATTCAGCTTCTTCTTGTTTTCCCCATTTTTTTTGTTTGTTCCTTTTTATACAAAACGTATTTATCTTGATGATGATCTTTTGCTTTGTACGTCATTGTTTTTTGCACTCCTACGTGAGATACTATGGAATAATAAACATGGCAAATACGTAGACTCTGTAGAAAAAACATATGTCCCTAGGTATTTGTTTATAATTAGTGGCTGCTGTTAGTATTCGATAATGCGCCATATAAAAATAGAAACAATAGATTTATTAAGCTATTCTCTTGATGGGTAAACAAAGCAACAATTTGTTTTCGAATCGCCAAAGGTAATTGCACCTCTCTTTCTATATGCTGCGTAGATCTACAAATACTATACTATATACAGATATATGTAGCCATCATCAGTGGGAGCAATTTCAGCCGTCATTTCAAACCAAAGATGCTGCCTAAATGGCTATTGTTTACCATATAAACAATATTATTTATGTGCCTTATGGCATATATTTCAATATTTTTAAAAAGTATTGTGGCAGGCTTGGCAGATATGTATTATGTTTAAGTATATACTTATTGTATGTTATTTCACTTAGTCGGTTCATTACGTATTAATCATATTTAAATGGACTACAGATTGACTTTAATCGAACTGTATCTTATGGGTCTAAATTATAGTGAATGGTTGCTACAATTATCATCTCTAGATCGTGGTTTTTATTTTAAAATCTGCAATTTTAAATCATTTAAAAAATTCAGTTCTTTACAATCTGTTATTCCTCCACTTCAAAAATGAATAACGAACTTCGGAATACAAAAAGTTTTCAGTATATGTAAACCTATTTCTCAAATCAATTTGTCATTTACGAGAACCTGAACATTTCGTGAGTGCTCTAAGTGCTGGCACCCTCTGCTGACAGATTCATTCGCACCTATTGCGGCGTCTCGGTATGTGGAATGTTAATGTAAAACTAATTTATTTTTAAGTTCAATGGATTTGTGTATGGGCGACATTTCGTCGTCATTAAATAATAATCACAAATTCCTCTGGAACATTGCCAAAATTAATCATCGGCCACTTTCACTTGATCGGGCCAGAATACCTATGTGTATCTATGTGCGAAAACAACAAAATTCTTGGACATATTTATAACTTGAGAAAATATGAACAAATATTTTGCACATCGTATTTTTTTTTGTTCGTTCTGTGGGCGACACAATGATTTTGTTTATAAAAATCGGCGCGCTGATTTTTGCTATAATTAAAATGAGATTTATGTCGGAAAGGCGGGAAGCGTAGAAGGAGAGAAGAAGCAGAAGGGTAGCGAACCCATATTCCCCATCAAAATCATGTGATGACACAGAGAAATGGGTTAATGTTAATGTTATAAATCTTCTTCTTTAGCCTTGTAGCATTGCTGCAGCATAGGAATTCGGCTAATTGCACAATATATATATTGTATATATGTATATCTTTCGAATTACCTGAGAGTATATACAGAGGAACATATAAATACTCGTTCAATCTAGATTCAAGTGCTCTGATCTTGGGTCTTTGTAAATATGCTTTTTACAATGCGGATAGCGTTATGTTTGCGAAATCATCCGGGTATTCCGCATATGCACCTCAAGGTTAAATATTTCGACTATTTTGCTTGCCAATTTTTACTCGATTTTGACAGACAGACAGACAGAGAAAGACGGGTCGGACAGACAAGCAAGTAGACAGAGAGAAAGCTAGACCTTCTCTCGTCTGCCTCATTATGAAAAATTGTTTCATTCGTTTTCAACAATTATTTTGTCCTCCAATTCAATTGTCAGAGTCAGGGCTGTCGATAATTAACGCCAGAAAATATGCAAAATAAATTTTTCAAAATTTATTTAAATATTCTTTTCTACATCTTAATTTTAAAGCATAAAAAACTGTCTGTTTGGTATTATAATACGATCAAAATATGTGGGATTTATATTTGAAATACCATACATTTATAAAATATCGAAAAGGTAGAAACAGTTTTTTATTAAGTATCTGATGATTAAGAGCTAAAGAACTTCTCTTTTGGTTTTCGCTTTAATAAGTTTGTACATGCTTCATTTGGATCATTTTCTGTTGTAAAAATAGACAGGGGCAGAGATTCGTAAAGGTATTTTGGCAGAGAATCGCACGAATAAAAAGTGTTTCGTGTTTTGGCACAATTCGGTTTAGTTTTAAACTTGGCCATATGTTCTGTAAGACTCATAAAATGGGTTAAAAGGGCAAAACAATATAATAAGAATAATAATGAAAAGTTCTCTGGGTTAGGTTTTAAATAAGTAGATAACCTACTCAGCTTTTTAATACTGTGATTTAAATTTAAATTAAATTCTATAATTTGATTTGCAGACCTTAAACTCATCCTTTAAACTTTTATAATACATATTACATATATACTCGTACAACGTAATAGCAACTCTGGAATTAACAGTGTCACGCTAAGCTAATCACATAACCGTAAATTTGTGTGGGTGTCGAGCCCAACTAGGGGCAGAGCGAACTAGTGAAAAGAGAGCGAGAACTTTGGTGCTGGTGACATAAGCGCGACCTTGACTTGTATTGAACAAGCTGAACACATGTATAATACTAGTTACATACAGTATAACTATTATACATGTGTAATGCAATTATAACAATACAATGTATTATAAATTCACTTCAAACTGGATTCATACAAACATATACTTACTTAGGGCGTTCGTGATCATCCTGATCGGATAGAACCGTTTTCGATATGCTGTTAATGTCATCGAAAATACTTCGTAGTTTCTTCTCCGTATCTGTTGCCAGGCGATCGGGCAGATGAGGTATGGTAATTAACTCTTGCATGTTTATGATACTCTCTCTACGTATGTAGTTGTTGTTGTTTGATTTCGCGGCACAAGATCTAAAAATTCCACAAATTCCAGAACGAATATAAAAAGTCTATTTTGTTCAGTTTGAATATTTTCGCCGTCACAGAGCAGCGTAAACAAAAAAAACTCGTAAGGAAATCGAGCGGACAATTAACATAAATGCTTCTCTCTCCCACAATGTGTGTATTTGCGCTTTCGACGTGCAAAAGACGACTGACTCATTAGGCGCTAAACACAATTCGAAATATGTACAAATTGGCGTAAACAGAAGGCGTTGTGTGGTGAGTTCTCAGTGTGCGTAAGGTGTGTGGGTGAGTTGAAAAGAGACTGAAGCGAATTTTTTTTTTGTACCTGTATACGTACAAATATAAATATTTGCATCGTGTACACTGCAACACAAAAGTTTAAATTTAAAATAATATCTAATTAATGCAAACTATATATCCCGTATATTCTTTTTGTAAGGGTAAGTTTTTATTTAAACATCTAAAACTCCGAACAAAATGTAAAACAAATTTCTAGTTTGAAAAACTAGTCCTTTTTGTGCAAACCAAAGGCATATATTTAATAAATATTGTTATATTTATACAAAGTACAAATGCCTAAGAAATTTTTTTGTATACACATGTTTAAAATGATTTGTAATGCTTCAAATAAATTTGAACAAAAGAAAATCAAGATTAACGGTACTTTTAACAATAGTGCAGTCTGTTAGAATTGATTCGGCTCTGTTAAATATTTGGCACTGTTAGGCATGCTGTTAAAATGAACAGCTGACCATTGAACATGTACAGCCACAATCCATTGTGAATGAGAGAAAACTGTGTGCGAATCGTGAATGGCAAAGAAGAAGAGCAAAGCGCGAGTTTCTTGTGAATGAGAGAAATTGTAGCAGACGCCAAGTGACCGAACAGCAAACAAATCTATATTGTATATATTTTTCACATTTTTTTTTGACAATTATTACTTATTAAAATGGGTAAAGAAAAGGCCGGTAAAACATTCAGTATTGGCGACCTGGTATTCGCCAAAGTCAAAGGTTATCCAGCGTGGCCAGCAAAGATCACAAAGTACAATAACAAAAAGTATAATGTTTACTTTTACGGTACCGGAGAGACCGCCAATATTAAAGTCGAAGATCTATTCACCTACAAGGAGAATAAGGAAAAATTTGCGACCGATAAAAATATGAAACGCGCCAAATTCAATGAGGCCATCGACCAAATTGAGAGTGCGCTTCGTGGCGAGGACTCGGCTCCGATCGATTTGCCAAACACTGACGAGGGCAATGAAAGTACCGTTGCAGCAGCGACGGCGGCAACGGCATCGGCAGATGCTATCAACGCTGAGCAAACCACACCAACGCCAACTGCAGCCGAATCGACGAGTGCATCCGCTGCAGAGGAGCCAAAACCGCGTGGCACAGCCGCCGCCAGTGCAGGAGGAGGACGCAAATCGAAAGCGGCACCGCGACATGTTGATGGCGATTCCGAGGATGTTAGCACAGATGCAGTGGACACGCCTCCGCCGCAAAAGAGGCGTGTGCCGCCGGAAGGTATTGGCGCCACCAGCACAAACAAGAAGTCCGTCAAGAAATCAAAGCCCACAGCGGCCGTCACGCCCATGCAGAAGCGTTCGCGCCAAGTCAATGTAAGTCCGAGATAAGGCGGGTGAATTAGCAATAGCATTGGCAGCAATATAATCTTATTGGTCACGTTCGTCTTCCTCAAAATGGCGGCAACTGTTCAAATGCGATTGTTAATTCATCTTAGTTTCCATTTCATTTAACTAACCCACTTCTAACTGTACTTCCCTTCCCGTCCACAGATCATACAGAATAATCTGCTCATGGTGTATATGCCCACAGCCAAGTGCCTGGGCATTGATATAAACTACAGGAAGCCAGCAAGCTTTGAGAACGCAGCTGCAGAACAGGCCTGGCTGGAGAAGGCACGCAAGGAGGCAATCGAGCTGAAGCTCAAATTGGAATCTGGACAGGTTGACGCGGAGTCAATGCCCGAGCGAATCGTTATAGAACCGGTGCGCAATGAGATACCCAAACAGGAGGCAGTGAGATTTATCGAAGAACTCATCGAGCAAGAGGATGCGCTCTTTATGGAACGAGATTTTATTCAGCTCTCGCAACAGTTGCGCGAATGTCTTGGACTGCGACGCGCCAATGTGGGCAGATGTTTGGAGATACTCGAGCAGCTCAAAGAGATCGACCTCAATAAACTAATGCTCTTGCGTAATCCCGAATGTGTGGACATAATGCGACGATTGCGACGTTATGTTGGTAATTTGGAGCTATGGAAAATGGACATATCCGACGAATTGGAATTCAAGGAGAAGGCGCAAATAATACGTAAAGTTTCGACAGCCATCTATGATGGCTTCAAGCAGCTCTTTAATCCCGAACCCGAACCGGAGGAGAATTTCTGGGTTGAGTTCTGTGAGAAGGTGCGCATCTACAAGAACTATACGAAAAACATCAATGACAATCTACGCGTTTCGATGAGCGAACGCAGCTATGATAATCTTGTTAAGACAAAGGAGGATGTCGCCACCACGCCCAAGGAGGTTGCTCAGAAATAAGGCCAACGCTGCTTCTAACGCTTTTTGTTCCATACATTTTAATAAGGTGGGATATCAACTAAAGTATCCTAAAGTTTTCAGTATTAAATTGAATTTCTCTTATTCTTTTTCAGTTAGTTTTAAGTGTAAAACTTTCGCTTAAGCGAGGCAATTTAACGTGGAGCCCTTCAAAACAGAACAAGCCGTGGAATCGCGATATTGGATTATACAAATAGAAATATAACATATGTATACATATATATGTATTGCTTGCTACTAGTTGTAATTTAATTTTCGGACACCTCAACACACTAACAATACGTGGCGACTCCTTCACAGCAACCCAACCCACCCCCTGCGAGCACTACGTTTGAGAGAGAGAGAGCTGCATCAGCAATCCCCGCCCTCCTGTATTCCCCCGCGAAATAATAGAAAATAGAGTAAACCCACAAACACATACAACACTATTAAATACAGTTAGTTCATGTTAAATACACTATTATGAAAATATGTGTATTATCCGATTCATATAAAGAAATAAACTCTTGACGATAAGTTACGTTTCTTCATTTGAGGTAAGAGACTTCAGTTATGGTACTTGAAGACTAAGCTTGAAAAAGCTTAAGAAAAAAGGGTTATTGAGCTGAAAAACTTATTTTAAGTTAGTTCATCTTCTATATGGTCGAGTTTCTTTATAGATAGTGTGTTTTAACTTAGTTCTTCTTCTATATATGCAAGTTCTTATATAAAGCGAATAATTTACTTATTGTAGTTCTTCTACTTAGCCAAGATTATCTATAAACAGATGTTTTCACTTAGTTCTTCTTCTATATTGCCAAGTTTGTCTATAGAGTGTACTGCAATAAATTTTATGACCTTTTTATGGATAACAACAATTCCGCATTATGTTTCTAGAGTTCTTAACATAATGAAATAAGACAAAGCAACATATATCCATATTTATAATCTATTTATTATGTATTATATATAAACCTTCTACTTTTCCCATAGTCAAACAAACTTAACGGGCTGCCGACTTCTCATATATAGACGCTGATATTCCCTGCGTGCCTCCCTTTGCTCCACAGTTTCCGTTTTCCGGCGCTTGGCAAAATATCTTCGACCTTGTTCGCGTTTCTGTGCGAGTCGCCGTGATCTCTGTTCCGGCGTCAGCAACTCCCGCTGTGCCTTGCTGCGTGCCAACTGTTTGACGGAGACTTTCTGCCGAAAGTCTGCATCCGCCTTGGCCGATCTCTGGCGGCTCTCTCGGGTCTGTCGTTTGCGCTTCTCGCGTCGCTCCTCAAGCTGCTTATCGCTCAGTTTTAGCGTAATTAGCATGCGCTGCTTCATGCGCTTGATGCGCTCGCGCATTTTCTTTGTAATGGGAAATAAGGGCGGAGGCATTTCCTCATCCTCGCTTGATGGCGCTGCTGTAGCCTCCGGCTTGACGTTCCGCTGTCTTCTGCTACCAGTAGAGACATTTAAGTGTAGGACGGGATTAATTGCATCATCCACTTCGCTGTTGCAGTCCGTCTGCAGGGCTAGGGGATCATGTGCATCGTCATCGGAAGCTGTTGTACTTTGCATTTGCTTTGAATTCCTTTGCTTTCCTATTGTTTACAAATAGTAAGTAACTGGGATAGCAGGAACGAATGGAATTGGGCTGCTGTTAACAGAGATGCCTGCGTGTGTGTGTGACTGTTAGTGTGTGTCCAACAACTGTAAGAGTACAGCGCAATAAGTAACCCATGTTAAGCTAACTCAGCACTGCTTAAAAATGTAAAATATTCATAAAATTGAATGTTTTTTATATATAAATTAATAGATAGAATTTCCCATAAAAATGCAGTTTATTTTTGACAAAAATATTAGTAATTTTTATAGTCTGAAAACTTAAAACTAGTTACTCCTTTATTAGATTATTGATATTTTCCGTTATTCCGTAAATGCATACTAGATATTATAAAAATAACAATCACTTAATCATTTTCCTTAACATCGCCAATGCCCTCGGGCAATATAGCAAACATGGCCTCCGATTCGGGCAGACATGGGGAATCGTATATTTTACAGATGCGTGCATCGCCCTTTCCCTTACGCAAATACAGGCGAGTGGTCGAAGCATGTGCCATAATGTGTCCACCAATGGGTTTCTTGGCATCCGCCACAAACATGGGACCTCCATCCACTGCCGCTGTCACCTGATTTGTGATGACCACCGCGACGCCAAACTCATCCGCAAGACGTTGAAGCATGCGCAGAAATAGACCCAAATGATTTTGACGCGCAGCCAACTCACCGCGTCCAATGTACTCCGAGCGATATAGGGCCATGGCACTATCCACAATAATCAGAGCGTATCTGAAAGGAATCATCAGTTACAGAATGAAATGTTACAACTCCTGATTCCTTCTCCACTTCTTCACCTCGATTCAAACATCATGCCTGCTGCCATTTGAACCAGCTTCGTTTGTTGATCAGTATTATGGGCTCTGGCACAGGCCACATTGTCCAGCACATCAGCCTCCTCCATGTTGTAGCGCTGCGCAATGGCGGACAATCGTTCCGGGCGGAATGTGCCCTCAGTGTCGATGTACAAAGCCTTTCCCTCGCCACCGTTTTGCGAGATTGGCAGCTGGCAGGTGACAGCTAGCGTGTGACATATCTGAGTCTTGCCACAACGAAATTCTCCAAAGATTTCGGTAATCGAGCCCGTCTCAATGCCCCCGCCAAGTAACTTGTCCAGCTCCTTGGAGCCCGTTGTCAGCATGACCACCTCGGAGCGCATCTGATGGAAGGTGCGTGCGCTGGTAAAGCTAAGTGGCACTAGCTTCGATGCCTCTTTCATAATGTGATCCACCTTGGACTCCCCGAGGCCTTTAATGTTCAGCAGTTGGCGACGCGTGGCGTATGTCACCGACTCCACAGTGTGCAGACTCGCCTGCTGCAGCAGCTTTATGTCACGCGGATTGATATTGTTGCACTGCGATAGTCCATTATATTATATATATATACATACATATATTATATACATACCTGCAGCTTGAGCACATCCAGCGGACCTGCATCCTCCTCATCTTCACTCACATCCGCTGTTGTTGCTGTAACCACAGCCTGCACTTGCTTCTGTGCCGAACGTTGTTTTTGCTCCATTCAGTTTGTTAAATTTTAGAATTGTAGTTACTGGCTTTGCTTTAATAATTTTCTTTCGATAAATTATTCGTTTCAAAATTTTTATAAATCTTTTGCTGCCAGTTTTGTTAAAAATACGCGCGCTTTGTTGTGAAATGTTGGAATAATTATTGCCATTCACAGTCAAATCATAATTATCAGCTGTTCATCCATTCAATAGAGGAAGAAGACAAGAAGTGAATTACTGAAAAGGACGTGCGAAAATCGCAATCAATAATTTTACGCAGTATTTTACATTTTTACCATATACATTCCCATTATTATTTTAAACTGAACAAATCGGAAAATAAGTGTAAGCAAATCAAATTGCGATATTTAACATTTTTACCATTCACAACGATTGTAGGCAACAGAAAATGTTAGCGCGCTACCCGGGATTAACAGAGTGAAACACGGAAATAGAAACATCAGAAGACCGAAACATTACATCAGCTGTTCGAACTAAAGCGTACCCAAAATAGGAACAAGATTATTACATAAAGAAACGTTCACCGGCATTTACAACGTGTTTCTGACGATTGGCGTGAATAAATTACTGTAGCCCTGCAAAGGCAGACGGCCATCAAGGAAATCGGTAGAAAAAGTATGATTGGGTATCATTACTTTGATGTGCAACTGTGAGTAAAGTGTGTAATTCACAATTTCTAGCACCACCTTAGGACAAAAAGCAAACGTTGCAGTTAACAGAATATGTTAAGTGTAAACAGAGCTCCACTGTCCACGTGCTTGTTATTGTTGTACAAACACTTGCAGTTTTTTACCTTATCGAGAATTGAGCGCACACTGAATGATGATTTTCATTTTGGCATTTTTAGGAAATCTCGTGATTTTGAATCCATTGAATTCACTCCCAGCTTTTTCCGTGGCTGCGTTCTAAATCATATAGAGCGATTTTTTGGCGAAATTGGCGGACAGACCAGTTTGGAAATAATCAGATTTAGTGTGCCCCAACGACGTTGTGTCTTCCGTGTGCCCAAACAGTTTTCTGAACGAACACGCGCCACAATCGCCCTAATTGGACGCTATCAGGACGTGCCGTGTCATATCCGAGTACTGAACACTTCAGATAAACCATTGGACTTCATTAAAGAGGGAGAGGGTGAAGATTGTGAGGAGGGTGAAGATTGTGAGGAGAGTTAAGCAACAGCGTCAGCAGGAAACAGACGATGGCATTTTCATATTTTAAGGAATTTGGCAAGGACAAGGTATTCTTTGCCACCAAGGAAGACCATTCCTCGCCCAGTACTGTGGAGCTGCCACCGCCGGAGCCACCACAGGGCCTAATCACACAGGATGGCAACATCAATTGGAGCTGTCCCTGTCTGGGTGGCATGGCCACTGGACCCTGCGGTGTCGACTTCCGCGATGCGTTCTCTTGCTTCCACTACAGCGAGGCAGATCCCAAGGGCTCCGATTGCTATGATGCATTCCGCAAAATGCAGGACTGCTTCCAACAGTATCCGACGGTCTACAATAAATCGAGCAGTGGCGGCGATGATGAGGATCCCCTCGGCGAAGTCATGAATGGTTCTGAGAACGGTGCCGGTGTTAAGGATGTGGATGAACTGGCGGGCGCCGGTCCGGGAGGGGTTGCGGCAGGTGTTCCTGAAACTGTCGATAAGCAAATAACGCCTAGCAACGCGGTTGACAAAGCCGAATAAAATTTGTTAATATTAAATAACACGAAAAATTCATTTGTTCATTGAATTGCCATGTTTGTTGTCCTATGAATAAGCAATTTCTACCAATCTAGCCTAATAATTATGAAAAATGCAAGTCAGCCCACCACAGATCTAGCCGATTTGTGGGAAAAAAGCTAAATTGGCAGCACTGTTAATGCTTCACACCCAAAAAGTCAATTTTAATTGAAATATTCTTTCATTCGTTTCCCTCATAACAGAGCAGCAATAACAGACAGTTAACATTTAGTATTTTGTTTACTAGTATTTTTGGCAGCGTTTCATTTCCATTTATCGCTAAGGTAATCGCTTCTCCGCCACGAATTATCGGCCGACCGCCATAAGAAAAATAAGAAAAGTTGAGAAAACCGTGACGAAAATGTTATTAAACGCATTGTAAAATGCTTGAAGTGCTAATAAATCTCACATGTGAAACGCTGAAACGTGAATTTAATATCAAATCTGTGCAGAATTTTAAAGTGCAATAGTTGCTATTGGAGCAACAGTGATCCACAATCAGTCTGCGTACGGGCGAAATACATAAATAAAAACAACAAACCAAATAACCTTGTGGCAATCGCTTGTAGTTCAGTTCAGTAACAAAATAGAAAGTCCAATTATAACCAACAGCCGCCAGTGTAGTGAGTGTTGTGCGAATTGCTTTCGATTAATTGTGAATAAATTGAAGTAGATTAAAATAAATAAGAATAACACGAGTCCCTTGTATGCTAATAAATCCTCAATAGTTTTTACGCGCACACAAACAACGGATTACAAACACGCACACAGTTACGTTTATACGCAGTTACGTATTGGTGTGCAGTGCGAAAGACGTGCGCAAAAGAATTCGAAAATATACAAAGTAATTCCATTTGGATAGTTTTTGATTCGAGAAAAGAAAAACAACAAGGAAAACAAAAGCAACAACGAAGAGTCTCAGCACGAAAGCAGGAACAACAGCTACAAAAACAACGAGAATAGTGTGATTAGCAGTAAGAAACAAAAACAACATCAGCAACAGGGAACGGAAACAACAAAAAACACACAGCACTTCGATAAATTTGAATGCTGCTGCGGTTTTATCATTTGAAAGAAAATGGTTTCGTTAATTGATACAATCGATGCGGCAGCGGAGGCCCAAAAACAACGTACCGCCGCTGCCGCCGTCGCTGCAACGTCGTCGGGCGCCAACGTCGCCGCTGGAGGAGCCAAGTCAACGTCAACATCAGGTGTCGCTTTGACCGCCAGCGGTAAACCAAAGGAGAAACGAAGGTGAGAAACGGAACCCTTTCATAAGAAAAAATAAATAAATAAATTGTCTACGACTCCTGCCCATGTGATCTGTTTGATGGGCCGTTTGCTATTGCATAAGCGTTTTGCTTTCTTTTTTCTTCAGCAGCAGCGGCTGCTGCTGCTACTGCTGCTGTCGTCAGCGTCGCGTTTCGCTGTCGACAGCGATTGCTTATTTTGTTTGACGCCGAGGCATAAATTTATTAGGGCTGTGCACAAATTGCACACTACATTAGGATAGTCGATACCCTACGATGAAATTGGAATTCCATTTAGCTGCTGTAACAGCCATAAACGATAGCATATGCTCATAGGTATTTATAGCACTTTTTATAGTAGAAGAGTTGCCCAACTCAATTGGCCCATTTATGTTTTTATAGCTGCAGCGCATATCTATAAAATATTTAATTTTATTTTATTAAAAAGTTGAAGAACTAATCTTGAATAGACCTAACATTCTTATATTTAGAGAATAGTTTACTATAAAAATAAGAAATTTCTAGACTTTGCGACTTAATGTACAATCGCCTTAAAGTCCATATTGTATTGCAAGCATTTCCGTTATTCTTCAGAAAACATTCTATATATTTCTTATCTGAATTTATTGTACATGGGGGAATTGCATCAAAAAACAATTTAATGTTCCGGGTGCGATCGGTATTTTCATTATAACATATGGTGGTGTGACTGCGGTTTCCCTTGGGATACCTTGCAAAGTATAATTCATGTTTTTATTTATAAAACTTTATAAAAAGATTACAAAATTTCTAGACAGCTAAACTCTTTCATTTAAATAAGAACAGCACACTCCAAACAGCGCGATAAGAGTAAATTCTATTATTCCCTACTCAAAATCTATGACAGAAATGCAGCAAAGAATTTGAATTATTTGTTTGACAACGAGGCTGAGAGATGTCTTATAAATAAATAAGCTCAGCGACAGACAAGTTCACATGGAGGTCAGGTCTAGAGATGGTAAGAAGGTTCTATATGCAGTAATAATCGTGAGAATTGAATTGAATTAACAATTGTAATTGCATAAATTAAAGTTTGAATAATTCGAATTGATTTGAACAACTTAAACAGGTTGTAACAGGTTGATATTTTCATGTTCTAGTATGTTCATCAAAAACTTCAGACTGACTTGAAATATCTCTCATGTTTACGATGACAATAGTGTCGAGCATACCATATTTGAACAAATTAATACGATAGTTTTTTAACATATTCCACAAATGAACACGTTAATTTAAATATATTTTCCGTAAAGCAAGCAAAACAAAATAATAAGTCGCATTTTTCATGATATTTGACAATCACGTGACCATCTTTAGAGACCTAAAACCCAGTTTAATCTCGATTTAATCTGAAAGAACACAGTGAACACAGTGTCATAACATGATCAGCTGTCAAATTCGATTCAAATGCAATTTAATCGCTGTCAAAAAAAGCGTGAAACCAGTTTAAAATAAATGGAAAACTTGTTGATTGAGTTTTCTTTATGGCTGGAAAATCGCTGCGAGTCACGTAGACCAAAGCAAAATGTTTCAAATTAATGCAAATCTTGCACATTTTTGTAGAAAAAATCAGTATATATTTTAATAAAAACAACATAAACTTAAGGTTTTATGGATTCAAAACATGCGTGGCCGTTAGTCAAAGGGGCGTGCCCAAACGCCCTTAGCGGGCGGCAGACAAACAAAAACACAAACAAACTGATAAAGGCAAGAAAAAAAAAACAAAAAAACTGGTTATGTTGTTGGTACTACCAACAGGTTTACAACGTTTTCTTTAGCTTCTGGTTTTTGTAATTTTTTTGTTGTTTTAAAAATAAACCAAACGCATAAAATGCTCCGCAAAAAAAGCAGGAAAAATTGCATTGTGCTAAAAATAGAGAAGAATCAATGAACCTGTCGTCTTCAAACGAGGGGCCTGTCCGGTCCATTTCAAGGATATCTAGATGTGCTTGCTAGACTTGATCAATAACAACAAAAACTAATTATGATTTGCTCATTTCATTTGAGTTTAATACAAGTAGTTTATGTTGTTATTTTCTGTTTCTCTTTGTTTTTTTATTTCATTCGTCTTTCAAGGTAAGGTCTCGGTCAGCGCGCGTTCTCTTTTAGTGTCTGGCTTCGTCAAAGCTATATAATTATCGCAAATGCAAAAACCAAGCGTGATTAATGATTACGTTTGTATTCATTGTTTCTTCTTTCTTTTTATTTTGTTTTATTGATACCTATTCTTTTAATGTTACTCTCTCTCACTTTTTGCACTTTGTCCCTTAGTTTCCTTAGTTTTTTTCTTACGCCTGAATCACCAACACGATGAAAAAATCGAAAATGGTAATCGAAATTAAAAAGAAATCTGATAAAGCTTTACTTTGCTCTTTATGTGTAGTTTGCCCTTGTTGGGGGCATAAAAATGCTTTATAGAGTCTATTTCTTGTTATAAAGTTGAGTCGTCTTCATGTTAGATATACTATAAAGCTATTCTTATCAATCGAAGTTCTTAACACAGAACTACAAAGTTTCAGTAAGTGAAGTTTCGTTTTACCTCAAGTACTTTGGATTATAAAATAAACAATTTTTACTTTCAGTTTTAATAATATCTTAGAAACATTTTGACTTTGAACTAATTAGAACTTTACATATTGGAAATTCAGCTCTAATTTTGTTTTTTTAAATATATTTACAAAATTTCTAGGATATTTCTAATTTCTTGCGTTCACTATGACAATTTCTAAATGAGTTTTTTTCTGAAGTATCGTATGACATTTTTTCAAACTTTTCAAATGTATTTTTTCTAGTATATACCAATAGAAATATTTACAAACAGAATTCAATATAATGTCTTTATTTATGCAGAGATCTTTCCAGTTCATACTTTGAGATCTTGAACTTCTATTCTATATTAGTTATAATGACCCATTTGTTGCACACTTAGGTATTTTTCTCGACTTTGTTGACACATTAATTCTTTATAAACAGATACTGTGTCAGTGTGCTCTTTAAAAACCCTTTACAAAAGCCAAAAATCGAACAAAACAATGAAACCAAAGTGTACACACATTTATGTACATGTATGTATGTATGCATGCTTATATATATATATATATATATAATTTTCAATACCAATGCAAGGCGAACGCACAAAATTAACACAAGCTTACGCATACAATGTAAAATATTTAAATGATATGCTTTATTGTTGTTGTTGTTGTTTTGTTTTGCTGTTGTTTTTTTGTTGTTGTTTTGTATTGCCTGGTCGCGGCAGCAGCCTCTGTCTGGCCACGACGACCTACTTTTTGCGCAATCGAACTAAAATGTGACGACACGAGACGCGGGCTGTGTGTGCGGGGGGTGTGTGTGCCTGTACGAGTTGTTTTTGTTGTTGTTATTATTGTTGTTCGTTTTCTTTATTTTCATATAAAATACGTAGCTGCTGTTGTTATTGTCATGGACCCCATGAATTTCATCTGGAGGCCCAAGACAGAAACACGCTGCTCCATCGACTTTGTTGCTATGCAACAAAATGCAACAGCCTGACACGCGTCTCTGCTCTGTCTCTGTCTCTCAGTGTAACTGTGTTTATGTGTGTATTTGATTGCTGTATCGGCTTCTCTGTTTTGGTCTCGTTTGTAGCTTTTATCCGCATGCCATTGTCTTTCGATTTATTAAAATCGCATGCAATAAATTTATTTTGTTGTAATTACGAACGTTTTAATACCCTGTATAAAGTGATTTAATGTGGTGTAGTCGCATTTTCAATTATTGAAATAAATAAAATATATTAATATTTGTAAAGTTTTTGGATATCTAAATTGTATCTAAAATCAAAGTAAAGATCATGGGAATGGAGATATTTATGAGATTAACATATTTAATGTTCTGTTAAACAGGATCTTAACTTGAAGAGTACTCGGTATCTGCTGGCCCATCAATATTAATTTTTTTCTTAAAATTTTAAGGCAGGAGGGAAAGTAAATTTATGTGGCCTCTGCATTTGTCAGGGGCGTAAGCCTTAAAAAAACCTCCCATAATTCTTGCACATTGCGCAGTTCGTTGTTGTTTTCATTAAGATGATTTGTTGTTGGAAAAGTGGAACGCTTAAAAATTGTTATTTGTTAATTTAAGAATTTAATATAGATAAAAAAAGGAATCTTTGTAGGTTGACATCATTTGAAAGATGAAATACAATTTATAATAAAATTACACAACAACTTTAAAGTAACTAAACAATATGTTAAATTCCTAAACAGCTGTTTATATTCTACAAAAACATAAATATTTACATAATTAGCAGAATAACAATCATTATATTCATTAAAAACAAAAAATTTTTGATTTTTGTTTACAATTCCCAAGTGGTTTAAGCTGAAGTATATTGCGCACTAAACAAAACTGTTTCAATAAGTTTTAACTCTGTTTAAGTTAATTTACTTGCCTTGAACATTTTTTAATTTCAATAGAGCAACGTTCGTTCACTGTTCAAACAGTTGTAAATGTACATATCGTTTAAATCTCAAAGCTCTAAGTACACATGTACTGTGCTACCATCACCATCTCGCCATTCACAGTTGAGGGCCATTCACAATTCCGGATCAGTTCAGTTCAGTTATATGCCTGGTTACTTAACCGTCCAAGTGCTGCGCTCGTTTGGGATCTTTCTGATTGTGGGTCTTATCTTGGTTATCATATTTATTTCGCATATGTTTGAAAAACAATATAAATATTTGACTATATGTTTTGTTCTTCTATGTTATCACAATAGAAACTTGACTAGTTTCCAACTCTTGATTTGTAGATGATGATGATGATATTTGGCATAGAAACTACTGCATTTTCTGACTCATCTGCGTGTTGCGTATGCAAATATTGTGATCAGAGTCGGAACGTATCCTTGACAGATAAGGAGAGACACAGCGAGAGAGAGAGAGAGAGCGTGACTTGTGCAGTGCGCTAAAGAGTATGCAACAAATAAAAAACAAGTTAATAAACATTTTTCTAACTCTTTTGTTTTTATTGTGTTGCTGCCCAGTTATCTATCTTTATCTGCCTTTTTTTTGGTCAGTTCACACATGAAATGATACAAAGTAGCCTATGCTAGCTCCAAATGCCTTGGTTCGACTCGTGCGTATACTCTCAGAGAGTTGTTTTGGCTTTTTATCTTATCAGTCCGGCACGGCGCTCTTGTACCGATAGCAACTGATAACTTGGCAAAGCTCCTGCGATGTTAATGTCTCTGATTCTAGTCGTAATATTGTTTTCTCACTTGCACCAGTCACTGTCAAATTGGCTGCCACATTCTCTCTCTCTGTCACCTTGTCTGGGATTTTCAGGGGGCCCTTGATAACACACACAGTGCTGTTTGCCATTTTTACTTCCAACCACACACATTTTGGACCCCATATATATGAATTTCGTGCTAATAGAAATTTCTGTTCGTTTTAAATGTTGTTCCACGACGGTTCGTTAACGTGTCGCGCCATTTAAAGAGTATACGAGCGTGTGTGTGCGTGTGTTTTTAAATGGCTTAAACAGCCCAAAGAAACAACAATAAAAGAACAATTACAGCAAAATGTATAATTCTTGTGCGACAAGTTGGGAAAATTGTGATTTTCCCTGCAATGATAATAATACTTTCTATGGTGACGATGCTGCTGCTGTGTTCTATGAAAATGATATAAAGCCACATCAAATTTTAACACAACAGCAGCAGCAGCAGGGTTCACTTTATGGCCCATCGTGTCGACCCATCAATGAGCCAACTGTGAATTTTAATAATGCTGGTTTCTATAATGTGCCACAGTCAGGAGGTTGTGGACCAATATTCAATACACCTTCTGGCATAGTTATGCCACGATATCATCCATATCAGCGAAATGTAGGGGAATTTCAAGAATATTCACCCATCTTTAGACAGGGACAGCAGTCGAGCATGCCCTTTATGCGTCCACGCATGAGTTTGCTCAATCTGGAGACACCCTGCCGCGGCAGTCAGCCCTGGGACTATGAGTATTGCTATGGCTATGCTCCTACACATCCTGAGCCCTGTCAGTATTCGCAGTTTGTGGATATCGAGGATTTTATGTAAGTGAAGTGTGAGAGAAAGTGGGGAAGATACTAGATTGTATTGAATGAGAAAGTGTATACAGCAAGTAAAAATAATGGAGAACTATTGGAACTTGATAAGAAAATGTACAAAAATTAAACTAGTTAAAAAATATTCCGCCAAAAATCATTTTGAATCTTTCTCTAGAGTAAATAGTCAAACAAATTTAAATTCTTTCTTTATCAGCTATTATAATTTATAAACAAAAGTTTTGCAATGAACAGAATTATCTTAATATGTCAGAAAACTCTTAATTCTACCATAATTTGTATGGAAATTTAAAAGAACTGTGTAAAAATACATCAACAGTTGCTCGTATGGAACTTTAAAGCAAATTTACACAAACTTATGCAAAACAGAAAGATTATTTAATCCGAAAATCAAGCATACGTATGCATGTACATATGCATGTGTGTATCTGTGTCTGTGTGTGTGTGTGCATGCCGACAGCACTTATAGTTTGTTAACAATTGCCCCGCGATTGCCCGCTCTGTCTGACAGCGTTTGCTCTTCACATTGAGCTCCATAACTCATAACAAACAGTAAATGACACAATGCTCTTATCACAATAATAACAACAACATACATATATAAAACGAGCAACAACTACAATAACAACTACAACTAAGTAACCAATACATTGCAATGTGGGCGCACATCTTATCTCTGCTCTGTCTTTGTACTATTATTATACACTTCTATACATGTATGTGTTCATTTCTCTTTCTATTCATGCACATACGTATACCATACGTAACGTACTTATGAGTTTCTATGTGCTCGGTCACAAATACATGCATACATAAGTATGTATGCTTTGTATTGACTTTAGATTTGGAATCGTTTAGCATTTGGCGCATGATTAATATGAATACGTTTACTAATTGAAATTGTTTGCATACAGACAGTGGGGTAACCCTATAAGTTATATATTCTTGATCATAATCAAAAAGAACAGAATACAATTTTAAAATACTACGTATTTCTTTAAATCTTAAACTTCTATGAACAAATTTTGTATTCTTATCTCAACCAATAACTTAACTTGTTAGATTATATAGTAAATTCGTGTTCTCAGTAAAATTACTTGCACTAATTTGTGGCAATAATTCGAAAGACTCTTTGCCATCGTATTCCATAGGGTAAATAAATATCACGAAAATCAAAAGTGAACAAAATCAAAGTATTTTAATCGCATAGTGATAAGAACAAAGTAGGAAAGCAGGCAGGCGACGATGAACGACTATGAAATACACTGAAATACTGGCTTCTTTTTTGCCTTACATTGATATACCTCTTTTTCCATAAGCACAGGGTGCTTGAGATCTTAAATTTTGGCAGTATGAGTAACTGTCTGGGAAATGTGAACGTTGTTTATCTCATGAGCAAGTGGATATTGCCCAAAATCGAGTCAGTTTCTAGCGGACGATGAGGTTATTGTATTTTTTTCATGTTGCGACTTCTTATAGAGAATATTACGATTTCCTTAGCGAGTAGATCGTTTTCTTATTGACGCAATTTCTCTCACGAGTTCTCTCATTCGGCATGCGAATGTCGTGCGAGTACTTTGCAATGAGTATGTGTGAATGAATGTGTGTGTGTGTCAGGGTGCTGTTTGTACGGGGGTGTGTGTGTGTGAATTGCGCGTGCCTGGGACAGATTTTTGTTTACGTTTAGCAGACAACAAACGATCCGCACGTTTGGCCATAATATTATAATATTTGTTTATCTATTGCATATCCGAAACCTTTTAAAGTATTAGCTGTATACATATATATTTGATAATTAAATACCTGAGTGATTTTTATTAACGTGCTCTGACTATGAACTTGTATATAAACTGATTATACAGATACAGTGAGTTAGAGAGCTAAAATTTTAAAATTTGTGCAGAATAACAGATTTTTCTTATAATATTTTACACAAGTATAAAGTTGTTTAGTATTTCTATAGTTCACTGTTTTTACAGATCCAGCGAGTTATAGTGTTAAAATGTAAATTTCACGCTGTTTCTCATATATTTCTCTTATATTTTTCATACTGATAGCTGCAGTAATACGTAATCCGTAATGCTTTAATAATATTCCAAAGTTTGTTTACTTTAATGTCAATACAGTTGCACGTGCCAAGATCATGCCCCACATGCCACTGCAAGCCGTGTTTGCCATTGAGTTAAGCCGGAAATGCTCAAAGCAACAAAAGCAAACAACAACAATAACAATAACAGTAGCAACAGTAGCAACAATAACAAAAAATATTGCAAATATAAAAACAACACAAAAATTGCAGGCGCTTTTGTGAATATTTAAAAGCAATTCACTTTTATTTTAATGAATTGTTTAGCTGCTTTCGGCTCGGCTTGACTTGTTGCATTTAAACAGGCCATTAACATGCTGCCAAGTAGGTTATTAACGATAGATAGAGGGGTATGGTAAGCCAGGGAAGGGGCAGTGGGTAATGTTTGCAGTCAGGGTGGTAGGTGGTTGCTATACTGTTTATAAACTTAAATATGTTTATGTGTACTTTGTGAATTTGATAGCAATTTGTTTATTGTTTGCTTTTGTGCTGGTGTGCAAATCAAATAGTCAAAAACGGGCTGGGTTTAAAGCTTAAGCCAGTAGATACTCTGTAGTCAGAGAACTTCCACTTAACATGATAAAATTTAGTTAAATATTTTCTTTTTGAACTGAAACTATGAAAACTGTTTTGAAAACAATTGACTGAAAACTTTATTATGTGAATATATAAAAACTCTATAATTTTAGACAGTTTTCTAAGGGAAATTATAGGGTATCCTCTAGTATTCTACCCAACATTCTTTAACATACATTTCATGTGAATTAAAAATCTTCGAAATATAACAAGTTAATTCATTTATTAGGTATACCCAGGTTCATTTCATGCTTAGGGTATACGAATGCACAAAATTATTTAGTAATTTAGCGCTTTAAGAATAGAAACATATTTGTTGCCAATTGCTGTTGTTGGGCTAAGGTTAGTCAATTTGTGCAAGCCACACGTCGTATGAGTAACGTGATGGAAATGTTTCCATTTTGACGAGTAACAACTGCTGTCGGTCTCTCTTTCCGTCTCTTTTGTTGTCTGTCAGTCTGATATGGCGGCATCTTTTTATGCCGTTTATTGACAACTAAAGCTGGCCTAAACGAGCGCCCAAAGGGGGCCAGGCAACAGGTTGATTTGTTGCCAAGCAAAAAGGTTTCAGCTAACAAATGATTAATTTGCTATCGCTCGTCAAACTCGTTAATTAATGTTGCCACAAAGTAGTATTCCTAAACGAATTTCACAAATTTAATTAAAATTTCACAAAGAGATTTTTCGCTACGTGACAGAAGCGTCGCAGATGCCGCTTAATTTGCAATCACTTTTTATATTTATTATAATATACTATATAGAAAATATATGTTTTTCGCTTGTACTGAATTTTATTGCTAGTTTTCGACAGCTCACGAGTTTTTCTTGGCAGGCAGACAGTGCGAAATTCCCGCAGGGAATTGTGACAAATAAATTAGTTAAGCCCCCGCCATAATTGTACGCTTTGTGGGGGAGGTCAGTGCACTCTGCAATAAAAAATCGCATACATATATAGAATGGTTATATTTATGAGTTTTCGGTTGAATTTCTGCTCTGCATTCTAGGCCAATTGATAAGCATTTACTATACTATATGTGTACTATAATATACTATATATATTTTGGTATTTTCGTTAGTTTTTGCTTGTGAACTTGTTTCGCCTTTGGGGTCTTATCTCTGCTCCCTTGCTCTCTCTCTCTCTCTCTGACCGATGCGTCAGTTCATTAACATTTTAAAAAACCTTTCGACTATGTTAATTGAAACAAAAAAAAGGAAAAGAGAAAAGGAAAAATAAAACAATAAATGTTCAATAATAAATGATTTCTGGGTTTCTCGCACTGAAATCGGTGCCAAGGCTTTGTGTATTGCCTTTTATCTAGTTACTTACGGGGCCTGTCAGTAGACTTAGGCTATCTTAAGCCGGCAGAAAGACCGACACTTGAGTTGCTTAGTCCAGTTGCCAACACAACAATGGCAACAAACAAACAAACAACAGTGAAAGCTGTCCAGTTGCGTCAGAGTGTACAGTTGTGCCCCCCTGCCGTAATTTAATGAAGAATCTGATAATATATTAAGGGCAGGCATGTGTTTAACATGCGGTTCTTACAGAATTGGTGATCTATTCTAGGAATTTGAGAATCTTGACCAAAATGGTCTACTAATTTGTTTGGGTAATGTTTTATAAGGAAACATAGACCATTTAGAGAGAAAGTAAGCTGAGTTTCTGCTTGAAAAATAATATTAAATATGCCGAATATAAGGAATATGGAAGTTAACATATGCATGTAAATACTTATACAGAGATCTAAACTACAAAATTGTTTGGGATAAGTTTCCAATCTTAGACCACTTAGAAAGTTAGTACAGTTTGTATGTATAAAATAAATATATTTCGTTATATGCGTTAATCATTTATCCCTACAAAATGCTATCGTGAAATCAATAAGCAAAATATTTGTGGTAAATAAAAATGCGATAAATTTCCATTGAATTTGTAGTTGGTTTTGTTTGCTTTTGGTTTTGATTTGGATTGCAATTTTTTCCCTGAACTTTGCCTTGCCACGCGAATGTTTCGCAAATGTTTTGCTCAATTGAAAAATTGTGCGCTGACCGCGTCAATTGAATCAAATCACATAGGAACGCAACAAATCGCAACAACAATTGAAATGTACGCATTTCTGTGGGGAGACTCCTCTCTCCTCCTGTCCTCACCTCCCTTATTCCTGCCCGCCCCTCGCAATACAAATTTAGCTTGCCGAAAGTGGACTACGTGATCGGGCGATCGGAAACCACAATGAGCTGCACTTTTGCATCAATAACTTATGCTAATCTGTTGCGTTTTTCATTTTTTCTTTTCAACAGGAACAATGAGAAGCGCAAGGAGAAATCACGTGATGCGGCACGTTGTCGTCGCTCCAAGGAAACGGAAATCTTTATGGAGCTGCAACAGGCCTTACCCCTAATGGCCGACGATGTCAATCAACTGGACAAGGCGTCGGTAATGCGCATTACAATTGCCTATCTCAAGATACGCGAGATGCTGCAGTTGGGTGAGTACTGGATTATATTATAAATAAACTGAAAAATGCATTAATTTTTTGATCTTTTATCTCTTCAAGTGCCCAAAATTAGTGAGCTCATCAAACTGGATATGGAAATGGCAGAGGGATCGGCACTGGTCAAGCCCAAAGTGGAGAACGACACTGAGGATTGGCTGAACTGTGCCGAGGCCAGTCAGCTGCTAAAACAGACTATGGATGGCTTCCTGTTGGTGCTGTCCAATGAGGGAGATATAACCTATGTCTCGGAGAATATTGTGGACTTTCTGGGCATCACAAAGGTGAGGAATGGAATCGGTTAATCTGTTATTATAATAATTTGACTTTGCTTTCCTTGCAGATCGATACTTTGGGCCAACAGATCTGGGAGTATACGCATCAGTGTGATCATGCCGAAATCAAGGAGGTGCTCAATCTTAAGCGCAACGGCATCGCAGACAAGATCAAGGATGAGCAGCTGCTCGAATCGGGTGTGAGCACGCATCATCGTGATCTGTTCGTGCGCATGAAGTGCACGCTAACCAGTCGCGGCAGGAGTATCAACATCAAGAGTGCCTCCTATAAGGCAAGTTACAAAATGGGAATATCTCCAATCTAACTGTATCTAATATGATAATGTTGTTGCTTGCAGGTCATTCATATTACAGGCCACTTGCGTGTGAATAGCGAAGGCAAACGTGTTTTGCTGGCCATTGGCAGGCCCATACCGCATCCATCGAACATTGAAATACCACTTGGTACCAGCACATTTCTAACCAAGCATGCGCTGGACATGAAGTTCACCTATGTCGACGATAAGTGAGTGAAGAGCTGCAGTTGCTTCTCTTTGCTATGGAACTGCTTATTAATATCTTGTATTTCTTTTAGAATGCACGAATTGCTTGGCTACTTGCCGGGTGATCTGCTGGAGACATCGCTATTCGATTGCCAGCACGGCGCCGATTCGGAGCGTCTAATGGCCACCTTTAAGAGCGGTAAGTGCCGGCAGCATCCCGGGAGAAATTTGCGCTTCAGCTAGCTAATGTTAAACTAATTACTTTAATGTACAAATTACTCCGGTTACAAACAAAGTTGTCACTCCTTTGCAGCTAGCTAGCTGGCTCTGTCTGACTTCTCTCTCTCGCTCTCTCTGGTCCTTCCATCTCTCTCTATCTCGGTGTGTCTCAGAGTCTCTACTTCCTGTCGCGTCCAGCTTGTCCTGCAGTTTGCTGGCTTGCTTATTGCATTTAATTAGTTGTAGCACCGTCCCGTTCCTTTCCTACTTCCTATTCTCTGTCTAGTCCATTGTCGTGTTGTCCTGGCTTTGCTTTAATTTCACTTTAGTTGCTAATTAGCTTTTGCACAAACTAAATAAATAAATTGTTCGGGCACCTTGTCCAGCGCAAAATTCTCTAGGCGCATTACGCTTCAGCGCTTCTAAAAAAAGTTTCCACTTGTTTACTAACTTCATTTTCGCAAATCTCGTTCTCTATTTTATTATTTATATCGTACGACAAATTTGGCTTATTAGTTTATAAACAATATTTCTGCCAATTAGCCAAACACAAGCTCTGACAGTTCGTTTAGTGTTGATATCTATAGATAAGCATAGATCTTATCTGCTTATTTTTATCGCAGATGTTTCTATAATTACAGTAGTCGATAAATTGCAGGGGTCTAAATCAAAGCAAATGTTAATAATACTACTTATTGGAGTACATTCCTACGTGATATGCCAATTGTATATCTAAATAAATAACAAAATATGATAACTTATATCAGTCTATTAGTTTATATCAGAAGTTTATTGATTTATATAATAGGATAGTTTGTTTTGATTCAATAGTTGTTCCTTAATATGATATGTAAACCATATATACTCGTATTCATTACTAGTTTGAACAGTTTTTGCGCGTGCCTAAAAATAAATGATATATTGCTTTGGAAATTTTGTTGAATCATAACGTTCTATCATAGACTATCACTGACTGCACTAGCGCCTATTTATATGTATATAGTATCTATACAAATATATCATCAATCAACATTATTTCAGTTTAGCTCAGTTCCGTTTCCTTTTGTTTATTGCAAACATTGAACGACTTATCGGCCATTTCTAGAGATTATCATTATAAAAGTCTGTCATGGAAAATAAACTGCAATTCATGGTAGGTCCATGATATGATTAAGAAGTATTATGAGGTAATACAATAAAAATATTATATTGGGTATTTCCCAAGGCAGATTACAGGCTTGTCTTCAAAATCTTAACTAATTTGTTAATTTTCCCGTGAATTGTTATTGGTTTGATTTGATTATGTTCTCATTATATGACGGCAAGCAAAAGGCGTAAAGTTGTGCCTTCGAATAGGTCGCGTAGGTCGCTTAGCTGAGTTTAGGTTGCGTTCGTTTAATGGCAGCACACAAAAGTATGCAACGAATAATTACAGCGCACAGTTTTTGGACATTTTTGTTTATTTTTAGAACTTGTCTGCTTAAGCACTTTACTAATTTCTTCCTGGGGCTTACACACACTCATTCTCTCTATCTCTCCCTCTCTCTCTCCACTGTCTCCTTGTTATATGCTTGTGCTAAGTTTTCCTGCTGCTGCTGCCATTGTTTGCTTATTTGTTGCGTTTAATGGCCGCGTCATGTCGTCTACATTGACCAAATAATGTTTTCGGTACGTTGCTGTTGCTACTTCTTGAAGTTGTTGTTGTTGCTTCTGCTGCTGCTGCTGTTGCACTTAAAATGCCAACGCGCTGCAACGCGGCAATAAAAGCGCTACTGACCATTGTTGGTACATTGTACCCGAGTTTGCCCAGGATGCTACCAAAAATGAGAAGAAAAAGACGACGAAAAAATAGAAATTGTCACTGCACTACAATTGGAATTATTATTGGCTGCAATGACTTTGGCTTCTTGGCTAAGTCCGCAGCATCGCCGTCTCTCTCTTGGCCCAGACACGTTCTGTGCGAAATGACTTTCGGTTTTATGATGCGACATGCATTCGCGACGAGGCTATGCCGGACTTTCAGCTGGACCTTGCCTAGGAATGCAGCTGCTACTCGTACTCCTACTCTTACTCCTTCGCCTTCTCCATCTGCACTTGTGTTCCTTGCATATCGCATATCGTTAGCAAAAGTTGGCAGCAAGCTGTAAAAATGTCTTCGTAAGTCGTAAAAGTATTTCATACATTTTTGGTTTTTATTAAGTTGCTATGCAGCACTATGCAGCTTGTTGGCTAAGCACGCGGCCACAGCCACGCCCACATGCCCACATGACCCCAGCCCAAAGTGGTGCGTTAAAGAAAAGTTTATGTTCGCCATACCCTGCAAGTTTTGGGATGTTGGTAGTGTAGGACTGTGGCTATAATTGCTTATTGTGAGGAGTTCTCAATGAATACAAGAGATATGGCTATCAAATTTGGCGTATAGTAAGCTAAATATGCTACAGAACTAGCAGTTGTTTAACATTTTTTGATACTGCAATTGTTTACAAAATAAAACTTTCGAATACACTAAAAAAACAAAAATTTTATACATTTTTTCTGTTAGGATAAATTTGAATGCTGCTGGTGACGAGCCTAGAATTAATATCCATTTAATATCAACAATATTTATAGCATATCTATTAGTCTGCCACTCCCTGCCAAAGAATACTTATTCGCTTTTAGTTATGTTACTTCTTGATAGCTGCACTCGCCATATTATTGTTTATGAGCGTGGTCCATTTTTATTTCCATTTGATTTTCATAAAGTTTACATGGTTATGATTCCGTTTCCCATATGCGAAAAGAGGAGAGAGGGAGTGGCAGAGCTAACTTTAAGCTCTCACTACAGTCAGTGCTCTCTCTCTATCTCTCTGTCCTGCTCGTTGCCCTCTGCTGACATGTGACAAACAGTTCAATAAAATACAAAATGTGCGGAAAATCGCAAATGTCATGGCGTTGCAAGCGAGCAAAGCTTTTGGGAAAATCTTGAAAATGTTTTCCACGTTTAGCTCCGGCTCCAACTGCTGCTGCTGATGTGCATTGAAATGGAAATGCGAAATGGTTAAGCGGGAAGATGCGAAAATGCGAAAATTGTGCGCAAAGCATTTCCATGCTGCAAATAAAGACGACAATTTGGCCGCGAGGCGAAAAATTATGAAAGCGGAATGCAAGCAAAATAAGTTGCTACACTGCTGCTTCTCTCTCTGTGTGTGTGTGTGGTGGCAAAGTAAATTTAACGTGGCAGATAAATAAACCCGCCCAGAGATAAAAGCAGCGCGTGGCAAATGTTGTAATAAATTTGCAACGAAAAACAATACCAACAAAAAAAAAAGAAGGAAACCGAAAAATTGCAAAGATTTTGCTTCGACTGTTGCGTGTGGCAAAGTTTTTGACGCCTTGCAGAGGTCCAGAGAGAGAGGGAGTAGGGGGCGTGGCAGCTCGTGGGGTCGCAGCGTGTCACAACTGCATTCTGTAAGAGATAGGGAGGGAGGTGAGAAGAGGGGAAGCATTTGCCAGGCATTCAACTTTCAACTCTTGCAGCAGAAGTTCTTCGATGTGTTGCACGAGGGGGCAGTGGGGTGCAATGACAGTTGCTGCAACCGTTTGTTGCAGTTCCTTGTTTGTTGTTGTTTCTGTTGTTTTTTTTTTTTATTCAACACGTACTACGTGTGGCATGCTGCAAATTGTTTGGCAAGTAATGTTGCCTGCTTGGTGGTGCGTGCCTATGCCAGGCTGCCGGGCTTAAACCTCGCCGGGCTTAAGCTTTTTGCATTCCCCCCCACTCGCTGCCCTTTTGTCCAGCGCTTTTCCTGCGCACAGCTTTTCTCATTTTCAAGTGCAACAACTTTTTGGCTTGCAACTTTATTTTTGGGGTACTTTGCGATGCGAGCGCGAGCTGCGCTTGTGTAATCAACATAACAAGCAACTTGCCAGTTTACGACTCTGTTAATGCCTTTCGCACACACACACACACACAGTCATAGCAGCCACACACACACCCACTGGTTGTAGACTCAGTCGACACATCAACACTTGCACAGACATCCACCTAGACGCGCTTCCTGTCTAAAACGCCGTCATGTCTGTGCGGGCAAAACGCTTCCTGTCAAATTGTGTCGATTAGCGATGGCAGCATGAGTGTCGTGAGAAGAGGTAGTAGTGCACGTTGCACAAGTATTGCTTGAAAGTAACTAAATATAGTAAAGATAATATATTAGCTGTGAGCGAATCTAGTAGAAGCGCTAGCATCACTTTATTATTTACAAATCTTTATCTATCCCGATTATATTAATCACGACTTTAGTTCGTGACTTTGCAATGAGTCTTGCTTGTCACTGGTTGTCTTTTAATGGTAGAACTCTCTCTCTATTCCTCTCTTCCTGGTTTTTTTTATTAGGTCTCTTTCTTTCTTCCTCTCTTTTTCTCCCTTTCGTATCCCTTTCTATTGGGCCTGTATCTCTTCCTCTCCATAAGGTCCTTTCTATCTCGTTGTTCATTATTCTATATAATTTCTTATCTGTCTCACAACTCTTCCGTCTCTCTTAGTCTAAATCTCTTCTATATGTTATATTTGTGTCCCTATATCCATCTTTCTCATTCTCTCTGTGTCTTTCTATGTTTATCTTATTTTATCTGTCAATAGAACCATCTACTTCAATGCATCCTAATCTCTATCCATCCAATTCTCTATCCATCTCTATATTTTTGTCTATCCATCTTGATCTTTGTCTTTCTCTCTATTAGTTTCAACCACCAATTCTTTAATTCGTTCTTAACACATTGACGAGCTTCCTCTTCATTTCTCCCATACGTCTTGTCACGCTCTCATCTCTAATTGAGCTGTCGATATTCCTTTACTCCCCCACCGCTGTCAAGTCGTTGCACTCATCAGTTTTCTGCTATTCCCCGTCGTTCGCTGACTTGCAGTCACTTCCCTTTCTCCACTTCTCTTCCCTCCCTGCATTGCCAGCCGCAAAGTTTATTTATCTTTTCTGGCCGTTTGGGGGAAGACGTCGGCCGCCAGTTTATGTTAATGCACTTAAAATTTCGGGCGGGGGCGACAAGAGTGGGCGTGGCTGTGGCACTATTGCACTGCACTGCTGCTGCTGCTGCGTCGCCTCGTTTTATTACATGCATAATTTCGCCGTGGGATCGACGTCCAGACCGCGATTCCCAACACAGGGCGGGCCAGACCCGATGCGGCCCGTTGGCTTCTCTTTTATTTATTTAGCGCCGCTGTCTGTCCGCATCCCTCTGTCTGAGCGCCAACTAATGCCGTCAAAACTAATGGTCCAATTCGAGTGGCTCGACGACGCGTCTTCGCCTCTTCCTGCTCCTGCTACGACGTTGCTTTTAATCCTTGTGCGCGCTCTCTATCCTGAGTGGATTGTAAAACTCACGAGTTAATTTCGTGCAGCGCAGTTGCATTTGACAAATGAAAATTGCATGAGCGGAAATGTGGCTTAAAGTTACGCAGCGCCATCGCCGGATACTCGCTCGAAACTACATGGGCAATTTCCTGAGAAGAGTTTTCCAAGCCGCAAGTTCAAGGCTAAAGCTAAGCTCACTCGTTTATTACCGTTGCTTTTATGACGCGGGTTTCCTTCCTTCTTATGCTTTTCCTGTCTTGGATCCCTTAAGTCTCTTTGACACAATTTATCCAGGCAATTTCTGGACAGCAACAACAACAAAAAAATGCGCATTAATTTCAACTGACCCCGGTCCTTCACACAGTATTTTAGCTTGATTCAAGCTGACAGCCACATCCCGCTGAGAGTTTCGTTTCCGAAATGTCTCTTTCAATTTGAGGAAATCAAATAGTTCTCTCTGTGCACTCAATCAGCTTCGTCTATCGTAAAGCCAAGTCAATCGGGGGGAAATTGGGACGGGAAATTGTCTGAACAAATGCGATAAAATATAGAAATCCGTTTATTATTTTTTCACAGTGGTCAGTTCGATTTTTGAAGTGTATAGGATTAAAGTTTTTATTATAGAATATGTTCTTTGCAAGAATCGACTTCTTTAAAGATTTTCAGCAAACTTTATTCTAAAATATATTCTGATTCATGGTTCATATTATCAGGATATCAAAGCATCTATTTGATGTTTCCCACTCCAAAGATCTTGTTTAATAAGCAATTTCAGCTGTTTTCCTTTCCGTTGCAGCAACTGCAACTATTTTCTGCAACAATTCGAGTCGAAATAGCAAAGTAATTTGGCTAATGTTAATGAATTACGTCTGCACAAAGGCGAGAAGAGCGTTTTATCTGTTTAACCTGTTGATTTATGTGAGCCCATTCCTTCCATTCCTGGTGTGGGGGAAATGCCAACAGAAAGTCAGTTCATTGCGCCAGTGTTTATTATTAAATATGTTGGCGGCGTTGTGCCGGCATTTTCGCTGGCATTTTCCCTCGTTTCGCAAGCAACAAACGAGAACTGTGTGCAACATGAAAGAAACGCGGCGGCGGTACGTGGGGTAAATGTTAATGGCAGCGCCTGCCACAACGCCTTGACTTATGCAGCACTTTTGCCGGCTGCATTCCCCAAAACGAAACGCAGTTGATTTCATTAAGTTCATAAAAAACCAGGGGTACCTAAGGCATTTGAAATGATAGACGAGAGAGTGCCCTGTAAATTCAATGCTTGTGTGAAGTTGAATAAATACAAAATGATGAAGATCTTGGAAGTATATTAATAGATTAGTTCTGAAATTTGTAGATTATGCATATAAGATTTGTAGATTATGCATATAAGATTGAAGTATTAAGCTAAAGTTTATGAAAGTTATAGCTGATTAATTTGGCCTTATTTACGAACAACGCAATCAAATTTCAGTTCACATACTTTTCATCAACTTTGAGTTAATCTACCTCTTCACTGTCGCCTTGCAAGTACAGGGTATATTAACTGCAAGACGGCTGGTTCAATGTTTCGTTTATTGTAGAAAGAGGGCTGCAGTTTTGCAGTTGGCAAGTGGAAAATCTTGTTGCCTTAGGGCCAATTCCCAATGGCAGCGAGAAGTTGTTGCTGTGGCAGTTGCTCTTGTTGTTTTTGTTGTTGTTGCTTTGGCTTACCTTTACAGCTCTATTTGATGTTGCAGTCAGTTCCGTGCTTAATCCTTGGCTTGAATGTCCGCGGGAGCTTGAGGAAAATATTTCATTTCATTTCGTTTTAGTTTCCATTCCATCCTCTTTTGTTTGGCCCTGGGGCGGTGACTTATGATGATGAATGCTAATGGTGCCACGCCTTGTCTTACCTTCAAACCTGCGGCCTTTGCACTCTCTGCTTTAAAGCTTGCAGTGCGTCTTCTACGTGCTGCATGCAATTGTCACGTTACAATTTGATTCTGACAGCAGCATTCTTCCCGCTTCATCTTCTTCTTCAGCTGACATTTAAAATTAGATAACCATTCAATTGGCATTGCTACTGCTTGGGCTGTCTCTGTCTTGCTCTCAAATTGCGTTAATAACATTTAATGTGCGTGCATTGCATGCATACCCCGACTGTCCCCACTTCCCACTCCACAGTCTCCTTCTCCCTACTGCTAATAGCATTTTACCAAGTTAATTTCGATTCTTGTGCAGCTTTTATGGCAGCTGCAACAATCACTTGGCTTGGCTAATTGACTTGATGCGCCCAACGCCCGCGGACAGCGGCAGCGTTCAATGGCCGCTCAACGATGGATGCCATGCGATATCTATATAGTGTATGTGTGTGTGTGTTTGTGTGTGGGGACACCTAACGATGGATCTTGAATCACTGTCAGATTTTGCTCGCTTTTCTCCTTTGGGGTTTTCCCTTTTATCAGCAGCGCTGCATACTTTTCTGCTGCCAGTTGAAACTTTGCCGTTTTCACAAGTTTTTCGCAAGTCTTGCAGAAAATTATACAAAAGGCAGAGTGTTGTAGGGGGGAGGGGGAGGAGGGGTTGTTACTGCTTCCCTGGTAGGGGGTGTGTGTATATTGCTGCATGCAAATATGCATTTGATTACACGCCGAAAAGTTGCAGCCAAACAAAAGCAATGCCCAAACTTGCGACAATGGCCCAATGATGTATAGTGGGTGAAATGGCATAAATAATGAAGAGAATATGCTAGGATTTTTATATGGTATTAAATTTGTCATGGTATAGTTTAGTGTAATTGAGGACTTCATAAGTGTTCATAAAGTATAAATGGAACATTTAATCAACTTTAGTTTTTTATACCTTTTCCCCATTGAAAATGGTCAAACAGGAGCACGAGGCGACAGAGTACATTAAGTATATATATTCTTGTTCAATATTATTCAATATTTAGGAAAAAACTTTCTTGTATGCTTTGTTGATTGTAGTTTTTGCTCTTCGTGAGAGTACAAAAGCAAATTTTGTGTTTTAACTAGACACATTTTGAAAAAACAAATTGCCGTACAATTTATGAATATTAAAGGATTATTTATGTGTATTAAACAATGTGAAAATACATTTTTAATTTCTTTTGGCTTATGTTTAACAAGGTGTATTACTGTTTCCATCTCCAAGCTGCTTATACTACACTTGATGAAATTTCATATTCATTTTTCACTGCTACTTGCACCACTGTGCAGGCGCTGTGCTACCACTGACTTTTTGCCGTTGCTGGCGGGCGGCAGCGGCGACGGCGTTTAAGACGACAGCGAAAGCAAAGTAAATTTGTGTGTTTATTTGCAAAACCCCACGGCGCATCCCGTTGCTCCTCTCATGCATCTTCTTGGTGCAACTCACTCGCTCAGTGTGGCTCAACTTTGCACATTTTGCACCGCAAGCAGCGCCCAAACTACAGCAAGTTGGGGGGCAGGGGAGGTAAATATAGCGCGATAGCTGCAAAAGACACAAAATGTCAATCGGCGAAGTGGAAAATTTTCATTAAATTAAAAAAGCGCACACTTTTCACACACACAAACACACACACACTAAACGAAATTTGTCGACTGCAGAGACAAACGGATGAGAAAAGACAAAAAAAAAAAAAATAACGAAAGGCAAAAGAAAACGAAGAACATTTCCCAATGAATGTGAAAAGTTTTATGTTTTTCGCTGGCAGGCGAAGATTTTTTTCTTGTTGCTTGTTTTTTGGTTCTTTGTGCGTTTATTTTGCTTGTGGTTTCTTTTTTTTTTGTTCGTCTTCATCCTTTGCCAGACAAAACGAATAAATGTGCTTAGGCAAGCAAGAAAAGATGGAGGGGGAGAAGAAGTTGGAGTTGGAGCTGAAGAAGGCGAAAACTAAGCGGTAAATGCTGTCAAATGCGATGTGCCTTAAACTATGCAACAGTTTTGCTGGCTTTTCTACTCCCTTTTACTTTGATTTGGATCCTTACCCCTCGCACACCGACCCCTAATTGAGTTGAGCCAAATTTCTTAACAATGCCGCATACAAGAATATATACGGCTTGAACCTTTTTCATTGCCATACAATGTCGCCCACAATTTGTTTAACAAAAAGCCTTTTGACTCGGTCTTTTCGGCCTCGACTGCGCGCTCAATCAATCAAAAGAGAGAGAGAAAATTGCGACTTGTTCGGGTTGTGGGCCGCGTCTTTGATCCTAAACAAGTCGTGTAAACTGGCTTAATATTTGTGAGGAGCTTCCTCTCTGAGAGCTTCCCCTCCCACTCGCAAGTTTTGATTGCTTTAATGAGGTGTCACATGGCGCACATTGCGTATACACAACGTTGTTGTTCCCGGGGCAAATTATGACAAAATATTTTTGCTTCGTTTTGTGTCATCAATAACAAACATTTTTTATAAAATCTGACAGTTTATTGCTGGTATTTAAATACCCTGTGCGGTGCTGACTGTAGGGTATATTTATTTGTATAATGTTTAAAGAGTAAGAAAGAAATTTTGATTGCAGATCAATTTATTTTATTAACATTTTATTTTTTATTTTATCCCTTTTTTTCCTTAACTGATTTCATTCTATTTCCCTTAAATTATTTTACCATTTTGTATTTCTACTAAATTTTCTTTCCTTCTCTTTATATCATTCTCTGAGGCCTATTGTTCACTTGTATTTTCTTTATTATCACGTTCTTTAAATTTATTTCTCTCATTTATTTTCTTTTTGTTTTTATTTTGCTCTCTTTAAGAGAGGGCGAGGGGGCGTGGCGTTGGGCGTTAATGTGCTTACACGAAAATCATTTTAAATTGTTGATTTTGGCGCTGTCCACGCTCTGTCATTGTCAATTACTTTTCGTCGTTTTCTTTTCTTCAAGCAAAGCCGCCTTGGGCTGTGGCCTGCGCCTGTCCTGGACTTGTGCCTTGCCCTGCCCCACGCTCTCCCCCTTCTCCTCTTTGCTGCTTCACATGTTGCGTGTTCACTTTGCTTTTCTCTACGCGCTGTGCTGCTTCTGTTGAATTTTTTTCCGCGTCATTTTCTGAAATTGGCATTTAGTGTGCGACGAGCGGGATTTACACACACACAGACACACACACACCCGCACACCCATCTAGATTGAGCTGCCTGTTTGGCTGTCTCTCTCGCTATGGTTTAGTTACACAATGGGTGCATTCACCTACGCGATGCCCCGCTGTGTGTGGATGCCACATTGGCAACGACAGCGCGACGCTGCTTTTGCTGCTGCTGCTGCTGTCCTTCTGTCGCGTTTCCTTAACATGACTGGCGTGTCTGTCGAACTGTCTGTCGCTGTGTCTTACTGTCTCCCTCACTTCTCTCTCGCTCTCTCTGCGTGTGAAAAGTGTTGTCAGTATCTGTTACTGCATCGCTGCATTTGTCTATCTATGTATATCTGCGACTCTGTCTGTGTGTGTGTGATGACTGTATGTGTGTGTGTATGTTGTGTGTGTGCTGCAACCGCTCACATTTCGTTTATTAAATGACAGCACGATATCTGCAAATGAAATTTTCCTTCAACGCATTTAGAGCTGCCGTTGCCATTGCCGCTGACGTTGCTGCCTCTGTTTCTGCCACTGCCACTGCTTCTGCCTCTGCCGCAGCCTTCAATTGCTGAAATTGACAGTCAGACAGATAGATTGACATTTAAGCAACACTTTTGCATTGAACGCATTTAGACGCATCATAAAATTTTGTGTTGTCTCCCTTTCTTCTACAATTCTTAGCCGTTTTTTATGTGCTTCAGCACTTTCGCCCACTCAAGTGTGTTGCATACTTTTTGGCTTTGCAGCCAAGTGGCATTTGCTACTTGTGTGTCTGACAACCCAAGTGGCATTACCTATTTAATTCTATTTATAGATAAAACTCGTTGGGAAAGTTTTTAAATTGGAGTGCATAAATTATGGGCTTAAATACTAACTTGAAATTTAAAGTGTAAAGTTAATAAATTATTTATTTTGGTATAATAAAACTATATTAGAATTTGTCTATACAGAAACTCTTTCAAATATGAACATATTTTTATTTACAATAAATTTAAAACGATAGTTTCTTTATTAATAAACGTTTTCTATAAAATATAATTCAAGTTTCAATTCAATTTAACCTATTCAACTTATTTCAAAAATGCTTTAAACCTTTCAGTGCTTAAAGAACATTAAAAGATATGAGTGTAAAAGTTATGTGCTTCAAAGAAGAGTATAAAGTAAGGGCAAAACCTTGTTAAACCTTATCTAAAAGGAATCTAAAAATCTCTATGCACCATCTACAAACGTCTTAATATGCTACCTATTCTAACTTCCTTTTGTGTACCCCAAAGTCATTTACACCAACTTGAGTGCTTGTTTATTAATTTTCCGAATCGCTCTTAACACTTGTGTGCGTGTAATTAATAGATTTTCTTTCCTCCCACCCTCGACAAGAAGGGGTTCTTGTTTCTCTGTTCTCTGTGGTTTTGTGTACAAACTACAAAGATTTGCCAATAACTGTTTGAGTAATTTAGGGGCCTTCAAACTACCTAAGCAAACACGAGTGGACTTCGTGTTGTGTCAGGTAATTAAAGACTGAACGGATGGATAAAATCAATAGAGAGCTGCTCGCAGCTGGACATTATTAAGTAAATATAAATATAAATATTTGAGTTATGCGTTAGGTCACCCGTCGCGTGCTAAGGGGGGGTTATTGAAAATTAATAAATGCCAGCCAGCTGAAGGATATTTTCAGAATGATTAGGCACACACACACATACACACAATGCTCAAGGGAAGTCGGGTACAAGTGGAGTAAATGAAAAAGTGAGTGGAGCGAAAAATAAAAGAAACTAACGTCAAATCTCTGTAGAAATCTTTAGCGAGTCCAATTAGACGTTTTGGCAAATGGACAAATAAACACGGCCAAAGTGAAACGAAACCAAACTAATTGTACAACATGAAGCAGCAGAAAAAAAGGCAATGGGAAAGGAGAAAAATACAGGAAAGAGGGAAAGAGGGAGACGCAGCAATACCAGTGAGAATATTGCAGCGAAACTTGCAACAATTGTTGCAAGTCAGTGGGAGGCGCCGCTAATGAAAAACGGCAGCAGCAACGAATGACGCCACGATAGACGTACACGAACGAGGGGCACCATTAAATTTGGCTTAATAAAGTTGCAGCTGAAACGCAGAAGAAAAAAATACAAAAAGAAACAAGAACAACAGCGAAAAAATGACCAAACATCAACACTTAATTGTTTGCCAAGCAAAAAAATAGAGAGACAGAGAGGGAGAGAGAGAGCGAACTGGGAGAGTGACTGGCAGTGACTGTGCCTGTGAGCGTGACTGAGGAAATTCGCGCTGTAGCCGCTACGTGCCAAAACTTGACGCTTCCGCGCTGATTGACGGCGAACCCCCCCCTCTCCAACAAAAAAAAATAAAGTAAAGCAAACGAAGGAAAACAAAAACAAAGCAGGGAGAGAGAGAAAATGAGCTAATGCCCGACTACATAAAACACAGCTGCCTTACAGATAAGGCAAAAATATATTAGGTGATCTATTTTATTGTGCATAAAGCTGGAAAGAAATATATTATATATTAGCTGCATGCTGGGAACGAGGTATTTGCAAGTCGAAAAGCTCATTTAGTGTCGAATTTTGGTAAAACAATAGACTTTTTAAAGTAAAGGGCTTAACAACGCAAAAGGAGTCACCTAACACAAGGCTAACATAGTTCAGCACTGTTAGGCTGCACAGCCATCTGCACTGTTAGTCTTAACAGCTCAGCAGGAGTTAATAAAATCACTGTTATTGAGTTTTTAAGAAAAGAAGGACAAATTCTTCATGAAATTATTATTAATTCCTATAAACATCTGGCATTCATGGAGAATATTTCCATATTGAATATTTATATGTAGCTGAATTTTATTTATATCTTATTTAGATATTCTCTGTAAACATTATTATTATATTTTTGCACAAATTTAAGTTTTCTTGCTAAAATCAGTGCGCTCTACTTTAAAACCGTTCTTAAATCCTCACAAATTTGGTTTCATTGCTTGACCCTGACTAAAGAAATCTCTAAAGTACTCAAAACAATATAATAATAAACCTGTGGCTTTAGGTGTGAAGTTGTATGTGTCTCTAAGGAGATGGCCTGCGCACATTCCACTCTTGTTCTCTCGCTCTTATGCTTACTGACGCTCGTTGATGATGTCTTTTCACGCTCAAATTGAGTTAATTAAAACTGTGGGTGCAGTCAAGAGAGAGAGAGAGAGAGGGAGGAACGGAGGTACATCAGATACAACAATAACAATATAACAGAATCTACACCTACAATTTTAGACAGGTGCGTGCGCCGTGCACCGAGTGTCGCCGACAAACAGAATTAATGAGCACTGCCTTGGGGAGGGGCCCAAGGAGGAAGAAAAAGACACCGAGAGAGAGACGCCTTCCCCCGCTGAATGAATGTAATGAAATTTAAATACTCGTGTTGGCAGCATTGCGGCTATTTGGCTTATTTTCACGACGGAGGGGAGGGTGCAAATGATTAAGTTGCAGATTTCAGCAGACGCTGGCAAAGTTTTCAATTACCCCGCATTTATATTTGTTCAAATTTTAATTAGTGCGCCAACGCAAAATGTAAAAACAAAAAAACAAAATCCCTAGTTGCATTTTGGGTGCTTAATAATCACTTCAGGTAGTTAGTTGGGGCAGGACGCGTGAAGGACAATGCCAAATGCAGTTTAGATAGAACTTAATTAGTGGTGGCAGGGTATGGGCTGGACAGGTTGAACTGAAGAGTAAAGAAAGTAGAAAATAATGTAGTTTTTATAGATACTCTTTAAGAAAAAGATACATGAGATATTGGGCTTATTTGCAAAGAAACCAGAAAAACTAGTTTTAAAATATTCATAAGATCAACTAATATAGTAGTAATAACTCAATTTAATTCCATGTTCTTCACTGGTTCTTTTCAGTTCATTGCAATTGCTAACTCAAACCCATTTATAGGGTATTTAACGGTCCGTCACTTCTCTCTCTGTAATGTTTTTTGTGCAGCTCTGGAAATGATTTAAATTTGCTTTGCGAATAAATAAATATTGACTGTGGCACGTCGCAAATGGAAGCAAAACTCAAATAAATATGCAAATTCCTTTGACTTTTGTTTTCAATTAACTTTTCTACTGTCGTGTGTTTTGCTTGCCATTCTTTTTTGTTGTCTTCCTGGTTTCTTTCTCTCTCGCCTCGACGAACGCGCGACAATGGTGGCATGCTTAATTCGCCTTCGTTTTAAAGACAATTTTCCGCTTGATGTGCAGTGATTTTCCACGCGCTCGTGTGCGTGTGTGTGGAGGGAAATTTGTCACTCGGTTGTGCTTTGGCTTGGCACCTTCTACACTCCTCACCTTCTTTCACATTTATTTGGGCATTCTAGTTTTCCTTTTCGCCTGCAACTTTATGACCGTCCAGCTCTCTCCAACAATTTGAGTAGTTTTTAATGGTCTCGCCACAAGTAGCCGCAAAACTTTCTGACTTCGAGCCGCCCTGGGGGCCCCAGTAGAACTTGGCATATAAGTTTTAGTCGGTCAGTCAGGTCGGCAAGCAAGTGTGAGGGTGTGTGTGTGGGTGCCCAAATGGTAGCTAAGCCTTGGGTGTAACCGCATTTCCTTTTCTTATGGCACGCCCGCTGCGCTACTGACGGTCCACTTTTGCCATTAATTCTCTCGGTCTCCATCTCTCTCTCTTTGCCTCTCTTTCGCTTTCCATTCCCTCTGACAAGCTCATAAAATATGCCAGGCAAGCCGCAAAAGTTGTTAGCCTGGTCCGGTCTGGTTTGAATGATTTGATGCGTGTTTAGGTCGCAAGGCCAGGCAAATTTTTATGTTGCCGATCAAGAAGTGACAACGTTGCAATGGACGGCAAAATAAGCTAGAAAATAAATTCGGCAATTTTATTGCGATCTTAGAAATGATATATTATTGGGGATTGGGTTAATGCTGCGTTTAAATATGGTATTTATTTTTATGGGTTTTGGTATTATTTAAATATTTGACGTTAAGTTTGTCAAGCCGGTGTATATTTTGTATGGTATTTAATACTTTTATATTCTGTAATTTAGTTATTTGTTTGGTGAATGGAAATGTTTGTTTTGTAGTGATTTTTGCGAGTTTCTTAAACACCGAAAAGTATGCTAAAATGATGCATACAATGAATTTGATATCTGTATATAACATTTATATTTATATTAACTTTATATTGCTTAACTCCGTCTTACACTAAAAGCTGCAAGCAATAGTTCTCTTTAGAACACTATACTCATATTTGGTTTCTTTAAGTTCTTGCTGATAAAATCATTGCCAAAAAGGGATATCCAAGACATTTAGCAAATTTATGATTATCATCTATTATGAGCATTATGAAAGCTCCTTTGTGTATTGACAACTCGAATTGTGAGTTATGGCAGCGCTTATTGGGCGATTGCCACACGACGACAACGACGATGCTCTCCGAGGTTCGCTGCAAAGTCGTAAGTTGGCATTATGAACCACCAAAAAACCCCTTTTTCATGTCCTTGCTGAGCTGCAAGGATTTGCACACGGCTCTTGGCTCTCACAAAGTGCTGAGCCTGGAACCTGCGACAACAACAACAGCAGTAATGCTAGCAAGATGCAATTTAACGCTCGACTGACGCGTTGTGTATGCCAAGAAAGAGTTTGACGGACTTTGCTTCAGGATTGAAGATGCTTTTTCAATAAGCTGCAATTGGGTAGCACTACGCCCCATTTGCATAAGTTTTAAGGGGAATAGAGAGCTTTAAGAAGCAGCGGGAGACATTGAAGACATTCGAGGGAGGTGCGAGGATTATGTCACGGCTTAATTCAATTAAAAAAGATTACGTATACGCCACGTGGCCTCGGGCTGAGCTGTTAAAACCGGAAAAGGTCAATGGCAACGCAACAGAGCGTGGTAGTGGCAAGTGGCAAGACAGTCAGAGCTACCTTGCTTGCAAGAAATGAGGAGAGGAAATGGAAAGGAAGTGAAGGGGAGGGAGTGGGAGGGAGAGGGAGTGTGTGGGGAAGTATTGGGCAAACAATCCGCAAACAAATCCTTGATTTATGCGCACATCGTTGCGCACAAGCCAAACATTTATTTCCTTATCCACTTGTGCCAATACGATTTGCCGAATGTCTTGGCTGCGCTGCCCCTGGACAGTAGTAAAAGACAGAGAGTGTAAGAGAGAGAGTGGGAGAGAGAGAGAGACTGAGCGTGGGATAGTGCGACTTATACGGGCAATCAAACGAAAGGAAACTAGCACCGGGCTGACGTCCATTGTCGAGAGTTGCATCCTGGTGTCCTTTTGGTCAGCACATTGACGATGATTTAGTATTATGTTGCTTCAAGGATTTACTCGTGTACTCGAGCGTGTCTGCCCGCTGCAACCTGCTGCTGTTGCTGCTGTTGTTGCTGCTACTCCAGCTATTTATATTTGTTCAACTTTGATACATAACCTTGAATGCGGTCTGAATGGAATGTTTGCCTCGCACTCGCACTCGCCTTGCCTCATCTCGTTGCATTCATCTCAATTCGGAATGAACTTCTGCTGTTTGCTTATTTGTACAAATGGCTGCTCCTTGTCTGGGCTCTGACTGTGTGCATCGTGCTCATAAATACCACCGGACTGCTGCTGCTGAAAATTCTAGATAAATGATCTTTCGTCGCAGATATTTTAATATTTTGCCTTGAAAGTTGAAAGCTGACGCCGCCACACGACACGAAGTCCTTGGCTAAAGGGCAAATCAAGTTCATGGCAAGAGCTGCAGCAGCAGCTGCAACCGGCAACCGGCAGCCGGCAATTCCTTCGTCCTTCCGTATCAGTCTCCCTCATCGCCGCTGCTGCTCCTGTACTGCTCTCTGCACTCTGTTAATTCCATAAACTCTCGGGCAAATCGTCTGAGCTGCGCCAGGGCAGACGATGTCGATGCCGTGCTTGGAATGTTGCTGCTGTGTTGCGAGTCCTAATCCTGTCTCTGCTGTTGCAGCGAGTTGCACATGCTGCATATGCTGTATGTGGCATACATCCATTTTCGTGCCTCAACGCGCTGTTGCCTTATTAATGACCTGCTGTAATTACAAGCCAGCCGGGCCACAACTGCTGCGCGCTGCACAGTGGTTCGCTTCATGTATAATTAACCAAAATATAATTGCGAATTTTCAAAGTTGCATAGAGAAATATTTTACACTTCATTCTAGCATCCCTTTTTCACCTTTTGTTTGGCAAAGACAATTTCTCATTCTGTTTGTCTAGATCTCTGCAAATATGAGAGCTAGAGTTATGAAATTTAATATTTATATTCTCCTCATGCATAGACAGATTATGGTTTTTGTGTTAGTTGTCAAAGTCTGCAACTTCTCTTATATTTGGAACTTATACCTGGATCTCTGGCACCATGAGAGCTGGTGGTATGAAATTTGCTGGACACACTCTTTTCAAGCAAAGACAGATAATGATTTTTGTATTAATTGTGTCAGCATACAATTTTTCTCTTATTTGGTATTTAATCCTAGATTTTTGAAACCATAAAAGCTAGAGTTATGAAATTTGGTGGACACATTCTTCTCATTCATTGAAGTAACATGTGTTCACTCAATTTGTATTTGTGTTACCTACTCAAAAGTTCGCATATTTTAAGATTCTTTCAATATATAATAAAACAAATTGATATAGTGATGCAGTGATTATTTTTTATGTTTCGCTCAAATATTAATTCATTTCCAAAAGAACGACAAGTATCTCTTGACTCTGCTTGCAATCAGCTCTCCCCATTGCTTCCATGCAATCTCGCAGAGTAGACATAAGAAACTGACACCAATTGCAATAAAATACATACAAATGGTTTGATGAAAATCGGCAATTGTCAGGCGAGCTATGGGGCATGGGTCATTCAAATAGATCTTGGGCAATCCTAGATGTCTGGCCATAATGTAGACATCGTGCTCCCACTTTTGATGTAACCCATAGCTACGCACAGTGCTGTAGAATAATTGAAAGTGTCCCCGAAATGGCGAGTTGCGTCGAACTGGGAATAGTTTAACATATTTCGGTGTACAAAGTTTTGGACTAGCTCGACGATATATCGTAGATGTCAGTGCACGTTCCTGCGTTTTAAGCATCTGCCATTGTGAGGTTGTGATGCAGTAGGCATAACTAGTGTCAAGTGTTATAATATGCTGTATCAATGTTTCGAAGGTGACCACAACGAGACGATCCTTTAGCTCCTCTGGCAACATGCTGTGTGTAAAATACATAGCAGCCTCTGTGTCGGTAAGCATCACACGCAATGGAGTACGTAGAAAATCCTGTACCGTGTGAATCTGCGGTCCTTGATGATTGGTACTCATTATGGCTGAGAGATATGCATTGCGCACATTCCACAGAATGAAAGTGCAGAGCAGAACTCCCAGATAAATGTACTTGTATGCTGTATGCAGTTTCTGATAGACTCTGTCATCCAGAGGTTGATTGAAGTACGCAGCGAGGGCCATATAGAATCCATTCCAGCCATTATGCGAGCATAATTGCCAGACGAGTGTGAAACATATCAGAGTAGTCAGCAGAAAAACGCATGCAAGAGGCGCGGTAAACTTCATCACCTGAGTGATGTATTTCTCATGCTGCCACGGCACCAGTAGACAGGTTTGTGTCAGTGCATAGGTCAAACCGCCCTCAGCCCACTCGGAGTTTAGTGTCATCTGGTTGTATAGGTGTACCCCGATGTCGATCTCATTGCGCGCCGTTGCCAACAGTGTGTGGGAGTGATAGTTGTCCCTGTTCACATCGGGCGTGGCTTCTATCTTGGCAAGTCCATTGATGTGGCTTATATAGGCAGCGAAAAGCAAGCCAAAGGTGCCACTTAATTCTCCGTTGGGCAGCTGTTGAAAGTCAATGAAGATATATGAGATATATATAATTAAAAGACATATATAATATTTATAAGGATTGAAACCTTTTTGTAAAGCAACCGATTCAGTTTCATTAACCTTATTTAGAGGATTGAAACGAAAAATTCATATTCATACCCGCTATCGATAGAGTTAAAGGATATTATAACTTTGTCCTAACTGTCTGTCTCAGAGATTTTAATAACCAGCAACTTTGTATGTTAATATGCGCTATTAATAATTACAATTGCAGGATCATTTATGGTAAACACAATAAGTATCAACAAATAAACGATTTCTGAAAATTTGGTTGCGATCGGATAATAGACATAGAAGTTATATAAGATAAAATGTTAAGAGTTACTGATTTCCAAGCCGCTCTCTGAAGTATGCAACACAAAATAAAAAATACGCTAAAAATATTGTATACACACTGTGGGTGCCGGGTATATCACAGTCAAGAACTTCATGCTTGTTCTAATATTTCTATTCTATTTAAAAGGTTTCAATTTCAAGTAAATTTTGCATATTTTTCAATCAGTGCTTGTTAAACTTACCAAAAAAGCATTAGGAATATTTTGAAAAACCGGCAAATGAAAAACGTATCCATGCACATTGTTAAGATCCACAACGAACCAGGGGAAATAAACATTCAATGATGTTACATTTATGGCAATCACTTTCGGAAAGGGCGTATAGGTAAAGAGTTCATTGTACATTACAAGATTTCCGTTTATAATCGATGACCATTGAAAGGTAACGGCAACATTCATAAAACTGCGCTGCCAACACCATGTAAAAAACTCTCTTAAACGACTTTTTTCCGGGGGACTATCCCTTATATGTCGCACTATAAACAGAACTCTCACATCGTGACGACCATCGAGGGTCTTGTGTATTGTTTCGAGCAAGGGTTCATTATCGGGTGAGAAGTGATTAATGGCAGCATAGACCAAAGTGTTGGCAATCAAAATATTTCTTAGACTGACATTGCTCTGCAGTCCCCAGATGATAGTGGGAACCTTTACATCCTCCGATAATGAACGATCCAATGAACGTATTATTTGTCCATTTGTTGCAGTTTTTGGTAATCTTCTTTCTGCACTAAAACTGACCAGACTATCGAAACGATGTCGGACATTAAGGTTTTTTATTAATTCAAAAATGAATGTTATATTATATGCATCCAGTTGATTGGCCGATGTTAAAGTATAAAAATCGTAAGGCAAGCACAGAAGCAGAAAAATCAAAAGTCTTAGTGCACGTCCTTGTAACAACATAGCTCAAGTTGAACTGAATCGAACGGGTTTATATGGAATAGAACTTAATATAATTTAGAACAATGCTAACCTCCTGTACTTGAAAGTCATGCAGATTAATGAGTATAATTTGAAAGATTATAGCATAGTTGATAAACTCTCTCGCGAGCTTAACTACTAACTACTTTCTAATGTTTTGCTAGAAAATTTCATCAGTTAATTGCACTGTCGTCACCACTGTACATGTCTAGAAATTAACCGAAAGGTCACTAAGCCGAAAAGAAAAACTAATTTTCTGCTGATGATTTCAAATTAACTGAATGAATGACTGACTGAACACTCGAGATACTCAAGATTGAGATTGAGATAAATATGCTCAACATAGTATTAATACTATCTGGCAGGAGGGCGTCGTCTGCTCTCCTCTCAGCATGCGCGCTCTCGTGTTTCTTGTGTGATTTGTGAGCAGCGTGTTGCATATCGCATAGCAGATTTAATTTAGCACATACTTTCTCCCACACTCTCCCTTCTTTCTCTTACTGCCTCCCCTTCCTTTTTCATGTATTTCCTTGCACCTGTGTGCCTGTAATTAGACTTGGGCAATTACGTGCTGGGCCATTGTACGTTGACCTAATAAAATACATATTTTTCCTGCTGGACAGGCTAGCATAGGCTACTTCTTAGGGCTCTGAGTCTCTCTAGGACCATGAATTTCAATTGCTTTTGGACAAGATGGGGGCAGCTATAATATCCAGGCCCGTCTGAGTAGGTTATGAATTTTCATCATCAGCATTCGCAACGGTCCACGTGCGTTTTTATGCCCTTGTTGTGCGCTGCTTGAAGAGCATTACATTTTTATTGAGCTAAGAGCAGGAAGTGTCCTTGTCACATCTACATAAAGGCAACTACACTGAGAGAAGCGTAAAAACTGAAAGCTGTTGAGGAAACTCTAGAGAAATAAATCAAAAGTTTGTATAGTTATCTTGAAGTTGTTGATTGTAATTTCAGCACTTTCTCTCAGTTTACGCACACATGGTAATGTCTTAAAACTGTCAGGCATATAAAGAACAATACACTGCACGGAAATACACTGCACGTAACACTTAAAGCTGTCTATTAAATATGCTTAAATTTCTCATTCTTCTGTCAAAGTTAGCCTTGATTTAAATAAAACTTTACATATTTTAACTTAAGCTGCTGCCTGTAGTTGATTTTTTGCAGTGTACGCACACTCACACACATGCCTTCACTTACATACATTCATTTGATTTGATTTCATCTTTTTTTTCGAAGCTTTTAATTAAAATCGAGTTTATGTTCTGGCAAATCGCCTGGCAACAAACGGTCTCTCCACACACAGTTTATACCCTACACAGAAGTGTGTGTGTGGGTATATCACCGCTAAATAAAGCCATAAAACGATGTCGTAAGAGAGAGAAAGAGAGAGAGACTAATACACAATCAGCAGCGCAGTTGCTGAAGCAGCGTCTGCGGTTGCGATTATTTAATTTTTATGCTCGAGCGCCTTTGGCACCGTCATTTGAGATTGTGGGAGGAACAACCCAAACCAGGGCTGGGTGGCAAATAATTACAGTGTGCTAGAAATTAAATTTGTGCTGAAATAATTTGCAGCTTATTAGAGATGGTGGATTAGATTTAAGGCATTTACAAACGTATATTTAAACTGATTCTCTTCTCAAATATTAAATTTGTTCCCTTTCCATCCCTGTCATTATTCAGGGAAACCACAAAATAGTTTCAAACTTATATTGCTATTCTTTAATGTCTCATCGTCATGAAAGATGTTTATATTGAAAAACAATAGCTAATCGAATGATATTTTTTTTCTATCTTCTTTTTACAGTGCTGAGCAAGGGTCAAGGCGAAACATGTCGCTATCGTTTTCTTGGAAAATGTGGAGGATATTGTTGGATCGTCACGCAGGCGACGATTGTCTACGATAAGCTGAAGCCACAGAGTGTTGTGTGCGTCAACTATGTCATTAGGTGAGTCAAAACGTTTGCCTTTTCTTTACACTTACATTGCTATATGGAGATATAGCTATATATATGAACCTAGCTCGTTGTGAGTCTGGAGACCAGGTTCGAGGGTAAACAATGCCAAATATTTGCTCATTACATGCGGGCGAAGAAATTTTTATTTTATCCTCTCCTCATCTTCATCTTCATGTTTATCTCTGTCTTTATCTTTTAATTAAATGCTGACGATGCGACGTTAATTTGTTGCCCGCAATTTATTATTAATCAAGCGAATTTCATTTCCCGTTGAAAATATTTAAATATTGCCATTCCCACAGCTTCCTTTCCATTCCCCTATATCTCAATCGCTTCATTGGGTCGGAAAGGGAATGGGAAACTGCCTTTGAATTCTGAAATAATTGTGTCAGTCAGCGGCCGGCCGCATTTGTCGGTTTGATTTGATTTGCTAATCTATCGGGCTTTTCTTTTATTTTCCACATTTCCACATTTTCTTTTCTGTTCTGCTTTTCAAATATTGTCGCTTGCAGCATATATTGATTGAAGACAGACGCAGGCAAATTATCATTCGTCTGTCTCGCAAATATGCCTTGCGCCACGTGTCAGCCCCGCCCTCATGCATATTTATATTTGAATATTTGTATTCGCATTCGCATTCGCATTTATGTTTGCCTTTCGTATAGCAAATTTATGCTTCTCTCTTCTGTCACCCTTTTAAGCAAGGCAACATTTTGTTTTTCTTGCTAATTTGTGCGTACATTTTGGAAATTATCATGCGACAAATGTGTGAGCAGACCATATTACTCCATGTGGAAACTTCCTTAATGAGGTGCCAACTTCATAATTGTTATACCATTTTCAATTCCAACTTATTTCAAATGTGAACAGCTGCTATCACATAACTTGTAATGTCTTTCTTAAAGGCTTTTTTCTTTGTCATATGGATGTTTATATTCTGAAAGTCACATATTTCTTTTGTGAAAGAGTGTCTTTTTCGAAGATAGATAGAAGAATCATTTCTCTCTTTTTCAGCTTTACACGTAAGTAAATTTGATATTGCATTATTTCATAAACTATAAACGAGCAAATAGATGAGCAAATATTTGTGCATTGTGGGGTTCGCTTTGGAATGGAAGATTCTACTTGTTTTAAACACTTTATAATAATTAAACTTGGAAAAAAAACTACAAAGTAACTGCTACGTTAGTTCAGGCAATTTAATAGTAAACTGTGCAAAAAGATTTTTTTATTGCAAAGAAAACAAACAAGGCAGCAAAACAAATGCAAAACTTGTAGTGTCTTTGCCAAAAGGCAAGAACAGAAATATTTTTGTAATTAATTTGCTCGTTCTCTCACTTGGCATTGCGATTGGGTCAAATAGGGTTAAATAGATATGGTCGAGGCGAGAGGCTTTCGATGTTTTGTTTCTGTTTTATAGTTCGATAAAGCGATATGTTAATTTGTCATATATTTTTGCAATAGTGTAAAGTTGTACTAGGTTTACTTTTACCTTCTACTTTTGGCCAGCACATCTTAGCTAATGTGTTTGGCACTGAGTCAAGGCCATGTGAATGGGATGCGTAATGCTAGCAGCACGTTCGATGCTATTTATGGCCCTACGACGCAGTTAGAAAATGCAATTACGAACATTGTTGTAATCCTCGAAATACAAGAAAAGTGTTTGAGCAATAAGAAAAGTATTTAAAGTGCAGTATTCTATTATATTAGAAGAATACAGATTAGGGGAATACAGTAACTACTTGCCACAGCATTATATAGGCTATATAAGATCACAGATTAATTAACAGTTTCATGAAGTAAGATAAGAAAAAGTTTTTGGCCATCACAATTTTTTCTTGAATTTAATTATAAAACAACAAGCGAAATTTGATCAAATTATGCAAGAAAAAACCGAAAAAAAGGAAAACTCTCTCTTGGAAATTGTCAGGCGAGCTAATTAACATTGATTAGTTTAGTAAGGCTAGGAAAATTTGCATATTTATAGCGCGTGTTGCATAATTTTGCGACGGCTTCGTTGGCTTTGCCTTAATTGCTATTGTTGTTGTTGTTGTTTGGCCTGCTGCTGCTGCTGCTTGTTGTTGTTGATTTATCGCATTTGGCACTTGGAACTGGTAAGCAGCTCCTCGTGTAGGCCCAACAAAAGTTTGCCTTAGCTTTCTCTCTCTCTCTTTCGTCTGGCATTAATGGAATTTACACGAGTTCTTAACACTTTACCAAAAAGTTTTCTTAAGGCTCGCAAAACGAGTCCTGACGTTGACAGCGACGTTGGCAGAGGCAGAAGACGTCGACAGCAGTTGCCAGTTTGTGGCAATTTTGTGGCTATATGACTAAAAATTAAAACAATAAATTAAGACCGTAAACAAGCGGATCTTAAAAAAATAACGTGCATTGGGCGCCCAACGTGGGCAATAAAAAACAACATTTTACTGTCGCAAAAAGCCATTTTAATTAAATTAAAGAGTTTCTGCCCCAAAGAATACAGAAAGTATATATCAATTTTGTTAATTATGCAATAACACGTCGAACTGAGGACCTTTTCTGTGTTTTCTGTGTCCTTTTAAGACCACAAAACATGGGGCAGCAACCTGAGCCTATGTCGATTTCAATCAGACAGCGCCTGTTTGCGTGTTTTATCCTTTCGGTTATCCTTCATTGCACAATTCTGTCAACAGAAAAGTAAGAATAAGGTTTCCTTGGCCTTCTTTTTTATTTTTTGGGTTCAGCTTTATTTGCGCTATTTGAATTTTTATCGCTTGTGGCAACTTTTGTTGTGTGTGGCGTTGTGTTCTGTGCCCATTGTAAGGGTGGGCTAATTTCGATTTCTTCCGAGCGATAACTTTGGTCAGTTGTATTCAACGTGGGACAGCAGTGGCAAGTAAATTGAAAAAGTTGAGGTAGTTACGAGCCATCAAGGGACAACAACAATACAGCATTTGACCTTAATTGCGTGCGTACTCTCTCTCTCTTTCTCTCTCTCTCTGTCTCTTTTCTCTCGCTCGCTTACAAATCAATCGATTTTCTACACACCACACACACACACTCTTACAATTAACGCCCTTTTGGGACTGCGTGTAAGCTTCCTGTTTTGTTGTCTCTTTAATTTGATGGCCCCCGGGCAAATGCCAAATAACTGGGATCAGCGCGCAATAAGCCAAAATACGCGCAGACTTAAGATTTATGGCCACACAATTACCCGAAAGGACTATGGTCAGGACTAGCCAGGGGGATTTAGAGAGATGCTGCTGTCGAATTGCATGTTGTATGATTTGCCAACTATGAAAAGGAGGCGCCTAATAGGATTATCTGGTCACGTAGTCAGAGTACAGAGCATCACATACACCTCCTTATTGCGAGGGTTGCTCATTAAGTAGGGGAGTTGTTCTAGCAAGCTATTTATACTGAATATTGCAGAGCATTACATGGAATTTTAATATAAATAGAGAGGATAGACCTCTGCATGGTAATGAATCAACGTTTTATTCATGTTATGCATTTTGAAACTTAAATCTAAAACATTATAGCCAGCAGACGCTGCAGTTATTCAATGAAATATTGATATTGAATATATGTATACATATTTCAAGAGAGTCTCGATTATAATTTCGTGTCAATCATATCATACAAATACTTTATAAAGTCTAAGATTAGCTTGAACATTACGTGTCGTATGCGTAATATTTGAGGGCGTTATTAATGTTGAATTATTAATACGACTAAGTGAATAACTTATTTGCGTATATAGAGAGGGAAAGTAGCTGTGGAGTCAAAGCTCTTGAATATATTATGTTTCGCATACGAATGCCAAAAATGTGGTGGAATTATTCGATGGCTACCGGAAGCAGCGGAAATGCCTGTGCGCTTCCTGTGTGCCTGTGTAGAGTGGCAGCCTAACAAGCTTTCTCACTTTTCATACGCCACAATATAAAAGGACGCTCTGACGTCAGCATAATTAACAGTAAATATACAGCACAACTCTTTCGGCACGCACACAGAGATCTCTACTTGTGTGTGAATGAGACAGATATATCGAGAGTGAGAGAGGGATAGAGGCAGAGGGAGAGAGCCGCCTGTGGTTTGGCATTTTGCTGTATTTACCAAAGTAGACGGCAGGCATTTTACACACGTGTGAGCTGCCGAATTAGAGCTAAACAACTTGGACAGGCTTTGGGGCACTCTCCTGCCTTCTATACCCCTCTCTCTTTCTCTCTCTCTTTAAGGTATAGGTTAGGCGCGCAGGTCGTGCCTAAAAGTTTTACTTTTTTACTTGGAAATTTCATTTGGTTGTACGTGTTAGAGGGGAGCGCGTGAAAGAATAAAATACAATAAACATTCTATTATATATAAAGAATGTATTAAAGATAACTATATATATCGAGTGTATTTAAGAGTACTGAGTATTTTCCTAGGAACTCACATGAACAAGGCAAGATTGCAAATTTGAACTAAAAGTAATTTATATAATTAATTAATTAATTGTCCAAGCTATTTCAAGTTGTTTGTTCAGACAGCAGGACAATTTGACATACACTCACGACATATAAACACTCACACACACACTGAGGCACGCACGCAGCAGGCACGCACATAGGCCTCGCAAGGCGAACTGTTTCGTTCGTCGCATTCATAATGTAGCAGCCTTTTAGGCGACAATGTCGCCCGTAGTGCCAGTTTTTATTAGTGTGTGTGACGTTCTCTACCTCTCTCTCTGTGTGTGTGTGTGTAAATAAATGTATGCTTATCAGCGACGCAGCTGATTCTACTTTGATGAACTTGTGCTTCAACATTGTGACAGGCGTTGTTGCTGACAGTCAACGTTGCGTATACGCAATGCGTACGCACAACGTAATGCGCGGTGCGTAAACGTAATTCGTTTAGCAGTCAAACGAAAATGACAAATTCATAGACGCAATATGAAGCAGCAGCAGCAGCAGCTGAGTGTTGAAAAATGCCAGAGAGAGAGGAGAGAGAAATGGGAAGAGCTCAGTTAAATCAGCTTGTTTTGCATTTTGATTATATGTGCATAACAACAAGAAGGGAAGGGAAGAGGAGAATAGAAGAAGACCATATGAGCAGCAGATACGCTGTAGAATGTATATAGAAGAAGAAAGAGAAATGAAATTTGAAAAGAATTTGGAATTGAATTGATTAAAAATGTTTAAAGATGAAAGAGTTTCAAAGTTTTTAGATTATTAATTTGTTTTATTGTTCATACTTTGATGATGAATACAACACTACTAATATATAATTAGTTAGTCTTACGCACTCTGGTATGCCCTTTAACTCTCTACATCATGTTAGATATTAGTGGCAACGGTCAGTTGTGAGTGCACCCAAATGCTATTCACCTGTTTGCAGTTGCATAGCGAGAATATAATGTGTTTTTTATGAAGGGAAATTGCATTTTGATTGGATTGTTTGACGGACGCGTGTGATGAGATAGCGCAGCTTGAGCTGGAGTTGCTCCAAAGGGTCATAAAGATTGTAGAAGAGGGAGAAAGAAGGAAGACTACACGCATATTGCAGATTTTTATGTGCATGTGTGTTTGTGCTATAAAATTTTGCATTGTACGTTTGACAATTTATGCGTTGTAATGCAAAATAAATATGTGCTTAAACAAGGCAAAGAAGGGATATAACAACTTCAAGAAAGTGTGGGAGGACAGAGAGAGAAACAGAGAGAGAGAGAGAACAGCAGCAGCGAGTTCATAATTTGATTGGTAGGCTCTTAAAGAGGTATATACGCAACGGAGGCTCTTCTTAAAAGTTGATGGAATCGTGGCTTAGCCTCAACTTGAGGGGGGTCTGAGAACGTATTAACATATCTGCGGTAAAATGCCAAGGCCTTCTGATACGCACAATAAAACCCGATAAATCCTCTGAAAATCACAACTTGAGGACTCTTTCACACGCAACGGGGAGGCGAGGCGAGCCACGAATATCACGCACATGTTTAGCTTTTATAAGTATATAAAAGTATGTGTATATATAGTCGTCTATATATTTGTATATGTATGTCTGTGTGTGTTTATTGTGTATTATAAAATGCCTGGCAATGTCAAGGCATATCCTGGCGACGCATATTTGAATAAACGTCGAATGTAATTGACACTTAAAAAGCGAAAGAACCAAAACGAAAACGTAATGAAACCAAATGGAACAAGATGTGGGGAGGAGGGAAAGGGACGAGGTACGAACTCAAATTGTGGGCACTGAGGCGGTTCCCAGTTCGGGTCGGCCAGCTCTGGCCAGGATACAAACGGAAGACATTCGATGCCGTACTCTGTGTGTATTTGTATGTTTGTATGTGTGTGCTGTGGCACGTGTGTGTGAAGGGGGGTACCTGGTTTGCCCACGTTGGGCACCACAGGCGTTCCTTTTTTAACGTTTCCTGCCGCATTTTGTTGCGCAATTGTTGTTAAATTTCTGTTTGCTTCTTAGTTGTTGTTGTTGCTTCTTTTTCTTTAAAGTTAAGTTGTCATAAATCGTTCAGGGCTGAGATTAGAGATTCCAGGAATAAGTATGTGGGATTTATTGGGTAGAAGCTGAGAGAGAGAGGGAGAGAGAGTGTCTTTAGAGTGCTTTAAACACAAGTTAAGTAATGCAATTTGTGTTAGGCACATGAAGAATCTAATATGATGTTCAATACATAAGCAATTCATATTTAATGAATTTCAAGTAATAATTATATTATACACCATTATAATGTACTATATTTTATGCTCTATACTGTATGTATATATCACATAAACTCAAGACAATATATACCTTATTTTGTTCAATATAATGAGGTTTATTATAACAAAACAACTCTCTACGTTTCCTCTTTACCATGAGGTTCTTCCGTATTTGCTTTAAACTTGCTGCGCAAACAGTGCAAAGAAGGAAAGCACAACAAAATGTATTATCAACTCCGCCCGTTTATGACTTTATCGCTCAATTTTGGTCATGTCGCAGGGAGGGACAAACAAAAATATTTCGTAGCATATTTTTAGGCATTTGCTTGGACCGTACCCTGCGTTGTCCCTGCCCAAACCTCTGACAATTTGTGGCTATAAATAAATGCTGGAAATATATTCGTTGCAGCCAAATGAGGTGACAATTGCCGAGGGGGTGAAAGGGAGAGTGTGCACAGGGGAAAGGGCAGGGGTAGGTCTTCCCCAGCAAATTTAAAGGCTGCCTCCAAAACAAATCGCAGCGCAAACAGATTTGTGTTTTTTCTACACGGCGAAAAATCATATGTTTTCGTTGGCTTTCGCAAATATTGCGTCGCACATTTCACAACGTTTTTCTGTATTACCAAGCAGGCTCTCCCAAGAGCTCTTACTCTCTCTGCCTCAGCCTCTCTCTCTCTACTTCTCTCTGGGCTCTCTTTGAGTGTGTTAGGCAGTGTCGTTGACTGCTGAAAGTGAAAGTTTCGCCTATTTTCCATGCCATTTGCTTAGGCCTTGCAATGTCTTCTCTCTCCCTCTCTCTGGCTTGTTCGCTCTCGCCTGCTCTCACTCTGCTGCGAATTACATAACACAAACAGAGGAAAAGTGAAAGCGAGAGTAACAAAAAAAAAAGAAGAAAAACGTAAAAGGAAAGAAAGAAAAAAAAGCAGAAACTTCGAGTTCAAGGTCTCGCATAGGCCGCATGCTCTGCGCAGCTCTCTCTGGGTCTCTCTCTCTCTCTCTGTGGCTCTCTTTGTCTGTCGAGCCTAAAAGTAGGCTGCACGCTTGAGTGAAAACCATTGTGGGCTCTCTCTCTGTAACCCGGAGACCCTAACCATGGGCCTGGCCAACAAATTTTTGTTTGTATCTGCGCTGCAGCCCAAAAAAACAGCTGAGCGTAGTCCGCACCTGTCGTGGTAGTGGAAGGGGAAGGAAAAGAGCAGTCAAAGGGAATGATAAGAAGAAGGGCAGCAACCCCCCGTGTAGGTGGGGGGTACGGCACGTGTACGCATTACCGTTACTTCAAGTGCTGAGCGATTGCAGTTATCTTTGCGTCAATTTTCAGCTGCTGCCCGGAAGTAAATTTTCCTCGACTTTTCCTCGACTCTTCCTATGTGCTTTTCCGCTTTTTGAGCTTTTCTCGCACTGCTTGACGCATTATCCCTTTTTTTTTGTTTGCTGCTGTTCGGGAAGTTCCTTTGTGCTATCTCGTAATTGCAAATTACGCAAGACAAAAATAAATAGAGCAAGTATCGCGAATCGAGAGCGAGGGCGAGGTTCTTGCTTCTTGCTGCCTACAAACTTGAGTTATTAAAATGGATATATGCGTGGCTCCAGTGCGACTACACTGTCGAGGGAGGGGTGGAGAGTTGTAGGCGTCTGTTTTGTTCTAGTCTCGAGTGGTAGGTAAGAAAGAAAAACAAAAAACACGCTAAAGAAACATAAAAATAATGTTTTTCGGCGTGGTCGGCAGTAGGCGCAGTAGCACATAGTTTGCCAATTCTATAAGGAACTGAAGTATAGGAAATAAATATAAATAAATACTTTATTACTTTAGATCTCTCTAATTTCCCATAGCGCAGCTGTACTGTTCTTGTTTCTCATATATTTTTCACAAATATTATTATTAAATGTGTGAAATTTTCCTATGTTGATCGGAAAACTATTTTGTCACGCCATCTAAATATTTTTGTGAAATACCAGAAATTCAGAGAAATATTTTTGAGAATATTCAACGATTAAAAGCACATAATTTATGGCTTAAGCTAATGACAAACTTTAGTGAGAAACCAATAAAACTGCTTTAATATTTTGATAGCTCAGCTGACTAAACAGGAAATGGAATCATACAAATGTTGCTTTTTTTATTATTAATATTATAAATGAGTAAACTGAGTTATTTGAGCAACCTTGTGAAGTCTTTAATGTGTAGAGCATCCACTGTAACTAGACTCTACGAAATGGATTTCAGAACAAGACCCTTCCAAGACCCTTGCTATAGGCATTTTCGTTGTAAACAAGTAACAAACCTCTGTGAATTTACAATTCGCCGAAGGACAGTCAGTTAGAAAGACAGACAATCCAACAAAGAGACAAATAATCGGACAGACCGTGGGACATTTCGCACAGGCACACCGTCAGACCTACGTGAGCTGGAGCAATGCCAAGGCCTTAGCAAAATAATTTTCAAGAACAGCCGCGGGGAGAAAAAGTAACACGAGGAAACAAGAAACAAGTAAATAAATAAAATATAAGCGAAAAAAAGAAAAGAAAATATAGAATCCGTTTCGTCGAGTTTACAAAACGAAAGCGAAAATAAATATAAACAAAAATTCCGTACGATTAAGCTATTTTTATTAATGATAATTTGGCACTTAGCATCAGGCGACAAAAAACCAAAAAAAATCTTCTACAAACCGCGAGCATAAAAAGGCGTCGCATAAATCACTTCACTGACATTTTCTCTCTCATTCGCACACTCTGTCTCGCTTCTCTTTTTATTGCAACATGTGACAGGGTTGCCCACGCCGATTTTCATTGACATATATTTACTTTTAATAATTCCTGTTGTATTTTTCACCAACTACTTCTGAGCAGAGCAAATTTTTCCTTTTTCTTTTTTTCTTTTATTCCGTCTTGGTTCAATTCAATAAAACTTGTTTACACAAAGCCGAAAAGCACGAAAAATTAAACGGAATTCGTATGAGGTTTATTTCTAATTTATTGTGAAATACCCTGTAAGTTGTGAGTGCGTTTGAGGCTGCTTAGACTTGGTAGATTGCAAGCATAAACTGTAAAGAGACTGTAGAAATTTATTACATATTTTCTTTACTAGTTAGTTCAGCTTTATTGGCTTGCTGTGCTTAGTAGGGGTATTGCTGATTCAATTTATTGTATATATATTTAGAATTTCTATCAAGCGTCAGGCACATGCCATAACTACCTGCCCCTCCACTAACAGGGTATTTATATAGTCACACATACCTCTTGCCGTAAACGTTTGTTATTTAAGTCACATGAATTTTTGTCAATGTGTGTATATAGATTGATTTTTATTGCTGTTGTTGTTGCTATTGTTGTCGTTGTGCTTGATGATGAAACAGTTCAGAATGAAAGAGAAAGAGACAGAGAGAGAGACAGTGCTAAAGATACTTAAGTATCTATGGGAAAAGCCAGTCGCGCGTGTCATGAAAATTTTCCAGTAAAACCGAAAAATACACAAAATAATAATAGTATGAAGTCACGTGGACCCATTTTTGTGACCGTGTCTGTGTGAGTGTGTGTTAAGCGTGTGTGTGTGTGGGCGGGCGTTATTTCAGTTTGATTTGGAATCGAACAAATGACCACAGCCGGTGCAGATGACTATGAGTGAGAGGGGAAGGAGAATGAATGCAGACTTGGGGCAACTTGAGGCACATGTGCCTGAGTGACTCCACTGTCCCTGCTGATGGAGGCGTGTCAACCGCGCCCCAAATCAAATCGACGGACAATAAGTCGCCTTTCGCAAGTATTTTTTGTGTCATTTGCAGGACATGGCCTGGACATGGTCTGGACATGATTTCAGTTGATCTTTGCGACATTCTCCAGACTTGCAATTTCAGTTCTCGTTTTCACTTTTCTTCTGCTCTTTCTGGGTCCTTATTTTATAGCTTATCTTTTCAATTTGCTAGCGAATTTATTAATATTTCTTTTGGTTGAGGAAGGGGGATGGATTTGTTTTGGGCCTTTTCGCATAAATCAAAATGACTTTGGCATATTTTTTCTGTTGTTATTCTACGCTGTCTTCTCCCTCTCTTTTGTTTTTCTTCACACGTGCGTTGCCAAGCATATAGAGCATGGGGATAGAGAGGAGGCTAGGGACAGTGGTAGGAGCACACACACGCATTGTCAGCTTCGTTTATGACGAAGAAACAAACCAATTCGCATTGAGCTTAGCTACAATTTATGCGGCATTGGTGCTTCGATTTGGTAGTTAAAAAAGTGTAACGGGAAGCTTTCAATGAGGCGAACATAAATGTTTAACATAAAACGCTTAAGTCAAGTGGATGGTTATGTTATAGAGACAAAATGCTTGAGTTTTCATTTTATAAGATGCCTGATTGTAGTTTTAATGTGCTTTTATACATATAGAGAGCTTTAATGCACTTTCTAAACTTCAATTAAACCAAAGCATTCAGAACTTAGATGCATGATTAAAGCTTTAATATGTTTGTTTACATATAGAGAGCTTTAGGCTATTATTTACTTTGTAATCAGTTTAAACCCAATAGCTTTAATCAACTGAAGTGACAACTTAAGCTCTTCCAACTGTACTACTTCATTGAAAAGACTTTAAACTAACATTCTAACTTAATGTTCAATTCTTTAAGATGATATCATGTTTGTACTTTTGCAAGTATTACGCATTCATTCTTTATATCTCCTCTTTGAGTGCTTAGTTCTTTGTACTTTCTATGCACTTGCTATTGTATTTGTAATCGTTAAATGTTTATGTCAGTTTTGGGGATCCTTAAATTGCGTGTCCTCGCGCCCATAAGTGGGCTACAAAATCGCCCAGGCAGTCTGTGACTTTGTATTTTGCCTTGTTTTTTTGTTGTATTTTCTTTTTAAAGATGGCTTAAACGATAAGTCATTGAAGCAGGCAATTCGATTGTGGATTCATGGCCGCACGTTGCCACACCCAGGCAGCAACAACAACAACAAGAGCAACAACAAGGCCCCACAGTGGGCAACCAACAGACCGAACCATAATTTTGACTTAACCTACCCGCGTCTCTTTTCTGCTCTCCTCTCCTTCTCTGTCCCTTTCAGTTTTTTGGACATTGCGTGCCGCTTGGTCATTATTTGAGGGCTACTTGCTTTGGTAGAACTCATCATTGTTGTTGTTGCTGTTGTTTTGACTGTGCAAATATAATATTAATTCAGTTCAGTTCGCTTTTTCCCCACAACAATGAAAACACTCGCACAATCAATGGGGAAAAATGCCGTCTGCAAAAGCTAACTAACTGTCCATCGTTTTGATGACTTTCTTAGGCAAACCAATAATGATGATGGTCACCCTTGGTGGAAGGAGGAGGGGCAGCAATGAATATTGACTATGATGACGTTAATTTCCTGCGTTGCGTTTCAATTGTTACAATTTCGGTTGTTATTTTTCCATTATAAATATTTCATTCACTCAAACCGTCATCAATCATAACACGAAGCTCAAAATTTAAGTTCAGACTTTGATGCGTTTCATTCATGTTGTTCTTGTTGTTGTTGTTGCGTGTCAGCTGTCAACTGTTGTTCTATTTTTTGTTGTTGTTGTTGGACAAGCTTGTTATTTTAATTAAGCGTTTGATTATGATACTAATTTGTTGAATTTTTGGCGTTTTTTCATACTTAATAATAATGAAGGCAATTACAGTGCAAATTGTTTGTTTTTCTTCTACTAAAATTATTGAAATGAATATGCAAGGTATTCATCATATGGCAATGGGTTGCTTTAAAGTAAATATACAGGAATACCCTATAACAAATTTAATAGAATGTATAAGAAGAGAGTTTTATTGTTATATAAAAAGTCCACTGTAGTAAACTTATATCATGAAAAATAATTAAAATAGGCCGATAGATTGTATGGCAGCTAAACAATATCTATGCATCTATAAACCTATCCTACCTAGCTGTTTCCGCCTTATTTACACCATGCAGTAACATGAAGAATGTGTGCCAAGTTTTATCAAGATAGCACTAAACCTGAAGAACTGGTTTGCATTGCAGCAGACGCACGTCTCGTTAAGCTCATTAAATACCAATTACAGGGTATAGACATTGTTGTTTTCTTTTTTATACGCTGCTGTCTGGCAAAAGCTTTGTTTCTGGACATGTCAACAAATGTGCAAATAATTAGATACTCTCCACCACACACACACCCACAACAAACTATCTCATCAGCTGGGTGTGTTTGGTTTGTATATCTCTGTATCTGTGTGTGTGTGTGTTCTCTGCGTGTGGTTTGTGTGTGTGTGTGCTACTGTTTTTGTTATAATTTATCGCTAACCAACACAAATTTCTGCGTAAGGTGCATTTGTACATGAGCTGTGCGCCTGCCTCCTCGTTTGTCTGTTTTGTTGCCTCTGTCTCTCTCTCTCTCTCTCTCTCCCTGCTGCTTGTTTGCCTTTGGCTTTTGTGGCTTTTTATTGCCGGGTGCTTAGTGTAGTAAATCAACATACACCACACACACAGAGAAGGAGCGCGCCCTCTCAGATACACGAGCTAAAGATACAGATACAGATACAGATACAAATACGGATACAGTTACACATTGAAAATGGCTTAGAATGAGCCTATTTGCTTGTCAGCTGCTGTCAACACGTTTTTAAGCCGCATTTGTTTGGAGGGTGAGGATTGTAAATCCAATTACATATTTTAAAATAGATTGGTAATATATTTTCGATATTTTAAAAGTATTTTTATAAGATTTTTGGTAAAGAGAAACACTTCTCTGTATTATTATATTTTATAAAGAACTTTATAAAAGTCGAGTATCTTCACTTGCATGAAATAACTTTACTCAGTCATTTGAAATTCCATGCAACTCAAGTAAACTTGAAGTTTGGCACATGATATATACATATGTATATATAAAAACCGTCTTACCCAATTTAGCTACGTTTTCTTGACACCTTCTCTAAATTTGCTGTTAATCACTTGGAGTCACTTGACTAAATATCCATTTGAACTCAATCAATCAGTGCAAGTATCTTTTACCATTTCTCTTTATCCTGTATTTCCTTAATTTCCCTTTTTGGCCACCCCCCATTGACACAATCATTTAATTCCCGCCGCAGAGCTTATGCGACTTGACAGGCATCCAAACATGCTAGACAGAGGCACCTGTTCCAGTCAATGTGCTATAAGTGTGTGTGTATGTGTGTGTGGCTTATGCTTGGATCATTTATCATGCGAGGCGTCAAATTAGGTGTTAGGTGATGCTCATGTTGAGATACAATATCTAGACTGAGATATCTCTCTCGCTCTCTTAAAGTCCTGTCGCCGCTGAAGAGCTATCAATACAAGATGATATATGTGTATATGTACTGTGTATGTTTATATCTTCACTGTCTGCCTGTTGCTGGCAGTCGCCCGATTTTCCAGTTGGCAAACATATGTCTTACTAATACACAGACACGAAACGAGACTCAATTTCTCATCATCTGCTCTGTTGTTGTTATTTTGCTTGTTCTTCCCCTTCTCTCTTTCGTTCTTTTTTTTGTGGTCTTTGTTTTGTTTGCCGCAGCTTGAGAAACTTGATTTTTGGGCGTCGCATTGCGAAGCTGCCGTTCTGTTATATACCCTGTCAAATTGCAGGTACAAGGGTTAGCTGGACTCTACTCAGTAGAAGCTCATAAAGTTGCTAACTTATTACTTTTTGTTTTAATTTAAAAAACGTTAAAAAATTAATGAAACACGGTTATAAGATTTATCTGCTAGCTTAATATAGATTTAATTTTATGCAAATTTCATTTTAATAATGTTTTATATGACCCTGAACTAGATCGTTGTCAGTTGAAAGATAATTACGTTCAAGTTATACAATGTAGAATGAATAATAAATAGTTGATGCAACACGTGATGGGAAGCCAGTACATAGTACACAGTTTACGCTAAAAATGGAAGTGTTGTTGACTAAGGTGACCATACTGCGTTAGTAAAACTCATTAAGGTAGCTTTTTGGGAACGATCAGTTGTCAAAATTGGTATAAATAGCGATAAAGTCTAAAACGTAATAAAAGTACATCAATTTGGTGCAGTTTATGAAGTTGAAAAATGTGTAATAAATAAAAGTTGGACTTAATACGTAATGAAATCACATTAATTTGGCGCACTTTATGATTAGGTTGGCCATACTGTATTAGTAAACATTCAATAAGGTAGCTAATTGGAAAAGATCATTTGTAAAATGTGTAATAAATAAAAATTAGACCTAATACGTAATGAAAACACATTAATTTGATGCAGATTATGATTAGGATGACCATAATAAAGTTAAAAGTAACGCAATAAGGTAACCTATATTCAGTATGGAACTGAACTAAAGGCGAATTCAATGTGCCATGCGTGATTAACTATGAACTAGGAACTGCATTGCTTTGTATTCTAAGATTATAAGCGACAGAATAAATAGTGTGAAAAATTACTTAATATAACAATATATTATAATTATTTGTAATGAATAATGAACAAGTTGCTCAGTATACTAAGTATTTATTTTATTTATTCTAAATCTATCTATGAATGTAAAAAAACTTTCATTAAAACTAAGCAAAGCGATACTCATAGCGATAGTTCTGCAGGGCATCTTTCAGTCGATACTAACATAAAATGTGTGCCACCTTTCTTCTGCAATTCTCGGCGTCTGCTTTTGTTTTGCTTATCACATTTTGCACAGCCAAAAGAAGGGGTGTGTGTGTGAGTCTGCTGTGAGTGTTTGCGTGTGTAATTGTTGTATTTTATACATTGCCAAATCGGTAGCTCGGCTGTGTGTGCTTTTTTTTTTCGCCAAGTGGAAACCAGTTCCAGAGACAGAAACAGAGGCAGCCAGCTGCGGCAGAGGCAGCGGCAGATGCCGGCCGGCATACATTTTGGGCTATTCAGGTCTGTCAGCCGATTTCAGCCGATCGATCGAGAGAGAGAACGTGCGTGCGTGCATGCTTACTCTCCCAGTTACGCTCTCTCTCTCTCATGCGCTCTTTCTCTCTCTACTCTCTTGAGCTATTTTTGGGCACAGTGCAACACGCAGCGTCGAAGCCGAAGTTGAAGTCTTTGTGGTAAACTCGGCGCGGCGCACGTAGACCAAATGTGGCGGCTGCTTTTACACTTGTTGCCAGGTGTGTAGTAGTAGTAGCTATAGTCGGTCAAGCGGCGAGACGTAGCTATAAACTGTGTCTGTCCGGTTTGATGACGTGATTTTTGTGCTGAACAAAATTTCGCAAATTATTTGGTAAATTACGCGGCAACAACAATTACAACAACAACAGCAAGGCAATTGTCGACGGAACTGATGAAATGTTCCTCCAGTTGCATGAGTAAAACTAGAAAATGCCAAGGGGCATTTGCCAGGAGAGGAGGGAGGGGAGGGTAAGGATGAAGTGAGGGGAGGCCGTTACTCGATTTGCCACTGCGCAAATTGTTTGTCAATTTTCAACTCGAATCGCAGCGAATCGACTCGAATGTCTCAATCTGTTGTGGGCGGCACATGCAGCTTATAGCGACTGCATGTTTATAGCACTTTATAGTAAAAATCCGTATAAGGCGGCTTATGTGAGACGATCTCGAGATCTAAATAAGGTACACAACCATAACAAGTCATTCGTCTGTGTCTGTGAAGGTTGCATGGGGGCAGGCAAAGGGGGAGGTAAGGCATGAGTAAGCTGGGTAGGCCGCCCTATAACGGGTGTATTCTATATAATGTGGATAATGTATTTGCATAAGATATGCGGTAATATTTACGGGGAAGTCTTTGGGGAAGTACTTTACAGATTAAGTTTAGATTTGATTCATTTCGTGAGTGTTGCTTGAACTTATCAGTTCTGCAGTTGGTCTGCTATATGAACAGTTGCCCTTATTTTTAACTTTGTTTTAACTTTACAGAATTATATTCGATTATATCAAAGATTTCCCTGGGAAGTTTCTTTCAGATTCTCTTCACTTTAACTTTGATTATATCAAAGAATTCCTTGTGCTTATCAGTCTACTCTGTTATAGTACGATTTATATCTGAATTGTAGCCATAATTTAAAACTAAACTCCAAGTTCTTCTTATAATTATGTTGTATATCTGAATTATAGTCATACTCCAAAGACTTCCTGCACTTTATAGATGTTGATGTTGATAAAAAGTTTCTAGAACTTTCCATCGTGAAATTCAGCTTCAGAGGTTTGAGTAATTCATCTAAAACGCTGAGTTGGTTGAAAGATATAAAGATGTTGAGTTGGACACTTCATGGTGTACTTTACTTGAGGTTTCCCATCAATTTATTGATACGATAGGATTTCAACTTGAGATTATTTTTGCAACTTGAAGACAAGAACTGATTGACAGACACATGTGAATACTTGGGGGCAAAGAATTGACTACAAGACTATATGGAGGGCGTTGCTAGTAAACATACGAGTATAGTAACAGTTATGTTACATAAAGACAGCGCGTCACGTTCACAAGTATCGTGATTAATCGCGATAGTTTATTGTGAGTGTGTTTTGAATATTATATATAATACACTCCCGCTTTGTCATAGATAACGTGAATCGTTTTGTTCTTGTTGTAGCTTTTCTTATTTATAATCGTTGTTTTTGTTGACTTTGAATCGTGTTACCACTGTGTCTCTGTGTGTGGTGTGTGTGTGTGTGTTGTTGTTGTTGTAGTCTGCCTGCCTGCTTAACTATTTGTACTTTTGGGGGCTCGTCTGGCCGCACGCTGACGCCGCATGATAGCGCAGATTTGCGAAACGGGGCTGGGGGCGCGGCGTGTGGGGGGAGTAATATGAGCCGTAATAATTGAAATAAACACACAATCACACCCGCAAACACACCATGTCTCACAATCAGCGACGGTTTTTTTTGTTGTTTTTTTTTTCATATTTCTTTTTCTCTTTCTTTTGGAATTTCTGTCTGGTGTTTCGTGCAAGCTTTTAAGGTGATTGAAGGCGGACAGTTGATTTGCATTGTTGCTCATTGGCAATGTGCTAAGTGAATTGCAGCACATTGGGCGTCAGTCTTCCACTTCTTGTTTCTCTCCAAAAATAAATCCATATATACATCAATATAGTACCCCCTTCTCTACCTAAAAGGGGAGCAAATTTTCGCATCTCGGGGGAAAATTATTTCCAGCGCTGCGTTGTCTTCTTTAAATCTCATTTGTGCCTGGCACAGTTTGTGTTTATTTTTATCACATTTGCACTGCGAAAAAAGGAGGAGTAAAAAGAGGGAGAGATAGAGTGAGAGAGCGAAAGAGAGGGAGGTAGAGTAGAGAAATGTTTGCGCTGATAAAGACGGACTCTGTCGGTGTTATCTCTGCAAATATGTATTTTGAAAAGCATTTTGGGCTACAGCAAAGAAAGCTTCAGCGATACTATCGATTGTTGAGAGATATGTTGAGTACGATAGTTGTTGTACGGTACTAACGATTGCTTATATATTTTGTGTATTGTAACCATTTGTTTTATAGTTTATTACTATTTTATACAACTTACAATCATTTTGTTTGCTTTCGATAGTTTGCAGCACTATTTATCATAAATTGCAATCTTTTCATTTGTAATCGAGAGCGTGCATCATTTTTCAGACTAAATTGCAATCAATTTGTTTGCTATCAATAGTTTACATCACTATTCACCATAAATTGCATCCATTTCGATTATTATCGATAGTCTACAGCACTTTTCTTTAACAATTTTAATCAATTCGTTTGCTTTCGATAGTTTACATCACTATCTATCATAAATTGCAATCATTTCGTCAGTTTTACATCACAAATCGATGCGAATGTTTCAAATTTCATGACAGCAAACAAAGATTTCAATTCCATCAACAGTTTCACTTCACCATCTGTCAGTCCAATTCCTCCGCTTGACTAGAATGTGAAGAGTAGCAACAGAAATACAAGTATTAATTTAAAAAAGTCCTAATTATAGATAACACATTCTATTCGATTTGACTAAAGCCAAAAAATTAACATATTTCACGCTGCTTTTTGTCGGTTTATCGCATTAAATGCAACTTGTGTTTTGTGATTTCTCGATAAATTCTGAATGAATTATAGAAATGTTTGCCCCGTTTATAAATCGCATTTATTTTTGTCGCCGTCAAGCGAAAAACTGCATAAACATTTCAAATTTATTCGCATCTTCATTTTGTTGTATGTTCTTTGTTTATTTTCATTTTCAATAAAAGAAATTCGAAACAATTTTCGCTCGAGTTGCTGTTAACTGTTCGACATCTTTTCCATTTTTTCGTTTTTCAATTTTCATTTGCCTCATCAAAGCGAGAACTCTGATCTCCGTAAAACTTCCCCCCTTCCCCTCGCTGTCCCATCGTTGCTTTAACTAACCGTCGACCTTTTTCAAACACGGCGTGGATTATGAAAATTTCATCAGTGTTACGTAAAATTTTCTCTTGAAATTGCACTCGAAAGTGAGAAGTGCTTGAGAGCACACACACACAGGGCACACACACACTCGCACGCACACGTATACACATTCATAGCCAACACTCTCCAACACATTGACAGTTTATTACGTTTTCAAGGCAGCCCATCAAATGCTTCAAATGCTTTTCTTGCCGTCCGCACTCCTCTGCCTCCCTTCTCCTCTTTGGTTCCCCTCACGAAGCGTGTGTCACACGTGACTGTGCCGCCGCTTAGTCAGCGAACCCAGCTGAAATATTTTTCGGGAATTTAATGGATAAACAGAGATAGCAAGTGCCTCAGCTGTAGCAGCGCGTATTCTAATTTTCTTTGTATATTCGCTGCGATACTTTTACAGAAGATTTAAGCTCATTTTTATGAGGCTCTTATTAGATTTCGTACGATGTTGTGCTTAAGGGGAAATTACTGTAATCCAAATTGGAGGCATATAACTAATTGAAGACTATTATAATCTTTATAAGGTACTTTGAATTTTTGAACTTTACTTAGTTTATATCTTTAAATATCTTTAGAAAGTACTTTGAGTTTCAAATAAATCGATCTTAATAAGTTTAATCTTTAAAAAGTACTTAAGATATCTAATTTCAGAGTTTATAAAAGTTTCATAAGCTATTTTTAATGAATAACTCTGAAAAATATTTAAAATTTCGAAACAAATCCAGTAAAGAATTGTTAAATTCGGTTTCAACTATAAAGTTCTTTTATTGCTGCAATTGAAAGTAATTTATCTTCATAAAAACACATAATCAATTCTAAACTTTAAGTATTTCAAAGTTAATCTTGTTATATTATTATGTGATCTACATTGCAGTTGATTTTGGCATTCTCTCTTGCTTCAACTGGGTAACGCACTGTGCCTGTGTATGTGTGTGTGTGCATTTCTAGGTGTGCATGTGTGTGTGTCCCTTTTATGCCCAACACGCAATGTCTTTAGTTTTATGGCGAAATTAGCAAATGTCTGTTTGGAAATTGCGCAGCTTCTGCGTTTGCTAACGTTCTCAAATATTTGTGAAATGCTCTACACTCACACACACACTTGCACTCACTCCCACTCTCTCTTTCTTGCACTCACATCAATGGGCAGCAAAAGGAAATTAGTGAAGCAATACCCAAGTTTGCTTAGGTTATAAATTCCTCTTACAGCTTTTAAAGTTGATTTGTGTTTATTGCCTCTTCTTCTTCTCCATCTTCTTCTTGTTCGCTGGTTCCTTTTACGACTATTTTTTTGTTGTGGCATAATTTTTGGCGCAGTTGCGTGAAAGGTAAGAGGAAAGGAAATGTATAAATAGAATGGCAAAATAAAATGTTAATTGCCTGTGCTGGCGCCTTATCACGTTATCAGCGCGTTGCATAGTTCAGGTTTACAGTTAGATTAGACCCCACATTAGACAGAGCTGCACACGCATTTAGCCCGTGTAGGTGTGTGTGTGTTAGTGGGTCCACTCTATCGTCAGGTTTGCCCAAAAACAGCGAACAATTAGCGCAATGCTCTCAATTGCCGCCGCATGCAAATTGAGTGAGCCCAATGTGAAATACGAAAATGCAAAACAAGCATCCACACAACAACAACCACAACAACAACACAGTGACCAGGCACATTTGTTTGACACGAAAACAATAACAAAAAGAAGCGCAAAAGAAAAAAAAGTAGAAAAAAAGAAAAGAGCAAACTCTTACACTGTGTGTGTGTGTGTGTGTTTTGCCAAACGGCAATTCTGTGCTCAATTTGCCATAACACACTCAAGTACTCACTCAATAGCAGTGCGTCGGCGCTCGCTCATTGAGTGCCTTCCGGCAGGGACGTAGGGAGAGCACAAGAACTATGCCTGCTTGGCACGCGCGCTCTCTCGTGATGCTCCCACACATTCTAACTCTGCCGAGCACATACACTCTCTCTGGCTGTCGTGCTCTCTCGGCTGCTCTCTATCTCTCTCGTGGCCGGCGGCGCAGGCCGCGACGATAGCAGCAGCTACAAGCTTTCAGCTGCGCTGGCATTCCACTCATTCGTCTCTGGTACGTTGACGCTTGTGCAGGCAAGCAGCGCTGTCAAGTTCGCTCGAGTTTTTTCCGTGTGCACTTCTTAACTAAATCTTTACCAAACCGAATTATACAAAAAAGAAATAAGAAAAAACAATAAAACACTTTAACTGAAACTGGACTTGGCAACTTTGAGCCAGCACAACAAAATAAAACAACAAAATTTAACTGTCTTTATAACTATATCCTGAATCGAAACTGTTTTTTGTTTAACTTCGTCCGATTTGTGCAAAAAATACGAAAAATTCAACACAGAATTTAAATATCAAAGGCAAAGAAAAGAGCAATAAATAAATAAAAACTTTCTAATGTAAATAAAACTCTACACCGATTGCATTTCCGTGAACAAATTAATAAATAATAATAATAAAGAATAATTAGCATAATATCACGTAGAATTTCTAACGAAATGTGCTTTAAATAAAAGGTAAAAATGCTATTCAATAAAGAAAAAAGATCAAATAAATTATATAAAATTTACGTGAAATAAAAGTTTAAAAAACATATAAGAAATTAAATTGAGAACATCGTATATAGTATACAAAAATATGAAATATAGAATGAAAAAAAAAAATACAAATAGATTTTTGACAAAAATAAACTTTTATTATGCGTGAATTTGACAACGACAAACACACACACACACGCATGCACAATATATATGTATGCGTGTGGCTGTGCCTGTGTGTGTGTGTGTCAAAAAGATTATCAAAAAAACTGTTGGAAACTTTCAAAACAAGGAACAGAACTACAAAAATTAAACGAATAAGAAAAAAAAAAGTTTTGTGCGCACGTTTGTTACACGCGGACAGGGCGAGAAAGCGAGAAAACAATAATAACAGACGATCGTAAAGAATTGCATATTAATTAATAAACAATTACAAATGACGAGCCAAAAAATGTTTTACACAACACTCGCACCTAACCTACAAACAAATTGCAGCGCTGACTGCGCTGCTAACTGCAGCGCCAGCGGCACAGTTGCAACAATAACAACAACAGCACAACTTATTGCAATCTGCGTTTTAGCGACGCCAACGTTGACGTCGACCGACCCCCCTACAGCGCAGAGACAACGCACGATCTGTCTACCTCACTGTGCTTCTACCCACTCTCTCTCTTGCTGTTGCTCTCTCTTGTTCTTGTGCTCTCTCACGCACACACACAGTGCAAAAGCGGCGGCGTTTCATTTTTGTTTCGTTTTCATTTTATTTATTTTGGCTATTTGGCATTTCGCTTTTTTCAAGTGTGTGCGGGAGTGAGAGAGAAAGGAAAAGAGAGAGTGGGAGGGGGAGAAAGAGCTGCATTTGCAATTTGCATTTCGCATTACATAAAATTGTTTAATTTGTTGATGAAAACTAATTGAATAGCGGCTTAATTAGCAATTTGCATTGACTTTTGACTACTGTGACTGACTGCACACACACACAAATACAGACAGACACACACAGATATGCATATTGCATGCATGTGTGTGTGTGTGCCACCTACGCATAGGCTGATTGCACAACTTGTCGTTGTGTATGTGTGTTGTTTTTGTCCAAAATGCGCGTGTCATGTCTGCTGTTGTTGCCTCCTTCTGTTCCTCCTTCCGCTGTTTATAGTCGAACTTAATTCAGCTTCTATTCTGTCTCTTTTTTTGCCTACTGCCTTTTATTTTCATTCAATTTAATACACATTGCCTTTTATGTGCGCACACACACACACGTTTGCAAAAAAAAAGGTTCGTCAAAAGCAATTACTGCTATTCTACGTTGAGTTGAGTTTCACATGACGCTGCCGTCGCCGTCGCTGCTGTTGATTTCAATTGCAGAGCAATAACGGAGCAGTAGCAGCGACGCCAAGTGGAGGCATAGGAGCAGCAGCAGCATCAGCCTCTGCCTCAGTCGTCTGTCGCGTCGTCGCAGCATCGCAGTTTGTCTGACAGAATTCATTTGTTTTATTCATTTTGTTCTTTTGCTTGCTCTGCCCACTCTCTCTCTCTTTCTTTCTCGCACTCACTCGCAGGCAGAGAGAGTGGCTGTCTTTCTGCCTACCTACCTCCCTCTCCCTCTGTGTGTGTGTGTGTTTTGCTTTATGCGACTCAGTTTGTTACACAATAAATTTGTTGCTTTAATTTAGCTTACAGTTGATTCAACTTCTTCATTCATACACACACACACACACATACACACTGGCACATTCTCCTACCTTTTTACGTTCGTGCATTTATTTCTGTTTTGTATTTAGATTCGCCATTGCCAATTGACATTGCATTACTAATGCACCTCTAAGTAATTTACAGCTGCCACTGTTGTTGTTGTCCCCACTTTACCTCCCCACTCCCCCTCCCACACATCTTGTTTAGTTTTGCGCTCTTTACTCACCTTCTCTCCCACAGAGACAGAGAGAGTGCAAGCACATGTGCGACGTGTATGCAAGACCGAAGAAAGAGAGAGAGAGTGGCAGCGCAAGTGAGTGTGAGAGCGCAAGTGAGTGAGAGAGCGCAAACTGAACGAACGCACTCAAAATCATCACGCGATCAATTTATAGCTCGACTTTGACTGAGCTCTGCCTTGTTACACCGAGTTCAAGAGTTTAAGCACACACATACACTTACTCCTCTTACTCCCCTCTCTCTACCACACTCTCTTTCGTCTTATCAGCACTGTTTGAGGTGGCATTTGTCGTCATCAGAGTTAAGCTTCAATTAAAAACTCAAAGGGTTGCGGCTTTAGCTAAATTTCAATTGTTTTTTTCCTGGTTTTGTTACTGTTCTTGTTGCGCATTTTATTAGTGTCTCTTTATTTTGGCAAAATGATGTAAGCTTAATTTGAGTTTAAACTGGCTGCGACTGGCAAACAAATAGATGAAGCAATTTATTTGAGTGTATTCTGTGTTGTGTGCTTTCTTCTTTGCACTTTTGTTCGCATATATTGTCCATTGATTGCCTTCCGGCTAAGCTCTACCTCTCTCCCCTTCTCTATCTGCTGCATCACTAGTTGTCATACACTATGTACAGTTAGTTAGTGTATCGTTGTCAACAACCCCAATTTGACATTGAAATCAGGCCTGAACAGCCTTACCCCTTTCCCTCTCTTCCCCTTCTTTCCCCCCTTTAACATTATCTCACTGTGGGCCCGTCAACTCATCAAGTGTTTCCAGAATATCAGTCCATTCAGTTCCCCATACACGGCCTTACTGCGTATTTACCGTATTTCACCAGAGAGACGAGCCCCCAAAAATCACACACACACAAACTTACAGTCACACATATACAATCACATGCAGATAGGCTACTTACGTACATGTTTTGCGCTGCTTCTTTCAATTATAAATCTTAATTATAATATAACCACAAATACTTGAGAAAAGGGGCAGAAGGTGGGGGTGTGGAGAAGGTGTACCTAGGTATATTTAGCGCCACCTTATTTAGTTAACTGAGCATTTTATCACTTCTCTGCTCACTGTTCACGGGGTATTCCATTAGTGGGCAAATTCTTCCACGATACTTTCACGAGGGCTTCACGTGCTGCCTGCCCAAAGCTCATACGGATCGTGCATGCACAGGCTGAGTCGTCGTCGGCAACGGTGTGTGTTTGTCGTATCTTATCAATTTGTGGACGGACGACAGCAAAGACTGCCTATGGCATGACGTTAGCATTAGCAGCGCAGCTGGCAGCGACGCAGAGTCTAACACTCGAGGGCAGCACACATGCTCCTCTCATCCAGCTTCAAGTCACGGGCGCAATTGATGTTAACACTCTGCATGATCACACAACCTTAGTTTATTATAACTTATAGACTTATAAACGATGGGAGTCAGTCATACGAGGCACGTTCAATGTTTAATCACCGGGCCTTGCTTTAATTAACGTGTCAGACACACCCACCTAACCGTAGCTTATCGCAACGTCGTCGTCGCCGTCTTGTGGATATTGATAAGGCATTGCACGAGATGGCAAGCCAGTGAGTAGGTTAAATGGAACACGCTGCGTAGAGTTCACTACATAAAGAAACAAAAACAATTCGAAAAATTTTCCAATGCGAACCGAAAACAGACAAACAAACACACAGACAAACAAACACTTTGGAGGTCTCCAGGCTCAGACAAGTCATAAAACAACATGTCAGGGGCAAAACGAGCTAGGTTATAATTATAATTATTACTAACCCAACAAACTATATACTATATAAACTATTTTATATATGTACAGGGTATATACCTTGTATATATGATAAAGATCATTTGAAATAACGCGCGTTATATTGTTTTTCGGTCTGTGTTGTAACAAACGAGTGCAAAAAAAGAGAGATAGATAAAAAGAGAAGTGTAAAGAAAACAAAAAAAACAAAAAACTTCTCTCTCTGTAAAAAAACAAGCAAATTTTAACCCTTATGAAACGCGTTTTTTATAGTAATCTTGAGAACAAACATGAGATTTATTCACTTGCACAACAAACGGCGGCAAGTGAGCAACAACAACAACAACTACCTGCAACAAATAACAACAACAACAACGAAACAATTGCAATTGAAACAGCTGAGAAGCAAATTGTGGAAACAACAACAACAGCAGAGGAAACTAATGAAACAGCAACAACAACAACTTTAGACAAACCCAAAGTGCTTGAGACTGCAAAGGAAACAGCAACAACAATAACAGAAAAAGCAACAACAACTCCCACTCCCGAAACAACAATTGCAACTGCTGCTGCCAGTAAACCACCAACAACAAGCCCAACAGCAACACCCACAAGCAACAACAACAACACAACCTCAATTTTAGATAAAGAACTGCAACAACAACAACAACAGTTGCTGCTTATCAAACGCGAACCGCGCACCATAACAGCGCAACTTTTCAGCAACAGCAGCAACACTAATAGCAACAGCAACAATACTTGCAACAACAACTTGCTACGTCTCGAAGAGAAACGGCCCAAATCGGTGACCGCCAGTCTAATACGCCCAACAACAACAGCAACAGCTACAGCAGTAACTGCAGCAACTGCAACAGCAAACACAGCAGCAACAGCAACCACAGCAGCAGTCAACGCAGCAACAGTTGCTGCTGCATCCGCACCCGCTGGTTGCGTGAGCTTCAAACGGAATTCATTTACAGCTGCTGCCGTCGCTGCTGCAGCAGCATCGCTGCCGCCAACAACAACCACAACGGCTGCCGTACTGTTGTCAAGCAATCAACAACAGCAACAGCTACAACAGCAACAACAGCAACAGAAACAGCAACAGCAACAAACACAAGATATGAATAAAGGATTCTTATCGTTCACTGACGATAGTCGAGGCTTAACAAGTAAGTAAAATATTAATCGATTACAATAACTGACAAACATTACGCAAAAGGTGTGCAAAATAGCTTATATAGAGGGAGTACAAGATATAGTATATACCCTATATACTTTATGTATGTATATACTGATTGTTTAGTGCATTTCTGAGCACAGCTGTCGAGGCTGTGTTGATAAGCGGCGCCGGGTTGAGTGCATTCTCAAACATTGCGATTAGGCATAGTAGAGAATCAATAGGTCAGTGATTAAACCTTTGCAATAGGATCTGAAAAATTGGTGCTATATATAGCCCTAACTATAGGGTGACTTGTTTCATAAACATTTACACTGTGCATGCAGTTCTAGAAAGTTTTCTCATGGCTAATCTAGGCAGGGAGTATTTTTATATAGTGTTGCTATTTCCTCTTATGCAGTTCTAGTTACTTTACTCATGGCTGATCTAGGGAAGGACTATCTGTATATAGTGTTGTTATTCCGTTTCATGTCTGATCTAGGCAGGGAATATCTTTAAATATTTAGTGTTGGTATTCCCTTCATATAGACTTATTTTTGTATTGACAATAACAATCGATTAAGGGTACAATAAAACTGTTTATTGTGCGATTATACCATCTATTTTTATTGAGGTACTTAATTTAGACAGTCTTGTAAACAATGCAATGGGTAAGGTCTTTAGATAGATTGCATTTTGATGTGAGCTAATTGTTGTTATTGATTATAATTCTATAAGTTCTGTAATACTTCTGATTCCATTTTATTATGATGTAGTTACGATCAAAGAAATAAGCGAATTCTAAACGAAATATTGACCTCGAGTTAGCTTAAAATACTCATATCATACAAACAGGTCGTTCAGCCTTTTACAAAGTTACAATTTCAAGTTGTAAGTTGAAAATATTTCTTTGATAACTTTTTTAATATTTGATTTGATGGTTGGCTTGTTAAAATACAGGAATTATTTTTAGGGAATCTCTTCTCTCTCATTATCTTTAGAGATGATCTTTAGATACTTGTATAATATGAATATTAACCATTGTTTTCTTATATCTTAGGAAACTCTTTTAATTCTTATAGAAATTATAAACATTTTAGAAAATAGTTTAAACTGTTCTTTGTCTCTAAAAATGTGTGTAATCATGCAATTGAGCTGTGCCACGCCCTCTTCTAACTATGAGTACCAGAAACACTTGATATACTCGATAATAGAATAATACAGAATACACAAAGCAATTCTTCAGGGCTGCAAAAACAGGAATAAACCAAATTAAAGTGCTTTAAACCAAGTGAAAGAGACAGAGAGAGAGAGGGAGAGCCAAGGCAGAATTAAAGCTATGTCTAATCTACATAGAGCACACTAAGCGTGTGTGCATGTATGTGTGTATGCATATTCATTCCTCTAGTTGTTGTTGTTGTCATAGGGACGTATGACGTGCGCTGTTTGATGTGATTTGACGCATTGTCGCAATGCGCGTCGAGCTTTGATTTCTTAATTGCTCAAACTGCCAGTCAGTCAGTCACACAGTCTGCCAATCATTCAGTCATGCAGTCTGTCAAACAGTCATTCAGTCAGTCCAACATTTTTCTGCTGCCTTTTGCCTTATCGTGGCCGCAATTTGCGCAAATCAAACGATTTATTTGTAAAGACAACAACAAAATTGAATGATTGTTGTTGTTGTTGGTTGCCTGCATTTTGTAAACAAAGTGCAGTGCGGCTCGCCTGATACCCGACACACATATACCATATATACCATACTATATGCCATATATACCACACTATATACCATATAAAGCATACATATGTACTTGCCTTATTTACTCGCATTCACATATATTGCAGATGCATCAGTGCATTTGCCGGTTGCTAGTTTGTTTTTGCTGTGTGTTTTTGCTTCTTCTTCTTGTTTTTTCTTTTCTATTACGTGGTTTATTATTTTTCCTACTCGCTTGATTTGTGTCATAATTGCGATGCTGCGTTATTACACATACGCCGCGTAAGCCACAAAAGCCGCAAATAGTTTTTTTTTATTGCTTTTTATTTGTTTTTTATATTAAATGTTTATTTTTATGCAGTTGCAAATCTTTGATCTCCGACTGCATTGCAAAATAGTTTTCGAAATAAGTTGGAGCTTTTTTTTACTGTTTTTTTATATCTTTCAAAAACTTTGAACTTGGTACAGCAGGAGTGCAACATTTATTAACATTTCTAGCTAATCATTATTCGACTTTGCTGTGCTCTTCGTTCATTATTTATTTGCCACATATTTCTCTGCTTAATAAGTTGAGAAATCAACAAATGAAAATGAAATTTGAAATTTTCTTAAGCTAATTTTCAGTTTGTTTCTTGTTTTCCCACGCCTTGCCTTGCTTAGGTAATCATTTCTCGCTGTGTAGACAAGGCGACATTCCACTTGCTTTCTCTCTCTCTGTCTGTCTGTCTTTCTTTCTCTCTTTATGAATATTAACTTGAGCCAATTAATACGTTAAGTGATGCGCCTGTCGTCCAGTATGGCTGGCAAAGTTTGGCGCGTGTGCCAAGGTTCCTTGGCCATGGATCATGCCTTCTGTGCTGCTGCCAGTGACATGTGTCTGGGGGAAGACACTGCCCTTCCCCCTCTCTCTCTCTTTCTCTCTCTGTTCTCACCACCCACGCTTTCCGATCAGCTACATACCTACAAAGCCATAACAGATACGTTTTTTTTCTTCAGTCCGGCGCGTGTATTTATAAAATTGAGCTGCATTTCGCTTGGAACTGTCGACAATTGGTTCGTTTTTTCTTTCACTCTCTTTCTCTCTCTGTTTTTTCTGTCTTCCCCCATCTCTTTTTCATCTGCCTTTTTCTATCGTGCTTTGTGTGTGTGTTGACATTTTGTGCTGGCTGCAGATACTTCAGTTTGCTGTCATTATATTTGTTTTCACTGTTGTTGTTGTCTCATTTCCAAGTGTCTCTATATTTATTTTCGTTTTAGTGAAACGTAAATAAACAGGGAAGCACTTATTATATTTATTTTCGTTTGAGATAACCGCAAGAATTGCCAGTTACAGAAAGGGAGACAGATAGAGAGAGAGGGAGACCCACAACTCTTCGATCAACCCGTTTTGCTGTGTAAATATTGTGTAATGCAAAAAGTTACACATTATATATTTACTATATAATATATGTTTATATGTATTAATTCTATAGATTTATAGATTCTCGCCATTGTTATTGTTTTTGTGGGTATTTTCCAAGTGCTTGTAAAACTTCCACTCATTACCAGAAGTTAATCAGTTGCTGTAACAATTCAATTGCCTCGCGTAGATAACCAAAATGCTTCCCCCTTCCACTACAGAAACCTGAGTATGTCTTCCCCTTCCCGATATTGTTTAATATTTGCTTGTAAAAACGATAATTATCTTGATTATTAAGTATTTTGGTCAAATATTTAACCTACAGCGATAATACAGTTGAAACTATCGCTATTACTATCGCATAACCTTCACACGCATCTAACATTCCATAAACACGAGTTAAAACATAATCGAATTAATGTCTAGTCTCTGTTTGTGTTATGCGTTGTTTTTTATGCGTGTACAGTGGGCACAATACAATGGGGATTAGCAATAGAACTTGATGTTGATGAGATTATTTAGAAGAATAATAAAAATTGTATATTTTGCTTGTAAATCGAAATTTATCAACTTAAAAATCTACAAGCATTTAAAGAAGGTGCATAAAAGGAATAATATGTTATTCCCTATAACATTTCAGTTAGTTTCCATTCCGAAACACTTTCAGATTTAGTTTAAATATTTAAATATTTATATTGTAACAGAATATTCAATAGGAATTCATGAAAAGTTGTTCGTATTCAATAATTCATTGTAATCTTTTTAATACCCAGAAAAAGTTGGTGTATTTGGAGCGACTACTGCGCCCCAAACACGCTGATATGCTGCACACGTATACTGAAGCACACACTTCATACACACTCACACACACGTGCACAATAGGCGACCTTAAGTGGGTGCCTAATCGCAACCCCCAGAAGTTGTTCGAGTTCTCAAGCAGAACACATTGACGCTTACTTTTTTGATGCTCTGTGTGCTCTTCTTTTCCTCTTTTTCAGTCTCTTTGTGCTCTTCTTAAGTATTCATGTCCGTTTTTGTCTCTTATGTTTTGGGGTTTGTGTCCGAGATTTATTTAAATTGAAACTGTGTCGAGTGAATGGGCTGCAATTGAGTTCAGTTTCAGTATTTTTTCGTTGTGTTTCTTTTTCGTCATCGTGTCAAGTCACGCGTTAGAGAACGCTTGTTTTAAATGCGTGTGTTCCAGTGTGTGTTCGCTTAGTCGTCATTGCTTCTAGAGAAACTTTCGAAAAGTATTTCAAGTGCATTGAATGTGGCTCAAGTGCAGCTGCTGCTGCTGCTTTTGCAGTAGGCCCCAAGGCACGTCACGAGATGCTACAGTCTCTTTTTGCCTTAGTCGTTTTCCCCTGTTATTCTGCTATGATATTATTATTGTATTATTACTTGGTCAGCGCTGTTTTACTAATTACCTTGTGCGAAATTAGATGCTGCAATTTTCACAAGACCTTGCACTTTACGCTTCTACAAAAAACACTAAAGTTTTTGACGTGTGATTTGTTGTAGGTTACCCTGTAGGAAAATTCTTTTATAATTGTCTTTTCAATTATTTTTCAGTTATTTTTATAATTTGCATTCGATATATACATATCATTTGGTTTCGTGATTATAATGAAAGTTCTCTTAAATATTCACAATTTGAGTTAGTAGTGAGTCTCCTAACTAAACCAAGTATCTATATACTTAATTTGTTTTCTCTAAGTGATATAATTTTATACTATACCTACTTAAGATTACAGGGTATGCACACAGCACAACTACTGTTTATAGCACTTGCATAGGCCTAAAGAACCGTTCGCATTGTATTATCATGTGCCATAATTTCAGTTGTGTTTTTTTTTTAATTTTCCTTCCTTCTTGTTTTTGGCTTTTCTTTTTATAGTTTTATTTTGTCGTTGGCTTTTTTTCCGTAAAGCGGCGTCGAGTAGCACTTGTGTGCCATAATTATAAGTCGCCCTGGGGGGTCAGGTGCGGGGAGGTCTTTCCCTCTATGACTGTGTGTGTGTTTGCATTGTTAATTAATTTGTTTGTGCCGCCAAGTGCTCGACAGTGTGTGCGAGCAAGACAGCCTCTTATCCCTGCCTACATATATGCGCATACATAAGTATAAAGTGCAGTGGATCGCTTTGCCAAAGCTCTGTAAAGCCCTTAGCTTTGTTGTTTTATACCCCTGCAGTGGGTCGTATAACTTTGTCAGGCTATTTGTAGACCAACGGGGTTTATTACTAGTTACGCGTTCCCCAAAGATGCATATAGAATAGTCACAAGAACAGCAGCTGCTCTTTTCTGATAATAAAACTGATTATAGCGCTTGAGGCCCTATGCTCCACTAGGAGTTAAAGGAAAGAAAAAAAAAAAAAAAAAAAAAATGATGAGATGAGTTTAGAAAACGACTTTAACTATTTTCTTTTAATGATTTGATGAAATTTGGGGTTGTATTGGGTTCTTTATAAGTTGAAAATATCTTTTGAAATTTCTTATTATATGACAGCAAAAGTTCTTCAATACTTTTTCTAATTTCTTCTTAGAGCATTTTCAATTCGTTCAATCTGAAGCTCCTGTCGCTATGAGGTGTAAGTTGTGTTCGCGTAATGTGATTGAAGGCCTGCAATTGTTCAGTGTGTGTGCAGAGAACTTGAACTAAACGCGATAAGATACGCTGCTCTATAGATACACCCCATAAACACAAAAAAAAAAGTGCATAAACAGCAAGGTGTAAAACTAACAGAATGAAGATTAGAGACAGATTGGATAGCGCTGGCCTATAGAGAGGTGCGACATATAGTATATACAGTATATGCCTGCTTATAGATAGGGGCAAGTCGTGGGGGCTCTCCTGCATGCGGCAAAGTGTACTCAAACAACTTGTTGTTATTCTATTATTCAATTTGATGTATTACAATGCGATCGTGCAGGGTTATATACCGGTTTCTTACATACCGGCGCTCCCACCATATATAACAGGTAGAGGAATATATATACTATATACTATATATAGTATAAAGTCTTGTTGACTTTTAGCTGTTTCTTGCTCGTGACGCGCATACCGCATCTCTGCCTGAGTCGATTGTGAGAGATGCCCCCACGATAAGGCAAGTTTAGCGGGCCTTGACTCTGTTTAGGGTTAGCTCCTGCATCGAACTGCAGTGCTCCTGCCCCCCGCCCGCTTCCCTCTTTCATTGCATCTCTCCCCTCTTCCTGGTATTATGAATTTGCTTTGCTTAAGCTGCATTTTCGCGCGTCAGTAGCAACTGCGACTTTATCAGCTGATGCGAAAAAACTTTTCCGATGTTGATTAAGAAAAGAAGAAAAGGCAAGAGAAAGAGAGAGAGACTAAATGGAATAATAATAATAAAAAGGCTGCTGTCAAGAGGCCATTAAAATCATGGCTTGATTTCTAGCCAGCAATTGTGGCACATAAATCAACTAATTCAGCTAGAAAGAGACAGAGGGAAACAAGCCGAAAAAACTTCAATTAGTCTCAATTGGAAGCTGTCAATTGAAGTAAATGAAATTTTTGGGGCGCCAGTAGACACACACTAGATACTATACATATAGTGTGTGCGTGTGTGTGTGTGAAGGGTCTGCTGACTTGTGGCATTAATTAACAGCAAGTTTTGTTCTTCTTTCAACATTTCGGCAACGTTTGCACTTAGCACAAACTTTTGACACCTTTCGAACAGACAGAAGACAAGACAAGACAAAACAATGACAAAACTTTATGAAATACATCGAAACTAATCGTATATACTTACTTCTTGTTGCAGTGCTGAAAGAGGAACCCGACGATCTGTCGCATCATTTACCCAGTCAGCTGGATGAGATTACGCCATTGAGCGAGATGGTGCTGAGCTTCATCAACACATGCCTGCTGCCCGAGGACATTAACTCACTGGACTCGAACACCTGTTCGACAACTGCTAGTCAGCAGCATTATCACAACAGCAACAGCAGCAGCAGCAACAGTTATAGTAATAACAGCAGCAATACCAACAGCAGCAACTACAATAACAACAGCAGCAATCGTCACACAACGGCAGCAACTGCTGCAACAGTCAATGCCACAGCCAACATTAGCAATAGCAGTAGACCTGGCAGCAATGCCAGCAGTCCACAGCAACATCATCAGCAGCACCAGCACCAGCAACATCACGACAACAGCAATAGTAGCAGCGGCAACATTGATCCGTTGTTCAACTATCGCGATGAATCGAACGACACGAGTTGCTCGCAGCATCTGCATTCGCCCAGCGTAACAGTCAAGGTGAGTTTTGTTTAAAGATTGAACCTGACAACAACTACAACTGCTACTTTTGCTTCTGTCGCCCTCTTTAGAGTCCAGAGGACAGCAGCCTGCCCTCGCTGTGCAGCCCCAACTCGCTAACCCAGGAGGATGATTACGTCTTTGAAGACTTTGTTGATCGGGCTCCATACATCCCCATTGGCGATGATATTCCGTTGCTCATGGAGAGCGAGGTGATGTGGTGTCCCACGGAGGATTTGCAGAACATGGTGCCCATGGTGCAACAGTTGCAACAACAGCAACAGTACACTAGCTTTCAACAGCAACAGCAGCAACATCAAACGTTGCAGCAGCAGCAGCAGCAACAACAGCAACAGCAGCAACACTTTTCCAGCTCTTTGTGCTCCTCGCCTGCCTCCACGGTCTCCTCGTTGTCGCCATCGCCAGTGCAGCAACATCAACACCATCAGCAGCAACAGCAGCAGCAACAGTCGACAGTCTTTACCACCGGCTCCAGCGAGTTGGCTGCGGTGCTCTGTGGCACAGGCAACGGCACCTTGTCCATACTCAATGAGGATCGTCAATCGATCGATTATCGTAGCTTACTGCATCAGGAGTTGCAGCAGCAACTGGAGGAACACCAATTGCAGCAGCAGCAACAACAACAACAGCAGCAGCAACAGCAGCAGCAACGCCAACAGGAGCAGCAGCAACAGCAACAGTTGCTCAGCTTGAGCATTGAGTGCAAAACGGAGAAATATGATGTCAGTTTGGCGCCCAGCTTATGTCCTTCCATTGAGGATGCATTTGAGAATGACTACAGCAAGGATTGTAAGTATAAGAAGAAGAAAAAGATGTAGTAGAAGGAGAAGAAGCAGTAGAAGTAGAAGAACTAGAAGTAGTAGAAGAAAAAATATAAGAATGAAAGAGTTGACGAAATAAGCAGCAGAAAAAAGGGAAAAAGTTGAGCATGTTTAACACGTAGGAATTTCCATAATAGCTTCCTAGCTGTACAGCCTCACCTTTCCCCTCTCTCACGACTATGCTGCTCTGTGGCTAATTATGTAGTTTTTCTTCTTGTAGATTTTCCACATTTTCCACGCTGGTGACAAGTTTTTACTGCATTTGGAGAGGCCTAAAAATGTTCAATAGCTTAGCGTGTTTATTTTCGGCAACAGGCAGTAAAATTCTCAAATATATCTCAATATATATACAGTCAGTCTATGTGTGTGTGGGTGTGTAAAAATAGATGAAAACATAAAGAAAATTTCCACAATTATTTAGCATATTTTCCGTGCAGAGTTTGACACGGGGCACAGTTAATTGATGCGGGTCTCTCTCTCTTTCGTCACGGAAAATTGTTACAATTACCAATACTTGTGCCTCTATCTCTCCCTCTCTCTCTCTCTCTCTCTCTCTCTCTCTAGAGTATTTAGTTAATTGTGTTGAATTTTCACACATGCTGGGCGTGTTACGCCCACATTTCTTACCTTTGACACATGTCACGGCAGCAGCTTTGATTGATGTCTGCATTGAGGGTGGAAAGTCAATGGAGAAGAAGACTAAAGAGGAGGAGAAGTATGAAGTGGGTTGGTGTAGAGGGGAGTGGGTATGATAGGCAGATTTAGTATAGTACTGTAGGCAGTAGGGGTGTCATTTGTTTTTGTTTATATTTTTTTGGCAGCTGTCGAAGAAGCTGGCCGCGTGAAGTGTTTGCTACGATTTTTTGTATTTATATCTATCTAGCTAGCTTGCTAATATATAGCAAACGATATGGCAGCTGATATTTATGTACATATATATTTTGGCAAATATCACGCAGATGGAAAGAGAGAGGGAGATAGAGAGAAGGAGAGAGATAGAGATTATTATTGTTTTAAATTAGCATCAATGTCATGGGCAAAGGAATTAATTGCTCGTCTGTTCGGGCGCAACACGCACAATAAGAGCATAAATAACAGTCGACCTGGCGTGTGTGTGTATGTGTGTGTGTGTGAGGCATGTGGCATAAATAATGTGTTGAAAGCGCAAGATTAAGTCGCAACAAGCAAAGAGAAGGTACGAAGCATTGAATACCCTTGCAAATTGGGCACAACAGTAGATGATAAAGTGCTGCCAATATGAATTATATGTGCTATATAGAGATGGCAATAAATTGAAGGGAAATTATTGAACAACTGTAGAGAATTGTAGAGATCAACTATATAAAGTTGAAAATCTTAGTTTAACTAAAATGGGTTTATTAAAATTATAGTCGATTAAAAAGAACTTATATTTTCTAGAATAGAACAATATACACTTATTTTATATTGGAATATCTTGAAAATCTGTACTATACTATAAAGCAGTGCCACATCTTCAATTGGCAACGATTTGGCTTAGGAATATATACTTGTATATTGTATATATACACATGACTCACTTCCCTATCGTTCTTATCTTTCTTCTGCTGCATATTTCGTCAATTAAAAAAAAGAATAAACACATTCTCATAAAACATTTTATTTCTTTCCACTTTTTAGCCAGCAATTTGGATTGTTGGAGCGATTTGTTGCAAATGAATGTGGGCGAGGCAGCGGCAAGTCCCGCAGTATCGCCGCCGCCAGACAAAGTGATAACATTGCTGCAACAGCAGCAGCAACAACAGTTGCAGCAGCAGCAGAATATCTTATTGAATGCGGTGCCATTGATAACCATACAAAACAACAATAACAACAACACTAATAATAACAACAACAAGACAATGTTGCAGCAACCGGAGGAGGAGTTGCAGGAGCTGTTGCTGCCGGCTAAATTGCCCGCAATGAGGCTAATTACCACGCCGCTGCAAACAAAGCCAGCAATACGTTTGATTGAGACAAAGGCCAACAGCAATTTGTCGCCGACAAAGGTAACTGTGTTGCTGCAGCAGCAGCAGCAGCAGCAACATGGCAGCAAGCGACATTTGAATAGTCAAACAGCTGCTGGAAATGCATCAGAATCGAAGCGTCTGAAGAGCAACCTAGAGGTGCAATCGCCACAGCTGTTGCAGCAACTCATTGGCAAGGATCATTTGCAGCAGCAACAACAGTTGCAACAGCAACAGCAGGCAGCAGCAGCCAAGCGACAGGCCAGTGAACGTTGGACAGCAGCAGAGGCCAAGCAACAGCAGCAGAAGCAGCAACAACAGCAGCAGCAACAGCAACAGCAGCAATCGAATTCGGTGTTGAAAAATCTTTTGGTCAGCGGACGTGATGTAAGTGCTGGCTATTGCATTGTGCCCATGCGGCCCAAGAAGCAGCTGGCCAAGGTCTAAGGCGACGAGCGACGAGCGTGTCACACCTGCCACACATACACATACACACACACCTCTGCAATTAGACAAACCCATTTCTACAATTTGTGCTTGTAAATGGATCGATTTTATAGATACAAACAAACCCCAAACCGAAACTATGCCTGCAGCTAGACAACAGGCATAGTTCATCTACACACACACACACACATAGAGATACATGTGTGTGTGTGTGTCTATGCTTAGTTTAGTCGTAGCAATTAGTCGTTAATTAGCTATATGTTTTAGGTCTAGTCGTTTAAGCCGTGTGGACTTTAAAATTATAAATTTGTAGACTATTTAAAATAGTGCGACGTCGTCATTTTTAATGCATCATTGAACCTAACTTTAAGATCGAGCGTTAAATATTTTTTATTCAATTTTATTAAATCGATTTCTATACTTAATTTCCCTTCCCCCTCACGTTCCTTTCTCCTCACCCACAACTTCTTAATTTTGCGATTATTTCTTTCTTTTCGTTGTTGATTTCATTTTAAGGAAATTTTGTTATATTTTGTTGAGCATATGATTTGTTGTAAATATACATAACTATATACCATACTATATACTACATATATATACTATATATTATTATAATAAAAGCTAGCTAATAGTTTGGCATAAGTCGAGCGTTTTACAGTGACTACCAGAAGCATCACAACAGCAATAAAATTGTCCAGAGAGAAGAAGAAAAAGTAAAAAAAAAAAATCAAACAACACAACAAAGTAAAATTTTTAAATTAAAATTTGACATTTAGTTTTGTTGTCTTTCGTTTTCGTTTACTGTGATAAATTTTTCCCAAAAAAAAACACTGTTTATTGTTTATTGTTTTTTTTCTTTTGTGTGTGTTGAATTTTTGTTAAATGTTTAAGCATTTTTGACTGAGCCAGAAAGCAGCGCCAGCTTGTAAAAACAAGTAAAATAATCGGAACATGCTTTGCTTTTTCTTTCGTGCAAAGAAGAGAGTGAAGAGAGAGAGTGGAGCAATGCGTCAAGCATACCCTGTAAATTGTAAAATGAAACTAAAGAAATTCGAGCGCTGATGGTACAAAGAAATAAATGAATGAATTGAAGAGCATAAAAACACAACAAGTAATAAAGTAAATAACTAAATAAAAGAATATTATAAACTAGCTTAAAATAATTATAGTGCAAAGTTGAATGTCGTAAGCAGATGCTAGGTAGAGTATAGTATATATAGAGATACCCTAGCAAAAACTATTAGCATTAAAAGCGGAGTTCGGCACGTTAATCCCTTCCCAGTGCAGCGTAGCTTGGTACAGTTGGTGTAGGGTATGTTGGTGTGCGAAGAGAGTCTACAAAGAGTGAGGGACAGAAAGAATTGTAAACTGAGCAAGTTTATTATGTTATTTAGTACAAAATTGTTTAAGTTTTTAAGGATTTTTGAAGGTTCTTAGAAAAATTTGTTGTAGACTGTAAAAAGATGCAGGAGTTCTCTAGATGTTTTTTTGTGCTTGATATTTAAAGTGAACGTTCTGTATTAAGCTAAAGCACACTGAAGAACTATGAAATAGTTGAAGAGATTCATTTCTCATGAGTTCCCTAATTCAGATTATTCAGATTTCATCTGAGAATATCAAGTATTTCCATATATCATATATATTTTCCCTACACATAATTCTTGTATTTCTTGTTTTCTCTCTCAAACTTATAAAATTATTGAAATATTTATTGCTAAGCTCTTTAAAATGATATAGTATTGATTTCTCATAAATATTGACCCACATTGCGTGTGTGAGTGGCACAACAAATTTCCCATTGTGACTTTAATTAAAGTTTTGTGCGTGCCTTGGGCACATTTGCGTGCGTCTGTGTGCGTCTATCATAAATATTCAGACATCAATTGACACGCAAGTTTGGCGCAAGTTTTAAAATGTTTGCGCCTGCAGGTATGCAATACTTTTCTGTGTCTGCTGTCTCGCTCTGTCGGCACTACTTACCTGACAGGGCGGGACATAACATTAGCATTTTTACTATCTCGCTTCGGTTTTGGAATTATTTCATATTGATTTTACAGGCTAACTGGGTGTATGAGTGTGTGTGTGCGTGTTTGTTTCTCTATCCTTTAACGACTGTTTAGGCTTTGCTTTGTCTTTACCTACTCGTTGTCGCTTTCACTTTCAGTTCTCACTTTTACTTTTATTTGCTACGCAGCGAGAGAGAGAGCAGACTCGCTCTCTCTCTCTGCAGCCTGCGCTCTCTGGGGCTCTGTTTTTATGGCCAACACGAGCTCTGCTTGTTACGAGGCCTGTGTGTTTGTGTGTGTGCGTGAATGGACTAAAAAGTGCTGCCTACTTTTGTGCGCGCTGAATATTTTCATTTCGCCTTCTGATTTAACTTTGTAGCTAAAAATAAATAGTGCAATTTGTAGAGAAAGAATGATAGATAAGAGTAGGAAACCAAAACTGAAACCGCAACTACCTCGCGTACTTTTGATGAACCGCAACTACCTCCCACAACGGGCAAAACTCAGCTGCATAGGGGAATAGCAATCGTTAGCTAAGCATAGATATAGTTATATATATATATAGACAATTGATAAGCAATCCTCGATAACCGATAAATCCTACGCGTAGTGAAGTAAGTTAACCAGGACAATTAAAGAGTATTTCCACGATAATCAGATTTAGACGTGCAAAATGGTGCAAGGAGAATGAAAATAATGAAAATAATTATTATAGCCCGAAAAGACTGCGAGCCAAAAACTCTCAAAATTATTAAATATATACACCAGCCTATTAAAAACTAAATACTAAATGTAAATAGAAGAAAAGAAGAGCAGATTATGGAAAGTAAATATGGAAAAAGCAAACACCAGGCATACTTTTTGCCTAGCATTAATCGACTAGAAGAAACTCTTGACAAAATTACTCGATGTGGCTTTAACTAAACTATATATACACATACATACACATAACTATATATCTCTATATACTATATAAAGATTACTGACAAGCATCAAGTCAAATTTGTAGCGACTACTCATGCATAAATACCATATAGATATATACCGCATACACTCATGAATGTATTCATTATAACATTGCATATATATACAAATCTATTCATATAAGATTTAGTTGAAATTTTCTCACGTTACGTATGGAGAGTGAAGTAGAAGGAAATTGAGAAAGGGAAAAGGAAACGAAACGATATTAGCTTTATCGAGTGCAAAGTGCAAAGCGGGTGTGAGTGATGATTGTTCGAGTGAGTGAGTCAAACTGTCACTCGATACGAATCCACTGCGCGGGTGAGAGAGAAAGAGAGAGACAGGATCGAGTATCGAATTGAGAACAGAAAGTACATACAACTACAACAAATATACCACATATACCTCAGTACATGCATAAGTACATCTCAGTGCGACTCACACAGTCCACAACAACAACAATTATATACCTCGTGTATAACAAATACATATACATACACACACACATATATATATATTAACTAAAAACTATTTCGAAAGATCTATAAATTATTTAACTAAAATCTACAAAATGGAAAAAAATACGAATTAAAATATGAAAAAAACTATATACAGATCCAATTTTTTGGCTAGTTGAATACACACAAACACACCCTAGTAAATGTTGTGCGAAAAAGAAAATACAAAGTGTTTTTTTCTACTCTACCTCCTCCCCCCCAGAAAATCTTGTTGTACGTGAAATGCATTTATAGTAAAAAGTAAAAATGAAAAAAGAATAAAGTAAATCTAACGAACCCAAGCATAGCAATCTTAACTAAACTAAATCTTAAACTAAAACTACAAGTAAAGCAAAAACTAGCGCAAGTAAATCGTAAACTAAATGTTGTGTAATTTTTATAGATCTATATATATATATATATATACGATATATATATATACTTACTCTTAACTTGTACGTCAGCCGTAGCAGAAATACCTCAGCAAATGCTTCAACCATAAATCAATGTAAACTTAGTCAAATTTTCAAGTGAGACGATGATTAGCTGCAATTTGATAACCAAATACATATACACATACAATACATGCATAAATCATGAATAAATATATATGTTTACTATATATACACATAATATACTTAAAGCAGACATTGTACAACATATCCAATTGGGCCAATTTCCGTTGACTCATCATAACTCAAGTAGCGACAGGCTGACAAAGCGCTTTCTGTTTGCACTGCAATTGATTTTTGGCCACTAGAACCCGTCCTCCCCCCTGCCCCCCTTCCCCCTTTGCCTGTCTGTGCTTGATTAATGGCCAGCATGAAAGTCAGTTGTGTCAGTATTGTTTACCCTCGCATCACATTGAAGCCAATCAACTGAGTTGACTCTATAAATGTTACTCATACGCCCCGTTTGCCACTTTAGGCTGAAGTAGCTGATTAATTGCGTGCAAATTTTGCAAAATTATCATAAATTTATATGAAACTACAGCAACAGGTGGCAGTGGCTGGCAAGTGGGAGGTGTTGCCACCCCCCCTCTCTCTATAAACTGTACTGTGTTTGCCTACCCCTAATGCCCTCCTCATTTGTCAAAGTGTCAGCAAATTGTGTGCAATTTTCATGCGGCATTTAGTTTTATTTGAGCGCCCTCGAAAAGGCAAAAACAAATCTCTGGCCAAATAAAAAAGTGGACGCAATTATTTCTGACTCGTCTGTCTGTCTGTGGTTCCGACTGTCTGATAAGCAGCTTAAAGTGCTCAAATATAATAACAAGCAACAGAGAGAGAAAGAGAGAGTAGAGCATTACAATTTGGTTGAGAAATAAATAACCTCACTTATTTATAATTAGGTTAGGCAGAAGCTGAGTTTATGTGGCCTAAAATATGATGAGATGTTTTAACTTTCATCTCTCTCTACCTCACTGCAATAATTTTACATATTTCCTTTGCCCTTTCCTTTCCCCTACACTCTTTCACTAAAAGACAAGAAACAAAAAACAAATCGAAACGTAACACAAAATAACCAGCAAATACCTCCAACTAAGTCAAATTTTACACATGAAAAATAAGAGAAATGAAGCGTAGAATAAATTAAACTAGCCTTGAATTCGACTCCAAACCAAGTGCATAAAACGTATGCAAAATAATATACATAGTTGATAAACGCCGCAAAGTATGCAATATGTACTAATAATATACATGTACTAATATTATATATTATATATATATATATATTATATATAACAGCAACAGCAACAATACGACATGTATTTGATATGAATTATGAAAGTATTTTAATAAACTTTTAATAAATATTTTAGCAGAAATAAAAGCCCAAGCAAAACGATAGAGAAAGCAATCGAGCCAATCTCAAAATCAACTAAAGCAAAACAATTGAACGATGCTAGATAATATTGTGTGTTTTCTTTGGAACTAAGTTTAACTTTGGATATGGGAGGGGGGCAAAGAAAACTCGTTGGGAAAACTTCTCGGGGGAAAACTCATTGGCTGCCAGCATATTCGCATTGATTAATCTGATTTCTGGCCAACTGAACTGAGCCATTTATAAAATGCTGTGATTGGTATAAATGATGCATCTTCTTCTTCTATTTCTTCAGAGTCTGGCATCTTCTTCCGGCCTAATCAAGTTGTGTAAGTGTGTGTGTGTCTGTGTGTGAGGGACAAGTTCTGCCTCCTTATCAAAGCCCTAGCGGAACAACTTGTTCGGCCTATTTATTTGAGATTACAAAGCCAGCTGGCTTGGCGTCAGCTTTTGGGCCGCACTTAAGTATGCTAAGCACACGCAGAGATAACAAACCCACACACACACACACACACTTGCACAAAGATGCCCAGTGCTGTGTGTGAGTAAGAAAGAGAATGAGTGGCAAGAAGCATTCTGATTCTGTTTAAATTTTGTCAGCTGTCGCCATTTAATATGAGAGAAATTTGTAAATTTTTTTGATGCAGATCTGACAATTTGGCTGTCTAAATTGGCAAAGAACTGGCCTTTTAAAAGCTGAATGTGTATGCTGCAGAGATTTTAATTTAATGTAAAGTTATCGCTGCTTTTTAGCTATACAACTGCAGTCTATTTCTAGTTGAAGATCTTTTTCTATTTCTATTTGAAATTAGCTTCAACTTTTAGCAGTTTTTACACTTATAAATTCCATGGAAGCATTCTACATAAAACAAATGCTCTCAAAAGTTCAGCCTTTTTTGTTGTTTTTTTCCCTAGCATAACTAGCAACTTTCTCATTACGTATACGCCACATTGCCGTCGGCTTTAAATTGATTTTGTCGTGGTGAATTTGAGACAATCCTTTCGAAATTGAATATCTGCCGCTGACAAAATCAATTTGCTATTTCCCTACGGACACTTTTGGCTTGTAAATTATGCGCTAAAAGTCAAAAAAAGACTCCCACAGTGCCGCAAGTAAGAAGAAGAAATGGCAATTGTGCTAGACAAGGAGGCAAGATGCGTCGAGTTGTGAGCAAGCGAAAAGTTCGGCCTTTAATTACTTTGAACGCCCACGTGACTCGTTTCCTTTTTGGGGCACGTTTCGCCAATGAAGCGAGGCGAATAAAAAATGCACAACAAAACGAAATGGAAACCAATTAAATTTTGCTCTTAAAGCGTCATTGCAAAGCTCAGCAAATATCATTTTCACTTTCCCCAAGGATATTTTAACAATTATCGTAAGTGTGTGGGAACTAGAGAGAGACGAAAAGAGAGAGAGAGAGAGAAGGGAAAGGTGCACAGAAGTTTTCCCTCTTGGCTTTTCCTTTTTGGCTTTCTCACTGTGCTTTAATAATTCATTATTGCGGCATTTCGCGTATTAGGTCGATTGAGCCGCAGTCGATGCTTATGAGCATGAATGTTGGCCAATTTCGTAGCCCGATTCCAACAATATATCAAACAATAAACCTATTATTGGTATTTTGGTATTTTCTCTTTTTAGCTGAGGAAAATACAAAGAGGGATTGGGAGGCCCTGGAGGCACAAGGCGCGTGCCAGGCGTATTTTTCACGATGACAGCAATGCGTGTGTGTACGAGTATGTGTGGGTGTGTGTGAGTGTGTGTATCTGCTAGGGAAATGAAAGCCAAGGAAGGCAAGCAAGTGGCTTATGTATTAGAGATGGTATTGATACAACATGCGTGATAGAGAGGAGAGTGAGAGTCAGATTGAGATGAGTCAAGTATTGGAGATGGGAGGAAGATAATTAGAGCAATATAAAGAAACGAAGCAACTGTTGAACATAGAGAGACTATAGATTGAATATAAGACAGAAAGATGCCTAGAGAATGACGATAATAATATCGGTAGAAATACATAGAGACGAGTAAAATGTTAGAGATGAAAGAAAGACGAAAGAGACACAACAATTTAGAGATAAGCAAACTGTTCGAAATATGAAATTACAATTGAAATTTGTTCTATAACAGACTAGCAGAATTATGCTAATGCAATATTTGTTTACTCACTCGCATCTCTAGCAGCATATCCATAACTTTCTCTCTCATTCAAAGTTCAGGGCGTGAAGTTGCTGTTTTCTTTTTGCTTTGCTTGTCGAGCAGCTGTTAATGTGTCGCCTGCGGAGCAGATTTGTGCTCCCTGCCTGCTGATGTGACGCTAAAATTCCGTCGTTGCCCCCCTGGGGAGGTGGCAGTCACGCCCTGCCCTGCACTGCTCAGCAGCTGTCGCGCCCTGCCCACAACAATTTCTGCTTTGTCTTTAGCTTATTTGCGCATCGATCAAATTGCAGCACTTTCCCTTCTTCCTCTTTGTCTGATATGACGAACTGCAGCAATTAGTGAAAGTGAAAGCATTGCAAATATCAAACTGAGCCAATGGGGCTGCTAACTCAGCTGTCCAGCTGTCAGGCTGTCAATAGTTCACTAAACTGCACTTGAACTTTGACCGCAATTCCCAGTGGAGACAGAAAGAAAGACAGAGGGAGAGCAGAAGGCAACTCGAGCGCTTTCCCTCTTTACTTGTTATTTTTTTGGCAACTTAATCATCATCATTATTGAAAATTGCAGGTCCTTTCCCATTTTGCTCTAAAGGATTGATATGCGTCCGATTTCCTGTGACGCGTGTGGAGGGAGGAAGCGTAGGGAGTAGCAGGGGCTCTTGCCTTTGTGCAATATAATCATATTCTGTTGTGCTCTGCCGTATTCTATTACGGACGGGGTAGGGGGTGGCACACTGGGGTAAGTGTAACGAATTCCGGCTGGGGCCATCATTAAAATATGATTTATAGACATGCGAAGGCTGTGCGGCACAGTGGGACAAGGAAGGGAATAGTTAGGCCAAATATATTGTTAGAAGAGTGGAGCAAGTGTGTTGTATTCGTCTGCACTTTTGTTTGCCTCTTTTCAACACTGTTTTAAGCAGATACCTTTATTGGTATTGTTACTCTTATTATTATTTACTATAGCAAGGATGTACTGGGACCTTGTAAATCTATTGTATTCCCTTCTAGAATTATAGCTCACTGTCCTGTCTAGTTATTTGAAGGAAGTCCATAATTTTGCCTACATACTCGACCTTATCTCGTTCAGCTGCCTACCTAGCTTCATTATTATTGCAGCATCACAACATTTTAACCTCTCAAACTCCCATTTGCTCCACTGTACCCTAACCTGCTGCTTGATGGACTCAAGTGCTGCTGCTTGGCTTTTGCCTTAGTCCTTTTGGGGCTTGACTTTAAACATTCGTGTGCCCAAATCTTATGCTCAATTTTAGCTGGATTTCGTGAGGGTTGTGGCTTGTAAATTCTGTGGCTTGTGGGCCAACCGTGGGCTGTGAACTAGGAGTGGCGGGAGTTGGAGGAGTTTGCTTGCTGATGCCGTAGATACATAACTTGTGCTTATCAGTTCGTCTAATTGTTCGCTCTGGCTATGAATGCGAATGAGGCAACGTTTTAATGAGCTGATTTTCGGTTAGTGCCCTTTGTTGTTCTCCCTCCTCCTGCTGCTCGAGGTGTAATTAGCCAATAAGTTATTTAATTAAAGTTGAGATTAAGTTCTGATTATGGTACTATAAGTTATTGTAGCTTAGTTTATTAAATAAGCAATGAAAACAAATCGATCCATTTGCAACTACACAAATTGTTAAAAATATGTAAAATAAAATCAAAGCAATCTGAATGTATATAGAGATGGCAGAATAATCGATAACTAATCGATAAACGTGTGTGTGCCCTGACCCGCCAGCTGCTTCTATATTTCAATCAACATGTTTGTAAATTTATCGCAATCTCTTATCGATAAACATTTATTGCAATGAATTTATAAACACAATCGTTAACCTTTAACTAATTTGAATCTTTTTTGCTCTTTTCTTCTTTTCTGCCCCCCAAAAAAACAGGCGAATACCACTGAAGATGCTGAGGAGCCCATGATGGTGGATGACAATTCCCTGGACCAGTCTATGGCCACAGACACAGGCTTTGGTGTCCCTGATGCCTCTCGCTATGCCATGCCGTTGCACTGTCACACCTCGACAGCGTCTGTGCTGCGCAATTATCGCCACAATCCCTTGATAAGCGGCACAAGCCTGCAGCTCTCGCCGGTGTTTGCCAGCCCCAGTGGCGGCGGTGGCGATGGCGATGCCAGCTCGGTGGCCTCACTTGATGATTCTATGCCGCCTGGCCTGACAGCTTGCGATACAGATGCCTCCAGTGACAGTGGCATCGATGACAACAGCATGGTCGAGACACGTGCCACATCGCCGCAGAAGTTGCAAGAAAAGACAGTTGCACCACCACTGGAGGAGGCCACAGTGCTGCCAGCACCGCCGCCACTTGAACTGGAGGAGCCGGAGATGAAGGCCGACGAGGAGCTGGAGGAACCCATGGGCAGCAGCGGCAGCAGCAGTGTGACCAGTCGCAAGTCCTCCATCTCCTTCATGGACAGCAGCAATCCACTGCTGCGTACTCCCTACTGGATGGATCTGTGCAACGATGATTACAACATGAGCGGCGCCAACTTCGAGTTCAACGACAATCAGCTCGAAACAGTGCTTGGCTGGTCGGAGATACCCTAAGGGGACCATCCATCGCCCCCTCCGTCATGTCCCCTCTTCCCCTCCGACCCTTCACAGCTATCCCAGCAACTGCATTTTCACGTAGGCATTTTTTCTTTTTTGTCTAAAAATATCAAATGAGTAAAATCAAAGCAGAACCAAAAGATTGATTTTTGAGCCTTGCGTAAAAGTAGAAAAAACGTTAAGAAAGAAAAGAAAAGAAAGTTGAAAGATCGAAGAACAGTAGAAACCATGTCTCACACACACACAAACTCACGCATACGTACACACACACAAAACAGGAAAGGAAATAATTTTTAGCCACTTTAACTGCCTAGAACAGATGAATATATAACAGATATACGAGTATGTAATTTAGTCTTAATGTTTCTACACGAAAAAAACGAAAGAAAAAAAAAACACAAAAAAAATATATATACAAAATAATATATATCGATTTAAGTTGAGAAATTCTATAAAGAAAAACAATATAAACTTTTCATAGCTGGCTCAAGTTTAGTTTCTGGTGACGGTTGTAATCCAAACAACATTGAAACGTGAAAGCTGTGAAAGCAAAAAAAATAAAACCAACAACAACAACAAGATAAGAATTTTCAGAAATGTTCTACAATTTTCAAGAAAAAAAGAAAAAGAAAAAAAACAATTGAAATAACATAGTTTTAAGCTGAAAATGTTTTCAAATGATACCGATTAATGTAATTAATTAAGTTTCAAGAACGATTTATTGTCAATTCACACTTGTTTTATCCCACATGCATTTTAAAGCTTTTTTTCAATTTTGTTCCCACTTTGTACTACAATAATTTAATAATGATTTTGAATGTCTTTGGATCTTTGTTTCCACTTTGTCTTGATATGTTTTTTATGTACATTAGTTTTTAATTCTAGAGGACGCATCATTCACAAAGCATCGTCTGTTTAGTTAGGAGATTTCTCTTTTAAATAATACTTATACTGCATAAATATTTTCTATCCCGATATCTATGTTTGTTCGATGTTCACTTTCACATCTATGTTTTGCTATTAATATTGATCAATAAATTTTAGAATTCGTTTCATGATGCCGATAAATGAGTTTTGTTGTTATTTTGAAAAGGAAATGGAGTTGTTTTTAGATTATATGGAGATCTACGGAATGTGAGTTATTACAAGATGTCAAGTGAAAGAGAGAGCATGATAACAATCAATGGAACATCGGAAGCAAAGATGGAACATGTGATATATGGTTACACTTGGCATCCTAAGTGAACTGCACATTGTTGGACAGCAGCTCTAGCAGCTGTTCATCTGGCGCCGTCCACTTGCAGCTTGGATATTTAGCAGAGCAATAATGCGAAGAAGTTACGCGACCCGCTGCGATAGCTTCACGCAGAGAGGATTGTTCCAGCCATGACAACAGCCAGGACCAACTGGTAGCGCCGTCCAGCAACTGCTCCAACTCGCTGTCCTGTCCAGCTTGCACATTTTTATGGGCCTTGTGAATGAGGGCGCAAATCGACTTGAACAGGCAAACGGGCAGATTGATGTCCTGTTCAAGAAACCCACGTTCGATGGTGTCCAGAAAATTGGGCAGACCCGTTTCTATAGAGGATTAGTAGTACAGTTGATTCGCTAGAGGAAGCCAAGGTAAGGTTTATGTAACTCACCCACGCGCTGACCACTTGCATTGCGATAGATCAACTTGAAGTTGTCAAAGAGCTGAAGCACTCCTCCAACATTCTCGTCGAGCAGGCCACGTGATGTGGCTGGCTTCATTGTCGAATTCTTCTCGGACTTTGCCTCTGTCTCTTCCTTCTTAAAATCCGGTATGATGGTCTCCTGGCCCAGGCTGCGCAGCAAGTGACCCGCGATGGCACCGCCAGCAGCAACCAGGCCGCAGCTGAGAATGGCGGCTGAGTTGACTATGACCAGAGGCTGCAGGGACGACAGTGAAGGCTCAGCTGAAGCAGATCTTGGCACTCGATACTTACCCGAGGAGGTCCATAACGCTTGCGCTTCACAGGCACCTTGACAAACGGCAGCAGATAGTCCAATCCGATTGCAATATCCTTGTCCACCGTATCAAAGGATATGAGGCGTATGCCCTGCTGATGTTGCTTCTCCGTTTTGCCGTCCTGCTCCGGCGATCCTTCCGCTGACTCTCCCTCCTCCTCGCTGCTGGCTATTACACTGCAACTGGCCAGGATCAGCATGGAAATTGTCGTAAACAAGTGTTTCATGGTGCTTCCGCCTCGAGGTCTGTTGTCTTCTGCAGCTGCTGCCGATTTGAAGCCCAACTCGATGCGTCGCTTAACTTGGTTACGTGTCGTCGACAAATTTGTCACTCTTCGCTTGGCTACCTCTTGGCTACAATAATTTGCAGCACTTGCCGCATTTTGTGTCGCTTTGCTCTGTGTTGCTTGCTTCGCAAATGCGTGACATAACTCACCCGCCTGAGGTGTGAAGCGATTTGTGCGATTTGTTTGAGGAACAAACTCTATGTGCGCCCTTCCTTGACTGGCAGCCTCCTCGAAAGGAAGTTGACAGCCTGTCGAATGAACGGAAATTGATGAAAGGTTCTTTGGTAGAAGAAATACGAAGTGAATCGAGTACCATTTTTGTCGGTCTGCTATTGCTTCCACGAGATGTTCTTGTGTTAATATGATACATCTGCATTTATTAAATCTTATTTTTACTTTTGACAACTCAACTCTTAGAAATTGTTGAATCTGTGAGATACTATTGTACCCATACTTTGACTATGCAATTTTGATGGAATTAGTTACTGAGATTATCATTCTGTATCTTCATAATTTTGGAGAAGATTGGCAATCTTGAGATACATTTGTATATAAGATACTTTTGCATCTACCATATAACACTTTTGTATCTGTAAGATACTTTTGTGTCATAAAGATACTTTTGTATCTGTAATATACTTTATTGTCTGTAAGATACATTTGCATCTGTAAGATACTTTTGAATCTGTAAGATACTTTTGTATCTGTAAGATACTTTTTTATCTGTAAGATACATTTGCATCTGTAAGATACTTTGTATCTGTAAAATACTCTTGTATCTGTAAAATAATTTTGTATCTGTAGGATAGTTTTGTATCTGTAAGATACTTTTGTATCTGTAAGATACTTTTGTATCTGTAAGATACATTTGCATCTGTAAGATACTTTGTATCTGTAAAATACTCTTGTATCTGTAAAATAATTTTCCATCTGTAGGATAGTTTTGTATCTGTAGGATAGCGTTGTATCTGTAAGATACTTTTGTATTTGTAAGATACTTTTGTATCTGTAAGATACTTTTGCATCTGTAAGATTCTTTTGTATCTGTAAGATACTTTTTTTCTGTAAGATACATTTGCATCTGTAAGATACTTTGTATCTGTAAAATACTCTTGTATCTGTAAAATAATTTTGTATCTGTAGGATAGTTTTGTATCTGTAGGATAGCGTTGTATCTGTAAGATACTTTTGTATTTGTAAGATACTTTTGTATCTGTAAGATACTTTTGTATCTGTAAGATACTTTTGCATCTGTAAGATACTTTTGTACCCACAACGGAAAAAGACAAAACTCTCAATTTCAAATTTAAAATTTTGATAAACTAAATTTATTTTGATTTAAGCCAAATAGGAACAATAAATAAATAAATAAATAAACAACAACTACAACTACAAAGTACATAATCATTAGAAGATTTTCCCACTAAAGAGCTTCAGCATGTTCGGCCACGCCCTCTGCCAAACGCCTACTTTTGAAAACTGCGGCCATCTGCAGCTGTGATAAATCTGAAGGCAGCTGCGACTGCTGCGTGCCACATCGATGGCCTTGAAGACGGCGGTGCCATTTAGCAACGAATCTGTCCAACGGGAGCTGGGGGAGAACTCAAGTATTAATACAAGATACAAAATGGAGGGGAGGAGGGAAAAGGTCTACACCTACTTAGCCAGCACATGAAGAATTCTCGCAGAGCTGGTGAGACTCGGCTGTCGTTGCAACTGTGCCGCATTGTGTTGCAAGTACTGACAGATAGCACGCTGGGCACAGACAGAGACGTCGATGTTGTGCTCGTCCAGCTGCGATTCCAGCACCTGCGTAAGACTGCGCACTGCAGGGAGAACATAAAAATTACTTAGATCCGCATCAAAATGGACAATCCATTCGCTACTTACTGCCTCGACTGCTTTGGGGCACCTCCTCCATTGTATCCTTGCCAAGGTAGCCGCCGCCATAGCCCGCATTGAGCATCGAGGTGAAGACCATGGGCGCCAACACCAGACGCACAATAGCTGCAATGATTGCTCCGGCGGCAACAATGACTGCCGTATTCAACAGTGCTCCCGTATGCAGATTAAGCAGATTCTGCATCGCATCTCGAGCCAGCTTCATGCTGCGTCGCACGGGCACCCTGATGAAGGGTATGATGAACTCCAGCTCCACGTTGACATCGTCGCCGAGTGCATTGAAATGAAAACCACGTGCTTGCCGTCCCTCTTCCGTCTGCATCTCCTGCAACTCCTCCGCTTCCTCCTGCTCCCCTGACTCCTCTTCGACCATACGCGCGGTCTGCTGCTGACGCGGCTCGAAGTCGTGGAAACGCAGCAGCTTCATGCTCGCATTGTTGTAGTAATAATCACTGTAGCTGCCCGCCTCCACGCCACACAGTAGCAAGATGCCCATCCATGCCACAACGTTGACGATTTTGTGCCACCTGCTGTGCCGCATTTTCTTGTGCAGCTCGCTGAGCGTTTCGTTTGTCTCTGAGCGCGTTGGCGGCACACTGGGGCTATTTATAGACTACAGCGTAGTGAGTACACTGAAAAAAATTATGAGAGTTGAATTTGAAATGCAGATAAAAAGAGCAGTAAAGTGAAAACATGCGTTGGTTTGGAGAATGTTCACTAGGACTGATCATTGAAGTACAAAAGAAAGAACCAAATTTGGATTAAACATTGGCACCTTACCTATTCACAGAATTTTATCAATATTTTGTATTTTTACTGATTATTATAAATATAAATCTACGAAAAGATTATTATAAATCTACTAATATTTCGAAAAATATTTATTATTTATAATATTTATATTTATTCATTCCTCTATAAAGTAATAAAGTTCTCTTTGTCAATAAGTGATAAAAAAGTTAATAAAATATATATATATCAATACTTTATATATACATTTTCTTGCAGTGTACTTAATGCACGTGCGCTCTGTGTGAATTTCATGCCTCACGCGTTCGACATCAAGATGCGATAAAGAAATTCATTAAAAAGTCTGGCAAAAAAGTTCAGCGAGTTTGTTTCAAACTTTACAGCAACATAGAGGGAAGTGGTTCGCATTGATTGGACTGTGTGACATGCAGATTTGCAAAATGCAAGTCTTCGCAAGGCAGCTCTTAAATCCGTCCTAAGGTTATCCAAACAAATAGGAAGAGTGTCTAACGACGACAGCGCTTCATGTACAAGATCGGCGTCAACTAATTTGCGAGCCCAACAGAGCGCGACCAAAGACGGGAAAATTATTTATTTATGGCTTGGAAAAACGTTGCAGTGTGCGTAGGTGCCACAAATTGGACGTACTTATGTGTTGCACTTACTGTTCGGTTATATCATCGCTAAGGTTAGATAAACAAACAATGAGCAAAACAAACAAACAGTTGGGCAAACGCGATTGGGGCAATGGAAAAGAAGTCGCTAGGGCGAGGTTAACTGTAACCGATATGGGTATTACCACGCACCTTATAGCCTATGCTTAAGGGCATAGTAATGTTTATTTATTTATGTCCATTTACAATTACAACTTTTTATTTCATTATTGTCTTACTTCAAGTGCCTTTATAGAATCTTTTATCCACTTTTCATAACTTCGCACTCGCGTGTATAAGGTTGCCACATCAGTACCCGGACAATCATCAGTTTTATTATATGCGATGCCTTCGAGTACCATATTTCTTTTCTTAAACATGTTCATCAGTGGGCTGCCAAGCTCGGCAGTACAAGGACCCGTACCGGGTTTGACTCCACAGAATTGTGTATCTTTGTCGAGCTTAGCTTTCATACAAGCCGTTGTGTTCCAAAAGGCCACAGCTGTGTTGCGTTTTGCGATGGTATCGGTTGGAAACATTGTCGTCCACCAACCGGAGACATTCAATATTGAATCATCTAAAGGTGCTGGAATAACTGTATTACCAAAGGGCAGACAAATGGGCTTCATCTGTGGTCCAAACACAATATCTCGATTGAGTTTGAGCAGCGCTATGTCATTAATTAGTTGAGGATTCCGCATAAACTTCTCGTGCACCTTTATGCGTTCAATACGGAACAACTGATAATGTTGACAACTTTCAGTACCGTAATCGCAAGGGGTGTCGTTCGAAAAATCGCCAAGACGAACGCCGATTCTGCAGTTAAGAAAGAGACAGAGTGTTTAGTTAGAGTTGCTGACTGTTTTTATTTTCAAACTTACAAATTGCCAAGATTCCTTTGATGTCCGTTAGTAACACAGCTGCCTGACGTCAGAATGTAGCGGGAATGGATCACTGAGCCGCTACAGTGACCAAAAGCACTTTTATTGTTTGCATATACCAAACTTGCTAGCCAACTGAACTCATCAGGTGGAATGATGTAACCGCCATCTGAAAGTTCACGCGGATAGATGGGACTATAACCGCAATCACTAGGAAAGTGAAACTCCACAGTTGACTTCTTTGACTCCTTACTCTTTGCATAATCACGTCCCATATACATATTTTTACTTATCCATCTGATGTAATGACTTACGTATGTGTAATGTGTGGGAAAGAATTTGCCAATACAATTACCATCTTGAGAGAATGATGCAATGCCTACGATCGTCATTTTCCCAGTATTTAATGCTTCCATTAACGGCCCGCCAGAGTCACCTTGGCATCTGGTATTTGCAGTCCTTGGGACATTCATATTTCTAGCTCTTGAAGAAAGTAATCCTGCGCACAATTTTCTGTTATCAGGAAATTTGCAATCTGTCGTGCGCAAAAGAGTTACATTTCTAGCTCGTTTTGCCGTTGGCTCGTATGAGTTCATTTTTAAACCCCACCCAGTTACTGTCAACGGGGTATTGACACTCAGTTGCCGCTTACTGAAGGGCAAGCAAACAGGCATTAGCTTGTCTCCCAATGGTATCGATCTATCCATTCGAAGTAATGCAATGTCATTGCGTAAAGTCTGCTTGCTGTCGCGTCCATAATGCTCGTGAACTTTTATATCTGCGATTCCGAAATTCAGATATGAATTACAATTAGAAGTGCCATAATCGCAATAGGGCCACTGTGTAAAGTTTCCCAAACGTACTCCAGTTCTGTAGATTAGAAACTAATGAGATATATCTATAGATCGGTGGAGTTTAGCTTACTTACAATCCACCCAATTTTTCAATCCTTTCTCCAGTTACACACTGAGCACCTGTCAAAACATACAGCGAGTTAATCACCGATCCTGCGCAGTGTCCGAAAGTATTTAAATTTCCATATTCGAGGCTAGCCAACCAACTGTATTTGTGCGGTGGAATAATGTTGCCTTTGCCTTTTGTTTGTACTTCAGGAATTATTGTCGTCTGTCCACAAGAATGAGGGAATTTGAATTCAAAAAGTTTGCTTGAACTAAAGACTTCGACTGCTTGAATAATAAGCAATAGAAGTTTGAATCCGTTCATGATGAATTCGTTTCCAAGCCTGAAATCAACTGAATGAGATTCATGATTCATGTTACAATCAACAGCTCCGCCTTCCACATTAATTTTTCATCATGTATATAATATTAACATACATATTTATATATCAATAATACGAATAATTTACTGCGCAACATTCATTCAGTGTATATTCTTTTTATTCTTTTTCAGGTCAATTTGATATTGCGTGCGGTTATATATAAATATTACTTATAAAACAATGAACTCAGCCAGCTTCATTTAATGGGTTTTGCCGAAGAAGGCGCTCGTGCTTGTTGAGAATCTCTTATCAACAACTGGAAAATCATGGATTCTTATACCCTTGCGGAGGGTATATTAATTTTGGAATTGAACAATATGTGGTCGCACTTAACTCAGTTCCTTTATGCTTAGTGTATATTTCTGTAGAAAACTTTATGGTACCGATAGCGAAGCCTTTATGCTCCCTTAGTAAATTTCTTTTCTTAAAAGTTTTATGAACCAAACGCAACCTAATTTTCAGAGAGATCATTTTTATGTGCTGGCATAATAAGAATGTTCATTCTTACTCTAAAACTAACGCTGGCAATTCGATGTACATCGACTTGCAAGACTGAAAGTGATCGCTAAGGTCTGCTTCTGCTCGTAACATAAAATACAATCTGCCAAACACAAATTCGGTTGTCTGCAAAGTATGAAGAGTAGTAATTTTTGCAAGCTCGGGACTTTTATTACGTTCATATTTATAAAAAACTAAAATCGTTAACCATAATTTTGACTGATTCTGTTGACTAATTACGGCATAAATCTGACACTGGCATCTTCCAGTTGGGATTTCGCCGCGGCCTGCTTGAACTGCTGCTCCGTGGGAGGCTGAGCAGCGCGCAATAGACGACTTTGTTTTTCACTAAGCCTTCTATTGATTGCCAGTTTTGTGCGGGTGTTGATGCCAGCGACTTCGCCAGAGAAACCGGCCTTTTGTCGCTTAGGCTTTGGTTTTGGATCCGGGAAAGGTCGCTTCACTACCGGTGGTAACGGTGCCCCATGGAATTTTCGTACCGGCTTTTCTTTTTCCTTGTTCTTTGCCTTTGGTGGTTTGGGCTTTGCGTGCACTTCCCCCTTGCCGTATATCCAGTTGAAGGTGCCTTTGCGTTCGCCTGTGACACAACCACCGTACTGCACATAGGCGTTTGGAGGATGCGGGAACATTGTGGGCATGGCCCAGTCCTTCTCGTTATACTGCGTCTCTGCGTGCGTTGTGTGTGTGGTCTTCTTGAGGCGTTCGGGTTTCATCAGACCTGCCGGCGGTGTTACACCAAAGTCAAACTCCTCCTCACTGTCCGTCGTGTCGGAGAGCACCAGATCCTGTTCACAGTGGGTCAATTTGCGTAGCACACACTGACGCCTCACATCATCGACCAGACGCTTCTTGTCGATGTAGCTGCGGCAGTGGCACATCATCACGGGCCGATGGCATTGACATTTGCTGTAGCCCATGTTCTTGAGGCAACGCTTCATATCACGGATCTCTTTGAGCAGCGGATTCTTTATGATACGGAACTGGATGGGCTTCATATTCACGTAGGGATTGGCCGCGCGCTTCAGTGTGTCGGCATCCTTAAGGGGCCGCAATGTGATCACATACTCGTTGTTCTTCTTCTCGATGTGCAGCGTGGGCACTTGTACCATTTCTGCTGCCGTCTCTTCACCTTCGTGTGAAGGGCGCGGCTTCTGTCTAAGGTACGACATGTACTTTGAGTTGGGTATGCTGTCGACGGGGAAGTCTTTCAGAAAGTAACTCATCAACTCGCGTATGGAACGGCGTATGGCGCCGGGACGCCAGCCAGGGCGCGCGGCCAAGTAACACTGTGTCCACATCCAGCCCATGTGAGCCGGCACCTTTTCCACCTGATTGCCACAATGGAGATGGCCCGTGCAACGCTGCGACATCGGTTCCATTGGCGCGTAGAGGCGCGACTTGAAAGGCTTCGCTGGTGCCGAAGGACGCTTGCGCTTTCTGTGAACTACACCACAGGGATGGGTGGCAGGTTTGCAGGCGCCACGTCGCTTTGTGCCCTTGGCCAGTCGGCAGGCCTCTTCGCAGATTTCTTTGGCTGTCTTCGGCTTCTTTGCGTTGCCTTCAGTACCAGTGTACATGTTCCTTAGCTCTGTGAACACGGTCAGCAGATTGGAATCTTTGCCCCCACGCTTACGTGGCTTGGATTCGCATGAAGCATCTACTTTGCACTTCTTCATGCTTTGCTTAAGGGTCGTAAGGTCGCGATTCTTATCTACGTACTGACGTAGAGTGCATAAATCAGGCAATATAAGCCGGCGACCAGCTGTCAAGTCCGGGAGCTCAGGAGTTTTCTTAATCTCCTCATAGAAGTCGGTAATTATTTTCTTCGCTGTGGTTTCTTCGTTGTAATCCGTCTCCTCAAATACAGGCACCTGTTTGTAGCCGCATTGAGGACAGGCAGCGATCTGTGGCAACCAGGTCACATCCTCCTTGCAGACAGGACACTCGCGCTCCACTTTGATGCCCAACTGTTTGAGCTTTGGTGCGGACGGCTTAGGACATAAGCGATTTACGCTGCCGCTATATGGGGTGAACTGTTTGGCCGGCTTCGGCTCCGCTCCCACCTTGATGCAACCCGTTTCCTCGCATTCATAGATGTTGAACGGTCCAGCCACATCGATCAGCCTGGCGGACTGCAAAGCGAATGCATCAGTCGGGACTTAGTTAGCTCAGACCCGTACTTACCTCAGAGCCGCCCTTGGCACGTAGCGTTTTGGTTTCCGAGCTACGAGAAAGCGAGGGAGTCGAGGGAGTAACCAACCCCCTGCAAGGATCGGAAGTGCTTTCATCCTGGGAGTCTAGCACACCGCCACGACAGCCGCCCCCACACCGATCGTCATCGTTGTTATCGTCCGAGCTGCAAAGGTTTTCCGTTTTCCATTTTCCATTACTCTATTGAAACTCAGGTGCGATTTCGCTTCAGTGGATTGGCACTGAGGTGCCTACTTACTGGTCCATGTTCTGGCACATCATCTTCATGGAGAGGCGCACGGTGGCCAAGCCGACGGTGCATCCCTTGCAGAGTATCTCAACATTGGCCGTGTGGACAACCTCCTCAAAAGTGTTAACCATCCGCTGTATGATGGGCTCGGGCAGCACGTAGCAGCCTGTCCCTGAAAACGATTAGAGAGTGGAATAAGCTTGTTAAGAATGGGACGATGGGTTCTTTGCATATTTAACTTACCAATCTCCCTTTGCATATAGATCACCTTGAGTTGAATACCTTCATCGAGCTCCCTTTCAAAGCACTCCTGCAGCATGGAGAACTCTGCACTTGGCTCTGATGGAAAACAGTTAACATTGATGCGATCTGCACACATGAGAGGCTTGCAGCCCTTGCAGATGTCTGCGACAATGCTCAGCTGTTCTGGGCACTTGAACTCCTGTCCGGGCATGTTCAGTTTCATGCAGATCATCTTCGCAACAAAGCAACGGTATTTATCCTTATTTGACCTCTTTTCACCATTCTTCGTCTTGCCGCATGGATCGGCAAAAGGTTGCATGTCTGCCTTATATTGTTCCCTAGCCGCTTGCTGCTTCATGCGGAACACATCGGCACAGCAAACTTGTTCTTTCTTTTTTTTGCCATCATTATCCGGTTTATTTGCTTTGCTCGAACATTGGATGTACTCGTCCTTATCGCGACTCGGGTCGTTTGAGGCCCAACAACAATACTTGGACATGGTGATGCGATGAGTCCTTCTCTTGCGCTCGTAATCAGTGTTTTATCACAAACTCTGTTATATTCATACAATTTCAATGATTCGGGGAAAATAATAAAAAGGATTTAACTGCTATAAATTTATAAATGCTCGAGCCCAGAAGCTACCGCCCTGAAATTTCAATAGAGTCTGACCTAAATTTGCAAAACAAAAGTCTCTCGCTGAAACTCATGTTGACACAAAGATCACTGCGCTCTAGACTAGACTCTTAAAACTTTCTATATCCGCTACCCATTGGGTATTATAACTATGTGTCAATCGTATATGTATGCAACAGACTCCTTTACGAAGTACGGTTACCATATATGGTGTCAATATGTATTATTATTGCACGCAGATCAAGTTTGTTTTAGTACTCGACCATTCCCCTTAACGACGCCGCAAATTTATTAACACCGAATGCCAAGCGTAATATAAATGCAGGACAGTTGAACGTCTAAATGATTTCTGATCTGGTTACGATCGGATAATTAATATAGAAGTTATTTAAGAAATAATTTTAAGAGTTACTACTATTCAAACCACTCCCTAAAGTATGCAACTCAAAATACACTACGCTGATAAACGAATTTTTGTGGTTCTATAGCAACGAGCAAGCAACATTGGATGAGCTTAAACTAAATGTGGAACTTAAAATTGCTGAAGTATCGACAGAAATGTGTGACAGAGTCGTTCGAAATTGGGTTTAGCAGACACACCGCTGAAAAGGTGACCATGACAGCCTTATGAACGATATTGAGTTGCATTCTTTAAATGTACTTCAACATGAAATTGAATCGATACTCAAAGACGCTCTCGTTTTATTAACAAAACAAAATGATTCGCTCTTAATGAACAGCTCTTTACTTAATGGACGTCAGGTTGAAAGTATCTGGACAGCACCGTACCCTCTCCAGCTCCTGTTGTTGTTGTGGCATCAAGACATAGTCCGAGCTGCAAAGGTTTTTTGTGTTCGTTTTTCATTACTCTATTGAAACTCAGGGGCGATTCCACTTCAGAAGATTGGCACTGAGATGCTCAATTAAAGTCCAAGCCTTGGCAGAACATGCGCATCGAGAGACTCACGGTGGCAATGCCGACGGTGCATCCTTTGCAGGTTAGCTCAACGTTGGCCGTGTGGGTAGCCTCCTCAAACGTGTTCACAATTTTCTGTATGAAGGCCTCAGGCAGTGCGTAGCAGCCTTTCCCTGAAATAAATTAGAGAGTTGGAAAGGCTTGTTAAAAATGGGTCGATAACTAGGCACAGGTTACGTCGGGAAAAGCCTCTCCCTCGAATATGTAAATTTAACATTACATTTAACTTACCAATCTCCTTTTTCATATAGGTCACCTTGAGTTGAACACCCTCGTCGAGCTCTCTTTCCAAGCACTCCCTTAACATGGAGAACTGGGCACTTGGCTCTGCAGGGAAACAGTTAACATTGATGCGATTTGCGCACATGAGAGGCTTGCAGCCCTTGCAGATGGCTGCGACCATGTTCAGTTGTTCAGGGTTCTCGAAACATCGTCCGGGCATGACCACTTTCCTGCAAATCATATTCGCTAAAAAGCAACGGAATTTAGCCTTGTCCGCCTTCTTCTTTTTTTGACCCTTCTTCTTCTTGCCGCATGGATCGGGAGCAAAAGGTTCCAAGTCTGCCAAATATTGTTCCCTATCTGCTTTCTTCTGCATGCGAAACGCCGTGGAACAGCAGACTTGTGGTTTCTTTTGTTTCTTTTTCTTCTTTTTGCCTTCCTCTTCCGGCGGCGGCGGTGGCGGCTGATTCTGCCTGGTCGAACATCGCATATATTCATCCTTATCACGACTTAGGTCGTTCGAGGCCAAACATTCTTGAGTGGCCATAGTGCTGCGATCAGTCCTTCTCTTGCGATCGATTCAAAAAATTTCAATAGTTCGAGGATACTAATAAAAAGGATTTAACTGCTACAAATTTTGAAATGCACGAGCCCAGAACCTACCGCCCTGAAATTTCAATAGAGTGTGACCTAAATTGGCAAAACAAAAGTCTCTCACAGGAACTCATGTTGACACAAAGATCACTGCGCTCTATACTCTTAAAACTTGATCGTATCAAGTTCATTTCATATAATACATATGGGCTAACGGCATTGTTGAAGGCTTTTTATCCCTATCAATATATATTGTAGTATGTATAACAACATACTATGAAGGAACGAATATGAAGTACTAATTTTAGACTGCAATCTAGAAACGATAATCATATAAATAGGTTGAGAGCTATGAGTGTACAGTCCTCATAACCAAGCTACATATTAGAATTACAACCATTGCAATTAAATTAAAATTGATCTTTATTTTGTTAAAATTTTGTCATACTTATAATTTGACATAATTCTTATAATGTCTTGTCTCTTCCTGTGACCGATCCTCTCTGCATGAAAATTGATATACATTGGTTATTCATCTCTTACTTCATACTATGCCATTTGAAAGGTTATTTCATCTAATCAATCCAGTATCGTGAATAAAATGGGTATGTATATCCTGATTCGATCTGTGCCAAATTCGTTTCTGAGGCCGCACATTGTCTGATGGTTTGTCAACTACATCGCAGCCACCTTTAACACGTTTACCCTTGTTTGGTTTCTGCTTCGGTTTCTGGTTCGGTTTCTGGTTAGGTTTGTGTTCGCGTTGTTTTTGTTTTTGTTTCGGAATTGGTTTGTTGATCATCTTGGGTGGTTTGGGATCTACGTTAACCTCGCCCTTGCCCAGTATCCATTTGAATCGACCTCTGCGTTCACCAAAAACGCAACCAGCGTACTGCACATATGGATTGGGCGGATGTGGTAGTGCGGTGGGCATTGCCCAATCTCTTTCGTCGTACTGGGTGGGTGTATTCACTCGATCTGGATGACATCCTCGTTCGGGTTTAATCACACCAGCCGGCGGAGTCACCCCGAATTCAAGTTCCTTTTCGCTCTCACTATCGCTCTCACTCCCATCTTCGTAGATGAACGTGTCGCTGATGTCATTCCAACCTCGTTGCTTGGACAATCTATTCACCTCATACTCCATCACTTTTTGGTCCACGTAGGAGCGGCAAAAGCATTTGGCTACCGGCTGTTTGCACTCACAGGGTTGGAAGCCCTTCTCTCTGAGCGACCTTCTAATTTCACGCATTCCCGTCGCAATGGGATCCTTTTTGATACGGAAGACAATGGGTTTCATATTTTCAAAGGGATTGGCGGCCTTGGCCAACACATCGGGTGCCTTCAGAGGACGCAGCGTGATGATATAATCGTCTTCGTTCTTGGTGATGTATAACATGGGATGCTGGACCAGCGGCTCTTCTACAGGCTTAGGTGGATCTACTTCCAAGCCAAACAGACGGCGACGGCGACGGTTATGAATACGCGCTTGGTTAAACGTGTCCGCCGGATAGTCCTTCAGGAAGTATTCCATCAGTTGGCGTATTGGCTTCATAACGGCACCAGGCCTCCAGCACCTGTGTCGCGCCAGTTCGCTTTGTGTCCACAGCCAGCCCATGTGACAGGGTACCCGACCGGTACCGGCGGTACAGCGCATATGCGTCCCGCTTGAACCTGGAGCTCTAATGGGCTCTAGGAAGGTATAGCTGCAAATGAGAAAATATCATAAAAAGTAAACAAATACAAAGAGGTACAGTAATAATTGGCAGTAGTAGAATAAAGCAAAAGTGGTCTGGAGTTGTGTCACCTACCGCTTGGATCGTATTTTTCTGCCAAATTTCTTTTTGGTTTTCCTCAGTTTTTTGGGATACGTGTTCTTCAGTTCCTTGAGTGTCCTCTTCTTGAGGCGCTTCGCACGACGAATAATACCAAGTTTTTTCACTTCATTACATATTTTGGCAGCTTCATCTGTATTGGTTTTGACTTTGTAAGTCTTGCTTATCTCCTTGAGCACACTGACGAGCTTTCTGCGATGCTCCGATGGTGTCGGGGACTTCAGATTTTTGGCGCAGGGCCTGGAGGTGTTCAGCGGCTCTATCTTCCTGGCTTTGACCTTTAGCATCTCATCTGACAGCTGCTTTAACTGACATTTCGTGCAGATTCTAGTCTTGTTACACGTACATTCCTTCGTAGGTTCACCAAACCGCTCTGTGTGGGTCCTGGCTTGGTCATCATCTGCCTTCTCGTTCTTCTTGCTGTCCAGAAAGTGTTTGCGCAGCACTCCGGCCGCAGTTGCCTTCTCATCAAAGGGTTCTTCACTGGGCACATCCAGGTCCACGTGTACGTAGCCGCAATAAGGGCAGGCGGCCAGCTTGGGTAACCACGTGATGTTCGCGTGGCAGAAGTGACAACGAAGCGGCGGCTTGTACTTAATGGCCGTCAGGTTTGGCGTCGAAGTATCTGGACAACAGCGCAACCTGTCCAGCTCCCTTCGTTGATGTGGCATCAGCACTTCCGATACACTGCTCTTTGGCTTTGTCTTGTAGCACTTGCAGCGTTGTCCTTTACTATGTGATGACGGCGGCGTTGGCACCTTCTCGCGATCTACTTCCAGTTCGTCTAACAACCTTTTGAGTAGCTTACGCTCGCGCTCCTTGGTATCATCCAGACCCGGAGGCGGCCGCACTCCCTTCACTATGCAGCCACAGTCTTTTTCTTGTGCATCATCCGGATGGGGCTTGTAAGGGTAATTGAAGGGCTTCTCGACACCCGGCGGCATGAGCCGTGCATCAGTAAGGCCGGTTGTTGTCGCACACGTACGCGAACGACCCATAGTGAACATCATATCACCCGCGGCGACCCTATCCAATGGTCGACATATGTCATAACAGCCGACGGTGAAATGAGTCGTACTGCGGGGCAGACAAGGGTTAAACGTTGAAGAGTTAAATGTTGAATTGGCGACTTACTCCAAATCAGGATCGATGGACTTAAATGCAACTTTGATTGTCACGAAGCCCAAACCTCTTTTATTATATACTAGTCTGATTGTCAAATCCTCACTGACATCGCAAGCTTTCTCGGCCATCGCTATAAGGTTTTGTGGTCCCATTACCGCAGCGCCTGCTCCCATAAATTTTCCCTTTTCCTTGAAGGCCACACAGACACCATTGGAACTTAGTGAGCTAATCAGATCACACGGCGTAACGTGCAGCTCGCCCAGCGGTGTCTCTCCAAATTCGTGTGTATAAAGCCGATCATCAGTCAATTCTATAAACTCGTTTAACAACCGTACACTGAAGGTTCGATCTGCGGGATCCTCCATACTTTTTAGAGTCGTATGCGTCAAGATGACATCGTAGACATACGTTTGCTTTGGAGGATCCTCCATACCTGTTTAATAAATATAATCTCAAACTCAAATTCGATTCTACAAATATTGAATTTTTTAATTTTAGTGCTTTGTCAATTAACGACACCTCTAAAATGAATTTATACTGAAATGGGGCAAATTTGTGATTGACTTCCTTAACATAAACGAATCTAAAAGGCTGCTTAGTTTGTGAACTTTATGCATCTGACAGTATTTTTTAATCACATTAAGGAACAAGAATTGATGGTGAGGATAGTACATCCGACATTATAGAACATATACGACAATCTATATTTTCATAATAACGTAAAATTTATTTAGTTCCGTTGGAATTAATATTACACGACTTTACTTCTTTCTGCTCTTGTGTCATTGGGTGTCGCCATCTTGCACTTACATTCCCTACAAACTAAACTCAGCATTTAGGGATCTATAGCCAGTTCGGTAAGCAAGCTTTTGAGAAGCTCACGTTCATGCTCTTTGCTATCGTCGAGATCCGGCGGTTGCTGGACTCCCTTCAGTACGCAAGCACAGCCATCTTCGCCATCCGGATAGGGCTTGTAAGGAAAAGTGGTGGTGAAGGGTGCTCCGGTAGCCGGCGACATTAGCCGCTCATCCTTAATGGCGGTTGTTGTCGCACAAGTACGCGAGCGACCCAGAGTAAACATCATGTCACCCATAGTAACTCTTTCCAGTGGTCGGCATATGTCATAACAGCCGACAATGTAGTGGGTCATGCTAAGGGGAAAATAAGAAGTAAACGTCAAACGTAAAGTTATGTACAAAATCTGTTACTTACTCCAGATCAGGATCAGTGGACTTGAATAGAACTTTGATTGTCACTTTGTCGACCTTTCTGCCATTTAATATAAGTTGGATCTCCATCTGCGCGACGATTTCGAAAGTCTTATCTGCCATAGCCATAAGATTGTGAGACTCCATTCTTGCACGGCCCGAGCCCTTTAACTTGGACCCCTCGCTGACGGATAAACAGATACCACTGAAACTGAGTTTATTAATCAGATCACATGGAGTGAGATCGAACTCGCCCAGAGGTATTTTTGGAAATTTATCTTGGTAATGCCGGTCTACCGGCAGATCTATAAACTCGTTGAACAAGCGTACTCTGTATTTTCTAGCTGAGAGTTCCGCTGGCATATCAAAGGTCGTCTTCACCATGATGATATCGTAGAGAAATTTTTGTTTTGCAGGCTCCACCATTATTGCCAGTAAATATAATTTCAATCTTTATGTATTTTGGTTATCAGATTTGTTGAAATTTTAATATTCTATAAATTTAAATCACTAAAATGGAGCCTAATGGAATCTCTAAAATGAATTTATACTAAAGGTAGACAAGTTTTTGATATACTTCGTGTACATAAATAAATCCAAAAGGTTGCTTAACTTATAACTGTTAAACTATTTTATTGTAATATTTTAGATAGTGATAAAAGCCGAATTCCAAGCGTAATTTTAATGTAGGGCAGCTCATTTTTGGTAAACACAATAATTACCAACCCGCAAATGATTTCCTGAAATTTGGTTGCGATCGGATAATTAATATAAATGTTATTTAAGAAATAATTAATATGCACTGATTTCGAAGCCGCTTCCTCAAAGTATGCAACACGAAATACGCAAAAGAAGTTATATTTTCTTATGAAATCGTTTCGGTCAGTTGGGTATCGGGTATATCACAGTCGGACGACTGTAGCTCTCCTACTAGTTCAAATCAAATACTGTTTTTAAAAGTCTTAATTAACTCGAATCCAAAAACGATTCCATCTTTTAATTCCCAGGAAAACCAATGATTTTAAGAAACCTTAATAAATATAATTGCAAGAATTAATTACCAGCAGCTTGCACTGATTATGTTATGACGAAATATGCTTAAGTATTTTTTTTGTGATTAATCAAATAATATAAACTATCAGCATAATGGGAATTTCCTAATGTTAACTAGTCAGCGACACGAACATAAAATCTGAATGGTTTATAAGCAGCAGCTTGTAAATCTCAGAGTTCAGTGTGCTTTTGGAGTCCATGGAGATCACAATGAGTAGCATTATACTGAGTATTCTTTTATTGCAAACACTATCCTCATACGTCGATAGTGCCAGTGTGAATCATCAGCATTGCGGCTTTACACCCAAGCATCCTCCTAAAGGATATGTCACCGCTCCGGACGAATACAGTTGGACGGCCAGGCTGGTATACGGTAACAATGATTCATTGAGTGAGTGTGCTGGATCGGTGATAAGCCCATGGTATGTGCTGACAGCTGCCCATTGTGTGACGGAGATTAAGGTTAAAGACGGATTGTAAGTGAGCAGAACTATTCAAATTATAAAAGGTATCTGATTTTTGTTTTTAAACTAAAGAACTGTGCGCTTAGTGGACTTTAAAAGGAAGGCCATCTGCGATTTTGATTCACCAGACTGTCAAAATCATCAGGACTTTGGAATTTCTAAAATTATACCTCATCCAAACTACTCGCCATACAACAATGACATCGCGCTGATTCGACTGAATCAAAGTATTACATTTACAGACAAGTTGATACCAATTTGTCTGCCTTTTGAATACCCGGAACCTACTGAGAACACTACTCTGACAAGTTCTGGTTGGAGTAATTCATTAGTTGCATTCCGTCGAAAGCGAACTAGGACTGTTTTGCTCTTGACTGAGAAATCTTGTATGGAAGATTACCAGAACACTTTTTGCGCATCAAATACCAAAGGAGAAGGTCCGTGCCAAGGGGATAAGGGTCGCCCGTTGATGTATGAGTATAAACCTGGTCGAATGATTCTCGAGGGCATTTCTTCATTTTCGAGTGGGCAATGCAACCAACGACATTACGTATCGTATTTCATTCGTGTTCGCAGCTTCCAGAACTGGATACAGAGTACTATGCAAATGAATTAAACCAATTGTTATCAAATGTTCTACTATATGAACATATGCTTATACACAAATATACATATACTTTGCCTGTATAACAATTAAGAAACAAATTAAAGCACATTAATCGAAAAGCAAAGCTGTAGTTGTTTGATAAGCCTCTTTCTACATTAGATCTTAATTTCCTAGTAACAATAATTGTGAAATATAAATGCAGGTTATGGGTTCTGCAATAAGATTTCACAGAGCTCAAAAATACTGTTGATTTTAATTGTAATTAACATTTTGCTATTAAAATATAAAGTTTAAAATTTAATATGTAGAAAAGTCTCTTCTCTTACTTCTTTAGGATATTTGTTTGCAATTTAGACTTTCAAAATATTCACTCCAAAAAAAAATACCAGTTCAAAGTTCCAAAATAAAAACCGCATAGTCTACACCACAACTTTATCTCTCCCACAGAGTACACCGTAACCTTATCTTTATATTTTTTATAACATTTATTTTGAGGTCTTAACGTCCGAGTTATAAGTTATGCTAGTGCGAGTGATTCAAAAGGAAAACTCTATGATAATCTGCAATCTCCACACTGCGGACAAGTTAATCATCATAGGGAAAGTGAAATAAATTATGAAAATCTTTAAAAAACAGCATTTTCTTTAAAACAGAGAATTTCGAATTACACTCGATTACTACAGATCGATATAGAACAATTTGCATAATGCATTATGAGTGTACATGTGTGTTTGTGCGTAATGCAATAAAATTCCTAACCGGGTAACAAGATGGTTTTTGTCTTCTTTGGGCAGTTATGGAGCTGCGCAATCGTTTGACGGAACGATTTACTTGCGGGCGTTGATAATGTCCACGAACTCTGGCTTCAGGGAGGCACCGCCGACGAGGAAACCATCGATGTCGGGCTTCTTGGCCAGCTCCTTGGCATTGGCAGCGGTCACAGAGCCGCCGTACTGGATGCGCAGAGATTCGGATACTTCCTTTGAGATGTTTTCGGTCAGCCACTTCCTGAGGAAGGCGTGCACCTCTTGAGCCTGCGACAGGGTGAGAAAAGAGAGATAACACCTCACTAACTAGACAGATGTAGTATGGGGTTACTAACCTGTTCGGGGGTGGCGGTTTTGCCAGTACCGATGGCCCAGACGGGCTCGTAGGCGACAACAACGTTGGTCCAGTCGCGGATCTTGTTGGCATAGGCGCACATCTGGCGAGCAACCACTTCGTTGGTATTGCCAGCCTCGCGCTCCTGCAGGGTCTCACCAATGCAGGCAATGACCTTGAGGCCAGCGGCCAGGGCATGCTCGGCCTTCTCAGCGATCAGTTCATCGGACTCCTTGAAGATGGCACGACGCTCCGAATGGCCCAAGATGACCCAATCGACGTTGATGTCCTTCAACATGGCGGGCGAAATCTCGCCAGTGAAGGCACCCTTGGCCTCCTTGTAGGCGTTCTGTCCGGCAACGCCGATGCTGCAGGGCAGCAGGTTGCGGGCGTACATCAGAAAGATGGCCGGGCAGCCGATGACCACCTCGGTGTTGGGGTCCAGCTCAGCATCGGTCAGAGTCTTGCAGATCTCAGCAATGGACTTCTGGTCACCATTCATCTTCCAGTTTCCACCCACACAGAATTTACGGCCAGCCATTTTGCACCCGGAGTCTGAGAAATTCGCGTAATACTGCAATGTGGTAATGAAATTCTATTAAAATGTTTGCCGAAAGTTCGCCGAAATTTAGATTAAGTAATTCCAAAGTTTAGACTGATAAGGCCCGGCACTAGAATCCTTATATTTTCCATATATTCTATTATAATTTCACTTTTACTTTTATCTATGCGGCTAAAGTTGCAGAAAACACACCTACCTCGAATGTAATCAACTGATGTACTAACTAACCTTCTTCTGACCTTCATAGGTCTTCCATTGGCTCTCGAAAAGCTTTGGAAAAACAGCTGTGAATTTGCCCAGCAGACTTTGCGGCATTAAGCTTTTAAGCGCATCCAGCGTCAGATATATCACACTAAGGTTGTTGTCCATGCTATCGCCCGCCTCCGGTCGATGCGCTGGCTCAGGCATCCGCATTCCTTCCCTAGTAATCATCATCGTGGGTCGATGATCATTTCGGTGATAATTCCGACTCTGGCTAATAGTACACAACACAATCTGGTTTCCTGAAATCATTTTACTACTACTTAAGTAGTTCTTGACAATTGTGTACGTGCCCATACACATTTTACGTTTAATTTCGGTATAATTTCCATTTCAAACTGATCCATCCAAGCTTGCTAGGCACTTGCAAAATAAATTTCAAAGTTTCTTAGCCGAGTTTCAGTCTCTATAGCAAAGACATAACCCCAGAATGCAAAGCTTTAAGCTAGCGCAAGCTGCTTGGCTTGCAACAGCTGTTGGTGCGATAGTTCCAGAGCTTTCTATGCCTTCCAGGCGATATGTCTTAAAAAATACCAAATTCATAAAGCATGTGCTCATTTTAAATTACTTCAGTATTTTTTCACGCTCAATTTGAATGCTAAATTTAAAATAAAATAACCTTAGCATATTTTTAGATGTTCATATTCTTGTTGATTAAAAAAATATTTATTTTACTCAGGAAAATTAATCAGCTTTATAAGTGTTCTTGAAATCATATTAAATAAAATAAAATGATTCATGTATTTGTTTTATTTTAATATATTTTATACCTAATGAAGAAAGCGCCTTATCAAGTATAGCCACAGGTCAGTCTTCCATTTATGGTTTTTTGTTTATTTTGAAAATAAGATCAGAAATTATTTGACATATAGACAACTTTTGATAACGTTTGCTTTGTTGCTAACAATTTTCAATTCTTACGTGTTTCACTCTCTATCCAAGGCAGGAATCTACGCACACTAGTAAAATACGATGGATAAAATTCACCGAAACAGTCTCCCCTTCGATGAGATACAATTCCCTCTAGTACCATTCGACCAGGTTCAAACTCATACATCAACGGGCTGCCAGAATCACCTTCACACGGAGGCGTTGGCTTGTCCGAAACTTCTCCAATTTCTGTCTTTCTATCGTTTCCTTCGCAGATAGTGTTCTCGTCATCTTCCATACAAAGTTCCCAAAGCAAAACAGTCTTAGCTCGTTTCACAAACTTTGTGTTATTCTTAGCCCAACCGGAAATGGTCAGAGGAATGTCATCAGACAGTTCAGGGGTATTGGAAGGCAGGCAAATCGGTCTCAAATTATCCGTGAAGTTAATTTTTCGATTCAGTCGCAGCAGCGCAATGTTATTGTGGAATGAACAGTAATCTGGATGTGTCACATTCTTTGAAATATCAAAGTACGTATATGATTCGCAGTTAGGTGATCCGTCTTCGCAGTTAAACCATTTTCCTAAGCGCACTTCTTTTCTTCAGATTGAGAATATATATATAGTCAAGCAACTTTTAAAATGTGTCTAGTTGAGCTTACTTACAGTCCACCATGTCGATCAGGCAGTTCTCCAATCACACAATGGGCAGCTGTCAGCACATACCATGGGCTTATCACTGATCCACTGCAAACACCCAATGAATCTTTGTTTTTGTATTCAAGGCTAACCATCCAAGTGTATTCATCATTGTGACAGCCATAGCCGGCTGATGGAATTTTGGGCGTACTCCCACAGCCAAATGTGACGCTTTCTACAGTTGCTGATAGCGCTTTCAGTAAAATAACACTCAGTATAATTTTACTCATTGTGATCCCACTGAAATCTCAAAGCAGACTAAGCTTTGAGCTCTGCAATCAATGGGTAATAAGTCATAGAAATTGCGTATTAGTACCGTTTTTAAACAAAGATTCATCAATATTAGGAAATTCCCATATATTTTGTATAGTTTTGTATTTTAATTGTCATTAAAAAACAATTAAAATTTGAATCATAACATTGACTGCAGAGATTAGATTATGTTAAGACTGGAAATTGATCTGTAGGTCGGTTAAAAATAACAATTCCATCCGAAATAAATAGAGAGAGAACATATTTATTTAATTCTCAACAGAGATTGTTTTATATATAAGCAGAAATATGCTCTAATTTAAATACAACTGCCTTACTATACAATCGATCTTAGTTTAAAGAATATTTCCAACATAGAACATGGCAGTTTGTGTGTCGATTATCTGATCGAGTTTCTGGACTGTAACTGTCCAATTTTCAGAGGATCTTTACGTAATGCAAGTGGCTCAGTAGTTAAGCCAGGAAGATAAATTTCAATATTTACCACAACTCATCGATCTTAGGATAAAGAACATTGCAAACAGGCTGTGCAGGTTGAGTGTCAATTGTCTGCTCGGGTATCTGCTGACGAGGTATTACAATTGTCTGATCGGGTATCTGCTTGTGATGTATTATATTGGTACTAACAGGATTTTCCAGGGTCCGCCTACAAATAACAAAGTATGCGCCCACGAAGGTCCACGGCACGCAAACTCCAAGCCACAAGGCTAGCAGGGCAATCAGAGTACTGATCGGCACGGTAGCGGAGCTGGCCAACAGCATATCATTTATTAGAAAGAACAGCAAGAAGATGATTCCAGGGCACACAATCGAAGCAAGTATAACTTTACTCTTCCATTCCTGAACACCGAAACTCTTATTGACTCCTCCCAAGACAAATCCAACTGGTGTCAGCAGGCATACGAACAACCCCACGGAACAGATTATCAATACGCCAGAACTCTCGCGTACCAAGAAGGCAAAACAGGCAAAGGCCAAGGTAACCATTGAAATGACCACAAGAAAAACGGACAGCAGCATTCCATTTCTTGGGGGCTTTAGATTATCTCTATTTACCACCTCGTTTTGATTGTATCTGGCAATATCTTTATGCAGCGAACGCAGCATTATCAGGGTTACCATTCCACTCAAGAACAACACAATTACGACAGCAACGAGAATGAAGAACCATTGGATTTCTATTTGTGGAATAGGTTTTGTAGTATGCTCCCAAAGCCAGAAGGGTGTCTCAGGTGTAAAGTCGATATTTTGACTGTTCGGATTGGAGCTATCGACGCATGCTGACACCACTTGCAGTAATATAAAACTTATTATAATCTTAAACATTGTGATCGCAATGAATTCGCCAAGTAGACTGAGCTCTGCAATCTACAAGCACCTCGGAGAGACCGAGAATTATCAATTTGTGTCGTGTGTACTAAGTACATTAATTCTAATACTTATATATTTTAGGAAGATCCCGAATGCTTGATGGTTTCTATTTGTTCTGTCATTAAAAGTAGAAGATTATGTTATATTTATATATATTTACTTTATATGCACACTTTATATGTACGAACATATACAAATTATTCCTTGACTTGAATATACAGATAACGGATGCAGTATATTCAAATAAATCAAATTTAAAAAGTCGAGACTGCTTGAAATAAGATGCATTTCATTCCAAAATGAAAAGGTATAAATCGATTGTGATGCCGTTCAAGAACATATAAGTATTATATGTATTCTACATATAAGTATTATACGAGTATGTATATTATTTTTATATATACTAAGGATATACAGTTGTTATACAGCTGAAAAATTAGAACGGAAAGGCTGTCGGCGGTGCAATGGTTAATTCAAATAAAATAACTTTCAGTCAGTTTGGTATTTTATTTAATAGATTTTATTTAATTTTCAACTATACATTTAATATACACATGTACATTTTGGTTTTCACAGACGTTCCAAGTATACTTTCGATAAATACACATGCAAATGTTGGTTAAACTGTTTTATATAGTATAACACCAAAAATTCTAAGCAATTCTCCTTGCGGGAAAGTACGAGTATGCACAAATACAGTAAATACAGTATGTTATATGTATATACCTAAATTGACTTTAAGTTTAACATTAGACATTAGTTTGAATCATTAACTATATGAAGGCTTAGACCACATGAAAAATAAATGCGAATAATTCATCGAGTCAACTGGAAATACTTTTGTGATCTTGGAATCTATCTTGAGTTATCTACGTGATCAAAATCGAAAGGATCTGTCATCTCCTTATTAACCAAATGATCTCTTTATGATGGACATGTTTGTAATGAATGTTTACTGTAATGAACTTTATAATATTTGTGAAACTTACAAGTCCCATGAACTGATTCTGATGATCTTTAAGATTTAAATGATCTTAATGTGAACTAAGTGATCTCTTTATGTACTATACTCTCTTTCTGATCTATGATCTCCACTTCTTCCGCATCGAGTTTCCAGTTGATCTATTTTACTCGTATTAACTTAAAATAAAAGCTTTGACTTGCGAGTATTTTCCTAGAGTTTTCCTGCCGCATTAGGAGGACGAGAAGGGGAAGAGGGAGAAGGTGGAAGGTGCAACTCTTCCACGACCTGCGGTCAACTCGCATCGCTGGCTGCGACTAGAGACGACGTGGAAGAGCCAGAAAATGAGGTCAGTGGGCCTACGGTCAGTCGGGAGGGTGTAACCGTAACTGGTGGAGGCGCAGGTGGAGCAGGCGGCGGTGCAGGAGGTAGAGTCACAATGGACTCACTCGTTGTTGCTACGCCTGTTGCATGCGGCTGGAAGAGGTTGAAGAGATTGGAATGCTGCATGAAATTGCCCACCGTCTTGAGGGGACTGAAGAAGTGCTCATGTGGCACAGAGTGTCTGTTGTTGCTGCTGGGACTGTTCCGCTGCGGGTCGGTGGGAATGATGGTGATGGCGGTTGGCTCCACGGCACTGGTCAACTTCTGTTCGCTGCTGCAGGAACAGGAGCAGGAGCGGCTCTTCTTGCGTGAGTTACGTGTCAGTGCCGCCGACTTGCGGTACTTGGGCTTGTGCCCCACAGGGGACACGGGATTCGCAGAGCCATCGATGACATAGACAGTGCCGGATGCGGGTGTGGGGGCGGGTGAACCAGGCAGAGGCAGGCAGTGATCGCTGCTGGAGTTAACGCCGAGCAGCTTGGAGCGCAGCTGCTGCGGCAACGAGCCATTGCTGGGCGAGGTGTGCGTCGAGCAGGGCCTCAGTTCACGCTCCCGCTGCAGTTCCTGCTCCGCCTGCTCTCGCTCTGCAGGCAGCACCTGCTGCTGGCTATAGTAGTCAGTGTCGTCGGAGCGCAGCTTCTGCCGCATGACGCAAGCCAAAGATCTGCGCAGCTCCACAGGATCGACGCCTTGAAAGTTGTTGCTCGGCGGTGGCGGCGGCGGCCCAAACACATCCTCCTCCAGATCGTCGGGCAGACTGATGCCATCCTCGGGTCCCGTCGAGTAGTTCTGGTTGTCGTAGGAGTAAACACTGTCGCCGCGCTCCGAGTGAGTTGCTGCCGCTGGCTGTGCCGTTGCCGGCGCCGAGACTGAGACGCTGCTGTCGTGATCGCTCTCCGGCTTGGTGACAGGAAACTCATAGCTAATCTCACCCAGCTCGGCGCCACTCGATGCCTCCACAATGTTCCACATGTCCCGCTCGATGTCCGTTGTGACAGCGACGGCGGCGGCCACAGTCTGATTGATGTTGTTCACGCAGGGACTGAGCACGCCGCACTTGGGCAGCAGCTGTGAGTTCTTCAGCGCCTCCTGTTGCTGGCGCAGCCAAATGGGCGAATCTGTGGAGGAGGGGGGAGGGGCACAATAAGTATACTATGGAACTAGCAGCGAAAGCAGACGACGCGCACTCACACTCACCCACATAGAGGCGCGGCTGCGTGGAATTGCGCATATTGGAGTCCATTGACTGAAGGCGATGCTGGCTGGCCAGCGAGAAGCGATGGATGGCATCTGCCTGCTGATCGATATCGACGCCCATCAGCTTCAGCATTAGGTTCTTCAGGGCGAGCCGGAAGTCCTTCAGATGGTAGGCATAGAGAACGGGGTTCACAGCCGAGTTGAGGTGCGAGAGGATGATGCAGAAGAGCGTCACCTTGGGATGCACATAGCAGTCTTGGCAGAAGGCCTTGATGCAGTTGATCGTATACAGCGGTATCCAGCAGATCATGAAGAACAGCACAATGATCGATAGATTCTGTGTGGCCTTCACGTCGCGCTTCCTGGCTGCGCCCAGCACACGCAGCATGGTGCCAGTGTGGCCACCGCGGCCCGGCGTGACCACCTGCATTTGGGCCGTAGACGAACGTCGACTGAGATCCGAGGCAGGATTCATGGTCACAATCTGGCGAACCTTAAGCGAGACGGAAGATTATGAGTGAGGTTCGCTTGGAGCTTGGCGAGATACGCACCTGTTTGATGATCACGCGATAGATGTGCGTGTAGAAGGCCAACATGAGCAGCGCCGGCGTGATGATTGTGGCGAAATAGAGAAAGACCAGATAGTTGTAGTCCATCACCTCGACGAAGAAGCACTCCTGATGCTCCGACTCGGCTGCATGCCAACCGAACAGCGGCAGGAAGCCCACAATGGCCCCGGCGACCCAACACACTGAGATGATGACTGCAAAGAGGGAATGCAAACACAATCGATGGATTAGCCAAGAGGGGCGAGTCAAGTAGAAGCCCCACACTTGCTGACGTCACTGGCTAACGGCGTGACCTACACCGGGCATCCAGTGTCCCCCTCTTCCACTCCATCTCTACCCTTTGCCCCTTTGCTAATGAGAATGAAACAAATGTGCTGCAATGATATTGTTTGGCTTTGCCTGGTGAAGCGTTCCTTTGGGTCTGCTCCCCTCTACTCCTGCCAGGACATTGAACCACATGCAGCAGCAGCAGCAGCAGCCAAATGACGCACACACCATCAAACTGGGCACCGAAATCACTTAAGCCCAGTCAGAGTTCTCTTTTATGACCGTCTACCACCTTCCCGTAACAGAAATGTTCTTCCAGCCCCTTTTTTAATTGCTCTTCTAACTTTTTTTCCTTCCTTCTGCGGCTGTTGGGCAAACTTTGCTCTTAAGGCAGGTGAACGAGCCTTACACTGTGCCAAAATTCATAAAACTGCCTTTTCTAGATGACAATTTCATTAATTTCCCTTTTATTGAATGTACAATGAATATTGTAATTTATTATATTTCTGTTTTATCTGTCATTACCAATTTAATTGTGAATTTTTACTGTGTATCCAGTCGCCTTATCTGCCCACTGTACTCTGTGTTTATCACTTAGGCTTTTTGTCAAATCATTCAGTTAGATTTATAAGCCTAATGTGTAGGGTACCAGACAACTGAATTTCCTGCATGGTCAGTCTAATTTGCTGTCATTGGTAGACCATATATTACAGTTTTATTATTTGTGGTTCTCTCTTTGGGAAGTAGACATAAACTTATCAAAATTTGTAGGCAAGGTCTGTGATTTATTTCGATATATGTTTATAATGTTTAATAATACAATTTATATGTATAATATATACTTTTATTATATGTTGTTTCCCTTCTTTTAACCTTCCTTTTATTATATTTCTTATTATATTTTTATTGACTAAAGTTTGTTATTTAATTTCATGAAACTCTTCTTCCTCTGCCTGTAATCCCTTTTCAATCAAACTTTTCTATATATTATATTAATCTCTTAGCAACCCTTTCTTTTCAGCTGCCCCTCTACCTACACTTCCCCTAACATTCAGTAAGTCAAACACAATATGCAACTAGTTCCTTTAGTTGCTCATTAGCTGCGCTTTGTTGCACACTTCTTGCCACACTTGTTGCACTATAAAAGTTGCCTCAAAGCCTGCAATAATGAATAAAGTCCCCTTTCTCTTTCCTCCCTTCCCCCCTCACACTTACCAATTGCCGTGCGGGTGCGCACATTGCGGGAATAGGCCATGGGATAGAGAATGGCCCAATATCGATCCACGGACACAGCAACCAGACAGAAAATGGAGATGGTGCAGAGCACCACCAGCAGCGAGACGGTGAAGAGGCAGGCATGCAGATTCTTGGGCAATCCGATCGAGGCGAGCACAGCAAAGGGCACGCCCAACGAGCCGACAAGGAAGTCAGCCATGGCCAGGGATACAATGTAGTAATTGGTGCGTCTGCGTAGCTTTCTCTCGCGTCGGAACACAATGATGACCATCAGGTTGCCAATGATGCTGACAATGGCAACGAGAATCTCGAACACGGTATACGGAATGTTCAGTTCGAGATCTGCATGTGTCTGCGTCGAGTTCCCAGTCGACACGTTCGCCTTTGTCTCCTTGACATTTGTGAAAGGATTAATTTGATATTCAACAGAAAAGTAACGAAATTCCGACATTTTGAGGCTGCAAAATTATTCAATTGACTCTTTTTGATTTTGTATTTTCTTTTTTTTTGAGGTTTTTGAAGTTTTTTCTACTTCTTCTCTTCTTTTTCTTGCACTGACTCGTTTCAATTAAGTTATGCGGCGAAGCGGGAATTCCATTTTAATTGACTCAATAAACAAGCACAAATAACACATGTTGTTTTTGCTGTTGCTGTTACTGTTGCTGTGTTTGTTGTTGCAGTTGCACGTTGCGTATACGCCATGTTCACCCGTGTGCGGCCGTTGTCGTGCTCTCGCACTGCTCACACACATACGCAGGCCATGCTCGTGTAGCTGTTGGAAAAACAAGGCGAGAAAAATTAATCATTGTGCGGCACGTTTACTCACACACACAAACACACACACACACACTGGCACACACTCACGCGTAATTGTAGCAATTTTTTAGTGCAATAAATTGATAAATATTTGCCAAAAATATGTCGATAAGGCTGCGCGTCTAAAAATACACAACAACAATTTAGCCATTGGCGCTATCTTTACCGTTAGCTGATAGAACAAGCCTCGGGCGAAAATCAATCGACACACACATACACAGACACACAGATAGACACACGACTACTGTGCCAGCAGCTGGAGCAGGATGTGGCTTGTTTACCACAAGTTGAACGCACAACAAATGGCTGCGAAGCATGTGGCAAGTTGCCAAGGCAAGAAACTGAGTGCAGCTTATCAGAGGGCAACTGCACTCGAGGGAAGGGGGTGGGAAAGAGGGACATGGCATGCATCAAAGTGTGACAAGCTGCGATGTTTTGTCCATTTAATTGTTTCGACGCTGGCAAGTGAAAATTGCCCCTTTGGCTCGGAACACTTCATCATTTTACCACGATACCATAAGCGATCATTTCGGTCTGGTCTAAAGTCAATGGAGGTTGCCCTCCCTCGAGGACAACGCGTGCTGCTGCTGGTGCTACTGCTGTTGCTGGCGTTGCGTGTAATTGGACAACATTTTTGCCCCGAAGTCGTTTTGCGTAATTGGCTTTTGGCTAATTAATTCACATAGAACAGGGCAACAGTTGGCAGCAGCAGACACAGAGACAGACAGACAGAACAGACAAGGAGACAAGAAGACAAAGAGACAGAGAGAGAGAGCAATTCGATTTAGTGCGATTGTAAAGTGGCTCTGGCTAGGCCAATTGACTGTGCCGTGCCAGGCAACTGCCTGAACCTTTGTCTGTATTGATTTCATTAATTTGGTTAATATAATTAACGCCTTGGCGTCGTTGCGCTTATTTGCACTTTAATAAATTTGCGTGCGATTCATTTCGAAGAGTTTTCGATTTTCAATATGCTGCGGTTCAATGCACGCACAGACGTGTTTCAAATCGTTTGATATGCAATATGAAACGCGCCCAGTGACTGACAAGCATAATTAAAATAGTCGCCTAGGACACAAGGCAATCACACAAAGCACACTCACACACACACTCACAGACCACCTGCCACAATTGCGAGTGTGATTGTGCTACGTGAGTGGCAAATCAATTTCGTCTGTCGGCCCCGGGCAATCGTCTTCATCTTCTATGTAACTGACTGGGGCGCGTATGCGTAACTTGTCACATACATAACTCATACGCCCCGTGCTGCAAGAAAACTTTTTGCCATTTTTCTCAAGGCTGGCACATGTTCTTTGAGTTTTTCAAGTGCAAATGCTGTTAAATGCTGCTTGGATGTAGAACTGGAAGAACCTGAAGAACATTGCCTGGAGAACTATGTAAAAAATGATTTGATCTATTTCATAATACATAAGAACAAGAAGGAGAGCAGCTTATCAGACTTTGCCACAGCTGAGTTTTGCGATTAATGTTCGTTTATTTATTTAGGTGTCTCACAAATTGTTGATAGCTTTTGAAACTCTGAGTGCCACTGCGAATTAAGCCCTATCCAGTGCTGGAAGCTGCGAACATTAGTGAAATAATGTGGCGTATCCTTACTAGAGCAGTCCCCGAATCGATAAGATAAAATGCCCTCTAGCGCCATGCGATCAGCTTCAAACTCATACATCAATGGGCTGCCACTATTGCCTTGGCATACACCTCCTCCACTTGTGTTTCCAGCGCAGATAGTCTTATCTGCTTGCTCAACGCAAATGTCTTGCTTCAGAATTTGAACAGTTTGAGTGCTTCTCACACGTTTGTCATCGTTGCCACCTGACAATTTCCCCCAACCAGAAATGTTGAATGAAGGATTGTCAGGCAGTCCCGCAGTATAGAAAGTCAAGCAAATTGGCTTCAACTTCTCCGTAAATATAATACTTCGATTGAGGCGCAGAAGCGCAATGTTATTTTGGGGAACATCGTCGATAACCTTGTAGTCCTCATGCACTATCACCCTCAAAATGCCAAAATGCTGATAATGTTCACAGTCATCTGAGCCATAATCGCAGACTGGATTCTGACAGAAGTCACCCAGGCGCACTCCAGTTCTACAGATTGAGATCTTGTCAAATAACTTTTTAACTTGTCAAGTTGAGCTTACTTACAATCCACCGAGTTCATTAACGTAATCGGTAGCCACACACGTGGCAGATGTCAGCACATAGCGAGAGTTTATCACTGATCCACTACACAAACCCAATAATGGTTTAGTTCCGTACACCAGGCTTGCTATCCAGCTGTATTCATCCGGAGCAGGAGAAGGATATTTGGGTGTGAAGCCACAGGCAAAGCCACCGTATTTGAAGCAATTGACGCACTTTAACAGCGAATGCAGTAAAATAACACTAAGTATAATTCTACGCATTGTGATCTCTCATAGTTCTGATAGTAGACTGAGCTCTGCGATCTTTTGTGACATTGTTTGAAGAGCCCAACTGCCGTATTCTATATACATTTTTAGCGATTTGAATGGAATAATGCTATCATCAATTCCGTCACTTATAATCATTGCAAATTGTACAGTTCACAAAGTCAAGAGGGCAAGAAATAATGCTGATGCTGATCAAAAATATACATAGCTATTGGTATAGTATACACTTTATATTAACGTGTGACTAATAGAATTCATTTAAAAGTTCGCCCACAAATGTTTGCCCCCACTTTCCTCCTTCTCTTTTGAATTTTTTCAAGTACAACTGCTGTCAAAATCAGCACAAAATAGCTCTTAACCCTTGAAGGCCGTCGTTCCGCTAGCTTGACCTTGCTTGTTATCGATGCTTTTTGGCAGAACTTGTGAAAAGCACCCCCTTTTTTTGAAAACAGTCTGCATTTATCTTAATGCCTTCTGCTTGCTTGCATCCTGGCAGGACCCCGAAACGCTTAACCCACTTTTGCAGCTGTTGAACTGATTTGAAGTCTGTTCGCAGACTCAGTGCTTGCTCCCCTTCCTACTGTCTAGTTGTGACTCAGCAATACGTGAATAACAACTGTGCAATGTATATAGAACTCAATTGAATAAAGATTCTTGTATAATGTAGAGTAAATTTATCCATCAGATTGAAGCTGTTAATTATATTTCTTAATTTTTCTGCATATCAACAAATATTTTCACTTCTTTTCTTTCCTCTTCACAATCCCATTCAAATCATTCTTTCAATCACTGAAAATTCCACAGATTTCACTGCCACTTTCTGCTATTGTCTTTCATCTATCAATCCCACTGTCAGTTCTGTGATTAGTTGAACAATTCATTTTTCTTGCTTGCTCTTGCTCATCCATTTATCTTCGTTGTGTTCATTTAAAATGCCCATAAGAACCAGTCAAGGTTGCATAGGCTCTTCACAATTATAACTTCAATAGGATAGGTCAGGATTTTCTCTCCAACTTTAAATGATTCTCTCTTCTCTTCTCCTTTCCTTCTTAGTCATCGTTCACTCAATCAACGTCGCTGATACTCATTTAATTGCTGCAAAATGACTCTAAGAAAATGAGCAAAAAGAGAAAGTGAAAAAACAATTGAAATACGAGCTGGGTTTTTGGTTCGAACTCATTGATAAGGGAAGATGCTAAAGCAAAATAAATGAATTCAATTTTATAGCACTCAAGATTAATTTGCAGTCAAGTTCGATTTATCTTGGGTTTTTATTTGAATGTAAAGTGAACATATGCGATGTGTTCAGCAGATCAAATAGAAGTCGATGAAGTGAAGTAAATGAGTTATTTACGATGTGCTTATTGACAGCAAAGTGCCTTGGTTTTGATTGTAAGAAAGAGTAGAAGTCTTCAGCATAAATTGTTATTAAGGAAGTGGAAGTTAAAGTAAAATAAGAAAGGTATATTTAAGTGAAGTTAAATAAACTCCACCTGAAGCTATATTCAGAATGTTCATACAAGCTGTAATAATCCATTTGGAATTGTCAGCCCACATCAATAGAATGTGATGATAAATGTTAGCGCTATCGTAGCTGTAGTTTCCCTTGCAATAAGCCATAAAGAGCTCAAATCGTCATGCGACACAGGCGAAACTATAGCAAGAGATGCGAGAGAGGCGCTGAGGGAGGGCAGAGAGAGATGGAGTCATGGCTTATCTGCAATATCAGTAGTACTTGTACATATGTTCTATCAATATCGGAAGTACGACACTATTTGCATGTGTGCATCACGTGCGGAGGTTGCAACTGCAACTACTACGCAATTCCCATTTGGAATTGCCAATGCAAGTGAGAGTGGAACTGTGGCAGAGTGCAAGGTGGCAGCACGATGAGTTGCTGTCACTCTGGGTGACGAACTGGCTGGTCATAAGTCAAGTGGCCACAAACTCGTGCTGTGCCCCTCGCAGCGCACCTCGCTGCTGTCTGCTGCCTTTAAGCGGCATGTGCTGGCCACATGTGACGCGCTTCCCATGTCAGGTTAGGTACAGGTGGGTAGGAGGGACGTGGCAGGGCAAGGGGGATCCACCAGAGGCCCGTTGAGCTGACTGCGGCAAATAAATAAATGAGGCGTCTGTGCTCGGCATTAGATAAATATGCGCAACGCCGTGTAAAGAGGCGTATTACACACACTCGGCGGACAACGGGGCAAACAACATGTGCTCTGCAATGATAAATTCGGCAATTGCCTAAGGCCGCCGCTGTCAACTCCGGCCACGACTCCTTATCAGCAATTGCTCATCAATTGCTCAGATATTTCACATATTTAACGGGAACACGATTTGTTATCTCTGTACGTGTGTGTGTGCGTGTGTGTGGTGTAAACATTGAAGTAAATTGCATCTAATTAAATGTTATGAATTTGTTATCGACCACGAACTTCCTTTGCTCTCTTTCTACGGGTTTTTCTTGCATTTTGCCGTACAGATTTTGGCTTGGATTGATTAGTTTTCAGTGCAGCCGAGCATGACGTAAATCAATCACAGGCGCTCAACAAAGTATTTCACAATATTCGGCAAGTCCCCAAGCGGGAGCAGGAGGTACTTTCTACTGCGTACTGCGGTGCGTATGAGTAATATTCTATGCATCAACTACTCGCACAAGGGAAACCATAAAGCCGCACGAGAATTGTCCTTTCCTGTCAGCTCTAACTGTCAGTGGTCCCCTGCCCTCCTCTCTCCTACCCTTGGCTTGTTTTGCTGTAATTGTGAGTGTTGTTAGGGGATGGGGGGCGTGGCGGTGCTGGGGCGACCCATTAAAAGGCAACTCTGATTGAATTCGGCTTACGCTCGAAGAGTCAAAAAGTCAGCGCGCAAATCCATCATATTGCTCTCCTTCCCTCTCAATTTCTCCTCCAGAAAGGGCCACAAAAAAGGCGAAAAATTTGGCCAGCAAAGAGGGTTGCCTTAAAGCCGCTTAAAATGTCCGCTGTCAAGGACACCAGCGGACACCGGCACACCAAAAAGGCGGAAGTCGTGACTTTGCATAGGCGAACGCGCTTTAAGAAAGGATTGCTGCCGTGAAGAAGCAACGGCAACGGCAGCGGCAGCGGAATAACGCCAGAATGCCTACACACAAAAGCCGAGCAAATATTTATAAAACTAATAAAGAATCTCTAGTGATGTCTGTGCGTTTTACAACTGTCTCTCTCTCTCTATCTCTCTCTGCCTTCCTCCAGCCACCTTTTGGCTTGTTTGCCGGACAGATTGGCCTTTCACACAGGGGAGACAACAGTGAGATGATACCGAAAACATGCACACACAAACACACACACAGACAAACACTCTGACACACAGACAGACTGATACACTTACAGATACTCACACTCACATTCATTCACACACATCGTTTGCATTTCTGTTGATTTTGGCGCTATGACACGCATCTCGTTACAGTTACCAGCTTTCCCTGTCGTCTGTTCCTGCTCCTGTCCCCTGTCCCTTGTGCTTGTCCCCTGTCCCAGTTCCTGTCCCCTGTCCCTTGTGCCTGTCTCTGCCCCTGCCCCTGCCACAAACCACTGCTGCCATTGTCCATTTGCGCAGCAGCTTCTACGCGACAACCTCTGTCCACATTCGCCGCAGACCTTCCCATTCGTAGTCTGTGCAAATCCTTGTGCTGACAAGTCAGCTTAACAGCGACTACGGGACTCGACTCCTGTCAGCTAACAGCCTCCCCCTCTCTCCCCTTTCGATGCTTGTATATTTTGTGTGGACATCCAACTGCGTAGCAAATATCGTGATGGGTTTAAGAATCTTCGAAATGCACTCGGAATGCCTGTCAGTTTATTCATGAATAGGCAAAATTTGTTAGTTAGGTATGCAGGGTGTAGTTTTCTCCTCTCTGATAAGGTTTCTTGGCATATTCTAAACATACATTTCACAATTAGTTTGCATGTTGTGCGACCTTAAGCGGGTGATAAGCTTGACACTGGCGACACTTTCTTGTACAGAATTCTGTTTTAAGCCTCTTCTCTGAAGATCTAATACAAACAACTTTATATAATGATGATTTATATACAATAAATTACTCAATGTTGAGTATTCATGTGTCATATTCATATATCAGATTAGTAGAGTATTTATATCTCTCTCTATTTGATATTAACCTAGATACACAATCGTTTGCTCTGCCTGTACATAAAGAAAGTAATCTGCTGTCACATTGAGACATTAAAGCGATTCGCTGCTCTGATTGTAACCACTTCACTTTCCATGTATAGCCGCCCTATCGCAGTGTTTATCAACACTGGTCGCCACTCAATTGGCAGCTGTCATAAGTCAATGTCTTCCAGGCCGTCGAGTGGCGGCAGTTAAATTTAATTACAATGCCCAAAAGCGGCCTTCGCCAATTGCTGTAACTGGAGAGCGTTGGATTGGGGTTCCTCATTCTCCTCCTCCTCCCCCCAGCAACCTCTAGAGGCCTCTCGGGGAACAGAGAGGGGGGCAAAGCTAATGACGTGTGGGTTGTTCATTAACGCCGTCAAAACTACGTGACCTCCTGACCAGAAAATGTGACAATATGAGAGAAGCAGGCTGACAATGTAGGCAACCCTGGAAGCCGTCTCGGGGCAGTCACGCGAAGCATCTACTCCGAGCATCCTTTAGGACTGTGCTTAAAACTAAGACCATTCCAACAAGTGGCGCACTTAGTTGTAACTTAATCAGTTGACTAAGCAACAGCAAGAATGGCGAGAGCAGTCACGACGCAGGAGAAGCAATAAGCGCATAAGCTGCGACAATACACTGAGCCAAATGCAGATAGTGATTTGGTTATAACAGAATAAAAAGTATCTCTGTATAGAAATGAATTCGGGTGTTCGTTCATATAGAAGAAAGTTAAATGGAAATACCCTTACAAATGTATATTAGACTTTCAGTACCTAAAGATTATAAATAAAAAAGTTATAATGAATATTGAAGTTATTCAAAACTAAAGTATGCAATACAAAATATGCCAAAAATAAAAGTTCTATATTTATTAAGAAATATTATTGGTCAGGTGGTTAGCGGGTATATCACAGTCCAGCACTCTCGAAAGTAGCTTTCGTGCTTGTTCATATTGTGCTTGCGACCTATGATCTATTAAAAATGATTAGAAAATACGGAGCAACTTACAGTGTGTTTTTTAAAGATAATTCAAACAAAAAACCTCAAGTTGGGAATTGAGCAAGTGTGCAAAATAAAATAAGCCTGGGGTTTTCACATAGTGATGCCACTGACAATTCAAAAGATTTAAAATCTTCCGCTTGCAGACCGAAGAGCTCAGTCTTCTTTCGCAATTCAGTGAGATCACAATGAGTAGGATTATACTGAGTGTTATTTTATTTCTCGCGCTGTCAGGATGGGTCGATAGCGCCAGTGTGAAAAGTCGAAGTTGTGGCTATACACCCAAGCATTCGTCTCCAGCTCCTGATGAGTACAGCTGGACAGCTAGCCTGCAGTACGGAAACACGCCTTCCTATGGGGTTTGTGGTGGATCAGTGATAAACTCACGCTATGTGTTGACGGTCGCCAGTTGTGTGACTGGAAAATTTGTTGCAACATACGGCGGATTGTAAGTTAGTTCATGTTGACAAATTTATAAGTTATCTGACAAGTTATCAATCTGTAGAACTGGAGTGCGCTTGGGAGACTTCAGTCGTAGTCCAATCTGTGATTATGGTGCATCCGACTGTGAACATTATCAGCAATTTGGCATTTCGGAGGTGAAAGTGCATGAAAATTACTCGGCTAATACCCATATTATTCAAAATAACATTGCGCTTCTGCGACTTGATCGAAGTATTATCTTTACGGATAAGTTGAAACCAATTTGCTTGCCCTTTAATTCTCCGGAACTGCCTGATAACACTCCTTTGACCGTCTCCGGTTGGGGTAAATTATTTGGTCAACAAGAAGACAAACCTGTGAAAGGCATCAAACATGTTGTGCTTTGGAGTCAAGAAAGATGTTTAGCTGATGGACAAGTTGAGAGCATTATCTGCACATCCAATACAGGAATAGACCAGAACAAACCAGAAGGTCCTTGCATGGGCGATAGTGGCAGCCCGCTGATGTATGAGTCTGAACCTGGTCGAATGGTGCTAGAGGGCATTGTATCCCATATGATTGGTGGGGCTTGCTTTACTAATACTTTCCCATCGTACTACACTCGTGTCCGCAGCTTCCAGAACTGGATAGAACATAATACGCGTGAGATATGAAAATAGGTAGTAATCAACAATATGTAAAACACCTTTTTCTAAATAAATAAAAGAACATTAATCGAAAGACTCAACAGTGGCGTTGCTTGATAAGCTTTTTTCTTAATTGTGAAATTATCAATTTTCAGCTCTTCTAGGTTCTGTCAGACCCGCAGCGAAGCCTTCGAGACCCCTCCACCAACCATATGTGTCCGTGTAGTTTAATTTATTAAATTCATACACATATACATTTGCACATGCTATAAAATTATTCCAGCCTCCCTTGATAGCTGACACATGCACTTGGTGCATATGACAAATTGCTTTAAAAAATTTAATTATTGATTTGCGGGAGCAGTGGGCGTGGCACTCAATAATTGAAATAAATTTCATCTGCGCCTGGTGCACAGAAATCTTTATGCCAAATTTGGTGGCTCTAGCTTTTATAATAGCTGAGATCAGTGTGTTCATTTGGTCATCCGGACATACGGACATCCGGACAGACAGACAGAGATGGAATCGAATCGAATCAAATTATGACGAATTGCAGAAATTTACTTATTCGATGCACATTAATAAAGATTGTTCAATACCTATGCTCCAGATAAGAAAAGAAGAAACAATATATACTGGGTATTTTTTAGTGATAATTAATAAAAAAACCTGAAGTTTGGAATTTCTTGGAAAGGAGACAAGTGCACAACGTAAGGTGATAACCCTGGGTTTTTTAAACAATGATGCAACCGACTGAAAATTTGAAGAATTTATAAGCTGTACTTGAAACTGAAGACCTCAGTCTTCATTCGCAATTCAGTGAGATCACAATGAGCAGGATTGTACTGAGTATTATTTTACTGCACGCGCTGTCAGGATGGGTAGATAGCGCCAGTGTGAAAAGTCGAAGTTGTGGCTATACACCCAAGCATTCGTCTCCTGCCCCTGATGAGTACAGCTGGACAGCAAGCCTGCAGTACGGAAACACGCCTTCCTATGGGGTTTGTGGTGGATCAGTTATAAACTCACGCTATGTGTTGACGGTCGCCAGTTGTGTGACTGGAAAATTTGTTGCTACATACGGCGGATTGTAAGTTAGTTCATGTTGACAAATTTATAAGTTATCTGACAAGTTATCAATCTGTAGAACTGGAGTGCGCTTGGGAGACTTCAGTCGTAGTCCAATCTGTGATTATGGTGCATCCGACTGTGAACATTATCAGCAATTTGGCATTTCGGAGGTGAAAGTGCATGAAAATTACTCGGCTAATACCCATATTATTCAAAATAACATTGCGCTTCTGCGACTTGATCGAAGTATTATCTTTACGGATAAGTTGAAACCAATTTGCTTGCCCTTTAATTCTCCGGAACTGCCTGATAACACTCCTTTGACCGTCTCCGGTTGGGGTAAATTATTTGGTCAACAAGAAGACAAACCTGTGAAAGGCATCAAACATGTTGTGCTTTGGAGTCAAGAAAGATGTTTAGCTGATGGACAAGTTGAGAGCATTATCTGCACATCCAATACAGGAATAGACCAGAACAAACCAGAAGGTCCTTGCATGGGCGATAGTGGCAGCCCGCTGATGTATGAGTCTGAACCTGGTCGAATGGTGCTAGAGGGCATTGTATCCCATATGATTGGTGGGGCTTGCTTTACTAATACTTTCCCATCGTACTACACTCGTGTCCGCAGCTTCCAGAACTGGATAGAACATAATACGCGTGAGATATGAAAATAGGTAGTAATCAACAATATGTAAAACACCTTTTTCTAAATAAATAAAAGAACATTAATCGAAAGACTCAACAGTGGCGTTGCTTGATAAGCTTTTTTCTTAATTGTGAAATTATCAATTTTCAGCTCTTCTAGGTTCTGTCAGACCCGCAGCGAAGCCTTCGAGACCCCTCCACCAACCATATGTGTCCGTGTAGTTTAATTTATTAAATTCATACACATATACATTTGCACATGCTATAAAATTATTCCAGCCTCCCTTGATAGCTGACACATGCACTTGGTGCATATGACAAATTGCTTTAAAAAATTTAATTATTGATTTGCGGGAGCAGTGGGCGTGGCACTCAATAATTGAAATAAATTTCATCTGCGCCTGGTGCACAGAAATCTTTATGCCAAATTTGGTGGCTCTAGCTTTTATAATAGCTGAGATCAGTGTGTTCATTTGGTCATCCGGACATACGGACATCCGGACAGACAGACAGAGATGGAATCGAATCGAATCAAATTATGACGAATTGCAGAAATTTACTTATTCGATGCACATTAATAAAGATTGTTCAATACCTATGCTCCAGATAAGAAAAGAAGAAACAATATATACTGGGTATTTTTTAGTGATAATTAATAAAAAAACCTGAAGTTTGGAATTTCTTGGAAAGGAGACAAGTGCACAACGTAAGGTGATAACCCTGGGTTTTTTAAACAATGATGCAACCGACTGAAAATTTGAAGAATTTATAAGCTGTACTTGAAACTGAAGACCTCAGTCTTCATTCGCAATTCAGTGAGATCACAATGAGCAGGATTGTACTGAGTGTTATTTTACTGCACACGCTGTCAGGATGGGTCGATAGCGCCAGTGTAGCGCCGGTTGGGGGAAAACATTCGATATACCCCGAAATATTGCAAAACGAACTAAAACTGTTAAGCTTTGGAACCCAAAGATGTGCGATGAAATTGATAAAGATCAAAGCATTATCTGTGCAGGTAATGAAGATGGAAAAGGTCCGTGCGATGGCGATGGTGGAAGCCCGTTGATGCGTGAGAATCAAACTGGTAAAATGGTATTAGAGGGTATGCTATCTCATAGTTCCTATTGCTATAATAAATTTGTGCCATCGGGCTTCACTCGTGTTGGCAGCTTCCTCAGCTGGATAGCGGAGAATACGCGTAAATAGTTTGTCATCAACAATATGTAAAGAACCTTTTTTAAAATAAATAAAAGAACATTAAATGAAAAACTTAGCTGTGGCATTGCTTGATAAGCTTCTTTCTTTATTATGAAACATTATTTTTCAGCTCGAATTGCATCAGAATCTACCAAAGCCATTGAGAACTGTGTTCAAGCAGACAGATGAACAGCTCGTTTGACGTTTCTCCTTAGGTGCCAAATTGATAAGAACTACTTTATTTAAATTCACTTGATACTTATTAAAAGTTCTTAGCAATACATAGTAAGTTGTTTCTGTCAGTGTAGCACAAGTTGGTCATTTCCGGTGGCTGCGGTTCGCATAGTCCGCGCCACGCGAGCTCAACAAAATTGCACACAAAATTAATGCAGGCTGCGTGCTGCGTGGGCGTGGCAGTTGGGAGGAGTCGAGGGGAGCAGCAAGGAGGGACGCGGCGAATGGGCGATAACTGTCTCCGAGAAACCGGGCTTGGCCCACCTGGCATGCTAATCTCACAGTGAGGGAGCGATTAGGGGAGAGTAAGTTGAAGAAAGAGAGAGAGAGAAGCAGAGAGAGAGAGAGAGAGAAGGGGACTGCTAGATAGAGATCCATGGGGACCATTAAATACATTTTAATGCCTGCATTGAGGCCATTTGCATTTAAACGATCTGAACGGATTGCCAAATTTTTATTTATTTCTCCAGCCAAAATGGGCAACAGGCGAGCGCCCCATAAAAATGATTATTATTATTTCATTTATTATTTTTATTTCATAGATGTCGTTTGATTTTATGAGTGAGGGTGTCTCATTCTGATGACTTTTATTTGAGCCAATTGACGAACGAATTTCTTGGCAGTCCCAACTTGGCAACGGGGACGACGTGCAGCTGTTCAGGAACGCCCGATCAAAGCGAGCTAACTCGATCTATAATCGATAGAGATATATAATCAATAAACAAAGTGAATGCCAGTAAATGAGACACTGAAATATGAATAAAACTGATGAGTTTGTGCAAGTAACATTCTCATTTTATTTAAACTGATAAAACAAACTGTGAGATACAATATCTGCATATCTGTGGCTATTTAGATATCATATGTTGGCTTGGAAAAAAACCTTTTGTAGATATGATAAACAACAAAGCTGTAAAAGGTGAAAAATCTGTTCTGCGTAAGCTGATCTACGTAATGTTCGCTTGACTCATCAATTAGATCAAATTTTGAGCACATTAAGTAAATAAATACACAACGACAACAACAATATATTTATGCAAAAGCGTCAATTAACACAAGCGTCTCCCCCGGAGGTTTATTTTGAGCTCTGACTGCAGCAGAGGCTGCTCCCACGAGAGAGACAGAGAGAGAGAGAGAAAGACGCGCCCCAATTGGGCGCAATTTATTTACGCACATTCATTACACACACACACGCACACAAATCATATGGCAACTGAGCGATTGAGCCATTGACTGATTGCCTGACCGATTGACCCCCTCCCCCCTTGGCAGCAACACATTGGGGCAGACAGACAGCGCAATCATCTGGGGCGAAATTAATGTGCAACGTGTGCAATGACATCGCCAAATGGCGAATTTCTCTCAGTACATTGAATTCACATTGCTCGACTCGCCTCCACATTGCTGCTGCCAGCAGCAGCGTCACGTGTTATGCCAGGGCCAGGGACAGGGGCGTAGTAAGGGGTGCCTAGTTCGGCGAGGGTCAGCTGCCAAAAAGGCTGCGACGCAACTGCGGCAAATGATGAGAGACGCTGAAATGCCACACTAACCTTGCCTCATGTGCTGCCCTTGTAGGAGAGCGCGAGCGGAGGCGTGTTGCTATAATAATAATATCAGAAAATGTGACACATATAATATATTTGTACAAATATATCAAAAGTTGATCGCTATAATCGATGGCACTCGATTTTTCACTATTTTCTCGAATGGGAATGAGAAAACGTTGAGGTTCCTTAAGGGATTGGCTTTCCAATCGAATGGATTATTGATACAATATTTATAATGATGAATTTGCAAAGATATATATATTATTATGAATATAGATATTTGTATTATCAAATTATAGCATTTTTTACAATTGAACTATGTTACTTTGTAAACATAACTAAGGCAACAAGTGCTAAGCATAATCACATAACAATATTAACATAACATTCATATTTTCATTTTCAAAGCTCAAATAGTATGAATATATATCTGCTCTTCAGTTAGTCTACTATTATACTGTAATATCATCACAATATAATGACATTATGCAATATTAAACCAATTATTTGACATACACTTTGCAGAGTGTGTCCAATATTAAACTAACTTATCATCGATTTTCAAGGCGATTTACCCGTTTGGCTCTGCTTATGTTTATCCATTTATCGCCACTGAAAATAAACATAAAATAAACATAAAATAATAAGATTTCCCTCTTGCTTTAACCTTACAACACACGCATATTAACTAACTGAGACAGCATCTATATGTTATTTAAGGACGTTTCCTTCTTCTTCTTCTGTTATTGCAGCATTTTAATAATGAATCAGCCTGAGAAATGCTGCAGACGCCATTTGCCAGCGCGGGCTTAATCCACTTTAGCTGGCAGACACACAAACAGAGAGCACCACACACACACACACACACACTAAGACTCCCTCTCTGTGGGGGAGGAGAGGGATTACTAATCCAGGTCTGGAAGCTGCAGCTGCCTTGGACTTGGAGCATATTATGAAAGTTTATATCGGGCTCAGACAAATGGAAACTTATGAAAGGCAAGCGCTGAAGGCCAAAGTGGTTGATTGGGGTATGTATTGAGGGGGTGGGTCAACGGGGGATGGTATATAGAGGGGTTGGGTATACCTGGGGCTGGGGTCAGTTCTTGTTAGTCTGTGGAATCTCCAATTTCAATAGTGATCAATGCAAATTTAATGCAATTGCGCATTGACAACTGTAAAACCTGCAACAGGGAGAGGACAAATGTGATTGCCAATGCGTGGGGGGAGAGGGGGCAAGGCAACAAGGGGCAACATATACAAAATATATAGATTTGTTATTTGTTATTGACTGTGCTAGTGGTGCCAAGGGGTGGGGGCTACGATTTCCAAGAAATTTCCTGCAAATGCCTAAAAAGTTAAACAAATATTTGAGCAACACCTGAAAGTGCTTTAAAGGTGTCAAAACGCAATGGGCAGAAAGAAGGAAACAAAGAGGCAGAGAGGGGGAAACAGAGGGAGAGAGGTTGCACAGAAGTGGTAGAGGTATAGCAGAGGGATAAGCAGGGAAAGAGAGAGATGGGCAGAGGTAGAGTGGGGCAGAGAGAGCGAAGTTTCACGCACGCAGGCAACAACTTTGCTGTTGCCCAAAGGTCACGAGTGTGTGCGGGCATGTGCATGTGTGTGTGCGTGTATGTGGGAGTGTGTGTTTGTTTGTCAGTGTATGTGTGCGTTCGATGTTAGCTCGCTTTTAGCCGTTTGTCGAGCTGTGAAAGGCTGCCATTAAATGACCAAGTGCTGTCAACATTAGCCGCGGCCACGCCCACGCATGCCACAGCAACAACAGCGAAAGGACAGTAAAATTATATCCTTTGGGGATTTGCAATGCATCTATCATACATTCCCCCTTTCCCCTGCTCCGTGACTGCCACCCTTCCTCTGCGGCGTGTAAGTCGCGTGAACAAGCTGTCAAAATATTGACACGCGCTCTTTAGTTAAACCGAAGGTCGAGTGTGCATTAACTGCAGCTGCAGCAGGTTAAGGGCAGGGGGAGTGAAAAGGGCAAGTGGGCGCTGCTTGTGGGCGTGGCACACGCATAAATCTGCGACAGTTTCAGGCAACGCAAGACGTCTCTGCTGACGCCGCCGCGTGCCAATTTGCAGTTGTAATTAGCGGCTTATTTATTTTCTAATTGAGCGTTAATTGAAGCAGCCAAAACTCACTGCTCTTCCTCGCTTCCCCTCCTCACCATCCCTCCCTCTCTCTCTCTCACTCACTCGCCCGCGCTATGTTTGCCAATGGCGAACTCGCTAAAATCGCCGACTGTTTACGCATTCGTGACTTACTTTTAATTCAAATAATCAAAACCGAATCAGATTTGTCCACTTGGCAAGCAAACGATAACAACTACAAAAGCAGCAACAATAACAACAGCAACAACAAGCACAACACCAGCAACATCAACAACTAACGGCAAACAGAGCGCAACACAAATCCAACTTCAGCTTCAGTTCCAAATTCAAATTGGAATTCAAATTCGAATCGATTTGCATTTGGCAAGTTTACGAAATTTTGCTGAGCTAAAAAGGCGTAGGGTAGGAGGGCGGGGGGTTGATGGGAAAGGGGATGGGGTAGGTGACTGTTGCTGCCTTGGCAAGTGGCAAAGATACTTTTGTATCTAAGTATCTCAATAGCTCTGTCTCTCTGTGTGCAAGCAGGCAACGCAATTTGCCAAGCTCTTTCATACGTTGCGCATACGCACCGTTGCACACACGTTGCTCGGGCCAAATTAAATGAGCAGTAAAGCCTTTTGGCCTTTTGCAAACTGGCTTAAAATAAAACCAGACAGACCATATAGACAAGGATATGTAAGTCTTTAAAGAACGTTGTTAATTAAGAGAAAATTGGTGGAAATAAAAATATTAAATATTAATAATAATAATGAAAATAATAATAATCATATTGATAATATTAATGATAGTTATAACGATAATAATATTGATAATATTAATGATAATAATAATGAAAATAATAATAATCATATTGATAATATTAATGATAGTTATATATAATAAATATCATAATAATAAATAACAAATATTAAAAATAAATAAAATGTACTATAATTCTGATTTATAGCAACCAATTGACATGCTATAATTAGCATAGTGAACAAAAATAGAAATTGAAAAATTAAAAATTTTAAAAAGAATTCAAAATATGTGTAGTAAATTTCAGAATTTGATTAATTGCCATAGAGAAATAAACAAGGAAGTAATTTATTTGAGGTTAGGCTCTATTTATAAGCAGGCCAGCTGTTCGCGGTCAATAGACAGCGCACAGCACAGTTCAATGCGCCATCTGCCATACACATTAATTAGCAAAGATGTGTGTATAAAGCAATGCATGATAAATATACATGAGTATATATAAATATAAATATATATAAATAAGTAGAAATATTTATATTAACTCCCTTCAAGCGCATGATATTCATTTTATATTTTTAACTCTCTTCCAAGAAACCTAATGAACTACTTTGTTCTGTTATCTTAAAGTCAGCTGCAGTTGCTCGCAGGCAAATTGTATCTGAAGCGATTTATATTTATGTTTGCCTAGTGCTATAATATTTGCCGAAGCCTGTGCAAGAAATTACAAGATGCAGGCAGTTCTACTTCTTGGAATTGGGGTATATAAAGTAGTAGTATATAGAGATATCACTCTAGTATAATATCGAAGTGCATAAAAGGGAGAGTTCTTTAGTAATACCCAAACTTAGTCAACTGTCTTAATAGAGCAGCATTTAGTATATACTATAGATATTATATACTAAATATACTCCACATAAATACAAATAAAGATGCTCATTCTTTTCTCGCAGATTCCCCTCCAACTTCAAGCAAGTAAATCGAGCGACACATTGCCGTATGTTTTATAGCGCAATTGGAGCTCGACTGTGTGCATAAAAAAGGGCGTGTCTGGCACATTAAAAGGGGCAGGCGGTGAAGGGCTGAAAGTATCTGCAGCTGCAATGCGATTGTATCTGCCGGGCCACTTAGCTACTTTACAGCGCTTTGCATATGCGTGTGCAAGTGTGTGTCTGTCTGCATGTGCATGTGTGTGTGTTTGCGTATATGCGTGAGTGTGTGTGTAAGCCTGTGTGTATGCAGTTGTACCTCAATGGGCGACTGGCGTTCGGCATTTGGAGGCTTAACCGGAAACTTTTAATTTAATTAATTTATACACAAAGGCGCAATCAACGGCAGAAGACGATTGCGACGAGTGTCGTACCCCCTTCCCACTCCCCCTCCCTCCCTCCTTGTGGGTGAGTGCATGTGAATGCCCGTGAATGACGGCGAATGCATGCGAATTGCGGTTGCCAGATGCGCTATGGACATATAGAAAGATAGATAGATACATTAGATAGATGGGCAGGCAAAGCAGAAGGGGGAACAGGGAAGGAGGCGTGGCAACAGCTGGAAGCAAACGCTGCAAGCGGAGACGATGCATTGCTCGATTTGCAGTGCTGAGAAATGCTCAGCGTATTTGCGCACAGCGGGGCCCACGGAGCGTATGCGCAACGTGCCTTCAAGGGCAACAGGTGAATGCAAGTTTACAGTTGCAGATTTCCTTCTGCTGTTGCTACTCAAGTTTTGATTTAGTGCGCCGCCAGCTGAGAAATTTGTTTTCCTTCACAATTCAGATGGAACACATGAGAGAGGGAGGTAGGCAGGGGGAGGGCGGCGGTCAAACGGAAGCGGCAATTAGCAATTGGCAATTAGCAACATTATTAATTTATCAGGCAGCAACAACAGCAACAACATCATCGCACATGGCAACATGCAACAGGTCGGCAACAGGTGACAGCGCCGCGCATATAAATATTTACATTAAGCATAATATCGCTTAACCAGCACACATCCCCCCCACCGTCTCTCTGCCCCTCTGTTCTGCGCCTTCTCATTTCTATTGATTTTCCTAGTGAATAAACATAGCATATGCTCATTCACAGTCCGAAATTCGAACAGTTTCCCCTCCTCCCCCGCGGCGCGTTCAGTTTTCAGATTCATTAGGTTTAATTGCCGCGCTGACATTGGGGGTGTGCGTGTGCGGTCTTATAACTGTACAACTGTAGCATGTTGGCAAGTGTAAATCATGTGTGAATTTGCCAGCATAAAGCATTCGTACTATATCGATAAACAATTCCAAAACGGTACCAAGAAAACACTTTAGTTTATACTAAATAGTTTTATGTTTTACAGTTTCTTTCGGGTTGTGTTCATCATAAGTTCAAAGAGAAATGCGGGATTTTGTTTTGAAACAATTTTATATCGATATAACAACAATTACAGCTGTAATATGTCTAGCAGATCTTTAGTCTGTTTAACTTAAGTAATTTTGTTAAACAAAAACTTGGGAAACTTTTGGTCTTCATATTTTAATTTATAAATGCACATTAAATGCATTATGCACTTATTTATTTGTTTCGAAAGTTGGAATAAAATATGATTAATATTATAGGGAATTTGTAGTCCCCCCACACACATCGTATTATAATTTATTTTTTGTCTAAATTGGCGCAGAATGATTTGGCAAATTCTGAACAAGTCGATAAACAATTGATTTCCATTCGATTTAGAGAAAATACTTTAGTTTATACTATATAGTTTTTGATTTTATACAGTTTATTTCAAAGTTTATTTCTCAAGTTTTCAATACACCCACACATAATACTCGTATTATAAAGTAATCTTGCAGATCTTTACTCTTTATCACATACCTAATTTTCTAGCTAGGAAATTTGTAATCCTCCCACATATCATAAAACTCATTTATATTTTCCGAAAGTTGGCAACGCTTGGCAATAAAATATGATTGGCAAATCTGGCGCAACTTTGAGTTGAGTTCGATTCAGTAGGAACTGGTACAGAGCCTTGACTGGTTGTTAGCAGACACACTCAACACACACATACTCAACACACACACGCAATTAGAACCATCATAAAGTTATCACGTCAAATTGTTTAAACAAATAGTTGCAGGAAGTTGGCAAAAGAAAATAAAATTACCTGTAGGGAAGTTTTTTTCTTTCAATATTTTCGAATTTTGATTCTTGATTTGTGGGCAGGAACTGAACACAAACACAGGCACAGCACTGTAGAGCGGACTTCCGCTTGGTTGATTTGTTTTCAATTTCACTTTTTACTCTTTGCCGAGGGAAGTTTATCGATATTTGGCACCTGTTGCAAAAGGGTCGTGGAAGGGGAAGGGGATCAAGATTAGACTTCGATTCCACGCGGAATTGGCGCGCTAATTCAATTGACACTTGCGAAGAAGACGCGTCGATACGGCAATAAAACTGAATGGAAAACTTAAGTATTGGCGCTGAACATTCACGAATCTTTCTCGCTATATACCGATTTCAAATTCGCTTTCGATTCCGACTCGTTTTCGTATTCGCATTCGACTGGGATGCGGCTTTGAATTTGACTTTATTTGCCGAGTGTTTATGGCAAACTCAATTTGTTGTTGGTGTTGTTCTTATTGTTGTTATTATTTTATTGTTTATTGTTATTATTATTATTATTATTATATTGATATTTTTTGATTAGTTTAACACGTTCGCGCCTGCTGCGAAACTCATCCGCGCTGCCCAACGCTCGACGGCAAAATGCGCAAACAATTTGCTGGGATATGCCGCGGACTGCGACTGCGACGGCGACGTCAGCGCTGGCGTTGCGACTGTTGCGCAGCGGCTTCGACTGGATTCGTCAGGCGATATTCCCCACAGTGCCCTTTCGTGCAGTTGTCGCCTGCCTGCCTGTGGGGTGTTGTGTGCGTGCTGTGGTGAGTTTCTTTCTATGGCTGCCTGCGGCTAACTTCGCTAGCATGAAAACTCAACGTAAGGCTGAGTCTGCGAATGTGAATGAATGCGTGTGTGTGAGTGTGTGCATATGAATGTTTGCTGTATTCATTTTTAAGTATTTCACCCACAAACCACTGAGTGCGCCCAGTGTGCACTTTGTCAGCATCTGGCAAAAATAAAACATAATTTGGACATCGATATATTGTATACGTGTATGTATGTTCTTTATACGTTTGTCACATTTCAATAAATTAGCGGCGGCACTTTCAATCAGCTGCCGAAAATTGGAATTGATGATGGCCACCCCTTAACCCATTGACATCCAACGGGACGTCGTCGTCGCAGTCGCTGATCGCTGTTAACTGCGGCGCCGCCTTGACTGGGGTTGTCAGTCGCCCTGGACGAGGGCAAATTCGTGTTCAAGCTCACGCAGCAGTCACAAACTCGCCAAATATTCGAAATAGCTCAATCAAAATGCCCCCGCGGAATATGGCCAAAATCAATTTGTGGCATTTTATTGCTTTATGAGCTACTGCTGTCAACGTCGACGTACGACGCCCACTGCGCTGCCAGCGTAGCCAGTTAGAAGTTCAATCAAATACTGTTTGCCGCATATCAATTAAAAGTCGCCGCAGTTTGCCACTGTGCACGATCGTATTATGTCGCATCGTTATTAATGCGTGATATATCGATACGAAATGCGAATATTATTTATTGACATTTGACGCACGTGACGCGCCTGCAGAGGAGTTCTTCTTCTTTCGTCAAATCGTTTGACTTTGGAACACTTTATTGGCCATTTGCATTGGCAGTTTGCGCCAAAATTGTAAATGGATTTTTAGAATTTCAGAACAATACACACACACACACACTGTCTCATTCTCACACACACGCATAAAGCGCATTTATCGTCGCCAGTAAGAACTTTAGGCCTATGGTGTGTGTCTCTGCTGATGGCTGCTGTCTGCGCTGTTGTGCAGCTCGTATAATTATGCCTAAGTGTGGCCTGGCTAACTTGAGTCGCTGATTTTTTTTCGCTAACAGAACTCTGTCTCCCAAGACACGATCCCATTTGCGTCCCGGATGAGTTAGCGAATTCACGCTTACTGCGTTACCGACAGCATTGCAAAGCCCCAGCCTCGCTTTTTTTTTCAGTGTTTTTTTGCCGTCAAAAAGGGGCTAAAAAAAATGAATTAAATGAATATTATAAACAATTTGTTTTGGCAACAAATGTGGCAGCCACTTGGCTCCAGTTTGTCTCCGACAGAAGCCGAAAGAAATGCGATCTGTGCACTCTTGAGAGAACAAGAGAGAGAACGATGAGTAACTTTCGCAGTGGGGGCTGGTGCATGCGACTGGGGTTGGGTCTGGGGATTAGGGACAGTGGGACTGGTCCACACGTGTTGATTGTTTTTGTTGTGTTATATGTGGGGAGCACATTTCGAGCGTGGAAATTGTGTTTACAAAGTGTGGGCACAGTTGTGGGAACGGACTGCGGCCAGGGCGATCTGCACTTGGCTGCGCTTGCAACAATTGTGACAACTCTTTGATATCAAGTTACACCCAGCAACAACAACAACAAAACATAAACAACAACAGATCGTTTCCCATAGTAAAGAACGCCGCAGTGCTGCACAGTGTAAGGAATAGAAGATACCCTGTATGGTAGAACATTTAACTTTGATTTTTTTATGTATATAACAACTTCTTATTGGATATTTAGACTTTGCTATTAATATTTCAATTTATAAGCTTAAGGAGATTCTATCAGTACCTATCAGTATCCCTACACTTGTATAAGCTGAGGTCAATGAGTTTAGGAAAAGGGGTAAAAGTAATCTTCAAATTTGCGCTTGATATTCCACTTCCATGCACTGCCAACAGGGTATGCATATCAAATATATGTCTGAATTTCATATCTATATGATATTTACATATGGTCATTATTCGCACACACACACACACAGAGACACACACACGCACACCCAGACGATGGCTGAGCTGCGCATTAAGCACATTTTAATTAATAGGCTCCCCGACAGAGACGACCCGGCGGTACCAGACTCTGTCGCTCAGTCTGGTTCGTCGAGCGAGCGCGAAAGATGTTGCCCAACGTCAGCGGAAGCGTGAAAGTAGAAGAGAAACCAAAGCAGAACTGCAAATAAATCGGGGAATCAATATCAGAGAGATCAAGGCCAGTTATCATCGGTGGAGTTAAGGTGTCGCCATGTGCTGGTGCGCACGTGTCTACTGGACTGTGCTGCAGAATCTCTTTGCGCGTTTCTACAACAGCCTGGCCGAGCGCAACTGCGGCGCCTGCTGTCGACAGCGCTGCTACTGCTGCTGCGGCGGCTACAGGCGCCAAGCGAGCGACGTCGACGGTGACTGCGACGCTGACAGCGATTCTATCAAACGGGTTTCGGCATCGAACGCTAATGAAGATCAGCAACAGCGTCCACAACACGATTATGTCATTGTGGGTGAGTTCTGGACACTACACAACACGATTTCTGCCTGATGATATAAGAAATGAAATCAACTGGATAGGTTTATCAGGCTGTTTTTTAAAGCGATCTTTAGTAAGTGCGTGATCTTGTGATGTGATCCTTAGTAAATGCCAATCTACCTATGATCTTCCAAAAGATCGCGAAAGTACTTTTATAAAGTAAGCTCTATAAAGCAAGGCAATTTTATATCATATATTAGCGAAATTCCCCTTTTACTCTGTCAGTGTCTACATCTTTCTCTCTTATTTCTTATCCATTATAATATAATCTCTCTCTCCTCTCTCCTTCTTTCTCTCATGGTCTCTCCTATGCTCCCTAGACGATGCCGACGCAAACTACGTGGAGATCGAACAGCGCTGCATCGAGACGGAGTCGTACTACTTCACAGTTGATCGTATCATGGCGGAGCGCATGCTCGCTGGCCGGGAAGATGGCGCCTGCTTGGTACGTCCATTCAAGGCGACAGATGTGTGCATCAAGTACATCGTTAGCATCAATGCGGATCAGCAGTATTATCATCTGTTTGTGCGGCAAATCGATGGTCGACAACGTTTCGCCATTGGTCAATCAAAGCCTCACGAGCGTCACTTCGCCTCTCCCTGCCACATTGTGGAGTTCTATGCAGAGCATCCTTTACTCTGCACCAACAAGGAGCGCAGTCTGAGCATCCTGCTGAGACCAATCAGCTGTGCCTGAAAGGAGGCAACTCATTTAACTTTTAGAATATCGTTTATTGGGTTTAAGTTTAAGTTAAATTATGTACAAATTGTATAACTTAGAGCTGGAATATGTATGCAATGTGTCTGTGTGTATGAATGTGTGTGAGTGTGTGTGTGTGCTTTAGGTAGCCACAACGGCCTTGAAAGCACATTGATTGTTCTGCATCAGGGCGGGCCAGAGAAAGGCCTTGATTAGATCCGATCGACGATCCGACTGTGGATGACGCTCGTGTTTCTCTGGGCGCAGAAAGCCTAAAGATAAACAAGAAATATTATTAAGGTATCATAGGAAATGATCCTAAATTAACATAGTATTATTAATAAAACTTCTAATCGAGATAAAAGATATATTTTGTGTTTAATATCCTTTCCCTCAACTATTCAACAATCTATTACAAGCTCTCGAATTTTTATTACAAGACTAAAATATATATGATCTTCACTAATTATTATAGAAGTTCTTTCTATTTAGAACTTTCCAATTCTTTAGCTGTTTTCTTCTTGTTATAGTTTATATTATCTTTGATCTTTTCTCTTGCTTACCCAGATTGAAATCGGTATCCAGATAGTAAGGCGCCTTCTGGTTGATCATGCGCCAGGCAAGTCTCACACAGGCGCTGACGTAGTGCGTCAGCGGGGGACAGGACTCCAGGCAGGGATACTCGTGCAGCGTCGACAGCACTTGATTGAAGACCGAACGTTCGATCTCGCCCAGTGGAAAGCTGTCCACAGTCTCGTGCAGATGATGCCGCACCGAACGATCCAGTGCGAGGCTCGTCTCGTTGCTGCCATCCAGAGCGCAGTTGAGGGCGCGACGCACCTCCAACACTTTGCGTTCCCGCATGCCGTGGCACAGGCGAAAAGAAAGCTGCAAACAAAGAGAAGAAGAGTAGAAATGTTGAATATGCCAATCATTATCGATGGTTCAATAACGGCCTACGGCACAGAGGCCCGAATGGGAACCCAAACTGAAACTCGAACTGAAACCAGCTGATCTGGCCAATTGCCGGCTTCATTGATCGCAGCACTTGACTTGCTGCCATCTCTTTCTCTCTCTACATCTCTCTCTCGCCCTCCTCTCCTCCTTCTCTGCCTCTTTCTTGCTCCATACCGTGCAAAGATCGAAAGTTATTTATCTTTCTATCAAGTTATCTATGATCTACCTGATCGCCAACGTAATTTCTCAGCACCCCAAGGCGTTTTACTTTCTTCTATAACTCCTAATCAATGCCCCAATCACCTCAGCTGTTGTTACTGGTCTCTCGATGCGTGGCAAATTGATATTCCGCAACAACAATTTCGCTAACAAACCGATACTTGACTTGCAGTCAACGAGCCTGCTACCTGATATTAATATATATAATTTTAACTCTACTTTACAGAATGCAATTGGCAGACCATTTATGAAATTGATAACTGATCTGCTAAGAGGAAAACCTGTTGATGCTACAAGGCTAGCAACGAGTACAAATACATCTACCATACATCTACATACGATAAATATACAATGTATCTAGATATGTATGTACCTTCAGAAATATTCCTTTTAACTTTAAGACTTTGTTACAAAACCAATTCAACTTACAAACAATATTCCTTTTATTTTATATTTAGTTCATTCGCATTTTTCAACCTTATCTCTTACAATCGAAGTATTGTTTATTGTTCTACAGTTAAAACTTTTGCTAAACTGTTCTCTGATAAGCTCAAAACAAACCAGGCATAATTACAAATATATTCAAATCTTTTGAAAATTTGCATTTGATTAACGGTTTTCTAAATATTAGTCATAAATAACCAAAAATCTACTTTTCTTGAGCTTTGGACTTAATTTAAAGCTCGCTCTTTTGTTATTAGTCCATTTTTGGACTCATTTATAACAATTCTTTGAAGATTCAAATCATTGCTGTTGAAGTATTTATGATTCATCCAAATATGGTTGGGATAGGTTAAGTAGGTCGATCAACTCAAAGATTTAATTGTGGTCAGAAACTTGTGGCAAGAAGAATGAAGAGATGAGGAGGTAGATGAGAAGAAAAAATGAGTAGGAGGATGAGTAGGAAAGTGGGATGAGTTAAGAATGAAGTACTGATCAATTTTGGTAATGAAATGCAAAGCTGATATTAGTTTTATAAAGAAGGAATCGAAGACAACGAAGTGTTTTATAATACAAACTTCCTCAAATGCACACAAAACCTAAATAAGTTATTTGTTAACTGTTCTCTCTATATAGTTATAGACCATATACTCACCACAATCATGGAGAAGAGTATCTTCCCCTTGAGACTGTGCGCGTGCTTCAGTTGTGGCAAGCTGTCCAATGCCTCCAGGGCGTCCGCTCGGTTCTCGATGTAGAGATTTCGATAGTGTGACACCATTTCGCTGCGCGAGAGTGTGGGATAAGTGAGAGTAGTACATATATAGAGTAGAGTATTGAGTGTGTGTGTGGGTGACAGCTCGACTGAAGCATGTCAAGAGCAGAACCTAAACGAAGCCAAACGAAACGATTCTCTCAATCCACGATCTACGATCTGCTTACCTGCCCTCCTCGCTGGCCGAGTCATCGGAATGGTAACCATCGCTGCAACTGCTGCCACTCCCTGTGGCTGCCACCTTACTGCCCGCCACTGGACTGGGCGGCACACTCTCGGGTCCCATCATGTGCAACACCACCTCGCAGCCGCGGGAGAAGTTCATCAGCAGCCCCGCAGCAGGACGCTTCTCAATGTGTGCCTGTGCATCGACCCGCTTCACCTGACCCACACAGGACAACACATCCTTGTCGTTCTCGACGCGTGTGCTCAGGTTCTCGACCAGTGTGTGCAGCTGCTTCAGTGCCGGCTTATCCAACATGGTCAGCAGTGTCTTGTTGTCGATCAGGCGCTGCTGTATGTCACCATAATTGATGGCCAGCAGACGCTGGTGGGAGGAGTGTGCCGGATCCTGATTGACAGTCACCATGCTCAGCTCCTCCAGCTTGTGTATGGCCATTTTGTAGGTGTCCACGTGACGCTGCAGCTCCGTCTTGAGTGCCACATGCAACGATATCAGTTGACCCGACGCATCTGTCGTCAGGCCATGTACGCCCAGTCCCTGCACCGCATTGTCGAAGCTGCGACGACGCTCACGCAACGACTGACGCAGCCCTGGTTCGTACTGCGCCAGGGCGTGCAGCAACTTGGAGCAGCGCTGCCTTAGTCCGCTCTCATGGGGATTGGCAAAGAGACGCACCAGCTGCCACACAACCGTCTCGCTGGGCACATCCGGCTTGGGCGTTGTGTTCAAAGTTGTTAATCTGAAAATGTAGGAGGAAATCTTTAATTTTAAATTCAGGCAGATCACTGTTAATATAGTAAGAGATTTGGTAAAGAAATTCTTCTTAAGCAGCTCGTATGTATTTTAAACATAATATAACTGCTAAAAATACGAAATGAAATACTTTAATCTCTGGATCTCTGTTATTATAGCAGTTGTAGAAAGCAAATTTGGCAAGTAGGTTCCTCTAAGGCAAATACAATTCTTGTGTATTTGAAATGGAAAATAGGTACTCAAACTAAGAAAGGAATATCTTTAATTTTCAAATCTTTTTTGTTATAACAACTAGAAAGAGTAAATTTGACAAGTAAGTTCCTCTAAAGCAAATGTAGCTCATGTATATTTCAAATTAAATATCTGCTTAAAATGCGAGAGGAAATTCTTTTAACTTAAGATATCTGTTGTTATAAAAGTTTGCGATGGCAAATTTGGCAAAGAAGTTGCTCTAAAACAAATGCAATTCTATATAACTCTTGAATCGTCAGACTTCTGTTAATATAGCAGTTAGATATAGCAAATTTGGTCAGAAAGTTATTCTAAAACAAATCTACATCATGTATATGTCAAATATAAAATACCTGTTCTACTTTCCGTAATATCACTTACCTGGTATAGAATGATTCCAGCAAGTAGGCGCTGTGTGGCAGATGCTCGAGCAGTAAATCAATGGGCAGCTCTGCAATCACAGAGTGCAGCACGGAGGGACCTAGACGACCCACAACGCCTGCTGCCTCCCTGTACTGTCGCCCCTCGGAGAGCAGCATAAGGCGACGCAGCACCTGACGGGGACTGGTCAAAAACTCACGACCATCTCGCGATGGGCCACGTATGCGTTCTCTACTGTCAGCCATGGCTGACTGACTCAGAGATTGGCACTGAAACGGCGAATGGGATTGGCAAATGGCGTCCTGATGATTCTTCAGCAACAATTGTTTCCTGTCGACGAGGCCAGATCGGGATCTGATTACGCGTGTCTGTGTGTGTATGGGAAATGCTCAATGGGTTATGTTATGCTATGTGGATTATAGTCTATGATCTGATGGCGTGTTGTACAAATGCTGATGTGGATGCGAATGCGGATGAGAGAGCAAGATGCGAGCGAGATAGACTGCGTCTGCGTTGGGGCTTACAGCAAGTTGGGTTCCATTTCGATGCGGCCGATGTGTGGGTGACAATCTTAGGGATTTGATCTATGCGTAGTGTTGCTGCAAAGGAAAAGTGCGAACAATTGTTAATAAAAATACTAAATAAAAGTCAGAAGAATTCGCATTAAACTCAAACACACACACACACATGCAATTGACAAACGGCACTTTCTCCACACTCCTACGCGGGGCGTGCCACATAATTTATCATAACTTAACGCGTAATCCCAGAGAAACAAACAAACGAATAGTTCAGGAAGTATTCGTAGCACTCACATTTTACCTACTCACATATGTGAATGCATTCATTGTGGGAGTTTTCTTTCTTTTCCATTTCATTTTCGCCAAATGACAACTAGGAAAACGCAAGATATGAAACAATCAACTCAAGGGAATTGCCAACTTTCCTGCCAGTTAACAAGTTTGGCAGACAGCTCATTAACATTTCTTGATGGTTCTTTGGTTGAGTAGTGAGTTTGATAGTATTGAATGATCTCTTTTAAGTTTAGATAAGAAAACTATGAGGAATATTTCTACCGTCTTTCAAGTTTCAGAATTATATTTTTGGGTGTTTCTCTCATGAGCCTCTGATAGCACTTTATTATATATTCTCTTTTTGGCAGTTTTCCCGCTAATTACAGGAGGTGCTGGTTCGAAGTCCGCCGCTTCTTTATAACAATAAAAAGCACTTTAATGGCAGCAGCACGCCAGTGCCATCTACAGTTGTGGCTCCATGGCCAACTCCCCATCTCCAACTCCATCACAGCCTCAGCTCGTTATGATCGCCATTTGAAATGGGAGAAGAAGTCAGAGGAGTAGAAAAAAGTCGCTCGATTGCATGCAAGCGAATGAGCTGAGGCAATTAGAAGTTTGTTGGCCTGCGAAACTATCATAGAAAGGCGACAACAACAGCAACAGCAACTAACAACAAATTGTTGTAATAATACTCGTAAAAAATAAAGTGATGTTTGTCTTTTGCTCGAGCAACAAATCATTTCACATTTCCACCACAGAGAGCCCGAGAATGGACGGGTTCATTAAACCGAGGCGTCACCAAGACATAAGACTTCAAGTGTAACTAAAGGCAGCAGAGGGAGAGAGAGAGTGAAAGAGATAGAGAGAGTAGAAGAAAGGGAGGCAGAGATAGAGCAGACCACAGAGCAGAATTCTGCGCAGCTTTGGCTTCCGTTCTCAGCTTCTCGCGCCACTGTCACCAACAGCAGCAGCTGCATGCGGACTTATATAATACGTAGACCTCAGCTCAGCCAAGCGCGACCCGATCTTGGGTGTCTCAGGTGTCATCTGACTATGGCTATGGCTATTTTTCTTTCAATTTGTCGCCCCATGTGACCATAATTGTATTGTAATCACACAGCGCCCTTTTCTTGTCTATCTTGTGCGTGTGTAACTGGAAATCTATTTACTCAGGCAAGTCATCTGCATGAGCTCAGCAAAATCCCACACACACACACAACTAACGTGTTTATCTTGTGGATTTGTCGGGCGACATGTTTTGCGACTTGTGGTGAAAGAGCAAACAGTTCGTCGTGCATCGAGCAAATCCTGTGCAACGTTTTCGCAACACGTTGCGAACGACAACTCGACAGGGGTTCCAAATGGGGTTTATAATTGATTTGTAGCACGACTATAATGCGATTTTCATGGCATCGACATACATGTCTATGTCGTCTTACGACTTTATTGTTTTTTTTCAATACTTCAAAGTCAATTAATATGGATTAAGCATAGAGAAATTTATAATTAGAATTGGTTATGCTCACACCATAACTAGGTCTTAGCCTTCTTAACCTTCTTTATAATTGTATTTATAAGGAAAGTAGAATTATATTTCATATATTCAGATTAACCTTAATTATGATCTTATCTGCTTAAAGATGTTCTATGATATCGATCTTTCAATTTAACTAGTTAAGCATATTATTATAGTATCTATTGTAGTATATAGCAGGTACTTATAGATCGATTGAGCCCTGTCAATTAACTTTTTATTTATAATATCTGTATACATTTCTACCTAACAATCTATTTAACAAAGTATCGATTAGTCGCCTTGAATAGTAATGTGATTTGTTAATATCGAGCAATTTCAATACTAACACAATTTCAGTTCCCACATTATGATTGTGGACCAACTGCTCCAAGATTAACTAGAATAAACATATAAAATGTATATTAAAATCGCCCGATGAGATCTTAGCCAGCCCATAACATTCTGTTCTCACAGTAACACACCTTGTTGCGGCAGCGGCGCCTGAGGAGGCAGTTGTAATAACGGCAAATGGGGCTACAACTATTGCCAAAGCGCATTTAGAACGAAGCCGAAACCGAAACAAGTGTGAGGAGAGGGAGGAGGAGGAGGAAAGTAAGTAGAGGAGCCCCTTCAATTAAGGCGTCTACCTGGCCGTTAAGCTGAGCAGACCAGACCAGAACAAGTAATGCACAAAGTTTGAACTCTTCTGGGCGGGGTCAATTCCAGCTCAGCCCGGCAGCACTTGAGCTGCCTCTGTCTGTCTCTGTCTCTGCGGTTGGCTGCTTCTCATATGCATGTTCTGCTCCTCAACAATAACAAAAACCACAACAACAACAATAGTAACAACGAGAGCAACAACAACAAACATAAAATGTTTAATTCTTGGGAACACAAACATATTTCTCGCTGACTTCCTCCTCCTCCTTCTCGTTGGCAACTCTTTAGTTCGGCTTCAGCGCATTGGCCCACCCGAATTCCATGTAAATGCATTTACAACCATGAAAAACAGGTGGAAAATCTCGAGAAAAGTCCAACAGCAACCACAACAACAACATGAAGGAAATATGTGCTTTTAAAGAGTGTTTATTTAAAGAGATATTAGATAGTAGTGAACCACAATTTCTTTCACTTTACGAAAATTGAAGGGAATAGGAAGACAATATTTTCGGATTCAAAGTTCTTCTGATATTAAATTGTATAAAGCAATATGATATTGTCATTTAAAGATAATAAATTGCAAGACCTTTTTAGTTTAGTTATACGAATACAACTAAAATTATATGATAGTTTAACAGAACTAAAATGAAATCATTAAATTGAATTTCATAATAATATTTTCAAGATAACATAACTTTCAGATGTTACAACTATTATATATGCATTATGTTTTATGTATTATGTAAAGTTCTTCGTCCCACTAAGATTATTATTATTAATTATAAACAAGTTTCTTTCTAACATATGCCCCAGACTTTTACCCATCTTCTTTTGCTATAATTCTTTTGTGTTCTTTGTCTTTTATTTCATTTCGCTATTATATTCTCATTATAATCAAGAATTAACTCAAGCCAGAAGCTGCGAACTTCGAACTTCGCGCGGCACCTGTTGCAATTAGCTGGAACAGAGTGCCAAAAAGAGATAGCGATGATAATCACAACAACAAAGGGACAAACCGCTAAGTCGTAAATCAAGCACAGCAAGAACAAAACTTGACCCGAAACTTTTGTGGATTCCAAGACAATGCGAATCGCCAAGGCAGATTTATTGTTGTAATGGAAATTTAGCATAGCAAAAGCAAAATTTGTAGGCACGCTCCAAATTCGTATACAAAATCTTCTAGACAAAGTTAACTGTTGAGTTTCTTTCGTCGACTGTTCTGGACTGTGCCCATTCCGATGCATTATAAAGCATGTTTAACTATAAAGTTCATTGATTGATTTCAACAAAGAATCAGGTTGTTTTCTTACAGCTGGAGGTGTTGCTCGTAACAGGAACTGCAGATAGACAGACAGCTACGGGTAGGTAGACAGTCTGGCAGACTGCCCCGAGCAACGTTCTACCTATTTCTACTGGCCAGACTAGGTTACAGCTCATTATAATTTGGCAGCTGGCGTGTGTTTCTTTTTGGGCTTCCGAGGCAATCTTATTCATATTAAGCCTTTTTGTGCCACGCTTTGAGAGGGTATTGCGACTATATGTCTTGGTTTGTGACAGACAGAAGAAAGCGTGTCTAATCAAGTGAATATGCTACTGATCAATACAAAATTTATTTATGCAGATCTTGTCGTTGAAAGAGACTAGCTAAAAAGCTAGCTAAGAAGGGCTATTGAAGATATCAGATCAGACAAGTCTGAACTATAGGTATTTCAAGATTTTGAAGAATACTCTATAACCCCTTAACATACTATAAAATATTTAAATATTTCCAATATCTAAGATAATACGCTCTGATAACTGTATAACTATTGTATATATAAATAAATAAATACCTAGCTATCTTTGCATAATTTAATGATTCATGTACCTCGACACCCACTACAGGGTAACAGCTAGGCCACCGCACCCGCCAACTCCGCTAACCCACCTATTTGTTCCTTTTTTGTTGGGTCAACAGCTCGCGGCAATTATTATGAAAATAAGACAAAGACCGCTACAGTTTTATAAGCAACTTCTTCTTTTACAACGTCCAGAAGTGGGTTAATTTCATTCAATTAGAATATCTGTTCATATTCCCAGCAGTTGGCAACGCATCTTTCGTTTCTTTCTTTCTTTTTTTCTTACAACTTCTTTCTACGTTTCTTTTAATGATCAGCTCAAGTTGCGCTGCTAATTGGGTGCGCCGCCCTGCGATCTAATCGAGTTGTCTTATGGGAAACAATCTTTGGACGCTGCTTCTCTATATCTTCCTCAGCCTCAGCTGGCTCTGTTGATGCGCATAAATTAACACTACGACATTGCTGTCAATTGGGTGGCCGAAAAAGTGAAATTTCTTTTCGTACACCTTGGAATGTCAGTTAGCCAGGCCCGTAGCTAGGCACAAGGGGCCAAAATACAAAATAATATATACTTTGACGTTGGCCACGTCTCCTTATGCCTGGCTCAAAGTTGTAATACACTTCTACCTTGATTGCGAAGTGCAATGGGACAAGAATGATTGAATGTATCGGCAATATTATCAGTCAATTATACCTGAGAGCCCGAAATATACATTTGTAGATTTCTCAAAAACTATTGATGATTTGGCCAATATAATATCGAGAAAAGAGTCAATGTAATAAGTTTAAAGATTCTTCAATTTCTAAAATATGCTATGAACTAACGAAGGCTACCGTATAATTACATATTTGAAAACAAGATAATTACAGAGGGGCCCCGAAAAGTTTTGCACTAGGGCCCGCGAGACCATAGCTACGGCCCTGCACAGTATCTATGTAACTTACTTGGGGATGTTCTTGTGGTTTCTACTGTCTTCTGTTTTTGGGGCTAATCCGCTGTGGAAAATTAAGCGCGCCACTTTTCACAGCAAAAGTTTTCTTCACTAAATTTTCACTTGTTGATTGCCAGCAGGGCCAGCACTGAGGTCAGACAACGACAACAACAACAACCGCAAATCAAAGCGTTTACAGCAATTTGGCGACAGCAACAATAACAACAAACAACAACATTTTTGCACTTCATTAACTTGACGAACATTTGTGGCTGCAAATGCCAAAGCTAAATTCTTGTCGCGGCCATTCACAAGTCACACGATTTACCGTTAGTGCAAGCAAGCACCGCACACTGCACTGCACACTGCGCACGCGCCCACAAAGCAACAACAACTAAAGCAGCAGCAGAAGTCGTAGCAGCGCAGCAGCCGAACAATTGTCAACGAATCTAAAAGTCGTAGTAAAACGAAGTCGCAGCCGAAGCACAACCGAACGAGCCGAAAGTCAAATGCAAACTGAACGAATGTCATGACCGAAAATCAAGCAGCAGCCGCAGCAACAGCAGGTAAAGGTGCCAGAGAGAGCGCAGCTTAGAGAGGGAGAGAGCGACTGCGCAGTCGTGCAGTGCTTCACTGTTGTTGTGGGCAACTCCCGCAGCTGTTGCGCTGCGACTGCGCACAGTGCACACGCCAATTTGAATTGAGCGCGCCAAATATGCTTACGAGCCTGCCTAATGGAAGTTGTTTGTTTGTTTTAATACTATGTGCGGGGTAAATTAATCGAAGGGGAGTATTGTGAAGGAAGTAAGTGAAGATATTTGACGAAATAATTAGAGAATGAACGATGAATTTACATTTACATAATTTACAAAATTTACGCAATTAAATTATAATTTTAATGATTAATAATTAGATTAATAAACTATTTTATAAATTAGTATGTTGATTTAATCTTTAAAAAATTATTATTAATAAGTAAAATAATGTCAATAATATATTTATAGCAATATTTAATCTTATGCTTAAAAGCTTTAAGAGATTACTCCAATTTCTCAAAAGACATCAATAAAATATAATCGTATTATTACAGAAAATTACTACATTTTTGTCGAATGCTTTTTTGCTAATTTCACAAAGTCTAAAACTTTTTTACTTAATAGTTGCTAATCACAGGGTATTTTAACTACAGCAATCAGACATTTTTCGCTGGCATTTTTCACTTTTTCATTTCAAGATTTGCGCACAAAGTGCAAGCTATTTGCAGCTGCTTGGTTTTTGTTGCCATTTGACGATGGTTACTTTAATCTTAAGTGCTTGAAGGAGAGAGAGAAAGAGAGAGAGGGAAAACTGAAGAGGTAGCATCAGGTATTTGGGTTAGCTAGCGCCGTTTGTGGCTACTGTGGTAATTATTAACGTATATTAATTATTAATTGGTTTATCAAGTAGAAATTGGGGAATGCAATAGAGGAAGAAAGATGGAGAGGGGGGTAGAGAGAGAGGGAGATCTGTCTGTGGTCTAGTTATGAGAAACCTTTGCCAATCTTATGTATGCAAAATGCCTGCGACTACGGTGGGCTGCACTTCCGTGGCCAATTAGTCTTAATTGCCTCATGGCAAAAGCAACTTAATTTCAGCTAAAGGTGGGAACACTTCAAAACACACACACATGAGTGAGATGGATAGAGGAAGGCAGGGGGGAAATGCTGAAACAAAAAGTAAATGGTAGACTCCCATCAACGGGGCTGATTTCCATCAACTGATTAACTCATTGCCAGCACAGTTGGCCTCAGTCAGTCTGTGTGTCTCAGCCTCGTCTGGGGATCTGTACTGGAAAACTTTATCAAGTGCGGCAACCTTGGTGGAAAATTGCAAAATTTTCACGTGTTATTTACGCGTTAATCGTACGCAATTGAAACACCTCAAAACAATTAAAGCGCAGAGATGAGAGCGAGAGAGACAGAGACAGAGAGAGAGAGGTGAGATGATGAGGTGCTTCTTCAAGTACTTATTTGCGCCAGCGTTGCCGCAGTGCTATTTGCATTTAGTCGGATTAACAGGGCGTTAAGTTTCGCCACAGATAGAGCCATAAAAATACAAACGAATAAACACAGCTTGGTAATCAGACACTCGAGGGGGCACATGAGAGGGGAACTTGAGAAAGGGCAACAGTGCAGGGTATCAACCTACGGGGCATGATTAAGCTGTTAGCAAGTCAAGGTTGTCCTCAACTCTACAAACGGCATCGTCGTGTCTTCTGCTGCGTTGGATGCGTCGTCTTCCTTTTCCTTTCTCTCAAAACGCATTTCACTTTTTCGCCAACGCATTTCACTGCAACGCGGCAGGAAAATCAACAAAAACATCGTGCAAATATTTATGTGAAATTGTTAAACAACACTAAAGCAGAGCAACCACAACTATAACAACATCTATAACGACTGCGACGAGCAACACACATTCAATACGCGCTCCCTCCTGCCACTTTTTTGTTTGAGCTTTTATCTTGTTTTAATGCCTGTCTTCGCATTTCGAAACCTCTTACCAAATCAAGTAATTAGCGTTTTGATTTACTAAACGCGCGAAATTGTCAAGCTGCGTGTCTGCAGTTACCCTGTAAATGCCGTAAGGTGTGTAATGTGGGGTTTTTCAAGGTTTGCCAGAGATAATTCAAATTAGAAACTGTTAACAACTCGATTGTGTTAATAAACTTTACTTGGTTTCATTTTTAAACTCGATAACCCGAAAAAACTTTAAATTGATGTTGATAAATCTTTTTAGAATACATTGCGATATCAAAATATGTCAATAGATAATCTACAAATGTCTTAGATAATTTATAAATTTTAATAGTTATAAGCAAGCAATTAAAATGCTGAAAAAATAGAAATCAAAAATGGAACAAGTTGAGTTAATTGAATTCATATAATTATGATGATTACTAATAAATCGATAGATACGAATATATGAAAGAATCCCTACAACAATACTTTATCCCTAGCAATCACATGACTCACAGGGTATACTGCCAGTCGTTCACTTTTACTTTTACTTAAATGCTGCTGCAGCTTCTTCAACAAAAAACAGCCAAAACGACAGCTAAAAGACAGGCTGCAACAACAACAACAGCAACAACTGCACGCAATACCACTTGACTTAGTTAGTGGCATCAACCACAACAACCATGAAGACTTATCGACATTTCTATAAGCTGCACATCGGCCAATACGCGTGGCATTTACTGCAGTTGTTGTTGCTGTTGTTGTTGTTTGTGTTAACTTTGGCTGCATTTTCCCATTTGCCAATTGGCAATCGACAGATTTCTCTTTCTCGGAAAACTTTTGCAATAATCATAAAATTTTAGCACAAATATTGAACAAATGCAATTATTATAAACAAATGTCAAGTGAATAACCGTTCGTTTGGGGCGTGACACAGCAGCAAATATATCGCCAAGAAAAACACTCGAGTTAAGCATTAATTGCAAACCCAAGGAAATGAAGATAAACAAAGAAGAAAGAGACCCAAAAACCCATTTGAGATGTCTGCTAACTAACTGAGATCGTTAACTCAAGTTCTTTATTGTGTTAAGGAAAGTATTTGTTGATAATATTCAAAAGAAATTGCTATGAGGTTGTTACTACAACTTAAGAAATCCTCATTTACGGTTATTAAATATCTTTAAATTTATTTAAAGAATAAAAAAATACAATATGAAATTCAAATCCCTTAAAAATGTCTGCTAACTTATTGGAGATCGGGACTTAAACTACAATACTATACTATAAAGTTAAGGGAATTGTTTCTTAAATATACCTACAAGAAATGTTTCTTATGTTTTATATACCATACAGCTACAGAAAATACCACTATGGGTTAATTGAATTGGTTTGTCTTTCTCTACTGAAATATTTATGAGAGTTGTAAAACAGGGTCGTAAAAACGTTATTTAGTTGCAATTCTTTGTGAAGTTGAGTCAGATATTTATATAAATAAAATAAAAAGCAAATTCTATCAAGTTGTTCCTTGAACTACAAAACTTTTGAATAAGTATAAAGTGCCTACAAGTGCTTTATTAAGTTTCCTTTGATATAGTAATTAAAAAAACGAAACATGTGTCACAGCAACAAAGTAAACCTTTTTATAAATCTCCATATTTATTATTAGCTCACTATCAATATTGTCTGATTATAGAAATAGTCAGTCAGACATTATTTGTCATAGACTAAAAGTGATTAATTATAGCTGAGGCTCATTAGAATGATATCTGAAAACGTTTAGCACAGACATGGTTCTATATAGTATATATTTCACAGCTACAACTTTATCTACTCTGCAGATAAGGAAACTTTTACCAATTTCACAATATAAACAAGCTCTTACTATTATTATTATGCTGATAGGAGAGCTACATATGTATATAACACCTTAGTGCGATTAGATCAGCTTTAGAGCTATCGACTCATCTGCTAATATTGATAAAGAAAAGTTGAAATAGCCCCCAGTAAAGATTAGATTTCTGCGTTTTTACTTAATTTCTTTTAAGGGAAATTAAAAGATGATGAAAAAGTTTTAATTCGCTTATTATAATAAGCAAATTGATTGAGCAGATCTGCGATTTCGTGTGCATGTTTTGACGTTCCGTGGTTTAACCCACTTTCAATTAATTTCTCACTTTAAGAGAGAGAGAGAGAGGGAAGGGAAACTAACGTGAAACCACACGAATTTCGTGAAGAGACAAGGGCCCCAAAAATCCAATAGATAAACATCGACGACGACGAGGTGGCAATGTAAACAAAAAAGTACATTTCCGCTGTTGCAAGTTGTCTGTGTGCCGTCTCTGTGGCCTGTTGCAAGGCCTCGTGGATTGATTCAAGTTTGGGGTTAATTATAATCTAGAGTACGCGCGGAACGTTGTGAATTGTATTGCATATCTTGTATCTGTATCTCTTTGTGTATCTCTCATGCAGAGCTTCCGCAGATGCAGATACAGAAATGGACAGAAGCGAGACGCAATCATTGTTGCAACGGATGCTGCTCCGTCATAATGCAATTTCATGCCACATTAGTCGCCTCGTTGCAGATAGATTCTTATATAATGCGCTGAGGGAAATTCACTGAACAATTGATTGATTAACTTGCCTCGGTGAAAATGAGTTGCGATCACGAGAAGAGAAAATCCATCCATCCATCGATTTCTGTGCCAATCGCGACGCGTCGCATCATCATCTGTGGCAACCAAATGTGGCGCGACACAGACGCGACCAGCTCCTTGGGAGGCAATAACCACTTTCACAAACTTTTGTCCACACTTGCCAAGCGGCTTTCCGCGACTCGCAATTCTCCGCCCCATTCCAGTGTCGTCCCACCTGCCCACTTGCCTGTCTGCCTGCCCACCTGACCATCGACCAGTTCTGCCAATCGTCTGCAATTCTTATTACAGAATCAGGTGCAACTTTTGCTTTTGCCTTCTCTTCTTCTTTTTCTTCTTTTCAGTCAGTGAACTGCGGCAATTAGGCCTCGGCGCTTGGTTGACAGTAAAAGTAAGCAGGAAAAAGTGAACGCAATCTTGCAGCTGACCCACTTAGCCAGATGCATTCTCGACGAGGCGCCCCGACGTGCCAGTCGAATATGTGCACTGAGAGAAACAGTTGAATGAAAGAATGGGTACAACGAAATTGTTTGCAATTACTGTAAATAATATGTATAACGAATTTAATTTCAATTGCATTAATATTTTATAACATATAAGAAATATACGTGTACTTATAAGAAATATTTGATAGTTTCTATATTAAATTCTTCTTTTTTATTCATTAATTTTGTATACTTCGGAATAAAAATATATATTTCTTACTTTCAAATATAAATATAAAATATATTTCTTAGATTCTAAACTAAGCACTTTATCAACTCATTCTAAGTTTCTCCACAATGTTCAATCTCACTTCTTATTTTTTCTTCAGTGCACAAACAAATGCTGCAAGCAAAGAGAAGAAAAACCGCTAAGTAAAAAACCAATAAGATCGTTTGTTGTGTCTCTTTCAGGTGTCTCTCTGGGGCGAACGCAGCTCGCAGACATTTTTCCGAAAAACTAACTGGGGATGGTCTACGATGGACAGTGGCCCAAAGCCAGCGGCGACGGTGGCGGCAAGTGTCGTGTGTCAGTCGTAGAAACTATAGCAGTAACTGGACAGCAGACTAGTTCCCTGCCCCCATCCCCCCTTTGGGTATTCTCCGTTAAACTTGAAAGCCGCCAGAGGCGAAATACACTAAAAGAAAATTAACAAACAAACTTGAGCCCCAAACGAGCAATTGGCGTGACTTAATGATGCATAAATCAAAGCAAGAGGGGGGAGCCATGCAACAAGCCAGTAGACTGTGGGGGGAAGGCGCGGGTTAAGCGTATGCAGATACGAGGCAAGTAGGCGGCCAACAGTTTTACACGACTTTAATTGCGTGAGCTGCGAATTGCCAACTGCGAATCGAAAGTAAGTGAAGAGCCGAAAGAAAACCGATAACCGGATAACCAGAATTTCCAGCCAGACAACCCCCTCAGCCCACACGTCAATGCACCTCAAACCAGAGTCTTCTGCTCGTTTTGTTTTTGCAGATTCTTTTTTGGCATTTCACTTTTTACGCTCAAACATTGAGAGAATTTCACAATCTGCCAGTAGCGCAACGCAATATTTATAACGAATACAAGTCAAGCAAAACGAAACCAAACAAATCTAAACGTAAATAAACAAAAGGTATACAAAAATATACATACTGGATAAATATTTTAAAAAAAGGTATAAGTATATACATATACCTCATAATATAAGTAATTTATAATTTATTATTGATGTATATACCCCTAAATTTGATTAATAATTTTTTTCTATTTATAATAAAATCTTCATCCGAGTAGTCGTTCTTTATCAACAACTTCTGCCCTATCTAACTTGCCTACGCCAACACATACACAATTACACATTCATGCATACAAACAGCTATTATTACGTTCTATAATATACAGTCTATATATGCCGGTATCTTTCGCTAGCGCCAATTACACCATAATCTACGCGACGCCTATCAGACAAACTTGTTTTGTATTTAAAGGGCGACTTGTGTGTTTCTCACCACAGTACGAATTCTAACGTCAAATAGTTCAGCAGCAACTTAACGAAGCGTGAAATTTCAACGAAGCTAACAAACAGTTAAAACTGACTTCTAATCAAGTTTAATTTTGAAATTATAAACTCACCATAAATAAAAAACAATAATGTTCTGGGCCAGATGTGAAGAAAGCCGTTCGGCACCTACAGCCAGCGAGGCCAGCGCGGTGCCTCCAACAACCCATTGTCACAAAGGCAAGTCCTGGTGGCAGAAGGAGCAACATCATCATCACCACCATCATCATATTTATGTTGATAGTGCCCTATGGGGATCAGTGCCGCAACCTAAGCACGAACACCATCATCATTGCCATAGGAGTCGCAGTTTCCGACCATGGTGCGATAAGAAAAACAATGAGAATTGCAACATCCAAGCAGATCAAATGCAATATAATCGTTTCCATGGGCATTTCCATCACTTGCAGGATGATGCTGCACCCAGGTCACGTTGGTTTTCACATTGCAAGTCCCGTCGAGGAGATGTTAATGTGCCGAAGACAGAGGCACCGATGTTTGATTATAGCGAGAACTACAATTAGACGCACGATTTGTTTTTCATTGATCTTTTTGCTTTTCAAATTGTTGTGGCGTTGAGTCCAGTCGATTAATCAAAATGTATTAAAAAAGCGCCAATGCGGCGATGAACATTGCATAATATCGATATATCGATATGCGTTTTTGGTATTTTGCCCAGCTGTGCTGATTTAGTACATTTCTATTGCGAGAAAATACCGATAAGTTAAATTTATAATCGACTGACAGTATTTATTGTATTATCGATAAGCATGAAACAAAACCTAAATAAAATTGTTCTTATATTTAAACTGTTGGCGTCTATAGCATATTGTATTTATTTGGAACTCTAATAATACCATAGCACATAAATATAGAGCACGATCAGCACAAAGAGCAAGTGAATGAGAAACAACTCGATGCCCAGGGTCAAAAGTGCCAGAGGATTAACAGGCGTAAACGTTATGAGGATGAACATCCTTCGGGAATACAATTCTATATACTTGTTGCTGTTGCTGTTCTTACTCCTGCGCCGTGAAGGTTAACTGTTTGTTGCGGGAGCTCTCGAAGCGATTGGGCGTGTGCATGCTCAGCATGGCAGTGATACCAATACTAAGGATGCCCAGTAGAAAGGCAGTGACCAGGAGGCCTGCCAAAATAGGAGCCGAGATGAAGCCCACACAGTCATAGACATCACCAAACTTGCGACGACCATTTAGCCAGGGTTGCACTTGGTAATCGGTCAGGTAAAGATTCATCTGCGTGTCGTTCTTGTTCGGGTTGCTGAAGACCAAACGCTCCGACGAGCAGCGGAAGGAGAAGCCCAACGGAGCCGATGGCAGCGTATACTCGTTACCCCGTGCCGGCAGCGTAGCCTTGTAGTCCTTGTACTCCACCTCCACGTTACGCAGATGCCATGTGCCGCGCAGCAGCGAGAACTTGAAGCGCAGTGTGCACTTTTCACTGTTGTACATGAAAGTGATGCTCAGACGTCCGTATCCCTTGGCGCGCTGATCGTCGAAGGTGATGTGCTTGTTGTGCTCCTCCAGCAGCAGTTTCTCCTCGCCCAGATGCAGCTCTGGGGGCCCGTTCAACGAGAGCACCGCCTTATTTCCCTCAGCGATGTAGACGAATGTGACATCCGTCTCTGCGGGAGTGGGGCTTGGTGTTGTGCTTGCCTCCTCCTTGGTTTCCTCCTTGGCCTCACGCTTGGACAGATAGTGTGCCTCCTCCTCGCGGCTGGCTAAGATACCCAGCACTTCGCCGTGACCGTAGAGCGTCAACGCGTCGTTGTAGGCCCTCAATAGCTCAGCGTCATCCTCCTCGCTGTGCCCGGAGAGATTAATGACCTAAATAAGAGAAAACGGAGTAAGGGTTGCAAATGTCTCTCTCTCTCTCACACATACTCTCTCCCTCTCTCTTTCCGTATACACACCTCAATGTTGGCGTTGAAGCTGTAAGGCTCCGCGGCCAGGCTGCGCTGTGGCAGATAGGCCCACACGTTGTTCTTCACCAGATTCTCGAATTTGGGATATTTGGTGCCCTCCAGGCGACTTGTGTTGTTACGCACAAATATCACAATGGCCTTGGCATCTGTGAAGAGTTGCGTCAGCGGCTGCTCCTTGCTGTTGGCATCGACTAATGCTTGGGGTTGCAAGTTGAACACCTTGTCGTGACCCCAAAGCAGATATGGCCCACTTATTGCCGCACTGCAGCTGCACAGCAGTCCAATGAAGATGCCCACGGCAATTGGCTGCATTTCTTTTTTAATCCTTTTATCTGTATTGCGACGACAACGGGAACCTTCCTCCAACAACACGCAACGATACTGTTTATGGCAAAAATTCTTCACGGCACAAAAATCAATGGACTGTGGTGGAGGAGGGTGTGCAATGCGCATGTCCGTTCTGTGTGCCTGTGGTACCAATTGGTGGTGGATTCGTTTGCCAGCGAGGTGAGTACACGCACTACACACAACGCACACCATGACCCATTTTGAATGTGCAATAATCACTTGTATTATAGCACTGAACTATTATTTACCTATAACTTAATAATTGTTTTGAATGGGGCAATTTGATCTAGTCAATTCTCGATTAAAGTTCTCGATTATATGTAGCTTGTTTTATAGCCAAACTAAATGGAAAGATCTTCTCACACATTTTCAGTGTGTATCTTTACAGCTATTTATATCATTGATATCTCGCCTGGAAACTTTTTTGTTTATGTTTTGCCTTTTTTTAAAGACTCATGCAAATAAGTATTGGTTTGCTGTATATATGTTGACAGAAGTATATTATATACACATATGTATAAATATACATATATATACAGTGGAATTACGCTAAAAGATCAGGATAACTTTGCAAACATTAAAATAATTGATATCATATAGAGAACTTTACTATTTGCGTGACTTTAATTAACATTCGATGTGGAATCAACTTTATCTTAAGTGTTGCCTGATTAAAACGCAGGAATATGCAAATCTACTGTATATATCTATGTATATACAGTTGGGTTACCATGTTAGATGTTAGGGAATACTACAAAGACTGAAATTAAAGATTTTTATTAAGTGAACATAAATCAACTTGATCTTAAGTTTCACTTGATATATACAACCATTATATAGTACAGTATATTATTATGAATGAAGTACAATTATGAATTTGAGATATTTACAGGAAACGACTACAAACTAAACTGATGATGACTGTCACAGCTAAAAGGAGTATGGATGACTTTGGCAGGATTGCTGCTGAACTAGATGAGAAGCTGCCCCTGAAGGTTTTGGTGCCTGTTGGAAGATCAATAACAGATCAGAATGTAAGTCTGGATTACAATGTTACTATCTTGCTCACGTTTTTCATTATGATCTCTGACGCCACAGGTGCGATAGGAAATGGTTGCCTTGCGCTTGGTGTTCACATAGCCAGGTATGAAGAGACTCGGCGCATCGAGGCGACCTGCTGCGATTAGTCTGGACATATCCAGCTCTAGACGATGAGCAATGGGTCCCTTGAAGTGAATGATCATCTGAATGCAGGCACCGCCGTGTAGCTCCTTAGTTTTGCGTGCATCCACATCCAGCATCCACTCTGGGATGCCCATCACAGAACGCAGCTCCTCCAGGAATTGTGCACTGCAAGGAAGAAATAACAAATAAAAGGAAAGAAAGGAAAGCAAAAGGATGCAATGGACCTACACAACGAAACGTGGTGGCTTCTGCAGATTGATGTACTTGATGACATTGTGATCCGGTTCTATGTTGGCACAGGCGAAGCGCTCGTGTGAGTTGTCAGGTCCAAAGATCACAATGGAACGTCCAAGGGCGCCTACAGGCGCCTCTAGCGGGAAATTTGAATCTGTCAGCACCACGCGCTCGTATCCAAGATCTAAGCAGAAGAAGCATTTGTATTTAAGTTAGAGTGAGTTTAGGGCGTGCCTAGAGTATTCACCTATGGTGCCCAGACGAGCACCCACATCACCCACATAGCAGCGCAGTGGATTATCCGGACCACATTCCTGTTCATACAAATCGAGCTGAAAAGTTATAGAAATGGATTAATAACAATTGCAAATTCTCTTCAAGATTAACGACTTACATTCAGTGGATCAGCTAGCTGGGTGTAGAAGGGATTCCAGACATAACCACCCGCCACGCAACGCGTCACTGTTGGCTTTACAGCGGCATCGACACCCACAGGATTCACAAAGATTTGCCAGTTATGATTGCGCGTAGAGTTGCGATCATTCTTGCCCGGATGACGTAGCTTCACCTCGATAACTGTCTCCGATTGGCTGCCGTCGTTGTGAATGAGCTGCGTCATCTTGATGTAGCCATAGGCATAGCCCGTGGGATGATGAAACGAGGCAATGGCACGCAGCTCCCTCGCCTCGCTGGGACTGTAGCCACGCTCCAGAGTGCTGCGAAGGGAGAGGGGAGAGTTTTAATATGGACAACGAGATGGGAATCGAGTCCACTTACCTGCAGGCCCATCGTGCATCGCGCTGCTGCTTGTGGATAACTATTGAACGTCCGATGATGCTGTTGTAGCCGAAGAGCGGCAAATTCGTGTCGTTGTATGCATCCTCGTACTGCGTAAGGCCATTAAGGCGTCCAAATTTGCCACTAAGGTCACCCATTTCGTATTGATCCGTTGTGCCCTGTTTGGGTGGCGGCGATGACTTTGGATTGACATCGTAGGGATTCCAATGGCCGTAAAGAGTAGAAGCTTCACAGGGAAAGGCGAGATTGGCCTCCACAGGAGTCTGTTGATAGGGAAACTGTTAACTAAACTGTATCCTAGTTGTAGACTCAGTCTTACTCTGTGTATGTGGTAGCCGCCGTTGTCTTGTAGTCCCTTTAGCTGCACTTCCACATTGCTGATATCGTACTCCGATTGCTGTGTGATCTCCATTCTGCCACTGACTGTCAACTCATCCCCGTTGGCATACCAATCCTTGGCCACCACCTTGCGGCGATAGTGTCCAATGAGACTGGAGCAGGCCAATCTTTCACCTCTTGCCTTGGGTCCATTGTCATCGTAGATCACCAGGGATTTACCCAATATGCTGTGGCTGCCGGATAATGGTAGATTTCCATCGGTGAACATTTTGCGACTCAGTTTTCTAGCCGAGCGTTTGCCTCCCGCTATAGTCAAGCGTCCCAGACGTGTATCCAGTGCACCAAGGCGACACATGGCGGGCAACTCGGGACGACAAAAGTCATCCACACTGCGATTGCCCCAGTCCACGCGATAGGGATTATAAACACTGCCCGCGGACAGGCAACGCTGCTGCCAATCGTAGAAGTCTTTGCCCGGCGGGTTGCTGTGAATCGCCCAGCGATGATCGAATGTGCTGTTCTGTGTGGAGCCATCTGCCTGGATGAGATACTCAAAGAGCACTGTAGTGTCCTGCCAGGGCTGCTCTACTGCCTGGCGAAGGATGACGCGACCCACGACTGGATAGCGGAAGAGCACCTGCAAGAGGAAGAAGTATAGCAAGATTACTCTATGAACAAACTGGCCACTCAGAAGATGACATCCTCACCTGCGCCGTGAACATCTGTTGTTGGTAGATACCGTTGCGTTGGTATTGATTCAGCATGGAACAGCCCCAAATGTCTTGAGTGATATTAAGCACCTCTGTGCGGTTGAAGGTGTAGATAACCAGGCTGCGATGGGCGATGCTGTGTCGGCCCTGAAGCGGCAGATAGAGATCCCAGTAGAGTCCACTCAGTTCGGAGCTAGTGCCGGGCAGCACATACTGATGGAAGTACTTTTTGTTGCGCCCCTGCAACTTGCCCGAGAGATCACCGATGGCGTACTGCTCCTGTGTGCCATAGCCAGGTGGGGGCACATGATCCAGCTCCAACTCGCGAGGATTATGCAGCTCTCCCGTGGTCTCGCAGTAATCCGGTTTGCCAATACGATGCGGCGTCGGTGGCAGACTGTGAATCTTAAAGCCCGACACATCCTGAGCGAACTTGCGACTCACATGCTGCGCCAGCGGCGTTGCGAGGGTGAAGTTCAGGAAGGTTGGATCAAACTTCGAGCGCTGTGTGAAGGTTACCTCGCCCTTAACACCGCCGGAATTGATGAATGTTCTGCAATAGGGTAGAGATGAGATAAGAGCTAAAATGAAAGACCCCTTCACTTACTTGTAGGTCAGGGTCTGCACGTGGCGTATCTTGGTGCAGGCCAAATAGTTATCCGGATGCTGATGATCGTAGAGAACCAAGTAGAGTGTGCGATGTGGAATAGTCAAATCAGAGGGCAGTAGTGCAAGCTTAGCATCCCGAAAGACGCTGCGCTGTGGCGCCTGCAGTGCATTCTTTGCCACACCAATTCTACCTAGACGCGTATCAAGATCTCCAATGCCCTGACCCGATCCTCCACCCTGTGGATCGAATACCAACTGAAGGAAATTGCAGTTGTCCTCACTGCGATGATGATCGTGCTTAAAGATGTCTGTCACGAATATCTTCCAATGATGCTGCGTGTAGGAACGACTTGGCTCCTGACCAACTCCAATATCTGACTGATCTTGTATGTGATAGAGATCGGAGTAGATCAGCGTGTCGCCACCAGCCTCCTCGGTCGGAGCTAGCCAGCGAAAGTAAACGGATCCTGCGATGGGCGTATTGAAACGCGCTTCCGCCATATGTTCCACGGAGTTCTGAATTGTGGTGATCGTCGCACAGATGCGGGCATTTGAATTGATCTCCGTGAGCACAAGAGACTTGCCCCAGATACCACGATCGCCAATCAACTGCATCTTGTGCTGCCACGTTGAGGTTTCGTTACCTGGCAACACTAGATAATCCAGTTCCTCATCGAAACTGAGCACCTGCGATCCCAATCGATCCAATTCACAGCGCTGATCTGGATCGGTGTTGCTGTAGTCCACAGGAAAGCGTCGTACAGCCCAGCTCCAGACCTGATCTGGATACTGTAGAGTTGCCTCCAGTTGCGATTGTATCTCCACCAGCTGCGTGTCCAGCTGCCTGAACGTGATCTCACCATGCAGACCATGTTGCGAGAGATACGCGATCAGATGCTGCGCTCCAACTATGTTTACGAAGCAGCATGTAAAAGGGAAGTGAGCAAAAAGAAACATGTAAAAGTAGTTTGGAACGGCATATTGAATTTCAAATACTCTTTAAGAGGTAGTTAAACTAATTTGCTATACAATGAATATTTAGATAAGGATCTCATGCAGAGATCTCTGTATATTTTCCTTTTTTTTTTATTCCTTTTAGCAAGTCAAGAAGATTTAACAGAGCTTATCTTCATTGCCTTCTTCAACGCGTTACGCACTTTACAACACACCTCGTATACCCCTGGGAAAGCGTATTCAACGTTACGAATACCAGTGACAAAGAGTGTGGAGCAAAGATTTACTTTCGCTTTCGTTACGCGCTCCACAAGACGAAAGAGAGCGAATTTTTAAAATTACTCTGGATTTGCATACAATGCCAGAGTGCAGTAGGAAGACTTTTCCAAGGTTTTCCCATGGTTTTCCGCATTGAGTTGTGAGAACTATTGGTTTTTGTTGCTGCATTGTAGGAGTAACTTACCGCTCGCTTGTGTTGCAAGTCCATAGACCAGAATGACGCACAGCAGTGTCTGTGGCGTGCCATGACGCATTTTTAATGCGTTTCTTTTGTTCTCTTGTTCTGCTTTTGTTTCAGCGGTTCTTTTAGCTTTTTATAGCCAAATTGTTACCAAATATTTACAGTTATGCTCTGCACTTTCATGTTACACTGCGCATGCGTGCGCGTTGTGGGAAAACCAACTGAAAACTGGTCGAGTGTGATCGACTCACGGCTCAAGTTGTGAGTTGGCCAACTGCGTGGTGAGTTAAGCCTCGCTCCGGCTCATGGTGAAATGGGCTGAGGTAGTGCACGAGAAAGAAAGAGCGTAGCTTGAAGCTTTACTTAGACTGTGGTCTAAACACAGTGCGGTGAATTTGAGAGCGAGACCATCTTCGTCTTGGTTTTCTTTACTTTTTGAAATAAGGTACCTCTCAAATGACGCTACCTTGTGTGGTAAATAAGTAAGCATTACTATTGAACAGTGGTACCTCGTTATAAAATACTCTTTTCTACATGAACTGAAGAGCTATTTAATTTGTCAGCATTTATTTAGCTAAACCCCTTTACAAACATAACCCTACCCAAATTCAGCCATACCCAAAATTGAAACAACTTCCCCAGTTCTTTTTTCAGACGACTCACGTTGCTTTATTCCATGAAAGTCATCTACATCATCATCATCAATGTTATATAAAAACAGTTCTTCAAAATTTGTTTCGTTTATCATTTCATTTTTTTTTGTAATATTTCTGACCGGGTTAAAAAAAAATGATTTTTTTCAAAGTATTTTCTTCTTGCCATAAAACTTATTTCATACTGAAGTAAAGATTTCGCATTTAACAACTTGTTGCATATTGATTTGGTGTTCGTTTGTGATTAGTACTGGTTATTTAGTTTATAGGAAAGTGTATAAAGAGTGTAAAGTGATGCTACTGTACTAGGTGATTGTTTTAATTATTCGTTTATATAGCTTATAGTCTGAAAACCCTGTAGGGTTTCCCTTACTTTCCACTTCTCTGGTACTGATGCACCCGCAATGCTTCTGGGAGATTGTTTGCCCTATATCATATTATAGTTTATAGCGGCCTCCGTTTTAGGAAAACATAAACGTGAACTCTTTCTTTTTTTTCAAAATAAACTTTTGCATATCGTTTAATAACTTTTCGATAACTAGAAACACTTTTTTGTTGTTTGTATTCTCTTCAGAAATCAAATAAAATCGAAAGTCGAGAAAAATGAACTTTTCGAATATTCTTGTAGGCTAACTCTCAATAACTTGTGTATTTGAACGAATAACGATAGAGATATAGTAGATAGATATATGCACAATAATAATTATAATGTAAGAATATAAGAAGTATGTATATTGTGTGTGTATATAAATAGATATATATATAATTATACCATATATGTATATATATATCGTTTGGTATATATATTTAGATATTTTCGGCTCTCAGATAAAAGTACTCTAACGAAATTGTATGTCTCTCTCTCCTGTTAAACCTCTGTAAAACGAAATATGTAACTAACAAATGTGGGCCAAGGTCTAGTCTATCCACTATCTACCCACTGTGCACTGTGGTGCGGTGGTGTACGAACCACAACTATTCTTCTGTCTGGCTTCTTCTTCTCCTTCTTCATTCTGACTGACTCTCTGACGCTCTCACTATGTGGTTCTTTCAACGAACAGCAATTAAAAGATACATTGAAGAATTTCTTTTTGATTTTTGTTTTTTGTTTGTTTTTTTCCGTTTCATAAATAAAAAAAGATTGCAATTATTCATAAATTTTACGTGTAAAATTTAATAATAAAAATCAACTAGAAAACTAGCTGTCAAGATGGCGCTTTGACATTGGATTTGGATCATATAAAAAGTATCCCTAAAATGAGACGTGGAATTTGGTCACACTGTTCTTCGGATGCCAAATTAATGTTGTTGAAGAAGTTAAGAGTATTATTTGGTGTTGTTTGTTGTTGTTGTTGTTGGTTAACAAAAAGAGATTATATAAATATTTAGAATTTACATATGTAAAACGAGCATTTCTTTTAATTACGTTTATTATTTTTTTTGACGATTTTAAAATTTTTTGTTTTAATGGATGCTGAGTTAAGAGTTAGGATGTGTTGTTTTTTCATTTCTTTTAGCATTGCTGCTGCTGCTGCGACTGTTGCTGGTGTTGTTGCTGCTGCTGCTGCTCCGCTGCTGTTTAGGCTGCTTCCTCTTCCTCCTCATCACCCTTGCCGGTGAGCATCTCAATCAGGGAGGCGGTATCGATTTGATTCTTATCATCGATCACCATCTGATCGAAGGCATCATCGACCTCCTTCATGGTGAATTTGTCACCGAAGCCCATGAGCATTTCGCGGAATTTATCACCATCGATGAGACCATCGTTATCGAATGTTTTGAAGGCAGCAATAACAACTTCGTCTTCATCGTTGGCACCCGAGGTGGCCATACGGTTGGCGAACAGGGTCAGCAATTGGGTGAAGTTAATCGGACCGGAGGCCTCGCCCAACATGGCGTCCAACTCCTTATCGTTGGCGATCTTGCCGACCGAATCGAAAGCGGCGCGCAAATCGTTCTTGCCAATAATACCGTCCTTGTCGGCATCCATTAGTTGGAACGCCTATTTAGACATACGCAGTGCATGCGACAGACATAGTCATTTGAGTGTGAGAGAGCGAGCGAGCAAGACACACCGAAAGAGAGAGAGAGAGAGAGAGAGAGATAGGTGGTTTTTGGTGAGTTTCGGGCATGGGCAAAGGGATTTCATGATTGATTCGGGATCGTTTTTTTTTTTAATTGAACTTACTTCCTTGAACTCGGCAATCTGCTTCTGGGAGAAGACAGAGAAGACCGAAGAACCGGCGCGCTTCGATTTCTTTGAGCCGCGAGAGCCGCCCGACGCTCTCTTCGAACCAGTAGCAGAAGCGGGCGCAGGAGTGGCAGCTGGTGCAGGGGTTGCTGCCTCAGACACGGCCTCAGAAGCGGTTTCGGAAGTACCTCCCTCTTCCTTGGTCTTCTTCTTCTTAACCTTCTTCTTCTCATCCGCCTATTTAGTTGGGTTGGGTGAAAAAGAAAGTAAAGTTGCACATGAGTAAAGGTTTCTTTCAATTTGATTGTTTAAAAATGTTCAATAATCTTCGAATTCTTCAAAAAGGTTCAATATTCCTCAAAATTTGTAATATTCTTCAAAGTTTTTTCCAATTTTCGTTCAAGAAAAGCTAAAAATACGCAACCTCGTCGGGTATTACATAATCGTTGCGTTATATGTGTATGTATATCCGTCTCGCTCTAGCCAGATCATGTTACGTTAGGCAGCGCGTTTCAAATATTCCGTTCCATTTATAGACTTTCACGCAATTTTCACATCGATTTAAAAATAGTTGCATTTTTGAACTACAGAAAACTGGCACAATAATCCGTATAGAGCTTATAGAATTCTGGATTCTCACTTGATCTTCATTTACTTTAATTCAACTCGATTTCAATATTGATTTTCTTTTTGATTTTTTTGTCTTTGTCAATTATCTTTTCACTGCACAAATCCTTTAGTCCTAGTTGGTATGTATCTGTGATATATCTTGGTATATCTGGTATATCTGGCATATATCCCGAGTCTCCTTACCATGGTGCTGAACTTTGATGTGTTGTCTAATCGAGTCGAGCGGTCAGAGCACACTGAATCTCTGGCTGATTTTATCGCCAAGACAATGATGTTTTAAGATCTTTTTTCGTCAGTTCTTCTTCATGCGTTCCGCACACGATCGGGCCATTCGGCTGGCCGATCGGCTGCCCAACGGGTCTTCGGGTCGCGTCGGCTCGGCTGGGCTGCTGGGATGGTGCGTTGTGGTTCGTGTATCTGCCGCAGTGTATATTCGTGCTGCCTTTTTTAGTATCTGCAAGGCGTGGTGAGTCCGGACGTTCGACGGGAGGTGGGTGGGGCCACGCCTCCTCCTGTTTACTCATAGCTCGCCCCGCTAATCAAAATCTAATTTTAACGGCCCCAAGAAAATGAGTTCTACTTCGTCTGTAGTTGTTGGCCAATGCGTATGTGCGATATATCTATATGTTCCTCTACATGTATGTCTGTGCGATATTTATGTATATAGGACTGTGTTGAAATTTATTTTCATGCGATATGAACAGAAATCGTCTATGCTTGTTCTATATACATATTTTCAACTCGCATCTCACATCTTGTTTTGTGTATTATTCATCTTTGCTCTTGAGGCGATGCTGCCGAAGGTGTCCTCTTGCTATGAAATCACCTACATTTCCCTTGCTCATACATACATACATAGCATATACATACATATGTTTGTGTATATCTAGTATATGTCTGTATTTACCCCATAGGCCACATATACTAGACGGAACGAACCGTGTTCTCTCGTGTCTCTTTTACCTTGCCTATTTTCAACGTATGGCATTTTGTGTTTTAAAAATGTTTTGCATATTGTGCAATATCGCTAGAGAGTGGAAGAGAGACAGGCAGTATGTGAGTGTGAGAGGGGAAGAGCGAAGAATTCCAAAGTATTTCTACAGATTTTGTGTCGCATCCCACTATATAACAAAGAAATTCGATTTTCTCTCGACCACATATGTTTTTCGGAATATTTTCCATGTATTACCATTGCATAACAATCGGAAAATATGGATTATTTTACTTGCTGATAAAGTTAAATGAACTTTTCCCATATATCTTGCTATATGTTATAATATTATTTATTTGCATTTTTCAACATAAATATTACAAAAAGAAATAAAAACATTTTTTGGAATAGAGATACATTGTTTGGATCAATTTATATATAAATAATTTTACTAACAAAACAATTTTTGTTATTTTGGAAATTCATTGATCATGTTATGATAGTTTTCTGCATTACGTATACGTTATATTCATTATACGATCTGAGTATTTCTATAGCATATCTAAACATACCAAATATAAATGATATTTGATCGCGTAATAGTATCATGATGCGTCAGTTTTCTTAAAAGTTGAAGAAATTGCATTGTCGATATTAAATTAATGAAAATAATATGTATAAATAATATGCCTTGACTATACTTATCTACTTATATGCGTATGTTGTTCTTTTTCTTAGTGACTATTATTTCTAACAAAGTTCAAAAAGTACAATAATATAATAAAGTGTCATAATATTGAGAGCAATATTTTTCCTAATTTGATGATAACTAACAAGAATTGGACGAGTAACATTGCCCCCAGTCCAGTGCAATAGTAAAGTTATTAAACTTTTGTGAATTGTAATTCCTAACAGAAAATCATATAAAAATTGTTTTGACACCTTTTGCTTTATTACTTATATATTTTCATATTACTTTATATTAAATATGATTTTAATTGAAATAATATAATAATTATAATACTTATTTTGATGAGCATCTGTACCCAGATAAAATTGTCAAACTCTACCTTTTAATTACCCATTATGTACCTACTTTAATAAAATTCTTTTCTTTTTCATACGTATTTCTAAATTTCAATCAATCAATGACCTCAAATTCGAATTTATAAATAGTTACATTGCTCATTCAGATCTCTATTTAGATGCTCATGAGCTAGCTACTTTTATTAAATAATTATCTATAGCATTATGTAAATATTATTATGAATTCCCCAAGATTCAATCAATCAATCAGTTATTTAGTTCATATCGGGAATTTGAATTTAGAAATAATTATTGTATATATATATGTATAATAAGTAGTTACTCTTATTTAATATTTTTCTCTATCCTCTTAATTCAATCGATCAATCAAGCAATTCTTTAGTTCATATAGTTTCACGCATTTGAGGCAATCCTCGCAAATGCATTGATAAATCATCGTGCAGACATAATTGAATTTGAACTATCTGCAGCTGACGATGATGATATATGGCGTGCATTGAAAGTGATTTTAATCGAATGTGCCCAAAGCGTTCAAAAACTTGGCAAGTAAATTGGCGACAAGTTGGCTGCAATCCAAAACGGCGCCCTCAACAACAACGATGATTTACAAAATGTAAAAATACTGCAAAATGTTTGAAAATGCAAGATGTTAGCATAATATTGCATCCTATGCAGAACAAGTATTCTGTTACTCCATGACCAAGTACCCACTATACTGTGAAATAATGTTAAATAATACAAACTAGAGGGCATTCTTTATAGGTCGAATTTGTTTTTCATTTCTGTATAAGAACAGAACAATAATAATGTACAAGTTAAGGGCTAGATAACATGATGATGATGTGGTAAGCATCCTCCTCTACCTACGCATCAGTTTTTTTGTTTATGCCAAGATATTCTAAATATACATTTCCAATCTAGCTATACATATAGTTCAGTTATATATCAATATAAGGTACATAAACGAACTTGGAAGAATTTCAGATGTGTAGTGGATATTCCAATAACAATTCTACAGCCAGATATTATCCGCCATTGGACGTCATTGGGAAGCAACTGTATGAGGCGTAGGCACAACAATAACAACAAGTTGTGCCAGAAATCCACATAGTATATAGCCAGAGCAACCAGAGTGAGAGGGAATGAGAGAGAGCGCATTCCTCTAGCAATTCACGCCTCCGATTGCCTTGGCGGCCCGATGTCCAAAAATAGCTGTGCCAACGCGCACAATGCTGCTGCCCATTTCGATCTGAAGAAAGAAATATCATGAGTATAGTCAGGCCACAGTAGCCTGTGTACTACGTACTGCTCTGTCAAAGTCGTTGGACATTCCCATTGAGATCTGCACTGCATCGGCGGGCAAATTGTTGGCCTGGCAAATGTTGCGATGCACCTGCATGAGGGAGATGAAGTCCGGATTGGGTCCGTTGCTATAATCAAAGCCATAGGCACCAATGGTCATGATGCCCACAGGCAGCAGATGCTTCAGATGAGTGCGAATGTATTGGTAAAGCGAGGGCGCCGCGCTGGGCTCAATGCCACTCTTGACTGCATAGAAAGAATTAAGGGAACTTTAAGAAAGGTTTCCATATTGAACTCCACTTAATGCTGCTCACCATCCTCTCCGCTTGTGTTGATCTGTATGAGTACACGCAGGGGTTCGCTGGGTGTGGGCTGCAGCTTGGACCAGGCTGCATCGAGACTATTTGCCAACTTCTCGCTATCAACTGTTTGGATCATGTGCAGATTAGGCAACTTAAGTACCTGCAAATCAAGATGTTGTTTACATTGTGACAATCTTATCTCAGCACACTGTACCTTGTTGATTTTATTACCCTGTAGGTGGCCAATCAAATGCCACTTGATGTCGGGACATTGCGATAGAATCTCTGGATGTTTACTCTTCTCCACCAACTCCTGCACATAGTTCTCGCCAAAGTGTCGCTGGCCTGCTTTGTAGGCCTCAATTACAGACTCCGTCGGCTTTGTTTTACTAACGGCAACTAACAACGGCGTCCCGTTGTTTAGTTCCTGATAAGATTGAGATTCGTTATATTGTGCACGTGTATTGTAACAGTTTGACCGGCTGGCTCAAAGTCAAACCTTACCTTGGGCCTTCTTTGCAACGCTGCTTCGATTTGTTTCAGCACCAGCTGTAGGCCGCCCGTAACATCGAATTCGCCCATTGCGCGGCGTAGCATTTATTTATATTTATTGTTATTATTTATTAATATTTACTAATTCTCTAAAACAAACCAACTTGAATTGTAAATACAATAATTCTTTTGCAACTTCTATTGAAAACAGCTGATTGGTAAATAATCGATACATTTTCAGCCGTTGCTCGATAGATTTGATTTAAACAACACTGGCCAACAATGGCTCGATAACGATATTTTTACTCAACACTCTCATTTGGTATCTTTAATGGTATCTTGTAGTTTTTTTTCAAACTGTCATATTTTTTCCTACCGGCCGAATTATAAAATGAGAATATGTTTTTAGCCCAGCAAGACGCAGGGATAACAACTTGTATTTCTGTTTAGTCAGCAACAGACTGTCACACGGAATGGCTGATTTATGGTGTGGTGTTACCGAGTGTTGCCAAGCAGGCATTGACTACATAAAGTCACTAAGGATTGCGGAAATAAGACAGACCCTCGAGCTTGTTGGCATCTACCACAGTCAAGTAGCCCTTGCAGTAGTGTTGTTCGTTATGCTTGTATTCACAAGATTTACAGCAGTACTTCTGGTTGCAAGCCTTATAGCATACATTATATTCTACATGGTAAGTCCAGTTCCAGAGATGCACGTAGTAAGAAGTATTCTCCATTTAATATAGAGTCTGCACAAACAGTTCGATTCGTTATTTCCGGATACAAAGGGTCGTGAGCATGGCAATGTTTATAGCCATACTATTAATCGCGCCGCTGATACCAGCCTCTATAGCTCTGCTAACAACATTGGTGGTCGAAGAAGTCCTGTCGGTAGCCCTAACCCCAATCTCGAATACAACTCCCCCTCGAGGACTAACAACAATGTCGACTCCAACACTTCTACGACACGCACCGATGCTCGCACATCAGCCGTATTCCCGCCCTTCGGAAACAACGATCACAAAGGAGATGCAGTACAAGGTTCGAATTATTATTATTATATACATATAATATATACATATTTATACCATTGACTACAAACCGGAAAAGATTATCATGCATTCAAAATAGAATGGCTCTTAAGTCTTTTCCAATCGGAAATGAACTTAATTTTTAATAATCTAATCGGTTTGCAGTCATGGTATACGTGCAGGTGCATTTGGGAGTTGTAGATAATCAGTTTTTTTTGTTAAACAGATAAACGTCAAAGACATTTAGAAAGGAATAATTCAGTCAACGAAGTGCGATATAGTCGTCGATATAGTCGTCCGACTACGATTAATGATGAGAGACTTCGTCGCGATCCGTTACCTTTTCGCAGAATGATTACTAACGATTATCGACAATTTCGGAATCAGCCAAATGATAATCGAAATGCCAATGTCAACGAAGAATTAAATCAACGAAATAGACGAACAGTTAACAACGAACATAAGGCGAAAAAGGAACGGAAGAGTAGCTCAGAAAAACGGCGCTCTTCCTCGAAAAACATCTATGATCAGCATTTTGAACGTCTAAAGGAAATGTCGCGTGAACATCCAAATAAATACAGTCAAGCTGGAGCTGGGCCATCTCATCGGTCTAGTGCTTTATATGGTCGACCTATGGCTAGTCCGCCAAGTAGCCACAAGAAAAAGGGACGACTTGGTGCGTAGAATGTTAGACCATTCAAATTCAAAGTATTATTTGGTATATTTACAAAATCAAATTAAATTTCATTACAGAAAGGGAGTTATTGATGAAGTTAAGGCTAAATCGCTGGGGTCTTTCATTCTTCTAAGAGTCGGAATAAAGCAAGTATATTTGATGAGATTTTTCAACTAATTTTCCAATAACCTCAAAGCTAACTTTTTTAACATCGTGCCCCGATACAAGTAGAATCTGGATACAAAAAAAGCCAATTGTGAAGTCTGATCGAATCCTCAATACTGTAATAGTTCTAGTTGTAGCTGCACGTCTGGGCTGGGCTGATTATACTGTCTAATACTTAAATTTTGAGTAATTAAAATAATAGAGCCGGTTTATTGGTGTGAATATATTTTTATTTACCCCTAAATAGAGCAGAGAAAGTTGCACAAGTTTTTTTACTTGAATGATGACGTCACAAGTTAGCGAAACATTGCTTATTATGCACCTCACCATGGTGTAATTGCTAGCAAAAATTCTGCGTTGTCTTTTCTCTTTCATACACACACACATTTTGACACAGGTGGCACCTAAAATGGTGAAAGTATTTAGTATTTTGCCATTGTAATCAAAAATACTAATTCATGTATTTTGGTTTGTGCGCAATCTGGCCACACTGAGTACAATTTGTTTATATTTGTTGTAAGCAGCAATAAATGTCAAATTTACAACTGACCCAGGAAAAACTGTAAGTAAAATTAAATTTCAATAGCCCCACACAAATATAGAGAATTATTTGTCATATATTTTGGTCAGCGACGCGTTGCGCTCGGAGTACAGACCACGCAGGCCGTGCGCGCTGTTGAAATACCCTCGACCGAAAACGAAGCCAGAGTATCAATCGTTATATCCATGGATAATACTGGACGAAACAGATCCGCATTTTGTGTTCTGCGCCGTCTGCGAGTGTCGGCTGAGCGCAAAGCGATCGGATCTTGGCAAACATGAGGGCAGCATAAAGCACTCGGAGAATGCGCAGCGAAAGTCGGTGAAAGTGAAGGCCGAGGCGGGCGGCGGGGTGAATGTGAAATGGGAGTACAACGAAGACGATGACGTCGCCATGGGCATGAGCATGGGCATGAGCCTGTTGCCGTTGCAATTCGGGGCTGCAATATGTAAGAACGAGGTAGAGGACGACGAAGAAGGTGAAGAGGAAGAGGCCGATGATGGCTTGGACGAGACAGAAGCGGAGGCTGAGGCAGAGCTCGAGGCAGGGGCTGGTGCGGAGGCAGAACCCGATGCCGATGGCAATGAGGAGGACGATGGCGAAGTCGATTATGAACCCGATTCGAAACGTCGCGCATCGCAAACAGATTCACAACATTCCGGCATGCTGGACTATCTGCCCCTGCAGGTGACCATCAATGAGATGCCCCACGTGCAGCTCACACCCGCCGCCCACTGCCAGGGGACGAATGCAGCAACGGGTGCCACGCCACAACCCTGTCGCATCACCATCAAAAAGGTGACAGCACCAGCAATATCAAAACCAACAACGCCGCTTGGTGCTGCCAACGCCGCTGCCGTCGCAGCTGCTGCTGCTGGTCAGTCCCATGAGATCACCACCAAGGCGACCATAACGCCGATAGCTGGCAACTGCTATACCACGACGCCGCGTCAGCCGCAGCTGCAGTCGTATTCGGCACGTCAGCTGCAGTCTTATCAGCTGCAACATCACCTGCCGCCGCGGGATTCGCTTGATCTCTTCTTCGACAGCATTTGCAGCACTGTCAAATCACTGCCACCGAAACTGGCCACCGAGGGCAAGATACGTGTGATGCAGCTGATTGGCGAACTGGAGCTGCGCGCCATCAGTGAACGGGAGGCGCAGCCTGCGGCAAATGCGGCAGCGCATCACAGCTGCGATGCAGAGGCAGCACCAACGCCAGCAGATGCTCCGGGCAGCAGCCAGCAAAATGCAACAGTTGCCTCGACTACCAAATGATCGCGGTGCTGGAAACAGTTCAAGAAAGTTGGGTTCAGTCCCTGCCTGAGTTAAGCTTATAGAAAGTCCAGGGTTATGTCCAGTTCAAGCTGACTAAGCTGCCAAGTTCGTGAATACCCTAACTGTAGTTTCATCCTTATATACATTGATATGTCAAGTAGTAGAATTCAAAATAATTATGTAGAGTAGACGTCGATCGGTGCAGACATTGCAGGAGGTACAACTTGATGAGTGTATAGAAATTCAAAATGCAGTTTAAGGTAACTTGAAGATCAGTCTGACAAATCTATAATCATTTAATGTATCTGGTAAATCTTTAAATCTACTTCAACAACTATTCATAATCTTTATAAGCTCTATCAATGCAAACCATAGAAAACGTAGCTTACCTCTTATAATTTCCAAGTTTGGAAAGTTCTTCAACATATTTTGTTAATTTAATGTTATTCTAACCAGGAAAAGAGGTCTAGAAAAGTGTTCTATATATTCTAAACAGTCATACCATCAAGTTACACAGCCCTCACACTGTAATGTTTGTTCTTTGAGACGATTTATGTTATAAGAATTTCGTTGCGAGTTCGCATGAATTAGAAAATTCTATCTTTAAACCAATCTTAAGAGTTAGGATAAGGCTGACGCGATAACTCGATAGCTTGGTAACCTGGATGACAATCGATCAATTGAGAGAAAGCCGCAATACCTCCAGTTATATATTATAATTATAAGAAAAATGGGACTTTTGCTTGTTCATTGGCTCCACTGGCAAATCGAGTTACCCAGTTTCCTCCTCCACACAGACACACACATACTTTTACTGTTAGTATTTAGAACACAATTCACACACACTGTTATCGTTATCAACCCCATATGGGGGGGTTGTTATCGGTTCGAGATTGACTAAGAAAATACCACATACAATTATTGTATTAATTAATTAATTAAAAAAACCTTTATCGTAAAAAAGTCTGACACAAAAGGAGTTTACAGTGTTGTATAATTATTATAATTACACTTAAATTAATTCGGTTAGCTTTAGATTAGAATAACGATTTGCAATCCATCATGGCCTTGGCGGAATAATGCGGGAATTGTACGCCCTGCAGCAGGACGTCGCTTATGCTCTGTGCGGGCGAAACAAAAATAGTTTACAGATTAGGTTTGGAATTTTCAGCGATTTGCATAAGTATGTAGTATATGTTATGTGAATAATTAGCCAGTTATGTTCATTGAAATTATATATGTATGTAGTATATGGAGTAGGGTATACGAAATTGTCGCAAATGCTTAAAGCATGCAGTTCATGCATTATCTGCTATACATTCTTTGTCTGAGTCAATATAAACATGTCTGGCTATTCATTAGTACATCCCAGTAACTAGAAGAGCTGACTAAATCAAATTTGTCTTAAAGGTTCCGAAATACACTGTGGTCAAGCTTATTTAAAATGTCCGTTACTAGGCCCACAACTGCTGCAAATCTATGCGATTATCAAACAAAGTATTCAATATAGAACTTCATACTTTGACATACACATAGCTGAATATATTATAAACCTATCCTCCAAACTTCATATCAATCAAACTACAGGCATAGACGCTATAAAAGAAACAGTATTCCCAATCACTTGCGCTGATGCGAGGCATATTTCACTATCGAACACTCCTCTACCTTTCTTAACTTCTTTTGTTTTTTTATTATTATTTCATAAGGGCGTTAGGTTTTGTTTCCCTATTTTATCATAAGACTTTGCAAATACGCATGAGTAATTGCTCGCCAGAATTCTAGCAACATTTGGCGATAAGAAAGCAAGAACTTAAGTATGAAATGCTTGAAAGTTAATGATGATGATGATGTCATTCGCGCCCACTCACCGAAAGTCCCGGAATGCATACGACAAGTGCATAGATGCAGATGTAGAAGAACGCGCAGAAGAATGCCACGGGCAGAGAGATGATCCAGAAGACCAGCAGCCAGAAGATGAACCACAGTGGATTGCCCATGTTTGTAGAATTGTAAACTCGTTGTTTTCCCTTTCGTTTAGATTAGCAACACAGCTGCAAGAGATAAGAAATGAAAGCAATTCTTTAAAAGACTGGAATGGAGGGGTACGAGATGAGTAACGACTATAAACATACATATGTTTTTATTATTATAGTAATATTTTTGTGTAGTTAGTAAATTTCACTTTTGTGCGAGAATGCGGGAATGCGTGACAAACATTGAAATGATCTATTTGGCGCGGACCGTAAATAGCAAGACGATATATGTATGTATGTATGTCTGTTAGTGTATGTATGTATGTATGTAAGTCGAGGTAAGGCAGTGTATTCATAGACAGGTTGCTCAACTAAACGGAAAGTTTTGTTTTTGAAGGTCTCATTTGATTAAATTGTTATTTTGAATACTTTATAGAATATTTTTAAATAGGATAATGAGTTTTAGGGGTATTTTTTATAATTGTTTTAAATACGCCATAAATTCATCCATTATTCTTGAATAAATCCTAATATTTTTAACAAGAATTTTGAAATCGTTATACTCGTAAATTCTTCTTAAAATGTTATAAAAATGTTATTTCATATATTTATTCTTATCAATTACCTAATTATATATAATATATATTGACTCCCTCGGTTTGCCCGTTATAAAGTCCACTGCATGCTAAATTTGGAATACTTTAGGTATTTCCGTGTGAGTTTTTGGTGACTGTATCCAACTTGGTTATCAGAAGATATCGAGGACAGACACATAAGCCGTAGCTACATATTTGCTAGTTCCGATAACACAATGTGCTAACTGATTAATCCATGTTAATTTATCATAATTACAAGCCACATATTATGCAAGAATGTGCAGGTGTTTTATAGGAATGTATAGCAGAAACCTTATGACGATAAAGTGTAGAGGAAATTCGACTTGAGATTTACTGAACTGAGTTTTGTTTAGATTTGGTAAATCAAGTGTAAAGTTGAAGGTTCCTCGTTAATCTTAAGGCATTTGTTTTCAATTTACCTAGCTACGCTTAGTAAGTTTGTTTTGTTTTGATCGTCTCACCTTGCCCACCTCTCACACTTCCCCCCACACACCTTATGCAAATGCGCTGTGTTTGGGGCGTTGCTCGGTTGTTTTTATTGTAAGTTTATGTCATCGTTTAAAAATTTTATTTGTAAACAAAGCAAATTTTTCTATTTAATTAATGCACAGACTAAAAGTAATAACAATTTTGTATGTGTTTTCATTTATAAATACATTTTAGAAGCGTCTTTTATGCCAAGTAATAAAAACACAAACAACTGCAGGGAAGACTCACCTGAGAGAGAGAGAGTGCAGGGTGCAAGTCTGATCGGCCGGTCGAGACAAGGGCGACGTGCAGGTGCGACGAGATGCAAACGACAACTGTGAAACCAAACTGGCGCAACAAGTTGGCAAAGCGAGGTGAGTGGGCGAACGAACGTGCCGGCGTTGCCAGCTGTTTGACAGAGAGACAGAGAGCGAGAGCTTTCTTCAGCCTGAAAGTTTGCTACGAGAGAGAGCAAGCAGTTGATCCGCAGCTACCTTTGTATTTAGCAAGCAGAGCACAGACAAGCAGTGCACAATTAAAAACTAAGCAGTAACCTATTTGGCTTGCTTGCATTGCAGTGCAATTCTAAGACACGATCTTTATGGGTGCCCGTATGTGTCTCGGATCAGTAGAGTTATATTTCAAGCAGGATCATCATTAATATATTTATCCAACTGTGCGGGATGCGCACAGCTTACAGCTGTCAGTCAGCGCTATTTTCGGCAAAGCTGCCGCCAGCTAAAAGCACACAGCAACTGTTATACGCGTTACAACAAAAATAGCAAAGTTAACTCACAGCCTAAGCTTTTTTTTGCACACAGCTGAAGGCCTGAAAGCTTCTTAAGCGCGCTCATCCATGTGTAGTTGTTGTTGTTCTTTTCTTTCATTCCTTTTTTGCCTATCGAATTTTTTGTTGTCTGCAGCTGTTGTTTTGGACCGTTACTGGCGGCGACGCAGGCAGCGCGGCGTCGTCGTCGTCGTGTCATTCTGTCGTGAGTCGTCGTCCTCGTCTCGTCGTTGTGCGCGGCAATTCTGGGCACAAAAAGAAGGAATTTCGGTTAACGGTTTGTTTCGCTTTCACATTCGATACTAGATGGAGGAATCCACTGTGTTTTAAAGTGTGTGTGTATGTGTGCCCATTGTGCCCACTGTGCACACTGTGTACACACTGATTATCGTTTAATTGCCGTGTTAATTGCGGGCCAAACAGCTGATAAGCCCAAAAACCAAAACAGCTGCAGCTGCTATCTGTGTGTGTGAGTGAGAGAGAGTGTGTGCGTTGCATGTCAGTGTGCGTGCGTGTGTGTTTTGGGTGCTGTGTGTGTGCGTGTGCCTGTAGTACAACCGGAGAAAGTGCGATCGATTTTTGGGGCTCTCACAGTGGTAACAAAGCAGTTGAAAAGTGCACGAATTAGTTGTGTTAGTGTGTGTGTGTGTTTGTAGATGTTTAGGTGTCACTTCCCCTGCATATTGGCGATAAAGCTTTAACAACATTTGGAAAGAAGAGAAAGAAGAAGTACAAGAAATGCTTGACAAAAAAATAAACAAACGAAATTTCGTTCAAGTAAATAGAGCACAATCAAAAAAAAACAACAACAATAACACAGTTACAACCTTAGTATGTCCAACAACAATAAAAGCAATAACAAGAGTGGTAGCAGAGTAAAAGAAAGCCGCAAAATTTAACGGGGCACAGAGAGAGATAGACAGAGAGACAGAACAAACGGCGCGGCGGCTGCGACGGCGACAGCTGCCAAAAGTTGCCGAACAAAAACAAACAACAACACACACACACAAAGAGAGCATGCAAAAAAAAGCTCCTTCGCCATAATACGAATACAATAGCAACAACAAAAACAACAACAGCAGCAGCAGCAAAGGCAGCGCAGCGCGTTTTGGAGCAGACGGAAACAGCGTAGTATAACAGTTGGAGAGGGAGAGTAAGAGGGAGAGTGAGAGAGAGCAGCAACATCGAGCTGACCGAGCAGCTCCAAGTGCCTCCTCGGAAAGCGTCGCGTCGCTGCTTAATAAGCATGAACGATTATGATGACCACTTGCCGAGGCAGCGCACAGTGGTTGCGATGCGATACTAAATGTGCAAAAGAAAAGGATGTACATTTAAGGGTTTGCAAGAGACTGAAAGTAAAGTTTGACTGTCAGGGAGTCAGAGAAAAGAAATTAAGTGAGATGAAAACTTATTAATTGAAAACTTATATTTATTAATTTAAATACAGTACAATTATTTACTTGAATACAAAATTTATTTAAATCAATGATTTATAAAAGTATTACAAATAAACTTACACCACTGTACTAAAAAAATTCTTTATATCGTTGCAATCAATTTTAATTTAGAACAAAGAATATAAAATTTGGTGCCACTATGCAAGTCCGTTATTTTAGCTGAAAGCACCTTGCGCGCTTTGAGAGAGCACCGAACGAGAGAGAGCGCGCTCGAGAGAGCACAAGGACCCAGCCGAGTGTGTATAAGAGAGAGAGCCGAGTGCAGGTCGTACTAGTCCGCATGTTTTGTAGCACAGTTTAAAGTACGCATTGCGATGGATTTTCATTTCAGTTTAGCTAGAGACATCGTCGTGTAACGTACAGAAAGCTCTGCGAGCAACTGCGACTCAGCGGCGACTCGACGGCAGAGATTACAGTGCGCAAAAACAAGCAACACACAAATCAAATAAAAGAAAAAATACAAAAATAGAGAAATCCCCAAAAAAAAACAAGATATAAACAATACACAAATTGTCTGAAAGGTTATCAATATTTATATTTCTTTCGAGATCAAAAGAAATACAGCTTCACTCACACACACACAGGTCACATATGGCATAGAAACTATTGAGATTCGTGTATTTATGTGCGTTCAATAATATTTGTGTCGCAAATCCGATAAACAACAGTGCCATATAAATTAACAAATAAATAACGCGATACATTAATTTCCAAATTTTGGCACAATTCCCAAAAATTATAACAGTGTCATGTAGTTTAATAAATCAAACAACAAAGCGAAAGAAACTAAAAAAAAACTGAAGCTGAATTCCAACTTCCGTTAGAGCGGACAAAGCTCAAGGTAAGTAAGGTACATATGAAGAAGGTTCCCCAACTTTCTTCAACTGTTTTCTTTTGTTTCGTCTTCAAACAAGCGAAACATCCTTTTAAATCCCCCCTCCCCTCTCACCATCCCTTTCAATTTGATATTGTGTTGCCGATTTTTGCATTTAACGATTTTTGATGGGTTCCTTGATCCGTAAAGTCTTTGGCAATTTGGAGCACGCACACAGCCAGACAGACGACGACGTCTGTGTATATAGGGACAAGAGAAAGTGTCCTACAAATTCATAATTCGCCTGTTTATATACACATTGCCAATCTGTATACACCCGCACACACACACACAAACAGGGGGGAGTCTGCGAGTATTGGTGGTTTATCGAGTGATTCGGCGGCAATGGCGATGGCGATGGCGCTGCCTCAATGTCTGCCCGCTTGTGCTGCTACCTGTCGCAAGGCGAGCAGCGAGAAGAACACATCGCAGCCGCAGAAACAGCGAAAGCGAATACACACACACAGAGAAAGCGAATACACACACATATATTTTCTTCTTTTTTTTAGCACGTAGGCTCCATAACTTCCGCTCGGTCGGCTCACGCGCACACCTGTACTCACACACTCATCTAAACACACAACACACACACACTAACACACACACACATGTGTGTGCAGCATTTAAAATTCTGATGAATTACACTTTTTATTCGGTATACATTTTCGGGCTGTTCCTCAGCCTCGTCGCTGGCGCTGTCGCTGTCTTTTGCCATCTTCACCCCATCTCAGCCATTACCTTCATATCATGTCATGTGCAGGGGCCAGTGTTGACAACTTTTGTGCATAAAAATAAAGTTTAGTTTGTAATTTTAAAGGGTCTTATTATTTGAATTTGTTAAATACTGCTTGAATATAATAACAAAACTTAAATCAGTTTCGTAGTTTTCAAATTTTTGATAAATTTTAACAGATGTTTAAAAAATATTATAGTTTACCCTTTATATATACCTATAGACTATACATTATACTATACTATACAGACATTATTAAAGTATTATTTGCAGCTTAAATTGTAGATATTTTTTAGCATTTGTTTCTTGAATATTTTATTTCATATTTACGCATTACAACCTCAAAGTGATGTCCTCATTAAACTGATGATTTAAATCTAAAATGTATGATCCATGTAACAAATTATACAGAAAATAACAAATTTTATTCATAAATTACTATTTAAATTATCAAGGAGTGTAAGATTAACTATTTGTTAACTAATATTTCTAAATTATTGTATTATAATTTATGGATCAAAATATTGAGAACATTTGTAATCAACTTGTTTAATATTTTTACTATAATATACAAAAGAAAAGGGTGTCACATCTGCTGACTCTGAACTCTGACACGCATTTCATTTAACCATATCGAAAAAACAATACAGTAATCACAAAATTCCTGAGATGGCAGCCAGATTTAGCGGGATAAAAGCGGAGTTGGCAGCACTGACAGCAGGCACTGTTTGTTGTAGTTAGCCTGAATAAATTTAAAATTCATTTACGCTCTGCTCTTATCACTTGCACACACACGCACACACACATTTCGTTTAATTCAACTGTCGATTTATCACACTTAAACCAAAACAACAACAACAACAAGCGTAACAAATTATGATGGTCTCGCTGATTAGTGAAATGCTGCGACTCATGCAATGTGTTGTCTATGCTCTATGTCGGGCTATAGTCCCGGTATGGCATATTATCTATGCCATATCACATCATTCTTCGCTCTACACTCTATTCTGTTCCGTTCTGCTTTTTTTTTGGGCTTTGCTCTGTGGACCCAGTTGCAATTAGGGGGTCTATTTACATTCCGCGGGGGCGCACTCTGCGACAGATGCAAACACAGTCCAGCCCAGCTATCATATGTGACCTGATGTTACGACGATACCATCTTCATTCATGTGTGTCTGTGTGTGTGTGTGGACTGCATTTTAGATTGAGATTTATGTGGATTTATGTCTGCACAACCATCTATGTTATGTGTTTGGTAGCTTTATGTGTGTACACAAAACGATCAAATAGTTTGGCTTTTGTTTGTTTTTCCACTTGATTTTCAGTATCTGGTTTCTCTTTCTTTTTTTCTCCCTTTTGCTCTCGTTTAGTGAATGTAAACTGAATTTATTGTACTATTAAATGAAATAGGAAATTGTTTCAATTTTTATTTGTTTAGCTTTTATTTTTTGAAGCATTGATAAGTGAGGAATTTAGCAAAGTTGGTGTAAGGTATGGATGAACTGATTTACGTGGAAACTGTATAACTTTGTATGAAATTTAACGATATTTGTTTGTAATGCCAATGCGAAGCTTCATATTCAATTTGAATCTACATTTTATCTGGAAGTTTTTTCAATATTAATTGTTGATAATAAACAAAATATTCCAAGTATTATATGAATTGTAAGTAGAGTTTCTTTGAAGTTATTGCAAGGCATAAAGTATTTCAAGAACTGCCAAGAACTTTCACACTAAAGTTACCAGAGGTCGTAATTCCATAGTTACACTATATAAACTCAATTCATTTCAACTTAAGCTCGTCGAGTATTGTCCGGGGAATCAGATGGGGCATCAAAGTCGGAATCAGAGTCGGCATCAGAATGGGAATTGCATGAATTGTGATTCGTTTCTGGGAATGAAATTGAAATTGCAGTCGACTTCCGCTTGGCATCGTGTCGCAGGGCGCAATTGCACGCACAGTGCAACAACACACATACACACACAAAAAGCAACCATTTGTTGCACACAGACAGCCCCCTTTGCCATCCCTTTGTATACCATTCTCTCCCTCCAGTGAAATGCGTGTGCAGTCAGACAAATCATTTGGTCAAATTAAGCGGAGATTGCCGGCTGCACTCTCAACTAGAGCTATGCACACGCTATATATACCGGCACGACTCTCTATATATATCTCTCTGTATATATCATAATACCCCAAACGCGTTGAAAGTGCGTCAAATTGCAGTCGACATTTAATTGAATCAATTTTGAAAAAAAAAGATTATAATATTAACTTACAATGGGCAGCTTGAAGCGTGGGAGCAAATGCCAAAGAGCCTCCACACTGCCCTGGCTTCTTTCCCTTTCCCTTCCACTCGCTCACCTCTCCGCAAATCACACAGCGAATAAAGCGCACAAAGGCACAAAAGCTTAAAGCGTGAAACACTTGAGAATTGCTTTGCACTTTTTCTTTTTTCTATACCCGCTACTCATAGGGCAGAAGGGTATTATAGGTTCATGTGTACAATGTATAGTATATATATTCTTCGAGTCAATATCGTCTTGTCTATCTATCTGTTTGTCTGTCTGTTTGACTATTCATAAAATACCTAGATATTATAGACTGTAAGAGCTAGAACAATCAAATTTTGTGACAATATGTTTTAGTATTGTACGCATATAAATTGTATGGTTTAGCCATGCCCCCTTTCGCCCCTTCCAAACGTTACTGTAATGCTAGATTTAGTTCACACAATAAATATCTTTGTTCAATTGATCTGTTAAAGTTTGGTTGTAACCAGATAATAAGCATAGAAGTTATTAGAGAAATAATTTGAAAGGGATACTCCAAGCCGCTCCCTAAAAGTATGCAACACAAAATACTCTAAGTTAAATATATGTATAAGAAATCGTTTTAATCAGTTGCGTAGCAGGTATATCAAAGTCGTGCACACTCGACTGTAGTTTTCGTGCTTTGTTTTTTTTCGTTTATATTTTTGTTTCCCTTTTTCTCGTTTGGGGGTTTTCTTTTACTCGACGCGGCTCGACGGGATTTCGTGAGCCCAAATAAAAAACATGTCTTTCGCCTCTTTTTCTCCCTCCATCTCGCTCTCTGCCTCTCCTCCTCTCACTCTCTTTCTACGTCTCTCTGTTTCTTCTCCCTTTGGGCTTGTCCTTTTGCCTGGCGTGTGTTTCAGAAATCGCGCAACACATAAAATTCATATTTCTCGCACATAAAAATGGCAGAAAGAGGGACAGTGAGAGGAAGGCAGAAGGAGGCAAAGGCAGAAGAGGGGGGAGTGGCAAAGCGGTCTCAGAATATGCAAATAAAATGTCATTAAACAATGCGAAGGACAAACGCGAATGGAGGCAAACAAAATTTAACCTCATTGTTGCTATACACTATATGCAGAAGGAGAGAGAGAGAGAAAACGCTTGGTATACCCTGTAGTTTTGCGTGTTTGCCTGCGTGTATACCCTGTAATTTGGCTTGTGCAGTTCGCTTTGGTTTGCAGCATTAAAACGCAATTTTATTGCATGTCCTTGGGGTGCCTGAGGCGAAAGGAATTGGACGTGGCGCTGCCATCATTGTCTTAAGGACAATGACAATGACGCCAGGCGGCGACAGCTCGACGGGAAGACAACAACAACAGCAACAGCAACAACAACAACTAAATAAAACCAAAACGTAGAAGCAACCAAGCCGAACTAAAAGGTGCCGGCGCCAGACCGGCAGCAATTGAATGAGATGGCCAGATAGAGCAAGTGTGTGAGACAGTAAAGGAGAGTGAGAGAGAGAGAGAGGGCGGGGTAGATAGTGAGTGGGGCACAAAACTGTTGTTTAGCATTAGTTTTATGCGTTCTTTTCCCTTTTATTTGTCTCTGCTCTGGCTACTTTTATTGTTTTCTGCCCCGTTGCTGTTGCTGCTGCTCCCCGAGGCCATTGCCTGGCGATAATAACACGATTTGTTGTCTACTGCAGGCTCATTAGATTTTATTGGTTTCCCTTCCTAGTTGTTTCTCCTCTTCCCTTCTCCTGCTCCCTTGAGAGACAGTTGCACTTTCTATGCGACACCGCGTTGCAAGCGACGCTTTACAGCACTTTGCACAGCAAGAGGAACTCGAATTGTTACTTAAATTAAGCATAATTGTGTTTTCTGATATATAAAATGGGAGATCTCAGTTAAAATAGGGTCTAAGCAACAGATATTTTGTTTGGTTTAGCTTGATATAGTTTTGTATGCGGAAATGTTTTGAAAACTTAAAAATTTGTATTAATATTTGAGTTACTACTCATATAAAGTCTATAACTTATATGTACGAAGTATTCTTCAAAGTGTAATAAACCACTGCGTATGCTTAATATTCTTCAGACCCTTCACTTGCTCCTCTGAGTTAACTCAGTTAAAAGAGACAACGCTATAAAGAAAAGTATCATGAATATTCAATTAGTGCTGCTATTCAACTGTCCCGCACTGTGACAAGGCGTACTGTGTGCTGTTTTACATGCAGATAATCACTTACACACACACGCACACACACATACATGGCATGGCATACATATACCCTCGAGTCTTGCCGGGTGTGTTGGGAATCAAATGTTGCTTGGGCATAAAAAGTAGCCAAGGGTAAAATAAAAGCAAGTACCAAATGGCCAAGGAGAGGGGGGCAAGGAGCAGGCAGAGGCGAAGGGGGAGAGGAAAGAAGGGAAGGGAAAATGAGAAGGGAGAGAAGAGAGGAGGAGAGAGCAGAGATGGGCATGAAGAATGGGCGATGTTCTATTGCGTCTGTGGGAATACGCGGCGTATACGCGATTTTGCCTTGTCGCCTTGTCGCGTTTGGCTTTGCTTTAAGCCTGGATTAAAGCACAGTCGCCGTCGCCATCGCCGTTGCTATCGCAGTTGCCTTTTACAGACATTACACAGGCAGTTAATGAACGTTTTTTTATTTCATTTAAATTTCGATTTTGCGCTTTTTTTTGCTGCTGCTGCTGCTGTTGACTTTGTGGCGTAATTACGCGAATTTGACTAATTGACAAGCGCAAAATAAATATAAATAATAGAGATATAATTTGTTATTATTGTTGCACAAAGGAGAGACAGACAGACAGGCAGAGGGAGGGGGGGGGAAGTAATTGCAGCAGCTGCCAATTAAACTGCCATTTAAAATGCCCACGCGCCACGTTGATTCAATTGAATCAGTTGCGAACCAGTTCAGTTGCAGAGGGCTAGGCAAAGGGAGTGCCAGAGAGTCCCAGGGAGTTCCCTTAACACACTGATTACTGTAATAAGCAGACCAATTAAAACTCTTACGCTCGCCTGAACTTAATTATAATCAATCTTGATCATCGTCGTCATCGTCGTCGTTATCGCCTTATTGTTGTTTTTGCTGCTTGACTGGCTTGGCTATTGATGCGTGCTCCTGATTGTGTGTGCATTGTTATTGTATTATCGTGGTTGTTGTTGTTGTTACAGCATCATCAGCAGCAGTCTCATGTTGTACTATGTGGCGTATGCTTGATATTTGGCCCGATATCTGTTTATTTCATGTAATTAGCCAGAATAAAGACAAGCTGACATTTTGCCAAGCTGAATTTTATGGCCTGGAAAGCAGTTGCATGCAGCTTCCATGTGTCTTCTCTCTCTCTTCCTCTCTCTTTATCTGTATCTCTCTCTCTGCATCTCTCTTTCTCTGCCTTTGGCAGTGACGTCACGAATTTGGGTCTGCGGCTTTGTATGGCGCTGCGCTGTTGCCCTTTGGGCAGTCGGTTGGCTGCCTTCATTTCTTGCGTCATTTCATATGAAAACAGCTTTCACATTTGACATTTTACAGAGCGAAAGAAGAAAGCGGTAACAGCAGCAGGCAGCAGCGACAGCGGCAGCTGAGGCTGACCACAATGTCGACACTTAATAATCAAGCAGTTGTGGCAAGAGGGGAACAAAATGACAGTCTGTCACAGGGGTCAGCTTGGCGTATACTCAATTTTTTCGCTGGGCTTTCGTTGAATGGATTCGGAGCCTTACTGAATACTGTACAATATGCAGTGGGTGAAGTACCGTAATCTACATAGAAAGAAGGACTGAAAGAGGAAAAAGAAAGATAAGCTACATGGGATGAAGGGGTAAAAGAGAAAGAAGGAAGATTGTCTATGTAGGATTAAGGGGAAAAGAGAAGGAAGAAAGTAATCTACATTGGAAGAATGACTAAAGGAGGGTGATATGAGATATTGCATAAAGAGAGATGAACTAAGGAAGTTTTCAGAAGAAAAAACAATCGATTTGGATTAATTTTCAATATTGTTTGTGTCTTTAAATTAGAAAATGGAAAACGAACAGGAGGATTTCAATGTTGATGGTGGAAGCAATAGGTTAAGATTGTTGTTCTGTCTGTCTGTCTGTCTATTTTGTTTCTTTGTTCTGCCTGTCTGTCTGTTCTGTCTGCTCTGTTCTGTCTGCTCTGTTTGCTCTGTCTGTCCTATCTTAAACGTTTTGATAGAAAGGTAGTTGCATAAATAAAGTTATCAGCGGGAGAATAAATTGAAATATAGTTGGCTTCTTTTACTCATTTCGGAATCATTGAACTAACTGAACTGTTAATTCTGCTTATGAATCAGCCTACTATATATTAACAAAAATACCCCATATAAACATCAAAGAGCAAAATCGTCGCATTTCAAATTGAATGACTGCTTTATGTTTCTCCCCATTTTGCGCCCTTTTTTTCCACCATTTTGGATATGGCCGCATTGCATCAAAATGCATTTGTAGGCAGGCATTAGGGTTTCACACACACACACACACGTGCACAGTTGATGCACTTGAATGCCATAAAAGGAATAACGTCATTTACCTCGTCGAGTCGAGTAAAGAGAGTTTGCCGCACGTTTTGGGGTCGTGCGTCGCTGCTGGACGTGCTCGCAGCAGGGCCAGCATGTGCCAGCGTGTTTTTTGGTGGAGCCGCCGCAGTTACTTAATAAAAACTTGGGTAGACAAACTTAGCAGGGCGGAAGGGACGGAGTGCAGGGGGAGGCAGTCAAAAATGGCTGCTGCTGCTGTTGGCAGTTGACTTGTTCACATTTATTTGATTATTGATTTTCACTGGCTGCGCGTCCTCGACGATGGCGATGAAATGCAGCACCAGCACCAGTACCGGCACCAGCGCACCCAAGAGTAGTAACCCGAGAACCAACTCACATAAACAAACACACACACACTTGAATAGAGTGCTAGGCACGTGGCACAGTGCTTCATTCAGCAGCAAAAGCGAGCAGTAAACATTGTTCTAGTTTACTATAATATAAACGAAGTGAGTTTCCTAAAACAAGTAGAAATTTTACTATGAAAAACCTTTAGGAACAATCTACAACTATTTCCCAAATTGTCGTGAGGATTATTATAATATAATTTTATATAAATAATGTTTAATATATACTTAGGTTATGCTCATAATTGACCTTCTTGACTTACTTTATATACCTTATTTAATTTGTGTTAGATTCGCATAAGTTTCATTCTACAAGAGCTAATGAAAGACCCGAGATAATTCATAAATCAACTTATATATCATCTTTATTTCTGCATTCAAAATAATGATATCATATTCGCATAGACGTGTCACACTGTGCGTGGGAGCTACGAGTTGTTCGGCTCGAGATTCGCATATGTCTTCGACTCGACTCGGTGATATCATCAAGGTCAGTTTCCACAAATGAGTCTCAAAAGCAAACGGTGCGCAAAAACCTGAATACCCCTACTGGCACACACACACATACAGGGAGAGAGAGAGAAAGGTCGCACTAAATTGAGCGTCTCAGCGTTAACGAGCGCCAGCGGCGCCGGCTCCAGCTACGGCTCTGGCTCGAGGCGGCAGTCACTAAAGTCGTGGCCGGACGTGGCCACGCGGCACTTGTTTAATGATGGGTCACATCTGCCACGACCCCGCTGCGGCAATGCCACGCCAACCTCTCCACCCTGACAACCTGTGTCGCCTCGTCCACCACAGCGCAGCCACATGCGGCGCGCGGTGGGTCATAAAAGCCGAGCGCCAAGTTAAATTCTACAGTTTCCTTGCTCCTCCCTCCCTGCCACTTTTCTACCTTACCCCTTTCTTGGCACGTGTGTGTGTGTGTGTGTATGTACTGTGCATATTTCACATCCTGAAAAATAATCCCACATGCAAGCGGTACATGAAACTCGTTAGTCGTTAGGTTCGAGCTCAATTAAAACCATCAGCGTGTGCTGAGTACATACTATATATATATATATAGTGCAGTGTACAGCGTGACATCTATTAAGATGTATCTGATTCTATCAAAAGATCGCGCTTAATTTGCACACTTTCGTGTCAATTTCAATTCAGCTTGAATGCAAGATCCTCAATGAGTCAATGAGATCTTTGTGTGTGGATAAGCGAATTAGTTTATTGCGAATTAAGTTGATCATTTTGAGCAAGATATATAATAAGCCAAGTCGTATGAGCAAGAGATTGTTGTGCTTTGATATAAATAGCAGAGCAAACTCTTTGAAATTATTTTTCTTTGTTATCAAAGTGAGTTGCTTCATGTTGTAGTAATGCATATTAAGTAAGATCGATGATAAGTTAAAAGTTTTCATATGAATAACAATATATAGACCTTTTAGAAACGTTAAGCTAGTCAAAAAAAGGTGTGCAAATGATTGATTTGGCGTTCTTTATATGATAATTTCTTTATAGAAACAGAAACACAAGAAATTAAAGCATACTTATTGGCGCAGTGCAAAAAGGAAAATAAGTCGACTTCATCAAGTTTTGATACGTTCGACCCTTTCATACTAATATATTGTTATGAAACTAAATTGCGATCAGATTTAAAATAAAAAAAAAATATTATAGTGTTTCTGAAACTTGTTTTCAATGTGATATATAACCATTTCATTTTCGAAGAAAATAATGCCCTGTAAATACTCTAAAGTGTTTCTGTTATGTTGTGTATAGGTATAAATTATATAATTATTGAAATTTATATTTCTGACGATAAAGAAAGGTATAAATTTATGAAGGGTATCTCCACGTATTCCCCATTCTCGGGTTTCTTCATTCATTCTTTTCTTTCATTTTATGAGTTGCTCAAAAGGAATAGAAACATTTGTTTTGTGTACCTGTTTCGATTTGTGCCACGTCTGAGTATTTATTTTATAGTTCGCCTGGCGCCAGGCCTTTTCAGCTAATGGCTGTAACATGCCCCGTAGCCCCCCTTCCCCGCTCTCCACATGCCTCACTCGTTGGAAAGGTCAACTGCATAACGGTTCACGAAAGAGAGAATTTAAGTAAAGAATTTCGACAAGATTTGCTGTTTCTGTTGTCAGTTTGAGCTGATAAAATGACAACAAGAGAGATAAGCCAGTCGGAAAGGAGTGTGGGTAGGTAGATAGATAGATAACTGGAGGGAAGGTTACACAAGAAATCACTTAGGAGCTGGAACAGTGACTGTGACTGTGATTGCGCTGCAACGAAGGACAATCAATTATTTTTAGACGTGCTTTAAAATTGTGTTAGCAAAGTAAACGAGAATCTTGGCAGCACTTTTAACTGAATTCCAAATTAGTCGAGTAGAGTTTCCTTCCCCTGCCTTATCGATGGAGTGACGGCACTCCTCCCCCGCCCGCGACAACCCTCTTCAACTCATCAATTAAAACTATAGACTTTTCTACCAGCTGGGACAACACACTCACACACACACTCGCAACGCGAACTTCAGTAAACGAAAACACAAACAGAGAAACCCCATATCTGCCCCCTCTTCAAGCCCCCTCCCCCTCTACCTGCTCGAGCTGTCCCTTCGTTAACCCAATTGTTTTCGCTGGCGTCGCTTGCCTCGTTTACCCTTTGACTTTCAGAGTTCGTTTTTTTGCTTGTTGTGTATCTTTTTTCGGCAAGCGAAATTCGCAAAATTCTGAAAGCGAACGCAAACAAAACAAACAAACGGGTGAAGGGGGAGGTGGAAGAGGGCGAAAGGGTTGGGGGAAGGTAACTGGTATGAGACAGTCGAAACAGGCCCAACCTTTATTCAAGTGACCTTTGCTCGCCTCACCTGCAAACAGTTCACCTGTGCGCCAGCGTCCTTGTCATCATCATCATCATCGTCACCATCATCATCATCGGCGTCAACGTATCGTTACGCCCTCTGCCTCCGCCTTCATCAACCGCTGCTGTTGCAAACTTTGAAAATTATAATTTAATTTGAATGTCATTAAAATTTTGTGTGGCTTGTGCTCCCTGCCCCTTCTTCTTCTCAGTCTGTCTCCCTCTCTCACTTTCTCTTTCTCTCTGTCTCTTACTGTCTATCTCTCGCTCTTGTTTGATTCCCCCTAATGAAATGTGTTTATTGAAACTATTATGCTGAAATTAATCTCATTTCATTAGCTCTGATTCGGTTAAATTTGAAAATCAACTAATATTTCATCTATTTACTAATAGATCTTGAGCTCTATAGTAGCTACAGCTATCAAATTTGGTATTTCGATTGCTGTATTTCATATGAATGCCAAAGTGAGCGCTCATAGAGATATTTTTATAGAGATATCTTATAGCGCATATTTAAATTTTACTTTAAAACTCACTGGCACAGGGATATCATCAATCCCAAAACTAATAACAACCCTAGCAACCAAATTTGCTACATAATTTTTGGTATATCAATGTGAACATAAAATATTTGAAGCTTTCAAAAAAAGTTTCTGCTTAATGAAAATGTATAGAGATTTCGTTTTAGTGTTATTCATTTTATAACAATAAACAACTGATACAAATTTAATTGTTGCCAGTTCCCGCAACAAAATCCCTGACAAAGTGCATAATATTGTCAGCTCGAAACATTTTGTGATGTTCAACTTTTTGTTAGTAATCTTTTTCTTGCTGTTGTTGTTGCAGTTTCTGTGAGTTGTTGTCGGAAAAATTTAATCAGAAATTCGCTGCGACAGCTGAAAATTGCGAGCATAAATTGTGTGTGCCATGAAAATTAAATAAAATAAATGAAACTTAATTTCAAACTGACGCTGCGAACTCTACTTTGTATAGTACGCCAACACCTCCACCCAACCCAACCCAACCCAACCCATCGCCATTTGGTATATGAAAAATGCGCATTTTTTTTATTATGAAAAAAGTTTTATTTAGTGAAACTGGCAAGTGGAAATGTGGGAAAAAGCAAACGACGCAGAAAAACTGCTGCAACCGCAAAAGGAATTAAGAAAATATTCACTTAGCCTGAGCAAGAGGAAAAGCGTCTTTCTTTCTTATCTGTAGGCAGCACTCGCCTTAGCAAGCAATAGAAAAACTTGGCTAAGATGTGAAAGGACCGTGTTTTCTTTTCCTTCTTCTCTGACCTGCTCTTGGGGGGTGGGTGAAGCTGTCAACTTGCAACAGCGCCACATGCAAATACAGGCCAACTTGCCTAAACAGAACTCAGCCTGTAATCCAAAGTTATATAGACAACTTGGTGTCGCAAAGTTTGCACTGAACTGAAATATGCTTTACTTGGCTTGTATTTTATGGGCTACTGGGCCTGAAGTGGTTGGGCAAATATATTCATATTGGGCATATTTATGGAAATAGTTAAGGGAAGTGAAATAAAGAGAAGAGTTTTATAATTTAGTGCAGATGGAAATTGTTTAGGAAGTTGGATTTATTGCTGCTTTCTCTATAGTATATATTGTCTTATATATTCTTGGTCCATATAGAAAAAGGGTTTTAAGTCCTATAAATATATATATTTATATATTATATTTAATAAAATGATATATGGTTTTCATACTCAACTCTTCTTTACCTCAAATTCTCCTCGTTAGTTTTTCATTTCCCAGTCAAAGTTCTGCATACAGTTCTTTCCCCTTAGCAAGTTCTTGCCTCACTTGTGCTTTGCTAATGAAGTTTCCCCTGGGGTAACTGCCCCCCTTCAAGATGTTATAATACAGCGCACATCTTGGGTAATTTAATAGAAATGCAGCAGCTGCAGTTCGCATTGCGGCTACTTAATGCGCTTTTAATTGTGCTGCAAAATAACATTTGAATTAGTGCGGCGCCAGGAAGTGGCAGACACACGATGGCAGGGGGATGGGGAGGAATGTTTGGGGCATGTGGCAAGTGGAGTTATTAGACCAGAGAGTGCCGACCACAATGCGGCTTAATGGGCTGCCAGCATGCAAAGGCTGCACGAGTCAAAGACGAAGACGAAGTTGGAGACGAAGACGAAGGCGGAGTTGGCAACGAAGTCGTGTTGCAGTTGCGCGGCTCAAGGACAAGGCATAAGCAACTAATGATATACATATGTATGAGTGTGTGTGTGTGTTTGGGTTTGTGTGTGTGGAATGTGAAACAGTAAAGCAACTTTAAGTGCAGCTTCAGTTAAGCAGGCAAGCTCAACTAGCCACGGCAGGGAATAAAGAAAACTTTGTGCATTCATAACTATCGCATAACCATATATAATTGTTAAATAAACATTCAAGGACCCTGTCTGGGTAGTTATTCTCCCCCCCGCACTCCCCCCTGTGGCAGCCTTTCAAGGAAGTTGCAACTTCTTCTATTAACTCGAGTAGTTTAGACTGGGAATTTCTCGGAATTTCGCTTTGACAAGTCAAGTGGGAGAGCAAAAGAAAAGAAAATATATAGGAAAATGTAAGGAAAATGTAAGAAAAATGCATAGGAAAATTTATAGGAAAGAAAAATGTATAAGAGAAAATTTATATTCACAGTTAAGCTTGGCAAAAAAAAGGATGCGCTGCAGAGTCGCCTTAGAAAGCGATACACAGAACACACTCGAGTGCAGCGCCAAGTGGCCCCGATATGAACATAAACCCAGTGAGAGTGTCTAACTGTCTGTCTGCCAAGAGGGTCGGGAGGGGTGTGGCAAGGGGTACCTGAGGTTGAGGCACTCCAAAAGTTTGTATAGCAAACTGGGAGAGGGAGTGAGCTGAGGCAGCCTCCAATTTTCTTTGCTTTTTACTCGAGTGGTAAACACACACACACACACATACATGGAAAGAGACACACACTCACACATGTGGCAACATGGTTAAATAGTGTAGCATACAAATGGGGGCAAGCCAAGCCAAGTCAACATGCACTTGTGGCAGAGCAAAAGAAAAACACAGCGCGAGAGCAGAAGAGAGAGAGAGAGAGGGAGAAAGGGGAGACAGAAATTAAGCTGACAAGCGAGGCATGCAACGTGCTGCTGCTTGTGCTGCACTGTGCAAAACTGAGGAAACTAAGACAAATAACTTAATGCCTTTTCTATTTGCAGTTCAAACAAAGCCGGGCACGACACGGCGGAGAGGAGAGAGAGAGGCGAGGAGCAGTGGAGCAGCAGGAAGGAAGCGAGGCAGGAAGGCAGGCAGGAGTGGAAGGTGCAGCAAAAGTGCAACAGCTGCACAAAAACCTGGAAACAAAAGCCCAAAAGTCAAAGTAAACACAGACGGAGAGAAACAGACATAGAAACAGAAAGAGAGAGAGAGCGAGTGAGAGAGAGAGTGGGAGAGAGAGGGAGAAAGGCAGCGTGTGGCAGTGGAAGAGGCAGCGTGGAGTGTGCTGGAAGCATGTGTAGTGCAGAGTCCACACGGCAGCTTAAAGTGGCAACAACAGCAGCAGCAGCAGCAGCACCGGAGGCAGCAGCAAGCACAACCGGATAATAAGCATAAGCAGCAGCAACAACAACAACAACAACTGCAGTAACAAGCACAGCAACAACAGTGACAACAACAACAGAATTCAAATCCGTAGCCAAATTCCAATTCGAAGGCACCACGTGGCAAGTGGCAACGCTGTGCAACGCTGTCTGTGTGACGTCACACGCCACTAAGTAGGACACAGACACACACACACATCCAACCCACACACACATACAAAGAGACACTTGCAGCATCAGCAGCAGCCACACCATGTCAGCTCATCGCGGGCTCAGCCCTCTCAGCACGCTGACCACCGCGCTGCTTGTGCTCGTCCTGGCGCTGTCGCGTCTCTCCAGCGTCTGCGGCGTCATCGATCGCCTTGTGGTGCAGACCAGCTCTGGCCCGGTGCGCGGTCGTTCGGTGACAGTGCAGGGACGCGAGGTGCATGTCTACACGGGCATACCATATGCCAAGCCGCCCGTTGATGATTTGCGCTTTCGCAAGCCGGTTCCGGCAGAGCCCTGGCACGGTGTACTCGATGCCACACGGCTTTCGGCCACCTGCGTTCAAGAGCGGTAAGTAGAAGGGAGTGAGGGGAAAGGGGTGAGGGGTGTAGAGTTTGCCATTGCGAGTCGGCGCCTGCAGCTCTGCAGATGTAGTTGACCCAGAATTGAGACCGGCCCCGGATACGCGCGCATTCGTTCTCGTTCTCTCTCTGTGTTGACCTAACTGTTGCCAAATGACGTCATGGCAGCGTATTACGCATGCAACTTGCCAAATGCCGGGCCAACTGGAAGTTGCAACAGAACACACACACACACATTAAGCTGATAAATATGCAGAGTTTGCTATATGTGTTAATATGCAAGTACTCCATATAGTGCAGTTTAACTACTTCCAATTGCAGACGAGAAGGCTTTGCGGTTTATTTATTCAACTTGAGTAAAACAAATACTTTTAATACTTGCAGAACTTTAAGAATTGAGCTTTGAATACATATATATATATATATATATATATATAACATTATTATTATTACAGTTTATTAACGAGAATTTACAATTCCAAGCATTGCTACCTATTAATCAAAGTGTTAGTTACGATTCACTTAAAGCAGAATTCAATTAATAGTAATCTCAATTATTTCTCTCAATTAATTTGCATAATTTCACTGTAATGAGTACAAAAAACGTCAACAAACCAGAAATAAGTGTAATTTAAATTATAAACACATGATTGAGATCATGTCAGTATAATGAGAATGTATTCTAAATCCTCATACTTTTACTGGAGATACTTTATTGTTTTATTTAAATACTGAAATATATTAGCACAATCTCTGAAAAGATAATGATGCTCTCCTGCACCTTCAGCGTTAATCAAATAAGAAATTTTCCAGTGGTTTTTCAAATTTTCTGAACTGCTTAACTGCTCAACTGAACTGCTCAAAAATAACTGGGTATTATTATATTTCTGGAAGTGATATACGATATGAACTGAGTTAGTCGTTAATTCGACTGTCAACGCAATTAAATGCTCACTCTGAGCAGCCCATTCCCACGCTGCCTTTTCGTTTGGTCGATATTTTCTGCATAGCCAAGAGAGATAATGCTATATACTAACTATATATATAGTATATATATACACTTACATTATATGTATTATACTATTGTGTAAAGAGTAACATCATGCAGAATCTTTTTCGCATTTAAAAGTCAATTCAGGATACACCTGCGCATCAAATAGTTCTATAGCATTGTGAATATATCCAATTTGCCAAAGGCAGACACTCAAAGCAACCACACAAAGACATTACAGCGTGGCTCTCTATATGTGTGTGTGTGTTATAACGGAAATTAGACAAATATAGAGATAGAGACAGAGTAGAAATCGCCTTTTCCGGTTGGTTATAAATTACTTTTATGCGAAGTGGCAAAGTTAATTTCAATTGACACGAAACCAAACACACCTACATGAGGGCTGAAGATATACAGACACACACACACACATACGGACACACATAAAGAGAGAGACACACACAGCCACAGTGCGTAGCTGGCAGTTTCCATGTTTGTTGTATATCGATTCGTAGGGATTCAACATTTATAGAGCAAATGAAATACGAGGCATGTCGAATATACATATACACATGCATGTGTATGTGTATGCGTGTGTGTGTTTGTATGTGTGTGTAAAAGTTTATGGGCTTGTGTGTCCTCGAAAAATACAGCTAGAAGAAATGGCACAGTCAAAGTAAAACAGGCAAATCAGAAGAGAGCAAATAAAAACAAATAACACAGCTGGTTACTTTGTCGTAATTGGCACGAACTAGTTGGAGTAGGAAGGGGGATGGGGAAGGGCAGTATAAGGCTGGAGGGTATAGTTTACTGTGGCCAGCTAAGTGACTAATATACCCTGTGATTTGCAGGACAAACAAGTGAACAGAACAACAACTAATCCTTCTCTCTGCCACTTTCTCTTTCATCTTGCAGCTATGAATACTTCCCTGGCTTCTCTGGCGAGGAGATCTGGAATCCCAATACCAATGTATCTGAGGATTGTCTGTACATAAATGTCTGGGCGCCGGCCAAGGCGCGTCTGCGTCACGGACGCGGTGCCAATGGAGGCAATGGCGAGGTGAGTTACGCACTAGCGTTGCTCCTGCTGCTGTTTCCTGTTTCCTTTCATTGATTTCCGTTTCCGTTCCCGTTTCTTTGCAGCATGCGGGCAACAAGCAGGCACAGGATACAGAGCATCTCATACACAATGGCAATCCACAGAATACGACCAATGGATTGCCCATCTTGATTTGGATCTATGGAGGCGGCTTCATGACCGGCTCGGCCACGTTGGACATATACAATGCCGATATTATGGCAGCAGTGGGCAATGTGATTGTTGCCTCGTTTCAGTATCGAGTGGGAGCCTTTGGTTTTCTGCATTTGGCACCAGAGATGCCGGCAGAGTTTGCCGAGGAGGCGCCCGGTAATGTGGGGCTGTGGGATCAGGCACTGGCCATACGTTGGTTGAAGGATAATGCACACGCCTTTGGTGGCAATCCCGAATGGATGACACTGTTTGGCGAATCGGCTGGCTCCAGTTCGGTGAATGCGCAGCTCATGTCCCCGGTGACGAGGGGCGTGGTCAAGCGGGGCATGATGCAGTCGGGCACCATGAATGCACCCTGGAGTCACATGACCTCAGAGAAGGCGGTGGAAATCGGCAAATCCCTGATTAACGATTGCAACTGCAATGCATCCATGCTGAAGGTGCGTATATCTTCTCTATCTATCTATATCTACTCTAATTCCACTTTTTGATCTTAGACCAATCCCACGCATGTGATGAGCTGCATGCGCGCCGTGGATGCCAAGACCATTTCGGTGCAGCAATGGAACTCGTATTCGGGCATTCTGAGCTTCCCCTCGGCGCCGACCATTGATGGCGCCTTTCTGCCCGCAGATCCCATGACGCTGATGAAGACGGCAGATCTCAAGGATTACGATATACTGATGGGCAATGTGCGAGATGAAGGTGAGTTGGGGAATCAAAGGAGTACGTGGTGTGGATATTAAAGACTCCCTCTGCAGTGGGGTATGATTTGTGCTGCTGTTGTTGCCTACTTTCAAGCATACACGAAATTCATTTCATACCGGACTAAGAAGCAGAGATAAAGAAGATAGATATATTTAAGAAATGCTTTATTCAATTTTTAAAAAATATTTTAAATTAATATTTAAATTTTCCGTACAATTTTCAAACGAAAGAAGAATTTTTAATATTTTTTTTGCTTACTGTGCTCATGATAAAAATAGATTTGCATTGATTTACAGCTATAAAGAAGATAATTATTGTTATAAGAAAATTCTCAAAAATTTATAAGATAATTACAAAATATCTGACAATTTTTTTATAGTTTTAATAATGTTTTTAGCTACTTAAAACCCCTAAAAAGTAATAGAAAAAAATTTAACTTAATGCAACTTACTTAGCTTGCATTTGCCTCACCTTTCTTAACTCCCACATAAGTTTATAGCTTTAAATGATGTTCTACTCTGTTCAGACATACACAAAGATGTTGATTTATGCCAGCAACTTTAATCGCATCGTGCATCACTTAATTGCGACTTATTCAGCTTTTAATTCCCGGATCTTCTTTATCTATATTATCTTTTTCTCTCAACTATATTCTTTGTTACTTTATTCTCCATGGTAAAATGTCAAGCGGATAATGCGATTAATCATTTAGTTGCAGTTGCAGCAGCCGCAATACGTTCATGCAGTTCATGAAAATAAACTTAATTAGTATCAAAGCGCGCGCAAATCAACTTTATCAAACTTGACTCGAGCTCGAGTTGTGGCGTTGGTGGTTTCCACAGTGGCTTTTCTTGTATGCCATATTCCCTGGGGGAGGCGGGGGGTGAAGTCCCCTCTTTCTGCTTCCCCAGCCCTGGCATCCTTTGGCCTAACAATAGCGAAACCCAGCTTCTGGCCTCGTTGTATCGTATCCTCCGTTCATCTTTCCCCTCTTCCCTCTTGTCCTCCTTCCTCGGCATTGTTGCAGTTTTATTTTTGGCATCGCTTCGCTGACGCTGACGTCAGCAGTGTGCCAAATTTTGTAGCTACAGCCAAGCTACATGCTTCATGTTGTTCTATACCAAAGCCTCCCCTCGCCCGCCTGCCTGTCCCCCACTATCGCCGCCTCTGCTTATTGCTGTCAGCTTTGTTGCAGCTTGCGCTGCATCCATTTGTGATTTTATTACTTTTTGTAGCAAACTGTGAATAGTTTTTCCTTCTCTCTCTCAACTTGTTGTTGTTGCTGTTGTGCGCTAGCATTTCATTGTTGTCGTTTTATGGGCAAGGGCGATGTGGGCGTGGCCGCCGCATCCACCGTCGCCGCCGCTTAGCAGCTTACACAGTTGCCTTTCAAATTTGACTGAGTATTAATGCACTCGCCGCACTTTGTCGAGTTGAGCGCTTATTTTAATGCTTTATTGCTTGGGGCGGTAGTTCGAGAGTGGCAACAGGGAGCGGGAGAGGGGGCTATATTTGGCTGTGGCTTATATAAATTTTACTTTTGCCTGGCAGCCTCACAAAAATGCACTTTGTTTAATGGCCACGGGCTTTGTGCCTCACAGCTCCGGGCTCCCCCAAGCCGCCGGCCACAAATCACGGCGTGGCTTTAAGTTTCCACCAGCAAGGAAAAATTTGTCAACGCAACGCGCGTCGGGGCACGCGGGTGCCCAAAGCGCGCTCAACTGTGCAGCGCGGCGTCATAAATTATTTAAATATATACTGCGAGCCAAGCGTGGCTGATGCTGCTGCTGCTGCCAGTGGCGCAACTCGAAATAGCCACAGCGTGTTGCGTTGCTGTTGTTGCACCCACTAAATAATGGCTGCAGCTGATGGGGGGATTAAAGGAGTCATTGCACATGGCCAGCGGGAGGGAGAGTGAGAGAGAGGGGAAGGGAGAGAGAGAGGGCATGTTAAAGTGCAAGCAATTCTTTAATTATGCAATTCATTTAAAAGGTTTCGAAACAAAGACTTAAGCTGTAAATAAATGAATTGTGTGTTGAATTTGCGCTCATAACAGAAGCTTTCTTCAACTGCATTAAATATTTAATTGCAATCCATGCGGAGAAGTATGCAACACTTTTTGATTGCGGAGTTGTGTGCAGCTTCAGAGGCCAGAAATATCTTGACATATTTCAATTACAAATCAATAAATAACTTGGGTTTTTATTTATTTATTAAATTCCTAAATATATTCAACTGCATTTCTGGCTACAAAGGCAGATCGTTAATTGAATTTCGATTGCAAAATGAAGAAATATTTTATATTCCATAGAGAAATTTGTGTTAAGCTCCTTGCTTATAACTTGAGTTGTTATTTATTTATTTTTGTGACAATTTCTAACTGCAAAGAAATCAAAGAAATAATCTCTTCTACTGATAGCAAATAAAAAAACCAATTTGCAGTTGTATTGAAAAATTTGCAATCAAAAATAGCAAAAATGCAGTTACAATTCACTCTGGCACTCAAAAGTATGCATACATTTTTAGCACTCTTTTAATGCAAGAACTGAGGAGGTTTAGTTTATGCTGTTCGCTTGTGAGAACCCACCAGCAAGTTCTATATTAAATAGGCAACTAGCAGCATATATTTCTCTATACAGAATAACACATATGTACATACATTCATATGTACCTACATACGTATTAATAGTTGCTTTCACTCACACATACACACACCTTCAAGCTAGACATCTGCACCTCATTAAGCATTTTCTACAGATTTCATTTCATTTCAAAAACTTGTACACGATTTATGTAAATTGTTTGGGTGTGTGTGTGTGATTTTCAGAGAATTTTCGCTCATGCTATGTTTATTAACGCTGCCAACTGTGCTAGTTGCCGCTGCCGGACAGACAGACAGCTTCGGCCTGCGGCGTCGGCTGCTGCGTTTCCCATAATTTATCGCGTCCGCGTTTGTGTGTTGTCTTCGTCGCCTCTGCGTACGAGTGTGTGTGTGTATGTGTAACGGTAATGCTAACGCTTTGTGTGCATTGTGTTCGCGCTATTCGTGCCATGCCGCGCGCCACTTAAAAAATTTCCGTTGCTTCGCTTTCTCTCTCACGCTTTCTTCCTTCTTCGTGCTTTCTTTTCGCGAACTCTACAGCAGCAGCCACAGCTGTGTGTAAATGTCGTTCTGTATGTGTGTGTGTTGGTGTGGGTTTTGTTTTCGTATAACAGATTCTCGTGCGCTTTGTGTGCTTTTTCTATGGTTCGCTTCGCTTTCATTTTTCTTGTTGCCATTGCCGTTGCTGCTTCGTCATTTCCAGGCGGCTGGCAGGCAGCGTAACACCAACACCAGCGCATACAGACACACACAGTAAAACTGGCAGTGACACACAGGCTCGGGGCACTGGCTCAGCGCTACAGACACGTGCGCTTTTCTGCTCACTTTCACTCATTGCTTGCAGCTGCTGCCTTTCTCTCTCTCTCTCTCTCTCTCGCTCGCTCTCTTACTCTTGCCCTCTCTCTTACTCTCTCCTTTGCCCTCTCTTCGGCCTGCTTGTTTTTGTTTTTGCTGCAGATTACAGCCAGTGGCGCTGCTGCTGCTTCTGCTGCTGTGCTTCTTCTCTTAGCCAAGGTGTGCGTGCCCACAAGGCAACCACAACGATGGGATATAACTGTTTCTGTATATAAATATATATATATATATGTATATGTATCTGTATACGTCTATGTATTTGTGCGTGTATGCGTGTGTGAGTTCAAGGTCATCTAGCATTTGAAACAACACACAATAGATTACAATGCGCCGTGCACAAACAACGCAACGAAACATCTTCATTTTGTTGTTGTCGATTTCGCTGTCGGCTTGAAAATTTTTGAAGTAGCTGAAGCCGAAGACGACTTTAACATAAGCTCGATGAGTACTTGAGAGTTTTGGCAAACAAGAAGCACAAGTAAAAGCTAGGCAAGCTAGACAAGAGTATCTATTGTGCTTGTCAATGTGCCTGGAGGATGAAATGTGTGTAAGTTACTTTTATGTGGCATGAGGGGAATTTAAGAAAGCAACGTGTGAATTAAATGATGATAACAAAACAAAAAATATAATTACAATATTTTTAATAATAGTAAATAATAAAAACAAATTTGTTTTTAATTTTTTTTAGAATATTAATCATTTTTCTACTGTTATTTTTAGTTAAATAATGACTCTACGTTCTTCTTCTAGTTAATCTGTGCAGTTATTTTCTATTTATAGTGATTTAAACAGCGCGCTAAGCTGCTTTACAACCCTCTATATTTTATTCTATGCTGGCACTTCTTGTTCACAGGCTTCCATTTAATGACGTAATAAACCGCGATTAAAAAGTGTTGCCCACTTTTAAGCTCAGCAGGAAATTGCTCTTCACATTATTTCACTTGCAAAGTACAAAGAATTAATTTTCTGTGCAAAGTTAAAGAATTTCCCTTGAATTTAATTTGATTTGCCCTGTCATGTCATGTCATTTCATCAATTTCGCACCACTGTGCACGCACACTTGGCTTAATTAATTGCAATTTGCACAGTAATTTTCCAGTTTAAATAGCAATTGCCCAAAGCGTTGCTTGACACTTTGAAGCGAGCTCAAAGCGAATTTTGAGTGCATTTCACAGCTATTATAATTTTCAGTTAATCTATTTACACTCGTGTGTGTGTGGGTGGGTGCGTGTGTGTCTGTGAGTATTTGCGTGATATTTAAATTGAATTCGACGCATGTTTTCGCATAATTTTTGCGGCTTTAAGCGAATTAAATCAAACATCAACGAAAATTGGCTACACTGAGTTGGGCTTGCCAGTCACGAGGGCTGGCACATATTGTGCTGCCACACACACGTTAACCCACACACACGCAAACACACACACAAACCCACACACACGAAGATACTCGTAGCTATTGGCAGTTGCCATTGTTGTTGCTGGTTGTGCCTCATAGACAGCAATTATGGCTCGTTAGTGTGTTCGTATTTGAAGTGTGCAGCAGACAATGCCAGCAGCAACAGCAACAAAAACAATGTCAGCAACAACAGCAACAAAAACAAACACAACAACAACAACAATAGCAACAGCAACAACTATAACAACAGGCCGCTTGACAAGTGCCATAAAAATTAAGTTAATAAAAGGCAACGAGAGATGCTTTGTTCTTGTCCCCATTGTTGTTGTTGCTGTTGTTGTTTACCCTTTGCACCCACACGCTGTTGTTGCTGTTCTTCTTGTCATCATTGTTGTTGTTGTTGTTGCTGTGGTTGTTGTCTGTTGTTTTGGTTAATGCAGCGTTCGGTGTCCTTGGCACGGCTCGTTGATTGTGCCCCCTTTTTCGAATCTGCTGGTGTTAATTGTTTTTGTACTATAGGAGAGGGAAGGGGCAGGGGAAAGGGCTGGGCAGGGGCACTCATGTAAGTGACATATACTCACTCTGTTGCTGTTTCTCTCTACCATTGCAGGCACCTACTTTTTGCTGTACGATTTCATCGATTACTTTGATAAGGACGATGCAACCGCATTGCCGCGTGACAAATATCTCGAGATTATGAACAATATTTTCGGCAAGGCAACGCAGGCGGAACGTGAGGCCATCATATTCCAGGTAAATACCGCGTTGCACAACACCCTCACACACATACACACACACACACACACCACACGCGTTGTAACGTTGCAACTGACACGTGGCGCAACCAATTGCAGCCAAAGTGCGTCAGCAGTTTTCGCTTCAACTGCGCTGCGTCTGTTGTCAGTAGCAGCGGATGCTGTTGATTATGCTGCAACTAAAGCACTGCACAGTAGGCCACAGTAGTTAGAATACTCCGCCCACCCCCGCCACACCTACTTCCTGCAGACCCTACCTCGTTATAAACGAGTTAAATGCGACGTCAATTCGATGCAATTGCATTGCTCAAATTTATTCAATTTAACATTTTATTGGTCCTGCGGGAAACGCAATTGCATTATAGCTGCATTTCCCGGTCCTTTTTTTACATTTGCATGCTTATTGGTTGCAAAAGACGATGTGGGAGGGAGCAGAACCATAAAGCGCAGTATTGATTGCGAGGTATTAAAGGGCAGGCATTAATGTGGTAAAAGGAATACCAGAAATACAGTGAAATAACTGCAATTCGTAAAATGGAGTTATTTTCATTATTTATTTATATTATTATAGTAATTCTTTATTGTATGGAGGGAGCTGAAATTATTTGTTTTATTCCCAGAATAATGAAATTCCATACTTAAGTACAATAAATATTGGGAAAAAGGTACAATAGGATAAGTTAAATATTTTCCTTTTAGAGAGAGGTAAAGTATTGCAAGATCTTTAAACAGTCCATATAACAAAACTCTCTGTGTTTTGCTTAACGAACTTTATAGTAACATAACTTAGGCTGGTAAAGGATAGAATTACAGAACAGTAGTTGGAATAAAAAAAACAGAAAATAAACTATTGTAGTAAACTGTTGATAAACATAACTATACAATATTCGTAACCAAAGTTTTAAATATAGTTATAAATACTTTAAAACTGATTATCTATACTTTAAAAATCATTTTTGAGTCCTTTTAATCAATACTAAATTAAACTATTATATATCATATTAAATCTCCTCTCTCTCTCTCTTGCAGTACACCAGCTGGGAGGGTAATCCGGGGTACGAGAATCAACATCAAATTGGACGCGCGGTGGGCGATCACTTCTTCACGTGCCCCACCAATGAGTACGCACAGGCGTTGGCCGAGCGAGGCGCCTCTGTGCACTACTATTACTTTACACACGTGAGTAGAAGTCCCCTTTTAGAGAAGGGGCAATCGAGGAGGGGAGTAGGGTAGGGGTGCCTAGCAGATAGGACACTTTCACTGGCCAGGCGATTCAGAAATCGTTAAATATTTCAACGTTCTTTGACGCGTAAGTCGCTGAACGGCGCGCATATGTTTAATCGAAATGCGGTCAAATGAAGCGCCACAGGCAAATGCACACATACAAACATATAGACACACACACACATACACACACAGACACTCACATACACACAGTTACCTGTGTAAAAGGTATAAAAACTGAAAGCGAACGCAGCAAGGTGCAATTTGTTTGTCATTAAAATTGCACACAAGGCTAATGGCGAGTCGGGCCGCGCCTCGTCCAGGCCTGGCCAAGTCGAGTTCAGCCTAAGTGGCAGCAACAACAACAACAAGTGCAACAACAAGTACAACAAAAACAACAACAGCTGCAGTAACTGCAACAACAACAAGCGCAACTGCAGCGCAAAATGTCAACACGACGTGGTGCATTATTAATGTCTAGCGGATGGTTGGGATCCCAAAGCATACTAGTTAAAAGCCAGGAAAGTGAGTGAAAGAGAAGAGAAAAGAGGGAAGAAGGAGAAAAGCAAAACAGTAAATGCAAAATGAAAACCGAAGCAAGCAGAGTGCAATGTCATGCGGCGTAGATTGGCGTGAAGCGTGAAGCAGTCTATGCAAATAGCGGGCGCTGATTTTGCCGTAGTTTGTGATTTAATGTGACGCTTAGCTACGCTAAGGTGCTCTGTAAGGTTAAATTGGTTAATAAATTGGCCTAGAAATAAGGCGGTGTTGGAACTCTTGTCAAAGGAAGACTCTTTCTAGGCTGCACACAGAGAAAAAGTTAAGAGAACTCTCCCTACAACTCTAGTTAAAGGAAGTCTTATTGAAAGCTCTAAATAGTGAAAGATTTTAACCATAGAAAGTGTCTTAAAGACTACAGGGAACAATTTTCTGAAGGTCTAAGACAGCAACAGCGACTTTTTATTGACTCTAGTCACCGATAGACTTTTTTGAGACTCTGGAAAGAGAATGAGTCTTCTTTTAAGTAAAATCTTCAATACTTAATACATAGTAGTGGACAAAGTAGTAGACAAAGAAATACTGTTTTCAGATTTTACACAGTGAAAGACTCTATTCAGACCATTCAAAAATTCATATCTTCATTGTTATATTGTAAGCTAAGAAGAACTTTTATTTCAAATAATATTGCTTCATAAAAAAAGAAACCAATGAAACTGAAATCAAAATAAGATTCTTCTAACAAGAAGTTTAGTCTATCCCACAACAGTTCCAATTTAAATCGATTGTCAGCTTAATACACAAAGAAAGAGAGAGAGATAGAATTGTCTTTCTCTTTCTCTTCTCTTCTCTGGCCTTAACTTTTGCTCTTCATCCAAGACAAACTTCCATTTCAATCGAGTACTTCGTGTGCTGGCACTATATAGTTGTTAAAGGCCACAGATACTTGGAGTTATATAGGCATATTCCGCCTCCACGTTGGCAATCAATATGATTACACCTTACGCTGTGACACCTCGGCAAGTAGTTGTCGCTGTCTTTGACTTGACAAACTACAACAAGAACAGCAAGAGCAACAACAACTCGAAGTCATGCTGCCTTTGCCCTGGCAACCTTGGCCGCCATAATTATGGTAACAAAAAGTTTCGCTCAATACACACACCCATAAAAGCGCGCACACACACACAGGCACACTCAGAGACACACACACACATGCATGGAGACACGTATACACACACAGCACACACAGGGCACAAGGACAGCGCCAATTAAACTACACGCACTGCCTACAATCGCCCCAGCAGACTGTCCTGCGACAGAGGCCTGAGGGCCTGCCTGCCTGGCTGGGCTGCCTGGGCCCGGGACACAACCGGGCCATGTCCGGCATATCCGGCATAGGTAGGTGCAAAAGGGAAGGGGGAGGAGGTGTAGGGAGGTGCACACGGGTAGGGGACAGGAGGCACGCTCTGCCTAATGAAACTTCAATTTACGAGGTCACGGCCTGTGTACGGCCTGCACGTGTGGGGCATAATTTGAGTTGGTTATTTGGTTATTTGGCTGCTGCCTGTGCTGCTGCTGCCTCTGCTGCAGTCCTAATGATTAACAAATACAAAATACGCATACGCCGTGTGCGCCCTATTGATTTTTCTTTTCCTTTGCTGTGTGTTCGTCTTCTGCTTGTGCTTCTGCTTCTGCTTCGAGCTGCTGCTTATGTTCTCAAGCTTCTGCTTTGGCTTTTGTCTCTTGTCTTTTGTCTTTCCTTTTGCCCTGCGTAAATCTTAATAAGTAATTACGACTGACAGACGATATTAAGTCGTTGGCATTGCTATCGTGTCGCTCGAGATATATGTGTAGGGTATATAGACACGCACACACACGGACATACACACGCACAGGCATTTACACTTACCTATATACAGATATAGTATTTATTGTGGTCACGACAAATTGAAGTTTGGAAAAATCAATAATACGCATACGCCGTGTGCGCCGCGCTCGTCTTGAGGTCAATGTTAATAAAGAACTTGCACTGACTGCGGCTTGTTAAGTCATTTAGCAGCAGCGCTTGTTACTGTTGTTGCTGTTGTTGTTGTACTCCACACACGAACATGGGGCAAGAGTGCGTGTGAAAAGTTAACGTACGCGCAGCTCGTTGCATTGTTTGTAGTAAGTTGACGCGTAAATTACACTAGACAACCAGAACACAAGCTGCTAGAAAATGAGCAGCGAAATTTTTAAAACTTTGCTGTGATAAGGTTTTGTTGGAGAAGATTATAAAAGAGTGTTAAATAGTAACAGGTGCTGGAGAAGATTTTAAAAGAGTTTTGGAAAGTAAAAAGTGCTCAAAGTTAGTTTAGAACCTTCTCATTGTCAATGCCCTAACACTACCCCATAAGTTGCAGGATTTTAGATAATTATGTTAGCCGGTTAAGGCTTTTCAACATGTTGCAGAAAGAGTTTCCTTATTTGAAGCAACTTCGGCTCAAAAGATTTGCAGCTTTTGAATGTTTTCCCAAATCATTTGTAGCATAAAATTTGAAGGCGCAACTTTTTTGATTAACTTCAACATTTGTTTGAGAAATTACTTTTAATTTGTTGACCTGTGTTGAATAGAAGCCTCAACAGCAGCAGCAGCATTAAGAGAAGGAGAGGCAGGTGGAGGGGAAAAGCGGGGGAACTGTGCAGGTAGGACAGTAAATAGCTGGAGTCGCCAGTTGGCGGGGTCCGAAATGAAAAGCAAATGAAATTAGTTTTAATTACAGCCTTCAAGTTGCTGCAACAAAACTCGTAACTCATTTTGCCTATAAACGCAGGGCAGGGTAGGAAGAGAGTAAGGAGGGGAGGTGGGAGTAGTCAGTGAAGAAGAAGGCAAAGGCAGCAGGCAATGGCAACCTCGGTGTCCATGGCGACCTTTGCTCGCCACGCGCCTCCAAGCATCACAAATGGGGGTCGTCAGTGGCAGGATTGTCTATTTCCATGGCTGACCACCCACCCCCCTCCTGGCTTCGCACCGCGTTGCCACTTGACAGCTTCAGCTGCAACGGGAACGTGCAACGTGCTTGGCACTTAAATAAGTTTTGATACTCAACTCGACGAGGCGCGCGCGGCAATGGCATTTCTCATTATTGCCAATTTCGTGTCCGAGTCCTCTGCTTAAATCAAAAGGGAAGAAAAATAGGAGGAATAAAGTATTGAGCAGGTTCTACTTGGCGCTGGGATACCCTATAAATCAATTTGGCATATTTGGAATAAACTAAGAAGGTCAAAGATAGATATTATGCTTATAAAATATAAGTTTCTCTTCTTTTGATATATTATCATCAATTTGTTTAAAAAACTTTCATCTCAAGCAAGAAAAAGTGTCTTCATAATTGAAGTGCTCTTCTCCAAAAGGGTATCAAAAACTTTTATTCTTCATTAGGTGTGAGTTAAGGGTCTGCCTGTCTGTATGTGTGTGTGTGTGTGAATGAATGTCCGAGTGTTTGTGTAGCTTGAGGGCAGCGCAATGGCGCATAAATTTTCAAGAGCTCATTCAAACTGTGTGCAGAGACAACATTATCCTCGGCATAGTCCAGGAATATACTCAAGCAGATATCTTGGCTGCAATTCATTAAGTGACTCGGCCAATTGGCTGCCAGGTTGCAGTTTCAGCTTTCAACTGCCAAATTGCTTAAGTGGACGGCTCCTTGTAGTGCGCACAGTGGTCAGAAATGCAAGTTGAGCTAGTTGTAAAAAGGTATAGGGAAGAAATGCAAGACATTACTTAAACCTTTGCCGTTCTTAAGTTTAATTTGCAGTTCTTAGCTTCTACGATCTTCCTTTAATTGCTAATTGATACTGACTATATTGCCAGCTTACTACTTATGAAGACCAAACTATCGTTTATGTTCTTTGCCTTGCTTTTTAACCATTAAATTCACCACTTTGCTCCACTGTGCACTCGAGAGACGTTCATCACAGGGCATTCCCGTTGGCCAAATTGCTGTGGTTAGCTGCTTTTGTGGCTGCTCGTGTTATTTTTGTTGTTGTTGTCTGCTACTGCTGCTGCTGGTCTTGCGGCAATTGTGGTTTGTGGTTAATGAAGAAATTATGTGAGTTGTCATTGTCGGGGCACGGTCCGATTCCGTCCACGTCCATCTCCCGTTTGCCAGCTCCCTTCTAATAATATCCTAATGAATATATGCCCCTGTCCACTGCTGACACACAGATGTGAATACACTCACTCGTGCACTGACTCGTATTCGTGCACACTCGTAACAGTCGCCATATGCCAAGTTCGAAGCCAGAAGTGCTTGCAGCCAGGCAAACATTTGTTATTTATTCATTTCCTGGCGCTTTTTTTCGCCTCTTTCGTTTCGCTTTTCGGTTTTTTCGTTCTTTTTTTCTCTTCTTTTTTTTGGCGCCACGCGACATGCTGCGACAATATTTACAATTTGCGGAGCGCGCGCGAGCGAGGAGAAATCAAATAAATAAATAAAAAGGGTGGATGTTTATCTGCATAATTTCTGGCTAAGTTTACGACAATGCCACCATCTCTCTGTCCTCATCTCTTCTCTGACTGTCTCTCTCTCTCTCTGTTTTTATAGCGCACCAGCACATCGCTGTGGGGCGAGTGGATGGGCGTGCTGCACGGCGATGAGATTGAGTACTTCTTCGGGCAGCCGCTGAACACATCTCTGCAATATCGACCTGTGGAGCGTGAGCTGGGCAAGCGTATGCTCAACTCAGTCATTGAGTTTGCCAAGACGGGGTAAGCTTTCACCAACAGCTTTAAAGCTTTAAGCTCTTGTCCAAGCTCTGCTATAAAAGCTTAGCAAGTAACTGCACCACATTTTTTATAGCAAACTAATGAGCTTTCTTTTTACACAGCAATCCCGCACAAGATGGCGAGGAATGGCCAAACTTTTCGAAAGAGGATCCCGTGTATTATATTTTCAGCACGGACGATAAGATCGAGAAGCTGGCACGTGGCCCATTGGCAGCACGTTGCTACTTCTGGAATGATTACTTGCCGAAAGTCAGAAGTTGGGCAGGTGAGTAACCGAAATGATATACGAGACAGCTTCCTCAAGTACCTTCCTTATAGTATATATATTTGTGTATATTCTACAATTGCTTTGTGGGAATTCCAAGTGCGAGTGTCTGTTAACACTTTTGCTTCCTTTTGTACACACTTAACACACACACACAACACACACATTGAGCATTAACGACACACGCCTCTAACTGACAATTAGCCACACCTCGAACTGAAATACAACGCACAAAGCAGATGCCTCTGTTTGTCGTCTAATCTCCTTACTTGATCTCGTACATACCCTGTACAATGTGTGTAGACAGTATGGAATGCTGCAAAGAAAGAATTTTTGTAAAGATCTTATACAATTCTTTAGCGCCTTCTGCTTTATCTCAATCTTTTTGTTTTCTTTGGGCTTCTATGTTGTTTTAATGTGCAATATATGAATAATTTTCAAGTTATTAGATGGATAATGAAAATTTTGCTTAGTTTTCTTTGTATTTCATACTTGAAAATATCAAATGTTAATTGATGAGGTGTATAGGACTGATAAGTTAGGGTTATGTTACATTAGGTTAAGGTTAGGCAAGTTAAAATGAGGTTATGTTACATAAAGTTGATTATGCAAGTAAAACTAAGGTTATCTTACATTAAGTTGAGGTTAGGCAAGTAAAAGTGACGTTATGTTACAAAGAGCTTAGGCAAGTAAAACTGAGGTTAGGTTACACTAAGTTGAGGTTAGGAAAGTTAAAGTGTGGTTACGCCATAATGAGTTGAGGTTAGATAAGGTTAGGTCAGTTAAAGTGAAGATATGGAACATAAACTAGAGGTTAGTTAAGGTTAGGTTCATTAAAGTGAGGTTATGTTACGCTTATTTGACTATCAAATATTCCGTAACAAATCTTGATATTTATTTCAGACTTCTGATTTGTTTTGCCTCTTGGTAAAGTAGAATTAAATGAAAAAAATATTAAATACTGTCTTCACATCTTCAAGATTGTTATAGATTATATCTAAAGAGAAAGTCATATATAATATGATATATGGGCTTATTAGGTACACTACTGAGTATCTTCCAGTCCCTCACACTGCCTTGTCACATTCTCACACGCCTCAACTGGTGCCTTCTGGTGGTATGGCACGAAGATCGCGTGTCAATTAGCCTGACAATTCGTAAGTTGTTCTTCCCGAACAATAAACACGCTCCATTTGCAACGGCAACCGATCGGACGAGACAGACGGAAACTACAGTTATTACAAAGTGTCCAATATGCAGCACCGAAAGTGCCTTTTGCTTGGACTCGCTTAGTGACAAGTGAGATGAGTCACCTCATCATCGGACGCATTTTATGGTGGCCGGTGAAAGATTTTTATAGTTTTTCTTCTTATTGCTGTTGTTGTTGTTGTTAATTTTAATTTATTGCATTTATGCGTAGCAACGTTCGCAATTTTATTTATTGCCTTGTCTGTATTTTAAAATGTGCTCATCAATCAGTGAAATGAGTTTCAGTTTTGAGCTTCGTTTCAATTTCGAGTCGTTCGCTCTTCAGATCTGAATGCCGGTTGACTAACTGACCAAGTGACAGCCCCGACAATGTGGACAGTGTGGACAGACATTGGACACTGGACAGCATGGACAGCAGTGAACGATGGACAGCGGACGAGTGACCGAAAAAGAAATTTAAATAATACAGATACGATGGAATGGACCATGCATATGCATGGGCCGTGACAATGATAAATCAAGACTGCGACTAAATAAAGCATACATATACTACAGAGATATCTCGAACAGAGCAACACAAACACAAACAGATACATAAAGATTACTCTTTAATATTGTGCCACAGTGTACGCTCGCGTGAGTGAATATCACGTGCAGCTTGTCAGTTTGTTGCACCGGGAAGTGCAAGTATTTGGTGGGAAGAGATAAAGATACGAGATCTAACACATAAAGAAGTGAAGGAAACGGAGTTCAAGCAGTGACAATGGGAGTTAAGGGAAGCTTGTATAATACTTACATATATTATATATGTATGTAAGATATATGATATCCATAACCTGGTGAAGTTAAGAAAGTAAATTCTAGAACTCTCTTTAGGTAATGAGGATACATTTTTGTATAGGGGAAGTTTTATGTTTTGTTTTCCAACTTGGGGCAATTTTGTCGCACTAAATCAAGTCAAATCTTTGAAATGTCATATTAAATACGAAAATGATTGGTGTGCATCTTCTTTAAAACTTATAGAAATAGTCCTAGAGAAGCAACTACATGAGACACTCATTAGTTTATATCTCAAACTGTATTTCTTATCCAAATGGAATATTAAAATAGAAAGAAGAGAAAAATTTAACTTAATTTTAATTGATCAAGCAAGAAATCTAATCAACTGTTTAAAAATATGCATTATTTCTAAGAAGTCTTATCAATTTTTTATAAATTTGCATTATTCCTAATAAATCTTAATGTGTTATAAATCTGCATTATTTCTGAGAAATATTCCTTATCTTTTGAAGATTAAGAGCAACATTTTTGATAGCAACACTGCAATTTTTTCGGATCTATAAAAAAGTTAAACACCAAGTTTTTAATTGAGATTGAGAAAGCTTTGAAAAAATCTTAAATGAGATCTTTAAAGTGCAGTCAATTAACTTTGAATTGTCTATAAAAACGATAAAGTTTTATATCTGATTAAGCTGTTCATTTGATCGAGTTTCTAATTATTATGTAACATTTTTTGTTTAGTTCTCTATGGGTACCCTTTATGCAGTGCACCCTGTACTTGCGCTAGTAATGGTGGGCGTAAGCGGGTTGTAAAAGTTTAACTTAAGCGACTCCATTAAAATGCGTGGACAAGTTTTATGGTGTCAGGTGAAAGATGACTCTCAGTTGTCCGCGCAGTCGCAGTCGCTGTCGCCGTCACCGTCGACTGTGCTGTCGGCGTCGCAGTGACTGTTGTAGCTGGCAACGGTCAGTGGTCGCGCCACGATGTCTGGTATGGTCTGGTGGTTCGGGCTCCGTTTCAACTGATACAAAAGAGAATTAGTGTTTCACAAATTAATAAAACTTAATTTATGCTAATTTCGAGTGAGTGTGTCTCTACACTTCTGTACCTCTTCTTCTTCTACTCCCCCTTCCTCTTCTTCTTGTTCGTTTTCTTTGTTGGTTTTGGATTTGGCTTGTTTGATTTTACATAAAAAGCGAGCGAACGAACGAAGCGATCGATCGAGTATGCAAATTTCTCGATATCTGGCCGATTGCCCCCGATAGACTCCCCTCGGCGCGCATGGGGGATGGGGAATGGGTTTGGCAGCGGCAGCAGCACCGTCAGCAACTGTGTTGTTGATCCCCTGGCTACGATTGTAACTCTGGCAGATTACACGGCCCGATCGACGTCAGTTCGACAGAAAAAAGAACCTTCGATTCGGTGACGTTGTTCGGGGAGGAGAGACGAGCGAGAGAGCTAGTTGACCGGTTCCCGATTCTTTTGGTTAATTAATTAATTTGCATTTTGATGCTGTTTTTAATACAACTGATCAAAGCGTAACCAAGCCAAGCCAAGCTAAGCCAAGCCAAGCCAAGCAGAGTCAAGCCACCAGTAACACGCGCCTCATTTGGCCATAATGAGCATTTAAAATTTCACCAAAAACGTCAGCGTGCTGTTTGTGCTAATCCATTAAAACGAGAACTGGTCCCCCCTGGTCTGGCCTGCTCCATCGTCCTGAACCCGAGCGGGTCGGGGCTGGGCCGGGCTGGACTGGGTTGGGTTGAGCTGGGCCAGACTGGCTGGCACCGTGCATAATCAGATTATCATTATCGCCAAGTGTCAAGAGACAGGCACAGTCACAGCCACAGTCACAACTAAAAGATACAACAGTTGTTGCATAGGAAAGAGGTAGGAAGGGCAGGGGGAGGGGAATGAAGAGGAAGAGTCAGCCCGATTGCCAGGCATGTCATAACTCACGCGCACGCGTGAATGCCCCGTTTGCCCGCGAGACTGTGTTGCCATACGAGCAAAGAAATAAAGTATCTTTGTCTCTCTCTCTCTCTGTGTATCTCTGTATCTTTGTATCTTTTGCATTTGTATGGCATTAGGCTATTGTATATATACATGTTTGTACATGGATACACATGGCCTTTTCTCTTCGTGCTGCGCTGCGCTGCGGTTTCGTTTTGTTTTCTTGATTTGCGCCGCTTTTAGCGACACGTGTTTCAAATGTTCACTTTGTTTGATTTTTGATTTGTTGCTGTTGTTGTTATTATAGTTATTGTTGTTGTTTTCTTTGATTTTTTATTTAACGCTCGCTTGCTGGCTTGTGCCAATTTATTTGTTGATTATCTGCGCATATAATCTACGATTTGGTCAGCCTTTTAAATTCAAATTAGCAGACATTAAATGCACGCGACACGGCCACAGATACAACTCAACAAGCGCAGATACATTTGCTCATTTTTTAAATTTATGATGCCAAATTGGTGTGGAAACCAAGATAACATAAACTAACTTATCCCTAACTTAACTTTAGCTTGCTTTTATTATTTGAAAACCGAAAGCAAACCTGCACATGCACTTTAAGTATAATCGTATCTTTAAGTCACTAAATGTATCTGGAACTAGAGAGGATCGTATCTTTAAGTCTTTAACTTTAACTGGAACTAGAGAGGAGAAAGATGTCGGCCGGCTTTATAGAATAACAAGTTTTTTATCTTTATATTTATATGTGTATTTAACAAGAAATAAATACTATTTAAAGAGCAAACTGAGTTGGTTCCCCCCTTTCCTAACGAGTTTGCCGTCTCTCTATATGCTTGTATATATGTATATATATATATATATGTATATATGTATGTATATCTGTGGTATACAGTTTGAGGGCAAGCTGAGTTCTTTTGTGCTGAACTGAAATTCGATCAGTTTCTGTGTGCCAGTTTGAAAGTTATTGTTATTACTATACCAAATATAATATACTATATACGATGTTGCCGAGAACAAGTTTGCAATGTATTAGCGAGTCGCTCATAAATTTTGATCAACAAAAAAGAAAGAATTTTAATGCGAACCACACAGACAAATTGCTAGGATTTTTAGTTAAGGTAAGTTCGCGTGAAGTTTCGTTTCTGTTTCGTTTTGTTGATTTCGAATGCACCAAAAACCGCACCAAAAATAATGCTTTCATTTCTCTTATGATTTTCCAATTTGGCATCAATTTGCAATTGCTTATCAAGTAGTAAAACGTAGGCAAAAAAAAAGAGAAAAATCGAAGTGGAGGAAATGAAATTTATCATTTTCTTTTTTGCTTGAAGTACATAGATGCAGGCCACCGTGAGCGGAGTTGTCGGAAACAGCAGAAGCTACTGCAAATAACATACTACATGTTATATCCACATACTTACTTATATCCATATGATCATTCAAGTCAAATCATAACCCTTTTTTCTAGCTTTTGGTATTGCCGTTCAGTTTGTTAATCGAATCTTTTCTCTTCTTTCACGACTTCTTTCAAGGCTTAGGCTGCGATGGCAACTCGGGTAGTGCTTCCATAATGCCCCGATTTGAGCTGATGCTGGGACTTGGACTGGTGCTGTACGTGCTCGGCGCCGTGTTAAGGATCAAGCGAGTTTTCTAAAAGAAATTCTTCGGCAGCGTAAGCAGCACAGCACAACAACAACAACAACACACATACGGCACACAGACGACAAACCTATATTATATTTAGATTGTGAATGTGAATGAATATTAAAACGAAACGAAAATGAAATCGATAAACTGTAGAGCAGAGCAAATTATGCAGAATTGTGAAGAGAATGGAAAGAGAGTTGGAGGAGAGAGTTGAGTTTTTCTTCGCATTGTATCGGAATTGGAGGATATTGAAAATTGTGCCAGGCTTGGCTTTTAGACTTGGCCAAACCCAGCTGAAACATTTGTACATGAATTTAGTGTTGCACGCACCCTGCACGCCCCCGGCGAGAGGCAGTACGCATACGCATAGAACGCATAGGTAATTGTAGTTGTAGTTGTTGCAAGCAAGTAGGGAACATCTGCGAAACGGGCTAAAGATAGATCGCTCAATTGATCGATCAATGGGGAAAACGGCATCTTTTTGCACGCGGCTTGCCACACATATCAGGCGAGAAGTTTTGCTGACTTTGGCGGCGAATCAATGTGCGCCGGAAATACTTCGGTGTGCTTTGTTTTATTTACACACAAACATAGAGAGACACACACACTGGCACACCCACACAGAGAGACACTTTTGTAGAACGCCGCAAATTGCTTTATTTGTATGAAATTGGCCCAAATTGAACCCAAGGCCCAAGAAAACCCAGAAATTGAAACGAAATCAATCAAGAAAATTTGAATAAACAATTTATTTGTCATGCCAGCCAGAGATGGGCATTCTAAAATTGTAAATCGCGCTCAGACGACGTGATGATGACGACGACAAATACTCGCAAGGGTCCAAGTCTGCCCTCCCTCCCAAACGATCGAATTGGAAGTCGAGTAAAGCGATTTGAGTTTGCATTTATTTCACTTGATTTCTTTTTGTTTTATTGCTAAAAAATCCCGTTAGAACTTGGCCAGATGAATTGGTTTCACATTTGACGTTTTGTGGAATGTTCCAATCAGTTTTTCGATCGGTTTTGTGTTCTTATGACGAAAATGAATTAAATTTGGAAAAATAGAAATCGAAATAAAAATAAAAATTGTATTGTTGAAAGCATGTGACAGTTTTATTGAGCACAAATGTAAACCAGTAAAATTACTTACAAATTTTGTAACGATGAGAAGATGAATCCGAGAACTTGTCGATGGATAAGAAGAAACAGAAAGTTTTGTAGACAACGTAATGAAACAACATTTAAATGGCAAAACATATCAGTATATATACATTATATGGATACAAAAGAAACAAAAAATATATACATATACATATATAAATATATATATAGTGTAATGATAATACATATATATGTATGTACATGTATTATTGTATTTGTACTAAACGTTTTACAAATTGGCTTAGTGAGAAAGGAAAAAGAATAAATAAAAAAATAACTTAAAGTTTTATACACATAGCAAAATTGGAACCAGAAAATTATGAAATAAAAATACAAAAACAAATGTGCTGTATATTAATGTTTGGTATGTCTATATCTATAAATGAATATTCGATAATAACAATTATTATAATGATTACAATAATAATCAAGAAACAATTGTCAAAAAAACATCTAGTTCGGTGTACGTATGTGGGGCAGACTAACTCGAAGATAATTAGAATCGTAACTCTTAAGGCCATATCAGTACATCTCGAATACCCAATCACACTGATATAAACTAAGTTATTTTTATTGAAAACCAGATAACTTATGATTATAATTACACACTCATCGCAGGCATACACACACAAAGTAAAAAGTATTGGACTTATAAAGAACAAACAAACAATTAATTCAAAGCAGAAGAATGAGTATGAGACAGACAAAGAGAAACAGTAACTGTTTCTTGCATGACATTGATTAATATATACTTATATGATTATATACATATATTTCCACACACACACGTACAAGTATATGATATGATATGATATATTGTTTTAGCCCTAAGTACATATGTATTTGTATGTAATTGTGGTCATGCCTATTTGAGCGATGTTCGCTTTCAACTGTAGCAACTAGGGACAATTCAATGTGAAATCTAACTTAACAGATACTGAAATATCTAGGACTCTTAGCTTTATAATATCTTTATCAGGTTGGCTTAACCAAGGACACTTGCTGGCACAATAAATCGAAGGAATCGCAACCGCAATCGGGCGATCGCATCGAGCATTCTTCGTCGAACCAACCTGCCAAGAAATTCTGGACTCGCACGTAGCTTATAAGCTTGAAAATTGAGAATAATATAATAATGTATATCTGTTATCTTCTGACACACAACTAACATAATACTAACTAATACTACTATGTACTACTAGAACACCAAGGACATGCAACGAGATAGTAAAGCTCACTTATGAACTCCATACTTATTACGATACAATGATTAGTTAAGCTAACCCAAGATCATAAATCGATTCGTACTCATAAATATATCTAATAAAACTAATAAATGCAAGCACATGATAATGATGAAGAACTCATTCCTAATTTACCAATTATATATCAATCGATTCAATTACTTTTGAGAACTAACAAAAAATGCTAGAAAACGCAAAAAAAACACAAAATGGAAACTTAAACGATTTTTAAGTATATGTGAACATTTATATTTTTATACCATGCAAGGCAAGCCGCAATTAAAGACAACTGCATTCAAATACTTATAAAGAAGGCGATGAAGAATTGTATTACATAAACATTTTTTACTGCGCGTGGCGAGAGTTGCAAATAAAAATATACAAAAAACAAAGAAGAAAAAGAAATGAAAAACTCGTTGACTCCAAACATGAATTAGCTTTAAAAACGAATTAAAGAATGAGATACCTATCCCTTGACCTTAACCTCAACCTAAACTCCCTGGCCCATTCTGCTAGAGACTTACGTTCCCATTGTACTCACTGTGCTACCGGGCAAAGTCTTTTCGCGCAGTGTAGTTGCTCCCAGCAAATGCTGCAGTTACTCAGGGCCGAATCGCAGTACCCTTCAGGTAGACCTCCAATACCAGGGCATCGTTTCTGGCACCTTTGGCTCCTGCAGTATTTGCTTGGCCCCTCAAACTCCTCTCCCTTCTCACAACTAGGGCGCATAGCTATTAGGTACATTTATATGAGAAATTAAGGAATTTACTGTGTATTATGCCTTTTGCCTTTTTGGAAAACTAAGTAAACAATTTAAGCCCAAATAAATTACTATTTAAATGTTGTCTGCGATTTCCTTTATGTTTTCTGATAAGTTTCAATCTTTTGGCATTTTCTTTATTTTGATTTTCTTTAGTTCTACCTTATCTTTCTATGACTACCATATATTCATTGGATTCCTCTTCTGAGAAATATATACTTTGTCATTTTGCATGGTTTTCGGCTCAAGCCAAAGAATTGACAATATAATATTTCGCCTTAGGAGCAAAAGAGATAACGAACGAGAGAATAAAATTTCAAGTGTTATGCTTATAGATCTAAATTTTTATATACACAAAGTCACAAACTCACACACACTTACATACATCTAAATGCATCTACATGCATTCATTCTGTGAAAAAGAAAGTGAATATTTAATTTGGCATTTTAGATTTTCTGTTGCCGTTCTTCCAAAGCCCAATGATATATCGATGCATACATAGTTCATAGAGAAGAGCACTCCAAGAAGAAAATATATCCACTGTGTGCTTTTGATATTGTAGTCTGCTATTTGTAAAAGAATTTATATATACAGTATATAGAGCTAATAGATACTTATACGCTAGAATACACACAAACACACACTCACATATGGATAACAATATTCAATGTACTCGAGAATAAGCGAATATTACGATGATAATGCGGTTACATCCCGACAGATACTCTCCAAAACATTTCATAGCAAATCTGTCCCCGCTCTCCCCTTGAATTAGTTAAGCGTCTCTATAGGAAAATATATAAATGGAAATTAACGATATTTAGGTTTTTTGGGTTTTTACACAGAGAACAAACAAAATGTAAACCGAACCCAAGTTTTCCTTTCGGTTCATTGCGTATTAAGAGAGAAAAAGAAAATCGAAAAACCAAAAAATCGTTACTAATTATGTATATCAGCTACGACATCTGATAATAAAGAAAATCGCAGTTCTAGATGGTAGACGACAAAGTGTACAATGAATGTTAAACGTTGATTTGCGATCAATGCAGATAAATACTCGACAAATACTCAAAATACACTATAAATGATAATAAATGATAAAATACCACACAAAATACCACACAATGTTAAAAGCCAAGCACAGAAATGCATTTGAAGATTAAACATACCAAATACTTATACCGGAACAATACAACATACTCACAAACTATATACATACATTAATAATATCAGATCGATAAGGTAACAAAAATTAAAAAAAAAATAAAAAAAAAAATACCAATTACTTAACGTATGTTAAACGCATGTTTGGTCAAGTTTGAGCACGGTTTTTTTAAGTGTAAAAATCAAATACATATCAATATATGGCCTATTGTTTATTTAGTTTACTTACGAGTATTAAAATACTAAAAAGATAAACCAAAAAAAAAAGAAAAAACGAAAAAAAACTTAGCTGCAAGTGTAAGGCTCTGATTTACGACTTTTTAAGTAGGCAATTTGTAAAATTTAAGACACAATAACACAAATGTGACTGTAGCATTTGCCGTTGTGTGACAGTGTTGCAAAAGGAAAACCAGAAAACAAAAAAAAAACAAATTGTGGTTAAATATGTGTTCTTACTTGTTAGTGGTAATAAAAGCCAAAAACCAAATAAACCAAGCATAATGCATAACGAATAATGAATACTGAATAATGCATAAAGTATATACTAATAATTATAATTATAATAATACCTATAACTAACTATGTTGTGTCAACATTCACAACCTAAGCGAAACTGTAGCTTTTAATCATGCCAAGCATTTCGATATGATTTTCCTTTACTGCGATTATAATCTTTGTTCTCTTGGGTTCCCACATACACACACAGAGAGACACCTACAAGGCTTTTTTTTTCGACAGTAGTAGTTGCCACTCAAAAGATAATACTTCATTCGTTTCTTGATCTATTGCAAAGTTTAACACGAATAACAAATGAAGAACCTCTCAATCAACTTAAATTTTTAGATAAAATCAAACGAGTAAACTAGATTGAAATTACCAACAAGATACAGATATATATACACACATCTACAGCTAGATATGCATAAGTTAAATACATGCAAATACACATACATATAGTAAATACACCTATATATATATATATATACATAGTATATATGGCAGCTCCAATGTTTTGTTTCAAGTATCTTTTGTGCGGCGCTTCAGTGTTCAGCGAAATTGTATTTGTATTTGTATTCGTGTAAGTTAAGACCGTTATGAAATGCATTTGTTTATGTATGTGTCTATAGCCGATTGGAAAGCCGACGATGCAGTTAATCATGACTTACAATTGCAATTATAATTATTATTGTCGCAGAGATTACTTTAAATTTAATGGGAATAGAAAGCACACAAACACACACAGACATACTGATACAACACACACAGAAAAACACACACACTCACACGTGCATAATTATTGTTCTAAGGTATAAACAATGTATACACAAGATACATAAATACATATAGAAAATTATGTCATGAGCATACAAAAAGTAGGGATCATTTTACTGAATATATATATACATATATATATATATGAATATATATATTACTAAATACTATATGTAATCTAAAAGGAAAACAAAAGGAAAACTCGAAAACCAATTCTGCTACATAATAAATGGAAATAGTAAAAGTAAATAAACCAATCAAGAACAATTGCTAAATTAAATACGATTTGCTATAATTCAACCAGAAGAAAGAAGGAAACCAAAATGAGAACTACCAAAAACTGTAAACAATTAAAGGTAAATCTAACAAAAAACAAGAAAAGAAAATGAACAAAATCTAAGTGAAATTATATTATACGAATATATTGTATATCGAAACAAGATGAAAGTAAGTCAAATAAAAAACTTATGTATCATGTATTAAACAATTAATCGTTGTTTTACTTTATTAATTCCTTTGGCAGGAGATTGTAAATATTTATTTGGTTATTCAAGAAAAATCTACAAATATGCGATAGCTTTTCCTATGCATCAAAACATTCTTAAACTACCTGTTACCTTATGCCTTTCTATTTAAATGGAATTTGTTCAAAGTGCGCCTTAAATATGACACTCTCTTAATGCTTTGTATGGCATGCACTATTCATGAATAACTCATCAGTAAATTACAGGAAGCTCGCAGAACAACAAGTTGATTAGCTTGCTTTATTGGCTGCTAATTGCAAGTCGACTGCAATATTACATGGAATCGAATACAGAGAGGCAAAGGCAATGGCAAAAGCAAAAGCTGAAATGATAAACACCAAATAAAATCGCTTATTTATGGCTAAGCTCGGGCGCATTTGCGAAGCGTTGACTACGCCATTTACTATGCACATTAATTTATGCGCATTCAACAGCTTCCGTATGGAGATGCCGTATGCAGAGTGTCTCCCCTCAATAAGCCCCAATTAATCAAAGAGACTTTAAAGTGGAAAAGCACCTTAGTGCGAGACCCTCTCTCAGTGGGCAACCCTACCCAAGCAGCCCCTTGAAAGGCGATTCAAAGTCAAGCAGGACATTTGTCAATTTGTTTTTGCAATTCGGTGAGTCGTAAAACCTGGTCGGGATTTGCGGAAAGTTGGGTTAAATAGATGCAGTTTCCATTTTCATTAGGGGTTGCTCAGCGACGACTCTGTAAAATGAAATAAATGTAAATTACGCGCAGTTAGCATTCACTGCAGCGCAGTCATCGTCGCACAGGTTGCCTTGTCATTTTATTTCAGCACATAAAAGAGCCTAATCCCTGGCATATCTAATAAACTTTATGTTCTTTACACGCTCCCCTCGCTTTCTCTCTCTCTCACTCTATCTATATATCTTCTCTTGCAGAATTTGCGCTGCAGATAACCCAAGTGGCTGCCTCGGCGTTCGTCTATCTGCGAGCCTGGCTTATAAGCGGCTGAGAACGGCGCTTAGGAAATATTCGAGATACTAATACCTTATACTTAATATCTTTTTAACTTAAGTAGATGCACATGATAGCGGGTTTTCCTCTTAATGATCATTTATCACGTGTCAGAGAGTGTAACAAATATCAGAGCCACAGGCGAGTTTCATAAGGCTTTGAAAGCTGTTCTTCCGTAATATTATGAAGTTAAAAACTTAAAAAACTTAAAAACTATCAACTTATTTGACAGCACAATAAGTAGTTCACACATACTGGTTTCTAAGGATATTCAGCTGATACTAAGTGTTTAACACAACATATCCCAATAGAAAATTGTACGACACTCTCTGACAATAGTACACTTCCTCATAACTGTGAACATAAACACTTCCAGAAAACACTTCTAAACTAAATGTAACACAAAGTCTGAACATGAGAATAGAATAACTCGCAGCAATTGGAACCTGAGAGACAAGACGTGGTGTCTTCAAAGGCGCCAGCGACAATAAGCAGCAGGGCTATATAGGCTATAAGAAGTGGTTAAAAGTCACATTCAATGTGCTAATATACTAAGATTATATCGAATTTAAGATTGAGTCAAGTCGAGTCCTTGGGTCGACTGAAGGCTGAACGAGTCGAGTTGGGAGCTGAGTGCTGGACACCCTCACAACCATTAAACAAACCATACTCGTACCTACTATATACAATATATAATTAAACTTTGAACTTAACCATGTAGTTGAGTGTAAAAAATGATATATATGCTTCATTAAAAGTGCAAAACTCTTAACAAGATCAACAGATGATTTGTGCTTTTAATAGACTAAAAAGTCCCAAATTAAGACTAGTATTTCCGTTTCTAGCCGGTTCCACTTGGTTTTTAATTGAAGCGCAGACAATCTTAAGATAATCTGGCGATCAAATAAGTTGGATATATACCGATTTACACGTGAAAGGCTGCATGAAAGAGCAGCAGAGACGCAGAGTAGCCTTCAACTTGACACATGAATAATTTCAGCCGCTTAAAGACCAAAAGCAAATCGAATCGAATCGAGTCGAGTCGAATAAACCCCGACAGTCAGTCATACCCCCGCCAGCTAAACATCGTTCTGGCCCGTTCATGTCCATTGACCCACCATTAAAATAATGACAGCCAGACAAACCGTCAGCGTCTGAGAGTCTCTATATCATGATGCAGAAAACCTTTAGTCAAATCAAATACGGCGAAAAAATAAAATCAAAATCGAAAGAGAAATAAAAATAATAAACAGATGAACATAAATAAGTGAGAGCTCTGAAGCTGTGATACATGTATCGCCTTGATGTTACCCAGTAATGGAGCAATGAAGGAGGTAATTTAATAATTTATATTATAATCTATTGTGGGTTCTATTTACAATTACAGAGTTCAAGTTGTTGAGAGTTACTGGAATAAGATTAAAGATAATGGATTTAAAAACCAAGCGATCATATGAAGGTAAATTTCCAGTTTTCTCTTAACTAATATTCCTCACTTTACCCTCTAAATAGGGAACTCGCAGTCATAGCGAGAACTTACTTTTTATTTACTTAGACAAATGAGCCAGCGTTCGTCGGAGACAACCAGTCACCAGTTGTCGTATATCTTTGGATCTCCGCTTTTCGGGGGATTGTGGCAAAAAGCAGCTTCTTTACCTCGACAATAGAACCTGTTTCCAATTATTGTTTCTTCTTGTTTGATTTTTTTCTTTGAATTTCAGCCAGGGCTTTCGCCGTGTCGTCCAGTCACACCGCTGTGGGCTGCAACTGGGTTGGGATCTATCTACTAACTTGGGAACACTAAATCTGGCGAATGTTCAATTTTTAAATGCCAACTTTTGTGCTTTCGTTGTTCCCCGCGCTTTTTTGAAGTTTTTAGTATCAATTAACATATTCGATATGACCGGATGATGTTTTATGGCAGCCCCCAAATAGCAGCACCGTAGCAGCCACAGGCACAGTGGTGCCAGGCTGACCAAACCAGTGTGGCGCTCAGGTGTCAAATGTGCCACGCTACAAAGAAATCGCGCTACGCTCTTACCAATTAGCAGCCAAATCTCCGAGAACAATAAACAGCGAATGCGAATGCGAATTTCAATTCAAATTTGAATTTTAATTCGAATTTGCACAATATTTTTTATTTTTATTATTTTCTATTTTTATTTGAGTTTCCATTTATGAGCGTACTAATGCTTACACTTTATGAATGAGCCATAGATCGTAGTTGAAAGCAAACACTTTGCCGAGAATAATGAGTAATTCGTTAATTTTATTCGCAGGCTAAACCCAACGCGTAAGTCGGCAGAGATTCGCGTGAAATCGCCAATAAAATTAATTATATTTTGAGTAAATATTATTGTCAAAGCGCTCCTACGAATTGGCTTGACTAATCTATTGTGGCGGTAAAATCCAAGTTCAATGGAATTGTTTGTCTCCGAAATTTCCTTCTCTTTACTCCTCCTTCCTCTCTTTCTCTCTCTCTTCAATTCTCTCACACGCGCTGTCGCACCCACGCGCCGTGCAGGCGCTTGCGCGTTTCTGGGTCAATATTACGTTAATAGGCTGTTGCTCAAGTGGGTGACAGACTTGGTCTATATGGGGCTGTGGGTCTGGCCAAATACAGAGCACATCGGCTCTGTATGACTTGATTCATTGCCAAGTTCGTTGGCACTTGGCTAAGGTCGCTCTGGCTATAAGTATTTGGTCCAACAAATCAATCCGTTGGCCATGCTGCGCTGGGCTCTGATACACATTGCGCGGCCCAAGGTCGATCTTTATCTCTTTCGGGCGTTGACAAAATCGTTTGTTGCCCCCTCAAGCAAAAATAAATTTCGCGACTCTGACCCTGCCCCCAAGTGCGATACGTACGCGAAGCTTCCGTTGAGTCAGCAAGTGCGAATCAATAGTGTTTTGTTATTATCTTAGATACAAGTACAAATAATGGCCTCAAGGGTAGTTGAAGAACTGGTAGCAGGTGAAGTACCTACTTAAGTGTGCGGCACTAGAAGATGAGAGATTGCCTTAAGCCGAGCTATTGACAGCTTCTTATCAATCTTCGACTTAATTGACATGAGCTTGGGTTGGATTCCAAGAAAATAAGTGTGGAATGAAATCTCTTTGGGGTTTCCCTACTAATTAATTGTGTAGACCCAATTTAAATCGTTTATAATTCCAAAACTTCATTGAGAGAATCCCACAAATGCTTTTTCGTATATACAAAGTATAACAGCCCTCAATACACGCTGTTCCACAGTGTGCAGTCAACTTCTATAACAAGTTTTCGTGTGTCAAGTGTTTCTTAGAACATCGTGACAAACTTATTATCATAGTTGATAAGGGTGTCATGGCGATAAATTGTGTTAAGTTTCATAGTTGTTCCATCTTGTTGCTGTAAACCGAAATGAACCGAACTACAAGTTAATTATACAGACAGAAAATATCACAAAGAACAAGAAACAAACCTGTTACTTGGAAAATAGCAACTAAAAAACACATGGAAGACCCCTCAAACTATATATGTATATTCTGAATCAGCATCAACAGCTGAGTCGATATAGCCGTGTTCGTCTGTTTGTCTGTCTGTCTGTCCGTCCGTATGAATACATAGATCTCAAAGATTATCAGCTCTATGGCTACCAACTTTGGTGTCAACATGTGTTATTATTGCACGCAGATCTGGATTATTTGAAATTTTGGCCACGCCTACTTCTGCCCCCATAAGATGATAAAAACCGAACTCTTAGCGTAATTTTAATGCTAAATATATATTAAAGTAATCGTTTTGGTGATTAGTGTAGCGGGTATTTCATAGTCAAGCCCACTCGACAGTAGCTTTCGTGCTTGTTTTTTTACATTTTTTTAGTAATGTGTATGTGTATGTATGTTATGTAGATTGTATTATATATAGTTTTCACAGAGGACGCAGAGTCGGAGTACGCTTTCTCTTGCTTAGATTGTCAATTAGAAGTAGTACCCCCACAATACTGAAACCTGTTAAATACGAAAGGACTTTCCAATACTCATTCGTAGGTGGCTCGAAGTTAGGATCTACTACTGGGGCGGCTCTAACTAGTACAGCTCTTTGCTTTGAATTCCCATTGCTGCTGCTGCGTGAATCTTTAATACTGCGTACTTTCTGATATCGCATCTCCGTCTGGTTCTTCCTCCAATTACGATGCATATTTTGATGCACATGACTCATCTCAATGGGGGGCACCACAAATAACTTTGCTTTCGAACGAAAGTCGTACTGATTACGCGAGGCCCGTTTGTACAGCACTTGGTATGCCTCACAGACCTTTACAAACTGCTCTGGATCACTCGTACCATTGTTGCCATCGGGATGGTATTTCTTTGATAGCTCGATGTAGGCTCTTTTTATTTCCGATCCACTGCAATTTCTGGGCACCTTCAGTACATCGTAATAGCTCTTGATGGAGCTCAATATCGGATTGCTGTACCTCGATTCATACGTTGCCATGCAGCGCAACGACTGCATCGATCCACTTTTCAGGTGTTTTAACATCTTGCTATGGAAAATACGAAAACCGCTGAAAACTAACAATTTTGTATTGTGTTGTGTATTTGTTTTCGGACAAAGACAAAATAACGAACTTAATTTAAACTATACTCGATAATCTGAGTGGCAATATCTTAATTTTTTATTAACCAGACGTAAAACATTGGGTAACTAAGTACTACAAATATTCAATTCAAAGTATGTTGTAGGTTTCATACTTAACTTTCTTGATAGAACTCACTTGTATATAGTTATTTTCTATATCTGTATCTGATGAACCAAATTGTTAATATTTAATTCTTCTTCTGTATTCTTTTTAGAGCGTATTCAATGTAACCTCATTCTATCTTTCTTTCGTTTAGGGTATGTGAGTTTCGAGTTTCCCTTTCTATGATTTCATATCTATTAAATGAGATCGGAATGCGTTGGAACTTCCGCAGAGCTTAGTCGAAGCGTGACCTTTCCTCTCTCGAGCTTATCTACAATCTAGTTAGATGAGCAGCCAGATAATGGATAGATATATGCGTGTATTTTGACTGAATTATGCTATATTATTATCATTATTTCGGGTATTAAATAGAACGAACAGTGGCAACGACTGCCAGTTCTAAGTTCCCCGTTCTCAGTCTCCGTCTCAAGGCGAGCGACTTCCAAGCGTGTCGACTATCAATAGAAGGTGAAGTGAAGAAGGGGAGAAAGAGAAGAGAGGGAGGCGAGGCTGTTGAAACCGTTAGTCAGGCGGTAATAATAGTTTGTTAATTTGTGTATTATTTATTATTATTCAGCTCTCTGATGTTTGTTTATCTTTTCCGCCTGGCAGCATTTGATAAATTATGCGTAGCATCTGCGCTTTGATTAAGTTGTTCGGCCTGTTGCAAGAATACCAGTTCGCAGATACAGATACAGCTACAGATACAGATACAGTAAGCTGTGCCGATGTATCTACCAATAGCCAATGCCCAAATGCCACATAAATCAATATCAGCGCAGCGAAATTCAATTCTCAGATCTCAAAGGTGAGATTCGTACTCCCAAGCTCCCCCGAGAGCACCTCTTCCCTCCCCGTTCCCTGTTTGTTGAGATCCCATGGCGCATGCGCAGCAGTTGCGGCGCGATAAAGAGCGTTGAAATTATGTTCTGTCGCCCGATGGAACCACTGAATAAATACATACAGTGAACTCGGCCATAATGAAGCCTACTACAAAGCAGAATCAGCTCAGCAAGGCGCAAAAAACATGAATAAGACTGCGAGAAAAAAAACAACTCAAAATTTATTGAACGCTGACGGCTTTTTAATGAAAATCACTGGCTACCAAAAGCGAATTAATGAAGGTGTGCGACCTGCTCCAGGTGCGACTATAACTGTGTGTGTGTGTGTCAGTATGAGTGAGTGCGTGTGTGTGTTTGTTTGTGTGTGTGTGGACATGTGTCGCCTGTGCACAAGTTGGTTTGCTTTCTGTGCCGGCTAAGTTCAAAAAAGCAACAAATCGAACACATTTCATATCGGTCCCCATATCAATAATATGCTAACTATATCTAGATATATATCTTAAGTCGTGCAAGTGTGTGTGTTGCGTGTGTATACATATGTCATTCGCAGATTGATCAGCATATGAATTAATTTAGCATAAGAATCAAAACGTTTCTCTAATGAAAATTGTTTGTTTTATGGCCGTTTCATTCATTCATTTATTCATTCAAACATTCATGTTCAACATGGCTTATTCGTTTGATTTTCAACTGATTTTCGAACGATTTCTGTTTGTCTTTTTTGCCCATTTTGTATTTTATTGGTTAATCGCTTAAACACTTGGCAAGTGTGAGGCAGGCAGGCTGGCCAGTTAAATTCACTTTTTATTGCACGGGCTTGGCTATTTATAACAATATAACGAATTCATTTCGCGGCGATATCGATTCAATATTCAATATATGTTCTCCTAGCCTACTATACATACATATGTGTGTGTGCTGGCAATTCCGAAATACTGAAACTGATTCAGATTCGAATTGGGTTTCGGCTTTGGGCTTTGGGTTTGCCTCAATTTGTTAATGGTTCGCTCTCACGCGCTACAACAACAACAACAGCAACAACAACAGGTACAACAACACTACGACCTACAACAATACGAAAAATAACAACAACAATAATAACAACTGGAACTTCAAACCGTATGACATTTTAATTATGTTGCTGTCAAATTGTTGTTGTTGCTGCTGTTGTTCCAACGTCGACGCTGGCCGCGACTGCGACTGCGACGAGTCTCAATTGTAATTAATAATATTTAATAACAGTCGTTGGCATCGCTGCCGCTGTCGCCGTCGCCGTTGCCGTCGACGTCAAGTGCAAAGATTGAAATGTTATGGAAATGTTTTGTCATCGCATCAACTGGAGACGGAGATGCCTCGCAGTCACATTCGATTCACAGCGCATGATAACTGTGAATGACAGTCGCTGCGAGCAGTTAATTGCCAGCGATCTACATTGTTGCTCAAAATGAACTGACGATGATCTAATTTATGTTACCAATTCAATAAGATATCTTTTTGTGCATATAAAAATAGTTTAATCAAGTTTTTCAGATTTGCTGCGTTTATGTAAAGAATATTTAAAGATCTTAAGATAAACTTTAAAATACACATACATATGTATGTTATACGCATTTAAGATGATTAGTTCCTATTATCATGACATTTTACTTGGAGAAAGTGAAAGAGATTTACAGATCTAACGAACAGTTTGCCAAGAAATTATGAAAATGAAATCGTCAATATATTTTCAACAAATTTTTAAAATATTAATTTCGGGCAGAAGTTTGCAAGGCTTTGCAAGGCACATTAGTAGAAGTCTTCAACCCTATGTATTCTAGCTATTCGAGCTAGCCATGTATGTCTGTCTGCCTCTCCGTCTGTCCGTCTCTCTGTCTGTCCATCCGTTGTAACGCAAACTAGTCTCTTAGTTTTAAAGCTATCTTAATGAAACTTGGCACACATGCTTCTTTTTTTGAACGCTGTAAATAAGTCGGAACAAGACTGTATCGGACTTATATATCAAATAGGTGTCATACAAACTAGCGGTAAATTTTCATCATCTCTTTAAGTTCCCAATCGATCAATCTATTAGACAGCCCACATATCTACATATCTCGTAGTCACTATATGCACTCTTGCTATTCTTGTTTACAAAATAGTTAAATGATTTTCCTCAGCTTGTTGTTGTTGCGCATCACTGAAATGAAAACAAGCCGCTCTGGTGGGTGTGGGTCAGTTGCGCTGTATTTGCTGGAAGATTGATGGCGCCGGAAGTGCAACGAGACTGACAGAGTGTGTTGGTGGTGGTGGGGCAGGGGCGTGGCAGGTCAACGGGGGTAACGAGGATGCGCCATCGTTTTGACTGACACTGATGTGGCCACTTGGCAGAGCAGCCCCTGAACACCCCCAACACGAAAGTCGTTAACCGTCACCAGTTACCCGTTACCCACTGTCCCCACCCGCATGGCAATCAATGGCAATGCAAGTGTTGATAAATGACAATATTCTAGTTCCGCAAACTGATGTCGCCGATAAACAAAAGTGTGCAAATATTTTCGCAAGCGGCAAATCGACTGATTAGAGAATTTATCAGGCGAGGCGACCTCGTTGTAACATCAAATGGAAATATTGTGTTCCTGTCGACCCTGTAGATAGTATGTGGAGTGTAGTAGGCTGACAAACTAAACTATCGAGTTGAATGTGTTTTAACTGGAACAGTTTGCATGGTTTGCAAGGAAAGTTGAGTCAGCTCAATGTGAAACTGAGTCAGTTAGCGGGAAAAACGGGATGAAATCTGCAATTCTCGAACGAATATCAATTGAATCGTTCATTGGAAATTGCGGTGGGGTGCGTCATTGGTCAGTTTTGCAGACAGTTTCCGCAACTCGAAGATAAATCGATAATAAATGGATGTGGCAAATGAGCTGAGGCTTGACAGGATTGCAATGTAAACAAGTTTTTGTTCTTTTCGCTTCCGTTACTCGGGCCACATGTAGCAACTAAAAAGAACAAACGAATAAGCGAATGAATAACTGAGAGTGAGCTGAGCGACTGTCTGAGTGAGTGTTGAATGCTGAGTGCTGCCTCGGGTGGGTGGGCAAGTGAATACAAATTGAACAGCACGCGCAGTCCAACAAAGACATTAAATTGAGTCATAAAACGGCACAAAGTAAACGACAACACACGCAGATGCTGAGTTAAATGAGGTGCTGATGCTTTTTGCATACCCTGTAAGTGTAGGAGGTGTGAGGTGTTTAAAGTAGGAAACAGGCAACAGCGAAGGTTGTACAAATTCTACTTTAAACCTACAGCAATGTGTCACTTACTGTACCTTGATCAATTTTGCCTTAAATCTTGAGCACCTGTTGACTAAAGATCATGAAATTTTGTATATAAGTACTACACCCCTTATGTAGCGCAGTGTGGTATCAATTTTTACATATCAGAAGAAACAACTGTAATAAACAAGTATTGCCAGGCCAGCTTGAACTGTTCTACAGGGTATCAATTAGCACAGCACTCTGCTTGCAATCCCGCTAAACATGCGTACAATTGTAGACACTTTCAGACGCAGATGACGATGCTCAGTTGCAGATACAAAGATACAAATGTAGCTACAGCTACAGCTGAAGATTGAGATTGACCACCTGAGTAAGACAGAAAGAGACAGAGACAGAGAGGGAGGGTAGAGCTCAGACCGGACAGGCGCCGCCAGCGAAGGCCAATAATGTTTGTTTAAATTTTTGCTTTAGCTGCATGTGTTGCGTGTATGTATGAGTGTGTGCGTATGCGTATTGTTTAAGCGCAAATAAAACGTAATGAAGTGGATGGTTAAGTAGGAAATGTAAACTAGCAAAACAGAAAGAAAACAAAAACAGAAACAGGCAAGCAAAACAACTGGCAAAAACAACTGAGATATAAAGCAGAAGTAGAAGGCTGTGAGAGGCACATGGGGCAAGAGAGGGGGAAGACGGGGGCAAGGCACATACAGTCGGTGATCATCTAGATGTTTATTTCATATTTCTGTAGAGCACAATTTTTAATATTTATGTAGTTTTTGTGAAATAAAATAAATCAGCAACGCTGCTAAGACGTCACAGGCAGCCCCAGTAACCATCCCCGATCCCCAATCCCTGCCCTGCCTTGTTCATCTCCGACTGCCACTGCAGGTCTCTGTCTTGAGGGTCTCTGGCAGTGCAAACGTCATGTGTGGCATGAAAACCAGTTGCACAGTTGCCCAGTGTTGCCCCCGCTGCCCAAGTGGGTCGACGGAGCCCCTTCCTTGTCTCTGGAAGCCAATCGGCGCAATCGTTTGTACTTGTTAATGGCTTTGTACGCGTAATTATTTTGCCAAGAAGCCGCGTCTCGAGAAGCGGAAACCCAAACCTGGTCCAATTTTCAGCGCGTATCCCCCCTTACGCATATTCCCCCCGCAGTTGAAGTCATGTATTCATCGCGTAGCCTGTGGCCACGTTATCGGTCGAGCCACAGCTGCCCATCTCAACTTGGTGAAAGGCTCCAATTGCGATTTGTTCTGGCGCGTTCGAGTTTTGATTTTGCGCCTTTTTGATTTTTTATATTTAATTGGGTGTTTTTATTGGCTTTTAATGATACGCGAAATGATCGAAGCCTCTCAGTGGCCGCAGGCCAATCTGCTGGGCCTGCACCACAGTGCTGCCACGCCCCCAACGTGCAGCAGCTGCAAGTGATTGTTGCCCCAAAAACCGGAGCAGCTGCCCCGACGTGAGCTCAATCAATGTCTCTGCTCGCAATTATTAAAGAACACAATCGTTTTCGATACGCAATCAGTTGCGAATAAACGTTTTCAATATTTTGTAAGTATTTCCTTAATTAGTTGAAAATATATTTTGCTAGTTTTTTAATTCTTTATGAAACATTTCAAAGTGTTACAAGGAGTATACACATAGTGCTCATAAGGCAGTCTGAATTTCAATTGAAACATGTTTAACTTTCTATAAATATTAAAAACTTATTTTAATGTGTTTTTGTACGTGTTTAATGTGATCCTATTTACGATTTATAATTTATTCAGGAGGTTATTTAATATTTGCATTTAATATTTTGTTGAAAAGAGATTTTTATAAAGAAATATACTAATAATATAATAAATAAATAATAAAATTGAGTTCTTTTTCAAAATCACATTTTTCATACCATTTTTCGGTTAGTTCTTTATTATTTCATTACCTTCAAAATAAATTTAAAATTGTGTTACTTTATATTTTTATAACTTTCAATTATTTTATTTGTTTCCTTTATCTTTAATTTATTGTAGTTTAAATTAAAAATTAATTGTCAACATTAAATAAATAAACTCAGATAAATACAAAAAAAAACTGATATTACATTATTATAAGTTTCATATTATAATATTATTTATTTTATATTATTTGTCATCATTAACTTCAGTTTTCTCTTTCTTAGCAACTTTGTTGAGCAACATATAAAGTTTTCAACATGTTTGCAAGAAAAATAAATACTTCAAATTAAAATTGATATTAAATATAAATTTAAATTAAAATTAAAAATATCATAAGAAATTACAGCACTAATTTTGAAATTAAAAAATATTATTGTACAAATTCAATATACTTTGTCTATCTCTTTGGCAGCTCCAACTGTAGCACTGGCAGCCGCCGAGCAGACTGAGCTGACAGTGTGCGTCGCAGCGACGCCAGCAGCGATTTGCCGGTTCGCCAGCTGATCGTGGAGGCAGCGCAGTCGACGCACACGCTCACCTGCTGTCGACGCGTCGCTCTCAGCCCGGCAACAGGTTGATCGGCGGCTTCTTCTACGCTGTTATCTGCTGCGTCCGTCGCTGTCTTTGCCGCTGTCGTCGCTGGCTGTCGCCGCAGTCGCTGTCGAAGTCGCCGTCACCGTCGCTGTCACCGTCGCCGTTGGCGTTGCCACTGCTGTTGGTATAAAAACGAAGGCGTCGTGAGGCGTCCCATCAAACAGACGACGCCTTCAAGTCTAGCTGCACGCACGAGAGTGGAGTTGGAGTCGTCGGCTTATTTCGTGGCGCTATAATTTCTTTCGGTTTTTGGCAAAAGTATCTTTCGCAAGCCTACCCCCTCACCACATCCCACGGCAGTGTCTCATCTTGTGGCAAACAAAATTCACAACAAAATTCAAACAAAATCAAACTAAAAGTGCAGAACTAAGCTGTCGTACACGAAGAGCTTAAGTTGAATAAAATAGAATAAAGTCAAATAAAATTTTAAAATCAATTAAAATTTTTAAAGTGCTTAACAAAGTGAAAAAGTGATAAAAAGTTTTAACACACACGCACACACACAGAAAATACTAAAATGATGCAGCAAAGTGCTTTACTTCCTCTGGCCCTTTTGCTGATCTCCTGCGGAGTCGCCTTCGCCTGCCATGGAAAACTGATCGGTAAGTACTCATGGGGAATATTCACTTGACTTGGGTATTCATCACTCGCTTCAGTCCCAATTCTCGCGTTCTAATTCGCTAGAGAAGTAGCATAAACTGCGCCCCGTTTCCCGCCCACTCGCTGCGCATGCCAATTAAGGCGTTTCAAAGTAATTTCGGGCACGTTTCTAACATTTGTTTTATGAATGAAAAACAAATCGAAATAAAATGCAAAAATGGGCAAAAAGTGGGAATAATAGGGGAGAAAGAGGGGAAAAGCAGGGCATACACAGCCTGTCAACTTTGTCTGTAGAATTTGTGCAAATATTTGCCAATGTTTTGTTTAGTTTTGTTTAGCGAAAGCCTCAGCAAATGCCACACACTGCGTGCTGCGAGGTGTACTCGAGAACTTTGTCGTACGTTTGATTGCCGTCATTTGCCTGCCCGAAAATCGAACTCAAGCAAGAGCAGCTCATTACATAAATTGTATAATTAAGCATCGAGGGGCCGGCAACACAAACTAAAGACTAATTTAGCGAAAAACCGGTTGGCAATTTCCAGTTTATATAATAATTTAAATATAACGAAAACTAAATATAAATGCCATGGTATATTTGATATGGTTTCACAGCGCAGAGGCGTATACAGTTAGTTTTGTAGAGGGAGATGGCAGAGAAACCTTTCGAGTTTCAGTTTGAAATGTAGAAACTTATTTAAACATATTTTATTTCTTGGCAGAACTTTCTGTAAATTCAACTTGCTATATGTGCCATTTCTGTGTATCCTTTAATGTGCTAATCTTCCCCTTCACCACGCCCTTGCCTTCGCCTTACACACGCAGATAACCCTCGTTGATCGACCGATTAACTTGTACAGATGATCACAGGCCAATCAACCCGATACGATCTGAACTGTGCGCAAAACAACAAATATATTAGAAATAATTTGGCAGGCAGGCAATCATAATTAGCATAAAACAATAACAAAAACAAGAAAGAATAACAATAACAATGGCAAACATATGTACCATAATTAATGAGGCTGTGAAAAGTGAATTCGTTTGAAGAGCTCGTTGAACTTTGCACTTGACGCCACTTTGACGCGATAATTGGAGGCGTAATAGATCGCAGATTGTTGGGGATCAATCGAAATGGATTCCAATTGCTGTTCCCCTCATTCAATTTCGTTTGCTTTGTGTTCTGCACACGCTGGCGCCGAAATTTATTCTTCATCACCTTCTGCTACTACTTCGTCTCATTCTCCTCCTGCTTCTCCTCCAGATTCCAGTTGTTTGTTTGTGCCGAATTCGGTAATAATAAAACAAAGTTTTATAGTGCGCGTGTGCGTTGTGATTAATGATTGCTTTTACGCCAAAGAGATTCGAATAACTGAATCAGAATCTGAAATCAGAAACAGAATCAGAAATTCTGGGTGTAGTTTCAGAACAATGACAGACACGAGGGGACAATGAAAGAGAATGACTGAATGGCACACGAGTCGCATTTGAAAAGCGAAATCAATTTCAATGTTAATCGGCAACAGAAGAAGGGGAAAAGGGAGGAAGGGGCAACTGTGGATGAAACGTTTTGCTGCAGCGGCATCAATCAAAAGCGCTGCGTGCTAATAATGTAATTAAATATGTAGATGCACAACAACAACAACAACAGCAACTGCTGCAGCTTGGGTGATAATCAGTAAATGATAAATGCAACAAAACATGCTGCGGCATGAACATGAACCTGCTGCATGGTACTATGCGCATCAGGAGGGTCCTCTGTTGCAGTTCTCTGCTACGTGTTGCAGGTTAACTGGAGGCAACTTGCCGTTCAAGGTGAAGTCAACGCCTGCCCGACTCGGCGATCAGGCAAGTGCAGTTAAGCACTTGTTAACATATTGTTGGCATTTGTTGCTGCTGTTGCTGCAGCAAGTTTGCCGCTTAAGTCTTTTGCTTTGCCGCTCTTGCGGTTCGTCTTCCTTCCCTGTTTTTTCCCCCTCCTTCTTCTTTTATTCTTCGCCTTTTTCGCTGACGTTGCGTTGTCAGCATTATCGCGATCGCTTGCGGAAACTGATCGACAGCTTTATGTGCAATTTGTCAGCAAAGTTAGTTCACGAATTCATTTGCATAGCGCCGATGCATCATCTGATTGATGCGTATTGACTTAAAGCAAACTTATATTGCCTCAGTCCAGAGAGAGAGAGAGGGAGAGAGGGAGAGAGAGATGAGTTACCCCACTCCACACTGATGCTGTGCTGTTGTCCGATCGATCGCCGTTGATCTGCCTACCGGTTTGCTGTTCAATGCTGCAAACCGATATTTATGTAAATATAAACATGCTCCCCCTACTCCCCCCTCGCCAGGCTTGACTATCTCAGTGAGCACTGTTTGTATAGCATAAGACTAACACGTCGCTTAATTTGACAGCTGCGGTTGAGTTTAAAGCTCAACGACTACGTCGACGGGTTCTGCAAGAGCCGCTCGCTCATTGCTATTTTTAGTTGCCGCATTAACCTTGACAAAGAGACGAAAAAAAGAAGAAAAAAAACACTGAAAAAAACTGAAATGAAATGAAATAAACCGTACGAAAGACGGCGCGAAACCGATTCGCGATCGTCTCGAGACGAGCCGATCAGCAGAGCTAAGCCGAGATCTATTGACATCTAGACCCAGATTTGTGCCGGCCAAGCGTAGCTGTAAATCGACTCAGCTCGACTCGTCTCAGTTTGTCTTACCTCACCTCCTCTCTGGTTCTCTCTCTCTATCTCGTCTGCTCTTTGGGTCGTCCCACGGTCAGGAGTCTGAGCCGATTTAAATGCTGTCACGTCTCAGGGCAGCGCAATCAGCGCCCATCTCTGGCTCCATTATTATAATTATTAAAAATTATTAAGCGCGCGTAATTATTTAAATGAAATGCGGCAGCACAAAGCGACACGCCCAGGATGCCTCGTTGATGCAACAGCAACAGCAGCGTCGTCCTCGTTGCAGCTGCTGCAACGGCTAATTAACACCCTGCAGCAAGTTAGCAACTCGAGACTCTTAACTCTTAACTTAAAGCAAGACGCGTTTGCTTCCTCTCTGCACCGAATTGTCTGGCATGACACACTTCACACCCCATGTGAGTCAGGCTGCGGTCAGGCGCCGATTAAAACAACGACACGATCTAAGCAATAAAAAAGAATTAGCTAATGGACAAGCTGTTGTTGCCTGTTGGCTTAATTGACGCCTTTGAGGCAGCACGCGCCGCTTTCAATTCGCATGTTTATTCACTTCCAATTCAAATTCGCATTCGTGTTCTATTTCAAACCGGTTGCCAAAGAAAGTCAGCTAGAAATTTCGAACCAAGGTACAACAAAAAAAAGAAACAGTGCTGCCTAAGTCGTTTATATAACCTGTGCTGTGCTGGGCCTACACTTATATAAAAAGGGGGAACTATAAAAAAAATGTTAATTTCGATAATTCGTTAAAGTCCAATGAAATTTCTTTAAATATAAATCAAACGCGACTTGAATGAAATTTCGACAACGAAATAAGACAAAAAACCGGCTCTCCCCAGAGATGTGGGGATCATTAGAGAAAGACAGAGAGAGAAAGAGAGAGAGAGAGGGAGGGGGAACACACGCAACGAAACTTAAGTTAATATTTTAAGCATATTTTAATTTGTGATAGACATATAAATAGAAATGATAGCACTCCCCTCATCCACTCATCCTCATCTGCATATTCTAATATATTTTATGCTAATCGCGACCTAATCATTTCAGCATCGGGCATCAGCAGCGAGGAGAGATCAATCATCTTACAGGAACACAATCGCCTGAGGCAACTCGTGGCCACCGGACGCTATCCGGGCCAACCTGGTGCCGAGAATATGCGCGAGATTGTCTGGGACGATGAGCTCGCGGCACGTGCCCAGCAATGGGCAGACAACTGTCAGTTTCGACACGATCCGCATCGCACAATAAGTAAGTTGTTTGAACGCCAATACATTTTGGTGATGTTCTTTCCCACCATCAAACACCTTCTCCTCCTCCTACCCAACCAATCATACATTCCCAAGGACTAAGCCGACACTATGACAAGCGGCACCCCTTGGGCTTGAGGTTTGCATGAACTACCGATGAGGTTTCTTATTGGTATTATCCTATATTTCATTCAGATCTCATTAAGATGCTATAAAACACTAAAACTAACCTGCCTGCTTGACACATCCCTCGCATTTATACGAAAGCTTGGTAACCCTGAGAACGATTACTAATTGATTTGCTTTTCCTTGTCTAGATCGCTTCACCATGGGACAGAACCTGGCTGTCATCTGGAGCACTGCGCCGCTGGATCCCGACGATGGTGACTTCCCCTCACGCATTCAGAACTGGTTCAATGAGGTGCAGAAGTATTCGTTCGGCGATGCTTGGTCCCCCAAGACTGGACACTACTCCCAGCTTGTCTGGGGCGAGACTAGTCTGGTTGGCTGCGGCTTTGCCGAATACAAGGACAATATCAAGTACAACAAGCTCTACGTCTGCAACTATGGACCTGGGTAAGCACCGCTTGCAACCCATGATGTATTAGCCTCGTCTAACTCTCTCTCCCTCTCGCTCTTGCAGTGGAAACGTTGTCGGCTATAAACCCTACGAGGTGGGAAAGCCTTCTTGCTCTACTTACGGCATGAAACCCTCTTCCCGTTACCAAGGTCTCTGCGCGGCACCGGGTGCCTCTCCGGCAGTGGCTGCAAACAGCGTCTACGGCGGCAACACTATCGAAACGTATGAGTACAGCTTCAGCAGCAACTCCAACAACAATAACAACAACAATAACAACATTAACAACAACCACAACAAGGCCAACACACCCAACCGCAACCACAATAATCCCTCCAACCAATATCCCTCCCCCAAATTCCCCACACAGGCAGCGCCATCCCCAGCAGCAGCAGCAGCAGCACCGTCTTCGCTTGGTAGCAAATCTCGCGGCGGCCAGGCCTCCTTCACCATGGAGAACAATCAGCAGCAACAGCATCAGTCGGGCCGCTATAAGCACAAGCTCGAGGCATATCGCCCCAGCGCAGCGGAGTTTGAGAAGTCCGTACAGAAGCACACGATACTACGCACCTATATAGAGCAGGCCACCAAGGAGCAGCAGCAAGAGCAGCACCAGCAGCAGCAGCAGCAGCAACAGGAAGCGGGGGCTGACACGACGGTCACACAGAAGCCAATTCGTGGCTGGAGTCTGTTGACATGGCGTGGTTAGAGCAGCACCCTCTCTACCCTCTATACCGCCCTCAACGCATGCCGCAGAATGTATTAGCTCACCGCGCAGTAATAACTACTATGTAGTGTCATTAGAACCATCTTCCTGGGCCCCACCTGATGCTGCCCACTTCTCATGCTCTCTTCTCCGGACTGTCTTCAGCTGTCTGCCTGTCTCGCTCTACCACTCGAGTTTATAGCAAATACTAGGCCACTATTTAAACATCCCATAAACAAATTGCCATATGAAGAGTATATAACCTTTTGTAGCATACCTCGAAGTGTTCGTACCCCCTTCTGGAGTAACTGATATATTTTTTAAATTATTTATATTGCACTGACAATCATCGTAACGCAGCGGAAATCATTAGATCGTAATTACTTACCTTATAAAGCTCATCAAACGAAGCCCCTTCCGAATGTTTGTATCAAATGTTTGTGTCTATAAAGAAGTGAAAGAGGAACGTCAAGTCAAAATTTACCATTATCGCCGCCTAACATCAACTTGTTATTGTGTATAGCATTGTGTTCCATCAAATAAAATTCAGCAAGATGATATATATATTGTAAAATAACTGTGTGTTTCTTGGTGGGGAATTGCATACATACATTTGGCTAACTGAATGTTTCAAGAACCTATTTCTAATAAGCCTAATCGGTTTCTGGAGAAAATATTGCATTGCTCTGATCTCTATCTAATAAATCTGTAAAAAGTTCTTAACTGATAACGAACATTTAATTGTATTCAACGTGAAGATTTTAAATTAAAAGTTTCAATTCATTTTTCGTATCGTGCAACTCTCCTCCCTATTTAGTTATCGGAAGCCTTCGAGTGAAATAAACGTTGCATACTTTTTGGCTGTATAAATATTAAGTAAATCAGTTCGATACGGACAGAAATACATAAATTATAAGTCAAATTTTAGACGAACAAACTTATTTAAACAATGCTTCAATTCGGAGCAGTCGATAAGTTACTTTAAAATATCAATCCCCCACAGATCTGAGTACAATCAAAAGCGTCTATCTGTCTGCACGTCCATTATCTAAATGATGGCTTTAGATAGTTGGCTTTTAGATTTTTGGCTCTGAAAATCTCGCCAGATTAGATAAGATTAGATTAATTTAATCTGACATGATTTTCGGGAGGTCTACATAACGTAAAGCCGAGATATGTACAATGGGTTACTCAGTTCATTCGATTGCATAACAGCTCAGTAGCATAAAAGGCCGTGTACAAAATATTTTGGATTAGTTCTCGTAGCACCTTCTTATCAAGATGATCGCCGCACCACTACGTCAGCCCAAGAGCGACAGCAAGCCAACTCCATCAACGACCATCGACGCAACGCAGCCGTATGAGTTGACCGGCAAGGGCTATGGCAAGGAGGCTGTCAAGTTGATGTACATCAGTCGTGAGGGACCCTACCACACTATTCAGGAGTTCGAGATTTCCACGCATCTGAAGTTGCTTAGCGATCGTGAATATCTGTCGGGTGATAACTGCGAAATTGTCGACAGCGATGCCGTGAAGAACATGATCTTTCTGCTCGCCAAGAATCATGGCATCGAGGGACCCGAGAAGTTTGCCATTTTCATTGCCAAGAAGGTGCTGGAGAAGTACACACATGTGGTGGAGACTTCGGTGCATGTGGAGACATATCCGTGGCAACGCGTTCGCCAGGATGGCAGTGCCTCCAGCGAGAACTATCAGCTGCATAACCACGCCTTCGTCTTTACGCCCACTGCGCTGCACTACACCACTGTGATTCACAGGCGTCAAGGTAAGTGCGAGAAGGAAGTGGGTCGAATCTTTTAGACTAAGTAACTATCTCTTTCTCTCTCTCTATCTCTCTCTCTTTGCAGATGACAAGCCCACAGTTATCAGCGGCTTCAAAGGGCTGCGCGTGCTGAAGACCACAAAGTCCTCGTTCATCGACTTTATCGATGACGAATATCGCACAACACCTCAACTATACGATCGCCTACTGAGTACCATTGCAGAAGGTTCGTGGCAGTACTCGGACTTTGAAACAGTTGACTTCCCCAAGGTCTGGGAGAAGGTTATAAAGATTGTGCAGAATACTTTCTCTGGCGATGCACTCGAGGGTACCCTCTCCACCTCTACCCAGCGCACTACCTACCTGTGCGAGAAGGCGGTGCTCGACGAGGTGCCCCAAGTGGCCTCCATTGAGATGACACTGCCCAACAAGCATTACTTCCATTTCGATACAAAACCCTTCGAAAGGATTGCGCCCGGTGAGAACAACGAAGTCTTTATGCCTGTAGACAAGCCCTATGGCATTGTCTATGCCCAACTGTCGCGCAAGGATATCAACAGTCATATCTAAAGGATCTTGTTACTGAGCACATTATGTTTATTATATAAACTCAGAAATCTTTGTAATAAAATTACGAAAACACAGAATTAGATAAAAGATAAAAGAGACGACAAAGATCGACAATTTATCTATTTCTTTCTAGATTTGTCTAGTTATCTCTATAGCAGTGGTTCCTTTGACTTAATCTTTCATCGCATAAACAGTAAATTCAGAAAGTTAAGAGCACTGAAACCCGCATATAAAAGGCATTCAAGGCGCATGCGTGAGAGCGAGGGCGTCTGCTGAATAGGCGCTGAATGCCGGAGAGAGCGAGAGAGTCACCCGGTGCAGAGAGTTGCCCGGCTGATAAGAGCCTTAACTACCGGAATTCGAAGCTGGCTTTGTGCTGTGCCGTAAGCGAACGTAATAATGAGCTTTGGGAATGCGGGAACAATTAATGCGGATGTGTACACGAAACATGATAACAATAATGGCACTCGAACTCAGTGCACAATCAAGTTGAGGCGAGCCGAGTCGATTCAAGTGGATGTTGCTAATGGGCTTAATGTCCTCGCCGTCCTTTATGCTTGAATAGATGAATGAATGAATGAATCATCTGCCAGCAAACAGGCTTAGGTACACAATGCACAGAGGACACCTTGAGTATAGTTTGCATCTGTTCAAGGTCGTTTAGTGTTATGCAGTTTTGAGGAAGAGGAAGAGTGAGAGATAAATAGAGATGCGTGTGGAGGGAAAGGAGTGTCAAATGGAGCTCAGCTCTTTTGTTTCTTTTTATTCAAATGGTGCTCTTTATCTGCGTGTTAGCTGTCCCCAATGCCTGACACTTTCACATATCGCACTCATAAATGGCTATAAATTTCAAACCCACACACACACTCACACAATGGGTGTCAATGCTTGTGTCTGACACGAAATTAAGATAGGCTGGCAATTCTGTCAACTGCCTTATCGCTAGCCAACCCACACACACACACATACACATACATATACAGTCATTCATCTGACAGCTATAAAACATACAAAGGAATTGTATAATTTTGTCGCATTTTAACTTTCGCAAACGAAACCACACCGAGCTGAGCTCAACTGGACGCACTTCATCATCTCGAGCACTCACAGAGGCTGGCAGCGTGAAATTAACTGCCAGATTCGCACTCGGCCAGCACAACTTTTATTTATACACGGCTTCGAGGCCATACATTAAATTATGACGCGCACTGTGCGCTCGGCACAAAGTGTCGTTTACTGTCACACCAAGATGCTGGCCCTGACATCGCCTGCTGCTGCTGCTGCTTCTGCTCCTGCAGATTCTTATTCTTATGCAGACATTCAACTGTCCAACCGTTCCACTGTCGTCCTTGTGGACGTTCTTTTAATACAAATGTCAATTTGCTGCAGCTGTCGCCGGGCCGAATGCAATGTTTGAGCTTATGCGTGAATGAGTCTTCCTCGCTGAGGAAAATTTTAATTTTACAATCCTTGGCAATTAAGCGCATCCGAAGCGAGTGTTGGCCAAATGTCTCTCAGGCAAAGCCGTTGGTCCGCATAAAGGCGGCTTATGAATATCATCACATTTACATTATTGCCTTTTTTTATCTTCTTTTTTGGGGTGGAGGTTTTAACGCAATGTTGTGGAAAAGGGCAAGAGGGCAAGAGCAATGGCAATGGGGAATGGTGAGTGAAATATAAGAAAATTAAAATCAATATTAGCAAGGAATTGTATAAATCCAAGTTACGTTTAAATGGTAAATAAATTAATTAAAATATTACTTCATGATTAAAAGGGTAGCACTTCGTCGAGCATTTTAGCTTGTAGTTTATTTTCGACTGCTTCCCTTCTCATGTTAGTGAAAGCTCTTTCCATGCGCTATTTTGCATACAGATAGTGTTAATATTCAAAAAAAGTAATATTATATTAGCAGTTTTTGTTTAATTGCAGAGAAAGAAATGTCTGTTGTGGAGCTTCAACGCAGCCGACAGCCTCGACGCGAAGTTGAAGAAAGTGTTGCATACTTTCGCGTGCTGCACGTAATTGATAAACAGGCTTAGTCGCGCAGGTCTTTCAAGCAATATTAACTTTTAATTAGCACAGCACTTTTTATTTTAATTAAAGTGCATTTAAATTAGCTCATTAAATTATTATTATCTTTATTTTACAAAAATATTAAAGCACAAAGTTTATTTTTCTGCTGCTTTTATCGATTTAAGCTCTTGATGAAAATAATAATATTGTTCATTGTCTACGCTTCATGCATAAATCAACCAATAATTACACACGTACCTAGAGCAATTGAAATTAATTTGTAGTTTTAAATCTTCGTTTATTTGTAATTAACGATATATGAAAATAAAAATGTCAAATATTCTTGAAACATATTTGAGAATTTTTTTAAAAAATAAAGACTTCAGATTTTATTGTATTACACTTCACTTTCTTACAATCAAAAGATACATCAATTCCAGTTCAGACTGTAGCTAGAGAGCTTTATACTTATCTATACTTGCACTTGGTGAAAGTTACGTGAATTACAGTGAAATTTGTTTTATATAGGTATATCAAATATTACGCACCTCTAATTCGCTGGAAATAAATGGAGCGTGGAGAGATGACAATGCATTCTCCATCTTTAGATAGCAGCAACAATAAATGAACTTTCGCTAGGTGGGGACTAAGATATAATATAATAATCTATATGGCTTGGTGCTTAGGACCATGCAAGAGATCCACACACAACAACAAGATAAGTCATAGAATATACTCGGAAATACTGGTGGCATACGTGTATGCTGACACTTTCTTGCCTGTTGTTGTCGAATACTCTGACCGAGTAGAGTAATAAAGTCTAAGCCGCTATGACTAAAGAACGGTTATCTACGGCAAGTCCAAGGGCACAGCGATCTGCTGATCTGATATTGCATAAGATATTTCGGGCTTGTTGAATAAAAGAGAAGTTCGCACTCTCGCTTGACTATAGTCATTGAATAGCTCGCGAATCAGAATGCTCGCTACACCTCTACGCAATACAGCCAGCAGGCAGCTGCAGTCATCACAGCAGTCTTCGCAGCTGTACGAGATCACCGACAAGGGATATGGCAAAGATGCGGTCAAGGTGATGCATGTGAATCGCAAGGGACCAGTGCACAGCATCCAGGAGTTCGAGGTGGGCACTCACCTTAAGTTGTACAGCAACCAGGATTACTTCCAGGGCAACAACTCTGATATTGTGGCAACGGATTCGCAGAAGAACACTGTCTACTTGCTAGCCAAGAAATATGGCATCGAGAGCCCAGAGAAATTCGCTCTGCTGCTCGCAAAACACTTTCTCAATAAGTACACACATGTGGAGGAGGCTCATGTCCATGTCGAGGCGTATCCCTGGCAACGTATTGCCCAATCCAACAGCAATAAGCTGCACAACCATGCCTTTGTCTTTACGCCCACAGCACAGCACTACTGCGATGTCATACTTAAGCGGCAGGGTGAGTAGCGAAGTACCTTTTCTATTGAAAATATCCTTATTCTTCTCTCAATCTTTTCAGAACGCAAGCCGACAGTCATCAGTGGCATCAAGGGACTGCGTGTGCTGAAGACCACGCAGTCATCGTTTGTGAACTTCATTGACGATGAATATCGCACGTTGGCTGATCAACATGATCGCATCTTCAGCACTGTGGTGGAGAGCTCGTGGGAGTACTCAGAAATTGAGGGTGTGAATTTCCTACAGGCCTGGGAGACAGTCAAGGACATTGTGCTGCGTAACTTTGCTGGCGATCCCAGTGTGGGTGTGCCCTCGCCCTCAGTACAGCACACGCTTTACCTGAGTGAGAAGCAAGTGCTTGATCAGTTGCCTCAGGTCGCTGTCATCTCGATGACAATGCCGAACAAACATTACTTCAACTTCGACACAAAACCCTTCCAGCAGCTGGTGCCCGGCGAAAATAACGAAGTTTTTATACCCGTCGACAAACCACATGGCACCATCTATGCACAGCTTTCCCGCAAGGATCTGTTGAGTCATCTCTAGACAGAGGAGTAGACGGGAGAACAGCTTTGCTGAAGCTTGATCTGAACTGTTTTGTAGTAAATGTTTTTTAGGAATTTTTAACTAAATTTATAGCAAAAAAATAAAAAATTATATAAGAATAATCGCTTTAAAAATGGAATTATAAATTTGGTGGGGTGGTGAGCGTGGCATAACAAATTTGAAACACGTTTATACTGCATATTATATAAAGAAATCACCCTGACGAATTTGACATCTTTAGCCTTTATAATAGTTTAGATTTGCTTGTTCATTTAAACATCTAAATGAAACTGTACACAGTATCCTCTTTTCTATACTAATTCTGATTTTTGTGCTCACATATTTAGATAGACAGTTAACAAGTTTGTATCTTCTTTTCTATCATTAGTTTTTGATTTATTCTTGTTTCTTCAAATATTCTTTTTCGAAATTATTTCAATTTCATGTATAGATCAATGTTTGACAGCTTGTGGCTATTTGACAGCTATTGAGTGCACTGGGAAATCATAAATGCCACTGCCACGCCCCCCTGCCTACACATTTGCCTTGTGCAGTAGAAGAAGAAGAAGTGAGAAGCATTGAAATGAAACAATATAGAATATATATTTATATATGCGGATGCACGTAATGCGGGATGAGTTGAAGAAAAAGTATATATTGAAAAAGTTTTTCAATTTCAGTGAAGCTTTTATTCTCCATGTAAAGATATCGCACAGCCACACACACACACAAAGTCATACAGTTACCTCTCCTCACCTCCACACACCTCTGAGTTGCAGGCAAATGCAACCAAAACTATTTTGTGTGAAAAGAGAAATCCTCACACAGAAAATTAGAAATGGAAAAAGCCAACAACAAAACGCAAATTGTAAGCAATAAGCGAAAATGAAATGAAAAATCAAGAGAGCAGTAGACAGAGAGAGACAGGCTAAGAGAAAGAGAAAGAGAAAGAGAGGGAGAGGGAGAGTGAGAGGAAGTCGGGTTAACGATGAAATCAAACCGAAAAAGCATTTTGCGAATAATATCGGAGGTTTGGGCTAAGCCGGGAGTTTTCTATGCCCGTCGCCGTTGGCCGTGAAATGAAAAGCGAAGGGCAGCATAAGCTGGAAATTACCCCAAAAACCCCCAGTGCAGTTGTATATGCACATGCAGTATCCCCTTCCTCCTCTCAACGTTCCGTTCTCATATCAGAAATTGAACAGACGAAGCGTACTCTGAAGTTTTTCATGCAACTCGTTTATTTATTAAGCTGCGCTTTGTTTATTTTCAGTTCCCTCTTTTAAATGTTTCCTCGCATGAAATTGGTTGGCTTCCCCCTAATTGGAAAAGTGCTTTAGAGAGAAAATATTTTGGGGAAAATCTATGAAATGTGATGCCAATAAAGCAGACGTTTATGGCAAGTAAATATTATGTGCAATATCTTTTTACTTCTCGACAAAGTTCAGCCAGAGATTTGCACTACTTATGGCAAGATTATGTTTGTCTGCTATAAAGTAATAATAATTATCTTCTGGACGACTTCTGTGATAAGCGTGCCATTTACGTATATATGTTACTATGTTAGTTACGTTTGTTGATGAAAATCCCATCTCGTCATGGGATGGCGAGATGACTAAAGACGATTCACAAAAACAAGAAAATAGATAAGAACAAAATGAGAGAGAGAGAGAGAGCTCGGTGCATATCTATATGACTGGGTTTAACGAGGGATCTAGGTGTCATAAAAAGTGCTCAGCGTTTGACGTCGTTGAATAAAAAAGTGAGAGTGCTCTCTATGAAGGGCAATCACTCATATGTAAGATAGACTAGACACTATTTCTATTTTTGTATACCTCATGACCCTATTCATATGGTATCATGACTAGACTATGTTTATGCTATGTTTATACCCACAGCATAATCAGAACATTATAAAACTGTTGACTGCGGCGTAGAAAAAAGGAAATAATTATGATAGGTAAATATTTAGAAGAACATATAAACTTAAGCTTGTACCTAAATCAAACAAAGAGCTGAAACTGAAATTGAAATTATCGAAAAGGAAAATCAGTCAAAGTACTTCAACTCTAAAATGAACACTTTCTCAAGGAAAGTGCTTTCCACACTTGCCTCCTCCCTTCTGACTCGTTTTGAATATTTCACACACTATATACGATTGCATCGCACATATAAAAATACAAAATGAAACGAACGTTAAAGGCGAATTTCGTTTGTGGGCCCCAAAAGGAATTCGACATAAATCTTTTAGTGGTTTTTCGCTTTGTTAGTCGGGGCTGCATAAGCATTTTAGTATGTGTGGGCTGTAATTCTCGGTCCTGCCACAAATCATATAAAAATGCAAATGGGGCAGCACACACACGCCCACATACACACACACTTGCACACTACACACATCGATCTATCGTTAAATCAAACACAAAAACCTCGAAACCCAAAGAAAGTGAAACGAGCTGAGAATTCTGAAAAGTCAACTTCATGACCCAGAAAATTGCACAATAAGCTACAGGCTGCTCGTGGAAAATTGGGAAAATGGCAAATGGGAAATGTGCGATGGGCGATGGGAAAATAGCCACCTGACCCCAAAAACCAATGCAAAGTTTCATCCGAGTTGATTTTCAATCTGAAATTCATCATATTTACATAATTTTTCGGTCCAGGAAGTGTGTTTAGGTGCCTATGTGTATGTGTGTGGGCCAATCAGTGCGTCAATCAACACTATTATTGTATCTAATGAAAGCCTGGCCACAGTCCTCAGTCAGTATGTCTGCCTGTCTGTCTATCTCTGTCTACTATATTTGGTCAATTTCATAAACAACATCCAGCACTGCCACTCCCTCTGTCCTTCCCTTGCGCCTCTCTGGGCATCATCAGTAGGCACCGCACGTAATCGCATTTGTCGTCTGTTAATTTGGGCGATTTATGAATGTTGGCTACCATTTTCGGTCATGTAAACCCACAGCTAAACTGGCGTCCAATTAAAAGGAAGTCTACACAATTTTGGCAACCACTACAACAGTTTGCTCTCAACTGTCACTGCCAGAGAGTTCTGAAAAATTGATTCGTTAGTTTCGTGTGACTTTTACAGCAAAACTCAATTAACATTGAATAAGTAAATTAAAGGATTTTATTGAATTTCAGCATGGGAATGTAAATGGTTGAGCAATTGCAGCGCTCAATAATGCAAAGTAAGGCGAAAGATAAGAAGAAACCAAATAGAGCAGTGATTTATATGTAGCTGGAGCAATTTGACTGCGAGGTGGTGTAAGAAGTATGCATAGAGAAGCAGAGAGTATAAGCATCACAACAATGTAATGAAACTGATAAGGAGACAAAATAAAAGAGGGATGACTCACTGCCAAACTCGATGTTCAACATGGTTTGAAACGAAATTACACCAGGCAAGCATAAAAATCAGCAGGCACACAAGCAGCAGCTGCTTAGCGAAGGAGAGAGATAGAGAGAGTGTGAAGGTTAAGCTCTCTCTCACGTGCAAAGCTCGCGATCGTGTGTTCTAATTGGTCAGCTTGACCTACTGAGCGAGCTTTGCACGTGAGTGCTTTACTCTCTGCCTCTGCTGCTCTTCATCTGCTCTCCTTCTGCTGCTCTGCCTCTGTTGCTCTGCTGCTGTTCGCTGCCTGCTGTTCTTTCTGTGTGCCTGTTGATATTTTAACTCGAGAGGCTGCCAAATTGCGTCAGTTTGCAGCGAACATGCATACAACATGCTTGCTGCTGTCTCGCTCTAACTCTCTGTATGTCTGGCTGCGATAACAGCCACTGCTCTCCTGCTGTTAACAGTTAACATTTGTGGTCAGCCTGAAAGTATGCAACACATGCTTACATTAATTTCATAAGTGAAAATTGGCTTGCAGTGACAGATAGATAAGCGCATTGTAAACAATCAGTCTTATTTAAGTCTCTTTCTCTCTCTCTCATTCTCTCTCTTTTTCTCCTTCTCCAACGTAGCTATTAGCAGCCAGTCTGCTGCGGACATGGCACTAATTAATTAATTCGAACTTAAGATGCTTTCGTCAAGAGGAATTTGCAGCTGCAGTTGAAGTCGAAGCTGCTCTAGCATTAATTATGTTTATCCGACTGCAGCACAATTGTTATTGCTGTTTAGAGCTGGCGTCAATTGTTTAGACACAGACACACCAGGCTCCCCACTTCCAATTGAGGGTATCAAAATTGTGGCTAACTTGTTGAGCAGTAAATAATTGCATTTCACTTCGCCTAGATCCAACTGATACAATAATTTAGCAAAGCATCATTGTTGCTGTTGTTGCCCTTTGTTGATGTGATTTAACTGTGGCAAGTCTGCAGCGGATGTTGCCTCAACATGCTGCAACAACACACAACATTTTGGCTCGAGGCAAAGCACAACTTTTGCAGTCCTCTTCCTGTCTCCCTCTCTGTATCTTTCTGGCTGTTTGTGTGTGCGTGTGAACAATTGGCAAAGTGGCGCAAGTGTGCCTTGTCATGCTGCTTCTTTCACTAATTGCTGTTGTTGTTGTTGTTTTTGCATGTGCATTGGCGTAATTAATTTGAAACGGCGTCGCAAACGGATGCGCCGCCATCTTTTCCATATGCTAATTGTGCTCATCCGTGTTCCTCCTCCCACTAGCCTGCTCCACATCCGCATCCGGTTGCATGTTGTGCTGTAACCATTGATGGACTTGTCAATTTAAAAGTGTAAAACAATAATTTACCAAAAGAGTGAGAGACGAGGAGAGAGCGAGACAGGCAATGATTGCAATTTTCATTTGCAAAGGCAAAGCAAGTTTATTGCTTTTAATATTTGCATTATTTCTCAATTTGCTGTGCAAATTTTTATATTGCAACCATTCCGTGCAGCTGACGCACACGCAGAGCCACACACACTGACACTCCCATATGGGGCGGCACTCATACATAGCAATTGTTGTCACTGTTGAACGGCAGCTGCTTAAAATTCAATAAAAGAAAAGCGACTGCGCGCATGCAAATTGCGCCTAATAAAAACCTTCTTCAAGCTGGCCATATTATTTATACATACGCACACACACACACACATATTATTTATACACACACACACACATGTGAAGCTGTCTGTGCTCAAGGTGTGTGCGTGTAAGTTTTAATACACCAAATACCAATAAAGTTTTTTAAGACCAAACAAAATATTTCCTTGTTCAAAGGAAAGTTTCTGAACCGAAGGAAGATACAGAGGCTTTTATTATAAATTTACTATATGTAAGCGATATTTCATAAGCTTCAATTTATTTACAGTTTTGTTTATCAAAAAAAAACACTTAACATATTTTATTTATATTTTTGTTAGCTTTCACTTTAGCAAAAAAATGAGCTCAAAGTTTGTAAAGTTTAATTTAAGAAATTCATAATTTAAGTATATTGACAGTTTCTTTTATTAAGATAAACTATTTCAGATATTTTTAAAATACAGCCAAACAGAGAATTATTTTCCTTATATTTTCCTTATATTTATAATTTTAAGTTAAGCATTGAAATTTGATTGTTCTTTAATATTTATTGGCATATGAAAGAAATGTATTTTTAATGTGAATTATAAAGTATTTCAATTTTTTTTTATATATCAATTTTATTAAACATGTTTTAAGAGTTTTCAAAGGTTTGTTTTTCTGCCAAATTGCTTTGCTTTCCGTTTGCTTCATCACCTTAATTCCACGTTACTTTCTCACTAAATCCTCTTTAATGTGCTGAAATATAACATTTTTGGAATCATATTTTAATTGGTTTTTGGGCTCTCATTTCTTAATAAGCAAATGTACGTAATAAAAGTGAATCTCAAATGTTTTTCGTGCTCAAAGAGATTCTTTATTTTCTTCTTTGTTGACTCATGTCACGCAGTGCATAAGATATTCACGTGCATTAGGCAATTTATCATGCAGGTCGCGTTTAGTACATCAACATTTACAGCTACAATAAGACAAGAGACACATACACATACACACACATACTGCGGGCGCCTTGTCAATTGTCACTTATGTTGCCAGACTTTAAATTCCTTTGTTTACTGCAAAGATTTGCCAAGTTTACTGCCAAGGTGATACGCAGTTGGGTTGGTTGCCAGTGCTGCCCATTTCGTGTGCCACTAATGCGGCACACACTAATGAAAAAGTTTTTATTGCCGTCGCACTCGCATGCATGAACTTTCAACTTGAAATTCTGAACTCGCTGCCTAGGGGCAGTCGCATAATAAATGAACTGCTGAGCCTGGCCAGGAGCAGCAGCTGCCTCTGGAGATTGATGAGAACATGCAGAGAGAGAGGGAGAGAGAGTATGAGGGAGAGAGGAGAGAGTGCGCCTGCAGCAGGCTTTCACATCTAATTAAAAACACAAGAGCATCAAATCAAGCAGCTCTCACAGCACTCCCAGAGAAACCACAAACGACTCGCACATTACTCATACGTTATAAACACATTACGGGCAGTACGGGTGAGAAGATTGGTGGCAGGGGAGGGAGGGGAGGGGTAGTAGCTCGGCCAGATATGAGTTAAATCTAAACAATAATTACACATGCGACCCGTGCTCGGGTCTGGCCTGGGCAACCTCAGCTCGTGCAGCTTTTACCGTTGTCAGACATGTGTTCCGACGATAGCTCCCCGGAGAGGCCAACAGAGCGAGCTGTGTAGCAAGTAGCAGTAGAAGCCGAAGGCTGAGACGAAGGCTGTGGTGAAGGCGAAGGCGAAGGCTGAGGCTGGCCATAAGCGTAAGTGAATTAACCATTCAACTAGCATTATGGCCATTAAATCATTTTTGCAAGCAGCGCATGCGATGGGCCCAACAAGGTGACGGCAGGGGCGTAGTCTGCAAAGGGGGTTGGTACTTGTGCAACTGTGTGTTTATATACAGATGATGTATTGAGAATTCAAGGCAAACTAACTGCGATTGTTCTGGAAATAACTTCAGTATTAAGACTTGAAGTCTAAAAGAAAGACATGAGTAAAGAGATATTAAAAGCAATGAGTAGTAGAGCTGGAGAAACATCGATGTTAGCTAAGGTTTTTCATATGAAACATCGATGTTTCTTCAGGTCTAATTTAAAGGCATCTCTTTAACTCTTACCACCTAAACTAAACTGACTGAGATTGTTTTGAAAGTAACTTAAGAAAGATGCTATAAGCACCTTAGAGTCACACCAAGTAAAATCTTGAACTCTTGCCACCTTAACTTATCACATATTTACAGTTAATGCAAGTAATACCCCTACTCCTCTTAAGTCTCTACCCCCCTTGCTGCGCGCCACTGCCTTCGGTGTACGCAACCTTGTTTGGGGGCGTGTTGCGAGCGCACAATACACACACACACACATACACACTCTACTTTGGGGTGCAACCGCACAAAAAGAACTTGTGAACTAATTTGTGCCCTCTTCCCCTTCAACACGCCTCCTTACGCCCTTAAAAAGGCTAACCGTGCGTGTGTTTTGCAATTGAAATTCAACTACAAAGTGTGCGGCAAAGTGGTGTGGGAAGGCGAGGTGGAGAAGGGGCGCGGCAGAAGTGTTTACAGCGTTGCAATTAATGGCGCAGCGCACGCAACGCACCCCGTCGACGCGCCCCAAACACCTCACAAAAGCGGGCGTGGCGCACACCCAACGCGGGAATTAGATGCGCTCGGCAGTACGAAGGGGGAGGGTGGGCACAGAAGGTGTTGCCCACCCGCCAAGAGCGGCATTTAAAAAGGCGTGAAATGTTTGGTTTGCATCAGACAAAATCAATTTATGCCGCACGCAGCGCACTTTTGTGGCAACTCAACTCTCAACTGACTGCGGATTCTGTTGATAATAATTTGCGATAAATACATAATCCATGTGCAATTTGTGCAATTAATAAACGAGTTAAGAGTTTGTTTTCCAAGGTAAAATATTTGATTTTAAATCGAGAAAAATATTTAAGAATTTCACTGCAAAATCGACAAATTTATTGAAATATTTTCAGCATTTATTTTGTGTGCTTCATAAAAATTTCCATTTATTTATGATGAGCAAAGAATTTCATAAAGATATTCGAAATGCATAAATGTGCTTGAAATTGCAAATTGAAATGTATTTATGAAATATTTTTGTGCATTTTTAAAGATATTTCGCACAAATATTTCAATGAATTTATTGAATTGACTTTTATTTAGCATTTTTTCAACAAACTTGTGTCTCCATTTTTGGTTTGAACAACTCACAGCAGGCCTTATCAGGGCGACAGATAGAAAGACAGAGGGACAGACAGACAGACAGAGGGACAGAGAGGCAAACAGACAGACAGACAGAAAGACGACAAGCGGAAACAGACACTGTGAACTGTTGAGAGGGGGAATAGACACTTCGCCAGCCTTATCGCCTATGCAGGACATTGTCGTATATATTTATATGTTGAAATAAATTTGTTAACGAGCAGCACGCAAGGCACTGTTCTCCCTCTCTCTTAGAGGGACGGGGAGAGGCAACAAAATGAGCCGTAAAGCAATCAATTTGCCGTGTGTTTTCATCTCTGACTCCGAGGAAAAATGCAAATGTATGCGAAAAAAATACACGAAACGAAAGTAATCTAGACACATCAACATTGCAGACAGGTATTTTAACAGATTTTCGTATTTGCATTTTTTTTTGTACAATATTTGTTTACATACATATATATTTTTCACAATTTTTGCGATGTGAGCGCAAACAATTATCGCGCGCGCCCCAGCGAGGGTCGCCTTTGATAAATATTATAAATAATTGCAAATATTTGTCGCCGTGCACGTAGCACAGAATAAATACGCCAGCCGACGCATAATATAAGTAAATAAATAATACCAAGCACACGCACACATACACACTCGCACACACACTGGCACACACACATGTATACAACTTGCATATGGGAAACGTGACGCTGTCAACGTTTGTAATTTTTAATGGCAACTTCAATAATTTATAAAAGCAACTTTGAACACAATCTACGAGTTGTTTTGAGGTGTCAGGCATGTAAAAAAAGAGAGGTAAGTAAGAGAGAGGGAAGGACTTAGGGATACCCTGCACTCAATACGCTTCGCCTTAAGCAACACTCGTTATTATATCCTTTAACCATTGACAACGGTCATTTGATCAGTTACTGTCGTTTGCTTAAGTTTTCTTTACAGCCTTTCAACATAGATTGAAGGGTATCCTACAGTCGAGTGTTGTCTACTGTTGCTCTCTTTTTTCTTTCATGATTTGAATGGCAGTAAACCCTCTTTGTGATCTTCTAACATGTTACATACAATGTTCTCTTCGTTCAATTTTTCCTAGGGTGTTTCAGTCGTCTACCTTCAATCAACACTCAATGCCTCCTCACTTCCTTCTCTCTCCAGCATACACCCAACAGACTTTGACACCTCAACGTGCCTCCATTCCCTGCTGCGTGCCATTCTCCTTCCCCTATTTCCTCATGTATATTCTACATTGCCCCTTTTGTCCAATTAATTCCCCAGCAGATATGGCAACACTGTCCTTAATGGACATTTAAATGTCAGCTTAAATTCAAGCACGAACACGCATTTCTCAATTTCCACTGTGAATTATTGGCCGAGCAGGTCGCCGGGTCAGCTCGACATCGATGCTGGTGACCCCAACGAAAATGTAGAAAACTCTCAAACAAACAAAAAATATATGTGAACAAGAGGGCGCAGGGCAACCCTTGGGCTTGGCTGGGAATTGTCTGGAATTAGTTTGAAGGGTGCATAAAATTATGGAAATTTGAAAAGCGAGCGAGCTGTGGAGACTGGGAAGGGAGGTGTGTATGCCCCAAGCGAGGCAAGAGGGCGCAACTGGGTCGCATATGTTAACTATAAGTATTTGTAGCATATGTCTGTGGAAAATTTAATTGATTACAGTGCGCTTTAAATGCGCTGGGAGCGCCAAGGGGCGTATAGGTAATGTGGGGAAGAAGTATTTTAGAGAAGGGGGGATACAACTGGATAAATAAAGAATAGTATAGGAGAGAAGCAAAATAGAGAAGTAAATTAGATAGACAATGAGAATGAATATGTGAAGAAAGGAAAAAGACTCTAGCAAGAGATTTGAGGAACAGGGGAAACAACTGATCGTGTCAAGGGTCAAAGAAATAGGAATGAACTGAAATGGATGGGAAGGAAGGAGTGTTGAAGCATAAAGGAGCAAAGAGAACATTGTTGAGGAAGAAAAAAGATAAAGAGAGAGAATAAAGAATATAAAGGAAAAATAATGTTTTAAAGGGAAGAAAGCTTGTGAGAGACTGGATGCGGAAGAGACAAATTGTTGAAGATAAATATATGGAACACTTTTGGAAAAATAGAATAAGATGAAAATAATATAAATATATAATTCTACAGTTCTCCATACATCGAATAATCCAATATACTAAACACAATATCCTCTTTCTCCCTTCTCATCAAGTTGATCAAGCAAGAAACTTAAACTAAGCCGAGTTCATTGACTGCCAACTAATTTTGACTCATGTAGTGAAAATTTGGTTTATGCACTTGAAGGAGGCTCACAAATCATGCCAAAACAAGTGGGAGTGGGGCAGGAGGAGCGGAGGTCAGAGAGCAAAGTCAGCCAAAGTTGTTGGCAAACGGAAACTTTGCGGGCCTGTTTGCCCACACAAGTATTAAGTCAAAGCAGCCTAGTTGGCTAATTTGGCCAACTTGGCTCAGCAACAACAAGAGCAAACATGAGCAGAGCCACTTTTGGGCTACGCATTCTCATTCGCATTCTGGCAACTTGGGGGCCATTTCAGATGCCGTTCATTTGTTAATGTGTGTGCTCTGGGCCAGTAAGGTGTAGCCTCTTTTGTTGCCTCTAATTAAAAGCCACACGAGTACACAAAGACACACTCACTCACACACACACTCGCTTGCCTGGCTGGATGACTTACAATTTAACACTGTCACGCATCGTTTCGTGTGTGGGCCTTTTCACTCGTTCTGGCCAAAAGGTATGGCTAATCACGAAGGGTTCAGGCATTCCCGACTCCCATTCGCATTCGCATTCGCTTAACGACTGCGTTGGCAACACGCCCCGCCAAGAGTTACAATTAGACTAATGAAAGCCGCATCAGAGCTGCGTAATTTGATGGCCAATTCTCATTTGGACCACGTCGGGACAGACAGAGGCAACAGAGGGACAAAGAGCGACGAGGCACTGCCAGACAGGGGCGACATTCCTTTGAGGCAACTGTTTGTTTGCCACGTTTCCCCTCGATCTCGCTTTGGGGTTCGTCTCGAGTTTGTTTTGGCATTGCATTTGCCTTTTGCCAATTAAAATAAATTATAATCCAATTTAGCCAGAAAAAAGAGCTCCGCGCCTGTCGAGAACTTTGCTCAATTACGCGCAGATTTATAACATTTTTGTGGGACTTTAACAACAATCGCAAAAAATGGAAATGAGTTGGAGGGGAACACGCGACTCTCACGAGTTCCACGAAGCGACTGCTTTGTCTCTCGGGGGAACCGAAAAAATATAATGAAAATGTGTTCAAATATCGATGTCCCGGCGGATAGACAAGCAGTCGGTATTGTCGGTCTATCTGGCAGTCTGTCTGACTGTCTGTCTATCTATCTCTCTATCTGTCTATCTCTCTGTCTACCTCTCTGTCTGTCTGCCTGGCATTCTTTTCTCTGTTCTTCGCTTGTTTTGCATGTCGCTGCAGTCGATTTTTCTTTATTTTTCCATTTGTTTTTCCTCCGTTCCCTGTCAAAGTAGACTCGTTAAAACACATTTCCATTTGCCATTTGCCATTGAAAATCGACCAGCATTTTGATGGATTAAATGTTAAACGGCTCCTCGAGTCTACAGACTCCCACGGGCCGCGGTTCGAGGGCAGACAATGCGTGCGGCGTGATTTAAATGCCTTGCAAAACCAAAGGAAAATGTGACCCAAAAATTGTTGTGAACAGCTCGTTAAAGCACGTGAGCGTGTCAAAGGTCAAGCGAGAAAGAAGCACAAAAAAACAAACGACCAGCAGGTGTAAAAAGAGAAAGTGAAAGCAGCAACAATTTTTGGGTAATTTCACAAGCGAGGCACGAAGAAAGAAGGTGTGTGTGCGAGAGAACTGTGAAAATTGCGAAAATTTAAATTAGCCTTGAAGTTTCTTAAGTGCTACTCTTGAGTGCACATTTTTGATGCTGATTGATAAGGACCGGCGGAAAATAAGATGATATTTTTCGCCCTGAGTGGACGCAAAAAACGAATATCATTTAAAAAATAGAAATCCCATTGAAAGTATGGGTACTTGGTATTATATATATTATTGATTTCTTTTATATATTTTATATTTGTGTACGCTTGAAAATGAATTGAAAATTGTTAAAAATGTCTAGACTTTCTGTCGTAGGAGACCCCATAAAGTATATTCGATAGTTTTAGAGTACAAAATATAGTGTAAGTTTAAGTTAAGTCATATTAAATATTATGAATCATTCAAATAAAATTGTAGCCATTTAATTTACCTCTTAAGATATATTTCAAAGTCCAAGGTATATCAAAAACGTGCCTACGCGTTAAAAATATGTTAGTTTATCTGTGCTGAAAGACTTGCTTACTTTGCGGTTCCAGTTGTCTGCCTGTGGCCTGCCTGCCTCTCTCTCACGCTATTCCTTCTCCTCTATATCTCCCTGTCTGCTCGTCTGGCATTGCATTCCAAGCTGTGACAGAGTCATCGGCATGGCTAATACATGCTGTGAATGCCCGAAATGAGTTTTTGGCCTATGGCTAAGAGCCGTGGCCGTGTCATGCTCAAGCTCATGCATGCCTATGTGTGTGTGTGTATCTGCGCTGTCTATGGTGACCACCCATGTAGCTGTGCAGCTTTAATTGGATAATGCGAAGCGTTGACTGGCAGCTAATTGCCTTTCACTTAAAGTTGCATTGCATTGGCCCGCAACACGCATACGCCATGTTGTGCTTGACTTTTGGCCCTGTAATTAGGCAGCTGCATTGACAATTGCTGAAGTGAAATTCGCAAAAGTTTTCACCACTTGGCAGCTGCCACCGCAGACTATTTATAAATTTAATGGCAACCGATTTTGTGTATTTCTTCGTTTTTTTGGCTTCTTATTTTTGTGTAAAGCTGACTACAAAGTTTGAGCACGCTGTCAACGGCAGCGGCGGCGGCAAGTCAAAGTCTCCGAAGTGGCAAAAACTTTTGCGATGATAAGCGTCAAGTTGCAGCTTCGACTTTGCCCCTTTAGAGTGGCAGTGTCTCGCTATCGCTCTTCGCACTCGTACTCTCTCGATGGGCGCATAAAAGTATGCAACAGTTTTTTGTTTCGCTTTGGCCAACTTGTTACTCGACTTTCGTCAGGCATTCAGCTGAATGTTGCATCTGTTTTTGTCGTCATATCAGTTTTCGTCTGAATAGACACGTTATCTATACACAATATGGCTTAAAGTGAGCCAAATCCCAAGCAGGTGTGGGCAAGGGCAGGGCCCGGAAGGTGGCAGGTGGCAAGGTTCAAGCTTGCTCGTATGTTTTGAATGATATACTCAGCCGCAGCTCGTTAGCTCTGCCAGGCAAATACAAGTCAAGCACGTATGTGTGTGAGTGTGTGCCACATGGCATTGTGTGGTAGAATTCTTTTGTATTCACCCTGCTCAGACGTGCATTGTGTCGACACAATCTATTGCACTCGGCAGCTCCTGCGGCAGCTTTTCGCTTTTTTGCTCTTTCAACTTACAAGTTTTGCTCGCTCTCCCTCTCTCTTTCTCACTCCCTCTCTCTCTGCTGCTCGTTTGGTTTTTGCTTGAGCTGCGAGCAATTATCAAGCTGCAAGTTTATAGACTCCTCTTGCGGCTGCTCGTTAGCCACATTTGTTTTCGTGTGCTCGCTTATTTCCATGTGTAAATTAATCAAGGCGAGCAAATCGAAATTAAAGCACTTTGCACCTGCCGCACATGGCAATTCAATTCAATTGCATCGTCTTGAATTGAATCGAATTGAAGAGAAGAGAAGTGTGTGTATTGCAACAAGTCTCATTCGTGTTCGCACTCACCATTTATTCTAGCCGCATGACAGCAGGATTATAAATTCGATTTTGGGAACTGAAACAAAGTTAGTTCTCGAGTGGGACTGGTTGCTCTGTCTGCACATATCGACAGACATAAATAATTCATGCTTGATAAATTAAACAATATACTGAGCAGACATTACTTATGCATAACGTATACGCCACACAGACAGGAACACCCTCACACACACACACGCAGTAGCAGTGCGACTGCTGCAACAGAAACAAGCGACAATTGCAACGCCTGCAAAGCCCCGAAAACCGGAAACGGAAACGTGCATAGTGCATGCTATTTGCACAAATGTGACAGTCTGTGTAGGGCAAGAAAACTTCAGAGGGAGAGCGAGGGAGAGTGGAAGGAATTGGGGAAGGGGGATTGCTATGCGTTGCGCTTTATGGCTTGAAGCACGGATGTAACAGCTGAAATTCTGCCAATTTATTTTGTCTATTGCAATTCTTAAGAGTTTTCGCCAGAAATACTTTTGTTCCAACACACAACTTTAACATGGAAACGGAAGAGGCTAAAGATAGCGTAGCTCTAAAGAAATTAGAATAGTTTTTAATTTTGGTAAATAAAAGTTTATTGTATCTCTGTTTATATTTTGTGTAAATGCAGTGTTCATTTTACTTTAGACACTTTCCATAAAGTTGCCTAACTACCAATGAATATTTATTGTATATTTTGGCTGCAACTTGCTTTAATTGTTGCAAGTCTTAAGCTCTTTATATTGTTTAAAACTTTATCTACATAAATAATTATAAAATTGATTTGAAAATATAGTTTTATTTATAAATTGTATATAAATTTAAAGCTTACTTTAATTTAATGCATTAAATATTTATTCCATTCATTAATTTAAACAATTCCTCTCTAATTTTAGTTCACACTATTGATCTATTTATCTTCTCTTTTCAAGGATTAAGTTCTGTAAGGTGTCTTCATCTAGTACACATTAGTTATGCACCGCAATTTAGTTGAATAAATCCCTTTCATTAACTACAACTGCTTAGGGATCTAATTATGCTCCCTATTGGTCTGCAGACAATAGCTCATCATCATCATTAACAGCATCGTCGGCGTCGGCGTCGGCATCGGGTAAATGCCTCAGCTAACTGCCCCTGGTGGTTGCATGCCGCAGTGCAAACACAACTGTAATTATGTAATGCATAAAGGCAACATTTACCGTTGCAACGACAGACAGTACCAACGAGCACCCTCCCCCCTGCCTGCCTCTTTCTCGCAATGTATTTTCAAATGGCGACAGATACTATAATTATAATGAAAATTGCTGCAGCTGGCACGCAGCCTTGAATGTGCTATGCGGGTGAATAGTAGACGAGGGGGGGGGTTGGTGAAGGAGGAGGGGTCATGCCGCAGCCTGTGGCAAGATGGCCAATGATAGTTTTCTTGTCGATTGTGCACAGCCACACAATAACGAGGCAACTGTACGTGTAATTACGCATACGTCACGTTGCCAAAGTGCATAACTTAAGCCCGCCCGTTCGTCTGACAGTCTCAACGAGTTCAAAATATGCCAAAAGACTCACTCCCTCTCTTCTCTAATGGTGGCAGCGTTGGCAATTTGCTGGCGCTTTGTTGTGCCACCGGGCGGAAGATTTTAATGATGTTGCAACTGATAATGATGATGTCTGATACTTTGCATTGCTTGTTGCTGCAAACGAAAGTTTTAATTGCACATTGCGAATTAGAAGTCAGAGTTCGTGGAAAAGGGGCCTTTCTTAAAAGCTGCCCCCAGGAGGCACAACTTCCCCAACTGCTGAAGCCCTTTAAGCAGCCCAAGCCCAATTTAAGTTGCAATTAAATTAAGCGGCATTTAAATGCGGCAAAGGCAACGGCAGCAACGGAGAAGGCGGAGACGGAGGCAAGTCTGCATTTTTAAAGGCAGATAATGCATTCCATCCTCACACACACACACGCGTGCATCGCTTAAGCTGCAATAATAAAAAAGCAGCCTCGCCGGATGCACTCGCTCGCATCCTGCATGCAGCTCCGGCTGACTTTGGCCCTGGTCGGCGAAAGGATTTCAGGGTATTCTTTTAATTAATGATAAATATTGCCCGAGCCGAGGACATGCGCCGAGGATATGGCAGGCCGTTTAATGCGGCAACTTGATTGAGTTATCGTGCTCGAGCTTAACGTGAATCGATTCTCTCCAAGCCCAATGCCTGCCAAGTGTCCCCATTGATTTCTCATAATTTACTTTCAACTGACCTGCCAAACCGACTGCACATAACTTTCTCAGCAAAACTTTGCCCCATTTTGTTGCAACAGCTCCAAACTGGCCAGAAAGTGGCCGCTGGCTTCAAAAGTTTCTTGGCAACAGTTTCGTTGTGGCCTTCATGAAATGTTCCCACAGCGCAAGAAACTCTAGAACCATTGTCGGGTTTCATTTCATTTCAAGCTTAACTTAACTTTAATTTGATTCACATTGCGATCTTCAATATAAATTGAACTCAGTATCCAACCATTAGGAAGAAGACGACCACCATTAATATAACGCAGATATACTGAAACCACTTTAGCACCCTGATGCAAGTGGATATCACTGAAGAATCAGCTTGCAACATCCACTCGATAAGAACAAGATTGCGCTCGGCTATTTCTGCAGTTTCTGTAGGCAGTCCGATAAACCACTCGGGATACTTACCATTAGCCAGATAAATCCCAGCAGGTCGTGCCACATTGTCGGGCTGCGCCACAACCGGAACATTACCGGCCCACTCATCATGGGGTCCCTCGCCCAGAAAAGGTATCAGATCTTCGTGCAGTACCAACTTGTACTTGCAGCGTGGGCAATGCGGCTTGTCCATCTGCACCTTCAGTTGCGGCCACAAGCAGGCCCAGCAATACAAATGGCCACAGATCGTGATGACTCCGCCTCGCACCAACTCCTTGCACAGATTGCATATAAAGGCAGCCAGCGAAGGATTCGTTTCCAGATAATACTGCAGCATTTGACGAGTTGGTCGCGATTCAACTACGAAGTACAAATTTTAGAGTTTTAATGTTCAATATGCAAGATCAACTTACGTCTTTCTATACAGGCTTTCATTTGCTGAGTCCTCTTCATGGCATCAATATCAATATCACTTAGTGAGTCTTTCATATCATTCTGGTTTTCAGCGGAAGATTCCTTCTGTTGCCACTTATTTGTAGAGTTGTCTGTCTTTTCAGCCATGGACATTTGTAGATTAAACCTCATAAAACATGTAATGTAAAATTATAAAATAAGAAGAAAGTTAAAATTTTATCTAAGCTTTCAATATGTCAAAAATGTGACTTGACAGTCGAAAGAGTATGTCAAGAAATATATAGGAAGTACAGTAAGAGAGATCTAAGTAAATATACAGAGAGAGAGATGTATACAAACATAAAGCAAGCATAAGTTACTGAGAGAAAGACAGATATGCAGGTATGCAATTACAGAAGCAGGCATAGTAACTCAGATGCAATCTCAAGATATGCTACATATATTGCGAGGCTACAGTTACTTAATTTACATTTTGTAGCTTACCTTAGAATCAAACTAGGTGTTGTCTTCCTTTAAGGCAAAGAAACATTGACAGTGTAAACCTGTCCCTGGTACAACTAGTTATATTTTTCCAGCAATAACATTTCTGTATTGTATGTCCCTACAGATTATTGCATTCAGTCTACAAAAGAATCTTTTTTGTTGTTTCCAACACTAACTCAGTAGCCTTTTCAAAACTTTAAGTTCAATAACACATATGTATGTAGAAACCTTACCTTTCATCCATTGCATGCTCGCGTCTTCTCGCATTTCGAGTCATACGTTATGCCTCTCGATCGGTAGGTTGGAGACTTTGCATAGTTTGAGAACCACGAGTAATAAGTAACGGTTTAGTATTGCAATGACCACTTGACTAACAAATTCTACAATAAATATTTATTTTATCGATGTCCATAGAATTATACTGAACATAGGATAAGGACGTAAAGACAAAGAGAGAGTAAGAGAGTGAGAAACAATAAAACGGTTTTTAAACGAAACTTTACCTCAATCCTTATACGCATCTGAAGCTATTGGAAGCATTCAATGAAATACTTAAGAGAGATATTGGACAACAAGAGTAAGTATCAACTCCAAGCGAAGCCATGTGAAGAAAAACACTCCACATCAAAATAATAATTCAATTGGATTGGAGTGAACTAGATCCTGCTGAATAAGCCAAAGCTTTACAACTGAAGTCAGAGAGTAAAAGCAGAAAAACCGCAATAATTCAGCAAGAGAATAAACCTTTTCTTCTTCGCACTTTCTTGAGGATTGAGCGAATAATTTTGCAGACATTGCGCGGCGTCTGCCATTGATTGACAGCAGTTTGATTGATGGCTGCAACAGATTGCATTAAACTCGACTCTGTTGCAAGTTTCGCTTTGGTCTGGCAGTGTGTGTGTGTGTGGGATGCGGCTGTTAAACTTTAGTGGGGACTCTCAGGATATATTTATGTCTGGCAGTTTGGCGCTCTGCCAGCGGCAATTAGACGCGACTTGTGCTGCAGCCCGTTTCGGGCTCGTAAATTGCAACCTACACACACTGCACAGCAGCACTTGACAGTCTCTCCAAGTCATGGTGGGGGGGCGGTGCGGGTGAAAACGCGAAAAATCAGAGAACTGTACGCGGACAGTGTCTGACATATGGCAGCATAATTTATGCGAACAATGAACCAGTGCAATGGTGCCGATGGCCAAGCAGAGATTCATTTTGCATTCTCATCTGACGCAGCAGTTGACCTTTTGCATAGGTGAGTGTGTGTTCATGTGCTTGTGCTGGTCTTGACAGCAGTGTGTAAATGTATGTGTGTGTGTGAATTGTCATGCTGCCTCTCTGTATAATCGACAAGCTCAACGATTCGCAGTGTGTTTTATTTAATTGACCCACAATTCATACGTTTTTTACATAATTAAAATAAATACAAAATGCGTGCGCAATCTTTCCTCTTCTTCCTCTCTTTTCACTGTCCTTTCTCCCTTCCTCTCACGCTTTGTCATAATTTACTTGTGCAACATTAAAGGGTAAATTATGGCAAGGCATTCACTGTGGCATTCCAAGCAGATGCAAAAGAAGGAAGGAAGAAAGGATTCCAATTGAATTAAATATTCTCGAATTCATTTCGATTTCGCATGCATTGTGCACATTTTATTATGACGTGTTAATGTGTTGAGCACAATTAAATATAAGTATTATCAGTTTATCAGCCTCGCTTTGGCCACACGTGATTTTTGGGCACGGCACAGAGAGACAGAGAGAGAAAGAGAGAGTTGCGTGTTTATTGGCTTCGTTTGTGGCTGATATTATCGGATCGGTGAGCAGGTTCGTCTAACCAGCAGCTGCCTTGCTGCGTTATTTGCATATAAATAACAGTTGACTCGCAATACACTGCGTATACGCAATAAAAGCGACACACTGAAAACAACAGCGCACACATTAAAGGGCAAAAGGGACAACCGCATGTGCTGCTCATTAAATGCAACAATAAATTCAGCCGAATGTTCAATGTAGTCTCCTCTGTCCTCTACTTCCCCTCACCCTTCCCCTCACACTTCCCTTGCTGTGAATCCGACTGCGATTTCGTATCCGAATCGACTGTCATGGCATGCCCGAAATTTAATTAGTTGCCATTTAACATTAAACATTTTGCAACTGTTGTTGTAATTGTTCGTTCTCATTGTTGGTGTTGTTGTTGTTGTTTTTGCCGCTGCTCATTTCCGTCCATTTACTGGCGCCGTCATTGGCATTACTGTTTTCGGGCTCTACTGCTGGAATACTCTTACAAAGGGTATGTTTGTTATTGTACGAGATTAAAGAAGTCACTTTCTTGTTATGTATTTTTTAAAGAATATTCTGGAGAATTTATTGGTGTTTATTGATATTTATTAAATATTTATTGAATTTATTGATTGTATTTATTTCCTTTATTTCTTGCAAAATGGCCTGAGCAATTGTAAATTTGATAGTATATGTATATTTAAATTATTTATTTTTTTATATTTATAATAATGTAATTTCTTTACACACAAAGAGTACACTTTCCTCGGCTTTCTCGGCGTCCCTCTGTAAATTCTTGTTTTGTTTTATTTCTTCTGTTTTTTTTATTTTTCAGTTAATTAAGCGCACGCAAACATTTCGTCGCTCTAAATTATACGCAATTAAATTTGAAATTACTTTCGAGTGAGTTTTCCGGCGCGACGAGGCAGCGCACTACGGCGTGGCAATAACTTAACTGGAAATTTTACTGTAAGCCAGGCCGCGCGCCAAATGTCACTTTTTGATGGTGCACCCCTTGCCACCAACCCCCCATCCCCCGTGCCTGCCACATCTCTCTGCTCTGCCTGCTCTACGCAATAGGAATGCCATTCGAGCGTCGCTCGTAATTGGACAACCCCAACTCCATGGCACACTCTATCTCCTTCTCTGACTACTCTGACTTCTTTCTCTCTCTGTCTTCCTCTTACCCTCTCCCACTCTCTCCTCCTTTCTTTGCCTTTCTTTTACACTGTTTTGTGTGGCTCTTTAAGAGTTTCTGCTTTCTTTAACTCGGTTACGTCTGATGCTGCAAACTGCACTGAGTCTGCCAGTTTCATTATGCAAAATGCAGTCTCATGTATGCATCCCTTGTCTCTTTCCCCTCTCCATCTCTCTCTCTCCTTCCCTCTCGCTTTCTTATATCACCTGTACAGCTGGCTTGGCTGTGAGTCTGTATGTCATTGTCTGCGCCATGTGAAAGCATAAGTATAATATTTATATTATTGCAATATCCCTCGAGTCTTTCCCCCTCTGCCCCCCTTCCACGCCTCTGTCGACACCTGGCAACGACACAAAATATTTTGGCATGAAATGCGAATTTAATACAATCCTCCCCCCGGAATACATAACACATAAAGACAACGACAACAACGAAATGAAGGTGGGTAGGAAAACGAAGATTGTCACTCAGTCCGTGGGATGTCGATTGGAGTGCTCCTTTTGCTTCTTAATCGTGAGCGAAAGGAGATGTAGAAAGACTGACAGCAGCAGCACAATCGTTATTACCACTAGCACGATCGAAATGATGTTGCACACCCCAACGTACGAGCTGAACATACCCTCCGTGTTGATCACATCGGACATCGACCAGGCGATCGCCTCCAGCATCAGCATCACAAAGACGGTCAAATTCGCCACGATTATTATGACCAACATGATGAGGAACTGTGTGCAGCACATATACAAATCAATTTTACAGGGTATATGGGGTATATTCGCATAGTACTCACCACAATGCGTATGTGCTGGCGCGGCTCATAGTAGTTTGAGTGATAGAACCACGTGCTCAACGCGTACAGAATGCAGATGTAGGCAGTGCCAACACTCACAATTTTCAGGACCACCTGCTCCCACCTGCCACTCGATGGAGTGACATTGCCAAACCAAGCCGCGTTCAAAATGCACAAAACCTGCAATGGCATCCGTTATCAGTTATCGATTATTGCTATCGATTTATGAGAAGACAAACCGCCGAGATGAGCAGAAAAATGGCAACAAATTCCTTTTTGGCCAACATAATTGCATTGAATTTGGTGTAGAAGTTACGCAATATATAACGGAACACCCCATGAAATATATATAACGAGAAATTTTCTATAGAATATATTTATTATTTTATTTATTTATTCAGCTAGAAAAGACAGTGCAGGCAAAGGGAATGTCAAACAGAGACAATCATGTGTTGAATAGAGTGATTGCATTGGAATGATCTGGAAAGTGTGGTTGGAAGATATAAAATGATAATAAAACTCACTATATTGAAGGGAAGTTTGCTATGTCGAGTTCTGATATGTATTAACTGGAAATATTCACAAGTATTATATGCAAATCAGATATTAAAATGTTCTATTTAAACTAATTTGTAAATAAGTACGTAAAGATTTGTCAAGTTGTTAGTTGATTTATTATTTAAATAATATGAATATAAATTGTGTACTCATATACATGTATATCAAATACAAATGATCAAAAGTATATCCATTAGGGAAGTTCCTGTTGATACGTGATATAGTTACCTATAGAAAAGTATGTAATCTTGTATTAATGAAGCAGATAAACAGTAATCGAAGATAGGATAAAAGAGTGAGAGACACAGAGAGAGAGAGAGAGTGAGAAAAAGAGAAACCAAGAAGAGAAAGAGAGCAAAGGAGACTGACTAGTGGGAATAGAGTGAAAGAAACAGCTGTCTCAGCAGGCAAATTGAAACTTCTCTCTCTCTCGTGAGAGCCCCACCTCATCACTTCAATATTCCTCATTGATGGCACTTATCTAACGGTGCCAGGCACACGCTGTGACTAACAGGGCGCACAGAGTTAACAGCAGCCTCCAGCCTCGACAACATTTCCATCCATATCAAGAATGCGCCGGCAACCGGCGAGGGCCGGCGCTAATTCATCAACAGTAAAGGCAATTTAGATACTCATCTAACCGGATATCGACAGGCAGCCAGGCTACCAGGCTACCAGGCAGACAGTCAGACAGAGCAGCCAGCCAGCAAGACAGACGAGGCAACGAAGAGAACAGACTGCGGAGGCATGGACTGGCAGGCGGCAGGCCACGGTTGCCGCGTGAGAAGATTGCGATACTGATGCGCCAGTGGCCGGCCGTAGTTTGCGGCGTAGTGGGGCAACGCATCACAGCGCGTCGCTTGGCGTCGCCTCGTGCTGCAGACAGAGTTTCATAAAATATTGATAGACGTGAAGTTGGCAGCGCATGTTCGCTTCCTGTTCGTGTCTGCCGCAGCCATAAATAATTTGCTGTAAATGCAATCGCGGGGTTACATGGGGCGTAACCGAGTAGGTGGGCAGGCACACAGACACACACACACAGACTCAGTGATAGACAGTGGCAAACAGCAGGATGCTAATGGCGAGAGGCGGCACGGTGCGAAAGTGTTTTATATGAATTATTCGCAGCGAGCCAATTTGGAGCCACGTTTACGAGCACAATTGAAACTCAACACGGCATCGAACGGCATCAGGCATTGGGAATACATGCATATATCCCTTGCTCTGTATGTGTGTGTGTGTGTGTGTGTATCTTCTCTGTTGCCTTTTAATAGCCATTCTGCTCGCTTGACTCGTCGACTGTTGCTGCTTATTGTTGCTGCCCGTTTGCCTTTATCGCCACGCCTGCCCCTGCCCCCGCCTTGGTGTCCTCCCTGCTGGCCTGGTAATGTGTATTTAATGACGCCATATCATGTACAAACCGAGGCATAATGCTCGCAGCAACTGGGCCTCGTCTGTGGTGGCCGCTGTCCTCAATGGCAGCCCAAAAAGGAGAAGCAACCATAGCCTAATGTCCAAGTGGGCTGGCCGCGCACTTGCTGCTGGTGCCAATAAAGCAGCCGACTGCGCCTCCTGTTGAACGTTTCAAATTTTTTAATATATTTTAAAGTGCTGCCATAAAACGCGGCTGTTACGCGGGTCGCCATTACCTCCCCCTTCCCTCTTCTCCTTGTTGGCCTTGCTTTCTCGATTTCATTCCCTTGCAACACTTGACGCAATGTGGGTACTCCACGGCCTAATGAAGCCAATAGAATTGAAGGCTTACAACTGCTCAACTGATTATTGAACATGAATTGTTGCATCTTATTGCAGACACTTCACTTGTAGCGGGTGCAATGGGGAATTGGATTGTAGATCTTGTTTGTTTAAAAGATAAACTATAGTAAATATTGGTATTAGTATATAAATAGTAAATAAAATAAATAGTAGGTATTTTTGCTATTACAACAAGTTATTTTCATTGTTTTCATGATTATTTTCTTCTCAGTTTGACCTTTACATTAATTAAAAATAAAAGAATTATAAACGTTAATGGTTGCAATTTTATTCAAATTTCCATGCTACGCCCTTTTTAATACTTGCATATTTTATATGTAAATCTAATTCTGAATTTTTTGATTGAAATCGATAAATGCCGTAAAAATCAATAAGAAAATCGATATCAAATTAGTTTCTTAGTCAAATTGTTGATGACAATAAAAATGTAGCATACTTTTGAGGACTTTTCACATCAACCAGTATAAATGGAAAATGGAATTCATTAGTTTATCTGCAATCATAACTATTGCTTCACCGGTCATATCCCACATCTTAAACAACTTCAACGTTGACCTCAACGAATACGGAGCATTGTAAAAAACTGATGACAGGATTAGCGTCTGTTGAACTGAGTGCAGCACTCAGTCGGGCAGCAACTTCCGCGCAATTATACAACATTTTTAGCACAACAATCATTTTCAATGGCCATCAACAGATATCCGCGAGGGGAGGGGAGGGGCAGGAAAAGGGACAAAGCTGCAGCACACAACATAGATGGTTGCACGCCTGATTGCCTCTGGGGCCAGGGCACATCTCAGCCCAGCTCCAGCTCCAGCTCCAGCTCCGTCATTGCTTGCGACTTTGCGTGGACGCTTAAGCAGATTGAAAACAATCTCCGGTGTGGGTAAAAGCTTCAGTCTCTGGCATAACAAAAGCCATGGCAAGAAGAGGGAAGGGGGCAATGCTTTTTGCCACCTCATTCCGCTAGCAACTGTCAGGCGGGTAATTTATAATGAAGAAGTTGCCTTATTGACAGTGGCAGGAGGAGGACGAGCTGAAGCCAGCTTCCACTTCCGGTGCATTGATTTCGGTTGTCATGCATGCAGCGCGACTGACAATTGGCATAAATTACGCGGTCAAATGGGAAGCAATAAATAGACCAACTGGAGAACTGCATGAATTGAAAATTACCTAGAAACGGGGGTATAGGGAAGGGGGGAAGGCCTTTTCCAATCGAGGCAAATAGCAATCAAAATCACTTTCGACCCCAAGACAATTTATACTCGTCGCAGTATCATTACAAAGACAGAGAACTGAGACTGAGCTATCAGCAATCAGAGAACTGCGGGAGAAATCACAACTACCATATGAGGCCTTAATCGCTGGGGCCAGTCGAGCCTGTCGGATCGTCAGTTGTTTTGATTTATTGCTATTTTATTTGCGCATATCCCTGTTCACCCCCCATGTGTGTGTGTGTGTGTGTGTGTGTCGACTTATTCCCGGTCAACTGTCAGCTCTGGCGAATGCCTAAGGCTATTTTATTGTTCGATAAGTTATCAGCGGTCGAGCAAACAAGCAACCCAAGGAGAGCAAACACTGCGGCCAAGAACCGCACTCGGACTTGGAGCTGTCTTGGGCTCTGGCGATATCATAATTTCACTCGACAAGCTGTGTTTATGTTTTGTCCTGGCCTGCGTGGCTGTCAGAGTGCCGTGCAGCGCATAAATCTAAATTAAATGCCTTTTTGAGCGGCAGCAGCAGCAGCAAAAGAAACCTTCAGCACGTTGTCACTTGAGAAGGAGCGAGAGGAAAAGGACTCGGCGTGTGGCCACTGTGCAAATAAATATTAATCATTGTGTAATAATTTTCTGCTGTCAGCTAAATTTAAGCAAAGTATTCATAATCCACAAGTGCAAAACCACTTTTGACAAATCGTTTCGTCCACGTTCCGCACCGGACAAAGTCAGAGACAGAGAGAGACTCGACCAAGCTCGAGGAGAGCTGCTTATTTATCGTGCGTTTGTTTGCGCCAACTTTTGCTTGGCCCAAACTCAAATACACACCTCCGCATCCTCCTCCTGCACCCTTGAGCAACTTGGCAACTCTGTTTGATTTCTTATTTCGCTTTTTGTTTTATTTACATATGGCTTATTCTGTTTTATTTGCATTTCATGCGATTTTTGTCGCTTTCTTTGGGATTTCCTTAAAGATTTCACATTGAATGCTTTCTATTTTGGTTTTCTCTATATTTTTATATATTTGAAATATTAATTTTTCTATTTTTAATATATGTTTATACTGCAGGTTTGTGCCTTTTACTATCCTATAAATCTGTCTGATCCTTTTTGCCATAATGAAAATGTAATAAGGCGCAATACCTTCACACTGTCTTCAACTTTTAACTCGTTTGGGTCAAAGGCAAACGAAAAGGAGAACGAAAACGAAAACGTTGTTTATGCAAGGCTGCTGTGCGGATGTGTGTGTGTGTGTGCCAAGGGCGAGCAGAAGGAGCCAAAAGACCCTTTCAGGGCTGTTGGCATTCGATGCACGTAACGCATTGTTTGAATTTCATGGCGACTTTATGAGTTTTGTAATCAGGTTTGTGAGCAAACACACTTCCACACACACTCCCTCACACACTCACACACACATGACTTGGTTAACCTGCACATTAATATTCCTGCTTGCAACTTGTATTCCCATGTGCGAGGGGCGTGGGAGGCGTGGCATATTGACAAGCGCGCTGCTTGTTAATGCTAATGAAGCCTTGTGGCCAATGAAATATTAACGCCTTCAACTTGGCCATTTGCTGGCCAGCAATTTGTGGCCACCAGCAGCCGCCCACAGTGCCCACGGTGCACCGTGGTGCTCACCTTGGCGACCTCGTCTCGCCCCATGCGCAGCTGCAAACACTTTATAGCATACTTTGAGGCGCAGACATTTTCGCTAGTCCCAAAATAGACGCAAGATTGTGATTTATTTCTGTGCAGCACTTAAAACTAGACACACACACACAATAGTTGCCACGCCCCCCATTCGGAACACCTGGTGGGCGAGTGTTGAGCTGTCTGGCCTTTGTTTTGCGGGCAGTTCCAGACGAGTTGGCAAACAAAGCGAACTCAGCTTGCTGCAGAAATTAACTAAGCAACAGTGTGGCCCCAAGGCAGCACAATGTGTATAGCCACACACACACACACATACACAACCACCACAAATATCCTGGTTGTCCTCTCAGACCCATGTCCAGTTTACTGTGGTGACTATCGAGCTGCCTGTTCAAAAAGCATTAAATAAATATTTGCTGTGCTCGGCAGGAATTTTTCAGCATAAAGCACAACACACACACAGACACACACACGTATATGTACACACGGCTACCCGGAAGAAATATTCTAAATATCATATCATCAGCATTTTTCGATAGAGTCGACAACGTCGCCACCTCATTTTGGGGGTTGACTTTGCTGGACACTTCCGCAGTGTTTACCATTTATTTTTGATTTGGGTATTTAAGGTGCGGATAGGCACTAATGTTGGCCAAGGCAGGGGGGAGGGCATGCGTGCGTAAACCACCCTCTGGGGAGGGACAGCAGGGGAATCGGTTTATTCACCAGAGTGTTGACAGCTTAAGTGGTATTTGGCAGCTCGAGCAGAACTAACTTCTCTATCTGCACGTGGTATCTGCTTGCCCCAATGTGGCAAGCAGGCAAATGAGCAAAAGGCAATAAGCTTAGTGCACAATGCCGGAAGAATGATACTAATTGATTGAGGTGAGAGCTATAGAATATATACTCGTACTAGAGACAGGAGTACGTATAGAATATACAGAGCATATACTGAAGACAAATGAATGTCTAAAATGTATCTAGCATATCTAAAGACAGGAGAATGTTTCTCTACATACGAATATAAAATATGTAGTAATATGTAGTACGTGTAGTTATAATTAGTATGTAAGACTCTGTGTAATTGTATGTATTGTTTAGTTTATCGATCATGGCTAAACGCCATCTATTGTAAGTATTGTAAGTTAAACAGTTGTAGTTCACTAAGCGCCCTCTAGCAAGAACAAGAGGAGTAGAGAGAGAAGCGACGCACTTCACTTTTCCATGAAACGCAGAATTGTACGGACGCGCATTGTGAAATAAATATAATCGAACGCCTAAAATAAAAAACTTGAATTGATATATAACTAAAAAGGCTATCCGACTACTCCATATACTAAATATACAAATATTAAAAGAGAATATATCATATGTACAGTATGTGCTATAGAGAATATATTGAATATAGGAGAAGTCATAGAATATATAGAGCATATAATGAAGATACAAGAGCGTTTCTATACACACGAGTATACGAATATAATGAGAATATACTGAATATATGTACAGCATGTGCTATAGAGAATATACAGCATACGTATATAAAAACCAGTAAGGAAAGCAACAGTCGCGCGACACGCGACAGTGGAATACCCTTCGACCTATGTTCCTATGTACATATGTACATATGTAGGCATATACTTACATATGCACATGCTTTGAAACTATTCCCGACAGATGGCGCTCGCGCATCGCGCTCGCCCTTGTTAGCTGACAGAAGCAGTTGGTTTTAAATTCTTACTTTTTTAAATAATTAAATAACTTTTGTGTTTGTTGTCCGATCGGATTGTAATTTTGAGAATACGTAGATATTTCATTTAGCTTTGTATATGTTTAAGTAAAAAAGTTGTATCTTTTATACAGCGCTTACAATTTGAGTTCAAAAATTAAATTATTGATTTACGGGGGCGGTGGGCGTGGCACCTAACATTTGAAATAAACTTGATCTGCTTATAGTACACAGGAGTCTTCCTGCCAAATTTGGTAACTCTAGCTTTTATAATAGCTGAGATCTGTGCGTTCACACAGACAGACGGACAGACAGACAGACAGACAGACATGGCTCAATCGACTCGGCTTGTGATCCTGAGCAAGAATATATATACTTTATGGGGTCTCCGACGCCTCCTTCTGCCTGTTACATACATTTGCACAAAGTTAGTATACCCTTTTTGACCATTTTCAATGGTCGAAGGGTATAAAAATCACAGGAGAATGTTTCTATGCATACGAATGTACAAAATATATAGAGAATATATAGACAATGCTAAAATGACTCAGTTCCTGGTATAAGCAGACGATAAAGGTGTGTTTTGGTTAATATTCTCAGTTTAAAATGCTTTCAACAACACCAAAAGTTCGGCATATATATATATATCGTTTATAGCACCCGCTAATCTGTCTGATTCATTGATACCGCGTTTAGCTCACCACGCTTTCAATAAACCCGTCTCCATATCGCATACGTGACTGCAAAGCCTTTTAATTTATGTGTAATTCAGTTATTTGCACAGCACATCTAATCAATACACAGGCACTATAATAAGCACACACTCACCCACACACACCCGCACATACACCCGCATTGGCATAACAAAATGTGCGGGGCGTGCTCAACGCAAATTCGAATTGGAAATAATTAACTCACATGCTAATTAGTTGTATTATCAATACAAAGCAGCTATTTATTGATACAAGTGGAGCAGGGGACTAGGAGAGGGGAGGGGTGGTGTTAGAGGATGGGTGAGGTATTGAAGAGGAAGCTGCCACATTGTTTATGCCCCACAGGGCATTCACAATGTGATTTAACGAGACGTGCGAGGTGGCTTTAAAAGCCAAACTAACTGTTTATGCACCAGCTAAGTACTCATGAGTATCAGTGTGAATGTAAGTGAGTGTGAGTGTGAATGTGAGTGTGAGTGTCCCCTACACAGTCATCAGGCATCAGGAAGTGCAATATCAGCAAGAGTGCGCGGCAAGTGTAATTTAAGACCCCGCACATAAATCATCTGCCAAGGCAGCGGCAAAAACACTTCAAGTGTCCGGAAGAGGTCGAAGAGGGGAAGAAGGGGGGTAGGGACTCTGTCGCCTCCTTGGCATGTGTTGAATAAATTTATTGTTGTGCATTATGTTTGCCTAGTGCTCGGTGCCCCAGCCCGGATATGCGTATATATGGTAAAAAATTTCCATTATGAATACAAAGCGCGCTCAGTGCAGTCGGCCCACCAGAGTTGCCACAGCTAAAGTCATCTAAATGCTAAATTGTCGCGACACGCAATCGCTCTGTAATTATGAATATTAATTGTGAGTGTGTCAGCCACGCCCACAATTGCCTGGCAGTTGTCAGCGTTTGTCGCATCGCAAACAAACGCAAAACTAATGGCGCAAAAACAGAGTTCATGAATAAATCACAGCAGATTAGGCCCGAAATTATGCGAAAAAGGATGCGAGAGCTATGAGGGAAATGTTTGGCAGATCCTAAGCAAATATGGGCACAAGCTGCTTCCCCTCTACGCCAGCCATAATAGACTCCAAGCGGAGTACATTCTAAAATAAACAGTTCAAATTCGCAAGCTGACAATAAGCTCGCATTTGCATAACTTGATATACGTCAGAATGTGGGAGAGGGGAAATCTAATGTATGGGAAACTGATTCATCTAAGAGAGTAGCACATCTTTAATTTCCTCAATATAATATATTAGCTATTTTCCTCTTTACTGCTGGGCTATCTGGCTATAAATATATGTTGTTCATAAACTTTAATATTAACTTTTATATTGACTTTATTATAAATTATATAGAGGTATCCATACATCCTTCTACATACAAATATATTTATATATTTAATCACATTTAATTTGTTTTATTTCATTCATTTCTTTCATTCTTTCTATGGATCTTTCCTTGCATCAATTTAATGCAAATTTAAGCTCAATTTCAATTCAAATAAACTTTTCAATTTTAGCACAGCATATCTTCAAGTCAAGCACCCATTCGTTTCCCCCTCCCTCTGCAGCACTCTCTTTTGGCTTTGTATTTCCCTCTTTTGAGCACTCTTTTTATCTCTCGCTCCCTCTATCTCTCTCTAATTATTTGCCATGCGTGTGTAACGAAACTTTGCCATTTTTGTGACAGAGAGCACTTGAAACTTGATGCATCAAGTGCCACATGTGGCGTATGCGTAATTTTTCATTCTCCCCACAAGCAGCGAGCAGCGCAGCTGAAGCCTTTAACTGTTCCGTTCATCTGTCATCGCCCGCTGTCATGTTTCACATGCTGTTTGTACAGTGTGTAGTGCTTCAAGTGCCTTCTCTACCTTCCTCTCTCTCCCGCTCTCTCTATCTTGCTCGTCCACTCGATCTTTACTTTTTTTAATACGCTCCGTTGGTGTTTAGTTTTAGACAAGTCTCCGATTAGATAGTCTACATGCATCTATGTAGAGTATATATTCGAAATTTATGCAAATTTTAATTGCTTTGCCATGGAAATTTATGGCCATTTGCCCAGACGGCGAGAGTCATGTGCATATAAATATTTTAGTGCTGCTAAAATAAATAATACTACACACACAAACACTCACACACACACATGTGGGTGTGTGCACATATGTTGCCCGGCAGCTGGTTAATTTTTAATGGCGATGGCATTTGTTAAAAATTTAAGTGCCCTTTTTAACTCAGCCAGGAAACTAAGACAACTAAGTCAACTGTGGGTCAGACACTGAGTTCGGGGCTTAATGTGCTGTGAGGGTATTGAAATATAATATATTCCAAAGCAAAGGGAATTGTTTGAGTAAGGTATAAATAAATTCTATTCAATTAAAATATAATTTTGTTTTATATTTTCTAGGTATATTTTAAATATTTGACTTGAAAAACAATAAGTGATCATACTTAATATTTCTGTTTACAATTGAAATTTCTATTAAATTTTCAGACAATTCTACAGTCTAGTCTACATATTATGATCTGCGTTGTACATAGGATATCTATTAGCCGACTACATTTGTTCTAAACAGTTCAACTTGATGTTTTCTCAGCTGTTCTGAGGGATAAAAAGATTTTCACCCAAACACTCACAGTAAGCTCACAGACACACACAAGTACTCACATATATAGAGCAAAACATACACATACAGCACACACACACTCACACATACACCACCACACACTGCCTTGCTGGGGTCACCAACAGCAACTCAGAAGTCATGAGCAAAGTTTCCGCATTAATTCAGCGAAATCACTCAAAAGGATTCCCCTTGTCTGAGCCTCATCACATGCGCGTCACATTGTCGAGCAACTTTGCAGGCTTCCCTCCTTTCTCTCTTCTACTAACTCCCTCTACACATTTTCCCTACCGCCCGTTGAACTCTTAAATTGTCAGACAATTGACTAGTGAGTCAGTCAATGGACCCACTCCCCCCACACTCACTCCAACTAGCACCACGACCATCTCCACTTCCAATTCGAGTTGCCCTCCCCACTTCCACTTCAACTAGCACCCCCCCACCACTTCCAATTCGAGTTGCCTGCCTGCCTAAACGTTTGTTAAATGTCCTTTTGTTTTACTGCCCTCTAATAAAGCCCTCCTAATGGTGGCCCATCAAAAACGCGTCATCAACTTTGGCATTTTGCTAATTTATGCGTCCAGGCAAGTGGCAAATCGCCCAAGGCAATTCAGTTTGCTTTCATTCGATTCAATTTATAAATTTTGCTACAATGAAATGCAGTCAGAACACACTGCTTCAAGGTCTTTGGAGGCATATAAAGCATATAAAGGCACATAAAAGAAATCATAAAATTATTGTTTTCGTGTGGGAAAATGATTTTTGAACAGGCTTTACTTTTATTGATTCTCGCTTCCCCCCCTCAACAATTTCGTGTGTTTTATCTGTTTGCAGGCGAGGGCAGATTCAAATCAGATGAAATGTGTTTTTATTATGTTCGGCACTGTTTACAGAACACCCCATAAAAGGAGAGTCGATAAAAATAATTTATTTATTTCGCATGTTTAAGAACTTCATTTAAAAAAATAAAAAGATGAAGAGATGAAAAATTCTCAGTTGAGTTTCAGACTTTTCTTTGCATTTCCGATCAACGCCAGAGAGGCGTGTCTGGCCACGCCCACATTCTATGCAATTCGTATATTTTATGTGCATCAATTTCTGCTTTATTGGCAAAAGCAGCAAAATGTTTTTTACATTTCTGGCCAAGGAAGTCATAAATAAGCCAGAAACTGACGCTGACTGGACAATCAAGCGGGGCGAGCTTCTTCTTCTCATTGTGCCACCCATAGTTGTTGTTGTTGTATCGCAGTTTTGCTGACTTGTATGCGGGGCATGCCCCTCCCCCTCTTCTTTTCTGCTGCATCTGCGGCAATTTCGCCCCATTTACCCTTGTTGCCCTCGAACAATTCACCCGCATTGTGAACAAATCAAGTTATTACGCCCAACACGATGTCCAGCTGCCGTGTGAGTGTGTGTGCCGTGTGTGTGTGTGTGCGGGTCACATATGGTGCGCATAAATAGTTTCAGCATTTTCTATATTTTCCATTGAGCTGCGTCGCGCCACCAGGCGGGGCAACAAAGTTTCTTTATGCGCTTTCCATGAACATTTCGTGGCAGGTTTATGTATTTAATGGACTTTCCACAACTTTGCTGCTTTCTTTTCTTTCTCTTTGTTGTAGTTGTTATTGTTGTTGTTGTTGTGCTGGCTTCATGTGCCAAGTTTGCGTTCTTCTTGTGCGACACAGCAACAACAGGCAGCAGCAGCAACATTGCTGATGACGACGTCGCATTGTGTCCATTGGCAAAGTTTTGTGACGCCAGCATTTATAACGGTTCCAGCGTCCATTTTGATTATTAGCAGGCCGCAGGGCAATTGGGTGGAGGGAAAGAGAGGGAGGGACACGCCCTCACATGCATTTGGGCAAACATTGACGCATTTTATTATTCAATTATGTTGGCAGACATCGACGAAGCTAACTCATTAAAAGGCATCGATGCTGGCGCCTGCCCCACACAGTTGCAACCAGTTGGGGCAGTCTGTACAGTATCCCATACAACTGCAGGTTTAGCTGAAGCTTTTCTCTCATTTGCCTTCAATCCCTCTTCAATCTCCCTTCAGTGTTCCTCTGCTTCCCTTCCCTTCTCCTTCTCTCTTGAACCCATTAATAGTTTCACATTTTACGCTGCCCTTTAGCAACGTTTTTTATCAGCTAAACCATCGCTTAATTTAAACATAACTACCCCTCTCTCCACCCATATTCACCTTCTCTCTCCTCCTCTCCTTCAGCTCACGCCGACCTTGACAGCCTTCGCATTTGAAAGCAGCACGAAAAAGTTCACGGCCAACAGTTTGTGAGGGCTTTGAAATTGCTGCTTTGAATGGCATTTCTAAAGACAGCCTAATGTCAAGGGTCAGCTGGTATAGAAAGCTAACAAAAAACAGCTTGAAGAAAGCCAAACTGCAGCATGTAGTAAAGAGAAAACCTGCTGCGATTGCAGCCTGCCAACGGGGCGTATTAGTTACGGCAATACGATGCGATGCAGGCATCAAAAATTAATAACCTAAGCCGAGACGAGAAAGAACTTTATGCAGACATTGGCAATTTCGTGCGAGACTGTTGGCAACTGGGCGTGGCAACGACATAAATCTCCAGCCAGAGCAAGAAGGAGGCAGCAGCAGGCGGAGCCCTGCATGAGTTGCAAGACTCGTATCAGGCTGCAGTGCCAGGCGGCAGCAGGCAGGTCTCTCCTGTCAGATACGCGTGCTTTGACTTTCCGCCCTTTGTCTGGCAGCCGTAATAAAGTGTTGTCATGCATTCCGTGCAAACAGTATCTCATATTTACTGCAACTACAACAACAACAACGAGAAGAGGAGAAGAACTGCAGCCGGCACCGACAACATCCTGGCCTGTCCTTCGGCTGGCTGCGCTGCTCAACTTGAAGCACCGAAATAATGTGATAAAAAGAAGTGCATAACTTCGTTTTAAGTTTAATACATAAATTCGACGGATATAGCAGGTGAGTTAATACTATCAGACTGCCTCAAAATAGTCTTGCAGTACCTTTTTTACGGCTTCAGAACTAATTTGCTCTTCAGTTGAAGTTTCTTTCCAAAAATGTTATGCATTTTATAAGATTAATCGAAATGGAAATTGAAGAAAAGAACTTTAAGATGAAGAGCGTATATATTCTAAAAAAAAGTAAAGCCAGGTAGAGAGAATGTACTAAAAATGTTTTAAGTTTTTTAAACAATTTATTTTACTATTTAAAATTGATGAACTAAAAATATTCATTATGCGTTAAACACTTAATGAAATAAATCATAATGCATTTACAATTTATGTCAATTTATGTTATGTTATCACAGTTAAAAATGTTCAAACGCACTTTAAAATATTTTACAGTATTAGCCACATGAACTTGAAAATGTATTAATACTATATACACATATAAGTTAAGTAGTCTGTTTATAACATTGCTCTGTTAACCAAACATATGTTTATAGGAAACATAAAAAAACATTTTATATTCAATTATGATAGTATCGTTCTTATTTCTAACCAGTTTTTCCTTTGCTATCTGAAATAGAGGGATATATAAATATAGTACTACTGAAAATTGTTTCTCCTCTAAATACCCCAGACATTTTTAATCGTTGCCAAGTTCGTAGACCATTTGCAGCTTCAATTGGCTGCAGTTCAAACATTTCGTTATGACTCAACATTTTTGTTGGTTTTTGAGCCAGCCACAACCGAAGTAGGCAGAGCTTTGCAGAAGGATATTAAGGTATTCAATGTTTGCCAGACACTCTAACACACAGACTCACAGTGACATTGCCATTAAATTTGTATGCTCAAACGCAGGCAAAGTAATTTCGGCTGTTGTTTTTGCTGCGGCGACTGTTGCTGTTGCTGCTGTTCTTGTTGTTGTTATTGTTGTTGCTGCTGTGGCTGCTGCTTGATATGCTGCACTTGCCTGCTTCACACTTAGCATCCGCCTCGGCTTTTCCTGCCTGTCGTCAATTTGATTTGTTATTGTTTACGAGCTGCATGAAAAGCGACGAGTCAAACAAAGCGACAGACAGTCAGACAGGCAGACAGACACTCTGTCGGACTGTCAGACTGCCTATCACTGTCTGTCCGCCTATCTATCGTGTCACTTGATAAACATTTCACTGCGCTTAATTGCTGCAATTGTCCACAGGAAAGTGGAAAGTGGAAACTCCGAGAGTGGAAAACACTTGGCAAGCTGAGTTTAGTAATGGCTATGCAAGCTTAGGAGGATGGAAAGTGATGAGGCACATAGAGAGTATCCCAATATGAAAAAGAAGGGGGGAGATTGACAGATGGAGAGAGGTAGATGTTCTACAGAAGTGAATTGAGAAGTAAAATATAAAAAAAGCCAGAGAAGAAAGAAGGGAAAATTAGAGAATTATTATAAAGTGAATATACGAAAATACAACAAATAAAACATGAATATAGAAGAGAGAGAGAAAGCATAAAAGCATTAAGAAAAGGGGCACATTATTTTGAATCAGTAACAGAAAATAAAACAGAAATAATGAGAATATGAAAGATAGTAACAAGAGAACAATACGAGGAATAAAAGAGATACCAGATAAAGAAAAACAGATAGCAAAGAAAAGTGTTACTTAAGCCATAAATTGAATATAAATTATTACAAATTAATGTAATTAATTAATTGATAATATATTACAGATTATTTAATAATTATTTTTATAATAAAATAATTATATCCTCGAATACAAAGACCCAACAACTGATTTCCTTCAGATTGTCTTTGCTGCTTAAACACTATTAAATAATAAGTTAATATGTAATTATTGGATAATGATAGATAAACCTACACACAGCATAATGTACATCCACGCGATTCGATTCTGATTGCAAACAAATCGATAGGAACCAGCAGACGAAACATCATCAGAGCTGTATCAGATACAATCACTAGTTTTCCCTTACTACACCTAAAAAACTACACCCGATTTGCCGTATACAATTTAATGCTGAAAAAAATAACTGTATCAACAGTTGACTACACCAGCGAGAGCGTCGTCCATTCAAATCGAATGCGAAATTGATGAGCTAGGCGAATGACAGTCAGTCAACTTCCCTGTTCGCCCTGCCACACGCCCACTGTCACAGAACGTGCCTTGGAACTCATCAACAGCAGCAGCAGCAGCAGCAGCACAATCATCACCATCATCATCATTATTATCAGCATCATCATCATCAGCCTGGTCCTGATCAGCATCTTTGCATAATGAACACGCGGCCAACTGTGTTCGATAAATTGTCGAAATTCGTTTTGACTAAAAGTCAATAAAAGTCCACTTAAGGCTTCATTGTTGCTGTCGCTGTGTCGCAACTGTCCATGTCGCAGTGCTAGGTAAGAGAGAGGGGGAGGGTGAGGGAGTGACAGACAGGGGTCTGGCTGGAGCCAAGTTGTCCGGCGGATGTTGTTGCTTGTGCATAAAAATTGTTTTTTAATGCGCGCACATCAATAGTCAAGCCAAATAGTCCGCGGCGAATTTAACTACAGACATTTTTTGTTGCTTTAAAAATAACAACAAGCAGCAGCAGAATAATAACAACAACAATAAGCGCAGGCGATAAGCAAAGCAAAGTCGCAAAGGGCAGCTAGCAAAAAGGTCAAAGTTGGAGGAGAGCTTCAGAAAGCAAAGCCAAGCGCTTTCTCTTATCTACCTCTCTCTCTGACTCTCAATCTCTTTCTCTCTCTTTCCCCCTCTCTTGGCTGTGCTGCTCTGGCTGCCCAGTTCTGTCTGCCCTTCACTACATTACCCCCTTTTCTATCCACCTTCTTTCTCCTTCTTCCCTCACTCAACTCTGGCATTTTTAAATAGTTTCCAATTATGCGCGCTGCTCCCTTTAAGCCTTTTTCGGCTGACAGCGTTGGCTTTTTTCTGGCTAACAATAAATTTCACTTGCTTCATGGCCAAGTGTGGCTCATTAGCCTGGCACGCGGCTACCTTAAACGGGCTAATGCGACTTTAACAAGAAGTTTTCGGCAACGCCAACTTTGCCTGCACAGGTGGAGCAGGGCAGGGGCTTCTGAGGGTGGTGAGGGGGGCTGTTGTGGGGAGGGGTATATGCTGGCATAAGAGCAGCCCGTGTGTGGCTAATTAGAACACATTTCTTCAATTTAACCTCGTCAAGCAGCGGGGGAAGGCAACAAAGGAGATGCTGGTGGAGGGAGAAGGGTGGAGAGAGAAGGGACCTGGGTTCAGTTCGATTTAATGAAACACATTACATCGCTTCAAGTTGAGCCTGCCATTTTGGGGGTTGTTTGAGGGATGCCGCCACACACAAGCACACACACACACCCGCCGCACACACACACACAGACATACCCACACACACCCGCACTTGCCCGTGCATTTTTGTTAAATCATTTCCAATGAAAACGCTTAAAACTTTTCGCATGAATGTTATTGTTGTTCACGTTGCTGCTGTTGTTGTTGCTTTTGTTGTTGTTGCTGCTCTTGTTCTCCCTGTTCTCTTTGCTGTTGTTGTTGCCCGCTGCTGGATTTAACAAATATTTATGCTAATAAAAGTGCCAACAGTTTGGCTTAGCCCGAGTCGAACTTTGTTGCCGCCAAACGTGTGTGGCGAAAACTTTACGCTTACGCTCAGCTGCAAGGGGTAACCCCGGAGAGGGGGATATGGGAGGAAGTAAAAGGGGGATGGGCTGTGGTTGCAACTGGCGGCAAAAGCTTAACGACCACTTAGAGCACCGCACAGCGTTGCGATGCGTTGGGTGATTATGCAATTTTAGTTTACTACGGAATGGGCGGAAGGTGTGACTGCATGTGTGTGTGTGTGGGTGTATGTGGGGATGGTTACTCACATATGTGTGTGTGTGTCCATGAGTGTGATTGCGTTGTGTGCACACTGCAACTGGCTGTTTGAAACGCCTTTTATAGTTTAATAAAAAAAGTTCGACTTAAGGTGTAGAAGGCGCTGTAAACCAAATCCCCATTAAGTTTGCTTCGAGAGTTCTTTAAACCGAATCACCAGTTGCACTTTAAGGATTAGTTTCTTAAGTTGGAAGGGAAGCATTTTATTGCTTAAAGAATGATTCGACATAAGAATGAAATACATAATACAAGTGATATATTTAGTGTGTAAAACCAAACAGAGAAAATTATATATAATATATGTTATATACATATATTCTTAATCACACATTTGATTTGTTCGAAACTCAGTAATTTTAAATATAATAAGCATGGGAAAATCGACGAAGACGAAGATTAGAGAACATCGCAGGCCTGTCTATCAAGAGCGATTATTCTTGGGAATAATTCTGGTTTATGGCTGCAGTGTAGAATACGATTGCAATTAACAACCATTAAAAATATTAAATTCCTTACTTCGGATTTACCGCTAATAAATTATAATTACTTTTTTATTTTTAATATTATTCATTGTCCATTTAATATTAAAGCAAGAAAGAAAGGCGACCTCTGACATGATGAAAGTTGTATACCCTTGCAGGTTCTTATATCCTCCGATTGTTCCAATACTAGCTATATATAATGGTGCAAAATTGAATGGTATTATTTATATTCAATATTATGTCTCATTTTGATTGGCACTAATAAGTAAAGTTCTTTCTAAAATCAGAACTAGACTTTACACAAAAGACCTTAATTTCAGCCGATTGTTCCTATGGCAGCTATATGTTATAATAGTCAGCTTTTGATTACATTTTATATGTACAATATTTTATTCATCCAGAAAAAGTCGGCTGTAATATAGTTGGTTGCAATATCTTCACAAATAACAAAAATCGGCCGATAGTTTGCTTGGCAGCTATACGATATATCGGTTTGATCCGGTTCGTTCTCACTTATTTATCGCGTGCAGAAATTGTAATTTATATACCAAGTTTCTTAAAGATAGCTTTAAAAATGAGAGACTAATTTGCGTTGCAACAGACAGACAGACGGACGGACATTTCAAGATCGAATTCCCTGATAATGCTGATTCAGAATCTATATACTTTATGGGGTCGGAGAGGTCTCCAAAGGTGCACTGCACACTCCTGACCAAAATTAATTACCCTCTGCAATTATATAAATATTGTATATGTATGTGCATTTTTGGGCATTTCCATGTTTCAAAATTTGTTTTCCTACAAATTCAAGGTCATTCATATTTAAAATGTTGTGCTTTATTCTAGAATATTCCCTAAGAACACGCGAGCATTCTTTCATCTTAAAAGTCATATTTGACGCGAACGTGATCAAACATTTAGTCGAATAGGTAACAGTTTTCCAAATGTAATTGTTTAGAAATATAAGAATATCATTAGGATATATTTTATTAGATATCCCTTATTTAAAAGTTCAAAAAATTTGAATCTTTGGTGAATAAATACGGTTGAAGAGTACTTAAAATTTGCACATACAAACACAAATATTCACGAAAACAATTTTTAGTTACAACAAACACAAAACAGATAACACGAGTTCTCGCTATATATACTGGCTTTAAAAATTCAAACGCAGTCTTCGTCTTCGTCTGTTCAAAAGCAGTTCATCGCAGCTCGTTGTGTTTAAACTTTGACAATGTGCCGGCTAGTTATACTCGTCCTTCTTCTTATTCAAGTGCTGTCAGCATTCGGTGGAAACTGTGTAAGGAATAAGGACTGTTGGACTGATACCTCACATAAAAGAAGGTTCTGCTGTCCACCGGGTGGCCACCAACTTCCCGTCACCCGATCCAGTCCAACGTCGAATAAATTCCTCTGTGGAGAAACTCCCAATTATCCGATGGAAAACATTGTCGGTGGTAAACCAATTCAACCAAATGAGTACAGTTGGGTTGCTAGCTTGGAGTATAATTATATGGAAAACTCAATTGGATTTTGTGCAGGATCGGTAATTAGCTCACTTTACGTGATCACTGCTGCCCACTGCATAGAAGGGGAGAATGCACGTCTATACGGATATGTGTAAGTTCTTAATATATAAATTATACAATATATTCTTAGCTTACTTATTGAAAGCATTTCATATACAAATACTATATAAACTGTATAAAAATTCATTCACAGAACTGCTGTGCGACTTGGAGATTTTAATTCTAAAAACTGGGAGAATTGTGATTATGGTGGTAACAATACCTGTTGTAAGTTTTTGCGCTTTGAAGTTATTGAGCGAATTGTGCATCCTGACTACAAGACAAAGGATAATGCTTTGATTGATGATATTGCGCTGCTTAAACTTAATACGGAAATTCAGTTTACTGAGAAACTGAGACCCGTTTGTCTACCTGCACTTTCGAATAATATAGACATGACAGATGAAACATTAATAGCTTGCGGATGGGGTTTAACTATGCTACAGGGTAATCCGACAGAAAAGCGCGCTGCTGCACTTACATTCAGGAGCATTGAGAATTGTGAGCACGCCATCCCAGAGAAACATATATGTGCAGGAGGTTATGGTAATAACACATGCAAGGGCGATTCTGGTGGCCCATTGATGCGTTATAATAAATGTTTGGACAAAAATATGACCATGATACTAGAGGCCATTACTTCCCAAGGTTTCTTCGACTGCAAGCAACTATCATCAATTTTTACGCCAGTCCGTCCCTACCTAGCCTGGATCAATGGACATTTAAATTAACCCCGCTATTCATATGATATTGATATTAAGAAGATGTTTGTGCTGGGTTCGTGTACAGTTCAATTGTGAAGTTGTTGTCCGCATGGTTAATGAACACTCTAAAAAAAAACGATTATTTTATTACCAATAAAAAAGCAACAAATAAAAATAAAAAAAACAAATGTTATGAATATACTCGCTACACACCTATCATAATCAGTTCTTAAACGTATTTTGCTTTATTTTAAAAGACCTTTATAAACCTTGCGTCATCAAAATTCCCCAATATGATGTATGTGATAAGGCAGAAAGATCACTGTGGCAGCTTAAAAAGAAATACAAATGTAGCTTAATTGTATTTGCAAATGAAGAGACAAGACGCGCTCTCATAACATCATTCGCTTTGCAAATTCCATCATTCTTTTTCTGAGAGACATTAGAAACAGTTTGTCACGTAAACATTGACAATGTGCGGAAGGGTGATACTCGTGTTTCTTCTATTACAAGTTAATACTTGTATATTCGGATATTTTTATTGTGTACCTAATCGTAAATTCCCCCAAATCCATGGATTCTGTGCAAAGCAAGAGAATTGTTTGACTGAAACAACATTTAAATGCGGCAGTACAGGGCTGTCCTGCTGTCCACCCATCGGCCAGTCGGCTGTCTACCCAAGGATGACAGATTTCAATTGTGGCGACAGTGCTATATATCACAAAAAACATCCAATAATGTACCATGAATACTACAGTTGGATTGTCAGTTTGGAGTATAATCACACGAGGGATTCACTCGGTGTTTGTGCAGGGTCCGTCATTAGTTCGCATTACGTGATTACTGCTGCACATTGTGTAGTTGGCGCCAAGGCTAGGCAATATGGGGAGGTGTAAGTTCTTTATAGATCAATGACACAGTTAATTCCAAGCATTTATATTATTTCATTTATATATTCTGCTTGTTTTTTCATTCACAGAACTGCTGTGCGACTGCCTGATTTTGTTTTGGATGAAAATGGACAACAATGCGATTTCGGTGGAACCATCTGTGAGTCTTATCAGCGCCTTGTAGTTGTAGAGAGAATTCCCCATCCAGACTACAGGGAAGAGAACACCGGAGTGCGCGTTAATGATATTGCGTTGCTTAAGCTTATTAGGGAAATTCAGTTCTCTGAGAAGCTTAGACCAATTTGTCTACCTTCACTTGCGGGACAGTGGAATGGAACATTAACAGCTATCGGATGGGGTAGCAGTCTCAAACCGAATCATACATTCGAAAAGCGCATTGCTGAACTAAATGTCTTGAATAATACGAAGTGTGTGTATTCCAACAAAGATGAACATATCTGTGCTGGAAGTGTAGGCAACAACAACACGTGTGAGAGCGATTCTGGTGCCCCATTGATGCGTTTCGAGGGGCAGATGGTACTCGAGGGCATCGTATCCCAAGGTAATCCCTTCTGCGATTCTTTACCAGTAATTGGTACCTCAGTCCGTAACTTTCTAGACTGGATAAAACAATATGTAGAACTAACTAACTAATGTAATACTGATAATAAACAGAATACCTTTTGAATTCAGTCTTAGGCTATAAGAGCTCAAGTAACTGTATAAGCATTGCATACCATTTCTATACCTTTGCAGAGGCCAAATTAATTTTGGCCAAAAATTCGGCAACGCATCTTAGAAGATATTTCCACCCGTAACGAATACATATTTTGAATCAGCATCACCAGGAAAGTCGACCTAAATATGTCTGTCTGTTTGTCCATCCGTCTGTCTGTTGAAACGCAAACTTGTCTCTGAGTTTTAGAGTTATCTTGATAAAACTTAGCACACATGCTTCTTATTGATGCACACTGTTAATAAGTCGGAACGAGTCGGATCAGACCGAAATATCGTATAGTTTCCATTCAAACTATTGGACCTATAAGGGGGTTCTTATCCCCTCCGATTGTTCCAATACTAGTTATAAATAATGTTGCAGATCTAAACAGTATTGTGTATATTCAGTTTTATGTCTCAGTTTGATTGGCACTGATAAGTTATTTTATTTCTTAAATCAGAACTAGGCTTCACACAAAAAACCTTAATTTCAGCCGATTATTCCTATGACAAAAATTTTCAATGGATAGTCGACTATAATTATACATTTTGTAGTAATATAGTACTTAAAATTAATGTTATCTTTAGGTTGTTAATCTCTTTTCGATTATCGATCGATTTTTCTTCGACGCATCACTGTATATCAAGAAACATTTTTATTTTCCAAATTGAAACATAAAAAAAAGTTTTCGCCAGCCCTAATTTGATATCCCCTTTTGGCTTGCATCCAAAAGTATGCTATGAAATTTTTGTATATACAATTAAACACATTCTTAAAATAGAGCCTTTCAAACTGTGGACAAAATAAAGAGCAAACAAAAATATAAACAAGTAATATATTAATTATAACATATATAATATTGATATGAGTATTTAGCTAACTCTAGGTCTATAATCCTCAAGTTTTACAAAAATACTCATGGTATGTATATAAATTAAATTAGTTCCCTTTGTCCTTATTTCTTGAATTGATAATTCAATTTATAATTATAATTTTATACTTTTTAACTTGATGCCAATTAACTCATTGATATATTTTTAAAAATATAAAGGATCAATTAAGGTGATTCTAAATGGGTGGGCAATCGTGAACTCCTTGAACAACTTTGTTCGCCAAATACCATTATTCCTAAAATGGTATTTCGCCCAGATCTGTCAAGCGATAGGTGTAACACTTATGTCTTATATTTATAGCAGCAGTGTCGAATTAAAGTTTTTAATTACCCACCATTAAATATTTAATGCCGGACTTACCAATGAAATACAATCTAATTATTTGTTTTGTTAAAGTTAATGAACCAATAATGATATTTATTGATCATTTATAGTACATATATTATTGAGAAAAATCAATAAGGGCATTTCCCAGTGCAAGAAGAGACAAGAAACGCTGTCTCTATATAAGATCGATTTCAAAATTCAATCTCATTCCACGTCTGAGAGTCATCTTAAACAGTTCCTCTCAGCTCGTCGTGTAAACTTTGACAATGTGTCAGCTAGTTATACACGTCCTTCTTCTTATACAAGTGCTGTCAGCATTTGCTACAAAATGTACAGTTGATATACGCCGTAAAGATTTTGGAGAATGTGTAGAGAAAGAGGCCTGTCCGACTGAAACCTTATTTCAATGTGGAAATGGATTATTCTGTTGTCAACCGACTGGAGAACAACCTATCGTCAATTACTTACATTGTGGAGAAACTCCCAATTACCCCAAGGTAACCATAGTCGGTGGTTATCAAATTAAACCAAATGAGTACAGTTGGGTTGCTAGCTTGGAGTATAATTATACAAGAAATTCGTTCGGATATTGTGCCGGATCGGTTATTAGCTCGCTTTACGTGATTACTGCTGCACACTGTATAGAGGGTGAAAAAGCCCGTCAATACGGAAAAGTGTAAGTTCTTCATATACCAATTATACAATACGATATATTCCTAACTTACTTATTTAAATCATTTCATATACAAATACTATACAGAACTGCTGTGCGACTCGGAGATTTTAATGCTACAAACTGGCAGGATTGTGATTATGGTGCTACCGCTTGTACGTGTTTGCACTTTGAAGTTATTGAACGAATTGTACATCCTGACTACAAGAAAGTTAATGCTGTGATTAATGATATTGGGCTGCTAAAACTGAATACTGAAATTCCGTTTACTAAGCAGCTAAGACCAATTTGTCTACCTGTGGATAATATAGACTTGATAAATGAAACATTAATAGCTTGCGGATGGGGTGCAACTATGCTACCGAATAATCCAATAGAAAAGCGCGCTGCTGCACTTATGGTCATGAGGAATGAGGAACATGAGCACTGTGGGCACACCACCCCAGGGAAACATATCTGTGCAGGAGGTAATGGTAATAACACATGCGATGGCGATTCTGGTGGTCCATTGATGCGTTCTTTTAAACAATTAAATGGAAGTTATAACATGATACTTGAGGGCATTACTTCTCAAGGTTTCCAAGACTGCAGAAGGCAATCATCAATTTTTACGCCAGTCCGTCCCTACCTAGCCTGGATCAATCAATATATACATTAACCCCGCTTTTCATACAATATCGATATTAAATAAATATTTGTGCTAAGTTCGTGTACAGTTCAATTGTGAAATTGTTGTCCGCATGGTTATTGAACACTTTAAAAAGTAAGCAATTATTGTGAACTGTTTTACAAATAAATGAGCAGCAAATAAAAATAAACAAGAAATGCTATGAATATACTCGCTACATACCTATCAGTTTTTAAACGTATTTTGTTTTGTTTTAAAAGACCTTTATAAACCTTGAGCGTCATCAAAATTCCCTATTTATGTGATAAGACAATACAAAGATCTCTAGGTCAGCTAGCTATTTTTAATTTACTAATAAAAATGAATAAAAATTTAGTTTAATTGTATTTGCAAATGAAGAGACAAGACGCGCTCTCATAACATCATTTGCTTTGCAAATTCAATCATTCTTTGCCTGAGAGACATTAGAAACAGTTCGTCACGTAAACATTGACAATGTGCGGAAGAGTGATACTCGTGTTTCTTCTTTTACAAGTTAATACTTGTATATTCGGATATATTTATTGTGTACCTAATCGTAAATTCCCCCAAATCTATGGAGTCTGTGCCAAGAAAGAGAATTGTTTGACTGAAAGAACATATTCATGCAGCAAAGGGCTGTCCTGCTGTCCACCCATCGGCCAGTCAGCTGTCTACCCAAGGATGACAGATTTCAATTGTGGCTACAGTGCTATATATCTCAAAAAACATCCAATAATGTACCATGAATACTACAGTTGGATTGTCAGTTTGGAGTATAATCACACGAGGGATTCACTCGGAGTTTGTGCAGGGTCCGTCATTAGTTCGCATTACGTGATTACTGCTGCACATTGTGTAGTTGGCGCCAAGGCTCAACAATACGGGGAGGTGTAAGTTCTTTATAGATCAATGACACAGATAATTCCAAGCATTTATATTATTTCATATATATATTCTGCTTGTTTTTTCATTCACAGAACTGCTGTGCGACTGCCTGATTTTGATTTGGATGAAAATGGACAACAATGCGATTTTGGTGGAACCATCTGTGAGTCTTATCAGCGCTTTGTAGTTGTAGAGAGAATTCCCCATCCAGACTACAGGGAAGAGAACACCGGAGTGCACGTTAATGATATTGCGTTGCTTAAGCTTATTAGGGAAATTCAGTTCTCTGAGAAGCTTAGACCAATTTGTCTACCTTCACTTGCGGGACAGTGGAATGGAACATTAACAGCTATCGGATGGGGTAGCAGTCTCAAACCAAATCATACATTCGAAAAGCGCATTGCTGAACTTAATGTCTTGAATAATACGAAGTGTGTGTATTCCAACAAAGATAAACATATCTGTGCTGGAAGTGTAGGCAACAACAACACGTGTGAGAGCGATTCTGGTGCCCCATTGATGCGTTTCGAGGGGCAGATGGTACTCGAGGGCATCGTATCTCAAGGTAATCCCTTCTGCGATTCTTTACCAGTAATTGGTACCTCAGTCTGTGACTTCCTAGACTGGATAAAACAATATGTACAACTAACTAACTTACTAATGCAATAATGATAATAAACAGAATACTTTTTGAATCCAATCTGAGGCTTTAAAAGCAGAAAGAACTGTATAAGCATGGCAAACCATTTCTATACCTTTGCAAAGGGTATATTATTTTTAACCAGGAAGTATACATATTCTGAATCAGCATCACAGTATAGATAGATATAGATATTGGTCTCTGTTTGTCCATCCGTCTGTCTGTTGAAATGCAAACTAGTCGCTCTGCCTTACTACCTAATTTACATGAAACTTAAAGAAATCTCTCCCGTCTTCAGTCTCCATTGTCAACCTACTTAAAGTCCGACTAGGCCTCCTCCCTCGCAGCAAAACAATAGTCGAGCCACATTTGAATACATCAAAGTCGGTGAGTGGCTTTTGCTCTTAACGTGGCTCAATTAGAAATGCCGCAGAGACACGCTCAGTAGCCGAGGGGAGGCAGCAGTAAGGGAGGGCAGGGCAAAGCCGCTGAACCACAGCGATGGCGCGGACCGAATTTGACTTTATTAAATTAACGTTTCATGTTCATTTAATGAACAAAGTAAAGATGAAAATAATGATGCAGTTAGTGAGAGCGAAAGAGGGGAGTGAAACACAAGAGCAAGAGGAAAGCACAACGACAAGGTGTGGAGGGGGGGCAAGGCGAAAGTAAACGTGTCGCTTACACGAAAACAAAAGACGTCAAAGCGAAAAATGCCGCAAGATGTTGCCGCATTTTGTTGCTGGCAACGCGACACGACGCGCCTCGCTGTGGCTTGCTTTTTGCGTAACAAGCCACTCTAATGACAATATTGGCACTTACAACAATAACAACAGCAGCCACAGTGCGAGCAACAACAACAACAACAACAACAATAATAATTTTTGTGGTTATTACCAAGATTACAACGGGAACAGCAAAGGCAACTTTCGCCCCGCCACGCCCAGGCCCAGCAAGGGAAACATGTCGCACACACACACAGCACAGTTAACACGCGTGTGTGTGTGTGTTGGGAAGGGAAGGGAAACATTTATAGTCTGCTTAGAATTGGTGACGCTTAGGCAGGGGCAGCTGGGGGGAAAGAGAGAGAGAGGAAGTGGAGAGAGAGAGGGAATAAGGAAGTCGAAGGCGGCGCAATGTTTTCATTTTTAATGAAAGCACGTAAAATGCGAAAAACTCTCGCACAGCCGGCGAAGGGATGAGCGGCAAAGAGAGAGAGAGAGGGGGATAGCTGTCTCCCTCTCCCCTTCATACATGTGTGTCTCGGCAGGCATTCATAGATTTGCTTTAATTATAATTCTAGACGCGTTTATCACATCAACAACAATACAAGCAACTCACAAGAAACACACACACACACACTGAGTCACACGCATACACTGACACACAGACAGACAGAAACACGCACACTCTGCATACGTGTATTTTGGCTGAAGTTCAACTGCGCACTTGTACTTGAAATATTACACGGCCACGCACACACACACCAGCCTATAAACACACACAGTTAGACACACACACACTGGCACACGCACACTCGCACATTGTCGCAGACAATGCGCCATTATGCCTGTGTAGCCACAAAATGCGTTTTTCATCAGCTAAGCCAAAAAAAGGAGGAAGCAAACGCACACTAACCCACACACAACAACAACACATTCACAATAAAATGCACACCCACACATACAACAACAACACACACACAACAATACTCACGCATGCAAACTAGCAAGCACACGTTAAGAAACAAAACAAAATTCTGCTGACATTTTTGAATATTCTGTAGCAAAAAAAGAGAAGAAACACGCAGAGCACAACTTCGAGTATACCCTATAAAATCACATCTAGCATAAAATTTTTAATTGTGGATTAATTTGTTGTCTGCTTTCATTTTGAATTGAATATAATTGGAAATCAGTTATATTTATTTGAAGATTATAATTATAAATCTTACATATACCTTATGAAATAAAAGTTAAATGTTTAGCAAACTTATTTCTTTATAGAGAATTACCCTCACAATTGTTTAACTATTCGAAATTAATGGCAATATATGAATGACGATTATTCAAGATAGATAAATTTCAAGATCTTACATTGGCCAGTACGGGATGTGCAACTCTACGTAGACACCTACTCGAAGTTAACAAGATACGGTCTATCAGTTTATCAAAGATGTTCCTTAAATCAAAAAGCTATTTAAAAATTGTTCTAACATTAACATATTTCGTATGCTTATTTTATAATAAAATCTCTCTTAATTTGATACGTTAATTTTCCTTTCCTTCCCCTCCAGGGTATCTGTGCACTCGAGCATGTTAAAGTTTATGCATTTAAACCGCATTATTCTTATTTATTTGTGCAGTTTTGTTGTCGTGCCTCCTGTTGCCATCACTCTCTCTCTCTCTCTATCTTCCTCTTTCTGTACTGCCTTTTCTCAGTCTCTGGATGCTTCTCAAGTTTTTCATGTTATGGCTTTACTTAGTCCTTTGTTCATTTCAAATATTTATGTTGTTCTTATTGTTGTTGTTGTTGCGAGTATGACAACAATTTTAGTCTGACTACCTTTTCTTTTTGCCCACTCACACATACATAAGCACTGTGAATTCTTTATGATGTAATTTCTCTGCACAATCAAAGACATTTCTCAGTGCTCAGGAACAACAACAACAGGAACAACATTAAGAATAAGAATAACAATTGCATGAATTGTAAAGTTTAAGTTTCCTCTCAAATTGCAATGAATAGTTGAGTTCACTCAGAGTTGACTCTGACTTGAGTCCTGGAATCTAATGCATAAATTGAAACTTCAAATGTTTCACAAATAAATCAGAAAACTGCAACAAGTTGAAATATTTAAAGTGGGGAAATTATTTTGATAAATTATTTGAAAATTTAAAGGTTCAAAATAATGTGCAAGCAATTTAATTGTGCTACATTTTGTTGTCGTTTAATTTCAATAAAGAATTTCATAATGATTTTTATCTCTAAATAAAATTATGAAAACATATTTTGTTTATTATTCCAAAAAAGCAGAATAAAACTAAAGAATTTTAATGATCATCATCAAAATATTATTCCCAAAACTAAGCAGCTTATTTTTGTTATTTTCTGGCATTAGGGTGTGCTTTATAGTATGTGTGTGTTTGTGGATAATACTAGTATGTGCTTTATGTGGCCATTTTTGTTGTAGTTGTTAGAGTTTTTGTGGCGAGCTTCTCTTTTAAATGCGGCATATGCAACATGGAAGCCTTAATCCTAATTAAGCTCACCATGCAGCTTATGCCAGCTGTGCTTTATACCCTTTCTCCCTTCTTCCCCCGTTTCCCTGCGTTGCCAACAGATTACAGACCCCAACTAGTTATTTGCATAGATTACGCAACAATGTAATAAATATTTATGCGAGCTATTCACAGCGAGTTAAGCTCTCGCCTGATAAGCACTTGACTTTCGATTGTGCAACAACACTCGAACACACACACATACAGAGAAACTGGCCAACACCTTTGTGTGCTGAAGCTAAGCCAAGGCAAATAGAAATATGCCAAATATGCTGCAGAAAGAAATATGTCAGCAGCAGCAGAAAATAATATTTATTTGATGTTTCCGTTATCAGCCACAACAACAACAACAACAAAGCTTGCTGGCAATGTTTGTGCAAGTCTCAAGTGGGGGGGGAGTTGAAAGGCCACTGAGCTGGGGGAGTGCAGTTTTCGAGGATATGCTTAGGCATGCAATAATCTAATGTGTAAATATGAACGGTAAGTGGAGGCATGCCACATGCTGCCTGCCTGGCCTGCCTGCCACCAACTAAATAAGTAAAGTGGCAGAGCCGGAGATGAAAAGATTCCGAAGTCAGCAAGCAGGCAAGTCGCCAACTACAGCCAGACAGGGGGGCGTGGTGTGTGGCACGTGCACTTGAGAATGGCGACAGCCACATGAGATGCCAAACGAGTCCCGCCCCGACGAAAAAAGTCAATAATAATATGTTGACGAAGGAGGGGACGGGGGGAACAGGAACAAATATACATGTATACAGGGGATATATATATATATACGATATATACAAACTACGCAGAAAAATTCGTTTGAAAAGGGTAAAGGAATGTAATAATGCTTAAAAAGTTGAAATTCGACTCTGTCCGGTGGGGTAAGGGGAGGAGAAGCAACAAGAGTACAATGCGTACCGCAGGCACAACTAGGCGTATGAGTTATATGCCAAGTTGAACGAGCCTTGCAGCCTCCACTGTCTGGCACGTCTCCGTCTGCCGACTGTCGACTACTTGACTTCTAAGTGGTATTTACCCATGCCACACTTCACTCCACTACACTCCCCTCCTCACCCCTTTGACTCACTCTCTTTCAGCGCATACGTATGCGAGAGCCGTATTGTATTGCAGTCTGCGAAGCCGCTTCGATTTGTCATTTTGCCTGCCTGGCGAGAGTCAACTTCAATTCTTCGCATACTTCTGCCTTGCGTGTTTGCCGAATTTCGAATTCAATTTCTGACACTGAAAGGTTTTTAATCTTGTTATCCCCACTGCTTAAGCCAACGCCCTCAGCTGCCCCTTCTCTTCTTCTTTACTGGTGTGTGCAACCCTCGTTATTTGGCGACCAGTTGATTAGCTTAAGCATCTTTGAAGGACCTCTCTACATACTGCTTTATATACCCTACTTTATACTACAGTTTATTCTACTATATGTATATACTACTGTTTACTCTACTATATACCCCACTGCATACCCCATTATATACCCCTTCTATTGATCAATAAATTATATATTGCTGGTCGCTTTAAAGTCGAATGAGCAATTAGAAGGCGAGCGAGCAAGTCGTGCGTTAAAAATGAATTTTGCAGCACGTGCTAAGCGGATTAAACTGCCCATTGGCCACATTGCAACATGCGGCAGTGTCAAGCGAGGGCAGTTTTTAGATTTTTAATTGATTTTTGAGCAACAGACGCAGGCAGAGGCACATATAGAGACAGATAGAGCTGCATGCAGTGCCATGTCAAACGTGTTTTTTTACGCAGAGACCACAAAAATCAAAATTCAAGTGGTATAGAAAAAATCCCAGAGGCAGAGAGAAAGAGAGAGAGAGAGAGAGAAGGAAGGGGTTGAAGTGGGCGGCAGCAGAGAGAAAGCGATACAGGATGATTTAGGAATTTGCGTGGAAATTCTCTTGGTAACGCTACAAAACGCTACAGCTGCGGCAAACCAACGTGTACCGTTAGTCTGTGCACGCATTTTGCAAATTTACCACAAAGCGGCGCGCAGCTCGAAAACGGACTAGGGATGCCACAACCATTGCCATCACCAGCTCCAGCTCCTGCTGCGGGTACAACTACGGCCTGGGTGTAGATTATAAAAGTGAACCTGCGGCCACGTAGCATCGGGATATAAAGCGTAAACTCACGCACACATTGCGAGCAATAATAAAAGAAAAACAGAAAACACACGCAGCGCAGCGACCACGTAACGCAGCGCACAGAAATCACACGACTTCCCCCTGACACTCCCGCCCCTTTTCATACACTCCCCCAACCACTTCTCAACAGAGCAAAACACATTAAAAATGGCAAACAAAATGGCAGACATATTTTTCTGAGCCCAAAAGGTGAATACAAATAAATGCTGCATACTTTTTGGCGCGACTGAGCCGCGCACTTCCTTGGTCTCTCTCTCTCTCTCCCGCTCTGTTTCCCACTCTCAATCTGCACATTTGTTTAGTGCTTAATGCGCTTTGCATGCCAAGCAGGTGCTACATAACTTATCAGATCCGTTTGTGCCCGCAAAAGCAGGCGAAATGAAACTGATTTATACACTGAAAGTAACATTGCGAAATGTTTAAGCCACTTGCGAGTGTCGCCAGTGCATGGTAGTGGGAGAAGGTGGCAGAGGGGGGCACCCAGTGCTGTGCCAACTCTGTCATGTCATGTGTAACGCATCAATCACGGCGAGTTTTTGTCGGAATAAATATGCCTAGGCAAGTCAGTTATGCAGAGCGGCAATTGATGATGTAACTGTGCACAGTAGGGGCATAAGTGGGAATACAGTTTATATTACTATTACTATATAACTATTTAATATAAAATATAGTACTATTCAATATTTAATTATATGAGTAATAGAGCTGCTTAAATTGTTAAAAGGTTTTTATTTATTCATGAAAATGTTTGTTTTGCCTAAGATATTGACAGCTCTTTAGATTATTTGCACCCAAAAATAGCACATTTATTATTGCTTTATATACTATATACTATATATATTTAATATAGTACAGGAAAATATAACAGATTGATTACTTATACCAATAAGTGCTGTGACTTTAGTCTTGTAAAAACCATTTACAAAAATATTAAGAATGATTGTTTCTATCTTTGTCTTTCTTTATCTTTTCGTATCTTATCACTTTATTTAAATTATGTTTATTATTACATACCAACATTGTGATTTTCAACTATTATTATCACTTGCACTCTCAATTCATATTTCCACTACAATTATTGTAAATTAATTTAATCGTCCTTGTTCTTTGTGCACATTGTTTGCTTTTTATACCCTTCGTTTCTCCCTCGTTTTATGTAACGAAATCAGACAGTGCGCATTGTTTGCACGCACAGCACAGACACCTGCTGTGTCCGTGTGCCCGTGTCTGTCCCCACTGTCCGACTGTCTGTCTGTCCCTCTGTCTGCCTGTCTGTCCAAACGAGCTGCAATTGCATTTGCCATCAATTTAATAAATAAGCCTCGCACTGGGCAAACAAAAAAGCAGACGCTGATGGCGCCGCAGTAATTTTGGTTTATAGTCGCGCAGACTCTGTTCTGCTCTGCTCTTTCGATCTGTTAATGCGCTGACTGTTGGTCGCCAGTGCAGTCGATATGGCCGTGCATCTCCCCCCTCTCCACACACCCCGTAGGGCAGAAATTACGCTCATAAATAAAAATCACTGAGGCTTGAATTTTGCATCGAGTCTCTTCGTTTGTTTTTCTTGCAACGAGGCGCGCGTGAAAATTGCCCGTGTATAAATAATGGAAGCCAATGGCCATGCCCAGTACGCCCACAAGCAGCTGATGATGCAGCTGCCACGCCCCTTACCCATCTCTTCCCTCCCACTTGAGCTGCATTACGGTATTTACAGTTGCAATTTGTTAAAGTGATTTACGGCAATTGCGGCGTCGCAACCCTTTTTATTGCCTCGCTGTTAACAGCCTCGCAAATCGGTCTGCCCGCCTCCCTCTCCCCCTCCTCCACCCCTTCCCCTAATAGTTTCAAATAAAAGTAATTCATTTACGTTATTTTCTTTATGATTTTCCTAATCCGCGTAGACAAAAGTTTTCCCAAGCAAATTTCACTAGATTAGAAACCGCATTTTGCCTCACATAAATCTCGCCAAAAACAGCCTTTTTGGCCGTGGCAAATTTATGGCTTAACTGTCGATTCGTTCAGGCTTATAACTCATGCTTTAATTGGCCAAAAGGCGCTGAGCGAGTCGCGACTGTCGATTTATTTATGGCATCTTAAATGTAAAATACTTTGGCAACGAATCAAGAACTTCCGACTATGCTCATATGAGGGCATGTGCCCCAACCTCCTCCCCACGCATGCAACGCCCACAAAAGTCGAAGGGAAACTTGGCAGCCATTTGGCTAATTATTGCAGCACAAAATGGTCTGCAAAGGCAGCCTAAAACCCCAAAACAATCGGCTTGACGCCTGCTGCCCTCGTCGGACAAGGAGAAAGAGAGAGGGAAGGAGAGTAAGTAGTGCAACAACAACTGTAGAATCTATACCAATTAGTCGACTTGTAAGGGCAGCAAAAAGGGCAACCCTCATCAGGGCTTAAACGTGGGAAATGTCTACAAAATGTTTCATAAGCCGCTTCAAACCGGTTACGACTTTGCCAGTTAGCTTTATTGGGCGTTACAAAACCCAGACTCAAATTGTCATTGAGCTGGGAAGCATAACCTGAAGTAAAGTGGAGGGGGAGGTGGAGTACAGTACACCCATTACTTGGACAATAATTCACTTTGTTTGTTAGGTGCAAAAAGAAGCAAAGCCCGAAAAGAAATGTGTGTCAAAAAGTTGAGCCAGAAAAGGTAAAAGAAAAAGGCTAAAACGAAGCTGATGGGTCAGTCGGGGATTTATGGCACAGACACATATGTAACATAGATATTCTACTCTTTTCATATGTTTTTATTATATTTAATATAATTAAATTTTAAAACTGAATCTGATGAAGGTTTTTGCTAAGAGAAGAGAGAAATTAAGTACAAATTTATTTCCATTTCTTTTACTAACATTCTGATACATGATACACGTTAAGCGATCACCATAATGTAATTCTATTATATGTATGGGTAATATTAAATTATTATATTATTAATATTCTATACAGAAGTTCCTAATAAAGTTTGCCTTTAAAAGTTTCTTAAGTTTCTCAAAATTACACATACATTTTTCAAACAATTCCAAATGAAGTTAGGATATATTGCTAAGCACATTGGTCCCTCCTAAATACAACATTAAGTCGAGCATTCGAAGAAGTTTTAATTAAGTCAAATCCACGCTTCATATGTACACATGTGTGTGTCTGTGTGAGTGTGGCGTATGTTTTTTTAAGTAGGTCGACAAGTTAACTCGGATTTGAGAAGCGGCAAAACACTTCAAAGATATCTTTGCTGTTTTTGCTTTGATTTCCCCAAAGCCAGGCAGAGGACAGTGAACTGTTTTTGTCAACTCAGAGAGAGAAAGAGAGAGAGGTGGAGAGTGAGAGGGAAGTGTAAGAGCGAGAGCAAGCGATACCCACTCACATATAATGCTCGCTGCTCTACAGACAAAGTCAGCAAACTTTTTCTGCCCAAGTGTTTTTCTTTCTTCTGTCTTTGCACCCAGCCCTGTTTTCTTAACACTCCACCCCTCTCTCCCCTTGCCCTGCCTTAGCCTGGTGTGCTGTGTTCATCACACGTCAAAGACGCTTTTTGTCTTTGCCCAAATCGGCTTCAATTTAAGCTCTGCCCTGACGCAGAGACAGAGAGCGGGAGGCAGCGTGTAAAAAGTTCCGTTGTATAAACATTGTGTGATTGTTAGAAAAACATGTGCCGCTGGCACACACACCACACACACCGAGGCACACCCACAATCACAGTCAAACACACACAAATGGAGACAAAGACAAACTCATCAAACTGCGCCATCATCTGCATATGCGATTGTCCTCTCGCTCTTTATGATGAAAAATCACATCGTTTTTTGCAGCACAATCTCGCTGAGTGGGCGACTGAGTGAGTGTGTGTGTACACGTGTGAGTGTGCCTGGGCATAAAGTTGCTTTTATAGTCCCCAGATTAGGTTAATCCTTTCGCTGTTTGCCATTGCTAACTGCCGCTCTTTGTTCTAATGATGGAAAATGCGCGTTAAGATCGTGTGAAAAGCCTGCGCTATAACTCTTTTCCGTCAGCTTTCTAATGAAAGCAGTAACAGTTTGCAAACACACACACGTGATGAGACATGCTTAGACATACTCAGACATGCTTGTGTACCTTATGAATAGAGAGGGAAACGAACTGGGCTCAGGATAATCGCGCTGCACGTCAACTTCAAATCCAGCGCGTCTTTTCAAGCAGCCCTCAGCCCCTTTCTCATCCCTCCCACCCTCCTTCGTCCCTATTCAGCATAATTTACGATGTATTAAGCGATTTTAAACATTAAGTTCTTTTTGTTGCCCTGCTGCTGCTGTAGTAGGTGTGGCAGCTAAGCACCAGGCCCGCCTCCCTCCAACTCCGTCTGCAGTTGACATGTGCGTCGAGGTTGATTAAATTAATGAAATAAATTATGAGCTGACGTAACCCGCCTGCCACTCCCTCCGCCCCCTACCCGTCTCGCTGCTTTTTAAATTGAGTGCGCGCCATCTTGAAATTAATAAAGTGCCTGCACGTTGTGGGCGTGGCAACAGGCAAGGCAGGGTAGGACAAGGAAGGCAGCCTGCCTTCTTTTTAATTTCATCACACACAAAAATCCACGTAGCAGCAGCTAAAGCTCTAAAGCCGACAACGATAAGCAGGTGACAGATGATGGGAGGATGAGGCTGATGTTGTCTCGGGCAACTGATGAGTTTGCAGCGGTAGCAACAGCAACAGCAACAACAACTTTATGAATACTGTAATATATGCACTTACTTAACCCCAAATCTGCACTTCATTACGCATACGCAGCGTAGGCAGCGACTGCAACAACAGACAGTGAAGACTCTGGTTGGAATGACAGACAGGCATGACGGCAGGCAGCTGACAGTTTGTGGATTCAGATAAGGTATAACTACGTTATCTTTGACCATGTGACTTGATAATGATTTTAAAATTGATTTCATACAATATGTGACTCGAATTTAGAGAAAAACTAAAGATTTAAATTTGAAAAAATTATTTACACTGATTTATTTTAAATAAAAACCAAAAATTAGTTCGCTTAAATTATATTTTTCGTTGTACGCCCTAAACATATTGTCATAAAATTGATTGTTACTATTAAAACATAAAGAGAACAAATCCAATGAAAATGCATATGATTTCTAAGGAAGTTGAGCTTGGCAAGGAAATAAGTTCAGTTGACCAGGATAGTTTCACTTCAATCTTAATTGTTATTACCTGAAAAACTATATTAAATACTTCAATTATCATACATATTGTTCATCATTACTTTTATGCAATCAAAGCCTGATCAACGCATAACAGAGTTTATTTCACTTTACAGCAGAGAAACCCCCAAAGCCGCCTTAAGATTGCCACTGAAAGAAGACACAGTCAAGAGGCAGTCGACTAAAAAATCGTTTGGGGCATCAAGCGAGAGAAGATTTTCGGCATTTTGGGGCACAACTTATGAGGTGCATGTGGCTTATTGCCTGCTCAAGTGAAACGAAACACTTCTCTGGCAGCAGCCTAGGGAATGCGACAAAACCACATACACACACACACATACAGCAAGGAGTGCACTCACATATAGGAATGTAATGCATTAGGGAGCTGGAGGTGGAGAATGAGTCTTGGGTCGTGTGGGTCATGCCCTGCAGTCAGCTTGGGTTCAACTGGTCGCAGTGCAATTTCAAAGCGAGGACAATGACGTCTCGCTGTGCTGCATGTGTTGCAGCAGCAACAACGACAACGTGCTGGAGCAAGGCAAGCATTTTCAACGTTGAGTTGTATTTTTGTGCCGGACCAGAAATGGATGAAATGCAATGCAACTGCTGCTGCTGCTGCTGCTCCAGTTGTAGCTGTAGCTGCAGCAATTGCAGCACAATAACAACAATGGATGTGGCATCAACAAAAGCCACCAAATTAGCAGAGACACACACACATGTACACACAGGGACACACGCACTCGCACACACAATGGCAATCGTAACAGGATGGGGCTATGCAATGGGCTCCTTGACAATGGCCGAGCACAAATTGCCAGGCAGGGCAACAAGCACATGCCAAGAGAGGGGCAGGAAGAGAGGGAGGGAACAGGAAGAGAGGCAGGAAAGAGGGAGTAGAGAGAGAGGAAGAGATAGGCTCAAAAGGAAAGAAAGAGAGGAGGCAGGCTTAAACAGGCAGAGGCAAAAAGAAATGTGAGGGAAAGAGGGAGAAAGATATATGAGGGAAAGAGGGAGGCAGATGTAAAAGAGAGAGGCAGAGAGAACGAGTGGTTACTGCCAGGTGCACCTTCAACTGCGGCACCACAGTCCTCCGACATGTGACTTTTGTTACTTGCCAGATAACTTTCCCTGAGCCAGATGCAGTTTCACATATCCCAATGCATTTCATAAGGTGATTCACCCAGCGCACACTCTCTCTCTCTCTTGCTCTCTCTCTATCTCTCTCTCTCTCTCTCCCTCTTCCTATGAATGAAAATTAGTGTGTTTCATTCATGGCATCCAGTACGTGTTCTGGGTTTTAGAAGTCTTCAGTTAACACTATATCCATCTCTCACTCCCCTTGCCACTTAAGCCTTGTGTAGAACTAACTGAGGAAACATACACCTCAATTTAGAAGTGGAAATTTGAGGTTAAGTCAGCTTTTGAGATATGGAATCTGTTTAGTTTGAACTGCGATTGAAATTTAATTGATAGAATGAAGACAGAAGTTGTTTCAATTGTTAAACTGTGAACTATAGTTAGAATTATACAACTGATAATAAATAACAACAGATACTAGGTGAAAAGTAACCTCCTTGACCGCCAAAATATAATTTTACTGCAAAAAATTTTATAGGGCCTTGTAGTCCGTACATATTTAGGAAAGCACGCCAAATTTCTTTGCGATACTGCCAGTAGTTTTTTTTTGACAGCTGATTTTCATTGACGTGTTTGGCATCATGTGCAGTATGGACAAAAACGATTTTTGTTTTCTCATAAAACATTATTTTTTGAGAGGCAAAACGGCGAGGGAAACGAAAGAAAATTTGGATAAATATTATGGGGCTAATGCTCCGTCAGACTACACCATCAAATATTGGTTTCAAGAGTTTCATGGTGGCCGCAACTCCACTAACGATCAAGGCCACATCGGCAGGTCCTCGGATGAGGTCACAGAGGAAAATACCGAAAAAATCCATGGGATGATGTTCGCAAACAGGAAAGTAAAATTTTGTGAGCTAGCAGATGTCACAAGGATCAATATTAAACTCACAAACCATATTTTGAACGGGATTTTTCACATGAAATATTTATCCTGCCGAAAGGTGCCGCGAAACTGGCTCCAGACCAAAAACACGAGAAACGAAACTTTGGCCAAAATAAATTATTTGGGCCTTTAATTACTTCCCTATCCCCCTTTTTCATACGATTTGGTTCCCTCAGATTACAATCTCTTCTCAAACCTTAAAAGATGGCTCATCAATAAAAAATTTAGCTCACGCGAGGAATTTTTCGAAATTATCGACACCGCGGAGGGGTATTTTACAGACCTTACGGAAAATAATTTTTCGGACGGGATCAAGAAGTTGGAAAATCGCTGGATTAAATGTATCGACCTAAAAAGGGGTTAAATTTAATAAAATAAAAAAACATTTAAAAAAAAATGTTTTTTTCATTCCCAAGGAGCTTACTTTCCACTCCACCTAGTATATTAGTTTATGTTGGACTATTGCCCTTTTTTGGGAAACTTTATCTAATCTGTATCAACTTTAAACGATTCTAAATATCTAGATTATTTACAAAGATTATATAGTATGAGTATTATAGAAAATGGAATGATCAGAATGGGCTGCGATGTTTAGTCGCCTGGGATACATTCAATATCTTTGGTTTTGTGAAGTTTTGAATGAATGAATGAAACTCTGCAGTGATTTGTCTTAAGAGAAACTTACCCGTAAACATGCATATTTAGAGCTCGTTTATTTTGGAATGTATTACAATATTTACTTATTTACTCCCGGAAACAGACTGATTATTTAACATCTAAACATTTGGAATATAAACTAGGGACAGTTAATATCTACACAGTTCACTGTGTGCTGACAGATTCCTACGAAACCAAACTAGTTTCAATAGATTCCCCTTCACTAATTCCAAACAGAATTCTCAAATCTATTCTTTAAAATTTCAGCTTTATTCAAATAAAAATCAGTTTGGTATATGTATAAATTATAAACTAGAAATCAGCGTCATCCTCGTCGTCATCGATGACAGCGAGACGACGTCGCTTTGCCGGCTCGGATGTTGCTGGCTTTTTGCGTGCCAGAAAGTTGATATCCTCATCGTCATCATCACCATCGCCATCATCATCATCATGATGATGGGAGCCCTTCTGCGGCCCTTCAACGTGTTGGGCATCTTGTTCATTGTCGCTGCGTGGGCGTTTGTTTGCCTTGGCAGGGGGCATGGCGCCAGTTGGAGCCGTTGGCGCAGCATCCTCCTCGTTGTCGCTATCCGAGTCAATTACATTAGCACGACGTGTGCGCGAGGACGCCAACGAGGACGACTTGATTGTGTTATTCGCATGCAATGTGGCATTCTCTTTGCCCGCCTCCTGCTCATCATCAACATCCTCCTGTTGCTGTTGCTCCTCCTCCTCTTCCTCCTCCTCCAGTTCTAGCAGTCTGGCGCGATAGTCCTCCGAGTTGAAGTTAAATGCATCATCCTCTTCCTCGTCCTGCTGCTTGTCCTTGTCCTCCTGTGCCGCTTCAGGCAGAACCATATCGTTCAATTTGATTTTAGTGGAGCGTTTAGCTTTCAATTGTTCAAATAAATCATCCGTGTTGGGTTTGACTGCTGCCTGCTCCTGCTCCTGCTCCGACTGCGACTGCTCCTCGCTGCTGGACACATCGGGCTTTCTTTTTTTGCGTGCCAATTTGCGCGCTATTTCATTCACTTGCTCCTCATCCGACGACGAGTCCTTTTGTTGCTGCTTACGCTGTCGCTTTCCCTTGCCCTTCTCCCTCTCCTTTTCTGTCTCTTTCTTCTTCTTCTTGTCCTTGTCCTTGTCTTTGCCCTTTCCCTTGTCCTTGGCCTTTGTCAGCGGCGCACGCTGTTCCGCCTCATCGTCGCTCTTGCTGTACATGAGACTGTCCAGCTTGCGTTGCTGCTCGGCTGTTATATTGCCATTCGCGGCCTGCCTACGCTGCCTGCTGTGCTTGTCCAGATAGTCCTCCTCCTCCTCCTCATCAGAGTTTTGTGCTGCCTGCTCTTCCTCTTCGGAGTTCTCCTCCTCTGGCTCGCTTTCATCCTGTTGCACCTCTTCGCCGGCCAGAATTTTGGCCCGCAGCTGTAGGTCGGCCGCATTCAGATAGATTGGTATACGCCAATAGCTCTCCATGCCCACAATGGGCGGCTGCATGCCCAGCGCCAGCAGCAGCTTCTGAAAATCCTGCTGCTCCATGGCATCTTTTTGCACCTCGAGCAGCGGCAACAGCGGCACCCCGTCATCATCCTCGCCCGCCTCCTCGCTATCCTCGCTGGCATCCTGGAGACTCTCCTTCAGCCATTCAATGGCCTCCTGCAGCGCCTCACTTGCGCTCACCTGGGCAATCAGAGCACGCACTGTGCCCACATCCAGCGGAGTGCGCACACGACGAGGCTTGGGCTTGGCTTTGGTTTTGCCTTTGGCTACAGCTGGCTTTGGTTGCCTAGCAAATCTCGGCTCCCCGTCTCCCTCCTCCAACTCAAACTCCAACTGCTGCTCGTCCTGCTCCTGTGCTGACTTGTGTTTGCCTTTGCTCGGCTTTTTGGCTGGCAAAATCTCCGATTTGTCCGCTATCAGATGCAGCTGCAACATGCGCTTGATGATCTGCTGCTTGTTGCGACGCTCCTCGAACTCGGCCACAATGCGAGCCAGGCAATCTGGCCAACAGGGAATGGGAATGATAGTAAATAAAGGTAACTGGGTGCGGGGCTACACCTACCTGGCTCCATGCGATGCTGATCGTACAGACTGGTCAGCTGCTCATCCTCCTCGGGTGGCCAGAGATTCTTGCCACCCAGCGCCGCTTTCGTCGAACGTTTTGTGGGCGCCTTAAAGAGCAGCCCCATCTCCTTAAGTTTCTTCAGCAGTCCACGTCGATTGCGCGTCTTGTCCACCAAATTTTCCAGTATCCAATCAATCACATCTGAAAGAGCACGCACAATTCAGTTCCAGCTCAGTCAACTCCCCTCCCCTTCAATTTAGCTTCAATTGGATTTTAATTTTAGTCTGTAGTTACCCTTATCTGTCTCCGGATTCCGTTGATTCTCCTCGAACAGGAAGCGCAGCTCGGTCTCCTGTTCCTCGCTCCAGGTGCCTTTGGTGCCGCTGCAAGACAATAGAAATGGACACCAGTGAGTCGAAGGAGGGGCAGAGGAAGGCAGACAGAGAGCGACATCATTTATCAAGCAGGCGGCAAGTCGCAGACAGCCAAGCGGCTCAGTCAATCATGTGCCCATTGTGCTGATGGCCCTTTAACCCCAAACTGAGAGGGAGAGAGATGGCAGTCTCGCTGTCTCTCTCTCTGCTGCTGCCTGGTGTCGCTTTCCATACTACTTACGTCTCGTAGGCATCACAATAGCCCGTCTCCAGCTCGTTTGCCTCCCGGATGCCCTTGTAGAATAATAACTCTGCATAGATTTTTGGATTAGTCGGCGCCACTTCGACAAATTTGCGCACCACAAAGATGGCCAGACGACGCAGCTCCTCCTGATGGGCGTCACGTTCCACGCTCAGAACTTGTTGAAAGATGCGAAACAGCTTGGCCTGACATGGAAAGAGAAGACAGAGAGGAGGGGGTTGGGTTGGGTTGAGCAAATGCCACTTCATATATTCATATTCAAATGAAAAGTGCCGACAAAGACACAGCTAGCCACAAGTCGAGTGGTTCGGGGACACCCTGTGGCCTGCCCTGTCTGCCCGCCTGCGGTTCGACCAGGCTGTGCTCCTGCCCCTGCTCCCGCTGCTGCTGCTGGCACTGCTGTTGCTGTCGCTGCTGCTGCCAAAGCAAGATATCATTTGCAGTCGGCAAAACTTTATAAATGCTCGTCTCGCATCTCTACCAGCCTCACAGCAGCAGACAGCTGTCGCACAGTGGAGCAAGTCATATTAAGTAAGCTACACAAAATGAAAACTAATTCACAATTTTATGGATTATAATTATTACTAATAGTGGCGTATAAAAATAAAATAAAATTAGTACAATATTTCAATAAGACAGTTTCATTTTCAATTAATTATGAATTTAATTAATTATAAATAACTAATTATGAATTTATTTATATGGTATATGTAAAATATATAACTATTTTAATCCCAATTCTATTCGAAATAAATCATATTTCAATATGAGTTAAAATAAAATTCTATCTTTCATGCAGTTTTTCAACCTGCTTGCCCCACTGTGCGGGGGCCTGTGTATCGTTGTCCTTGCTGCTGGCTGTGTCGTACGTATTTGGAATTTAATTTATCCTATGATTGCGCAGACCCATTAGTGGTTTTGACTTTGCATATGATGCTACTTTTGTTTTGCTTGGGGTGACTAAACCACTTCAACCCCCCCCCCACTCCTCCCCCAACTGATACACTCACTATGTTTGTCTGTCTCTCTCTCTCTCTCTCGCTCTGCCTCTCTATTTGCATCTTTTGATGGGCGCTGGACAGACACTGAGCTGGCTTACATGAAGCTGTCTAGCAGCCTGGCTATCTATCAGTTTTCTCTCCTTCCCCGTCTTCTTCTTTCCCTTTCTCTGCCTCTTTGTCTGTCCCTATCTCAGTGCCTCGTCGGTCTGCCTGTCTGGTTAGCAGATACTTTGGACTCTACTCATATGTCTGGCCACGCTTGGCTTTGCTCCGCCATTTTTCGTTCATTTCTTCTTTATTTTATTTTATTTCATTTTCTCTTTCGTTTTTCGTTCTTTTTTCTGGTTCGCCAATCAGAATTGTGTCTAACAAATTCTGGCTAAAGTTACTAAATGTTGGCAGCAGCATCAGCATCAGCAGCCGCAGCCTGCGCTGAATGTGATTTATGAACTCGGCTCCAAGAAAAGTTTAATTGCCCGCCGTGAAAAGCAGCAGCGACGTCAACGCACACAAAGGCGACGCATAATGCGAAAAGTGAAAGCAGTGCTAAGGAGGCTGAACAATTGATACTCTATAAACCAAGTTGGGAATGTCAGAAAGAAATATTTATTATAATATGAAATGTTTTAAAAATAGAATTGCGAGCGATCTATATAAAACTGTATGAGAGAACTACATAGATTATTGCGAAAGAGAGATGAAATATCATTAGAGAAACAAAGAAAAAATCATTTCTTTCTTGAGACATTTCATTTAATTTTGAAATAAAGGAAACTAAAAGAAAGAAATTGATAATGGCAAATGTGATGATTTTTATGAATTTTAATTAAAATGAAATAACATTTTTGGATAAAGACCTTTCCACTTTGGACTCTACTCATATCTTTATTAAAAATACTGTAACAAATTAATCAAGACGTTCTATTGTTGCCAATCAATTATTTCTTGAGCCTAAACCCTAAATCTATAAAGGCACTATGCATCTCTTAATTGCAATACGATATATATAGCTTAGAAATATTCCCATTTCTAGAGTTTATCTGTTAAATATCAGAATACCCACTAATTATCCTCCTTTGGCACAACTTAAGCAGGCAAATGAACTGCTCTACCCTACACTGTAACTCAGCATGAGCAGCAGACATATTTGAATGTGAGAATCCCAGTCAGTTTCCCCCGTCTCCCTGCAGCAGTTAAAAAGTAAAACCCGAGCAACTCTACGGCTCAAGGCAGCGCGTAAAAGGCTTAAAAAGTTCAAATTCCAGCTGACAGCAGAAGGACTAAAAATGGGACAAACAACTGAAGGCAGCATGAGTGGAAAGAGGAAGCGGGGAGCTGCTACAAAAGAGCGCTCAACTCGTTGAAAAAATATAAAGAACGCGTAGTAAATATCGTTTGTGGTTGCGACACACACAAAGAAAGAATGAGAGAAAAAAATAGAATGAAAAATAAAAAAGGTTCGCTTAATTTGTACAAATTACCATAAAAATGAAACCAGTAGAAAATGCAGAACACAGAATGAGCAAAGGCAAATAGGGAAGGGAAAGGGAAGGGGGGAAGAGTAGGGAAGAGGCAGCTAAGCCGCAGTGTACTTTATGCATTTGACTTTGATTTATGTGCGCGAGCAGAGGTTCTGGCAAAACAGAATTAAAAACAGCAGGCGAACAGACGAGCGGGCAGACAGAGGGGAAGGACGGACGGACGGACAGTGGCTGTCGCATTAAGAGGTTACGCCACGCCCACACCCACTCACCTGGTAGAGCATGCCGGGGCAGGAGCAGCCGTAGGCAATGCGATGCAGGATGGTAACAGCCGCTTTTAGCGCCTGGCTGGGTATCTGTGTCCAGTCCGTTAGCACCAATGTGCAGGCGCGCACAATTTTCGGATGTAGCAATCTGTGAGGAAGAGAGGGGGAGAGAGGGAGATTTAAGCAACTTCAATGAAATTATGCAAAATTTAATTCGAATTATGATTTAAGCAAAGTTTTGCGCAAACATTGCCACAAACAGGCAGCACAATTAGAATAAACCCCGATGCCATTTAATTGTTGTTCTTCTTGTTGCGGACCATTTAAGCACGCCACGCCCCCCAGGCTTAACCACCACTCGAACATCCTTCCACTCAGCACATCTGTGCTGTGCGCCGAAGTTCGCGACCATAAAACTTTTGGCACAAGTAATTTCTGACGCTAATCCTTAATTAGTAGCCAAGTACTGCGTCCTTCGTCGTCCTCTCCTGCCTTTCAATTAAAATTACAATTAGAATTACAATTACAATTTTCAACACGACCGCCAAAACCGAAATGCCAATAGAACTTTTTCAGCTCCCCCCCCACCCGTCCCTGCCCTAAGACCCTCGACTGGCATCAACAATAACAGCAATAAAATTGTGGCCAAAATAACGAACAAACTTCAGTTGGAAATGGCCTCAAGCTCAGCGTGTGCGCGGGTTTGGGTTCAGGTTTCAGTTTTCAGGTTCAGTGTCAGTTTCAGGTCCAGTTCTAATTTACCTGCGAGCAAAATCGTCGAATTTGAACGTTTTCTCTGTCAGTCCATTATCTGTTAAGGGTGAGAGAAGGAAAGAGAGAACAGGCAAATGCCATTAGTTGACAAACATTTGGCAATCTTTTGCCTTTTTTGCGGCTGGAACTCAACACTTGCCTTGTTCCTCCTCGAACTCCTCGTTTGTCATATCGTCAGCCTGATCCTCATCTTCCTCTGCTTCGTCTGCTTCGGGCTCGACTGCAAGAAAGGGCACAAACAAAATTGAATCAATTAATTTGCGAGTTCATAAAGCTTTGATTTGGGTACGAACTCATAAAGGTCATCTATATTAAGTTGTCTAATTTTAAAGCAAGGTGACTAGGAATAATTAAAATTATTTATATTTTAGATATACTTCTATTTCTATTTTGCTCTTGTCACTTAATTAGTGCTGTCAAGTCTGCCATTTTCCGTCAAATCTAGTTTTAGACTTGCGAAGAATAAATTTAAATTTTGCGCTTAAAAGCATGCTATACATTTTGTTTTAATCAAGTGCAGGAAACTCTTGGTTTCTGCATTAAAATAAAGCGCTAAAAAGCAGACTACACTTTTTTACACAAGCAATCAACATTAAGCTTTTGTTTATTTATGTAAATACTTTAATTCTGCGCCATATTAAACTTATAATTACGTAATTTAATTAAATATATCTAAAAAAAACATGATTTAATTTAAAAAGCTTTAAAATAAAATTTAAACTTGCCTCTAAGTCAATTTGGAACTTAATTGAGACCGTTTAAAAAAAGTGAATCATCATTGAGTGCAGAGTCGTTGTGCCCACAACTGAATTTGTTTGGGGACAGCAGACAAGCGCTGGGCAAATGGCCATTAACAATAATTACGACTGCAGCAATGCACAGACAAGTGCACTTCACAACACGACATGGTGTGTGTGTGTGCGTGTGTGTCTGTACACGCACACACACACACCAAGTCAAGTGCGCCCTTTAGTGACGGAGCGGAAGAGGAAGCGGAGTCAGGCAGGTCATGCGAGGCAGGTAAGCAACTGCAAAGGGAACCTAACATGGCAACAATGCGCAATACAAGTCGCACTGCCAAAGGATACACTGCAAAAAGACATGCCAAAAGGATATGCTTTGGCTCCAAAAATGCCAGTCGAGTCCAAAGAGAGCAACAGCAACAACAACAAAAAATGGCCACCGTGCGAGTTACAACTTCATTATGCAGCTGCAACTTGCAACAGGGCGAGGCTTGCATCAGCAGCAGCGTGTGTCGCTTTATTAACATCTTTAGAGTGTAAGGCAAAGAGAGGGGAGCAAGCAAGGGGGCTAACTCACTTTGTTAGCAAGCCTGCACTGTGGAAATAATGGAACTGCAACAACTAAGAAAGTAGAGAAGTTGAGCCAGTTGAGGTGAATGATAATAGAAGAGAAAAATATATAAATTGATAATAGTGACTAAAATACTAGTTAAATATACTTTACAATTGTTTTATACATATATAAAATTACACTTCTTTTCGATTTCTGCCCACTGTGCACTGTGCACTGGGCTCCATCATTAAAATACAATTTTCTGTGTCAGGTTCAAGCTGCAGCCCTGAAAGCGAACGGTGACAACGAACATGAGTAGACAGAAGCGCTGCTGCTGTTGCTGCTGGGACTGAAAAGAGGGTAGAGGGTCCTGCGTGCAATTGCAGGACTAGAGCATGTTTCTGCATGTCCTTTTTGGGGGTCTGGCATAGCATACACAAGGCAGCAACTAAGGAGGCTGGCAGGCAGCAGGCAACAACACGGCCATTAAACATGAACCTCGTTACGGCTTCAATGCTGTTGTTTAGCTTTTGTATGCGCCCTGCACTTGCCGGCCACACTTAATGACTTTTGTGCACACACACACGCACTGCCTGTACCTGGCCTGACCTTGTCCATGTGCTCTCGCTCTCTTGTATGCTGTGGCAAACGTGCTCCTTGTTGAATTTGTGGTCTGCAGCAGACAGCAACAGCAACAGCAAACTCGCCCGCATCGCAGCCAAAGCAGGCGACGCGTCGGTTATAACTATTTTTCGGCAGCAATTAATTTGAAGTTTAACACGCAGCAATAGCACAGACAGGAGACATGCGAGAGGAGAGCTAGGAGAGAGAGGGAGGTTGAGACAGACAGACAGAGAACAGACGGAAGACACAAGCAGCAGACACATTATTACATAATGCGAGCAGGACAAAGTCAACACGAGCTTGCCTTGCAGTTTTACTTCAGTTCAAGTAAATGGATAGGGGAATGGGAAGAGGGTAGAGGAGAGAGGGGACAGACAGAGTATCAAGCTACAGGCGCAAACTAACTGTCAGTGTTGTCTGCATTTGTTGCACACTTGACGCAATTGAATGACAATAGAAATGAATTCAATTCAGTCACACTTAGTTACACAGCTGAAGTTAATGGTTTATATAGTTATAACATAAAATGAATCAGTGAGAAATATTCATAATTACTCATAATCATTCACAAAACAAGAATAGCCAAGCGATTCTCCTCTAAAAACCTCATCAAGTTCATTGGAAAACCCCCAAACTGAACTCAACTTCACATCGACTGCTACCCAAAGCTCTCGCAGCTTAAGCAACTGTGGTCCATGGACAATAATCCTGCTGGCACCACATGCGTACGCAGCACAGCAGCGCAGAGCAGTAAACAGTTTCAAGGACTCGCAAACGCAAACAGGTGATGACAACGACAGACGCCATAAACAAAATAATAACAAAGCGAAAGGCAGCAAAACAACAACTCAAAGAGCAACAAACTAACAGAGAGAGAGCCAACGAGAGAGAGATTACAAGAGAGAGTGGCCAAGAGAGCGGCAACTGCAGCGCAGGCGCTGGCAACATTTTCGAAGTTCGAAATTCGATATGAATGTCGCCTTAAAAAGCATGTCCTGGCCGCATGCTGAGTTCAGTTCAGTGCTGAATTCAACAAGGCAAAGGACACGCGCTGCCTCAAAAACTGTTAAACATTTTAAGCGAGACGAACACTCAAGTGATCCCCGTGCCAAGTCGTGTGTGTGAGTGCGTGCGTGTGTATGAGTACGCGTGTGTGCGTGCGTCTAAGGCGCAACCAATTAGACAGCCTCAAGGCAATTAAAAGGACAATTTCTGGCTTCAAGTGTAAATGAAAATACAGCTTCCTATGAGCAGTTGTTGTTGTGCATGTTCTTGTTGATGTTGCTGTTAGTGTGTTGTTGTTGTTACTGTGCTGCTGCTACCGTTGCTGACTCCTCCGGCTTTGCGTGTCGAGGCAACGTCAAAGTTTCCCGACAGACAGCAAGGCGTCAATGCCTGCCAGCTAACTTGCTGTGACTTTTGTTGTTATTGTCGCCCCCTCCAACTATTCCTCTACTTACTCACACACACACACACATACAGCGCAGGCTGTCAGGCTGAGCTGGCGCTATTTTCGTTTAGTCATTCATATTTATGTAGCATACTTTTGCGCGCTGCTAGTTTTTTATATCTCTTCCCTCACTTATTTTTAGTTGGCTCATTTCCTTTTGCTCTGCTCTCAACCTGCTCATTTCCGTCGCACGTCAGTCGAGCACATCAACACATACACACACACACACACAGACACACACACACCTCGAGCAGCTTCAACTTCAACTTGCATTTAATTTCAGTGAATTTAAAGCACAAAAACACAAACGAAAACGTGCAAAGCCAAGCGAAAACAAAACAAACCAAAGCAAAACAAAAGCGAAGAAGTACGAAAAACGTAAAGAAAAACACGAACAAAACGTGAAGCGCAAAGCGAAATTTAAACGTCTGCATATTAATCAGAGAGACAGTCCCCACTCGGACTTCGACTCCGACGCGGTCTCGGACCTTCCCCACAGGAGAGGCAACTTATCACGAAGGATTTACAGGCGACGAGCTCACAAAGCCGCTTAGACGTCAGGGACGACGCCGACGACGACAACGCAGTCGAGTGGCCACAGGCAACGCTAATCAACGGCAACGGCAACACCGGACGCTGCCACGCCCCTAACAGCAACAAGCGTCGCCTCATTTGGCCACTGCGGATTATGTTAATTAGGTAATTTTTGCTTTGATTACGCGTACCTTGAATTTTTGCTGTTTCCACTGTCGCAGCAACCTCCCCCCTGCCCCTGTCCCCACCCCTCTGACCAGTCTCTGCCTTGCAAGTCCGTTCATGTTGCTTACATATTTATGAAATTTTCATGTAAATTGCGCTAATTCATGCACATTTTGGGGCCCTTCTCTGTCTGTCTCTCCCTCTGTTTACATGTTTATATAGTATGTATATATTATATATGTATTTGTGTCTGTTTGCCTCTCCTCTGTATATTTTTTTAATAATTAATTCTTTGCCACCTTAATTGCTGGATAATTTTTGAGCTTGCATTGCTTGAGTCATAATTAAAAATGTTGTGCTGCCAACTTTGTGCGTAAATTAGAAAAGTTCTCAAGTGATTTTTAAATTATGCATTCGCAATTTGTCTTGTCTGTCTGTGCAGCAGTTGAAGACAAGAAAACAAAACAAAATACCTTTTCAACCTAATTGCATTTAAGACTTGCGATTTTTAATTACGCTTGAGCAGAAATTGGTTTTAATTTGAGTGCAGAAACAGGATTTGTGGGTCTGTTGAAATACGTTTTAATGACGTGTACGAGTATTAAGAAGATTTTATTACTTTGAAATGGAATAAAAAAGTCGTTTAGAAAATGCTAAAAATATGTATTTAAATACTACTTATTATTTATTTATTTAAATAAATAATAAATACTACTTAAAACTACTAAATATATGTATTTATAATATTATTTCAAAATACAAAACATATCTATTTAAATACTTCAGTTAGTGTAAATAAATTCTCCACTAAAAAACCAACAAATCAATTACAATGTACTTCCCTATAAGGTTTGAATTAAATTTCAAATACTCATGTTAGTGTTAATAAATTCCTCATTAATTAAATACATAACCTACACAACTTGCATAAATAATCCAATTTCCTTTAACTTCAATTTGTTAAGTCAAGCATATTTTTCAAATTCCAACTAAGCTGCAAGTCTTTCAATTATTTCAGTTCATAAATACCAAATTTGATTATAATAAGCCCATCATTAATTTTGCAACCTGCCCACACTGATCATAAATCATGAAAACTATGTGTGAGCCCAACATATGCATAATTGATTGATAAATTCGTCGCATAAATGAAAACTATTTACCAAAGCGAAAGTTTTGCCAAGGCGCAGTTAGTTTATAATGCTATCTATGCCTTGATTTGTACTACCCACAGCAATCCGACAACAACAACAATAACAATACGTAAATATGAAATAGTTCGACTGGCAATCAATAAATTTGGTTTATTTGAAACAATTCAAGTGCCACAGGCTGTCAATTCTGCAATTTGATTAATTAAAGCGCAATAAATGCCTACACACATAGAGACGTACTGCATGTGTATAAATCATTGTGCAATTCCAGTGGGAAAGGGGAGAGAAGTGAACAAAAGTTGGACAAACCAAAATGGAAACAGGCAGCTGTGCTGCAGGCAGGCTAAAAACTTTATGCAACCTCTAGACACTGCCACTACTTTTGCCTCTCCTTCTGCGTCTACTGCCTCTACCTCTGCAACTTCTTCTGCCTCTGCTCCTGCCTTATCATAATTAAATTAGAAACTCCTACAGGACCAGCTTAAGACGTAGGGCAATCGATGTGTTAAGCTTGGGCACAACATCTATTGTTAAGTTGGTAACATTCACCTGTTTGATATGCTAAATGATAATACAATACACACCAACTGGAATTGAATATACAAGTATTAGTTTATATCATATATATCTAAGTTCAGTTAAGGGATTAAAATGTTTTAATCTTTATGTGCTATCAAAGTTTGTATTTCCTCGATTTACCAGTTCGTTGAATGCATGACAACAATAAATAGTGGTATTTATTGAATGTTATTTTCCAATATTAAACATATTTTCATATTTTTCTAAACATTATTCTTTATTTTTATTGTCACACATATATAAAAATTGCATTCATAATCCAATTCAAATTCCTTCTTTTTGCGACAGGATAAAACACAAACTTATTTTGCAAGCTTAAAAGTATGCTAGTTTTTTAAATGCATCACATTTTGGTCCTGCTACTTAGCAGTTCCTACAATATTTTACAAATTTCTGTATAAAAATCTTTCCTTTCCCGATAAATGAATATGATTTCTAGATAAACAAATTTATATATTATACTCAATAAATTCCTTCCATTCATTCCTTTACAAACAGTTGAAGCAGCCCTCGCTTAGTTGGGTGCAAATCTTTAAAAGTTTTTCGTGCAGCTGCCGCACTCTGCAAACAGTCGAATCGCAATAGTTGTTGTTATTGTTATTCAGTTTATGATTTTCAATTTAATTTTATCGATTTTCGCATTGTTTGTGCGTTCTCTGGCATATGAAATTCATGCGAAACAAGAGGACAGAGCGAGAGAGCACAAAGAGCAAAGCAGAAAGAATGGAAATTATGCATGCAAAGCTGTTTCTGTTTTTCTGTGTGTGCGAAGGGGAATAAAAATGCGAAGAACGAATGCGAATGCGATTGTGAATGAAACAAATGAAATTTCCTTGGGGCATATCATTTATTAATGTCCACAACCGCATAGACTACTATACATATAGCTGACTATATAGTGGAGTAGTGAGTAGATTAGGCACAACGCTAATTTGACTTTTATCTGCGCCATAAAAACAACTCGAAAAGTTATAAAGTTGCAGCAATTAATGCGACCACAATGTCTAATTAGACGACGCCCAGATGGGGCACAGATAACGCACACAGGCACACCTATACACCTACATACACACACACACAGAGACTCGGAAATACATCCCTGTTGGCAGCTGGCTCAATTAGAGACGGCAAAGGCGCTGGGCGAGTGCCACTTGAGCAGCAGCTAAAGCGACCGCAACACGGCGTATGAGTTATGCCGTGGCAGTTCTCCCCCTCATCCGCCCTCCCTCATCATGCATACCTTAGCCAGCGCCCTTATGCATACACCCCCCTCACAGGCCACCCTCCTACCACGCAATACAAACAAAGCAGCGCAGCAACAGTCTAGCCGAGGTCTTTGGGGTTGCCCCGGCCACTTGAGCTCGCATTGTTTACCGTTGGTCTCCGTTTCCCCTGCCCCGCAATCCGAGCGTCGTCTTAGCTGCACATAACAATCAAAATCGTTAGCCCTGATGGGGTATATGCGGCAGCCAGTTGAACGTTACCGCAGCAGGTAGCACAGCTATAATCAAATATTCTTTTCCGCAGGGCAACTTCAAAGCTTCAAAGAGGACGAGACGGGGCGGGGGAGGCGTGAGGTATAAGGGGAAGTAAAAGGGCAGCTCAATGTGGCGTATACTTTTGTTGTTGTTTGGTTATTTATAGAGTATCAGAGTAAGCGATTTGTTTATCATAACTCAAGTTGGGCAGTACAAGTAGAATTTATTAACTGTGATTGGGCAAGGGTTGTGGAAGGAACTGCTACTGATAACTGAACTGCTAAAAATACTATATGTATTATATACCTATACATATATAGCATAAAGAATGATTTATATATGTATACTGTTTCTATATTCCTGATCCTCCTTTTAACTGCACGACAGAGCATCACAGCTTCTTTCAGTTCGCCATAACTTTTAATTTTTGCAGCTTTTATTTTCGGCAGCCACCGCAGCTACTTTAAGAAAACTGGAACACGAATGAAGTTGAGAGAGAGAAAAGGAGAGCAAGAGAGGAGGAGGAGCGAGAGGGAACTGTGCCAGGGTAGCCGGCTGCAATTTGCATATTTATGAAGAAGCTGGCAAGCTGCAAGACAAGCGACATCGCTTTAAGCTGCTTCAAATTGAAAAACGCGTTCAGGGAGAAAAGATACAAATGCAAATGGTTTCGGTTAACAGGGAGGGGAGTGAAGGGAAGACAGAGGGGAGTGGCAACAGTAGCAGGGGAACTGTGTAAGCGCAACAATAATCTGCGCTGATTTACGATTTACAGGCGCGAAATAGACAAGCAGCTGGAAGGGAGGCAAAGGGAGGCAGTTTAGGCAGACAATTTGCGTACGCAATTTGCAGTTCATGGGCGGCACACGCCCATACTCAAGACCACCCCCCCCCCCACACTCTTCGCTCTTTCTTTTTTTGCAAATGCAAAAAGACAAGAAGAAAAAATATTACACAGATTTTGATCGCTGGTTTTTAGCTGCCTTTTTGAACATTTTTAAAAGCACTTCAAATGCAAATTGCGCGCGGGGCAGGGGGGAAGGCAAGAATGAAAAGCGAGAGTCTGCGTCCCCCTCTTCCCTTCCCCTTTCCACGCTGGCATCTTTTATTGCTGCTGCGGATCTGCTGAAATATGCAGAGCTAGCAAAATTACAGCACAAATGGAGCAATTCAAGGCAACATTCGCTTCCCGCTAACACATTGCTTTCTCTCTCTCTCTCTCTCTCCCCCCCTCTCTCTCTTCTCTGTGTTGCTCTGATTTTATTGCAAGAAATACTAGAAAAATACAGTTTGTTGCTTGCAACGAAAGCAACAACTGGTCGAAACATAAATCGAAAATATTATTTTATTCATTTAGTCGAGGTCAAGTGGAACCAGCTCGAGTTTTTTTTTGCCTGAGTGCACGCATTGAAAGTGCTGGATCTTTGACACAAATATTTCGAGCAAAATGCTTTTGTCGTCAGGTTAAGTGTGCACTGAGAGAAAAGGTTAAGAAATGAAGGTATTTATTTGTTTTATTTACTGTGACTGTAAAAACTAGAGACATTTGAAAATTTGGCATGAGGAAAAAGACTTCATCTATGGGATAGTTAGTGCTCGAAAGATCTCTAACTGTCGGGTTGGCCCAACTGTAGCGTTCGTCTGCTTTTAATATACTTTTTGGGCAAGGCAATTTTGTATTTGACAACTTTTGTAGCATACTTTTTTGCGCATATTTCGCTAGGTGCACTGAAGTCTTTTGCACTATTCCCAAATGTAAGCCAACTGAAGTGCCACTTTGACTCTTACGCACTTCCCCGCTTCCTGCCCTTCCTACCTTTCCTCCTTTACCTCTCTTAACATCTCTTTATGTCTCTCTTAAGCTAAGAAGCAACGCGCTCAAGAACTGAGTTGGTTACACTTTCCACTTCCTCTGCTGCTGTTGGTTGCACTCCACGGGGCTCGTGACTTGAAATAATTTAATGTGTGTGTGTGTGGCAAGCTTATACGTCTGCAGGTGTGTGAGTGTCTGTGTGCCCCTCAGTGTGTCTAAGGCACAATGCAAATGGCGCACAATAAAAGGAAACACAGGAGGCACACGCTGGCAAATCTTGCGTTAATGCCTAATCCCTGACATTAAAGTGTTGCGCCAACAAAGTGATTTGTTGTAGACAAAGCGACCACACTATGTAGACCCTGTCAGCGGCCCCCCCTTCGCACTCTTACTGCCACTTCCACCCCCGCTGCGACACAATGGCAACGAGGCATTGCAAATAATCTTTGCAGTAAATACGCAGCAACAACAAAGGCAACAAGAGAGCACAGGAAAAAAGCAGTAGGCAGCAGGGAGAAGGAGAGGGGGAGGCAGCGAGCAGAGCAGGGGAAGGAGGAGAGCAGAGGGGGCATTGAAATGGCTTGGGATGTGTCTGGGGATCATTATTTGCGCAAGTGGGAAACAAAACGTAGGCAAAAAGGCAGCACTCTTCACCCCTCCCCATCCCTGCTGTGCCACAGCAAATGTCGCACATGACTGCGGCGAATGTGCGCGAGCGAGCATGTGTGTGTGCGAGTGTGAGTGTGTGTGTGTGCGTGTGAGTGCGTGCCGGCGTGTATTTGAATGTGTAATTTAAGCATTAGAGAGATGCGAAAAACCTTAACTCAGGCACAGACTCAGCGCGAGCCGACGCACAGCAGCAGCTCGCACACACATACAGCCACACACACAAGGCGAGACACACACAGAGACATGAAAATTGAATAAATTATGCGTGTCATCACATGCCGGCAACCGGCTGTGAAGCAACTTGGGGCGGCAAACAGAAGGCGCTGTGGCAGTAGAGCAGGCGAAAGGGGGCAGGGGCAGGGCCAGAGGCTGTGGCAAAGCTCCTGCCCCGCATCATCCATTCAGCGACATTGCTCGGCAATTTGTGCTCGTCTAGCAGCAGCAACAACCACTGCACACTGGTTCCCATTGTATGGGGAAAGCGGCCAAAAATACTTCTAGTTGAGGTAGACACTTGAAACTTAGCACAAAATTTTCTTATTTTTGTAGCAAAATTATATGAAAAAATCAGCCGGATCGGACCACTATATCATATAGCTGTCATATGAACGATCAGTTTGAAATTAAGTGTTAGTATGGAAAACTTTTTTGTTTTCAATTATTTTGCAACGAAAACTTGGAATTCTACATAAGAAATTAGTATATATATCCAGGGCGAGCTTATAGCTGCTATAGGAACAATTAGTCGAAAATCGTGATTTTGTTTGATAAATCATTTTGTTGCAAACAATATTGGATGAAAATTTTTCATTCATTTAATAACAACAACCACAAAATAATTTTTTAGGTTATATACATTGATATACTTATATTTTAATTATTCAAAATTCAAAAAAAATATATAATAGCACGTGCTTTTTAAAAATTTAGGTTAGGTTACTTTTTTGTACATTGCAAAAGCCTCGGCACCTGTCGGCACTTGAATTAAACGTTTTCTTAGTCTTAAAATGTTAATAAACAATGCACAAAAAGAATTATTCAGTTAAGTGGAAATGAACATAACGAAAACTCCAACGAAAGATAGCAAACATAAACAAAGAACATCTGCAACTATATACTAAACACAACACTAATTTACGCAAAACACAGAACGTCGTACATATAATTTTTGTTTTAAAAATAAACTAAATACCATTATTTATTATACGAATGCCTTCCATTGCAGATTTATGTCGATTTATAATGTTTTTTATTGACTTTACGGACAGCTTCACTTGCAAGTTGCTCACGCTGCAATAATCGATTGATATCATGCTGTCTCTTTCGATGCTATTCTTGAAGCGGACAGTTAGAGCAAAACAAAAACATGAATAAATTTGAATAGCTAGACCAATTATGAGATAGTAATGATACATTGAAAGTCAAAATTTGGACTTTAATTTTTTTATTTTTGGCCTATGGGGGGAACCACTGTGCACTGAGAGCGACATTTAATTAAGCATTTTGTATTCATCGGAAATGTCATAAAAATGACGGGCAACGTTTGGCAGCAGCCGACGGCATTGCGCGGCAAAGGAGGCAGCACACACACACACACACACATCAAATGCACATATGTTGCAGATATATGTATGTGTGTGTGTAGGCATTTACATATGCATGTGCTGCGGCGTGTGTAGGCATATTATTTGCAGTTAGTCGACCGGAAAAGTCGACTGCAATGCGGCAAATTGCATTGCCAAAAGGGAGGAAAGGAAGCAGCCAGAGGGGGTGAGCCGAGAGGGGGAGAGAGAAAAGATATGTGAGATAAACTCATCAGACAGGCAAATAAATTTTTCTAATACTTTTGCTTAAAGCTTGGCAAACATAATTGGCAGAGTAGTAAAGAAAGAGGGAGAAGAAATTCCGCATTTTCAAGCCAAGGCAGTTTATGCTATTCTACTGATAAGGAATTTCTCTGCGCACTAGAGAAAGCTTAAGCTTATGGAAAATGTTCATTTCTGCAGAGCTAAATTCATTTTAAGAAGTGCAAGAACTGCAGTTTGTTGGTAGTTCGAAGTGGTTGTACGAGCTTTGAGATGATTCATAATGCTGTGTTGTTTATAAATTCTGTGTAAATATATTCTGTATCGAGATTAGGCATTTCAAAGTAAGCCTTTTGTTCAGCTTATTATAACATAAAGAGCTGCTCAGAGTAATCTCTATTGTATATTATAAATGCAAGCAAATAATGTCTTCTTTCTCTTTCTCTTTTCACTTTATAATCGAATAAAGTCACTTACCCCCTTGCAGCACTTATCACATTAGCCAACTGACAGTTAGACCGTGCTAATAGTGGCAATAAAAACTCTCGACTCCTGCTGGCATATCAAATACCTCCCATTCCTATCGAATATGTCACTCTCAATTACAATCGCATAGTCCCTTCTTCTTCTTCTTCTTCTGCTGCTCAACCAAGAGGAAGCAGGCAATAAACTAGCACGCTATATATTTGCATTAGTCTGCATTGGATACCGATGAGAATACACAGTTTATTTTGGCTGAACAGGGGCTACATAAATAATTGGAATGCGGCTCGAATTACACGTTGTTGTGCCCCCCTCCCTCCCTCTACTCATCCACTCTTCTTCCCCCTTTCCCACACTTTGCAAATTGTTGGCCTAAAATGGCATTCGCAGCGAGTTTACGTTGATAAAACATAAATTGATAATTTATTTATGTTCCTGCTGGTGAATGAGGCGCAAGAGCAGAACTAGGAAGAGAGGGGAGAGGCAGGGGAAAGGAAGGGGAAGCAGACACGCCGCTGTAGCTGTCGCTGTGGTTGGTGGCCCCGTCTGTGGCAAAGTCACGTAGCCGGGCGACCCGTTAAGAGAAATAGTGAAAATATGCAAAGTAGTCGAGAGCGTGGGTAGAACACTCTCGCTGGCTCCCTCTCTCTCTTTTTCTCTCTATCTCCCTTTCATTTGCTGCCTCTATTACTCTCTCTCTCTGACGTATCCCATTTCAAGGTTTTGAGCAGCAAAAAATAGCATAAAATAGAAAGCAAGCGAGCTGGCAATCCTTGAAAGTGGCAAACAATAAGCGAAAAGTTTTTGGTCGCCCACGCACACACACAGAGACGCATACACAGCCAGACACTCACACTCTCTCTCTTACAGTGCCAACTATTTGTTTGTTTGTCAAGTTATCCTTGAAAATATTTAGCAAGCACTCAGCTGCGATGCGTATACGCATAGTTAACCTGCCATCATGTAGGCGACGACACCTACAGGGCACCTCAGCGTTGCTCGATGCTGGGGGGACAGTGTGCATGTGTAGTAGAGAGTGTGCGTATGTAGGAGAGACTGTCTTTGTGTCTGTGTGTGTGAAAGTTTTCAGCTAACCCGCACTTTGACATCGATTTTTTTGCTCATTTCTCTTGCAGCTGCCTTGAAGCTACTTATGTTTATATTCACGCGTACCTTAGACACACACACACACTCACATACACACACACTGACACATACACGCTTACTAGTCACACTACCAGCAGCAGCAGCATCATCATTTGGTATTCAACGTAGCATTAAGGTCAGGATATCTCTGGGATTTATAAGTTTTGTCAGCAGTTTTCGCTTTACGCATTCCCCGTTTATTTATGCAGGCCGAGAGGGGGAGGTTGTGCAGGCCAAGGGGCGTGGCACATCATAACTAACAGCTGCTTAGGCTGGCATCTGTTTTGCATCCATTATTTAAATGGAAATTAAATGCTTGCAAAGTCCCCTAAACAAAATTAAAGTCGCTTCACATCGACTCGTGCCTCGAGTCTCTCGAAAGTATTTCCAAGCGTGCATAACTTTCTGAACTTATCGCTTGTTCGACAAAATACTTTTCACCAAACTGTATGCGCTGCCACGCCCCTGCGCCCCAGTGAAAATGGCGCACGCCTGCGTGCACTTTCGACACTTTTGCGCTGCACGGTCAAATGGTTATGGCTTATAATGAAAGCCGAGCCAAAGAAAAGCTCGCACAATAATCGCAGAAAATCAAGAAAAACATGCAAGGCAGGGGGAAGGGGGGAGACAGGGGCGTAGCTGGCAGCAGCAGGCCAGCCTTGCAGGCAGCTGTGCGTAGGCGGGCACAACAAATTAAAAACTTGCAAGGGGTGCAAGGGAGCAGGAATAGGGAGGGAGATGGGAGGGAGAGCAGGAGAGAGGGGTTGCCTTTTTTCTGCTTCTTCTTTCGGCTTTTCTTTGCCAACAAAATGTTTTCCCATTAAAAGATGAAAAATTGCGCAATAAGTTCGCTTCGCCCGAAGGCATTTAAAAAGTATGCAAAACCGTCGAGCAGTTAACTATTCCTAGCCATAAGGTTGCCGGGATGAGGCGCATATTTATAGGGGAGTGGGAAATCCTCCGCTTCCCCCCATTGCCCACTTGCAAGCTATGCGAGTGCATCTTAAAGTGAAACGAGAGTGGAACGCAAGCAGTTGCAACTATGCTCAAGTGGCAGGAATTCGAGTAGTAAAATAAGTTGCCAGTGCAGATGGAACATTTCCTTTGACAGCAAGAACTGTTTGATCTGTTGATAAGAACTTTTGCATATACAGGTTATAGAAATTATAAACAGCTGTTCCTTAAGATAACTACTCCTTGGTAAACCTATTCTATCTCTGCCACTATTTTAGTAACTATTTCCACTTATACATTTTCAACTGAAAAACTGAAGTTTTATAAAGAATATAGTATTATAAAAATAGAAGGAATTGTTTGATTGAATTGATAGTATTCATATATTTCCTGCTAAATATATTTGCACTTCATTTTCTTAACACATTTACTCTTTCTTTTACAGCATCTTATATTATTTTTGCTAAAACATTCTCTATTGTTGTCTGAATTGAAAATGATGTATTATTTGATGCAGTGACATACTCTTAATTCTCTGATATCTTTCTCGACTACTAATTGTATCGTTCAAAACTTAATCATTTATTCCAACAATTTCAAACATCTAGTTCAACTGTTAGTTAGTTATTATTAAACTCTTTTTTTAGTTACCATAACACTCTCTGTCTTCTACAATTTCTGCTTCTAATTCCGTCCTAGTACTACCACTTCTGCTACTACTATTAATACATCTACTACTGTCATTTCTACTTGAGGTAATCACTAGCAAACACACCCTTTTCAAGGCTCCCATTACGCCCCTTACTTCAACTTACACTCTCTTCAACTTCTTCTCTACCTCCTATCCAACCTTTCCTTAAAAAAGCCTCCCTGTTAGTTGTGTGACAAATCAATTGAAAACTTTCTCGCGCCATAAATTGGCAGTTATTGTGCCAAAAGAGAGGGGAGAGCAGAGGTGGTAGCGCAGCAATAGGGCACCCCAGGCTAATTGCCGGGGCCAATCATCGGCAGACAAAAGCCTGGCAGAAATTACCAAACATATATCATGATGCTAATGCTCAAGGCACGAAGAACCCGTTGCCAGCTCCAGCTCCAGTTGAGGCTCAAGCATTGCGTGTTGAACTTGTGATTTCCGGCACATTAATTTCAATTTCAACAAAAAGACGCCCAAAAAAGCGTTCACAACAGTAACAACAAAACGAGCGGCGCACTCGAGAGTCGCTCTCTCTCTCTTTCTCTAAGCCAGGCCTTGTTAGAGGTGGAGGAGTAGGAGGTGGAGGAGGAGTGCCCTGTCGAGTACCCTGGCAAAAGGGGGCCCAGTTGAGGACACGGCGCATTTGGTAAATGCCTTAATGGCCTAATTTTTGTTTTGCCAACGCGCAAGGGAGAATAACAAGAGCAACGGCAGGAGGCGGGGAGGGGAAAAGGGCAGAGGGGTGCCTCGAAAAATACGACAGTTATGCGTGTAATATTTTTTTCTTTTCTTCTTTTCTTCTGTTTTCGAGGAAATTATCATTGAAAGTGAGTCTCGCAGGAGGGAGGGGTAGGTAGGGCAATTTTAAGGGTTCAGCGACGTCGCTTGTGGGCCATGAAATGATGTCGTAAATATTTAAAGTTTGTTGTCTGCCCAAAGGCAGCTGCCTTTAGGCCTACTTCCCTTCCCTTCCTGGCTTCCTTTCCCCTCTCTCTGCCTCCTTTACTGTTGCCTGCAATAATTTGCTACTTGAAAAATGTAGCATAATGTGCGTTAATGTTAATGGCGCGTATTACTGACAAGTGCCTGCTCTGCCTGCCTGTCTGTCTACCCATCTGCTTGTTTTTCTCCTGCCTTCTCATGACTCTCCTCACTCCACTTACTCCCCAACCAGCAGCAGACTGCGCTAATTGTCAGTTAGAACGCGAGTTAGACCCCAACAAACTCATGGCATTGCTGAGCAAACTTGTCAATAGTGCAGCGCATGTTGAAGTGAGCAGGGAAAGGGGGGAGGGGCAAACGACAACCAAAAGTTGCACAAATACAACAAGGCAACTAGAGCAAAGTCAGCAAAAGAAATAGCAACAGCGCAGGGAACTCAGGCAAGAGAAAAACAAAGCGCAGTCCCGTTGACAACCGCAATCAAAATAACAAACCAGCTGAGCGGAGCAGGGGATGGAGGTGGGGGAAGCAGCAGTGGTAGCTGGGCAGCTAAGAAAAATAACAAAAAATGAATTCATATTCACAGACAACTTATGAAACAGCTGCGGCAGAAGGGTCGCTTAGTTTGCAGACAAGAGAGCGGCAAAAACTTGATCTGAACATATAAATAAATTAATAAATAAATAAATAATAAATAAATGAATAAATAAATAAATAAATAAAGCATAAACTAAGAGAAAAAATAGTTCACACTTTTTGCAAATGTTTAAAATATTTCTGCGATGTTTTGAAACATTTAAAAAAAAAGTAAATAAATATTACAAAGAATTCTTAAAATACGTGTAGTTCAGTGAACTCATGGAATTCTCTTAATAATTTTACTATTAAAAAGTAATGAGAGTAAAATTTAATAATACATAGTTTCAACATCTATATTTCTATATGTATATATTTAAGGTATTAAAGAACTTATTTTAATTAATTTTATTCAATTTAATTTCTAAAATTCCTTCACCATTTCCGTATCTGCTTTAGTTTATTCTTATGATTTGAATAAGCAGTGCCAGCTTTTATAATTTCTTAAAGAAATCTCAATTTGCATACCCAAGACAATATACCCCACTGCATATTTGCACAGGGTATTCTATAGACAAGCCAGCCTTGGTTTTACTTGTTTTTGTTTAAACGCTTTTGATTGTTTTCTGTTGCAGGCCACGTAAACAGAGAACAATGGCCCAAAGCAACAGAGCAGCCAACCAAGTCAATGCTGCAGACCCACGCACACACAGAATCCCACACACACACACCATACTCATACACGCTGAAAGCCGCACACTTATGCGCCCACACACACACACGCACAGAAACATTCATCGAGAGCACTTTTAGTTGATGTTTTTTCTAGAGGTTTTTTTAGAAGTTTTTTTTAGCTCAATATTTTGCTGAGAGAGGAGGCGCACGGAGGCGTGGCAGGCACAGCGAATCGCTTGCAATAGGAAACCACTTGAAATACGCAACCCAACGCAGCTCGAAGAATTATTGATTTTGCACTAGTTCCAGATTTTGTAGATGTTTTTGTTGTTGCTCTTTTCTATTTTTGCCAGAGATTTTTCGCACATTCGACAGCGACAAAACTTTAAGTGACAGCTTTAACTGCTTGCCAAGTGCCGATGGCGATGGCGACGCTGTCCTTGCGGCTCCTGGGCAAAGGTCTCAAGTTACGCTTACATATCTCTGTCTTCCCTTCTCTCCCTCTGTCTCTTCTTCTCCCTCTCCCTCCTGCTCTTCGCTATATATAACAGTCAAACTGAGACTGAGACTGACAATTTCAAGCACATAATGCTAGTGTGGTATGTCACCGTGTGCGTTTACGTAATCTGGCAACTGCCTTCCCCACTCCCCGGCCTGTCGCCTCATCTGTCCGAGAGACACGTATCTCAGATTTAATGGTCAGGCAAAGGCAATTTGGCAAATTATTAGAAAATCATTGTGCCACTTTATCGTGTGTGTGGCCAGGACAAGAAAATATGAGTGCACAGCACCAGCAGTTCCCTCCTACCTTCCCCTCCTCCCACTTCTAGCCGCGCCTGACAGAGTGGTCAAGCTGTCAAAATCATTAACCGAAATGCAATTTGTGATAGGCTCGTGTAATGTTATATAGAGCAGACCAGGCCAGACTAGAATGAGTGCTGAAGTGGGCAGCTGCGTTATGTCAGCGAGAGAGAGGAATTTGGCCTAGATAGCCTGGCCTGATGATGAAATTAATATGGCCTAATGCTGCTGCCGAGTGCTGGGCCAACAATTTATGCGCATTTATTGAAAAAGTTTTTCAATTTCATAGAAAGCTTTGGCGAAAAACTAAAACCACAGCGGCATCAAGGGGTTAAGATTGTGTGGAAGACAATCAAATTGAGGGCGGCTCTTTAAAGGGAAGAGCAGTAGATGAAGGGAGAGTAAGAGAGGAAGGGAGAGAGGGAGACTAAGCGAGACCGTCAACATTTTTATTAAAATATCTTTTGTCTTAGCTTCAAGGCCCCTAAAGAGCGCTGCGAGCAACCGAAATTGGGCTACCAAAATAAAGCCAAAGACGAAGCCAAGCAGAAAAACCCAAAACAACAAACACACACGCACACGAATACACACATGCACAGCCAGCGTGCACACAAGCGTCTCTGTGGCTCAGGCCTTGAGCGATTTTTCACTACACAATTTAACAAATAAAAGCAAAGCAAGAGACAGGGAAAGAAAGAGAGGGATGGGGAGAGGCAGAAGGAAAAGAAAAATCATACAACATGAAATTCTACACATAAATAAAACAATAAAAGACACACACACAGACAGACAGACAGAGATAGAGACAAACAGACAGAGAGAGACAACAATAAAGAAGAAGAACAAGTTTATTACGAATTTTACTTATGTCTTTTCGGCCGGGGCAGGCACAATCAAGATGGGGAAGGAGAGAGGAACAGATGAGGGGGAAGAGGGGCAGCCACAGCCTGCTTTGCCGCAGGGCATTAATAAAGACAACAAGCTGGCAACGTGCAGGGAGATATGAGCAAAAGTCATAAGCAAAAAGTTGCCTGCAAATGCTGTGAAATATGTAATGAATTTGCACTTCGATTTGCAGTTGCCTGCAGGGGTTTTTAATAACCTCTCGAAAGTAGGCAATGAAATACAACTCAATAGGCAAAGGGCAGAAATTCCTGACCACGCTCGAAAGTAGGCAACGAAATACAGCTCACGTTTATTTCGTTTGATATGCGTTCAAATTGATCAACTTGAACATCCATTTGATAGTCCTGGCATGCCGGCAAATTGTCGAGCACATTGCATACAGTTTTTTTAAAGCTTTCAGCAATTTCAGCGCCATTTAAGAGCCGCAAAAAAGGCATCACGCAATGCAACGCGCAAAGTGACAAACTCGCACGTCCTGGCAATGTTGACATTGACACAGATGCTGCAGCATCCCAATTTCGCGTGGCCTGCCCCCCCCCCAGAGTTGAAGTTGGCTGCCTTAAGCCCGCATTGAATGCATGTCAGACGCAGCTGCAGCTGCGGCAGCCAGAGACAGCGACAGCGACAGCAGCAGCAGCGGGCGGCAGACTCAATAAAACTTGCACAAAGCGGAAGTTTATTAAAACAGCAGGAAAAAAAAACAGAAAGAGCAGAGAAGAAAGTGCACAAGGCTCATGCATGACAAGTAAGCATGTGGGAAGGTCGACAGTGAGCGAGGTGGAACTGTAAATACCCTGCAAGCGTGGAAGGTAAGGGAATATGCAAAGGCTTGAGGAAAGCAATGATATAAAGATGAATTCAATAGGAGTAAGATGATATTGTTGAACAGAACTAACGAATGAATACACTATGTTTTACTACAGTTCAAGTCAATAGCTGTTATACCCTCTTTCCGGTGATCTACAGGGTATTGCAATGCAGGAAACGCACTTAAGCAAAACATGCTGGCCACACAGAGCAAAGCTAACTGAGTGAAAGGGCAGCAGTCTCAGCATTTCTACGTGAGAGACACACAAGTGAACAAACACACACAAAGATACACAGGCACACACACTCGCAGGCGAACTGCAAATGCTGCATAATGTATGCGGCAAGGCACAGGGCAGCAGATACAATTTTGTATTTTGTTGCGCAATTGAGCGCGCAACTGAAGCAAAAAACTGTGCGAAAGAGAAGGAGAAAGAACTAAAGAAGAAGCTGGCAAAGGCACTCAATGGAATGCATCATAAGTGGGAGGGAGGAGGGAGTGCGCGTCCTTCATGCCATCAAATGGCATTTGCATTTGCTGCTGCTGCTGCTACTGCTTGCACTGATAAAGCGATGCCAGATCGGCTCGACTTCCCTGGCTACCTACTAAGTCTCTACTTTATATATAGAATAAATCTTTTGGCTGCTTGTGAAATCCAATTTCAGCTTGCTGCACAATGGATTTCATTTAAGCAGGCGCATCTTCTGCTCAACTTGCAGCACTTTGATTAACTCAAGTAAAGAAAGAGAGGAGGAGGAGGAAGTGCTGTGCTATAAATATTCAATACGTTGCTGGCAACCCTCGCTAATGCTTAATCATAAAGTACAGACAGAAGAAAGGAAGCGAAAAGAAATATGGCAGAGCAATTCGCAAATTATTTTCATGCTGCCATTAAATAAACTGACAAACGCAGCAACCCTGCGAAAAAGCAGGCAACTCTGCAAGTGGAAAGAGGGCGGGCAGGGGATGAGCAAGACAGAGAGACAGACAGACAGTCGAACTGACAGACAGACAGCTGTCGCTGGTCATGTTGTTGTTGTTTGGTTTTTAAATCGACTTTCATGTCAACCAAGTTGTGTACAACATCTATCTACCCTGACAGGGAGGGAGTGGCTGGAGATGGGTGTGTGTGTGTGTCACTGTGCCACTGTGGCAGCAAACTTACAGCACACATTTCACTGTTGCGTAAGCAAACGACAAGCGAAATGAAATGCCAACTTCTTGATAACATTTGTCAATAAATTTAATATCAACCAGCGATGCCTATAAAATTTGTTTACTCCTCTGCTCGCACACATGTTTATGCTTGTTCAGCGCCAGCGACATTTAGGGCCGCCTTCAGAGTGGGCTGACAACGAAGTGGAGAGTATTAACTTTGAAATATTATTTAAAATGTTTTAGAGTTTTTAGGTATAAATAAAAAATATTTAAAATAATTCTAGACACTTCAGAGTAAACAATAAAAGATTATTAATATTTTGGTGGACTGTTTAAGGTAACAATAAAAATAAATTAACAATTTTCTAAATTAAAAAAAAATGATGAAAACTTTAAAATATTATTTCAAAACATTTTTTGATATTTTTTAAGTACCTAAACAAATGTTTTATTAAATTAATAAAAGGAACAAAATCAATAAAGGTTTTCTGTTATTATTATGTCATTATATTTGCCAAATTTCCACGTTCAATTTAAAAACCTAAATTGATATACCCTTTCAGCCACACACACTGCTTAAGTCTGTAATTTAATTGGGTTAATATGATCTCTGTTGCGTCTCAAGTCCCACTGGGTGTGTCTATGCAGCACAACAGACTCAGGCCCCGCCTGTGCTTGACAATTTTGACTTTAAGTAGACATTGACAAATTAATTTCAAGGGGCGCATACCATACAACGCAAAAAAAAGGTCTAGCATACTTTTGGGCATCATTACGTGGTGCCCCCTGTGCACAAACATGAAGTAAATCAAATTTGCTTTGGGTTTTTTTCCCCGGTTGTTTGTCGCTTGTACAGCGAGGCTTCACTGTCACTTGTCTGCAGCGGAAATGAAATGACCCAGTTAAATGATTTATAGCACACACTCACACACACATATATACATATTCTAACCCACACATATGTTGGGCTTATAACCCCAGCTTAGTGGCAAAGCGGTCAAAGGTAAAAGGTGCCACTGCCACTGCCACTGCCTCTGCCCTTGTGCCGCATGTGGCAACGTTATGTGCCGCACTCTCGACTCACAGCCCCGGGAATCATGGCGCGTTGTTAAGCGTGTTGAAATTATAATTTCATTAGCTGCAATCAGCATAAAAATAACACTTAAGCAGAAGTGCCAAAGCGCTTTCAACTCGTAAAGCTCAAGCACAAATTAAAAAAGCACGAACAGCACAAGAAAAGGCAAAGGGAAAGAGCCAGAGAAGTGAAAGAAACAAAGCGCAAACTGAGCAAATTATAGAGAACTTTACCTTTTTTTAACATGGTCCTTTGCATGCAAAACAACAACAATACAAACAACAACAACAAGCGTAATTACAAATTTTTTCCACGTTTTTATTACAGATTTCAAGCGTCACAAGGGACGAGGCAATTGACGCTGTAATGTGACAACAGTTGACTGCAGCAACAGCAACAACAACAGTCAGAACAACAGCAACAGATAAAACAACAAAAGCAACAACAAGAGAATAACAACAATCAGTAGCGCATTACAACAATTGAAGGTGAAGCGATGCGCGCTTTTTAATTGACATTCACAGCGATTTCTACAGCAATTAGCAGCCTGATAAAGAAACAAGAAAGAGGCAACAATAAAATACAAGAAAATAAAAACAACAACAAAACGTGGCAAATTAAAAAAAGGCGACAACAACAACAATTACGCAGTGCTGTCCAGCTTGATATTTAATTAAAAATTCAGCATTTTTCAAGGCGCCACCGAAAAGTAGGCAACGGTTTTTTTTGTTTCTTCGTCGACTGCGCCGCCAAAAATGGCCGCCATTGCGGAAACGAGGGCAACGCAGAGTCGCAGCAACACGTCACGACTGTCAAACTGTTGACAGTTGTCACATGCTCGACTAGTGTGGCACGTGCAACAACAACAACAACTAAGGAAGTACAACAACATTAAGGAGAGAGAAAAAAGGGCAGCAGAACGTGAGTGAATGCGAAAGGAATAAATGGCCCCAGCACTGGCAGCATATTCAAAAATTGAGGCAAACGCAACGTTAAACAGCCGCACGTACAGCGCATAAATTTTAAGTGAAATTAAAGGCAGTTGACCCCCCCCCCACCCCCTTTTACACATTTACCTACCTACTGTGATCTGCTGCCAGCCATGCTGCTGCTACCCCAGCTGCTGTTGCTGCTGCTGCTCCTCGTCTGCAGCCTTCACTGCGACGCGCTCTCGCTAACCAACTTGGCGGCAGAGCAGCAGGAGCTGCTACTGGCACAGCAGCATCATGTGAGCTTTCAGAGCGTACGCCGCATGCTGCGCGATGAAAATGCCAGCGCAGGCAGCCAGCGAAGTGAACTGCGTTTCTCCCCACCACAGCAGCAGCACGCGTTGCACAAACGTGAAGTCACAGAGCCAACAACTCTTGTCGTACTGAATCTGACACGACAAGGACTGCAAGCTTATGATGCGGCACAGAACTATCCGGGACAGGGACAAGAGCTTGTCACTGGACTCGATCTGAGTCGCAATCAGTTGCGCTGCCTCAAATTGCAGCAGTTCACGCAGCTGCAACAGCTCGACGCCAGCAACAACATGTTGACCACATTGCCAGCGGTGAGTTCGACGGCATTGGTGATGTTGGATTTATCCTGCAATCGATTGGCTCAGTTGCCGGCCGCTGGTTTCTTTGCACAGCGACAGCCACAGTTGCGGCATCTCAATCTGGCACACAATCGCCTGCGCAACATCTCGCGACAGGCCTTCTACAATCTGATCGGACTGCAGACTCTGGTGCTGAGCAACAATCTAATTGAGGACATTGATTACGAGACCTTTCTGGCGCTGCCCAATCTACAGCAATTGGATCTCTCGGAGAATCGTCTGAGGGGATCTGCAATACGCGCCCTGCAGGGTATACCCGACTTGGTGAGCCTGTCGATTGCCTACAATCCGCAGGTGGGTGCTGCCATGCAGGAGTTTGTCGCCTCGTGGAGCCTCAAGGAGTTGGACGCAAGTGGAACTGGACTCTGTCAGGTGCCAGCTGCATTGGCGCAGTCGGTGCGCACATTGAAGCTCGCGCACAATTGGCTCAAGGTAACGCAACTTTTTTTCTAATCAATAAAGTGGAGCTACCCCCTCTGCTCCTGCTCCCCCCGCTGCCCTTGCTCGCTTTGTGTGCAACCAATGAACCGCAATTTTGACGCTTTTGCCGGCAATTAACGGCACATTTGCTGTGCCCGTTGCCCCATGCGCAGCTCGCGTATCTTTTTCGCCATTGAGGTTACACTCCACTTCCCCTCCCGCCTCCCTTTGCTTCCCCCTGCGCTGTCATTAATTAGCATCTGTTCTGTGGCCCCGACGCGGGCTGCGTGCTTGAGTGCGTTCTCCCTCAGCCAACTCAGGGTCGCAGCAGCAGCAGCCTCTGGCTAAAATCTCACCCAGGCGTATGATTTACACTTTGTTATTTTTAAATTTACGCCGCCATTTTGTTGCCTCTCGGCGCGCAACTTCCGCAAAAGGCAGCAGCAAGAAGTGGCAAGCAGATAAGCAGCAGAAAGAGGGGGGAGAGGAGACTGTGCCCTGCTGGCAACTTTGTCGCCGAGTTTTAAATAATTTTTATGTGCCACATGGGGGATTTCATTATGCGCGCATAGGAAGCGCTTTCTCTATAAGCATTATTGATTATATTAGGCTGCCTGACAGCCTCAGGGGAGTGGAGGCGGGGAAGTAGGGATACTATTATTAGCCCCGTCGATAAAATAATTGAAATGTCATCGAAACACATTTCCAAAATACGGAATTGAGAGCTAATTATTTTTGTGCGCTGCGGTTGCCCCCGCTTTATTATCTAATTCAAATTAAAAACTCAGCGCAATTTTTGGATATTTTAGTATTTTATGACAATCAATTTTAAGCTGTGGTTACATTTCAGCTGTCAAATGGTTCTCTATTATGTTATTTGTTATGCTTAATCGGATTAATAATGAAATAAAGCTACCCTGGCATGTTTAGACTGATTATAACCATGAAATTTAGAGACAGTGTGGATAATATAGTAATGATGAGATGTGTCCGGTCTGGTAGTGATAGCACAAAACTGTACCGATGTAGGCCGATAGTTTCTATGCCAGGTATACGATATATTGAAGTATTAAAGACTATATTAAGTGAGCTTTGAAAAGTAGATTGAATATCTGGGCTGCACTTTAGAGAAGCATCTGTTAATGGAGTTTACAGTGCATCGTAAACTTGAGATGTGGTGAGTTTGACTGGGGTAGCATTAAGCTGGAGCGACATAGGCCGATGCAAAGTGTATGAAATATATATAGTTTTGGAGTCTATATTAAAAGAGCTTTAAATATAAGTTAGAATATCTACTTATAGTTAGACCCTCTTCTTTATAGAAGTGTTCTTTAAGGGCCTATTCACTGATAAGCACTGAAATTAATATATAATATATAATATATAATATATAATATATAATATATAATATATAATATATATTTGGTTGGAGTCAAGCCTATATAGTAAGCTTGATATGCGCTAAGTTTCATATCAATAACTTTCAAAAGAACAAAGAGCGATTGATAAATCCCTAAACAACTACGATTTTATCAAGTAATAGTACATCGTTTATTCTTATAAATTAATAAAGGCAACGTCTTAGCAATGCAACAAGTGCACAGATATAGTTTAACTAGCCGCCTCATTTACTTTATAGAAACTTAATTCCATATCTTATAGAACCGTCGTTGCCTGCTGCCAGCGTAAATTGAAATATCCTTCACAGGACTATAAAAAACCGAGATATAAACGCTGCTTAATCCGTTTAATCGCTGACCCAGTCAAGCCCTCAGTTTATAGCTCTGTTTATATCCTCCCTCATGCCCTTCCCATTTTTTAATGCCTCTCATAAGCATGAAATCTGTTTTTTCTGTTACTGTGTTTTCTTGTTTTTCTGTGTCTGTTTCTCTGTTTTGTTTTCTCTTTCTTTTTTTTCTGTGTTTTGTTTACATTTCTCAAGCCGCACTTAATTCGTTGCATTGTTTTGCCGACGGTTTTACGAGCAGTTAGACAGGGCACTTAGTCAGGCACTCGGGCAGTGCTAGAACATAATTAAAAAAATTACAATGCAACGCGCACACACACAGAGACATATATAGTGAAAAAGAGAGGGACAAAGGCAGAGAGAGAGAGAGGAATAGAAGTGCAGTTAACACTTTTCACAATTGCTCAAGAGACAAAGCTAAATAAAAGCCGCTTCAAGATTTAATAACCATACAAAATGAGTGAGACAAAGACAGATAGAGAGAGACAGAGCAGGCGATTAGCGTGTTGCAAGAGAAAATATTATAGAATAGTGGTAAACAGATTTATAGGGGGGCATAAAACAACATTGTGCCACGATCACGCAGACGACGTTGAGGTCTTAACTAAGCTCAGAGGGTTTAAGGTGTCTATAGAAAAAAGGAAACAGAGAAGGGAAGAGAAAGAGGGAGGTGGCAGCAACTGCGGCTCATAAATTGTTGTCGATTATGGCAAATGCCATAAAAGGTGCAAAAGCGCCGTACAAAAGCTGTTTACAGGGGCAAAAGCAAAGCAGGATGAGCAGAAGAGCAGAAAAGAGAATTGGGGGGAGTGCAAAGCAGAATGAATGAGGCTAAAACAAAAGCGCAGCCTCGTCTAACGTCAGCCTGTTAGGGGCATTAATAAAATAAGGATAATTGGCATAAGCATAATCACGTTTAAGCCAAACAGGCAACGCGCCCAGCTGAGACAGGACTAAGACTGCGGCAGCCTAACTAGTTGCAATTGCCAACGGATCCCGACGCCTTTGTCTGGCCATGGCTACGACTCTGTCTATGGCTCTGGCTCTGTCTATGCCTGGCTGGAGCTGCACAGAGTCGGGCATTTTAATTTGTCTGCCGGCTTTTTTGCCTTTATCGGCAGTCAACACGCAGCCTTTTCATGGCAAATTATGGCGTTTAGACGAGGCAAAAGCCCCGACTGCGCTTCCTACTCTCTTTCACTCTACCTCCCCCTTCTGCCTTCCCTGCCCACTGTCTGCAGTCAGTGCGCTGCCCCCGAGGCTGACTGGCTGTGCCTGACGCTTGTTTCATTTAATGAGTCACTCTGTCTATGTTTACTTTCGGCCCCAGACGAGCTGCGCCTCAGGCAACTTCACTTCCACGTCGACTTAGCTCGTCCGTCCGTCCCTGCTGCCTTTTTTGAAGTAATTATAACGGCTGATTCAAGTTAATTTTTAAACAACGTCAGCAACTCGCTTACTCTACGCACTAATCAAATTTCCAAAGCAACTTCAGGCCACACTCAACACGGTGTAGTCGATCAAAATGTGCCCTCAATATGTAAGTTGAGGTTGTAAGTATGAAAGGGTTTGCTCAGGGAAAGAATTTTTAATGACTATCTATATAAAGAGTACATACTACGCTCTGCAACAACTTCAAACAGAACTAGAAAGGTTTCAAGTGGAAAACGAATAAACATTGGACATTCCTTTTTATCTTTTTCTCTAGAGTTTATTTTCGAGGGAGGGTTCCTTAAAAGGAAACTAATCTAAGGTTTATAATAAAAGAAAAGTCTTTCCTCAACAGTTTTTCTAGGTAAAGGGATTCTTGAGCAACATTTGCAGGGTATAAAATGTGTAATTGAAATTCAAGTATACAAATGATTAATTAATCAACGATTTGTATACGATATGTCTAGTACTTATCCTTGATCTACTACAATTCTATAAACTGATACACTTTCTCTTTCCCTCCTCCACGGGAATCTATACTAGAATCTATCTACAAACACTCAAACTAATCACATATAAACCCCTTCCCTTCCCTTCTCTCTTTGCAGTCCATCAACTGCGGCGATCTGGACAGTTATCCGCTATTGCAATATCTCGATTTATCGCACTCTCGCATTGCGCACATGGAGGACGATGCACTGGGTCGCCTGGAGTTGCTTGAACTGCTGTTCCTCGATCACAATCTGCTGCAACGTGTGCCAAATAGTTTGCCCCCCTCGCTGGAGCATCTCTTTCTGCAGCACAATCAGATAATGGAACTGCAGCCACAGGCATTTGCTGGACTCAGCAATCTGAAAACACTTGAACTCTCCGGCAATCGTTTGCTTTATCTGCCGGCATTGCCGTTGCCCAAGTTGCAGACACTCAACTTGCAGGCGTCGGGCATTGAATCGGTCAGTCAGTCCATTGTACACACTCTGCCCCAGCTGCGGGATCTGTTGCTCGAGGAGAATCCAGTGCGCTGCAGCGATCTGCTTGGCATTGCCGAGTGGGCGAGTCCTTGTCGCAGTCCAGAACTGGGTCAATCTCCAGGTCGCATTGACCTCAAGCAGCGCTTCGAGCAGCAGCAGAACTTTTATGAGCATTTCAATGGCCAATGCAGAGGTGGAGGAGGGGAAGGCGCGACGACAACAGCAGCAGCAGCAGCAGCAGTTGCAAATGATTCGATGCCGCCCACTTGCAGCACGGCAACAGCAGCAGCAACTATGCCAAAAGTGAAGAAGTCACAGACAGCAGCAGCAGCAGCAACTGTTGTAGTTGCAGCAACAGCAACAGCAGCAACAACAACAACGCAATCAACCGCAAAAACTTTGGGGGCAGCTGAAACAACTTCGTTAGCAAAACTGCAGCGCCAACAAATGCTTGGCATGCCAACTGCAACAACAACAGCAGCAGCAACAACAACAACATTAACAACTCTCACAGCAGCAGCAACAACATCAGCAGCAACTCTCACAGCAGCAGCAACAACAACAACAGCCCGTGGCATGCCAAGTTTGCCGGCAACTCGCGTTGCTGCCAAACGCACAAACATTTTGGCAACAGCGCCAGCAACTAGTTCAGCAACGACGCCGCCAGCAGCAACCAGCAGACAGACAGCAACAACAGCAACAGCAGCAACAACAACAACAGCAGCAGTTGCTACACTGACGCTGCCAACAAACATTAGCGATGTTGCTGCGGTTGCCAGCATGTTGCCTCAAACGACAGCAGCAGCAACAACAGCAGATGCAGCAGCAATTCAAACAGCAACAACAGCAGCAACAACAACAACACAGACAGCAGCACAAACAACAGCAGCGGCAACTGCAAACGAAGCAACAACAGCAGCAGCAATTCAGGCAGGAACAGCAGCAACAACAGCAGCTGCAGAGATAGCAACGCCAACAACAGCAGCAACAATAACAACACCTGGAGCAGCAGCAGAGACAACAACAGCAGCAACAACAACTACAGCACCTACAACAACAGCAACAGCAGCAGAGACAGTCAATGTGCCACAAACAATTTTGAATGTTGCTACGCAGCAGCAACAACAACAACAACAGCAACAAAGGCATTTTGATAATGCAGCCAGCAGTTTATTAAAACAGACAGCAACAACAACACCACCACCACCAACTACAACCACAACAATAGACGCCTTAAAGGACAGCGAAGCTGACGGTCAAGAGGCGCCACCGATGCTGCCGCAGCCGTTACCACAACTGCAACACAAGCACGCCATGTTGCAGCTGCACATTAAGGATCGCCATCTAATTGGAACGCCGTTGCTGATGCACAAGGGCGACAACCTGCTGGTGGACGCTGAGCAACTGCTGCTGCCGGGCACGGCAACTGTGGCGGATGCGGCAACATTGGACGGCAGCCAGCAACGGCAGCAGCTGAGACAGGAAGCGACTGATAAGCGGCAGCCGGAAGTAATAAAGGGCGACACAAAGGCGACAGCCAGCGAAGAAGAAGACGAGGAAGAGGAGCTGGAGAAAGAGGAAGAGAAGCGGGAGAAGGAGCAGCAGCAGCAGCAACAACACACAAAGCACTTGGAGACACTTCACGCCAAGGCAAAGAAGCCTTCGCTGAGCATCAAGAAAATGACCTACAGCACCAAACACGGCACAACAGCAGCACCTGCAACAACAACAACAACTGAGACAGCCACACGTGCAACAATTGCTGCTGTGTCACATCACCAACACAGCAGTGTGAACACACCCAATGCAGTACGCGCAGAGCTGAGCACCTTCGCACAGCTCAAGGCATTCGTCGAACTCAAAACGGAGGCCTCCAAGTCGGCGCAGTTGCTGGACAGACGCCCCCAACAGCCGCAGACGTTGCCCGCCAGTCATCCTGGCCTCATGTTGCTGCTAGCCTGTGTGCTGATGATTGTCCTGCTCGCCGGCCTGGCCCACGTCTATCGCTGTGAGCTGCCCTGGCAGCGTTCGGGTCACCCCTCGGCGCATCTGCGTCCGCATCATCAGCGACAACTCAACGGTGGCGATGATGTGCACAGTTTCTTGCACTATCCCGGATCCTCAGGGGGGCGTGGCAGCGACTCCTCAGCAAATCCCGCCCAGTTGCAGTCGTGGCATCACAGCACCAGACGCGAGGCACCCTACAGTTCCCCATTGCACAATCTGCAGGCACGTGAACTGCAACGAGAGCAGCAAAAGTTGCAATTCTACAGCGCATCACTTGAGGGCAGTTGCAGCAACAACAACAACAGCAGCAGCAACTCCTCGGGCAGCAGTCGCAGCAGCCTGCACTCAGCCAGCCAGGAGGATTCATACTACATTGAGATGGCTCCAAGCAGTCCGCATGTGGCAGCAACACAAGCGTTGCCCAATTTGCCCATGGAACTGCTTAGCCACAGTAGAGGCAGCCACAGCAGGTGCAACAACAGCAGTTTGGCTGCCACTGAGCTGGGTGCAGCAACAACAACCACAACAACAGCAACAACACTGCGCTCTGTCAGCCACAAACTGATGGCGCCCAGTTCGCGTCGCTTGGGCATCTGGTGACAAACCGTTTTTGGGCAGCGACAATACGCAACCTTACAGTAAATCAACAAGGAAAAGGAAGTAGAAGGAGGAGAGCAGAAGAAGCAGCAGGAACAGGCAAAGCAAACGCAGACAGCAGCTGTAATCATTATTCTTAGTTCTAAGCAGGGTATTCCCCTGTGCCAGCTGCCAAGTGAGTCATAAGACAGCGCAGACATTCTTGGGTGCAGCCTGTGACGTTTGTCTGGCCAGAAAGTAGCTAGAAAACCGCTAAAACGGGCAGCATACGCGTCTAAATGGGCAGCACTAATAGAGCTATAGAGAGATATCTAAGTATATATAACATATACAATATATCTTTATACTCTCTCATTCTTTTTTTCTTTCTTGTACATAGTCAGGCTTGATTTATGGCCCTGGCTGGCTGCACACATACAGACACACACACGCTTACACGTGTGGCCAGCAGTGCCTGTTAGCGTCGGCAACAATTTGTCATAAAGTTACGTTACGTATACGCCAAGTGGGCAAGCCAACATTTTATGGGCCATCGCTGCCCTTCAATTTCTACGTTCTATGTCCATCTTGTGGTCGTATTTGGGTCACTTGGCGAGCAGTCTCAGTGTGTGTGTGTGTGTGTTTGTTTGTGTGTGTGCCTGGGCCAGTTAACTTTATGTGTAAGTGCCTGTCCGTCGGCCAAGATTAAGTGCTCTGATAGTCATGCATATAAAAATGAAATATCGATAAAGTATTAAATAACAATTTAGTTTATGACAACAGAGAGCGGGAGAAAGGGAGAGAGACACAGAGGTGTAAGCTGTCTTTCTCTTACTCGCTTAGCAATGCAGATCTCAGTATCAGATCGAACAGAAACCAAGCATAATGACTCAATTTGTTGTGGATTATGCTGCGGAACATATTCTGTTCAAGTTCCCCGACAACAAAGTTGTCAGTTTGTGATGCAAATTGCTTCAGTTGTTGGTTAGTTTTGCAGTATGTTTGGCATGTTGAGATACACTAATTGTGGGGCAGTCTATTAGTTAGTTTGTTGGGGAGTTTAGGCTGTGAAGTAGAGCTGCAGAAACATCAATGTTACGTTGATAAGCATCGAGAGTTCAAAGTGAACTGGAGGAATATCTATGTTTGCTGAGGTTTTTCATATTTCATACGAATATTGATGTTATATCTATGTTTCATATGAACAACCTCAGCAAACATCGATATCTCTCTAGCTCTACTTTGAGGTGTTTCTGGAAATGGCTGATAATTTGCAGACTAAGGCTAATCTGGCTATCTTTTCAATTCCCTTCACACCTTTCTTTCCAAGTTTCCTTCTAAAAAATGACTCTAAAAAATACTTTCAAAATTTGCCAAGAGATTCAACTAAATTTCTGTTAGAGCTGACTCCAATATCTGTTAAGCTTCATCATGTACTCCCCTCAAAATACAGCTGTAAATTGTTCAATTAAAATGAAATCGATGCTACCAAATTTCAGAGAAAACATGCAGTAGTAATATTTTCTTTCTGCTTTCCCTTTTTACTCTATTTATCAACAATTTCCCTACAATAATTACATTGCCTTTCCTCTTTTTCAATCTGCAACTCTCTCAATTTGATTACTTTGATAGTTCGTTTCTCAGAAATTCATTAGTACTTTAAAAGGGGAAATCCTTTTGGCAGCAACAACATCGACAATCGATTGCTTTGCACTGGCAAAGTAATTACAGCTCTGATTTCAAGAGTTCTGCCTCCTCTCTTCCCCCTTCTTGAGCAGTAAACTAGGCCAACTAATTTCGCAGTTAATCTAATTGCAGTACAAAGCGTTCTGTTTTTGTAAAGTGCACATACTCCTGATGGAATCTGGCAGGCAGACAGCAACAAGGCAGGCACACACACCACACACACATACGTGTAGAGAGAGAGGGAGAGAGTGAGATTTCCACGTTGCAGTCTCTTAAAGTCGCCCCTTACTTAACCCAGTTGCCGACTTTGTCGAGCAATTGCAATCTAATTAAAAATTTTCGACTCGATGGGAAAACACTTCACTGAAGAAGAGTGAAAACTCAGTTGAGTTTTCCTCTCGATTTTCCACTGCTTTTCCCCCCATTTGCTTCATTTCATCCCCCCCTCACGCGTATTTGGCACTTGTCGAGGGTGTGCCACGTCCACCCCCCGCCCGCCTGCTACTTAACCTCATTTTATAAATTGACCGAGACAACACACAGAGAGAGGGAGAGGGAGAGGGGGAGAGAGAGAACATATGGGTGTAAATCCGGCCAAATGGCCAGACAAGCAGAGCAAGCTGGCTAAGCCGGCGCAGCAAATGTTGTAAAACTATTTGAAGATATGTGAAAAATGCCCAACAACAACAGCAGCAACAGCAGCAACAGCAGCAACATCTTAAGCAGCAACAACAGCAACAGCAGCAACCACATCGAAATAATGTGCCAGCAAATCAAATTACAAGACACGCGGCCCTCAAACACCACACACAGCTTTATCTTGCTAGCAGAGACTTGCTGGGGTTGCTCAGCACACCCCTCACACCCCTTACTAACAACCACTTCACCCTGCCCGCCCTCTCTCCCCGCCTGCCTGCCCAGTGCAAATACAAAACACAACAATTACATTAAGACACGATAAAAAGTTGTGCAACAATCTTGGAAAGAGAGAGAGAGAGAAGAGGGGGAAGGGAGAGGGGGAAGGGGGAAGGGAAGACAGTAGACTGCTGGACACACAGCAGGACCACAGTCATTGCGCAGTTTTTCAACTTTTTGTGGCTTTGTAATTGGAATACAAGCAGCAAAGCACACGAGCAACAGGAAGACAGATAAGCTGGCAGAGCAAGAGTGAAGAGGGGGGGGGGGAGGGAACTGCTGCTAACAACAGGCGTTGGAGCGTTCTTCTTAAGCAATTCAGAAGGATTTATTTTTGGCCACAAAAGCGAAATGCCGAGCAAAGCGGGCTAACAACAATTAAAGTAATGCTGACCAACAATCCTAGGCGCGATTGGAAGGGATTAACAACAGCAGAGGCAGAAAGGGAAAGAGGGAGAGAGAGAGAGGAAGAAAGAGAGAAGTGCCATAGACGCACAAAATCTTAATTAAGGAAGTTCCAAGTGGGCAAGTGTCAGGCTAAGCAGAGGCAGAGGCAGCAGCAGCAGAGGCAGAGGCAGCCTTTTTTGTTGTACTCATTTAGCTGGCACAGCAGAAAACTGAACTACAATGGGAGAAGAGACCCAAGAAACCGAAGCATTGTGCAACTTAATGAAGGTTCGAGGGAGGGGAGAGTGTGAGGCAGGGAGGGTGGTAGGGGGTGCTGCCCTTTGCTTATGACATGCCCAGCTGGTTGAAGATTTAGTGACGCTGCTTGAAGATGTCCCCCAAAGGAAACGAGAGCACGCAATGAGTTAATTCGATATTTGACACTTTTTGGGTTCACATTCCCCAGTTGCCACACTCCCCCTGCCCCCTTCTGCCACTCTCTGCACTGCCCCTCACTTTTACAGGACTCTTTCGAGCAGTTAATAAACTTTTGTCGGACTCAACGTAATTATTTGGCAGCCTAAATGGCTTTTAGACGACATTTCTGGCCCATAAACGGACAGGCGATTTGCCCGAGTTATGTGAAAATAAGTTGCCTTTTTCCTCTACCCACTCCCCCTTCACCACTCACCCTGGACACTTGGCAGTTGGCCGCAACGTAAATAACGGCACATAATTGCAAATGGCCTCCCCCTTTCTGAATATCTCCAAATGCGAAACTCCAACAATAATTAAACTTAATTGTGCTGTACAACACTGTAAAACAAAAGCAAACAAAACCAAAAAAACAAAGACAAAAACTCAGAGTGAAAAAAAGAGCAACAACAACAGAAATTTCAATTGAATATATTCCCTCGAGAGTTGAATAAATATTGAGATAGAAAACAATAAAATATAAAACGCAGCGCAAATATTTACATTTCATTTTGCGCATTTTACCAACACACAATACAACAACAACAGCAACAACTAATTGCCAAATATTTGAAGCGAAAAACAAATAAATAAAATACCAAAAAAACAAAATACTAGAAATACGTATGTGAAGAAAAAATAAAATTGTAGCATAAAAGCAGAGCAAATAATTATTAAATAAATATCTTCTATTTACAGAGTTCGAATATTTACTTATTCAGTTTAGAGTATAGAGTAAATATTCTATATATAGTATATATATATAGAGTATATATATGTTTAGAGCACTTGCCAAACTACTCATAATTTCTGTGTGTGTATTTGTAAATACTTAAGTCTCGATGAGTCTAGTCTAAAGATCTATGTAGTCCCCTACAAAATTCAAATAAAACCAAAAATGAAACCCAATAATAATATTGAAACACATATATATATATAGTACATATATATGATGTGTATTATGGTATATAGTACTAGCCCATAAGTGCGAGAAAAGCCAAACATTTTATGAGAACTTCTCGTGAATCAAACATTTTAATGGCAGCAACAGCAACAACAACAACAACACAACAAATGCGAAATAAAAACTGAAAATTATTTAATTAAAAAAAAATTATATATGTAGCATTATTTTTTGGTTGTGGGAAATTTGCATTATGTGGACGTGTTTTTTAATGTTTCTTTTGTGTGCCAAGTTTGTAATTTATACCAAACTCTTTTTTATGCTGAATGCATCACAAATTTGCTTTATAAAGTTGCATGTAAATATTATTTTTGATTAAGTTTTAAATACTCATGCATAAATTATACACCAGTGATAGCACTTTGAAGAGGGGGATAAGGGGGAAAAATAACAGATAAATTTCAATTTCAAATTGTGCTTTGAGGGTACCAAAGTCATATCGACATTTAATAACAAGCACAACAAAAAATATATAGGTATGTATCTACAAGGTATGTACAATGCAGTCCAGCCATTAAGTCAACGCTCTGTTGAACTTAGATATATATATATATTATATATATATATATATATATATTTTATGATCTCCACAGTAACTAAAATTATATCAGTCTTTATTTTATAAGAAATTTTAATTCCCTATTCACAATGTGCTACGTAGGTTGCTATTTATAGTTCGATAACTGAAAAGCATTAACTAACATTACTCAGAACGCTTTGTCACTTGAGCGTGAATTGTTTTATTTAAATTAACAAAACTTGCATTGCCTACGAAATATCTTTCTTCAAGCTTGTCCACAATGTCTACAGCTGTCAAGCTCATCTCTTAAGCAATTTAATGCGCTTCAATTAAGCTAGCCACGCTCTTCCCTCTCTCTTACTTTACCTCTCTCTCTACCTCTTCCCAGTTAACATCTTGACTACTTCAGGAATCGAAGCGCACACAGCAGCAGCCGCTGCTGTCAATCGGCAATCTACATTAATAATGAAGAGCTGGACAAATGCACAGGGCAATAAAAATAAATGTTAAGTTAGTGACGCATGCGACAGTTAAGCAAGGAATTGTGCATAAAAGCAGCCCCTTCTATTAGGCCAATAACAAAAGGAGACAGAAACACACACCTCTCTTTATCTCCTTCTGCCTCTCATCCAACGACTAAACAAAACAGCGAACATTTTTATTTCAAATCCAATTATTTCACATTCAACTGCAATCAGATGATTGCGTCCAGCAACAGGAAGTGTGTGTTCCTGTGTGGGTGTGCGAGGGGTGTGTGTGTGGGTGTGTGAATTGCTGCGCTCGGCAAACGACGCTGTGAAAATTGCCGACAAAATGAAAGTCAATTGGTATTTTTCCCTTCGCCCTTTGGATGTCGTTCTTTTTTTCTTGTTTTGCTTTTGTTTTTTTTTCTCGCAGGCCGAGCACAGAAGTCGCCACACACGCACACCAGCAAAAGACATTTGTGTGGCAAATGAAATATTCAATATTGCAACAAGATGAACGTGGATTCAATAACATTAAAATTCTCATCCGTTTACGGGCCGATGGAGGCCAACAAAATGTCAATGCGAAATGAGAAAACGAAATGCGTTGCCAACTGTTGCCCATAAAAAGGTTAATGACAACAGAAGAGCGAACAAAACAAATAACAGAAGAGAATGTATATATGCAATAATGCAAATAAACAAATAAACATAACGAAATGCGTTGACGATTCAATGTGGAGCTGAGCTTATGAGGGAGAGGAGAGTTTGCTTTTGTGTCGTCGGATTAAGACAGAGAGAGGGAGATATAAGTTTTTATGAGTAACGAAAGAAAGACTGAGGAAGGTAGGGAGAGATAATGTGGTAAGTAGAAGGAGTGGGAGAGGGAGAAAGAGTGAACAATAGGCAGAGAGAGAGAGAGAGAAATGAAGACACAGCACAAGAGACGATAAAGAAAAAGAGATAGTTGAATTGAGATAGACAATAAGCAGAGAAGAGAGACACAATTAGCAGCAGATCAAAGCTAGCAAGTAGAGGAATAATGGATGAAAAGAGAGACAAATACAAGATATAAACTTTCTACTTCTTTACTTCATAAGAGTGAAGGACAAAGAGGACCCAAAGGCAAAGTATGATCAGCTTTATAACCGAGGTTTACTCCGTATACCTATTTACTTTACTTTAAGGACAGTTTATTCACTTTCCACTGCAAACCTGCAACCAATTTTCAGCCTAATCATCATAAAAACCAACACGCTACTAATCTCCCTTTCTTCTTTCCCTCGTGCCTAATGAACTCTGATTGACCTTTACAGCAGAGCAAGAAGCAAAGGGAATTATGAAAACAAAAAATGGTCTCAATCCACGACATGAACTACGCTAATGAGCTGAGCGCAGAATTGGCATGAACAACCAAATTAAGAGGAGGGAGAAGAGAGTGACAGGGAGGTAGAGAGAAGGAGAGGAAGTAAGAGAGAGGGGAGAGAGAGTTGGCGGGCAATGGTGGCTCTTGAGCAAGTTAATTGCTTGAGCAAGCATTGAACTGTTAATTTTTATTCAATTTACAGTCAGCCAGAGCTACAAAGGGAAATTTAAAATGTATGCAGAGCAAAGTGTATATATAATATGTGTGTATGTGTGGGAGCATGCAGGAAGTGTGTTTGTACGTCTGTGTGCAGTTGTGCAAAAAGTTTCGTCTAATTGATTTCGAAGCTGCGGTGCAGTGCAGGCAAATGGCGTTCCATTAGCGTCAGACAAGTTGCAGCAGTCAAGGAGAAAGAGGTGCAGGAGATGGAGGAGAATGAGGAGGAGGAGTAGGTAGCAAAACGAGCGAATGAAAGGGCACAAGTCAAACTTACGTAATGTGTGAGCGCTTTTTTATAAATATGCAAACAATTTTTGTGGCTGTTTGAGCCTGCAAAAAAGTAAAAGCTCGCACACACACACAAAAACACCCACATATACATACTGCATACATACACACAACTTTAAATTGCATTCATATTTAATGCAGCGTTGCCGATGGTGACGCCAGCGGTGTAGCCGCATTACGTATACGCAACGCAGTGCTCCATTGGGAGACATTGCTTAATTCCTCTCTCTCTCTCGCTCTCTCTCTCTCTGGGCAGCGGGGGCAAGAGCAACCATGTGTGGCACACGCACACACACCTACAGCATCTACATAAAAGCAAATGTCAAATGTGAAGAGCAGCAAAGTGAAAAAGGCGCAAAAAATCGCATAATGTATACGGAATTTTTGCTACATTTGCGCGTGCACAACGACAAAAAAAGCAACAACAGCAGCAACAGCAACAACAGCAGCAGCGCGGCCAGCAGCAACAACTTTTTGGGGGGCGGTCTGTGGGCGTTAACGATTTCATTTCATGGCTTTGCACTCGTTATGACTTTTGCCCCACACGCCTTGCGCCTCTGCTTGCTTTTTATTGTCGCCCAGTTGCGCCGATTGCGCTGCTGCTGCTGCTGCTGCGTCCCCAAAGTGTGCATCGTTTTATGTTTACCAGAGGTGGAAATCGCCTTGTTCTGCCCCACCCCTTCTCCTCCTAGCCAGCCTAACCCAACCAACGACTATTCGTTTTTTGTGACAAATTTTATTTAAACATTTCCCCAGCGCGCTGCAAGTTTTGTTTTTCAATTTAAACTTTAAATTTGCCATGTTTTCTTTGGAGCAAAACATTTCGAATGTGTCGCGCCGTGTCGCTGTGCCAGCTGCTGTGGCCTGGCCCCTTAGGCCACGCCTACCTCTCCCACTTCCTCTCTCTCCAACTCTCTAGAGAAAGCTGTTTGCAGGTGAGTCTTGAGAATACGTTTTCAAGTTGTTTTAAGCGTCGCAAAGTTGAGGCAGAACGCTTCGATTGAGGCGTGAAAAGGAATTTTCATAGAATTTTCAGATTAAATACAGCATTAAGTATACGCACAGTAGAGCGCACACGGAGAGAACTTGAATTAAGAAGAATTTGCCAAATAATGTCAGAGAAAAAATAATTTAATATGAATAGATTGAAATGTTTGCGTTAATAGAAAATTGGGTAAGCAAATATAAAGTATACGCAAGGGGGCACACAAATAAAGATGAGGAATAATTTAACAAATATTAAAAGAGGTAAATTCATTTAACTGTTGAAGTTCTTTACTGATATAATAAGTATACGCACAGTATACTTGTTCTCTACTTACTATGCTACCATTTGAACTGATCTATCAAGCACACGCACAGTATACCCTATAGTAAATAAAACTGCGCAAATATATCAACTCAATATCAAGTATACGACAAGTAAATCACTATAAATTACAACTTTAGCATTAAAACAAATTAGACAAGCGATTGCCAACTGAACTACACAAGTTGAACTAATCACAGCGCCAACTCAATCAACATAAACTAAGCTAGAACTGCAGTAGCTGCTAAAAGGCAAAGCTGCAAAGAGAAGAAGCACACAAACAGACTGTGGCAAATGAAAGGCAAATCTGTGCAAAGGGCTACAGCAGTTCGTGTCACCTAATTGAGTAAGTATCTTTAGTCGCAGAGTCGCTGCGTTGGACTAACATTCTCCCTGCCTGCTCCCTCCTCTCACACACACACACACACGTGAAGGGTAAGTGGCTTTAGCGCATCCTCGCAGCGCCGCCAGAACTTGTGGCCATGTCAAGTTGCAAATGTACTCGCGTGTAAGTGTGTGAGTGTGTGCCGTGTGTATGCTGTGTCGTGGTATATTTTATTTCATTTTATTGTATTTTATTTGGTTTTTTTTTTGCAGCGCACTTTCTGTTGTTCTTCGTGCGCTATGCTTTGTTGTGTGTGCTTTTGTTTTTATTTGTCTTCATAACATAAACTTTGTATTTTTATGTGCCAAGGCAGGGGAGAGAGGGGGAAGGTGCAGAGTGGGCAACAGCAGGAAAAACAGCAACAAAGCGGAAAGCTGAAGCACAGGACACAAGAGCAGAAGTCCAACTTGTTTGCGCTGGGAAATCAGTTAAGAACTTGGCTTGAAATATACGTAAATATATATGTATTTATATATATATATATATATATATATATACATATATTTGTCTGTATATGTATAGCTGTGTGTATATGCCACACACACACTGTCCCCGTTAACACTCGACGCTGTTGTTGTTTACCACTTGAGTGGATTTTTGTGTTATTCTTGTGCGCGTCTTGAAGCTGATTTGACTCGGGTGCGCTGGGCAACAGCACAAAGACAAAGACCAAGACAAAGACAGAGGGGAGCGAGGGGCATCATCATTTATTATGCGCGCCACAAATCGAAATCAGCAACTTGATTAAGATTTAACTAAGCGTGCTCATTCTCACACTCACACAGAGACACACACGCATAAGTAATATTGAATTAAATTGAAATTGAAAACGAAATCGAAATTGAAACAATGCGAGGGCGGGCACAGACAATGGCCACGCCCCATCAATTATTTTAAATGCGAATTAAGCGGCCCAAAATAAAAAGTGAGAGCACAACAACAAAAACATAATACGAATACGAAATGGAGAAAAAAATGTTAATTAAACGCAAACCACAGAGAGGCCACATACAACCTGCAACGTTGCAACGTTGCCACCACCACCACGAAGCACATGCAACATGCAACATGCAGTTTGTGGTTGCTGATAATTAATAAAATCCGCTGCAGCGAAATGTGCACAAGCGAATGAGAAACACAACGCGATCGAAAAGCCACTCGGGGGACACTTTTTTCAGGTTACGAAGGCATTAGCGCGACACATTTAATATGCGGATTACGACAAATACCTTGTACTCTTTGCATATGATGTGTGCTGCAAAGGGAGTTGTTATGAAATATATAAAGATGATCTAAACCTAAAAAAAAAAAAAAATAGTACAATTTAATACTGGATTGCCCTTTTATACCATTAAATTTATAAATAAATAAATAAGTTAACAAAAAAAATAAACAAATAAATAATTTACAGGTTTTGTTTTGTATATTACTCGCATCTACTAATCACCACTCTCGACAAGAACTTAAAGGCAGCTCAAAATAGGGCATGTAAGAATCTAAAGACTCTCCTGTACAAGCTTCCAAACGATAATGTGGCACTTGGGTATAAAATATTTATTGAAAGTTCAAATTGTTGTATAAAATACGCAACTGTTTTATTAACAAATGAAATGGTTTTATATCGTAATATTTCAATGTAGTTTTCCTAAAATAATTTATTTCTTTAGTTTAGTCTTTAAATCGTTGTTTAAATATTTTCCCCAGCCACTGGGTAGCTCTTAGTCATGTCTACCCAGTTTTTGGGTTTTTAATTTGCCTACGTAGTTCTCATTGTTTTTTCTTTGCGCCATTTATTGCACAATGTTAAAACCCAAACCCTGTCAACTGGCCATCAATCTATTGGTCAAACGAGTGGTGTGAGGAGTGGGTGGAGCAGGGCGAAGGGGAAAGCGAAACTGAGCAGGGACCTGCAGGTTAGGGGCGTTAAGCTGTCAAGCAAATCCCATGGTTACTGTTAGAATGAGGCGCGGTTTTTTGTGTCACAGTGAGGAGTAGAACAGCGTGGCTTAACGAGCTCGACGCTTAAAATGATGACACAGACACACACAAAAGGGTTGCAAACGCTTTGAGCGAATCGAGTTTACTCTTTCATCTGGACGCCGCCGCTGACAAAGGCACAGCAGTCACCGCGGGGCATAGACAGGCAGACGTCTAAACAATTGCAAAGGGTTACACAAAAAATAATAGAATTCGTGTGTGTGGGTGTGTGTGACAATACGTAATATCAAACAATGCGCAGATCAAACGATTTAAAAAAGAAAAGCTAAAGGATGAGTTGGCGCAGTGTATTCAATTCCACAAGTTAAAGAGTTAGGGAATTTTAAAACACTAAATTGAGAATGGCCTGAATAATTAATAAGCTAAAAATTTGTACAATAATATTTGTTTATATTTAAAGAAGCAAGCAAAAGCTGCACAGAACTATATCCTATGCACGGATATAATTATACATATTATATCATAGAATATTATGAATTACAAAAATGTTACAAAACTCAAATATTTGCACTGGTCGCCGCTTAAACTTTTAAGCGAAAGAGATCATAAATTATACTCAAAAAATAAAACCAATTGTCGGCGGAGATGCAGCAGAGAAAAAGTTGAGGAAACTTTGGCTTAGCGCCGCACTTTGTGTATATATAAAGTACCTACACACACACAGAGACACACACATGCATATACATATGCACATGGGTTATAGTGTGTGCGCGCGTATTGCATAAAAAGACTGTCAAGCGTGAATGTGTTTTAAAAGGCTTGTCAAAAAGTTCTGCGGGCTGCAAGGTGAACTCGGCAACGTCAACGGAAGCTGCAACGCCAGCTGCAGCTGCATTGACAGCGATAAGTCAGACAGGCAGGCAAATATACATATACATACATATAAAGAGACACACATACATATACATACTTGCAACTATAAGCTGCATGTCGAGGAGCTCGCATAAAATTGTTTGAAAATTGAAAAGTCATGTCAAGTTGCAAAGCACACGATATAGACACGATAAACAAGTTATATATAGAATATAGATATGCAAAATATTTATGCAATATATCTGCGAGTGGACAGTAAATCGTGAATGTTGCCTAGACTTTTCAATCGCATCGAAGCGACAAGGCAAACAACGAAATTTTACAAGCCAATGCACTTGGCAGAGCAGCGAATGAGGCAGAGAGAGAGAGAGGAACAAGGAGAAAGAGAAAGAGAGCAACCCAAATTGAAAGAGTAGAGAGAAAAAAAACAATTACGCGTTTAATATATTTTCATTTGGAGAAAGAGAGCAAGGAAGAGAGAGAGGGGGAGAGGATGAGTCCGTTCTGCTTTTGACTACTGAATTACAAAGTCTCGCAAAAAGGAATACGATAAAGAGGGGTAACAAAGGGGAGGGGGGGAATGGAAAATGGGCAGTCGTACTGCGTAGTCCTGTGCTGCCATTTTTTACTTTTAATGAAGCGCAAGAATTTCTGCTGGATAATTTGTTAAGCGCAGGACAGCCAAAAGGCAAAAAGCCAAAGGAGCCAGCAACACACACACACAGAGACACAGAAAACAAGGAAACTTAGACTTGCAACAGGCACACAAAGAGGGAAAGAGAGAAGGAGAGAGTGAGAGCACTCGCTGAAACTTGCGCTATAATTTGGCTTATTTCAGTCAACAAATTTATAGAGTCCAAATGCAAAATAGAGCGCTAAAATTAGCCAAAGACAGACAGAGAGAAAGGCGGAAAGACAGAGAGAGAGAGGAGCAGAAAGGCAAAAAGAAAGAGAGAGAGAGGAAGAAAGAGACAGAACGAGATAGCTGAAGACATTGCAAGATAAATGACACGCAAATGTTACTTGGCAGATTTTCATTTTTAATTAAAAGTACGTTCAGTTTCGTTGATGTGGACAGCTCGGCCAACCAACCAAACCTGTCCCCTTACTCTTCATTCCAGCAACCACCTTGCTAATGCATTGCCATAAAACATAATTAGCAAGAACTTTCACTTACCTGCTGTAATGTTGTGCATGAAAATCTCACGCAAAAGCAGCAATTCATCTTCCGGTGCAGCAGTGTACGAGCCAAAGACATCGTTCTCGGGCCAGACCTCCCTGTGTGGACGAGAGAATCAGCAATAAGTTATATTATACAAAATATCAGAGAGGTAGATACGCAGAGAAAGCTTGAGCTGAGCTTAATTAAGATTAAATATGCCGCTTAAGTGAATCGATTTAAAATAGTAAGAAACAGACCGTTTAATAAACGAAATCGATAAGTTGGGTCAACAGTACAGGAATATATGTATATATATGCGTATACATTTAGGTTATATAAAAAATCACTTCTATACACTTTTATATTAAGGTTGATTATAAGTTCATACTAAAACCAAGCTGTGCACGACTGTATTTAGACAACTAAACGCAGTTCTAGACCGTATAGAAAATTGATATACCTTAGCGAACTTTACAAGAAACTATAATCATATATACGCATAAGATTCCCATGCTAAGATAATTGCAAAATCAGCTCAGCTGCATCTGCCAAACACCAGCCCTATTAAGTGTCAAGTTTAGACACTCCCTCAGAATAACTTCTCATAAAGCATTTCCCGCCCCCCAATTTGTAACAGCTTTACAGTTCCCTTTACTTCCCACTCCCCCAAAACCTATTCAAAGGCAGCTGAATCACATTTAAAATTGCTGCAGGAAAAAAAACCATGTTTAGATTGATTGAAGACGCAACATGGGCAAAGGCATTTCATATTCACGCAATGTTGCAACGTGAGCTAAAGAAGTCAAGTTGCAGCATGGCGTGGCCTACATAAGCGACACAACTGCATGTTGCATGGAAGCTGCAACCGCCATGTCATGTGCAGCAGCAGCAGAAGCAGCAACAACAACAGTGCAACAACAATAACAAACGTCCATGTCATGCTGCAAAATCCAAACGCGGCACATGCAACAAGCGAAGCTTTTAGCTTTCACAAAATGAAATTGATGCGTTTAAAATTGCGTTAAAATTTCTCGTGTTGCACACACAGTACAGTAACAGCAACACAGAGAGAGAGGGGAAGGAAGGAAGGCGAAACGAGCAGGGGAATCGCCAACGCAGCTCGGGGCAATGCCAACTGCTTGTGCGGCGCCGTGTTGCATTTCTGGTTTCATTTTTGGTGCAGCACACAAATAATCCTTGCGTGCTGCTAGCAGACTGTACAGAGGGTGCAGGGGGTGTGTGTGCCCCAGTGTTGCAGGCTTTGCGCCACTGCCAGTGCTGCTGTTAATTTAATATTTGAAAGCAGCTTAATATGCAACTCGCACACGCAGTTAGAAAGAGTGCGAAGAGAGGAGAAAGAGTGAGGGAGGGAGAGCGAGACACAGCCGTATATCGACTGGCAACATGCTTGGCATCGAATGCTACAGCTGCTGCTAGCACTCCTCCTACTGCCCACCCCCTTTACAGTCTCTGTGTCTGTCTCTGGCCATATCTGTGGCAGCCACGCGGCGAGTTGCAGTTGCCGCTTTGGGCCATTTCGTTTAGTTGCCGTTGCTGTGTTTGCGGTGCGATAGCGCAACTTATGTTTCTCGCTGTCAAGCGCCAATAAATTGACAGACATGCTGCTCTACCGCACACACACACACCCTCTATACACACCCTCTCCCCCCTTGTGCACGCAGACACTCTGCCAGTTGAAAACAGTTTTAGATTTTCGCCTGGCAAATTATGTAATCCTGCACAGGGCCAGCAAGAGGTCTCTCATTAGCCGTTGCCAAGCATAAAATCACGCTCATAATTACAGCAGTTTTTGAGCACCCCTTCCCCTCTTGCAACGCCGCTGGTTTTGTTTGTGGCAAGCGATCTACTGGTCACACGCACTGTTCATCCAAAAGTTATGCTACACATCTATTTTACGCTCAACTTTTGCCCTACTCAACTGCAATTTGTGGTAGTCCTCCCCCCCTTCGTATATCCCTCTCCCGCCCCCTTATATATTGGTTAATTATATACACTGGACAAATCTAGTATGCATTCCACTTGTAAATTGTACAAAGCGCACAACGCTTGCATTGTGCGGTCTTCAGTCACAAAGCGCATTTCGCAGCTGCATAAAGGAGTTTATTGTGGGCAGAGGGAGGAGGAGATAGAGAGAGACAGGGGGGAGAGAGAGAGACAGCGAGATAGCCAAAATCGGTGACATATATGCCAGGACTTCATTTAACTAACACTAATTAGTACAAAGGCGAATTGCGAAAAAGAACTGTAACCATGACAACCAACGGACGAAGAGGAATGAATGAAGAACAAATGGTTAGTCGACTAGGCAATACCCTAGAGCAGCAGTGACTAATTTATTGACTAAAGCTCATAGTAACATTAAGAACAATGTAGATAAGAATCTTAACTATAGCAAGGAGCTTTTTGAATTTTAAAAGATTATTTGCTGTGATCCCCAACGATTTGCCTGACCTACAACAAGCATACAAATTATAAGCCCGTTTAGGGTGGATTCCCATAACCTCCAACGTTCAACCATTATGTAAAGATCACGATTCCATAAGGCAAAGAAATTATAGATCGTCTGGCAAATAAGCGTCCGATAAATTGGTTAAACATGATCAACAAGCTGGCTTAAGGGCTTTAAATGCAAAGCAGTCGTTGGCGTTGTCAACAACGGCAGCAGACGATGCTGGCTAAAATAAGCTTAGTTAAGAGCCAGCACTGGGCGACTATAGGGAAAGTAGTAAGTAGAGGGACATTAGCGGATGGAGGGGGACGGGGGAAGGCTAAAAGTTGCAGCTAAAATGAAGTTTGAATAAACATTTTGCGCATTTACTTCACTTAAAAGTTTTTCAAGCTGACATTTCTGTGCGCTCTCGGCGTGGCCATTAAGCTGGCGGCGGAAAAGCAAAAACCAGCAACGTTTTCATTTTTCTATTTATCCTACAGTTTTTTCCCCATGCAGCTTCCACTTTATGCTGTTAATAAAATGAGAATAGCGCAGAAGAGGGGGAGAAGGGGTAGAAGAAAAAAGGCTTGTAATAGTGTGACTTGGCAAGAAGTATTTAAAAATGCTGGCAAGGCACTTACATGCCAGGCCAGACACATATGCAGAGCATAATAATATTTCTATACCCCTCTCTGTCCCTTTCTCTGAGTTTATTTTCAATATTTTGTTTACCCCAAAAATGTTGAGGCAACAACAAAAAACGCAACACAACATAACTCTCCAGACGGCAAAACGGGGGGCACAAAAAAAGCCAGCAGACAAAAGCAGATGAAGTGCGAGTGGGCGAGTGGGCGAAAGGCCATGGGCGACAGGACTTAAGGGCGTAGCTGTAGCTGGAGCTTTGGGTGCACGGCAACGTTCTATGCATATCGCATTTTAATTTATTAGCACAAAAAGCGTCTAGACCTTTTTAAGCTGCCACTGCTACAACAGCTACGACAGCAGCAACAACAGCAACAGCAACAACTCTCGCCTTTTACATTTTAATGCAACAATTTTCGTTGGCAACAATTAAAATGCACATAAATTTCAATGAAGTTGCACAATGGCAAACATTACGTATACGCCATGTGCGGCACAAGGGAACAGAAGCAGAAGAAGAACACAAGACGCAACGCAATCGCATTCGCCAGCTTAGTTCATAAGGCGCGCAGCTGCAAAAGCTTTTACAGCGAACTGTTCAAATATTTAATTTAGCATATTTGTGAAGCTTTTGCAATATAAAAGAAATATCTATAAACATACAAATATTTCTTAGAATGCATTAGAGAGGAATTTCTGTAATGTTGTTGTTGATGTTATAAAATTGATATAATGTACTTTGGTGTTATGTAAATTTACTTTATTATTTTATTTAAATTTTGTATTGTTTCCTGTTAATTCGAATATTTTAATTTCACTTTGCTTTATCAAACGAAAGTGATGCTGTCCCGCTCCTTAAACGTAAGTTAACACTTCTCTATCGATAGGGATATAGGCAGGGTTATCAGGGTTATCGTTATGTAACTAACGATAGTGTATCGACTAGAGTCTCACCTAATAACAGAAGACTTAACATTATAATATATTACTTAACGGTAAAAGGTTTCTTCAGATTTATACTATCATAATTCTTGATTTCTGAAGATTTTTCTATTCTCTGGAAAACTTCAACAGTTGCTTATTCATGCAAATTATCTTAAATTTCACAGATACGTTCTTATACTTTTGCAATAACATTTTGTATAACATTTTCAGTCTGCTCTACCCATAAAGAATATGCTGTACTTTGTCATTACTTTGCTTTCACATAGATCTAATTGTGCGTGCGTTGACTCAGCATGAATTTGAAATGCGACAACGTCTCGCAGTTCCATTGAGGTAGAAAATTTTAATGATATTGATAAATAAATGACTTGGAAATATTTAAGCCACATTTGCGACTCGTTCTGTCTGTCTGTCCCCCTGTTTGACAGCAACAGCCTTTGACAGCGACAGCGACAGGGACACCAGCTGTTTGGAGGGCAACGTCTGCTTCTCTTCGGTCTCTTGGTCTCCTCGTCTCTCTGTCTGTCTGTGCGCCTTGTTTAAATGTTGACACGCAAGAAGGTAAATGATTTTCGCGCAATTTTCCAGCACAAACAATAAACATTGGAGCTTTACATAATTGAGCTGGCAATTGAATTGAAGGGCAGCATACCCCAACCACTGTACACAGCCACTGCCTCTGGCACTGGCACCTTGCTCAGCCAGTTAAACCTGCGACAGACTTGATTGCAATGCAGGACGCGGCACATAATGAGCCAAAGGACAGAGAGAATTCCTTGCGCTGTCATTATCTGTAGTTACCACCAGTACCAGCAGCGGCACCTGACCGGGCAGCGGGCGTGCTCTGCCTCAACAATAAATAAAAACTATTTAATTTAAGGACCACAGCGTGCACTCTGTGCTCACCAACCAAGGACAGTCGCCGTGGCATCCACAGCAAAATATGAAATATAAACAGAGTGAGTCAAGGAGGGCACAAAAAGGAGAAAAACGAGAGACGCTTTACAGCGCACAGCAAGGCCAAAAGAATACTGTAGCCTTGGCGTCCCATCTTTTTTAAAATACCCACTAGCTAGTTGAAAGAGAGGGTAGCTTGGCAGTATAGTAGGGCTTACAGATAGATTCAGTCTATTTATATAGATATACTAAGAATCTATATAAATATAAACCTTTCCAAACCTTGTTTCATTATACTCTTATCATTTGATATACTAATAATAACAATTATTTGTTTCTCATTCTTCAATCCTTCGCAAATCTACAAAGTTAAAAAGACACTCTTCCCATTCTTCAAGGCTTTCTTTTAAATAATTCGTTACACCAAGTTTCATGAGAATCAAGTCTGCACAATAAGCTGTATAGTTACACCAGATCCTACCCAGGATATCCTGGTGTCAACCAGCTCGCACCTTGTAGTTCAACGCGTGCGTCAGTAGCTTTCTTTACTTCCTTTTACCTGGGTTAATTTATTATGCGAATTGCTTTTATACCTTTTCTGTGAGGGCCAACAATGCTGCGCGCCCAGCAACAGTCAATGTCAAGTTATTAAAAGAGGGATTTTTCAAAAGGATTACTGCAGCAAGTTGTTGCGCTCAATTTTCGGGGGAGAAAAAATATTCGCGAACGCCGCGACAGAGACTCAACCAAAGTCTCTGCAACCCAACCCCATCCCACTCCCTGCCTGTTTACCTATCTTATAGTCAAGCCTCACTCACCTGGCAGAACGCAGCAAGGCAATTCCGTGCTCCAATTTACCGTTGCGCAGAAATTTATTTATGCGCATCATGCAATCCTCGCTGCAAGAGAAGAGCATATATAATAAACGCGTTGTTCTCGCTGTTTAAATTTAACATTTATTTACAATCGATAACTTACCGTTGCTCATCGATAGACTTCTCCAATGTAGCATCGAAGGGCAGCGGGTGTGCGCTTTCAGGCAACGACAACTCTGTGGCCAGTAACTGACTAATCTCGGCCGCCCTTTCGGCCCATTTGGTGGAGAGTTCTTCCTGAAATTAAGAATGAAGACACAATTATACTATCGATGCAATACTATCGATATAAACTTTTGAACCCTCACACTCTGATTAGCATTATATGTGCGATATCAAGTGCCAAATGTCTTGTTCGAAATACGTAAACAACTCCGCCTGATTGGCAAACATGAAACAGTTTGTTATCGATAAAAAAATGAATAAGAAAAACCTAAAAATTATAACAATGTAAATGCCATAAACGGTACGCAGCCTATGAAAAAACTTTAAATGCCAACAAAACGTTCAATTTTCTGCAATAGATTTTTATTTTGTTGTTGTGTTTTTCTATTTGCTGTTGAGTTTTTAAACAAAAGCGAATGAATAATTGTTCATTTACTCGTTCACTTTCGAGTTCGGTCGCTCCAAAAGTCTTTTTCCCACACATGAAAATGAACGTGTTGTTGGTCGTCCTGTCTGTCCTTATCGGCCTTGTTAACAATGCATATTTTAATTGCGCTTCTATCGATAACAAGGCCATTGGCATATTTTCGTGTTTTAATACAATACTTCGTAAAAAAATACACACACTCATGTACACTTATGTGCCTGTGTGTGTGTGTGTACTTTCACATGAAAACAAATACGCAAATGCAATGACAGAGCATTTATTTATTATACCCTGTAGTCAGCATAAAATCAATTATGCCAGGTATGACCAAAGCATCCCATGAGAGTAGTTAAAATATCTAAACTTCATTTGAATTGCCCATAAGCCTAATGTATTGTATACCCTGTAATTTCAGTAGAATTTCAGGAATAATAAAAGGTTGCTTATATGCATGAGAAAGGTATAAATATAAGTATGTTTAGTTCTATACTCTTTACATACATATATCACAAGATTAAAGATCCTTAAAAATTCATCATTCATTTTTAAAGTTGCTCCAACTCAATAATAGGATATTTATCAGTATATAAATACCATATATATTATGTCCAGTTACACTGCCCATATTCATACTTTGAGCTATTGTTTCATGGCATTGTTTGTTGTAATATTTTAACAGCTTTCTCCGTGGCAGACAAAATCGTTTAAATGTGAATTTGTTGTATTTACAATCGTGTGTTTATAATTCTTTTGGGTGTTGAGTTTTTGCCAACCGCCCGAGTACTTGAAAATGCACACTAATTGTTCCAAAATTGACGCACTCGCAATGTTTGCATATGCGTGTGAGAGAGAGAGAAGAAGGTGAGGGAAGGAGACGGAGAGTGGGAGCGAGGTCAACCACTACAACAAAGCCCCGGAAAAGCGAGGGCTGTGCAAATAAATATGTCAAAAATTAGCACAGTTGAAGGTTTTGCATGAGAGAATAAAATAATAAAAACAACGAATACGCGCACACGTCCGTCCGGGCAACCACACGGCCAACGGGCACCGACACACAAAATGGCCGCCACACAGAACTGCACTACGCAACAGCAGCTGCAGCACTTTAATGGAGTGGGCGCTGCAAGGGGGTGTGGCACAAGTGCCAAGTGTTGGCGTTTGGCCGGAAATCACGCTTGACGTTTTTTCGCCCAACGCGGTGGGAAAACAAAAGACCTTGTGAAAGGCGTTGGAAAGGTAAGGTCGAAGGAAACGAAAACAAAAGAGAATATGAAAATAAATAAATTTAACAAGGAAAATATGAGCGACTTAAATTTTGAAAGGACAAAGATGCCCTATCAAATAGAATATAGAACATGGAACATAGAACATAGAACATAGAACATAGAACATAGAACATAGAACATAGAACATAGAACATAGAACATAGAACATAGAACATAGAACATAGAACATAGAACATAGAACATAGAACATAGAACATAGAACATAGAACATAGAACATAGAACATAGAACATAGAACATAGAACATAGAACATAGAACATAGAACATAGAACATAGAACATAGAACATAGAACATAGAACATAGAACATAGAACATAGAACATAGAACATAGAACATAGAACATAGAACATAGAACATAGAACATAGAACATAGAACATAGAACATAGAACATAGAACATAGAACATAGAACATAGAACATAGAACATAGAACATAGAACATAGAACATAGAACATAGAACATAGAACATAGAACATAGAACATAGAACATAGAACATAGAACATAGAACATAGAACATAGAACATAGAACATAGAACATAGAACATAGAACATAGAACATAGAACATAGAACATAGAACATAGAACATAGAACATAGAACATAGAACATAGAACATAGAACATAGAACATAGAACATAGAACATAGAACATAGAACATAGAACATAGAACACATAGATTTTAACTATGGGTCTGACTAGTTAAGCCTTCTTAATGCAAATCCAATGCCCCAGGACTATAGCAAATATGCAGTTGAGCTGAATAAAACATTGATAAATAGAGAAATAAGCGTAAATAAATGAAACCGCCGGGCAGTGAGAAAGCCGCGGAGTCGGAACTTTATTTTATTTTTAACCATATTTTCAGTCAATTAAATTTCATGATCAAACCCATAAATCTCTCGCACTGGCAATATAGACGACAATTGTTTTTTGAGCCAACCGCTGGCGCTTTTGGCTATTTGTTTTAAATTTTATTGCCAATTTAGAGAATATTTTATGGCGCACACAGCGGGCGCCGACCGAGGCCCCGCCGACGACGCTGCTGATGGCCACGCGCAGCACAATATTACCCGCTGCCCGCTATCCCTCTGTGGCCAGTGAGCAAACACCCGCAATCCAAATGATGTCATTTAATGCAGTAATTTATTTATAAGCATTAAAATTTTCAATTTAGCGCACTCTCTATCTCTGTCTATCTCGCTCACTCTCACTACTGACTTACCTCCGTTGGCTGCTCGCTATCCTTCTTTGACTTCGTCGCCGCTTTCTGTTTCTTCTTGCCAGCACCGCCAGCACGTCGCTTGTCCTGCACGACAACTGCACCTTGACAAAAACGTTCCATCATTTTGATAAAAACATTTGCAGTTTCCACCACATCACGCAAAAAGGCTCTGAAAGAGGAGATGGGAGAAGGGGATTAGTAAACAAGATTATTGGCATACGTTAATTAAATTTCTCGGTCTATGTATTCAAATTGGATCAGTATTTTTCCAAAAAAATAAAAACTACAAAACATATAAACAAACATATTGCAAAATTCAATTAAACGTTCGACAACTTTTTTCTCTATGTATATCGGAGGCTATAAAATCGCAATTAATGCTTATGCTGCAAAGTTGACATTCTGATGACAAATCCATAAAAAATTATGCCCGGATAACAATTTTTTACGCTACATTTGCCTTTTGCAACGTATTTAACAGATGACTGCTTGTGGCTTTAATTCAATATGAGTTTAACAATGTCAACAATGCACAATGTCAACTAATGAACGGATCGACTGCGAAATATCCGATAACTTTTAACAATTATAGTTTCCGTTACGTTTGTAGTTTAGGGATAAGAATAAGAAATAACAAAATTAATTCATTCAATTTCAAGTCCATCTTTGAAATCTGAAGAGTAATTTAATAATTTGGTGAATTGGTCTTATTTAAAACATTGTTTAAAAAAAAGATATAAAAGAAATATGGAATGCTGCTCAAACGATACAATAATATTTAATTTATTTTCTAGTTTGAACCTAGTTTAATATTGAACTGCAACTCGATGTCTTGATATTTCTTGAATTTTAGATATTATTATAAATTTAGAATGCAGCTAAATAAGTTCAGATAAGTCGGCAATGTAATTAATGTAATTCAAATACAAAAATAGAAAAAAATAGGTTACAAATAGGTTAAAAAAAACAGCAAAATAAATTAAAGATTGTGGTTTGTGTTCATTTAAAACAAACTTGATATGCAAATGGTACCTTGCAGTTAAATGCTGTCTATAGCTCTTTGAGAAATATAAATGTATTTAAATGGACAGATAGGTAAAAAGCTGAACTATTGTATATATTAATCAAAAAGTCTAGCATACATTTTGGGGCAGATAAGTTTCATCAAAACGAGTTTCATTTCAAATACCCAAAATAATATTGCATTGAAATTCAAATTCAGAACAGACCCAGTTATATTTATCCCAAAACTTTGAAACGGCAACACCTCCAACCCCCACACCACCCCTTACCACCTAAAAAAAGGGCAGCTTTTAAATTTATTGAGACTCATCGAGCACATTAAAACGTCGAAAGAAGCAGTAAAACCAATCGTCCAACTTTGACACAACGGCAACGCCCACCGCCCACCGCCGCCTTCATCATCTCTCTCGGCCGCTCTCGGCCTTTTCATCCAAAATTGTATCCCGAGTTAACTAGCCAAACTGAATGCAAAGTACGTCGTTGACTGATGATGCGGCCACGTTTGTGCTGCCATTGGGCTTCGACATTTCGATTTGGATGTCGATGGCGCCGCCGGCGCTGACGATGACGATGACGATGACGCCTCCAATTAGCAAATTAGCCTAAAAAAGGGAAAATGGCAAAAAGGCAAGCCGACAAACTGCCAAAATCAGCTGTCGTTGTCGTCGTGGCCAAAAACGTGGCGCAACTTCCGCATTGTTTTTAGCCGAAAAGAAAAAAACAGAAGCGAAACTTGGAAAAAAGGCCACGTCATTGTGCACGTCAATTTGTTAAAATGATTGATTGCCGTTTGAATAATGAAAATCGCGAGCTCGCGTCATAGAAAAGAACAATGCAGCAGCAGCAAACTGAAAGGCTGAAAACGAAATACTAAACTGAAATATCGAATAAATGATAGACAAAGCAAATGCCCTTTGGCCTATGGCAAAGAGAACAAAACCAAAACGAAATTCAAAATTACAAATACAAAGAAATATTTGTATAGTTTTCTAGTTTAGTATGAACTCAGATGGGGAAATATTTCAATGCGTTTCATAAATTTGCAAATTCGTGCCACAAAATAGATGAATGCAACTGTTTATTCATAAATTTCCATTCATATGGCAAAGGTATATGCTCTGACTGTGTGTTATATATAACTCGATTTAACCCGAGAACAGAGAAACAAGCCCAGCGGGGTATTCGAATTGCCAAATTGGCAAAAGTCAAAAAAATTATCGTATAAATTCACAGAATGCAGCTATTGTTGATGCCTCGCGCACCCAACATGATTCAACACTATTTGCATATGTGTGCGTGCATGTCAGTGTACATTTATATGTGTGTGTCTGTTGGCGTGCATGCGCCTGTGCGTCAAGTCCTGCTGCGTGCACTCTAATTACGAGTTCTGATCGTTGATGTGACATGCAGTGAAAGAATGATGAACTAGCACATACCCTAGAGCAGAAAATTGTTTAAAGATATGAATAGGAATATGAGTATCCAGGCAGCTAACACACTTTAAGCCCTATGTAGCCTTGAGTGTACTCACTGCACTCTCATCACCATTCCATTCTATGCTTACAGGGTATGCTTAGCAAAAAACCTTTGCAGGAGAGAGTACAACAACCATGGCCAAAAAAGCGGGGTTGTCAATGCAGCCGAAAAATTTATGCAAATTCATTGTGAATTTAAATAGGCTCCCGCTGGAAGCTGTCTGAATTTTCCGAAAATGCGGTCAATGTGCCGCACGCAAGACCACGAAGAGCACAGCAGGAACCAGAGAAACCAGCAATGTTGCGTCAAGGGAAATGCATTTGTAAATTCCAAATGATTCTTCACACACACACACACAGGTAACAAAGCGAAGATAACTTTAAACTTATTATCATTTAAAGCACTCAATTCTTAAATGAATGTCAGGGAATCATAATCATAACAAATTTCAATCTCAGCTTGAATTTTGTATTAATTAATTATAAGTTTTCACAGTGTGTAAGTGTGTGTGTGTGTGCGCACTTGCAGCTCTCCAACACCATTAAGTGCAGCTGCAATTTGCTGATAAAGGGCCATACCTAACCTCCCCCCACCCAACAGCACCCTTGTGACTTGTCTGATAATGCGGTTGGCTCATCAAAGCCACCCCCAGCCACCTGTGTGGGGCTGTACTGTGCGCGTGTACTGCCCGCTCGTTGATAATAACTCAAACGCAATGCAAATCAGTGGCAGCTATTGCTGCACTTGCCACAGCGATGCCAGCGTTGTGGTCGTGCCAAGTGGCAAGTGGAGCGTAAAAACAGCAACTGAACAGTGGACTGCGGACGCTAAACAGTGGAGGGAAATAGCAAGCGATGCATAGATAGCATGGATAAATAAATTGATTACCTTAAAGTTGCTACATTTTGAAAATGTTCAATTTGTAGTCGATTTAAAAGTAGAAAAGCTAGGTAGGCAAATTAATGGCATAAAATTAAAGGACACGAAGATATGCAGACGTTATGTAGACGATTGGGTGTACAATAGTGACAGTATCTATTATTAGTCGTATACACTAGTATTCTATTTAGCAGTACATAATAAAATACATTTTAGGAAGAAATGAGTGGTTGTAGTAGTGGCACCTACTATTAAAGCAGTAATAGTAGAACTAGTAGTAGTAGTAGTAGAAGTAGTAGTAGTAGTAGTAGTAGTAGTATTAGCAGTAGTAGTAGTAGTTGTAGTAGTATAAGTAGTAGTAGTAGTATAAGTAGTAGAAGTAGTATAAGCAGTAGTAGTAGGAGTAGTAGTAGTATTAGTAGTAGCAGCAGTAGTAGTAGGAGTACAAGTAGCAGTAGAAGTATCAATAGCAGTAAGAGAAGAAGTAACAGTAGAAATATCAATAGTACAAACAGTAGCAGTAGGAGTAGAAGTCGTATTAGAAATAGCAGCAGTAGAACCAGTATTATTAGCAGTAGTAGAAGTTGTAGTAGTAGCTGTAGTAGTAGCATACAGTAGGATAAATAGTAAAAGACGAAATAGTAGTGCACATTAAAAATATTAGTACACCAAACAGTAGTGCACAGTAGAAGTAGTAGTTCTACCGAAAACTCTAGAATTTGTAGCATAATGTAACATATTGTACAAATTGTAGAGGTATTATAAGTCGAGACACTTGTAATAATAGTAGATATTAGATGTAGTAAATATTGTAGTCGAAGTGACAAAGTAGAAGTTTTTGATGGTATCAGTAGGAAAAAGCAGCATGTAGTAATGCATAAACAGTAGTGAATATGGCATTAAATATTAAAACCATCGCCCTCTTCAGCACTTTGAACTTTAATCAGCTTTACTACGAGTATACATAAACTTGCCTTCCTCTGCACGCGCCTCTTTTCTGCCTCTCTCTTTTCACTCTCTTTCTCATTTAAATTACGAAACTCGCGCTAGATAAATGAAAACTGAAATTCAATCGAGTTTTACACAATGCCCCAGTGCAAATAGTGCAATATTAATTCTCTCACTTTCCGTCGAGAACTGAATAACTGTGCTCGGGAAGGCAAGGTGGCACATGGCAAGGGTGGTGTGGGGAGAAGGGGGGCAGTAGACAGTAGGGAAAGGTAGGGTTGAGTGACCGCAACGCTAAGCAACCGCAGTGTAGAATGCGGGTGCAACAGCAGGAGCAGCAGCAAAGGCAGCACTTGGGGCAGCAACTGAGGCTGGGTCAGTTGATGGTTGCATAACAAATTGCATGCCACAAACCATTTTACAAGCGGCAGCAAAACGATGTCGCCGGTGACTACCTTGCAACACACACGCAGCACAAACACACACACACATTCGTTGTGGGGGCACTCAAACTCATGTGTTGCCACCAAATGGGACAAAGATAAATCGTTAATAAATTATTTATAATTAATTTGTATGTGCGCGGTTTGTTGCATGCAACACACTGCTCTTGTTGCTGTTGATATTGTTGTTGCTGTTGTCACTGTTGTTGCTGCTGCTGCTGGCGATGCTTGATTTGATATTCGCGTTTACGTTGATTAAATGGACAACAACAACAATGACAACAACGCCGAGCTGCGCACAGAATTAATTAGAAGACTCCAAAGGGGAAGGGAACAGCAGAGAATAGAGAGGGAGAGGGGGAGAGTGCGTTGGTTTGGGCCTCGCCTGCCCCCTGCCACCATGCGGCAAGTTTGAGCGGGCGCATGTTGAATAAATGATAAAATGTAATTGCGCTCTGTCTTGGGGCAAATGGTTGGCAGCGACTGACGCCACCGACGAACGTTGCCATAAGACGTTTATAATGAAAATATTATTAATTATGACAGCAACAAAGCGCCAGCAACAGCAAGAACAACAACAGTAAAAACAACATCAACAGCAAGCGTGACAACAAACACAGCAACAATCTCAACAACAATCGCTGGCCGCAAAGTGAGTGATGAGCGCTGATTGCAGAACCCATTTGCAAGCCTCTCCGCTTCCCCACTCCACTGTTGCACAGCGAGGGCAGACTCATAAATAATTCATGCAAACGCCGAAGGGCTTCAAGCGACTCTCTCTCTACCTCTCTCTCTCTCGCACTCTCTTTCTCTGTTTCTCTCGATACTGATTGCAGTTCAAAAGGCAAGCAGCACTTACCGTTATTTTATCGCTAATTGCAAAGATTAATTGAAAGCAATGTCTGTCACTATCTCCCTCGCACTCTCTTTCTGTATGTCTCTCCCTCTCTCTCTGTCTCTCTCTCGTAGTTGGCGTATAATTTGGCAGTTAATATTTAATCGATCGATCTGATTTTTGCCAATGCACGCTCTAGTGGCAATATTAACGCTTCAATAACGCGCCATTTGCAACGACAACAACGACACATGCAGCGCCCATGCAAGCGAATATGTGTGTTTGCATACCCTGCGGTAACGTTTAGTGGGGAAGTATGAACTACAACTTATAATTGAAAGATATGGGAATGCAAGAGAAATAACCAGTAAGATTTAAACTAGAAAGATCTTTAAAATCTTGCCTCATATACACTGTTAATTAAGTGTAGGAATTCAACTTAGTTATGGAAAGATTAAATTAAAGTATATAACTTGGAAGTTGTTAAGTACAAAAATGTAAACTAATAACAAGATCTTGTTTTATATTCCCTGTAAATTTACTCCAGGTATTCAATTTCTTGCTCATTTATAAGTTATTATATTTTATATTTTGTCATATATGCTACTCCGAAATCAGATTAAAGAATATTTGTTAAATGATCAACTAGCACATAAAAAAGCCAAATTATATATCTAACATATGCCTCTATTTTATATTATTTAATATATATCTAGCAATTAGATCTTAATCAGTTTCATGTCTCACTTAGTTGCCGAGCACATCTACTAGTCATGCATACCCGCCTGCATGTTGTATGCAGCAGCGTGCTGTCAATTTCATGTTTGCGCGTTAAATTAATTTAGTCCGAACGCTTTGGACATTTCAAATGCAGTGCACTACGCTAACCTACATAGTATCTGCGCTGCACTATCTCTTCTCTCTATCTAACCTCTCTGTACTCTGCATCTCTCTCACTCTCCCTCTCTCTCTCACTCCCTATGTTATCCATCTATGTCCATCTCTTCATTTGACTGAATGGCACATTGATAGCTGAACTCGCGCCATGGTAAATTGAAACTGGATTGTGAACAGATTGCACTGTGGAATGGCGGAATGAAAGTGAGATTGGCGTATAAAAGATACAAATGATAAGAAGAACTCTTTGAAGACAAGGTTAAAAGCACCTTAAAAAGGTAAAATTGTTGTATAAAAATTCTTAGTATTTAAAATGAATGTAAAGAGTACGAAAAAAAATTTAAAAAAAGTAAAAAGAAAACCGTTGAGAGTGGCAAGAAAAAGAGGAAAAGAAGAAAAGTTAGGTTAAAGCTCTTCATGATGGAAATAAATATGATAGGGAAAATAAAGAATTAATATATTTTACTATCAAATTAAAGCTAATGAATATATAATATGATAAAGGCGATACTGCAGCTCAGACTTAAACTCAATTCCTGTTAGAACAACAAAATAGCAAACGAGAAAAAGAGACAGAGAGGAATTGGAACTATTACTACACTAAGAGTATTAAATAATTTTCAAAGTAGACAACAGGGAATTGAATATTGCATTTTTTGTGCAATAATATTGCTGATTTCCCTACGGTATTGGGTCGCGTATGTGCCGCCATGTGTATTTTAGTTGAGCTATATTTGCAGCTGTTTGCAGCTCTTTGTCGGACTTGTCTGTGACACAAAAACACACTTTCTATCATTTATTGCAGGTATCTGGTATAGAGAGGGTTACATCCCCTCTCCCCCCTCCCTTCTGCTTTCTCCACCCCCTCTTTGACAGATAAATTTGTGCATTCGTTTAGAAATATTCAAGTGAGCTTAGCTTTTCATGCCTCGCCAGTGAGCTTAAAAAATTGCAATTATCTAAATGGATTTCGATCGGGTGCGAAATGCACGCCAAAGGGAAAACGAAAGAAAGAGAGAGAGAGAGTGGAGAGAAAGAGAAGAACAGCATCCAAACTTTTAAATGGCAATTGAAAGTGCATGCAAGTGCATGCAGCATTGCTTTGAGCTCGGCGAGAGAGAGTCGAGTTATTCTGGAGTACTTAACTAAGTGCAGGTAAGTGCCAAGCTCCTAATGAGTCTCCCAGAGAGAGAGGGCAAGCAACTGGGACTGGCTCTATGTAAATCGGTTAGCAGCTCACCCCCCTTATCTTGCTAACTTGGCAATTAGAATGCAGCCAAGGTGCAAGCAACTGCAAGCTGTCTATCCCTTCTCGCTATCTGTGGGTTAGCAAATGATGATGATTCTGATGCGGGAGCACGCGTGCCGCACATGCTTGTAAAATCAATTAAAGTTTTCGCCGACTTCAGTTCCCTTCCCTCGTGCTGCTCCTGACCCTCGAAAGTGGCCCAAATTCAAAGCGCAACTAGTTCATTTAACCCACAGACCTGCCACACAACCTCACACACACACAGATAACTGCGCAAACACGGAGCCAGTCTTAAGACAAAGGCATCCCGTCAAGACAAACAATGCCTGATTGTCGATTGGGGCAAGAGCTTCGAGCTGGACAGTGCGCTGCGAATTCAAATGCTTATATATGTATATATAGAAAACGGTTCCTGATTTCAATTTCACGCAGTTTGATTGGAAATTTAAAGCCTGGAACTATAGCATATATTAAATGTTTTAATAACTATCAAAGTTTTAATCTCCTCTGACCTTGTAAGTCTGACAATCTGACATCAACTTGCAAACGAACTATGAAAATTCATATATAACAATCATAGAATATTATAAAACATATAAGTAGGAATGTACAAACTACCCTGTAGAACTGATCGCTAGATTGTAAGGTATCATTATATCTTTATCAGGAATCTGTCTAACTGAAGAGTGTTTAACAATGAAAACAGCTTACAGTACATGTGGATGGAAGTTTTTTTTGCTGTTGCCGAGTAGTTGGACTGCAAGTACATTCACATGATATTCCAGACAATTTGTGTTTGGTATGAAATGTTAAAAAATAGGGTCGTTTACCAGTTAGTACCATATAGTCATTCGGGTAACTACCCAAATAGGAAGTGGTTGAGTAGCTAGCTTAAACATAGAGAGAGAGTACAGAGTATAATCCCAGACTAATTTACACCATGATAACTAATAAACTAACTAAATCTAAAACGTTTCAATAGAAATCGTAAACGAGAACAGAATCAATAGATGTTTAAGCATGCCGCACGTTGGATATTTTGGGTGTTGGTTATCCCATTAGACGATAGTCGACATGTGTGTGTGTGTGTGTGTGTTTGTCTCGCTTATTTGTGACCAACCAACTGACTACTCTGTGCAGCATGTGGCATGCGGCATGCGGCAAGTGGCATTTCTGCTGCCAGTGCTTCTGTTGCTGCTGCTGCAGGCTGGGCATGGCGTGCCGTCTAAGTTATTTCCAATATATGATATGTTCACAGATAGTTATATGTATATGTATATGCATTGGTATTGGTATGTATATGGAGGGTGTTTATGGCCTGTTAGAAAGAGAGTGTACTCACTTTGTGCTATGCGCCTCATTGTAGTTCATTAACAAATGCAGTATTGTCTCCCGATACTCCAGCACATAGCAGACATTGTTCAGTAACATATCGAAGAGGCCACGCGCGTTGCTGTCATCCTTCAGCTTCTGCAGTCCCAGCAAGCTCTGCAGCAATTCCCGGAATGTCTTTAATTAAAAAATTGATAAGCATTAACTCACTATCTCTCTCTCTCTCTCTCTCTCTCTTTAAGCATAGTTGTTGGGGTGTAAATGTATAGAGAAAAGAAGAAAAGACTGCGATGAGGTGTGAACAGCATAAGGCGCGAGGTGCCCTTTAAGGCATCTTATTATATTGTTGTTTATTACATACTACACTACAGATATTTAATTAACTTGTAGCACACTTTTCTGCGTATTTATTAATAGAAAAACTTATAAGTATTCTTAGATTTCTTATGTGTTTTAATCGCTTTCAATCAATGTTTATGTACAATTTGGTTTAATTTGTTTTGAGTTTGTTTAAGTTATTTACCAAAATTAGCTTAAACTGTAAGTTAAGCTTTATGTTATATATAACTATTAGTTAAAATGTAGGCTTGTTTGTTTGATTGTTTTGCTAACAAGTAAGTTTTCTATACATGTTTGACAGCAAGTTTACCTCACTTACATATTTAACTATCAGTTGAAAACACAGTTATATTCATATAAAGATAATCCACATATTCGCAACCTTATAAGACCCTCTTTATTTTAAGCAAGTAGCTTACTAATATTTATACTTAACCTCATGTTAGTATACACAAGTGAAAGTTATATTTAATGTGCACTTTAACAAGGAGATGAGTGTTTTAGTTTTTTGTGCACACACAAAGGTCAAACAATATAATATATTTATTAGAGTATGTCGATTCACTTTGCACGCTGCTAGAGCCGCGCACACACAAACACAAACTGTGAAGTTGGCTTAAGCTGAGACTTAATTCAAGGCAAACGCTGAGCTATGGCAAAGTGCACCCAAAAGTGCACTTACAGTGCCAAAGCAAACAACAACAAGCTGACAGACACACACACACTCGCGCACACACACTCGCACACACACAGCTTAGCTGACTGCGTTGCATTTACTTACCAAGAGGGCCACATGCAGCCGCTTTGCCCAGAGACGCGCCTGCTTCTTGTCGCACTGAATCATGTCCATGTCATGTTGCATGCGCGTCAGAACCCAGTGGAAACATTGCACGCTCAGCGATTCGCTGCGAATAAAAGAAGATGAAGATGAAGAAGGGTATAAGCAACAAGGGGGGCTGCAAAATCTAAGTGAAAAGTGGAAAAATACTTGAATGCTTTAATACTCGAGGCGTGTTAATAAAGGGTATGCGAGCGGCGGCGCATTAGAGTTAAGTGCAAAGCACAAGCTAAGCAGGTAAGCAGCTTGCAAGTTGCTCGTTACAAGTTGCTTGTTGCAGGCTTGTGCAGGTTGCACGTTGCACGTTACTGTTGTTTGCCTCGTCTGCCTGTTGAGGCACAGTGAAAAACTCATTAACAAAATTAATTTTTAAGTAGCGCTACAAATGAGTGGCAGCCTAAGTTTGCCTTCTTCCACAACTCGCCTGATCCCCATCCACCTTTACCTTAATGCCCCCCCCCCCATCATGTCCCCTGTCTTATCCCTCCTACAACTGCTGCTGCTGTTGTTGCTGCCTCACCTGGCATTGCCAAGCCGCACGTTTCTTTGGTTTATGCCCAGGTCTTCTAATACTCTGTTCTAATACTCTTGTAAAGCTGCAAATATGCAACGGTGTATTTTTATAGCATATATATTCTTGGTCAGCACTGACAATTACAACGATCTTGCTACGTTTGTTTGATATGAAAGGTTATATTTGATATAAATTATATAGAGCTTAGAAATCATTCAGATATTGTACTATATAATATAGTATAAAAAGGAGTATTTTTGATAGTCTTGTAATACAGACTACAACTTAAACTTTACTTAACTTGTATGGATAATAAGTAAAATAAATGCATAATACAGATGATATAGAAACTATAAAATACAATTATTACAACAAACAATATATTTAATTTAAGAAAATCTTCTCTTGTCGAAATACAAAACAGCATATACCCTTATCTCAAAACTATCTATCTTCCTCTACCCTCCCAAGAGCATTCAAGTTTCTTCAAGTCGAAAATAGACATTTTCGTTCTCTATGCCATTCTCTATCCCCCTCCATCCCTCCCTCTCTCTCTATTCCTCTTGTTGTTTTGGTGGCTCTATTTGGGTGCAAGTTGTGCGAAATTAGCAGCGCGACGTCTGCTGTGCGACGGTGACGGCGGTAGCGGCGGTCATTAAAGTTTGCACAGCAAGGAGGAACATTTGAAAAGGCATTAAAATCAAATTAATTACAGTTTGTGCGACAGGCGGCAGGAACTGTAACTCGAATCGACGACGATGCAACGAAGCGACGCATCTCGAGTTTGCAGTGCGCTCGAGAACCAAACTCCAATAAATAATTTATAAAATCAATAAAACTTCCAAAGGGAAAACGATAAAAATCGTTGCAGGAAACAGGTGCGCAATTAGCGCAATCTACACATCAGCAACGAGAGCAATAAAACCTTGATATATAGTACGAGAATATGATGTATCGTATAATGAGGTGGAACCCATTTGGCAACTTGCCTGATTAAATACACATTTATTTCGGCTTAATTGGAAAGTTTTAACTTGCAGGAGGGAAATACATTAATTATAAATTAAACAGTTATCGGGAAGAGATTAATAAGGTAGGACTTACTGATACTCTGTGTTCAATTGGGATAATAGAAGAATTTGATTTATTTTAGAGTTGGGTAAAGAATCGATAGACAGATAGATAACCTTAAGGCAACTATACAACAGAATTAAAGGCTACAGTCGAAAGGAGGAAGCATTTTATAAAATATGTAACTTCTATGTTTAGCGTATTTTGAGTTGCATACTTTGCAGCGGCGGCTTGGTAGTAAGTGATCCTTTCAAATTCATTCTTATATAACTTCTATGTTGATTACCCGATGGTAAGCAAACTTCCAAATATCATTTGGAAAGTTATAGTTATTGGGTCTACCAAAAATTAACTGTTAAACATTATAATAAGTTTGGAATTTGGTTTTTATCGTTTAACGGGAGCGGAATGGGGCGTGGACAGATTCTAAAATAAACTTGGTCTAGTTAAATGTTACTTTGTGAAGTCTGCCATGCTTCCTTCTGCCTGTTTCATACAATTTAGTGTACCTAAAAGTTATAATACTAACTAATACTAAGTAATTGCTAAAAAACAAACGACAATTAGAAACCCTTGATTATGACTAAACATTTAACCAACCATCTTAACTCAATACCCTCCAAATTCATAAATATATTATGCCTTTCTCTTTTAAAGTTCTTTCACCATTTTCAACTGCATCTTAACTCAGCGACTAAAGTTGAAAACTTAATCGCACAACTAACTGAACTTACTTCCACTTCTGCCACACGATCATTTGCTTGGTCAATGCGACGATTCGATTGCAAGAAATTCTTGATAAAGCATGAAGGCAGAGTGGAGAGTGTGACCAGAGGGCAACAACAAAGCCTAAACAAAACTGAAAACTCAATTTCACTTTTGCTGCTGTTGTTGTTGTTGCTTTTGTTGTTGCTGTTGTGTAGAACTTTTTGCCGTCTTTTACGCTCATACATTATTGCAATAGCCCATGCTTTATATAGTGCAAAATCAGTTGAAAATGGCAGAGACGATAAAGAAGACGAAGCAGAAACTTGCGAAACAGGCAACGGGCAGCGGCAAATTGCATTTGCGGAAATAAACAGAAACTTTCATGCTCGCCAAGTACGCAGTATAAGTATATATAGAGAGGAAAAGAGACAGGGAGAGAGCGAGGGAGATAGGCAGATACGTATAGGGAGTGTGGCGACAAAAAGGCATGATAAAAGGCAGTGCAAAAGCAGGGCAAAAATGAAAAACAGCCAGCAGTAGCTCTTGGCCAGAAACTTTGAATAGTGCGGGTGTTCTCCCTCCATTCTCTTCCCTTCCTCTCTCTCTCTTGCCTTTTCTTTTTTGGTCAGTAAGCAGAGTATAGAAAAGGGATGGACAGTTGGGGAAGGGACAGAGGGAGACTATGAAAACTTTGCAGCAACGGAATGACAACATTTTTGCAAAGCTTCATTGTTGTCATTCAGAAACTAATTTGAAAGTAACCAAAACAATTTTAAAGAAATTTCCCACCACACAGCCAAAACGAACAAAGCACAAGAAGCTCGTAGAAACATGGGAGGGGGGGGAGAGTGGGCAGATGACAGCAAAATTTTATTAACAGCATGCTGTATAACAATAAAAGACTTGCCAAACCTCCCTGCCTTCGTAAGCCAAGCGGGTGACCAGCGAATTGCCGCGTTGTCAACTGGACTAAGAATATTGCACCAGATTCGTTAGTCATGGGTAACGAACGAACAGAGGGGAAGAGTAGGTAAGGGGTAACCCCGCTCGCACACCCCCTAAGCAGTTGTTCAGTGACATAGGTCAACGAATCGGCATCATGACTTTGATTTGTGCATGTGTTTGTAGTCGCATGAAAAACACCCAAAAGTTAATGCAATAAAGCTCTGGGCAAATGTTTTAAAAACTATAGAGGAGCGCGTGTCGTGACACGTTGAAGCCGGAGTTAAGTGAATAATTAGAAATATAAATAGAAAATAAAACAAAACAAAAGTTAAGTGGATAAATAGATGATGAGAAATAAAACGAGAGATAAAAGATAATAAGATAAGATGCAAAAACATAAATAATTCTTGAAAACTTGTTGATATTTAATTAATATTCCTAATTTTGCCAATATTTAGGTGTATTCCTTGCAGTATAATAACTCTTACACAGAGTAATTCTTTTTCTTAAATATCCTTTGATTACTTATTGAAATCTCAGTGTTTTAAAGATTTTTGATTAATAGAAACTATAAAAAATCACAATTTACTTCTCTTAGAATGTTAAACAGTAACCTATTGAAAAGATTAAAGATAGGTCTCGCACTCACGCACTCCTCTCTGAAACCTGTCAAAACCTAACCCCACAATGACAGACAAATTGTGTTGTGGCCAGCGCAATGTGACAATGTTCCATAGCTCAGAGTACTTGCCGTGGAATGAGGATGGAATTTTAAGGGCACCAAGTTTATTTGCAGCTTGCAATGTTCTCTATCCCATTTTGGGTAGCCAGTTCCTTTTGTTATGATGCTCGAGGAAAGGTCAAGAGAAGAAGTCGAAATAGAAACCACTAAAAATTTGTTGCCACTAGCTTTTTTGGCATTCCAATGCTGTCCTGCTCTGTTCGTCTGTGTCTGTGTGTCTGTGTGAGTGGTTCGCGGCGTTGCCACGTTGAATCAGCAGAAAGTTCGCAAAAGAAACCATTTCGGATTCGGTTAAATGTTCATTTCGATAGAAAGGCGAACAACTTTTGCCGCAAGTTCCTGGTTAACCCTGGACAAGAACATTTCTAAATTCCCAAATTGAGTTGAGGGCCACAAACAAATAAAAATTGCTTAGTATATAGTTTGAAGTGTAGATAGACTATTGAGCGTAACTGTGGAGAAAAGTAATTTGATTAAAAGCCCCAAACGGAAGCTGTGTGAGACCAAAGGATTTGCATATCTGCTGACTCGCTGCGAATAGATCATTGGCCAGCATCACAATGAGCAATTGGTTATGCTATGCGGCATTATTAGCCAGTACATTTGCTGTGGCATCTAGTTCATCAAATTCTTTGCACACTGCAGTTTGCAGGGCAGAGTCAAGAGTAAGGAAGGAAGTTTTGGATAAGATACATGAATTTAAATAAATATTAGACTGTTTTCGTACAAAAGTTAAGCAAAGTGCATTTTTGAGAAGGTTATCTAAACAATTCTACTTGGCATTCTGTCTGTCCCTCTGTATGAACTTCGATATATGAGATATTATAAAAGAGGAAGTTCATGCTAAGGCGGTTTCCTTATATGTTTTGGGTTCCAACATGCAGAATCGGCAGAGCGCATTACTTACTATTCCTTAGCTAGTTAAATTCACCTTAATCTCTCACAACCTACATAACTCTGCTTATACTTCTGTTATTGCCTTTTCTTTTAATATTAGTAATTTAAAAATAAAAGTATACTCTCATTTCTTATACAACAAATCTAGCTAGTACTAACTCATCTGCCATATATCGTCTCTTTCTCCCTCTACCTCTATTATTATGATTGTAATTAATGTCGTACAGTAAACGAGCTCCCGATTATGTTACCTCATATTTTTTACCTATCAAGTTCAGCTTGATATTCTTGTTCTCTTTTCCACTATCTTTCTCTGCACTCTTTATACTTGTCTTATGGGCATTATCGAAGACATTGGCAATTAATTTGAGCGCTTTAGTCACAAGCAGTGTGCATGGATATTTCAAGTACAGACAAAGAGAGAGGAAAAGAGAAGTTGCTTGCAGGCAAATGCCGCATTTGACATTGGCAAATGCAAGTCACATACACCCATTTTCACACGCACACACACACACACACATACAAATAGAATACCCATCCCCAGCACCCACATGACCCCCCCTTTCCTAGACCTTTTACTCACCTGACTAGCTGCAATTGTAGACCACTCAAACGATTGAACTCCATGAAAAATCGTATGGCCCACAATAGATAGGAGTCATCGTGACTCGACGAGCCAGCATTGCGTTCGAGGACACGTCGCACCTGCCGCACCAGCGTGTTGTAAGCGGAGCGCAGCACCTCAATGCAATATTCGCGCAGGCACAATCTGCAATGGAGGAGAATCAGAAGAAGGAGGAGACATCGATGAAAAATGGTTATACCACAATAATATTGATTGAAAGCCAGTGGCCCCCTATCGCAGGCACACACTGACACACACACAAACACACACTGACAAATACACACATACACTGAGCTGCAGTTACATAGTCCTACATACACACACTCTCTCGTTATACACTCGAGAAAACACAGAGAGGAGAATCGAATTTAATTTTGTACTTTCATGCACATTTTTAAAGGAGCTTACACTGTGAGAAAGTCTTTATAATAGTTGCAAATGAAATTAACAAATAAATTAAAACTAGTGTAGTTAGACTATTTAATTTATACAGTCCTTGAAATATTAGAGGGAAAATTTAAAATAAAACTTAAACGAATTTTAATAAAAATATTTAATTTTTACAATGTTTGAGAATTTTTTGGTCTTTTACTTTACAAAAATTAAAAAAAATTACAAAATCTGTGAAGTAAAAAGAGAAATACTTTGCAAATTGTAGAACAGAACAGTAAGTGTCAAAACAATTATTGTTGCTTATAGCATTTAATTAAATATTTATTTATATTTATTTTTTTATATTATGTAAACGACCTATTTATGTGATATGAGTAGTTTTGCTAAGCTCAAAGTCAATAATTTGTTTAGAATACGTTTTTTTAGCAAGAAGATGAAGCTGTCTTTGATCACCAACTTTAGCAATGTTGATCGAAATCAGCTACTTCGTGAAACATATGGTATGTATATTAAGGCCCGCTCCTTGTCTATTGACAGGTTTGTTGTTGTTTTGGCAGAACGATCTAATGAGAATTCTAGCCCCGACCTTAGCAAAAATACTCATATTTATTTTATAGCAAAACTTTTTATTAAGCTAAGCAAACTCATCTCATAATTTGCTGATGTTCCTCAAAGTATTTCAAGTATAAATTTAATGGTTTATTATAAAATTCCTACAACATTTCTCTCAGTGCATTGTAACTGTATGTGTGTCTTTAACAAATGCGGCCGATGCAACGGCATTTGGCAGCGTTTTATGTAATAAATTTGCTGCCGTCCAATTTATTTGAGTAAAAAGTGCTCTAAAAGATCTGCAAACTGGTGCAGATCTTGCGTCTGCTGCTGGGAGCACAAAATCACGGCAAAGGGGTGAAGAAGGAGGGAAGAGTGAAGAGGAAAGAGGGAGGGAGGCATGGAGAAGCAACCGCAGGCCAAACAAATCCATACAAATCCTATGCCGACACAGATTAATTTATGCGTCCCCCACCACCAACAAGGCAGCACAAACAAAGGGAGAAGGAGAGAGAGGAGAGAGAGAGAGAGAGAAGACAAAAAATGCTGGGAAAGGCTTATTGCAAGTTGCAAGCGACTCTCGTTGAATGGCAACAAATTGTTGTATGTTGTCGAGGGCCGCCGACTCGACACGTGACATTGATGAACTTTGGCACGAGGAAGCAAACAGTATGTGCTGCTCTGGCTGTTTCCCTTCCATTCCCCTTCTGGTTTGCCAAATATATTGGGCATCTTTTGCGGCTGACCGCCTATTGATGGCAACTTGTCTAATCACAGTCCCGGCCGGAGCAATTTATGGCCGCCAACAGATTTGCTTGACCATAAACCAGGCCAGGAAACAAAAATGTTGCCCCACTTGGACACGGCACAAGGGCTTACTCAGTAGAAGGAGTCTCTTGCTCTCTGACTGGCGCCACAAAGATTACGCTGCCGTTGCAGCATTTTTATCTTAAGTCGCAACTTTACGGCTGCCCGACGACACACAGACACACACACACACATACAAGTCGCTCTTGGGATGCACTTAAAAGTGTAGAAAAAAGTTAGATGAATTCTTATTGGAAACGGAAAAGGCACAAGCAAAGCAGACAGCTAGCAGTACATGCTCTGCTGCAGGGTTAGGGTATTTCCGAACAGTGAAAATGCATTTTCCGGCTTCAGCTTCAGTTGGAGCAGCATCCTGGCGCGCGTATCCTTTAAGTAGTTTGTTGGTTAGCAGAAAATCATAAAATAGCTGCACCTGGTGGCCATTAGGGAGTGCGGCGACAGAGGCAAGGCGCCGCAAGGGCCACGTCTTTGTTTCGCCAGCGAGGCAATCGCCCAGAACAGAGAACCAGAACCAATATCGTTCTAGAAAATAACCCAAGATGGCAATGGGAAAGCAGAGCCAGAGCCAGAGCTAAAGCCAGAGCCAGGCAGCCAGCCAGGATTGAGATGGCAAAAAGGAAATGCCTTCATTTATTATTGAATATTATTTTATACGCTCGCTCGGCTACGGCACAGGGTACGGCTACGGCTACGGCAACGGCTTTGGCTGCAGCGTAAAATCGAAAATCAATGACCGGAATGTGGCCTGGGCAGGCGAACCATAACAATTCCGATGCTAATGGGCAACAACGAAGTGCAGGAAGTTGGCCTCAGACAAATGGATACAGCCAACTCAATCCCAGGATATACAACAATGAGGGTAGATAGCAAAAGGTAGTTTGCCTTGAGTTTACCTGACGCTAAATGCGCTGCGACGTGTCACCTGCGCCTCCTCCTTGATATGACGATGTGAACGTTTCTGTGCCTGCTTCTCGCGATCGAAATCAATGGCTGAGACACGCTGCAATGCCTGATGGCAGATGACATCACGATCCGAGACAGATTTCATGTTGCGTATAACATAAGTGCCGCCAAAGCGTGAATGACGCCCGGTGGGAGGACGTGCCTGCCGTCGAGCGTGCTCGCGACGACGTGCAGCAAGCAGCTCCTGCTGATCGCGCTGCTTCTCGCTGAGACTGCGCTTCAACGAAGCATCCGCCAGAGATTCAGCGCTCTAGAGAAGGGGATAGGGAGAGAGAATGAGTTAAAGACATACTTTACTTCCTTTAGCACACAACTTACCTGTTCGCGAAAGAGCAGACAAATGATCTCCAGTCCGTGCAGATGAAATTGCGCCTCATCTGGCGAGGAGACTATGAACAGCAGCAGATCTAACATGCCTGTCTGATGCAGCGCCCATATAACTTGATCATGCAGACTGGCATCGTTATCGGCACGACATTCTGCCTCAGGATTGGCTGGAACTTGCAACACATTACGCACCAACACCAGTATGCGTTCAATCAGTAGGTTCTGCTCCTCGCTGCGTATGGCAAAGGCCTGGAATGAGGGGAGGGAGGGAGATGGTAAGCCACATTAAAAGTCAGCATAATAAAAAATGTCTTGCGGCAAATCCCAGTGTAAAAATCTAAGCGGCAAATCCCGCGAGTCAAGTTAAAATAATCAAATGAAATGAAATTAAATTAAATTGCAAATTTATGTAGCACGAATGTAAAACGGAAGACGAGCAGAAGTGCCCCCTCTCTCCCTCTTTCTCTCTCCCTCTCTCTCTCTCTCTATCTTTTCTTGCAGCTACCACAACAAAGTGAAGATGAAATCAATTTGGATGCCGTGTCCGGACGCGGAGCAGTTACTGCTGTCGGCTTACAAATAAATACAACTAATGCGGCTTTTGTGCCTACAAGCCAGCTGTGACTTCAGCTCCAGCCTCAGCCTTGGCATCCACATGGACATGGACACCAGAGACGCTGTCGAAAAGCCAAGCCATCCCTTTGCCATGTGCACCCGCCTCCACACCTCCTGCCCGCCCCGTTACTGTCCCCGCATTGAAAGGCAAAGTTAATAATGACTTCCGCTTTTGGTTACCCTACGCAACGTTTGGGCCACAATAAAGCGCAAAAGCTTTTCCAGCTGCCGCCACTGTAGCTTCTCCCCCTTGCCACGCCCCCTCTGGCACGCCTCTGGCTGTCCACTTGGCTGCTCGCCGCGCATACATCAAAGCGTGTAAGTCGCAGCCACGCAAATAAGGAAGTAAAGCATAAAAAGTCAGCCGGCGGCATCAATGCTCCTCCAGCTACCCTCCTGCCCTCCCCCCTCATCCCTTCTGCCCTATCCCTAGTTCCCCTTATCCAGGCACACATTCATTATCAGCGACAACAGCAGCAGCAGCAACAACAACAACAGACAGCTTGCATATAGAAATTCGCTAGCATTTAAGCTAAAAAACGAGAGTGGAGAAGAAGCAAAAGCAGGAGGAGGAGTACGGGGAGCAGCAGCAAAAGCGAAGCAAAAACCGTTAGCTAAAAAATGAAAATCTAAAGAAAATCCTCTGGCGACTCTTTCGCTGGCAACGCAGCTCCATGAAAATCCTTTGGAATTGCTCCCCGGAGTGTTATGAATGTCGATTCAATCGGCTTTAAATGAATTTATTTCGCTCTGTAAGAAAAACTTCTTTTTTTCAGCTACGCTCTCTTTGCAGTGGAGGGGGGAGGGTAAGTCGGTGTGTGTGTGTGTGTGCAAGCGTTACGTGTTGTATTGCAGCTATGATTACAGCATCATCAACATTCACTCGCCCACTCTAGAACTTCCTTTCCTCTTTCAATATCGTTAATTGCCAATAAAATTTGATATAAAACTACAACAAATTTCATCATTGCACATTTTCATTTTGTAATCATATTTGATAATTGAATTTTGGCAGTAAAAGTGGGAAAACTAAATAGAAGGAAATTAAGTTAATAAATGAAATAACGCATGGAACTGCAGATTGGGTTATTAGGGTATAGAAATCAACACCAATTTTAATGAATGATGTTGACACTTTTATAGAACCAAATACTATATAAAGAAAATCTTTAAAAACAGATTCCAGTTTTATGTGCACGCAGATTATAATTGGTTGAAATGAGATTTTTAATCAATAAATTATGTCATTTATAACTATTATCTATCAAAATGATACAAAATTTGTTTGAGTTGTTTATTTTTTAATATGGATCAACCTTTAATTTAAGATTTCAAGATCCTAAAAATTTCTAATTTTGCGATAAAAAGATAAAAGGATGATCGTCAACAATGAAATCACAAGAAAGTTGGAAGAACCGTACACTTTGTACACTTTCTCTTTAAACAAAGCAGAAAAAATACAGTTAATTATGAGCCCTATATGCATAGGCAATTTGAAACTTTCTTCATTTCCCCTGCACTCTCTATCTCTATTTTATTCCTTCTTCCTCCCTCCCTCACAACATACGAGCCAAATGAATTTTCTATTTCCTTTTTTGGGCTCAAAAGCAATACGCATACTTTTCCACTCCTCTACCCCCTTTCTCGTTAATTCCCAGCCCTCTGCCTCAAGGCTAGATGTGGGAGTATTTTTGCAATTTTTCTGTTGTTGTCGCTGTTGTTGTTGGTATTTTTTTAGTATTCATTTCTTTCAGCTACAATTTGGCAATTGAAAACATTTCATTCTCAGACAGTCACCCACACAAAATGTTACAAATTGTGCCCACAATGCGAAGTTGTTGTTGTTGCTATTTTTCCCGATTCTTTTTTTCTTCTATTTTGTTGTGGTTTTTCAGTCTATGCCTTACACACACACACACGCAGAGAGAGACTGCCGCCCCTCGAATTTTGCTATGCGACATTTGGGGCATGTTGACGACGCCTAGAAAAACCACAGATTTCCTTGTGGAGCCCCAACAACGTGTTTGATTTCAAGGTGCCTGCTGGGCACTTTTCCTGTTTTTTTTTTTTTTTCCTTTTTTTGATTTTGTCATTTTGTACTTTTCTTTTTTTGGCGGGTGTTTATTAAATCGACTTGTTGCGGTTGTTGGGCTAAAAAGTTTCTGGCGTCGATTTGATTTCGTGTGATTTTTACAAAATTAAATTTTTAACATTTTGGTATTTTGGTATTTTTGACACGTTTTCTGGTTGCAAAAGAATGCGCACATACACTTGAACTTCAAAGAGTTTTCGTGTTGAATTTCAAACTTTGCTTTAAGAGAAAGAGAAATACCTAAGGAACATAAGATAAAAGAAGGTTGGGAAGGTTAAGGGTGTTTGCAACACGAACTGGAAATACCGTGTCAGTATTACAAACACTTTACTTTAAAGTAGCAGTATTTTATACAGATAAGAGCTTAACAACTGGTGAACTTTGTATATGGGCAATTCCATGCTGTCGCACGGGACATTGTACGCTACGGGACAAAAATGGAAGTAGTTTTGTCGTGCGACAGCGGTAGTTTTTTGCAATGAAAATGAAATGTTGGCCGAACTCAACTTTTTCACCAATAATAGAGCTATGGAAGAGTAATAATTTAAACCTACTCGCCAAATTTAAAATGCTTTAATTGTGTAATTTTTTTTCCTTTAAAAGCGTACAAATGTCCCGTGCAACAGCATGGAATTGCCCATATGTTTAAAGATACATTCATGTATAGATGAATTCTATATGCCATTCTCAGCCTACCCTACGCAATTTAAATGTACAGGGTATTCGAAAACAAAATCTGCAAACTGCTGCGGCCAAAGATGAAACGTAGATAGTAAAATGAAGTTAAAATTAGTTATGAAGCGCTTTACAAAGACAAAAAAAAAAGAGAGAAGGCAGCAAAGGCCAAAGGAGACGAGCAACGTCAGAGGCCAGAACAGCGACAGAGGCCAAAACAAAAGGGAAATGTTAGGAAAACATTTTCCAACTTGACTGCTGGCAGCTGGCAGCGAGAACCATTAAAAGTTTGCGACGCCCTCAAGCCCCTTCCCACTCCCCCCTCTAGCCAAGCCACTGTTAATAGCGCGAATACTCGCGCAGATTCGCCAGCGTCGGCTATAAAGATTACAGAAATAGTTTTGCAAATGCCAGACCGATAATTGCCTTGGCCTCGCATCCACCCAATTAACTGCCATAGGGTCCACCAGTCTATCGTGCAGCTTTACTCAAAAAGGAAGTAATAGAAATAAAGGATACAGTATGATACAGTATGATTTCGTTAATTGTCGAATTTGCTGGTGTCCCAAACGGGACTGAAAAAGAGAATACTGATCATCAGCACCAGAATGACGAAACGTTGCCACAGCGAGCCAACGTAGAAACTTCTCTGATCCTCCTCCTCCACCTGCCTGAGACCCTTCAAGAGTTGTGGATCCAGTGCCTTGTGGCGTGGCATCAGTTCCGGCGGACGCTTTACGCAGCCGCCCACAATCAACGATGGTCCAGGCGGAGGTATTAATGTTGCAATCGTATCGCAATAATCACGATGCTCTGCAATGGGCACATTTGTCAGGGTGCCATCCCTATTGTACAGCACACTATCGGTCTCATTAAGCATTATAATGGTGTTGTATCCCAAGCGTGACTGGCAATACGGACACTCGGGCCACTTTTCCTCAGCCATTTGCTTGAACATCCATGTGGATATACACGATTTGCAGAACACGTGACCACAGAAACTAATACGAGGCTTGCGCGCAGTGCCCATGCAGATCATACACATGTAGTAACAGATCTGTAGTCCATCCGAGCTGTAATCACTCTCAATTTCACTCTCACTCTCATCCTCATCGCTGGACTCGCTCGCACTCATTTCGCAGCTTATTTTACTCCAATCTACACAGCAAAAGTAAGTCTATCAATCACTTACAATTTCCAGTGCTTGCTTGAGTTTCTCGAACAATGCCGTCCAGATTTTGTCCTTAGCAAAGGCCGCCTTGTAGCCCTGCAGTATGTCGATCAGTTCAAGGAACACTTTGCGCCCGTGATTATCATTGGGCGGTCCATCGCGATAGAGCAACAGTGTGGGATTGGTCAGAATCACGAGCAGACGTATAAGCAAATCCGACAGCTCCTCATGCTGCACATAGTCCGGCAACATGTAGACCAAATCTGTTTGCAACACCTTGGCGCGTCCCAAGTGGCGACGGTACTCGTGATTGTCCAGATCACGTCGCAGAATCCATATCAAATGCTGCAAGATAAACAGGGAGAATAGCATATTAAAAAAAATAACAATTACATTATTAATGCTATAACTTGACTTTACCTTCAGTCCCTCCGCTGCATCGGGCTCCGCCTGGTAGCGGTTGCCATCGCTTACGCCCAGCGCAGCACAGGTCGCATCAATGTCAGCCAACAGCACAGACATGTTCAATCAATATAACAATCACTTTGTATTTGTTTTCAATCTTATTATACACCAAACAAAGTACAAACAATTCTTATTTAACTCGCGTAATAAACAACTTGCTGAATTCGCGCGCGAAACTGAACATAAAGCAGCTGATCGATCGATAGCCAGTCGACAGATATCGATAGTTGAGCTCTTTTTTGCGTTGATGTTCTTATTTGGCAGTGAGCAGTTTGAAACAGCTGTTCGATCAATACTGTTTGATATCGATTGTTATGATGCTATGTAGTTCTTATAAATTTCGCATGAGATGCGTCACATCATGTAAAGCACGCGCGAAGAATTAAATGCAATACAGCTGTTTAATCAATCGGCATTTAATATCGCTTGTTATATCGTCATATTTCCTTGCAATTCTTCATTAGTTCCCCCCATATTAAACTAGAAGAACACGCGCGCAAGACAGCTGTTCGATCGATGGACCTTATTCCGATAGTTCTGCTCATTTTTGCGTTGCGTGAGCGCTAATTGGTTGCTGTCACGACTAACGCATATTGCGTCAACAAGCAAAAGAAATATTTATTAGAATTTTATCACTGAGCATCGATGCTTAGTGATTTTATTGATCATATGTATGTATATTAAATATTTGTTAATGCATACTATACATATTAAATATTATCAATTTATTTACATTTTTCCTTTTGCAAAGAATCACTTCACACACAGTATGTGATTTCTAAATTAAAGTAACGTTCAACTTCGTTTGCACAATTGAAAAACCGAAGTACAATAAATATATAATAAAGATACCATAAAGTCAGCAAAGTTTAAAAGCTGTTGCAAGGAATTCTACTCAATTTATGCATGTGTATATTGATTCAAATCGATGCCATGCCGGAATACAATACAAATAATAAAGTCCAATAAAGCTCTCTTGGGCTGCTGCTGCTTGTTAGTTAAATTAAACCCAAGAAGACCCAGAAATATTTCAGGCAAATTTTCCATTTTTGCCAATCGAATAGAAGTACTCGAATATGCAGTGGCCATTGACTCTGCAAATCATTCGAATTCGATTCAATTTAAAATTATTTGCTTGCATAAGTCGCACTCACACACACACACACATGTACTTGAGCACTCGAGTGTCTCCATAGGGAGTTTTGGTTCGTTCGTTCGTTGTGTCGAATGTCAATTTGTGCGAATGGAAATAGGTGCCAACAACTGGGGAAATTTAAATCTTTGCAGCGTTTTCATTAAGCATTGAGGCATCAAATTACAAAAGTTTACCGACTGAATTATGCAACGGGTGTGTTTCAGTAATCCAATGCGGTACAGATACATATACATACACCCATATAGGGATGGAGAAAAACGCAAGATTAAAAGCAAACAGCTTTTTGTGCCGGTATATTTATCTACGATATGGACAAATAAGTTGAGCAAACTTTTTGCCTGAAACTCCAGTTTAAGCTTCGGCTTCAGTTCCAGCTTCATTCTCTTCATCATCTTCAGCTTCATTTTCAGTTGCTTCCTTAGGTGCTGCGTCAAGGACCACACGTGCAACATGGCCTGCAGCCAAAGACTTCTCTTACTTCTCTTCGACCGACTGTCATTCCCTAAAGAAGTTGAATTTAATTAACTAAGTAAATGCTCAGACATGAGCCTCCATCCGGCTGCTTATCAGCAGCAGCCTCAGATGATGAACTTGCCAGGGCAACAACAACAACGACGAGTTTGGTGACCGAATAACAACTCAGGCAAAAGTCCAACTTGGATGTCTGCAATTCGTCCAAGTGCCGCCGGCTCACAGCTCTCTCCCTCTCCCTCTCTATCCGTCACACCCTCCTTGGACAGGCCTCCTGTGGATTGTCCACCCCGCACCCACTCGACGCTATGCAAACCTGATTATAATGTGTCAAATCCATTATGTCCTGTCAGGGATTTAGGCACAAAAAGCGTTCACTGCAACAAGAACTTAAAGAAGAACTTTTCAGGGTCCTCTCCGAGACCAGACAAAGTTCATTATAATTTTATTAGTGTAAGCAAAACTACGTGCCGTAGGCTCAATTGAATAGTTAGCCCCTTCTCTCTAATCCTTGTGATTGCGTAGGTTTTTCACAAATTGTCCATTGGAGACAAAATCAAATGGATATTCCGGACGATGTTTCCATTCGCTAGATATGTCCGGATGATTCTGATACACCCAAAAGCAACAATAGTTTGTTGCATTTTTTGAAAGATCGTCCTCATCCGCGTCAGAATCGGGCAACTGAAGAGTGCGACGTGTTACTCCTGGAACAGGCACTAACGTGGGCTGTTGTTTTGTTGTTATTTCATTGGCGAAATCTAAATCCACGTTCCTTAAATTGGAACTTGAAATCAATTCTTTGGTTCGGTAGAGTAAAAGAAATGCTGAAATCAAATGAAGCAAGATTTTCAGTCACAAATGAAATATTAATTAAATAATTTTCTTTACCGTATAATACTAATGAGCCCTTCATGTTCGCAGAGTCTAAAGACTGAAGTGATAAAGTTATATTGTTATATACAGTGAAGAAATTGTATAATTTTACACGCATCTTTAACCTTTCAAGCAATTAGTTCTACTTTTATATTATTTTACTTAACTTGTTCCGAATTTTACCTTATAGAGTTGGTTAATTCTTAGGTTAGCGAAAATGGAAAGATTTTTACATTAATTTACATAATATTCTGAATCAGAGGAATCGATCTACCCCTGTCCGTCTGTCCGTGTGTCCGTCCGTCCATTTGTTACAACGCAAACTAGTCTTTCATTTTGAAATATCTTGATGCTACTTGACACACATACTTCTTATTGCTGCACGCTGTACATAAATCGGAATAATATTGATCGGTCCGGATATATCGTGTAATTGTCATACAAACTATCGGCCGATTTTCGTTATTTGTCAAGATATAGCATTCAAATTTACTACATCGGACTTTTTTATATCTTAAATATGCTTATAAAATTTCATCAAAATCAGATCACTATAATATAAACCTGTCATAGAAAAAATCGGCCGAAATTCAGGTTTTCGTATGAAAATAGTTCTGATTTTAGAATTAATTTAACTTATCAGTTCCAATCACAGTAAGACATAATGTTTTGCAGCTTTATATATCATTACTATATGAACGAGCGGAGAAAATAAGAGCCTGCAAGGATATAGAACATTTCGACCAAAGCTTTTCTTTCTCGTTTTTCGTTAAGAATAAAATATATGCATTATTACACACGATAAAAAGAACCTATCCTTATATTTTTCCATGAATTTTCTCCTTTTCAGCATTTTGATATTTATATTTATTTGCCAAACTCTCCACAATTTTGAGTTTTTGTATCACTTTCACTTTGTTTTTTGGCAATTAAATTCGCAGCAAAGCCACTCGCAGCGGGAATACCTCAAATGTTTTGCAAGGCACTCGAGCGCATTACGGTTAGACGGGGCAATGAAAGCATTTCGCGGCTTTTAGTAAACAAAACAGAACGAGCGAAACAGGGTGCAACGAGGTTGCAGCTCAAAGCCAACACCGGCTAAAAGTGTAAGCCAACAACAAAAAAACTGTGACAGAGAGAGAGAGAGAGAGCAATGTCGCTGACGCCACTGACGTCTGTCAGCTTTTGTCAGGCTGCAGCTAGAAACGCATTTGTTGGCTTTGCAGCTTGCGGCCGCCATTTTGTCAACATGGCGGCGGCCCGAACGGTTGAGCATTGTTTGAGCAGCGTGTTGCAAGCAGCTTCATCTTGCATTCTGATTGCGTGGCTTAATTGCACAGTGCGGCGTCGTCTGTGCCAGATTCTGCCTGCGGAAAGTGAAAGCCGCCCGTACAAAAACGAATTAGTCCAGGCAGAAGCAACAGAACGGAAAGAAAAAGGGGGCAACCCTAACAATGCAAGGGCAGCCCAGCAGAGAAGTTGAGTCGAGGGCAGTTGAGCGGTTCGGCATCAAAACAAAGGCACAAAACAATTTCAGAACAAATAAAACTCACACCTGAGACTATTCGCGCCGACATTCCCCAAGCGCTGCAAAGGAAGTGGGTCCCTAAGAGGAAGAGAGGTGGTGTATATAGGTTCATTCGAACAGCTGTTCGAAAATACTGGAAAATGAATCGTTGTAAATCAATTTGTTCAACTTGGCGGTAACAAGAATACAACAATTATATTACATGGGCACTTTGAACGCTGATGCGTAACATTTTTAACTGGCAATACCTTGAGATACCCTGCGGGCAAAGTCAAAGCTGTTTCTTTGAGTTAATACCCTGTTAATTAGGTTTGCTACCGAATGGAAGAGTAAACCGATGTAGAGCATGCATATACAAATGTTTGTGTGCAGTTAAGTTTCCTTTAACTGACACCTTTTCGTAAGCGGACGTGACAAGTGTCCGATCAAGAGAGTTTTTACTGTGCTGGGTATCTGATATCAAGTACATTCAACCATAGCCTCATTTACACTTGAGAGCGTATACTTTTCGTGGCTGCACAAAAGGTAACTGACTAACAAGGGTCCGGCCAAGGGAGTTTTAAATGTGCCGGTATCTAAAGGTCAAGTACCCTTGATTTTCGCCTCCTTTACCCCTTAAAAACAGTGTAGATGTATTTCTATGTATACTTAATTTGTATTCACTTTAAAGATGATATTTCTAGCTTGTATTTTATTTATATTATATCAATTCAATGTTCAAGGTACTAGATATTGATTATTATTAATTATGTATGATAACTTGTTAATATACAAACGACGCATTTCAACTTTTTCAGTTATAACGTATGTATTGTATAATATACATAAATATAAATAAGGCTTATTCCTTTGTTGTACCTTTAATACTATCTTTAATATATTTTTGTAGAAACGAAACAATAATTTAATCAGATAAAAAGAAAAAGGCTCTTTTTTATTGATGACGAAACCAAAATTATTAAAGCTTATACCATATTTATAAGCTCTGTAGTTGTCTACCATTACTAACGTTTCCAACAATTTATTCTGACAGTACCCCTGACAAGGGCCTGTCCATTCTACTGTAAACCCGCAATTGGCTTCATTCGGTTTGGCGAAAATGAAATAAAATCTAGTAAATTTATATCGTTTTACAGGGTATATGCACAAAAGATGAAAGCGAAAGTAGCGGCAAGCAACAGGGTCAGTCGCAGCAAGGAAACAATTTGAGCTCAACCCCTCACACACCCACACACACACACACAGGGGAGAGAGAGGGAGAGCAAAGAGGGGAGACAAACAGTCCTCTCACTCCATTTGGTCTAGTCCTCGTCCCTGACTTCTTCCCCCATCGGGCCGGGCAATGCTTTTGAAACAAATCAAAGAGAAATTGCAAACGACAAGTTAATCTCACTTCAAGCATAACCGGAAGCCATTTTATGACCCAATGGACAGTGTACAATGTACAGTGAACAATGGCAGCTGCTTACGCGTATTTACAATACGGTAAAAAGCAACTGAAGAAGAAGAAAATGAAGATGGTGTGGAAAGAGAAGTAAAAGCAGATGGAGAACGCCATGCGGACTTTGACTGCATCCGCTGGTGGAGAGTTCCTTTAAGATCACCACAATCCCACAAAGTACAAGTTAAATAAAAAGAATTTATGCGCTGCACATCGAATTAAAGTTCAATAAAATGCCCCCCAAAAAAAGAAAGAATAAGAAGACGATTCCCCAGTACGAAATACGTGGCGAAAAACTTTTAACGTATGTCGACAACGTGTTCTTCTAGCAGCCTTTGGCCTTTGTCTTTGTTGCTCAAGTACCTCTGCTCTTTGGTTACCCTGTAAGAGTAGGAACACCTTGAATAGTTAATATATTGCTGATTTTGTTATACCAAGCCTATTTAGCTCTTTAAAGTAAGAATTTCTTTGATAAATAACAATACAAATGTTATTCGTTTAAGGTTCCCCAGTTCTATAAGGTTATCTACAAAAATAGTTAGATCTCTGCTACTAGTGATCGAGAGTGATAAAATTTGGGCTCATCCTTACTTGCAGTCTTATGTTTATATACTCGTAGAAGTATAGAATCGGAAACTGCATGACTTAAACATCTTAAATTTGGCTTTTTACCAAAGACAGTACAACTTTTATTTTCCAACTGCTTCCCTTGCCAGTTAATCGAAAGAACAAGCTTAATATACCCTGTCTTTTGCATTATAATACAGCGTATCTGGTTGGTAGGTTCGCCCTACTCTAGCCACCGCTACACGCTTTGCGTTTTTCATGATGTTTGCACATTTGCTCCTTGTTATTGTTGGCTCCTTTGTTGTTGTCGCTGCTGCTGCCGTTGCTTGTCGATTGTGAGTTACAAAGCCAAAATCTCGACACAGCGCGAAGAAGGCGAAGGCCAAAGAAAAAACCAAGAAAAACCGGCAACGTAACGAAAACAGAAGAGAAGTGAACAGAGGAACCAAAATCGAACCGAACCGAACCGAACTGAACCGTCTGAAATACCTTTTGCATGCTTCATTGGCGTTGCCTTTCTGCTGACTGAACATCAAATGGGATTTGTCGGCCAACGGGGCCACCGACGGACATATGTTGTTTTTGTTGTTGTTGCGTAACAGTTCAATGGTGTGTTAAGCACACCCATACACCCTCACCTACACACCTACACACACATAAACACGCACCGAGACTCGACCGAAACACGCACAGTTTATGTGGCAACATCCAATAACATCGCCCATCGAGCATCGGTTTAGTGTCTGAGATATGTGTGAACTTGCTGCCCAGGCCGAGGGACAGGCTGACAGACAGACAGACGCACAGACGGAGGTCTAGTGCAGCTGTTAGGACTGCACTTATCCAAATTAAGATTGTGTTCAGATTGTCGAGCAACAAAACCAGCGCAGAACATCAAACATTTTGACGCGTGTCCAGGCAGCAAAGCAAAGCAAAGAATCAGCAAAAAGCATTTTTCACGCAGCCCTTTAAAACGGAGAGAAAGTAAAAATAACAAGGTGTGGGTAAAAGAACAGATACACTTAGTATCATTACGATATTATGCACTGCAAATGAGCCATAATTGAACGTACCATAGTTCACAGCTGTATTTTGAACACATACTTACATATTCCTCTTCGACCATTGAATATGGGAAAAACAATACCATATATGGTATATTCTTGGTAAGTATCAACAGCCAAGTAGATCAAGCAGAGAAGTTATGTATACTTATAGAAGGGTTGGCTCTTTCAACAACTTAATCTGAAATGCCAAAAATAATCTGTTGGAAGAGAATCCATAACAAATTTATATATTTAGAACAATGTTTGAAAACCTCATTGAGAAGGCTAGTAATATTTTATTTATTTGAAAACAGAATCTAAAATTTTTTGAATTTATAATGAGTTAATTTAATTGAATTATTTGTAAAGAGAATCTACAATTATTTGAATTAATATTTTTGTTTTTGATTAACAAATTTTCTTATTACAATTACACTTCAATTGGCTGGATGAATCATTATCTTAACTGTCTTGAGAGATTGGTAAAAAGTCCAAAAATTCGACGAATAGCTGTTATCTTCCTTCTGACTGTAATGGCCATTTGGATTGCTAAATAAATAGAAATCCCAGTCAATCAATTTAAAGGATGTTTTGTAAACGAAACAACTAACTGAATACATACCAACGTGTACATGGATACGCCGAAAACCACCAGCCACCTTTGTATTGGTATGCGCAATCATAATCTTCATGACCGTCGTTATCACTATCATGAGTAGAGAACATGTGACGTTCGTTGTGTCTCATTCTGTCTTCGCCTGCAGTCCCTGAGTATGTTCCCAAACTGAGCAACCTGTACTTATCATCTTCTCCAGCAATTTTGAAGTTGTTATAACGAGCGTAGAACGTGCTCCCATTGAATCGCTCCATATGGATATAGAGCTCATGGGGCTGGTCGTTGGTAAGACGGTGAATCTTCTCGAGGCCGAGAAAGAAGTCACCGTTTAGGTTACCAAAACCATCTTTATATTCATCCCATTTTCTGTTAAAGTTCTCTTTCCCATCTTTTCTTTGCTGTATAACGGTCCAGCCAGGACCGACTATAAGACTGTCACATAGTGCTGGAAAGGTTTGGAAGCCGGGTATTTTGACATTGTGGACTTCGTTAGAAATAGGGTAATTAATGCAACCAGTTGGTATCTCTTTATTCTCCTCTATTTGTTCTTTTAGTTTGGATACTTCCTGTTCTTTTTGTTCAATGACTTCTGTCTGATTCTTTAAAGTATCTTGATTCTCGCTCAGTCTGGTTTGACACTCCTTCAAACTTTGATCATTTGATTTGATTTGTGCTTTTAGTTCAGAAATAGTTGCAGAATATTGGGAAACGGTATTTTGTAGTTCGATTCCATTCTTTAATTCTTCTTTGGTACATGTTTTGATATTCTGCAGTTCAGAAATTGTAGCTTGCAGATCTTTGATATGAATGTCCTTACTAATTATAACATCATCTTTCAATTTACCTTCAGCTATTGTCAATTGCATTTGTTGAATCTTTTCTTGCATATCGCTAATTTCGTTCTGTTTATTTTTAAATTTGTGTTGTTCATTTTTCAGTTGATCAAAGTATGTCAACATAGGCTTCACAGCCTGAAAGGTGTGGGGTCCACACAGCTCATCTAGTTCTTTGGAAGTTTTACAATGCTAACAGAGTATAAAGAATTTAAAATGTGAGCTCATATATAAAGTATAATCAAATATTAACAAATCAATATCAATGCAGCTATTCAGAGGAATCTTGTTGATTCTCTCCACATTCATTCTCCACATTGCCAGTTTGTCGTTTAACACAGTTTTTTATCAAAGTTGAAGAACTTACTTTCCTATTGTCTTCTGCACTAGCAAAAAATCCGTCACTTAAGACCAGAAACCACAAGAAGATGAAACGAATCTTCATATTTTCCCACTTTTCGTATTATATTCAATATAACTGAACCGCACGCGAACCGATCAAAACAAGACTGATTTAATTTTTGCACTGCGCAAGTGAATGAAAGAGAATCTGTGTATTAAAATGTGCATCTATATATAAAACACTAAGAATTATCTGGGCACGTGTCGAGTTCAATGATTTCAAATAACAAAGAAGACAAACAACGTTATCAGCAGTTGGCTGATTATTTCATTGGAAATATTAAGTATTCAAAGAAAGAATGTTCATTTTAGAGAGAATTAATCAATTAATCAAATTAATCAAGTTCAAATAATGCGAGTATTTCCGGAGAGTATTATTGAAAAAATAAACCAAAATAAAATACAATTGGCGTTATCAGCGTGGGGAATTGCATTGAAAGTACTCAACGTGTTCTGAATCAGTATCAACACGGGGGAAAAGGTGTCGGATTTACTATTTCAAAGCTTCGAGTATGAATTAAAAAGCATAATATTATGTACATATGTATGTGCTATATGTTTATATATATTTTCTTTTCTAAGATATTCCTGGAACTCGTTCATCACAAAGTGTCCCAAGTGTTATGTTCCTTTCCAGGAATTTCTTTTAGCTTGCAACACTGTCACAACTAAGCCGGAATTCTCGGAACTTACATATGATTCTTACCTGAGTTTGTTATATACTTGCTGATTATAAATAAAAAGTCAGCTTGTATTTTTAGCACTATGCTGGGCAAGTGAATAGAAGCATTTAGAGCAGAAAGAGTGTTGCTGATTTCGCTTCATTAGACTGCTGACATTGTGTGCGTATTTCTGTGCGTGGCACGTGTAACTTTTCAAATTTGCATATGTGTGTCTGAGTGTGTGTGTCTGCTTCGTATTTGCCTGCTATTTATTTGCGTTTTTATGTTTTTTGAGCGTCTGCCTGGCGCATTACTCAAAGTGCTTGAGCATTCGATGCCGTGCAGATAATGATGCCGAAAGTGTCGCCCGCCTGCAGGGAGGGTATCAAGGAGGGGGGGCAGAGGAAATCAAGGTAAACCAATACCACACACGCAGAAAAATAACATATCGAAAAATGATTTTCATTGCGCCAGACGAGGGTAACAGGGTGCGACAGGGGGAAGGGGGAACATAAGCGTCAGCGAAATCTGTTTCAATAGCTTTACTTGATAGCGATGCGCGCTTGAAGCGTGGAGTGAGCGAGTCATAAAATCGCGAGAAAGCAGCACAACATAAAGCAACAACAACAACAACAACAACAACAACAAGAACAGCATCAGCAGTCAGAGCAATAAGAACCACAAGCTAAGAAAATGCTGGCGGCAGCTATAATGATGTAAAATATATCGCTGAGATTTAGGCGACTCGAGTTGAGAGAGACCAATAACAACAACGAGACAACAAGAAGGGAAAAACAAGCTCTACTCCCACTCAGAGACAAGGTCTGTGCGTGTGCTGATAAAAAAGATGAGAAAATTTGTAAAAAAGAAGTGTTAAGCATGATTAATACCCTTTAGAAAGGCTGTAAAATACACTTCAGGGCGATAATAAAGACTCTCAAAACATAAACAGCGTATTTAATTATGTCTATTGTTCATTAATTTACAAAATTTCTTTTTTCTCTGGCTATTTTACGGCTAAATATAAAAGAACAAGTAGACAGTTCCTACTACAGTCAAAGTAGAACACACAAAGTCAAATTTAAATAGGTCTTACACACATTGCACATGTCTCTATAGCTAATACACCCTCTAACATCACTGCCTCCATTTGCAGGGTATACAGGCAAAAAAGCTAGAAGAGAGTATTGTCTGCGTGTGTCGTCGTATTTGCGCACACACTTCAAAAGACTCAAACAAACAAATGCATAAAATATCGCGTACACATATACATATATCGAATCGCTCGCGCCCCCTTTCTCTTGCTTTCCCTTCCCCCAACTCTCCGAATATTATTCAATTTACTGTAAATGCTGCGCTTAAGTTTGTGCTGGCGCACATGGCGTATGCGCGACGTTTAACGCCAGCGTTGAGTGACGAACCCAGGCGAACAACGCTGCCACACTTAATAGCTGAAGTATATTGATGACGAGCTGTGCCCCAACACCCCTTTCCCTTCCCCTCTCCCATTGCCCTTCCCCTTCCCTACCATCGCATGCTGCCATCAGAAATCTGAATCGCCGCATTTGAACTTCAATGACGCGCAATTTTATGCGTAAATCTTTTACATAAATTTCGCAAAACGTTTACGTCTGCACGAAAGGATTTGCCAAGCGAAGGGGGAGAGAGCTCCTTGGCTTTTGCTTGACTTTGGCTTTCGACTGTTTTGGCTGCTTTAGCTTCTTTTCTCCTTTGGCTTTTAAGACACTTTGAAGCCCCAATGAACGAGAGGGAGAGTGCGTAAAAAACGTTAATATGGGCTTTCTCATTCGCTCGTTTTTTATGACATTTACTGTTACAATTTAGCGAAAAGCACAAAGTACACTTCACTTTCCCCTTCCTCCCCCCTCTGAGCTTATGTAGATCAGCGACAAATTTAATACAATTTTTTGAATATTTCCACGTAATGCATCATAAATCTGCAGCGAGTTATAAATCAAAATCAATTCGAATCTTCCTTGCATAAAACTTTCTCGCTCTAAATGGAAATAAAATTCAAATTTTATCGTAATTATTGTCATATATTTTTGGGCTCTGCAAATTTTATGATGTTTTCTGCATACTAAATCAAAGATTAGTGTTTTGATTGGGCTAAAAATTGAAAGTGTTATTGCATTTAGATTTGGTACACATGGATAGATTGGATAATGAATTTCTCTCGTGTGTTTATACCCCACACACATAGAGGAGAAGGGTATTATAACTTTGTGCCAACCTAAGAAGTGTGTAACAGGCAGAAGGAGGCGTGGTAAGTTTTGCTCAGGTGAGTAGCGGGTATATCACAGTCGTTGTTGTGAGAGAGAAAGAAACTAATAAACGAAGGTCGTCGAAGTTGTACTGCAACAAATATAAAAATATAGTTTAATAATTGCTGTACATATTTAAAAGAATTTTAAATGTAGTTTCGGCTTAATTCGTAATCCATAAAGTTCTGTATAATATTTAATCATCATTCCCTTTAAAAAGTTACCAAATCTGCTTCACATTTTATAAAAAAATACATTTACAATATTAAAAAAGGAAAACAAGAAAAATAAAAACCCTTTTAACTCATTCCACAAACTTCTTCGTGCACATATAAATTGATTTGCCCAACATAAATAGCAAACCCAAAACAGATTTTCGACCTTTGCCTGACAGCTTTAATTTAACCCAGCCGCAAATCACACACATCTAAACCGTACATACATATATATCTATCTATTTTTGCACTAGTTAAACCGTTCCAATTACCATTAGAACTGGGTGAAAAGGACGCGTCGAAGAGCAGGAAAATTTATTAAGTGATAAATTTTCGGGGGGACATTGCGCAAAATGTCAGAGAGAAGGTCAATTGAAAAGTGAAAGCTCAAGAAAAGGATGCTAAGCGCCTTTTTGGCACCCACACACACTCACACACACACAATCAGCGTGCGTTGTCAGGCAAGCAAGTGTCCGTCGTCATCCTTTGTCAATGCCATCCCATCCTGCTCTGCTCCCTTCACAAGGAAGGCGCGCACAAAACAAAAGCCGCTCAGAACAAATTACCAGAGTTGTCTTTTCTCTAAGTTTTCCTAGGCGGACATGGGCGAATGGGCGTCGTCGGCCACGTCTTGGCCAGCAATTGCACTGGACCAGTTGGCTGACCCATTCCCGGACTGCTTTAATATGTTCGTTAGTTTTCTATTCCAGCACGGCAAGTCCCAGGAGTAAAATGTGTGTACAGCTGCGTACAATGGGGCCAGGGAATTGAGCTGGACATGGGACCAGCACATACTCTCTCTCTCTCTCTCTATCTACCTCTCTTCCTCTTACTTTCCCTCTTGCTTGTGTTGCCCACTTAAACATTTATGTAATAGGCTTGAAATTTCAATTTGCTTGCCACAAAAACTGCACAAATGTGTGTGCTAAAATTTCGGAACTGCAGCTCCACTTGCCACATGGCAGCTGGCACCTGCAACTGGCAACTTGCAACTGGCACCTGGGCACGTATTAAATATTTAAATCGGTTACCATTTCCGTGTCCAACCGCAATGATTCTTGAGCAGCTTAGCTCGCTGCACGTTCGCTTGAGGTTACAGCTGGAATAGTTAGAGTTGCCCAGCTAACCAGGTTAAATGCAGCTTAAATCTGCTGTCGATACCTACAACGAATACCTAATGAATACACTCATTTATTATGCAAATGCACTCAAAATGAAGTTATTAATAATGTAGCAATAAGTATGTTTAAGTTAGTGTCGAGTAACGAATAGAATACTCCAAACAATCGCAATCGCAATCGCAACAACAATCTCTAACAGAAAGAAGAAGAAGCAACAATAAAACACTCGACTACTTAATACCTTTTTCAACATTTTAAACAAGCAAGAAAGCATACGGACGAACCGATAAAGAGACAGACAGACGAACAGACAGACAGACGGGCAGACGGACATGGCTATATCGAATCTTCTGTTAATGTTTATCAAGAATATATGTCGGACACGACTTCTTCTGCCAGTTACATAGATTTTAGTTTGGCACAAAGCAATAATACCCTTCTACCATATGACTAGGGGGTATAAATATGCTTCAATGAATAGCTGCGAGTACATTTAAAATGTTGTACGATCAGAATTCAAAGTGATTAGTTTGCACAGCAACAGATAAGGTTAACGTGTCACAGCTGTTGACGCAGATGCAGAATACCTTGAATACTTAATATTTCTAATAAAATAATCAGCTAACTCTCGACTCTGTTGTTATGCTCACTAACCCGCTGATAACGTTGCTTGTCGTCTATGTTATTTGAAATCTTTGAACTCGACACGTGCCTAAATAATGTGTTTTATATATAGATGAACATTTTAATACACAAATTCTCTTTCATTCCCTTGCGCTGTCCAAAAATTAAATCAGTCTTATTTTGATCGATTCGCGCGCGGTTCAGTTACATTGAATATAATACGAAAAGTGGGAAAATATGAAGATCCCTTTCATCTTCTTGTGGTTTCTCGTCCTTAGTGGCGGCTGGTCTGCTAGTGCAGAAGAGACAATAGACAATAGTGAAGTAAGTTCTTCACCTTTGATCGAAAACTGTGTCAATGTGCTGTGAAGTGTCTGTGAAAATCTTTTTTTATATCAAGAATTGTATTTCATAAAGTCAAACAACATTCCGCAGAATAGATGAATTAATTTGTATACTTCGCCTGAGAGTATATTTATTTTCTTTAGTCAAAAGTTTACAACGACCCAGAGAAGTCAAACTACAAATGGCCGTCCCTCTATCAGTCCGTTCGTCTGTCCGTGTTTTCTCTCTGACTTAACATCAGATAATACTTTAAATATGTCCTTAAGATCGAACACTTACAAATAGTGATTAGAAACTTTTAGATTTGTGTATTTATTTTAATCAGTTTATTTTTCTTATTGTTCTGTTAGCAAATCAAAGCTTCCCAGGAACTAGACAATCTGTGTGCATCCCACACATTAGAGGCTGTGAAGTCGTTGTTAAATAAAACTGAAATTAAACAGGAACAAATCAACGTATTGCAAGAAAAAAATCAACATTTGGAGCTGACAATAGTCGAGGGGAAATCAAAAGATGACGTAATACTTAGTAAAGACATTCATATCAAAGATCTGCAAACTACGATTTCTGAACTGCAGAATACTAACAATGTCTTAAGTAAACATGTTGAATCAGTTAATAACGAAATAGTTCAGCTCAAATCATTTATCAAAGATGAATTGAGTAAAGAACTCTCTAAAATCGATTCGAATGCTGCCAAACTGCAGCAATGTGACGATAAGTTATTGAATTCTGAGTTGTCTTTAATAGATTGTAAATTTAATGTGACTATGGTACACAGACACAATACTCGTAATGTATACTATGTTGCTAAGGTTTCTGAACTAAGAACACAACTTGAATCTAATAATGAAACACTGAAGGAGTGTCAAACAAGACTGAGCGAGAATCAAGATAGTTTAAAGAATCAGACAGAAGTCATTGAACAAACTGAACAGCAAGTATCCGAATTAAAAGAACTAGTAGCTCAGTATGAAGAGACCCCAACTGGATGCATTAATTTCCCAACTTCTAACGAAAATCGCCGTGTTAAAATTGCCGGCTTCGAAGCGTTTGTAGCATTATGTGACAGTCTGATAGTCGGTCCAGGCTGGACTGTTATACAGCAAAGAAAAAATGGGGAAGAGAACTTTACCAGAGAATGGGATGAATATAAGGATGGTTTTGGTAACCTAAACGGTGACTTCTTTCTCGGTCTCGAGAAGATTCACCGTCTTACCAACGTCCAGCCCCATGAGCTCTATATCCATATGGAGCGATTCAACGGAAACACGTTTTACGCTCGTTATGACAACTTCAAAGTTGCTGGAGAAGAAGATTTCTATAGGTTGCTCAGTTTGGGAAAATACTCAGGGAATGCAGGCAAAGACAAAATGAGACACAGCGAACATCACATGTTCTCCACTATGGATAGTGATAACGACGATCATGAAGATTTCGATTGCGCATACCAATACGAAGGTGGCTGGTGGTTTTCGGCAGATCCATGTACCCATTGGTGAGTATTTAGTTTATTAAAATAGAAAAGTATCTTTCAAGACGAATGACTGTGATTTGTTTTTTATTTAGCAACCTGAATGGAAGGTACTACTCCCACGAAGTTGACGAAATAGAGTCGAACTATTGGCATGATTATTATTCTCTTAAAACCATTAAGATGCTGATTCATCCAATTTATTGAAAATATATTATAAAAACGAAATATGTAAACCACAAACTCAAATATTAATTCAAATCAATTCAGAGTCAGATTATAAATAGTTTTATTGTATAAATACTTTATAAATTCAAACAATTTCAGATTCAGTTTTCAATTAAATAAAATTTTAGTGAAGTTTTTCCACTTTGTTCTGAACATTTTAAATTTTGTATATATTTCTATAGATTCTCTTTGGAATTTCAGCTTGAGTTGTTAACAGACACAGCCACTACATTTATCATTATCAACTTAGTGTTATCTCCTCTGCTGGAGCAACTGCTCTCGATCGACTTAGCTTTGACGATGACGGAAAAACAATATTTTCAACTTTTTGATTTTTTCAGCTCGACAATCATTTGCTCTAAATTCAAATGACTTTCGTCCAACTATCTATAACTATCGATCTGCACGTTACGCATTGATTACTGCAAGCTAAGAACCATTTTAATTTGCGATAAATTCAAATGACTTTCAAGCAACTATCGATAATTCCTTTTTCTATGCAAGACACGCTTGATGATAAAATGCAAATACCCTCTAAAAATCAAATCACCAGCTGGACTAAAACTTAGCACAGATTCAGAAAACTTTCAGTTTATGTGTGTGTGAGAGTCAGTTGGTCGCATTTAATTTAAGTAGCATACTTTTCGGGGAAACTAGCCAGATGCTGCAGCCTATTTAAAATGCATCGCACGTAGAGTGCGGCACGATGTTGAAATTAAAATAATTTGCACTTGCACTTGCACTTGCCACAGTCGTTACCGTTACGGTTGCCGTTACCGTTGCCTTTCTCATTTAAGTCGAAATTAGGTTTTTGCATTTGAAAAACAGAAATCCCTGCAGAACGGTGCGCAACTTTCATTATTAAAGTGCATCCACAACTGTCCGGCAACGCTGGCGGGAAGAAGTGCAACCACAGCGCAGCATGGGGGGCGATAACTCCTACAACTGTTATACGACGTACATACTACAGCGTAGATTGTGCGCTCTTTTTCCTTCTTTTTTTGGGCTTTTACTTTTTCGTTCATTTATAATTTCGACTTCTTGCTTTGCCTTTGGCTCTCGAGAAACGACGAGTCGAGCCCGAGTCGAGTCGAGTTGAAAGTTGCGGTTTGGTTGCACTTAAATTATTGCATTAAGGAAAAGTCCTTGAGCACTGCCATATCAGCAGCACAAAGAGAAGAAGTGGTAGCGGGAGGGATGGGAGGAGCGGTAGACGGAGATGGAGTAGTCCGCCCGGCATCGCAATTAAATAATTTGCGGTCTGTGTGCAGTCGAGGCGTAAAAAGTTTTTGGGTAGAAACGAAATGCACAAAATGCTACGTAAGACTTGAAGTCGAGTTCGGCTTTGGCTTGCGTCCTTTGTTTGTGGTAATTGAAAAAGGACAATTAGCCCCGGCCTAAAGAGGTCAACCCTTTATCTGCAGATAGCAGATCTCTCTAAAAAGCCTACTTGCACGACAGGCACAGGCACACACACAAATACACTCAAATGGCAGGCAATAAATCAATGACACTCACACACACATCATCAAGCGAGCACGCCAGGCATAGTCCCCAGTACACGGACAGGAACACGTCCATGGACACTGGCCAAAGGCGCAAAGTGTTTGTTTTGTAGTTGACCGAAATGCAGACCCCAAAAAAGCAAACAAATTGGGGAAACACACATATACAGGAAGCTGTCACTTATAAAAACCATAAATTGTACTTGGAAATTACTTAAAAAGAAATAAATAAATATGTATATTGCAGATATGTTCAATAAACTGTGTGTTTTAGAGCTGTAAAACCATCAATGGTTGCCTCCATTGATAATGTTGATGGTCTGCTCTAGATAGAGCAACATATTCAAATTTGACTTTAAAAGAAAGCCAAACCTGATGGAAAAATGGCTAAATAGCAGCACAAGTCCGCAAATTGTTACATTTTATGGAAAAACGGTACTTTTTGCAGACTTTATCTCCAAAACTAAGTCGAAAATTATAAATTTTTACTTAATATTTTCAAAATAGTTCTTTAATGATCAAAAAGAGCAGTCTTGCCAAGCAGTCCCTTGCAATCCGCATTGCTTGTGTCGGTAATGCAGATTGAGGTGAATAGGCTTTCATTATCAACATCCAAGACACAAATGGGATTGTGTCTTGGGTAACAGAGGTTTGTTATTGTTAAACACGAAGTATTTCATTTGGAGTAACGATAGTTATTTCCAATTGCAATTCGGAATTATTTTTTTGAAATTTCAATTTGCAACTTGGAACGTAGCCACTTGATACAAAAAGGCGCCATCTATTTGTCGTTTGTGCAGTATTACTACACTGCTTGAATTTGAAAACACTGTTAGCAAAGACACACTTGCTCAGCTCGCCGCAGTACTTATTATTTTCGCCGCACTTGCATTGACTGCATAAATTTGGTGTTGCAAATAACAGTGTTGCAAAATACACTCAAGCAAAAAGGTGGCAGTATTGGCTATTTTAAAACTGTTACATTTCAAGTGTGTACACATGGTCAAAGTATGTACATGAATTCATACTAAATTCACACTAAGTTCATTAAATTCATCAACAAATAAAAAGCACATAGAAGAAATAAATAGTTCCATAAACAATTTCAATTTTTATTGTTCACCCACATAATAATTTGTTTATTCAAATTAGAAAAATTTACGATTACAATTAATGTTACATTTACAATTATATTTACTCGACCCGCTGAAGATCAATCATCTTTATCGAGAGCTTTGTAAATGGAGAACGGTTCCTGCCTTATAGATTATATACACATTGTTGATTTATGTTAATTATATTCAGTATGCACGTAATTTTTAATTTGTATATGAACAGTGTATACACCTAGGACTTATGACTAAAATTTAATATATAATTTGTAATTTGCCTTCGCATGTTTTTGTATTTATGTTTTGCTTTTTCTTCAGTTATTTGTTAACAATGATTATTTCCTTTGCAATTCTCAAGGTAAAGCGAAACAGAGATAGTTTTTTTGTCCAAGAAATCATAATAAAAATAATGTGTTTTTCTTTTGTTTAAATATAATTAATTGTTATAATTAGATTAGATAATAATAAATAGTCGTGCAGTTTGAGATTGATTTCGACTGTGGCTCAGCCACATATTACAAATTGAGCAACTGAACGCGGTGTGTGTGTGTGAGGGTGATAGATAGAGAGAGAGATAGAGAGATGCGTATTCGATAAATCGATAACATTGCAACAACATTTGGCGCGTTTTAGAAACAACAACAGCTCCCCGCAACTGTAATACCCTGCTAATGCACAAAATCATTGGGTATATAGTGCTGCGGCTCAACAATGACGCTCGTGTAGTGTGGCGTGGCAGCAACAGTTGCTGCTGCAGCAGCAGCATTAACATTCTTAAAGCTCTCGGCAAAGTCGCTAACAACGCGTTGCTGCTGTTGTTGTTGCTGCTGCTGTTGCTGATGCATGCCGTATTGTTGCTGCTGCTGCTGATACTGTTGTTGCTGCAAGCGATGAGGCTGATGTTGCTGCTGCAGATGTTGGTGCTCTAACAGATGTTGCTGGTGTTGTTGCTGTTGCTGCTGTTGATGTTGTTGCTGATGTTGTTGCTGCTGCTGGTGTTGCTGCTGTTGGTGTTGCTGCTGCTGCTGTGAACTGTTGTCGGAGAAGTAGCTCAGCTCAAAATTGTGACTCAGATCGCTGTAGGTGGTTTGCGACGGCGAAGTGCCATTCACAATAGACGCATTGCCCGTCGACAGTTGACGATCGCTCTCGGAGCTGCTCGAGCAACTATTCGAGTTGGCCGAGAAGGGTCGGATCATGGACGTGGCCACGTCCACGGTGGCATCGTAGTCGTAGTAATAGTGATTGTTGTTGTTGTAGTACAGGCTGCCCGTCGTGGTGTCCGGGTATTGCATCTCCGTGGAGTACACGCCCGACGACGAGGCCGACGCACTGGAACCGCCGCCCGCACTGGGTGCTCCCCCTCCTCCTGCACTGCTGCTCGAGCTGACAACCAGATCGTTCAGAGGATATAGCTGCGTGTAGCTGTGACTGTCGTGCTCCATGCTGCCCGCCTGCTGCAGCTGCTGGTGCCACATGCTCTCGTTGTTGTTGTTGTTGTTACTGTTGCTAGTGTTGTTGTTGGGCACCGGCGTCACTGCATTGGGTGGCTGTGGTTGCACTGCCAGCGGCAGCTCAGGCTCGAAATATGGATCCAGCTTGGGACTGACACTCAACGTCGGCGTACTTGACGCCGGCAACTGTTGCTGCTGCTGAGGTGGTACCACAGCAACTGCTGCCGTTGCCGCCGCTGCTGCTGCTGCTGCAGCAGCCACTGCAGCAGCTGCTTGAGCCGCCTGCGCTGCCGGGGAAATGGGCTCCCGTTTGACCACTCCCGTCTGGATCTCGTTGAGCACCAAGTCTTTGACCTCTCGCTCGCTCAGCACGTAGTTCACACTCACGATGAACACTTCGCGCGAGGAGCGCGAGTTGTGCACCAGCGTCGCGTACGATTGCACCCAGACCCAGCCGCCGCCCTTGGTCAGGAAGCGATAATATTTGGTGGTTACTTGTCCTTTGTACAGCACTGCAAAGGGAGAGAGAGAGAGGGAGGGGAAGTCTGTGTTAGCTTAGTGCGAAAAGGTTTTACTGTTATTGTTGGGCTTACGGATTTGATGGGAGCAGCGCATGGCCATTATGTCCGCGGCGTGGATGTACTGATAGAGCGTCTTCTCGATGAGGTCCTGCGGCTCGTAGCCGGTTAGCTGCGATACGCTGTAAGTAAATAAACAACAACAACAATCATAATCAAGAACAATGCGAGGCACACAAGTTGAGGTTATGTCAACAGCACAAGCGACACTTTTTTGTGTGAACTATAGAGTATATTGTGGGTAGAAATAGAGTATGTGTTTTTGAGAAACATATACCTTTTTATAAGCTCTGCTATTTTTGAAATATATCATCAAAAACATATTTCAGTGTTAATACTTTTTTGTTGCCCAAGATATCTCAACCAAACTCAGTATTTATTAGTATTTGGTCATTTTAGGCATATTTGATAAATTTGAATACAATCGGATAATTTTAAAGAGAAAAAATCATTTCTGAAGATATCTTAACCAAACTTGGTAACTATAGGTATACAGCTATTGCGAATAGATACCCTGAGTCTCATTAAAATAAGACGATATTAAAGGGAGAAATCCTTAAATTCTCTTTTTTTTACGTAACCTTTTTTGTTTTTAAAGATATTTCAACCTAATTCATTATCTATGAATATTTTTCTATTCACTACATATCTTAAAAGTTTCATAAGAATCAGAAGAGTTTTAAGGTTATAATCGATGATTTTTAAATATTTCTTGATATTAGTTTGAAAAAACGAATGTGCTTTTATTAAAATATTTGAAAGGGTATCCCAGCTTCGGCTTATCCGAACACCTTTTAAAGTTTTCTTACTTATTTATTTAAACAATGAGCGGAACATTGGTGTTGTTGCGTTTGGTCGGTTTACTTTTGTCAACTTAAATTCAATTATGCAGCAAGAACAGCAACAACAACAACAACAACAGCAGCAAAAAGGGCTGCTTCGCACTTTGGGGTTGCTCTACACGGTCGCAAGCAGCGCATGCGAGCAAAAGAGACAGAGCACAATTGCTGCCGCGTCATGAGGGTAATTGAGTGACAATAATGTCAGACAAAGTGGTCCGTCCGAGCCGACATCGTGGAGATCGAAGGGGCGGACGGGTGGCCAGGGGAGAGGTGGCTGGTACAGGCACTTAAAGGCAACCACCCACACCCGACACCACCCACCCACGCCCCCTTCGCATTGTGAAACAACGCGCACACAAAGCAAAATCAAGCTCAAGAGGGAAATGATTTGTTTTCCTTTTTGTCCTCGCCTTGCTTAGATTTCTTTTTTGTTAAATTCTTTTCTGTTTTTTCCGTTATCTACTGGGGGATGTTGCGAGTTCTTTTTATACATGATACATACAGACATAGTACGTATATTTGGAAGAGAATTCTCTTCTTTCTTTTTTTTGGGCCCTTTTAAATATTTGTCCAGTGTTTGCAAAGGAAACTGAGCCTTTTTTATGGCTCCCATCTCCCCTCTGCCAGAGCTCTGTGACATTTGGTAAGAGCGAAACCGTATATGGCTGCTAGATAGTCAGGATTTTTTGGTATTTGTTCAAAGTGACAAAAATCACATTGTTTTTGGTGAGTTTTTTAAGTTTTATGAAGTTTTGTGTGGGTCAAGTTATGGTATCATTCCTTAAAAATGTCTAGTATTCCTTGAGTAAAATTTATACAAAGTTCTTTGTGCTCAGACAGAAGGCGAATATTGCAAATTGGTAAAGAACATATAAATATAGGTCTTCTATATATATATAGTTCCTCATTATGAAATTATTGTTATCTATCGAATCCCAAAACTTTTTCCAATAGAAAGTTTTCTAGATCTTCAAACTTGTCAAACAGTTCTTTGATATTTTCTAGATATCTAGAAATTTAATCAGTAATATTTTTAGTATGATATAAATTCTTCATTTAGCTTACCGTGCATCGAAGAAGATCAGTTTCATATCAAGCTTGGCGCGGAACATGAACATGTTCTGATGCAGTTTGATTTCCGTAATGGCGGAAGAAGGCAGCGAGTGACCGACGGCAACCAGGCCGAGATTCTGTATAAGACTGCCCTGACCATCACCGCAGTCCGGATAAATGCGAGCCTTCAGATAGCCCGAGCAGTGTATCACCTGCAAACGATAGAAAGGGAGGAAGCATTAGGATAAAGAGAAAGAGCAAGCAGGCATAACTTGGTACGCACCTTAAAGCCGGAGGTTGTGAGGCCCGCATTGCGCTTGGCCAGAACACATTTCATGCGCAGGAAGAAGGTCTTCTCGATCTCGATTGTGTGCGAACCGCGATCGTGTCCATAGGCCGACGGATGCTGCACGCCGTTAGGGCTGCCAATGGGCGTGTGCGTCTGCGCGAGCTGAGAGAGAGAGAGAGGGAGAGAGAGAGAGAGACAGTTAGATTTGTTTTTATTCCGATTGCTATGGAAGACTCTCGACATACCGGATGCTGATGCATGTGCGGGTGCAGCGACAAAATGGCATTCATCTCATCCTGATCGTAACTGTGAATATACTCGAATATGGAATTGCCCGTCAGCTCGACCTGAGAGAAAGAGAGAGAGAAAGAATAATGAATGCCAACTGCTGCCAGGTCGCTGCAAGTGCCAATTAGCGCATGCAAATTTTAGCTCAGCTCTCCCACTTAGGCCATTTCAACGCCTGCCGCCTGCCAGCTGCCAGCTGCTTGACTTGCTAATGCAAGTGGCCCACAGTGCAAAGGGAATCCTTGCCAAAATTTATGCGCATAAATCAAGCAAACTCAAACGCTCAAATGTCTCACCTGACTCAGGCCCAGATGCACCGATGCCGTCTCGGAGATGTACATGATTTTGCCATCGGGCGCCACCACAAAGATGAAGCCATCCAGCGTCTGCAGCAGATGCGAGCCCAGCTCCTTGATGGTCGCGCCACGCTGCATTGCCGGCGAGGAGCCCCAAGCTTCACCAAGGCCTGAAAAGATTAAGAAATTGGGTATTATAATGTTAACAGAGATGAGAAACTTAAAAACTTTAAATCTATAAGAATTCCTCAATCACAATATCGAGAAATTATCATATTAAGTATAATTATAAGAAATTGTATTCATGAATTTTAAATAACAAATGTGAAACAAGATAATAATAATATAAAATAAATTTTAGATTGGGTTTTCTTGACTTTCTGTTAAATTTTTATAAATTTTTCAATTATTCATTTCAAATTTACATAAAATTTTGAAAATGTACTTTAGGATCAACTATATTACAAGAAATAATTATGAAACGATTGTAAATTTGAAATAAAAATTTAAATCTTTGCAGTTTTAGTAGAATTCTAAATGAAATGCATATATTTTTCTATAATTTAACTGCTGGTTAAGTCCTTTTAACAATAAAATAATTAGTTTGTTGTTTACCAACAAAGATTGTTTGATTGCGTTTGCAAATATTTCATCTGTTACACTATCTTACATAAAATGTAATGTAACTCACACAATATTTACTCAAATTAACCTGCAGTTAACTCTAACTAACGATTGGTTAACTTGCAAACTCCTTTCTTTAAACACTCTTTTAAGTATTGTAACTAAACAACAATAAACATCAGAAAACACAACCTTCAACCTTTACAGAACCCGAAAGAAAACCCACTTAACCTCAAAATTAAACTGGTAGTTAACTTTCTTTAGTTGCAATTAATTTCACCAATTTGTTTGCCTCATTTGCCGCAGAGTGACAACTTTCCCAGGTCAAACTAACTTCGCAGCGCGCCGAGTCTCTCACGCCCAGCCAGCCACGCCCCCCTGCCGCCGTGCTTCTTCACTTGCATCATTGCGCTGTCAGGTCTAAATATTATTCCCAATTAAAGTCATCAGCGCACCAGGTGGGCCGTGGCACGAGAGGAACGATACGAGGAGTATGTATGCCTCATGTGGCAGGCAGTGTATGTGTGTGTGTATTCTTCTACTTCCTACGCTGTTGTTTGTTGCCTATTATTAAAATAATTATTTCAATAAAGCCAGCAAAAGAAAAGCACAAAACGCTTCGCACAATGGCACAACAAAGGTAGAGGGCGGAGGGAAGGAGGCAGGAGTGAGAGTGAGAAGAAGCTGGAGAACCACAGAGCACAGCGCCCATGCGCCACCCTCCTGCTACTGGCTGCTGCTTGTGCAACCCTCGTTGTCAGCAGAAAATCTCAGTGGCACAGACACACACACACACACACACACACCCGCACACACACACACTCCCATTGACAACCCACTTCCAGTCGAACGTCTCGTCTCGTCGTTCTCGTCGCTTTTTGAGTGAAACAACACAGGCCGCCATTGTGTTTTCCTGACTACCCCCTTGCCACCCACGCCTCTGTATGCTGCATGCTTGCTTATTGTCTGCCCCCCATTGTTGAGTGGTTTTTCCTTTAGCATATGCTTTAAGCAAACATCGCCTTTTAAACTTGAAAAACTCCTCGTCGTCGTCGTTGTTGTTGTTTACGACAATTTGACGAGTCTCTAACAATGCCACACGGCAGGACAGCACAGCAGGAGTCCCGTAGAGTAGAGCGTATAGTATGTGTATCCCTGCCACATAATGAGCGTGTCGTGTCCGCGTGGCCGCGTGGCTGTCAAAGATTCCATCCACATCATTTGACAGAGCCGCACGTAATTCACACGCCAAGCCACGGAGCAAAGCCAACGTCAAAGGCGAACAAGGCAAATCGAGCGAGATTTAATTGAACTAATTGGCAAAGAACGATAGAGAGAGAGAGTGCACAACAGAGAGAGAGAGAGAGAGGCAGAACTAGAGCAAGGCACTATGAGACTTCAGTGCTACAACAATTGGTTAAACTAACGAAGCTGCAAAAGCTTCGCTTCTGATTGCAAACTAATTGCTTTCAAATGAAGTATTTACAATTGCCCTTAAAGCTTAAAAGATCTGAAATTTCTTTCATATGTTGGTCGAACACTTGGAGATCTCTACTGCAATCTTAAATATTATTTTTTAGTTGGAAACACTAAAAACATTAATACCTAAAACTGCAATGTTGTCTAGATAAGCTGCAAACTTTAAGTTGTCTTCTGAACTCTAAAATACCCAATGGGAGTTTATAACTTAAGGAAATTTACAAATAACAGAGCTGGGATTTTAAAAAACTCTTATAAAATCTTTCTATATGTTAGGTATAAGTATAGAAAGTATAAGTATAAACGCTATTTCCTAGACTTAGTACAGTTTAATTAAAATAAAGAAGAATAAAGATTTCAATACCAATTCCTTCTTACTTCATGAATTTTAGAAGAAAACTAACCCCAAGTATTGAAAACTTTGAAGCAACTCGAGTAATTCTATGCAATTAAAAAGTTTTCAAAAATTATGCTAACTTATTAATAAAATGTTGAATATTCAGGATAATTTCAGATAGGTTAATAAAAATATAAAAATATTAAAAACTATTCTTAATTCAATCTAATACATTCTAAAAAGTTGTTCCTTGTGTTGACAGTATAACAAAGAGTCAAAAATAATTTACAAAGAAACATAGAGTTAAATATTTTTGCACAAGAAAAGTTGAGAAAATTTGTTAAAGAAATTTTATAAAATAAGTTGAATCATTATCAAATAATTAACTTCAACAAAATTATTAAAAACTTATAAAAAATAAAACCTTAATCGTACTCTAAACTTAAACTCTTTCTAACTAGAATTTCTCTGAGTGCAGTTGAACTTACCATCGGGAAAGACTTGTCGCATTTTCAAATAGGATGTGGTCAGACGTATAACGGATGCCTTATCCAGTTGTGACGTAATCGCCGCCGGCAGCGGTAATAATTTGGCCAATTCGCAGAATTCAGTATTTTCCTTTTCACGACGCGTGCGTGCAGCATTTTTGCTTTTCTCCTTCATGGCACACGTTTTAGCTATATCTGCAAAAGGGAAAGGGGAAATCGAATTAGTTGCTATAAGGATTAAGCTGCAAGCTGCCTCTTGCTCTCTCTTTGAACTGAAGAAACACACCATGTAGACGACTCTCATAGCAATCCTTGCGCACTTTGCGTTGATTTGTCATGTTTGCTTGCCAAGTGGAAAATCAAAGGGAAATATCAAGAGAAAATTTGTTGTAGAACGAACGCAGGAACTTGTTCATAGCCCGACGATCACCTGTCTGCAACTGAGCTGGCAGTGTGCTCGGCAGACGCGTTTTAAGAGACAACGAGCAAGGTCCTGACAGCACTACCTGAGGTACTGCACTCAGCCATTGGCCACAGGAACAGGTAGATGGACGCAGGGACAGACTCGAAACTGTCTCAGCCAATTGACTTTTTGCACAGTTTGTGTTGCATGCAACAGGTTGGCAACACGCTGTGCAGCACACACACACACAGACACCCAGACAAACTCTACTGAGGCTTGTGGCCCATTGATAAAATAGTTTCGCACGTGATTCCATCGCAGTTTGCCCAAAATGCCCGACAAAACCATTGACTCCTGCTGACTTTCCATCTTCTTCTTCCCCTTCTGCATTTCTTTTTTGGTTTTTTTTTTGGCCAAGTTTTTCAAAAATTCGCACGTAATTACAAGTTTATTGACTTAGGTCACGTAGCCGCAAGGTGCGATAGATAGAAAGTGAGAGAGAGAGATAGCGCATATGTGACTTTACTTTATAAGCCAAGTGTGGGCTAAAGAGTAACCCAATATCGCAAATAGCCCGTGTTGGGCTCTACAAATGGAACATTTGTCACAGGGGCACAGGAGCAACAGATTTGCCAAACGATCGTAATCCCAACGTAGACGCGACGTAGTGTAGCATCCGCCGCTAATCCGCAACTCAAATGTGACAACATGCGCCGCATTCGTTTGCCCGGCCGCCCTCTCTCCCTCCCTCTGACCCAGTCTCGGACGTACCCGGTCGCGGCTAATGATAGTTTATGTTACCCTAAGTGGGTCGCCAATGGCACAGGATATAGTGTTGTTGCTCTCGCATACACTCACACACATGTATTCACGTTCATACAGACACTCATTCACATATCGAGCGGAAATAAGACAAATTTCCCATAAGATATGAATAGAATAATAGGAAAAATTGCCAGTCATTGTCTTAAATATGACAAAGAATATGCATAATTAATGGCCATAGAAGGAGAAAGAAATAACAAGAGGGAGAGTAACAAATACAGAGAGAGAGAGAGAGAGAGAGGTGTAGAAATAGGGAAGTTCACTGCTCCAATTTAATACTCAAATTTAATGCATCATATACGATTAGATATATAATGCATAATATCGTATTAAATGTAATCAAATGTTTCAGAAATCTCAGCTAACATTCTCAAGTAACATTGTTTAGGTAACTTAACTAAGTATAGTACTATATATATAATACTATTGTATATAAGCTACCTAAGATAGAATCTACTACAGTTCCCAGGGTAAATACTCATGTAGCTCATAGGTTATAACTTGCAGAGGTTATATTAGTTTTGGCCAGGAGTTTAGAAGACATCTCCGACCCTATCAAGTAAATATATATTCTAAATAAATCAGCATCAACAGAGGAATCGATCTAGCCCTGTCCGTCTATCCGTCTGTCCGTGTGTCCGTCTGTTGCAATTCAAACTAGTCTGTCAGTGTTAAAGTTTTCTTGATGAAACTTGGCACACATACTTCTTATTGCTGCACGCTGGACTGGAGCAAGCAACATTAAATATGTAAGGAAAGTAATAAAGTCTCAAATAAGACTGAAATTCCGACAGCTTAATAAGTAAATTACGCTGCTCTCTTCCTGGAAAGTGCATAAACTCAGAGATGCTTCATCTCGTTATTCATATGTTTCTGCCTCTTCTTCTACTCCTTCTCTACTCAGCCATAACTTGACCTTAATCTGGTTAAAAGCAAATAGAAAACTTTAAAAATAAATCAAACATGCTGAACTTGAAAGAAGAGACAGAGAGAGAGAGAGATAGAGACAGCAGTAGATATACATAGAGAGAGAGAGAGGCAGAGAGAGAGATAGAAAGGAAGATAGAGGGAGAGTATAAGCAAGAGTTAAACAGAGTGTGTATGAGTAAGAGAAAGAGAGAGAGAGAGAGTGTGTGGAATAGAGTTGGCAGTGCTATCATTGCGTAGGAGTTGCCCCGCTGGCGACAGGTAAATGTGGCAGATTCCCACGCTAGCTGTAGAGCCAGAGCCAGAGCAAGAAGAAGCTGCTGCTGCCATAAAGCAATTAACGGCACATTGGACGCTCGTTTCGCCTCTCCGCTGGGCGGCTGGCACTGCTAATGTGGGTGTTGCGGCTACGCGCTGCATGCGGCGACGGCGACGTCGCGCTTCCACACACGCACACATGCAAAATGTTGCAAGGAAGGAAGTGAAGGAAGCAAGTGAAATAAGCAAGCAAAGCATTTCCCACGCAAGCGCTTGTCCAGCGGGAAATTCCACTGTACCAATTGATAAACAGCCAAACGGGGAAAAACACCTCGGCCAAGGCGCACATGCGGCCAAGGCAGAGCACAGGTAAGTTTTCGCACAGATTCCCACGCAAGGAAGACGAGGACGAGCCAGAGACGGCACAAGCAATGCTGGGCAGGCACTGTTCCCTCACTTTCTCTCTCTCTCTCTCTCTGTTCTCTCATGTGTTTGCTGTGGAAAATTCAACATACGTTTTAAATGTGCGTAACATATGACATGGCCATAACGATAACGATAAGACACCCTGTCAGCACAGACCCAGCTCAGTACCAGTTACAGTCTGCTGCTTCTTCAATCCCCCTTCCCCCTTGGCCACCCCCTCTCTACCACCCTCTCAGTTGGCTTGTTTTTCCAACGCACATGAAAAGCTTTATCTTGAAACAACAGCGAAACCGGGAGGGCGCAAATTTTAATGCTCAGGCCGCGCTTAATTTTCGGATTATAACCCGTAAAGCAAACAGGCGCAACGCAATGTCCTTAACACCAACAACAACAAGAACACAGGGTGCCACTGCTGCTGCACATTAACCCAATTTCAATATGCTTTTTGATTTGTTTGCGCGCCACTTTAACATTATCAAACAAACGTTTATGCAGTGGTTGAAAAGGGGGCAGCCAGTAAAAGGGCGTGCTCTTTTAATTGCCTGCAATAACAAGTAACGACGGCCATAACACAACAACAACCACAACGGGTAGCAGTATCATAATCTGCTTCAAGTTGCTGAAGTAATGCTAAATCCCAAATTCGCTAATTGCCTCGAGTTTTTGTTGGAGTTGCGCCACTTCCCCGCCCACTGTGCAAAGGCAACTGTCAATTGATTAGCATACTACGCTATATGTCTTAAATATTTGTCATATAGTCTTATAAATTTCCTTTAGCTGTGCTCTATAATGAGAAGCGAATTTGAAGATGTTTGCTTTGATTTTCTTGAAGAATTTCAGTAGATTAATTGATAGATATGTATTTGAAATATTTGTAAATTTGAAATGGAGTTTTCAAGATTTTAATTGTATTTTTTTAGCTGCTGAATCTGTTGATGTAATTAAGAGTATTGTTATTTGATTCCTTTGCAATATTTTCAATATTCTCATATGACTTTCAAATATAAAGAAACAGAAATATAAGAAATAAGTAATATAAGAAATATAAGAGCAAAGGAAATATATTCAAAATATACTTAACAGTAATAATATCCAACATATATCTTTATAACATTCTAGAATATATTACACATCATTTTTACCTTGATATCTTGATGTCTTTTAATCATCTTAAACTTTATAAATTACCTACATTTCATTATAGTATATGCATATCTACATATCTTTATCTTTACATCATTCTATTATATTTATATCATTATATCACATCATTTATATATATTTATAACAACTTTATCATCTTCAATTTACATGAAATTATCTCAAACACTATTCTTATTTATATAAAATTTGAATAGTATAAAATCAAGAGTTATCTGCTTGGTCTATATTAAAGAAAGTAACTCCCAATAAAAGCAGTACAGAATGCGCTTCTACAACCCAACATATCTACCATATAGTCTGCCATATAATGTTATATAAATCGATAGCAAACAAAGAGGTAAATTGCAAAATCGATTCTTATCGGAGACCAATACAAAAAGACCCCAAAAAATAACTAAAAGCAAATCAAATATTAACAAAACAAATAGCAAATAAACTCTAAATAAAATATACAGTATACTATATATAACATGCTATATAAATAGCTGCAAATCTGGCATTAAATATGCTGCAAGTGCAGAGCAAATAGCAAATCGGAAAAGCGTTAAATCCAAGCAGGAAACACAGGAAAGATAAACAATGCGAAAAGCCAGACCAGCTCTCGACCAGCATAATGCATAATATAATTAATAATAATAATAACAACAACATAATCACTGTATAAATGTGGGTGTGTGTGTGTGTTTGTGTGTGCATTACAATATTTTTCGAAAATAATTATGCGTGTATTTTATTTGTGTTTGTTAAACAAATATGAAGCGTACAAATACGCAAAGCGCGTCGAGGCGCACCAAATGCGAAAGTAAACTTTCAAATGAAATAAAAAGCAACAACAACAACAACAATAATAACAACAACAATGAGAGGGAGCAACAGCAATGGGCAACAACAGCAGCCAGTCAGGCAGGCCAGCTATAAATACGGAAAATCTCGAAAATATCACGTAAAATCGATCAACAATACAAACTTGCAACCAAATGGCCACTGTGCTCCTCCTGCCTCCTCTCATATGACCATCTCTCTCTCCCCCTCATACACTTCTCTCTCCCTTTCTCTTGCTCTTTCTGGGCAAATCAAACAAGTCAAATAGCAGCAGCAGCGACGACGGCGTCGACCAAGGGTCAAATCGATAACCATAATTTTATAGCATTGCCCACTGTGTGTGCGGTACTCCCCTCCATCCCCCTCTCTCTCTTTCCTTGTCTACTTCCCCCTGCAGGCAGCATATGGAGGCAGGCCAGCAACACCTTCCTCCATTATCACTTACAGCTTGTGCCACCGTGTTGTCTCATTGTTCTTGTTGTTGTTGGTGTTGTTGCTGTTGTCAGTACGTGATGTTACCCATAAATTTGAATTTGATTTTGAATTTGCTCTAAAACGGCAGCACAGCAGGCACAACAATGCACACACACACATGCAAACACACAAATACACACACACACACACATATAAACACACACCTACACAACACTTAGAGCGACTACCGCGCTGATGGCGGACACTGGGCAAATACAAGAGTGGAAACAGGTAAGTGTAAATACAACCAGACGAACTACAACAACAACTGCGACAACAAGTTGGGTAAACATGCTACACATTGCGAGCTATGTAAATATCATCGCCAACAACAACAACAACAACAACAAGTACAACAAGCATATTTCCCCCCTTTGGTTCTTCCCACAACTCGCGCAAAGGCCTTGAGCCTAAGCCAAGCTTACAATAATAAAAGAAAACTTTCCCGACATTTTTGTGGCTTTAAAGAATATGGAAAATTGAAAAAAAGTTTTAAGCGTAAAGTTTTCAATTGGAAATACTATATATTGAGAACATTTAAGACCAACATTAATTTGTTTATGAATATCCTTAATATATAAAATTCTCTTTGAAATTTCAATATTATCCTGTCTCTTGATTAAGAGTTATAAGTTTTTCTAAGTAAAAGGTTATACGAATATATAATATCTCCTTAATCGTTATCTGCATACTTTTAGTAAATTTGAGAGCAACATGATTTGTTTTTAATCTTTCCTTAATAAAGTCTTATTTCATTTTTCCAATGAAAACTTACAAAAATAAAATATCATTCAACGTAGTTTTCTGTATATTCTTAATAAATAAATTTCAGCTAATATGAAAGCTAGCGACATCAAATTTTAAGTGAAGATTCCTGTACCACCAGTTGATCAGGTTTATTTTAAATGTTTAGTGTTTCAATGAAATTTTTAAGCAACAAATAAAATAAACAAATTTCCAACTTCCTTTTCTATTAAGCTGACTATAATATCATTCCTTCTTACAAATATCAATCCAATCGGACAATAAAAAACAGCAGTTATTCAAGTGAGCTCAGTCCTCCAAACATGCGCAGCCAGTAGCGCCTGCTGGTATGCTTTAGTTACTGCAGTCATGCCTGCACATGCGTGAAAGAGTATCTTACTATTGGGCATGCCCGACTGCAGCATTCATCTGGTTTCATTTACACATTCAAAAAGAAATTGAAAAATATTTAAACTTGCATTAAATTTCAAATCGATTTCAGTTTTATTCAATGCTGAAAATCAATTTGAAAATATTGTTGCATTTATTGCGTTCTACATTTTACGATATTGGCAACTGCAACTGCTGCCTTGCAACAGTTAAGGCATAGCAACAACAGCAACGACTGCAGCAACAACAACTGCAACAAGAAGCAGCAACAGCAGCACAGCGGCAGAACAAAAGCAACTCGAACTCAGTCGTAGAATGAAACAAAAATACGCTTGGAAAAAATCAATACAAAGTCACGTTTTAGAGAAAATCACGTTTCATTAGATACCTACGCTACATACACACACATACACATATATAGTACACACACACACACTGGCACTCTGAATATAGTTTAGCAATAAAATTCCATTGTTGCCGCAATTTCATTTTATGTAAGCGCAAACTATTTTGAAAAACGAAAAGAAAAAGAACGAAAAGTACGTCAAAAAGTCGCCATTGAATTGCTTTCGGAATTACTTTGAAATTCAACCTAACCTCTCTGGCGCGGCAGCCATTTTAAATGACTCTATTTCAACGATGCATATGCATACAATATATTCATACAGTAAAGTCTTCTCGCCTCACCTTGAAATTTACGACAAATTTCATTTTATTATCAAGGTTTCACATTTTCTGGGGCGGAGCTCTTAAAATAGACAATATACAGATCACTTTGGGGATGATTCCCATTTGAAATACTTTTGTAGTTCCCCCTTGTTAATTTTCTAAAATGGTGTTGACAATCTAGAGTTATTTTCAGCTTAAGAGTCAGTTTTAATGGGGCGAAAGTGAGGACAATATAGTGCACACAGTACTTAATAGTTAATGCAACTGATTAATGGGGTTCCCGACTTGTGGTTTCCCCTTCAGGCAGGCTACCTAGGTTTTCTAGAGATGGTTTTCTAGAGAAACCATAGTATTTAAGAGATTATGGAAGCCTTTTTCAGAAATTTTTTACACAATGATATCATTTTTTTCATTCTTTTTGTTTCTTTCTAGCAAAATAAGTAAAGTTTGGGGATTTCTTAAAGTAATTAACTTATAAAAACGTTATTTTTCTTATTTTTCTTCGTTTTTGAATAATAAAAGAATATTGAAAAAAGTAAAATTTAATAAAAAAGACGTTTTAGTTTAGCTAAAGTTTTTATATAATATATCGTACTTTAACATTAAGTTATGTACATGGATAAATTAAACGGAAAAACGAAAGTTTTCGTACTTATTTTCTTCGTTTTATCAAAATATTTAGTAAACTATCAGTTCAAATAGAAAAGTGTAGGTAAACTCAAAAAAATTAGGGATTTTGTACAGTATATCCAAATTTTTTAAGAATTTGTTTGATTTCTTACATTTCTCAAGCTAAATAACACAAATTCTGCAGTTCCTTTCAGATTTTCGAAGCCATCAATATGAAAATATCGTTTTATTGAAAATGGATAAAAAAAATAGAAAATGGTATATTTAACTTTGTTGTTTTCTTATGTGTTCATAGTTTATACTGAATATCGTCGAATAATTATCATTTGATTAGATTATTCTAGAAATTTCCAATGCCAATAATGTAAACAGAAAGAAAGGCTACCTTCGGCATGCACCTTTCGGCCGATTAACCTGAAAGTTTATATGTATATTATTTATATTATTATGAATTTCATTGCAATATCTATATACAATACAACAAGCGGCTCATAAGTTGTTTGACTGCTAAACCATATATCATTCCGATCCGGTTCGTTCGGTACTTATTTATTTAATTAGCATGTGTGCCAAGTTTTATCAAGCCACTTTTGAAACTGACAGACTTTAAGAGAGTTTGAGTTTATTAAAAAATTCGAAAGTTCTTTTCAGATATTCCAACATCAATAATATGATGATAACCAAATAATTTAGATAACAGTCCAGTTTAGTTGAGTTACTGATTGAATAAACCCCGTTACACTAAATAGTAAGTATTTGCATACACACTTACACACACACACATACAGAGACGCATCTATCTAGCAACATATTCGTTTTGTAGCAAACAGCAAAATTACAGCATTAAGCGGATTTCGTCACAAGAAGTCAAACATCCACACACACACACACGTGCAACACACTAGCATAGCTGCTTTCTCTCTCTCTCTCTCTCTCACTCTCCCTCACACACACTCGATGCCTCAAGCCCCCAGACGAGTCTCAGCTCAGCTGCACGAGACAAAAGCAGAAAAAAACATAAATCCTCGCAGACCAAAATGCAGCAGCAGCAACAACAACAACAGCCGCAACAACAACAAGAGCGACGTCGAGCACAGGAAGCAGCGACAACAAAACGACAAATATAACCTCGACCAGGAGAAGAGGAACGTGAGGGGGGGAGTAAAAGAAAATGGTGTCTACAGCCAGGTAACATTAGAAACATATTAGGACCGACGCACGGTTCATTCACCGACCATTGCAATACGGCTGCGCTGCTGCCTCTGCCGCCGCTGTCGCTGCTGCTGCGACTGCTGTTGATGTAATAGTGAACAAGGAGTGAAAAAAACTGGTTTTCAAACACACACACACGCATGTCACCCTCTGTCAAAAGGCAGCGAGTGTAAGCGAGAGAGAGAGAGCGAGAGAGAGGGAGAGAGAGCGCAAGGCATTACACAAATACGAAACATCTCATTGGCTGTCTCGGCGCGTTTAATGCCCCACGAACACACAAACAACAACGCACACACACACACAACGAACACACACAAACAACGCACGCGACGACTGGAACTGGAACTGGAATTGCCATTGCCACTCGCGGTGCCTCGCTCAGTTCGCTGAGTGTGTGTGTGCGTGTTTGTTGTATTTGTGTATCGCGCCTGTTCTACGTCTCTCTCCTCTCTCTCTCTTTCTCGCTCTCTCTCTCTCTATCCCTTTAGCTGTTGCCGCTCCGCCCACACACACAGGCGCATAATTGTTGTGTGCACGTCTGGCAACGCCTTAATAATTGTTATTTGAGTTTCATTTTGTTGCCGCAGTGAATGCGTGTGTGTGTGTGTTTGTGTGTGTGTATTTTACACTCCATTAGCGAGCATTTCAGGCATTCGAGTGTTAAGCTTTCTCTTTCAGCCCTTTTGGGCACAGAAAACAGTTTGTCATCCTCTTGACGAAGTTGTTGATTTTTGGGGCGACTGTGTGTGTGTCTGCGTGCGTTTTGGGGGCGTGTGGCAACTCCGGCCGCGTGCTCTCGTCAAAATTCAATGTCAGTTCTAGCGCCTTCACGTGCATTTGCATTGGTATACGTGTGTGTGTGCCGATTTAATGTCTCTTTCTATTTGCATGGCCGCCATTTTTATTTGCAATCACAAACACAAATCTTAAACAGGCTCGTAAAAAAGAAATGGCAACAAAACAATAAAAAAAAGGGTTACAATTTATGTACATATTCCGATTAATGCGAGACGATAACGATTAATTCTTTGGCATTTGTATAACACTTGCTGCGACTGAGTAGAACAAGAAATGAAAACAAAACAAAAAAGGATAACAGTTCCGATAATGCAAGACGATAACGATTAATTCCTTGCAATTTGTATATAATACGAACTACATATAACACTTGCAGCGTTTGCATTTCAAACTGTTCTACACTGCAGCTTGACCTTGAAAGTCACTTGCACTGCTTTATTAATTCCGTTTTGTTTTCTTTTGCATCTTGCATTGTCCTTTTTGACTTGTTCTTCTTCTCACTTTCAACACGACAAATAAACGCAAATTGTAATTTAATACGATATTCGCAATCACACAATAACAACAACAATAAAAACGATAACTGGCGCATGTCCAGGGCAGCTACTGCGCAGTGGCAGCGCAGCAACAGTAGCCATGTCTGCGGCCAGACAAAACAAATCATTTTCGGAAGCTTGCTCCGTATGCAAACAAAAAGCCAACAACAACAACAAAAAAAGAATGCTATCCTGAGACACTGAAAAAACAAACACAACAGCAAAAGTGGCACCAGCTGCTGCAGCTGCAAAGGCAGCAGCGACGGCGACAGCGATTTTGGCAGACATTGTCGCACAATTTGATTACTTTTTGGATCCATCTCTCTCTTTCATTCGGCTGCTGCAGGCTGCATCCTTCTATCTGCACGTTTCTTCTGTTATACAATGTAGAACACTTTTATTTATTGTTGTTATATTCCGTGGCGCGCGCGCGCGGTACGTTAACTACGGCTCAAAGCTGCCCACTGGCAGTGGCGCACTCTGTTCACTGGGTTGCAGTGCAGCAGCAGCGATGCTCTACGTCGCAGCGACGCGCGCAGCTGAGCTGAGCTGAGCTTTGGCTTAGTTGTGACTGCACTGCGACTGCGCTGCTCTGCTTTACTTTTGATTGGCTTGGCAAAAGTTTTCAATGTCGCCTGGCAATGTCACCACACGTGTGAGTGAGAGAGTGTGTGTGTGAGTGTGTGGGGAGAGCCGAAAGTAAATAAACAAAACTTTCGGCGCGACCGTGACTTGTTGTGCAAAGCGCAGCAAAAAACATTTTGCATTTCACTGGAAACTGCTGCGCTTTCTTTCCACTTTCTTCTTTCCACCATGTGCTGCTGATCTCGGCAGAACCAGAAGGCGAAACTCAAAGTTATTTAAAACTGCGGCGGCGATTTGACCCCAACTCAAACACACACACATAAGCAAACATAGGGTTGCCAGATGGGTGTCAGTAGTTTGCTAACCCACCACATCCCCTCTTCCACACATTACATTGTGGGGGAATACGCACAATTTATCGAATTAACGAGGACATAGTAACTGGAAGCATATTTTACTCGTAGTATTGTTAAGTATATTTAGGTAATTTTTAGTACATATGGCAATACTATGCAAACAGACAGAGAGACAGAGAGAGAAAGAACAAAAGCTCTGCTTGTAGTAATAAAAAGCAAAAATCAGCGATTTATGATTTTTTATTGTTATGCTCGATAAATTGTTGTTGTTGTTGTTTTTGCTGTCGGCACTTTGCACTCTATTTCGACTATCGTTTTCATTCATTGATCCGACTTATGCCCGATCACGCGTACATATGTTTTGTGCGCTGCGCGCCACCTGGCGGCACATTCGCCCCGTGCCCGGCACGTGCTCTCGATAACAGTGCAAAGTTTTTCTCTTTCTCCCTCCTCCTCCTCCTTCTCTTCTTCACTTCGTATTGTTGGAGTTTATCATTGTTGTTGCTCGAATTATATTTCTTATTTTCGACTCAGTCTTACAATGTTTTGACTCAGTTTCTTTGTTGTTATTGTTGTTGCTGTTGTTATTTTTGGCGTCGATGAGCTAATCGCCCCAATGTGACGTTCACAATTTCTTGCAGGCGTTGCACAAATTTCAACAGCTGACACTGTTGTTGTAATGCTGCCGATGCTGCAGCGCTGCTGCTGTCGCTGCTGCTGCATCTTCTGCTGCTGCAACTTTATCTAGTGGCAACGTGCAAATATGTAAAATATTCTTTAGCCTCTGATAGAGACGACTGAATCATCGTGGCGCCCCTCTCAGCATCTTGCAATGCGATAAAGAACTCCCGCACATACATACATATGTTATGTACTATGAATGACCTGACAAAGTGAACTTTGAACTTGTCAACAGCAAATTAAATAAACTTGCCAACTTAACGAATTCAATGAGGTTGATTAAAGATTAATTATGTTAGTTTTTTATGAAATTATAGTATAGACATAGTAAGTGTGTTGAACTAAACTCGGTTGCAATATCTTTCTAAAATTACAAAAATCGACCAATAGGTTGTATTGGTCCGATCCGGAATCGATTACAGCATGCAGTGATAGGAACCATATCTACCCTCTGCTAGGCTCAAATTGTTTATTTCCATTCACAACTTAAAATTAACAAAATTAAACATCTTACAACATTTTAAATTATTTGTACTGCATTTTCTACTTATCCAACAACCTTATCCTATTCCCCTCATAGTTTCCCTTTATGTTTGGCATGCAAAACACTTAAAAATGCTCATTTTCATTGAGTAAACTGATGTCCCCTATTGTAATATTTTAAAATATGCCTTCTAGCATAAAAAATCAAAACAGAGGCAACATTCCCATGCCTACATGTCAGCGCTACCCACAGATCTATATCAGAAGACGTTCGATTCACACATCAGACAACGGACAACACATCACAACATAATAAGTATCACATCATATCGTCTCAAGCAAAGGAATCCCATAGATTTCACACAAAATTCGTTTAACCCTTGCCCTGTAAACGGGGTAAAAACTTACAAGTTCTAAGCGAAGAAGGTGAAGATGGAGAAGAAGAAGAAAGATGGCAAAATATGAAACGTGTATGCGGGCGCTGTTATCCGATAGCGGAATAGAATAGAAGCAACCGCACAAAAGGACAAACTGCTCAGTTTGGAAACAAAGTTGCAGCACTTTTCTCAATCTACGCTTTTTTCGTTGCTCTCTCTTTCTCTCTCTCTCTTTCGCTTGCAACTTTACTTTCGAAGATCGAACAAATTCGATATCGGAACGCTGGTACGTGATCGAAACAATGCCCCGTTGTGGCAACAGGACGAACGGCATTAAGGACTGGACGAAGGTGAGGTAAATGTGTGCCACAATGTGTGGCACGATGCGTCGTGTTTACGCATAAATTAAGTACGAGAATATATACCGACTATACCAAAAGTATATGTAGGTGTATATAATGAATATACCTAGTTAAAGTAATAAAATAATTATATTTAGGCTCTCTTAACTAAGGTACTCTAAAGTACTCAAGTAGTGGCTGGTTTGACATATGTTAGATATTTATACTCATATATTCCAACTATATCAACCATATACAGTGTTGGAAAAAATAATAGAAACAACACTTGCACCTGGACGAAAAACTAAATTGCTCATTATGTACAAACACTATATGAATGAAATCGGCATCACATAGAAGGCTTATAACTGTACTTTAATATGCGACCTGTTTTGGGTCGATGTGACCTTTGATACTTTAGAAATCTTGCTCTGAAGGGAATTATCCCATGTTTGAGCTGGAAAAAATAATAGAAACAAGCCACAAATCTGCGAATATTTTGATTTTTTTTCAGTGAATACTAAAAAAAATGAATGCATTCAATACTTCCAGGTAAGTTTAGCTGAAAATAACCGAATTTGTGAAAAAATTCTGCTCAATAAACCTGTAACATAGAGAAAAGGTCACGGAGGTCACTGCCTACCTTTATAGCGAAATATTGTCAAAGTTCTTCCTTTTTTTTTGATTAAATGCCTCCAATTCCATTACTTCTAAGTGTTCTATTAGATTTAAGTCCGGGGATGGGTCAAACCGCTCCAATTTATTAAGTTTTTTATCTTTCACCCATTTTCTAGGCATATTTGACGCATGTTTGGGGTCATTTAAATGCATGAACCCCCGTTTTATCGCCACTTCTTCCTCGGCATATGATAGCATTTAGTTGTCCAGTACGTCAACGAAGTCAGGAGCACACATTTGTTCCTATATCCAGATTATCGGACCAACTACCGAAGCGGCAAAGCATCCCCATACCATAATATGCACACCACAAAGTTTTGCAGTGGGCTTAGGATCGAAATTAGTAGTTTTTGGACGGATAACATATAGTTTTCAATCAGATTTAAACAAATTTAAGCTAGTTTCATCAAACCACAGTATTATTGTCCAATTTTGGCGCACTTTGTAGCGATTTGCAAAATGCAGCCATTCAACGATACATTGCTCACTTACCGGTGGAACCTCCCTAGCTGAGTACCCCTTTAAATTTTTTTCAATCGGTCTATTTCTTATTGTCCGACTATACACAGTTGCCTGCAAGGTATTCTTGAAGTCCATCGATGAAAAAAAAACCGGTAAAAAGTGAGTTCATACAGTGTTATGACCCCAAACATGCCTCAAGTATGCATAGGAAATGGGTGCAAGATCAAATACTTAAAAATTTTGGAGGCGTTTGACCCAACCCCGGACTCAAATCTGATAGAGCACTATTGAGGAGTATTAAAACAATGGAATTGGAGGGACTAAATCCCAAAATAAAGATGAACTTTGACAATTTTTCGCTATAAAGGTGGGCAGTGACCTCCGTGACCTTTTTTTTATGTAACAGTTTAATTCAACAGAATTTTTTTACAAATTCAGTAATTTGTAGCTAAACTTACTTGGAAGTATTGAATGCATGCTTTTTTTTTAGAATTCACTGGCAGAAACGCAAAATATTCGCAGATTTGTGGCTTGTTTCTATTATTTTTTCCAGCTCAAACATGGGGTCACGCACATTATAGCAAGATTACCAAAGTATCGAAAGACAAATCGACCAAAAACGGGTCGCATATCAAACTACACTTATCAGCCTTCAATTTCATGCCAATTTTAGGTATATAGTGCTTGTACATACTGAGCAATTTAGTTTTTCGTCCAGGTGCAAGTGTTGTTTCTATTATTTTTTCCAACACTGTATATACATATGAAAAAACCTTGTTAATGTAATCAAAGATTGAGCTATCTTTTGGTATTCTTAGTTAGTTATAATTTCTTTAGAATCACACTCCTACAACACTAGGCTGCCATAGGTCTTAAGTGCATACACCTAGTTAAGGTCGACCTTCATAGAGGGTCTAATTTGATAAGGATATTTTTAGCTGAACGCGCTGCTTGAACTGTTGCGCCGGCTGCTCGGCACGGCTGACTGCAACAGCGGAAGCTGTTCTTGTTATTTTTCCGGAGTCGGAAAGAAACCCGTAGGAAAGACTTTGGAAACCGATTGGATTTGTGGCAACGCGCAATGCGACATACGGCTGTGCGGCTCAATTACCCAGGCGATTGAGCGTGAAATTGTGATGCCTGATTTGATTTCACGTGACAAGGCGACAAACACACACGCACACACACACAGAGGAGACGAAGACGAAGAGCCTCACACACATGCAGCTCCTTCGGCTCGTTTTCCAATTGGACACAGCGGCTAATTTGCTTGGCGCGCGCGACACCTTTACGCAATGTTCGCCCCACTGTGCCCCCCTTGCATCTCGCCCACTATGCGTCGCCTTCTCTTGGCGTATATTGTCGTCGTCGTCGTCATGGTCAGTTCATAGCGCTGGACAACGCATCTTCTCCAGCTTCTCCAACGTCGATCGTCACATGTTTGTTTCTCTCTTTCCCCCAGTCTTCCCTTTGCTCTTTCCCCTTCTTCCTCTTCTTCTTTTTCTTTGCCTTCCTGGAAGTATTATAGTAAATTTCTCGCATATCTTGAAGCGTCGTCAAAGAGCCTCTCTTGGACGTTCCGCCCGTAACGTAGCGCTGTCTTCCCTTGCCAGATTATTATTAGTTATTATATTTTTTCCGTTTTTGTCATAAATGCAAATTAGCAATGCGCAATTTGCATATTCAACATTAAACACACATGCAAACATATAAACATACATAGTTTCGAAAAGTTTGCGACTTTACGCAACTGACTAAATCTTAATGCTTCGTACATTTACGAGATAAATAGCTAAGAATAGGTTTCTTTAGGTTTAGGTCCTTGAAAAACTTTAAATTTGCGTGATTTTTTTTTGGGTATAGTCTTGAATATAGGAATGTATGTACTCATGATTATACAAATACTATATAATTTGCACTTATATCCAATTGAAATTCTTTAAGTTTAAGTTTTTAAAGATCTTTAAAATCTTGGTAAATTCTAAGATATATAAAAATTTTTCAATCTCGACCTTAAATGGAATAAGTTCTCATGAATATACAAATACTACATCATTTTAAATTGGAACAAATAGAAATTTTTAAAGTTTTTGTCTTATAAACCTTTAAAATCTTAAACCTGAATAGGAATATACAACATACAAAATTGGAATATACAGTTTTTTTTAGAAAATTAATTACTAAATAGTGTTTTTCAAATTTTTTACGTTTTAGACTATCCTTTCATGAAAATTCAATTGTTCTAGCAGAGTTTGAGATGTTTTAAGTTAAAAAATGAATATCCTTAGTTAAAGATTTTTAAAAACTTGTGGCAATTGAGAATATTGACAGTTTATAGATTCGGTTAGAGATTAAAGTAGCTTAAAGCAAAGATTGAGACTGAGTACAACGAGCGCGACAAATTTGAAGTTTCTTTGACATCCCATACATAATATGTATGCATGTACATATGTAGGTAGTTTACATACACATTCATATATGCATAATTTTATGGGGCCTGCCAACGGTTTCCGTAGAAAATTAGCCTGATGACCGACATGGTCTGTGCAGGCCAGCTTGGACCGACTTGGGTTTTGGAGACGCAGACTCGAGAGAAGAAGTCGGCAAGAAGACGAAGAAGAAGAAGAAGACGACTTCGTCTTGAGCGCAATTCGATTTGCTGTTTTCCCCTTGTCGTGATTATAAAACGTTTTGTTGTTGTTGGTTTTAATATTTGCATTTGGCAGTCGCGCGTTTCTCTTTTATGGAGTCCTCTCTCTCTCTCTCTCTCTCTCTTGTTCTTTCTCTACTCTGATTTTTTCGGGGGTACAACGAGGTTGTTTCTTTTGCTCTGTTATACTTTATTTTTATTGTTGCTAAACAATAATTTCTGATTCTTGGTCTTTTTACGGCGTCGTCACCAGGGCCCTGCAGCATCGAATTACAAGACTACACGACGGCGAAGACGACGCGCCTGGACCCTCGACAAGCGCGAGGCTATGACGATGACGATGGTGATGATGATGATGATGATGTCAATGGCTCGAGGGGTTCTCTTTGTGTACCCGAGCATAATTACTACAAATGTTTCTTCAAATAGTTTTATTTTCCCTTTTTGCCTTAATTTTCTTTGGCATCGCCCACAATAATTCGCATTGAATTTCACTTGTTTCGTTTTCAAGGGACGCCTCCCTCCAACGGGCATCGGGTTCAATGCCGACGGCAAAACGATATGCTCGGTGCCAAGTGCGATATGCAAATTCTGCTGCCGATAAATATCGCTAGCCTTGCTGAGATAAGCAAATATTCCCTTTGCAAATCGATATGCCCTTTAGGCAAGTTCTGTGGCCGATATATATCGAGCTGGGTTTGGTTGCAGATAGTATGTCTAACTAAGCTTAGCTCTAGTCGATATATACTGTACATATATCGAGGTAGGTTAGGTCTCCGATATTGTATATTTATTATATTTTATTTATATTTATATTTGCGATAAATATCGCCTAAGTTAAGCTCTATTTAAAACAATTTTACATATGTATATCCACCTAGGGTAAGTTGTCGATATATTCAATTTGTACTGTCAATAAATATCAATCTTTTCTTTATTTGAGATAAATATCGAGCTAGCTTAAGTGACGATAAATGTCGCACAAAGCTAAGCTCTACTAAAGCTAAGCTCTAATAGTGTAAGATCATAGGAAAAATATTATTCCTGGGAAAAAGTTAGCTTATATTGATAATTCGAAAACGCAATAGTTTATACCTATTATGGTATATAGTACCTATACCTATTTTACTAACCATCAGTGTATATCAACCTAGTTTAAGTCGTCGATGTGTGCAATTTGTGCGATAAATATCGACCTAACCCAAGTTTAAACTTAAAAGGGGCTCACTCACCTTTTGCAGCTATCCGTTTTGTCGTTACAAAATGGCCGCCGTTGTTATTATAAATCCGCAAGACGAGCGACGGCAGAACAGCTTGAAAAGCGCTTAAATCTGGCTCGATATATTAGCGGCAATCTCTGGCGTTGGCTAGAACATTTTGCGACAATTTGTTTAAACAAATTAGTGCGCGTTGCGGCCGACAATAATATCATATATAGTTGAATTTTGTATAGCTTTAAACGGTTGTTTTTCTTGTTACTGTTGTTGTTGTTTTTCTCTGTGATATTTTTAACGGCACTTGAACAATTCCGACGACGTTTTTAATTGTTTTCGGTAGGGGAAGGGGGGCTATATTTATATAGGTATTATTCTATATATATGTATACATATGTATATATGTATGTATGTACATTGACACTGCACAACGTAAGCGAGCGGTCTCAGGACGCTAACGGTAACGTTAACGGCTAACGACGACAACGACGGCGCAGCTGAACCAGCGAGCGGGCGGCGAACGAATGAGTGAATACTCAAATGGACCGCGAGCTCAGCTGCAGCAACAGCAGCAGCAGCGGTGGCGGCAGCGCAACCTGGGGGCAGCGACGACGGCGCAGGCAGCAGGCAATGTGGAGGCGCAACGAGTGCGCACACTCACTCACACAGACACGAACAACACTCATACACACATACACACAACGGAGGGTGGCTCAGGCAGCTTTCCAGTCAGCGACAGCCTCTCTGTCTCTCGTTGTCTGCGCGACTCTCTCGCTCTCTCATTGCGTGCGTGTATTAATGAATGAAACGCCAAAATGCCCGCTGCCCTCTCCCTCTCCTACTCCTCCTCCCTCTTCCCTTGTTGCGCACGTTTGGCTGCCGCACGTGAGTCTCGCACCAAGTTAAACTATGCATATGTGTGTGTGTGTGCGTGCTTGGAACGTGCGGTGTTTTGATTGGAAGTGCGTAAACTGGAAAACACGCTGCGCCTGCGCTTATCGGGCAATGTCCATGGCATATGCTGTACAGGTAACACTTCCTGCGATTCAATATTATATGGAAAATAGTCAAGAAAGGGTATACTAACTTTGTTCCCCATGAAGTACACATTATATACCATATTCCTGATCAGAATCAATAGCCGAGTCTATTGAGCCATGTCTGTCTATACGGCTGTCTGTCTTTTTGTCTGTCTGACTAACTAGCTGTCTGGCTGTCTTTCTATCTGTATGTCTGTCAGTTATACAAAATAGTGACACCAAATTTGGCATGCATCTTCCTGTATTGCATAATTTGATTGTGTTTATTTCAAAGGTTGACTGCCACACTTCCCGCCCCCGTAAATCAATGATTAAATATTTAATTTCGCTTTGTAAGCAATGTATAATACAGGGTGCGGCAACATAACTTCCTTTTTTAAAATGCGCACCATTCAGTTAGTTGATGTCATAGCGGAGCGCTAGTGGTCCCGTTCAAGAGGGGCTACTGTAAAGTTTTGTCCCGACACGGTTCAGTCGTTATCATGCGTTGGAATAGTGAGGAGCGTGCCTTTGCCGTTGAGGCCTACTTTTCAAGCGGATGTTCGGTTATTACAACACAACGTGCATTTCGGAATCGCTTTAATTTAGCCCAGTTGGCTCCCGTCCCAGACCGCAAATCAATTGTTACATGGGTCACTACATTCAGGCAAACTGCAAGTGCGACAAAAATAAGAACTGGAGTCCCTCGACCCGTCAGATCACCTGAGAACATTGAAGCAGTGAGAGCGTCAATATTGCGATCTTCACGACGTTCTGCGCGCAAACACGCTTCTGCCCTTGGACTATCCGATTTGGGGGACACTTGGTTCCAACAAGACGGTGCAACAGCACACACTTCAAGAGCATCGATGGCTGTTTTGAGGGAACACTTTCCAGAGCGCCTTATCTCAATTAGAGGCGATTTGGAATGGCCGGCACGCTCTCCCGATCTGATCCCTTGTGATTTTTTTCTATGGGGTTTTTTGAAATCCCGTGTTTTTGTGAACCGTCCAAGAACCCTACAAGATTTGAAAACCAACATCCAAGAAGAAATTGCCAACATAACACCTGCTATGCTAACAAGAGTCACGACAAACGCCAGAAATCGGCTTACGCAATGTATGGAGAATCGGTGACTTCACCTATCAGATTTAATCTTCAAAACAATGTAAATAAAAACTTTAGACATGTACCTACATTATAAAAATAAATAAATATTTTCCGATGCCTACAATAGTTTTCATTGAGTTCTGAAAAAAGGAAATTATGCTGCCGCACCCTGTATATACAAAAATTTAACTTCATCATGTAGTTAGCTGACTATAGTATCTGCATGTCTTCCAAATTTAAATGCGATCAGAGAATAAACAGAGAAGTTATTCGCGTTCCCTTAGTCTCCAAAGGAGCTACTGCCCGCCCCTGCTGGTATGCTTTAGTTTCTGCAGGCAGAACTGCATGTGTATTACATTGGGAAAGAAGACTTTGTCACTAACTTTTCTATTGTAATGCATTAATATATATCTTCTATCTTTTCCACTGCATTTAACCATACCTTTAAAATTTTACACAATAATGATCGTCAGCTCCCCGAAGTATGGCACGAGTTCAGCCTCTCTGCTACACTGTGCACTGTGCATTTTCGGGTATCGAACAGAGTAAGATCCGAGCGCTCGGCAGGGCTGACAATTTAGCTTTTTCCCACTATCGTTTTGTGTTTAACAAATTCGGGATTAATTGTTATATAGCGTTTTTTTTTTAAACTAAAATTGCACAAATTTTGCTTGAATTTCAAGCAGGCAAACAGTAAACTGCTTACCTAAAGCCGTCATCCGGGACACAAATAGGATTGTGTCTTGGGAAACAGCAGTATTTTTCCATTTTTATTCGAAATTGCGGATAAATAAGCAAATAGCGACATGCGGTTATTATTTTTTTACAGTCCGCCTTGGAAAGGCCTCCAAGGTATTGCCCATTTTCTTCAGTTTCATACACTTTATTAAAACGCTGCCCTCTTTAAAAACATGTAAGCACAGTCAACACACCGAATTTATGGAACGTATACACACAGGGCTGTATTTCTGCATTTATTTGTTAGCGCCATCTATTGTGCAAGGCTGCTAAATGCACAACACGTTGGGTCACTGTTGTGTGTTGGTGAACGTGTTGAAGAGCAATAGAAATGGTTGCAATTGCTGATTAAAAATCGTTACAGTTTTAAGTTCATTGAGAATAAATAATTGCGAAGTATGAAATACGGATAATTTAATTGTTAACATTATAAAAGTGCAGTCTGCGTGTAAGCTGCAGACACTTTCTACAGAATTACAGTCCATGCCGGGCCATGGTGTCGGTGATCCACTGCACATACTCGGCCACATTGGTGTAAATGCCCGGCAGACTGACCTTGCCACAGGTAGCGACGCCCTGGCTGACAATGCCGAACTCCACCATGCGCAGCTTATACTCACTCAAGTAGAGCGCAAATGCCTGCAGCGGTCCCCCGGAGTCGCCCTTGCAGGAGTCCTGCAGATCACCGCCGCCCACACAGAGCTGCGTCGAGGGCATGTCACGGCGGTAAGTAGTAGCGCAGGTGTTACGTGGTTGGATGGGCACATTGGCCTGCAGCAGCACATCCGAGGTGGAACCATTCTCCGTGGTGCCCCAACCAGTTACAAAGTAAGCCGTGTGAGATTCGGCCTCCTGCTTCAGTTCGTCAGTGATGGGCAGGCAGATGGGCTTGATGTGCTCTGGAGGGAAGAAGCAGTTTAGATAGGACACTAACAGTCCCCGCACCCCTTGTACCTACTCTCGAATGTGACGCTGGAATTGAGCCGCAGAAGGGCGATGTCATTGGTAATGCGTCTGGAGTCGTATTTCTCATGCAGCAGCATCTTCTCTATGCCCACATCCTTCACCGGGGGAGCACACTTCTGCTTGCGTCCCTGCTGACGACAGTCCTTGTCCGTGGAGATGCGATGCTCACCCAGGCGGATTTCATAGCTAGATATAAAGTAGGCAAATGAAGGCAGCAATAGAAGATTCTCTGGTTATACTCACAGCTGATCCTCATAATCATATACGCAATGGGCGGCAGTCAGAATGTACCCTGCAAGTGGAAGGAGTAAATTGAGTTATCTGAAGTTATTTATGACTTGGCAAACCTACGATTGTGGATGAGAGTGCCCCCACAGAGGAATCGACTCTCTCCGAGGCTCTGATAGCGCAGCAAAGCCATCCACGGGCGCGAGGAGAGCTGCACCTCGTACCCATTTGCCACACGCTGATTGAGTATGTTGCCACAGTTGAAGCTGGGCTTGGTGAACACCTCCATGACCTTGGAGTTGTGCTGAATCTGCTTGTGTGCGCAGCAGAAGTGTCGCTACAGCGGAGAAGGAGTAGAAGGAGGAGCGGGAGGGAAATCTATTATAGAAAGTGGTTCTTCCTGTTCTGCAGATGATTTTCCTACCACATTGTCGTACTCTCCACAGGCGGCCTTCTGCAGGTAGTTGGTATAATCCGGCTCCAAGCGCTGCCCGATGTCGGCGCAGGAGGAGAACGGCATGCAGCGACCAGCTTCCCCGTTCGGCGTGCTGCAGTCGTCGGCGTAGGCTGCGCGTTTATAATAATAGCAATTAAATTGAAAGCGTCAATGAGAACAAGATCGAGTGAGAGAAAGAAGAAGAAAACGATAACAAAAACAGAGACAGTGACAGCGACTCGAGAACGAGTCATGGGAAGTTTTCTAGCCTTACCCGCTTGTGCCGCGCGCATGCCGAGTAGGCAAGCAACGATGGTGCAGAGAAGGAAGCGAGGCATCTCTCTCTCTTCGAAGTCCGGGCCGGGTTGGGGCTGCGAGGCGCGTAAACTGTCTCAACTGGCGCTCCGAGCGCTACTGTGAGCGCCGCGCTCCCAGCCGCAGCTTCTTATAGGCAACAGACCTCAAATCTCTCATGGTGCACATGATCGAAGATTGCGCTGATCTCTAGCGAAGCTACATACGTCATAAAGTTGTTATACCAGATATCTAACAATTAAGAAAGCTCTAGTCGAGTGTGCGCCACTGTTGTATACCCTTCTATGCATTTTGTATTTTTTATAGCATACTTACAGGCCTTCAAAATCTGTGCAACCAGTTGAATAGTTTCTCTAATAACTTCTATGTTAATTAACCATTTGCAGTCAAATATTCAGCAATCATTTACATGGTGATATTTATAGTTCGCAGCAGAAATGAACATACTAACTACAATGTTACTTCTTCAATTTGTTTTTTATCGATTTACAATGTCGTGAAGGGGCGTGGTCAAGTTCTAAATTAAAATTAATCTGCGTGTAATAATTATACATGTTGTCTTCCAATTTGGTAGGCTTAACTTTAATAGATTCAGAGCTCTACGTGCTCATACGGATAAAAATACTGTAAATTCTATATATACTTTGTTGGATTAAAGATGCCTCCTCTTCCACCTTCAGTAACAGCACATTTTATTCCTAGGAATACCGCGTATATAAACTAAAACATTTTATATCTAACTTTGCCATTTAGTAGTTGATTCGTAGTCATCACTGACGTCACACTTCGATCTAATCTGATTTATCTTCTTTCTTGCTGTGCTCAGCTCAACTCATCACAGGTTTTCCCAGCTTATAAATAGGCCGAAACACGATTTTGTTGGCCATTCAGGTCTTGCACTCTCTCTCTCCCTCCCTCTTTCTGTTGCTTGATAGCTCCAACCGCTTGTCAATCATAAACAAACAAGCTAAGATCATCGCAATTCGAGTATATTTACGACGAAACGAATCTTCTACTCATAAATAAACTAATTCTATTTGCTCACTGATCGCTGAGAGAAGAAACGCAAACTTGTTCGCTCTCTCTAATAAACTGCAGCTTCTTTAAAGGCGATCAAGCGAACTGTTAATGCTCTTTCTACTTTCGTATACCAAATTTTTTATTTATAATATACCAACTAATATAAAGCTTTAATTGGGCTTATCGCAAGTGCGGTCCTCTGGTATTTCTTGTATGTCAACCACAGACTCAAAACGTGCGTCACATTCAGGCAATTGCGAAATTTTACGGTTCATGCTTGTGGGAACAACCGAGTTCCGAAAACACTACTTGAATGCTTGATAAATATAATTGCTTGCAATCTAAAAATACACATATTTGATTTTCAGATTTGATTTGGGTTTGGGAAATATTCAAATTTTGATATGACGCAACTTTTTAGAGTGCAGAAATTAACCCAAACTTGGGATAGATGGAAAAACTAATTGCACGTAAATTATAAACTCTTGAATAAGTGATTGACTTCAGACTAAATATACTAGTATATAGTATAATAATGTACATAACTTCGCACTCTATATACTACAATATATATAAATATCTACATATCCTCGAACGCCTTATACCATAAATATATCTTTATATATTTGCACTCTCTATATATGTATATTAAAATATATATAAATTAGTCTTCCTCTCACTTACACCTCAATATGCCAAACCCCTCTGCATCTATTTTAAAATACTAATCTTCAAAAGATATTCTACAATAAATCCACTTCCTATAAACACTAGTCAATGAGTTGCGGAAGCTCTCGACTTATGCCTCTCTCTTTCCCTCACTTATCATACTCACTCACTCATTCATTATCATTATATCAAATACAAAATGCGAATCGTAGTAACCGTTATTAAGTGTTCTTTATTGTTTTATCGCACTCGAGGCTGATCAATCGGTAGAATTGATGGCAGCACCGGCTTCACAATTTGTGGCAAATTAAAATTGACTTTTGTGGTGACAATGGTAACAATAAATTATATAGTATAATAACAAGGCTATTAAATGGCTATTTAATAAATATCAGACATGGATCAACAACAAACATAATCGTTACTAGAGTCTCATATATAAAACTATATATATGTTGTTAAATTAAAACTTTTAACTTAAGTAGATTATTTGTAGTTTTTGTTTTTGTTTTTCGTTATAGTTAACTGTTAATCGTAAAGGTCAACGCGGCTGCTCGTTTAGTTTCAGTTTAATTTTCAGTTTTATAGGTTTGGGGGGCTGATGGAGGCAGAATATCATCGTTCTGCTGTCTATATAGATATTGTATTTGCCAATGTAGTGGTTATATGCGGTCGGAGTACGTTGGATAATTTACATGATCTCTTCGTTCTCTATAAGATGTCAACGAAAGGGAAATATAGCAATAGATCAATATATATTGTGTCAATCAGTCGATGAACTTAACATTTTACTTGAGAGAGAGAGAGCAGAGAGCAGAAAGGAAAGCAGAGCAGAGGCAGAGATTAGCGCTTAATGCCGCCCCCTCAGTTGATAAGGTTAGTAGTAATTGATATAGCGATACAGAATCAGTAGTAAGCAGAAGAAGAAGAAGGAAATGAAGAAATCATAAACCAGCAAGCCAATTACGAACTTATTCTAAAGAGAGTAGAAGGAGAAACCAAAGCATAAGTTGAAGTAGAATTAAACAATCGTGAGATAAGTAGAATAGATTGAATACATTGCATCGCATTGTCAATATACCGATCACATATAACAATTAACATGATAATTTATACAGATAAAATATTATATACATAATACATATACATATATGTTATATATCTCGAAAGTACATTGATTAATCCATTGTCGCAAGCACACACACACGTCGCTCGAGTCTCTGACCAACTCTCACTCTGTTATTGTTATTGGGAGTACATATTCTGGCTGGTTTTTTGTTTCTAGTCATCAATGGGAGCGAGCATGGGGGCACGTGGCGATCGAGAGTGGATCAAATCGTATAGAACATATAGGATAGTGTGTGTTAGCCCGTAGTTGTGGTTAGTGTGTAGTTGTGGTAGTGGTTGGAGGTGGTGCTGATGATAGTAGTAGCAGAGTAGCGTAGAGTGGGTTAGAATGCAAAACAGAGGTGCCATCAATCAATCAATCAATAGAACTGAACGAATTATTTAATAGCGGCAATTAGCGGACTCTCTGCACCTAAATAAGTAAAGAGAAAGAAAAGAAAATTGTTAATACTTTTTTTTCCATAGAGTTTGGTGGGCACTAATTCACGAGTCTTTATGTAGGGCATGCGGGGCCATGTCCAGGTCACCGGCATCGAGCACTCGTAGTTAAAGTTGTACAGCTGATCCTCCAGCCACTTGCGCTTGTCCTGCGGCTCTGGGTATGTGGATGCCAAGCCTGAAGATAAAGAGGAACTCGTTAAAGATACAGATTGGTTAAAGTAGAAGCTATTCAATCTCTCAACAGACCATTGTCATAGGCACACTTGGTCACACCGATGGCAATGTTCATCGACACATCGCGGATGCTCGATAGCGGCGGGTAAAGGGAACCGCGCTCAATGTCACTGGGCTCCACAAAGTTGGCCAGCTCCTGTGCGGCAATCAGGAACATGTCGTCGGGTATGTGGTGGGTGCCAGTGCAAATGACGCCCAGACCGACGCCCGGAAAGATGTAGGCATTGTTGCCCTGGCCGGGGTAGTATGTCTTGTTGCCCACGGTGACGGGTGGGAAGGGCGAGCCCGACGAGAAGATGACACGTGCCTGAAAATTAAAAGAGTATTGCAATCAGTAGCTGCAGTAGATGGAGCCAATTCTGCTACTCACATCGGTGTTTTGATAAGCCTCCTCAGCCGTACACTCTGCCTTGCTGGTGGGATTTGACAGCGCAAAGATGATGGGCCTGTCATTGTTGTCCGCCATGGTGCGCAGAATCTTGGGCGTAAAGAGCCCAGCGCAGGCAGAGGCGCCAATGAGAACCTGCAGAGAAAGAGAGTTCAACATGAGAAATGATATCACACACAAATGAACAGATCTAGACTTACACTTGGCTTGACGGTGGAGACAATCTGCTCTAGGTCCTGCATGGGTTCAATGTCCTTGGCGTAATTGACCTTGTGACCCTCCAGGTTGCCCACCTTGCGCGACTTGGTCAACAGACCATCAATGTCAACCATGTAGATGCGGCTGTATGCCTCATCCATGGGCACACCCTCGGCTACCATGCCCTTTACCACGAGATCTGCAATACCAATGGCCGCTTCGCCGGCGCCGGCAAAGAGGAACGTGTAGTCCTTGAAGGACTTGCCTGTGATGCGCTTGGAGGCATACAGACCAGCAACAGCGACGGCGGCAGTGCCCTGAATATCATCGTTGAACGTGCAGTATGTGTTGCGGTATTTGTCTAGGAATCTAAATGCATTGTGATTGCCAAAGTCCTCGAACTGAATGAGGGTGTTCTGGCCATAACGCTTCACCACGGCCTCCATGAACTCATCGATGAAGTCATCGTATTCACGTCCCACCACACGCTTCTGTCGCAGACCCACATACAGAGGATCCTCCAGCAGATCAATGTTATTGGTGCCCACATCCACCACAATGGGCAGGCACTGATGTGGCTTGATGCCAGCAAGAGCTGTGTACAGCGCCAGCTTGCCCACAGGGATGCCCATGCCGCAGGCACCCAAGTCGCCCAATCCCAAAATACGCTCGCCGTCTGTCACACAAATTGCACGCACATTCGGCTCGGGCCAGTTCTTCATCACATCGAAGATGTGACCACGATCATTGAAGGTCACAAAGAGACCATGCGGACGTCTGTAGATCAGACCAAAGCGCTGGCAGGCCAAGCCCACTGTGGGTGTGTACACAATGGGCATCAGATCCTCAATGTTCTCGGAAAGGAAGCGAAAGAAGAGACGCTCATTGCGATCGTGCAGATCACTCAGATACAGATACTTGTTCAGTGGTTCTGTATAGCGATTCACAGCAATCTTGCACAGCTGCAGCTGTTCCTCCTGCGTCTTGAAACGCGCCGGCTGCAGTCCGTGTATGCCCAGCACCTGTCGCTCCTCCAGGGTAAAGGCTAAGCCCTGCAAATGAATCAGATGTTGAGCATGAGCAGGAAGAAAGGAGGGGAATCTGACACTCACCTTATTCAAACGCGGATCGCGAATGTGATCGATGCCGCGCACCTGCGAGGGGCAGATAATGTCGCCGACAACCTCATGATATCCGCGGGCATCGCACAGCGCCAGCGCCGATGCTGGTGCTGAGTTTGTAGTGGATGTGCCGGTCACAGCTGCAGTTCCACTGCGGCATAATTTACCGAATTTTCCGCACAGGCTGAAACAAGAGAGAGGAGAGAGAGAGAGGAGAGAGAAAGAGAAAGGTGCCATTAGCTTGGTTGGATTACAATTGCGGCAATTGAATGGATAATGCACCCCGCCCCCAACCCTGCACAACAGCAGAGCATATAAAATCAAGTCCAAGGCCAGCTGTCTTATGTGTGCGTCAGTATACCCTGCACTCAACGATCAAAGCCGGCATGATTGATAACAGTAATAACAGCTAATTTTAGCTATTTCATCTACAGTGCTGCCGTTTTAGCTTTTTTGTCTTCAAATCTGGCTTGTTTTAAAGGGCAAACGGCGGCAAACAATTGGAAAATGTAAGAAACAAGAGTGCAGAGTTTTTCAGATATTTTTCCAATTTTTTTAGCTATAAAATTAACATTAAACTAATAAAAAATAATAAGAAATTGTAGAAAACTAATTGTAGCCAAAGTACTTGACTTTTCTTTTAGAAATAAAGATAGTTTTTGGCAGCTTTTTCAATATTGCAAACATTATTCTATGAAATTTAAATTATTTCATTGATAATTTAAAAATCCTTCAATAATTTAAAGCATATCTAACTCGAAACTGCGTCTTAAGGCTCAAGCGAATATATTTCAGATCAATTTACATATTTCAATTTATATTATTAGTGTTTTGAATATGTTAAAGCAATTTTTATTTTTTCTATTTTTTGCAATGCTTTCATTGTTTCATCTCTCGATAATATATTGTATTGTGTATCTCCAAGTATATTATGCCATAAGTCAACCTGTTTTATAGGGTATTAACGCCACGACGCTGTGAAATTTATTGTGCTCTCTGCGTTGTTTATCACATTTTCGCGGGGGGGAGGGGCAGCTGGGCGAGTGCTACCAGGCCTAGGGGGGCTGGAAGAGCTGCCTGCTTAAGTAAGCCAGACCACACCGCGCACTGTTTACGATGGAGGCTCGATAAGATTCGGAATACTTTGGCGATAACAACAAATGACGACAAATGTTGCTAATGCTGTAGTAGAGAGACTTTTGTTACTGTGCGATTTTGCATAATTGCCGCTAATTGCTTTGCCCCCTTGTGACTAATTCTGAATGGGGTACCATGAATACCAGGCATGGCCTGTTGTCCACTGGGATTATGTGGCTAGCGAAACGACGCTCGTAATGCTTTGCAAAACTCGTTAGTGACGCGACACGGTGCGGGAACCACGCGCTCGTGACGTGGTGCCGGTGCCACCACCAGCACTAACGGAGAGCGAAGCTCGAAGTGCGCATACTCTTCAACATCGCTAATTATCGGGAGGTGTGGGAGGGTGGGGGGTGGCGTGATTGGTATCATTATCACTCATCGTCATTCGTCACTCTGTTACTATTTGAACAAGTTAAGGCGGGCAAGCAGCGCCACCAACACCACCAGCGAATGCGGCTCACATGAGCTTTGAGTGCTCTCCGAGTGTTTGCGCATATGCAACACATACTTAAGCACACACTTACACAGACAGATACACACACACACAGGCATATAATATACAATATATCTAATCACGCATCAGTTTGTGTTATAAACATTTCCGCATCTGTTGCATGAGTTCACACGAATTATGCGTTACGCGAATTTTGTTGCACATTGCAAGAGATTCAAGTTCTGTTTACATTTAACTGAAATAATCCAGTTCTTGAATTTGTAGAATCATTAGAAAAGTACTTCAATATCATATAATATTATTATACTTGTTAAAGATTGTTTTAAACATTTGCACATTAGTTGGAATAAGAGATTTAATATTTTATTTACATTAAACTGAAATAAACATAAATCATCATAACAATCATTACAGAAGTACTCAAATATCATATAATATTATACATTTCCGTGTCTTTTCCATCAATTGATATAACGTTCTCTCATATTTTTACTGAACTAATCCAGTTCTGTTCAAAGAAACTCGTTCAATATCTTTAAATATGTGAATTATAAGCAAAGATCGCATAATAATTGATTCAATGTAAGTATTTCTATAATATTTTACACTTTTTACTGAATTAATCCAGTTCTTTTAAGACAATTCGTTCAAGATCATATGTATAATATTATTATACTTGGTAAATCGCATGTTACAAATATTTCCTCATCTATTTAAACAAGAGATTCATAATGCTCTCATTTTCTTTTCTAAGATTGCAAGAATTAATTACACAAAATAATTCAGTTCGTTTTAAAAATCTTGCTGAACATTAAATAAATTTAATTATTAGAAGTAAAGATCGGATAATAGTCAAGATTAAAGTCTTGCCAACGTGTATCAAACTCGTTTAACAATTTTTATATTTGCCAAAGATCAAACAGAACTTGAGAGATTCCCAAGATTTGCGCATTTAAAAGTGTTACAGTTACGTCAAATTGACAGCTCGTTTAATAATTTGTATTTCACATGACACGATCCACTCATATTACACAAAAAAACAGAAACACAACAACAAATAATTATTATAACAAACGTCCTCGCGATAAGCTTTATCTTGTTTATGTAATTACAGTGATCACTTGTACACAACACACACACTCGTAAATTATTTAAAGAACCCTCTTGATGATGTAAAGCTCAAGTTAAATAAATAAAAATAGTTCTTATAGTTTATCGCATGGGAAACGTAAATAAACGCACTTTTATTGTTGCAATTATTATATGATATCAGGGCATATCCGCATAAACTAGTCACACTCACACACACACATATTATACACATATACAGTGGTTTTTTTCGAGCACTGTATGACATATCACGATGTCATAAAGAAATTTTGTTTGAGAACTAATGCGTCAGTGCCACTGTATGTGTGTGTTTAAGTGTAGGTGTAGTTGTGTGTGTGTCTGACTGTGCATGAAGCCGCCTCTAATTAGACGCTGCGCCGCTGCTGACCAGGCCAAGCAACACACACACACAAATATTTCTATGTAAGTGTATGTCTGTGTATCGACAGTTCATAAAAATTTTGTAGGCAAGCAAAAAAAAAGAGCAAAAAGAATGAAGAAGAAGAGGAAGAAGTCAACGTACTCAGCCAGAAGATTTAGCTTCGCTAGATGTAGATTTTTGGTATGTGGCTGCTAACGGCGAATGTAGAAAAGAATAAAAGAGAAGACAGCAAGAGTGGGAGAAAGAGAGAGAGCGAGAGAGCAGATGAAGCTGCGCAGCAAACAACTTTATGAACTTGGCAAAGAAATTGAAAATGAAACAGAAAAAAAACACCAAGCACTTACAAATAGAAAAAACAAATAATAATAGGTGAGGTGAACACACACATGTACACAGACACACGCACACACACATTCACGTGACTATCTGTATGTAAATTTAGAATTTGGCAACAGAGCAGAAAGAAATTTGTTGCGAATACATGCAAACATATGTACAGAGACAGATGAGGGGGTGTGTGTATGTGTAGGGGGGTGTGTGTGTGTCCCTGTCCATGAATATGAAGGTGTCTTTTTCAGCGTTGGCGTTGGAAACACACACACACATTCATTACTAATGTGGCGTGGTTTGTTTATGTATTGATTTTTCAGCTGTTTTTGTTTAATATGTTTTTGGTTTTCATTTTCATTGTCTCGAGGCAAAGGAAAGCGCATTTGGCTTATGCAATGAGGATGAGACGATAAAATAGAAGAGATTGACAGATTAGCAGCAGCCTCTGACCCAGCAGCTGTTGCAGCGCAGTGCGAATAAGAGTACAAGAAGAAACGTGAAAGTTAGGTCAATGCCAAAGCATGTGCGAATCAGGCCCTCATTACCAACACCAACAAGAAGGACAACACAGTGTCTGTGTGAGTGTGGTGAGTAGTTCTGTGCGCCTGTATTGGTGCTGGCAATGAAAACGAAAGCTGCATGAGCGGGACAGCAGACTCGGGCGCACTCTCGTCTGCAGCGACGGCGACTGGGTCACTAGGATTGGAAACAGCTGGGACGTGGCGGCAGCGGAGGCGGCAGAGGAACGTGCAGAGACATGAGAAATTGCATAATACAAATTTCGCACATGCACCGAAAATATAAGAATTCCCTTTGGCACCTGTTTCGGCTGAGTTTGCAATTTCTTTTTCGTTGGATTTTGGGGTGCTCACCTGGGTCGTGAAAACATTTTGCCAATGTATTCCTTGAATTGCTTATGTGGTGTGTTAACTTTTTGTTGGGGTTTTGCTTTTAGCTTGCTTTGCTTACAACTACGTTATAATACTTTCTGTTACATATGAGAGAAACACACGACAATGACACGACCGATAAACACCCTTTGATTTGTGTGCCTGCGCCTTTATTAACGAAACTGAGTATTCTACAACGCGCGCCGCGGGAAATAAACAACCTCGCGAAGCTGTCGGCGAATGATGAACGAATGCGAGCGAATGCGAATACGAAAACGAACGCGGCGCAGCGCGGCAGAGATTGAAACCAGTGTGGGTAAGTGCGCTCGGGGGTTAAACAGTGTTGCCAGATAGGCAAAATGGAATTAGAGATTTGCAACTTAACGATAGACACATGAGATGCGATATATACCAAATAGTATGTGATATTTCATTATTTGAAATTAAATCGCCCAATTGGTAATTTGAATTATGTTCATTGCGACTATTGATATTTTATTATTGCCAAAAAATCATTGCAAATATCAAGGCATGTGCGAATAGTTCCCATGCAATATATCGATAGTCAAATGTAATATCAGACTACTGTTTTTTATAAATAGAAAATATACCAAATATTATTTCATATTTTATTACTTGAATTAATCAGTAAATTGGCTACTTTATATTTTGTTTGTTATTGCAATAATTATAATAATGTCTATAATGCCAGCTTTAAATTGTGCTGCGCTGGATACAAAACTTTGCATAGACACGGTATTATCGCCCAATTCGAGATTGACATTGGAATTCTTCTCCACAATGGATTCAAATGTGTAGAGAGCACGAAATCCGTTGGCTACAAAGCGATCATTGGAATAGAATGTCACCCTGAAGAAACGTCCATCTGAGCGAACCTCAAAGTCGGGTAACTTTCCGCAATATCTGCTGAACTTGCGGTCCGTGCTCATGAAATTCGAGAATTCCACATAATCGCTAGCAGTTTGATGGTCGCAGCTGGGAAAAGTACAAGAAATATGGGAAATATAGTTGAAAATCTATAGTTAATATACCATTATGACTTACGTGCCGATTCCTTCGACATCGAAGTATGTAAAGCGCAGCACGATGCGTTCGTCGATGCCGTAGAAATAATAATTACACACTACGTTCTCCAGATAGTATCCCGGAAAGTTGGGGGAGTGAAAGAGACCGCTAATCCTGTCGCTGCTGTTGTAGACGAACGTGCACTCGTTTCCCTGCTGCACGCCCGAAAAAATACCGAAATCTGAAAGGGGAGACAGAGATTAACTCACGATATACATCGATATTCATTATTCGACTCCGCCTTACTTGTGAGAAACTTGTACTCGGCACGGAAACCGTAATATTGCACCTTGTTGGTCATCTTGGGCGGATATTTGCCTACAAACTGTAGCTGCATCCACTGCGCACTGGACATAAGGGGCTTGGGCAGAAAGGCCCCGCATAGCAATTCCTGTGTCTCGTATTTGCCCCGCACCTTAGCCAGCACATGCAGTGCATCCTCTTCGTGGCAAAGACTAGAATTCTCCCGCTCCGTTGGTACATTGAAATCGTGGAATCTTATTTGAATTCGTTCCGGTTTCTGCGCCTCGAACTCATATCGGCATTGCAACGTCACGACAGTATCGGTTTTTCTGCCTATCGATGAACCGATAAACGAGCCAAGCAGCTGATTCGACTCAAAGATGCCAGATTTATTGACGCGCGAATCGTACATATGCCTGCAAGCCTCTGCAAAGTAATCAGCATTATAACCAATAGTATTTATTGAAATTGTTGAATATTTTCGACGTCAAATTGAACAGCTGCGTACGTGTGTGGGCCACAATTCACGTTGAACAGCACGAAATATCGATAACTTTGGCTATCGTTGCGGCAATAACAAGTTTAACAGCTGTCTTCAATTTTGACTTGGTATCGCGGGAATTACGTTTTGTGCTGAAATCGCCTTTTTTAGTTATTTTTATTTAATTTATGCTAAAATTGTTGAACAATTGTCGTCTGTGGTACCTAAAGCGGAACTTGAGCAGAGCTATGAGCAGCACGCCGGCACACAATGAGGACAACAAGTTGGAAACGTTTCGACGTATTTGTGATGAAATTGCAGCCGAGTCAAGTTACCTGCGGAAGGTGGAGAAACTGGAGGATTTCTTTAGAAAGGGCAGCAGCGGCAAGGGTTTCCAGGGCGACATGTTGCAATGGGTGCAGTTCCTCATCCCTGGCGCCACGCAGCGTGTCTACAACCTGCAGAACAAGGCGCTGCTCAAGCTCTTTGCGCGCATCCTTCACTTGGATCAGCAGCAGATGCAGCTGGATCTCGAACAAGGTGAGTTGAGAGTGCCATGGAATGATTTTTCTTCTAACTGAACTCTCTTGATCTGTGGCAGATGGTGACATCTCGGAAACGCTGCGCAAACACTTCGCTACCTCCAGCAGACTGAAGCCGCAGGCGGAGAGTCGCCTGTACCTGGATGAGGTGGAGAAACTGCTAGTAGAGCTGGAGCAGCGCACCAAGGAGGACGACCAGGCGGCGCTGCTGAAGGAGCTGTGCAAACAAGCAACGGACTTGGATTTGCGAACCTTCATCAGGCTGGTTAAACATGATCTGAAGATCAATGCACGTGCCAGGCATATATTAGATGCATTCGGACCACAGGCCTATCCAGCATATCAATCCTCGCGTGATCTAGAAGCAATAGTTCGCAACTTTGCAGGCAATTCAAATGGTTCCGCATCCCCAGTAAAGGCAGTGGGAAAGAAGGCAGCAAAGGGCGCTTCCAGTGGCATTCAGGTAATGACGCCCATATCGCCCATGCTGGCCAATGCCTGTAAGTCTGTCGAAGAGGCGTTCAAGAAGAATCCCGGCGGACTGTACAGTGAAGTCAAGTATGATGGGGAGCGAGTTCAGATCCACAAACAGGGCGCGGAGTTCAAGTTCTTTAGTCGCAATCTAAAGCCTGTGGTGGATCACAAGATTAAACAGCTGAAGGAGTTCATACCCCGTGCCTTTCCCGGCACCGACGACATGATCTTGGACTCAGAGATCATTCTCGTGGACAGCAAGACAGGCGCCTTGCTGCCCTTCGGCACGTTGGGAGCGCATAAGAAGCAAACATTCGCCGATGCCTCCGTGTGCCTGTTTGTCTTCGACTGCCTGCTCTTCAATGGCGACGATCTGACTCAGCTGTAAGAGGAGCAAGACATTCCTAATCTCTTCTCTCACTAATCTCTTCTATTCATCCAGTGCCTTCTGCAAGCGTCGTGGGATACTGGAGCAGCACATTAAGCCCATCAAATCGCACGTGCAGCTCTCCGAGTCGGAGTTCCTGAAGACCAAACAGGAGCTCGCCCTGATGACGGCCAAGGTGCTGCAGGCGAACCTCGAAGGTGTCGTGCTGAAGAGTCCAACTGGCACCTATCAGCCGGGCAAGCGCAACTGGCTGAAGGTCAAGAAGGATTATCTCTTTGGTGGAAAAATGGCTGACACGGCAGACTTGGTGGTGCTGGGAGCATGGTATGGATCGGGCAAGAAAGGCGGAGTGCTCAGCATTTTCCTGATGGGCTGCTACGATGCAAGGGATCGGCTCTGGAAGACGGTGACCAAGGTGCACTCAGGTCTTGATGATGCCACCAATGATGAGATACACGCGGAGCTGATGAAGCTCACTGATCGCGCTGATCCCAACAAAATTCCCAACTGGTTACTGTGTAAGAAGGCGCTCATACCCGATGTGCTGGCCAAGGAGCCAAAGCAGATGCCTGTCTGGGAGATAACGGGTGCGGAGTTCACCCAATCGGAGGCACACACAGCAGCGGGCATCTCCATACGCTTTCCACGCATCACGCGACTCAGGAGCGACAAGTCAGCGGAGCAGGCAAACGATTTGGAGCACCTGGAGCAGCTCTATGCCTCCTCTAAGAAAAGTGTCAATGTGGACTTGCTGCTAGCGACAGGCAATGATGGAGCAGAGGAGCAAGCGAAAAAGGAGAAAACACCGTCAAAGCGAGCCAAAAATGAAGCGGATGGGGAAGGCAGCAACAGTGCAAAGAAGGTGCCCAAGTTGGAGACGAAAGCACAACCAAAACTGCACGATTTCTTCAAGCCTAAAGCGCAAAAAGCGAAAACTTCTCCAAATCAAGGCAAAGTGAAGAAAAAGGAGAAGGAGACTAGTGAACTAGCGATTGATAAAGTAGACAAAGTGAAAGAGAAGAGGGAGAGTAGATCATCTAGTGGCCTATCGGTTCAGACTTCCCAATCCAAAATACAAAATGCTGTTGTCAAGTCAGAGAGCTCTGAAAAAACTCTCCAAATGAAGGAGAAGAAGGACAGCGGATCATCAAGTGACCTTAGGGATGAGACAACCCAACCAAAAGAAGAAAAGGCTGTCACTGTAAAGATGGAAACCTCACCTGAGGCAAGCAAAGAGAAAGAGATGAAAGGAAGCAGATCATCTAGTAGCCTAACGAATGAAATAGAAAAGATGAACTTAAAATCAGCAACCTCTCCTGCCGGAGTAAAGGTGAAGAAGGAAGGCAGTAAATTATTCAATGGCCTCGTGGCGTACTTTGCCGATGAGGTGTCCATGACTGCAATAATGGATGAGTTTGTGCGTCATGGTGGCACATTGACCATGGATACAAAGAAAGCCTTATTGGTGTTTCATAATAAAGCAAAGGAGGTGGAGATTAAACAGCTCAGGTATGTATAATGTGATATATACTCAATTTAACTGATCAATTAATGAATTGTATTCTTACAGGCCCCTCTACCGTCGGAGCTGTCGTCACTTGCATGTTAAGTGGTTGAAGGAGTCTCTCGATAATACCAAACTGGAACCATATCCACTCTATGCCTTGAAAATCAGATCCTAGTCGAAATGTTTAGATACTCATTATTATTCAGGGTTTATGGGTCTATTAAGTTTGTAAAATTCGTATGTATTTTGTCTGCTTAGATTGTCAAGGGGCAATCAATTAATTATCTCTTATATTATGTTATTTATTATATTATACAATACCCTTGTGCCTATGCTACTGGGTAGACTTGCTGTAAAAACCTTTTCATGATAACCTGTGTGATTATACTCTGATTAAATTTATTTAATTGCTTCAACTTTCAACGTTTGTCTTTAATTTTCCATAAAGTATGTCGGAATCATGATTTATAGGAACGTGTGGTAATAAATAATAATTATGCCGTGCTGTAATTGCAAGAGCTGTCATGAATATCATTCTTTCTGTCATTCCAATACTCCTACATTAGGGCCCAGTATGTATTATCTTGATTAACTGGAAATCGCATTTGTTCCGAAATGCAAATCGCTCGTGCTATAAAATAATTTATAGCATGTAATTAAATTCTTCAATTGCCCATGTAGTAAATTGTTAAGGCCTCACCCACTGCTGATCGATAAATTATTATTGTGGGTTATATCACAGTTATAATGACTTGAAACCCTCTTCCTGATTAGCATGTTTAGTGTATTCGCCACTTAAAATAGTTAAGAGTAGAAAGATAAAATAAGAATCAACACCAGGCGACATTTAACGAGGAGAGTTCACAGTGAACTGGGAGGCACACGCTGCACCGGAACGTCATCTTCGTATGGAATACCAGTTTCGGTTTAACTGCCCAAAATTGTTCGGAAGCAGAATCTCTCGGCATATCCCACACGAGCAGCTCGTTTAGTGCGATATCTTCTTCGACTACTCTCTCTCTCTCGCTGGCCGTGGGTTGTTGGGCGATTAATAATTTTAATTTGTGGTTCTTTTTGTTAGAAAAAATTAGCGTTTTCGTATTAACCAGTTGCCGCCTGCAACTGCGCCCGGTATAAATAAACTCGGCGCGCTGCGGCCTCCGTTCAGTCAAAGCGGGAATCGCGCGCCTGCGACTATACGGAATCGTGTTATATAGAATCGACTGTTGTTGTTTCCTAGCCTCGAAATGGCCTCAGCAATAAATAACTTCTACAAGGACAAAACAATATTCCTAACTGGTGGCAGTGGATTTCTTGGAAAAGGTCTGCACAAAACTTTCAAAATATCTAAGTGAAATTAAATAAAAACGAAAAAGAATTTAAAACTTTATAAAGTATTCGAAGTAGTTGCAAAATTGTTTGTAATTTGTGCGGTTAATTTGTAATTGCACATAAATTAACTGATATTTGTATACGATATGATCCCAGAGTCAAGTGATTGCACCTTCCGAAAAGGTTCATTAAAATAATCAAACTAAGACCAAAGGCCAATTTGCTCAGATTTGCCAATGTTTGTTATATTTCGAGTGTGTTTACTGAAGATTGTTATGTCATGCAGTGCATGAGTAATATTTAAAACTAGTCTGAAACATTTTTAGCAACACGCTTTGTCCACAGACAACAAACAAAGGCTAATGCTGAGGCGTGATATGGCCATTAAGCGGATAAAGTGGGGAAGTGCAATTTGTACGATTTAAATCGCCAAAAATAACAAGAAAGAATTGTCGAGTTAAGTGTTAGGAAGTGTTGAGGAAGATCTTATACGAAGTCGGAGGGTGCTCAATTCAGGATTATATATATACCTATAGAGAATGACGATTGTTAAGATGAATGTAATTGTAATTGGGAATTATTGCATACATTATCAATCTTTTGTACAGCAGATAACAATGGAATAACCGGTTCTTGGGCTAATTACAACAATTTTGATACATTGTTTAAGCCTTCACCCAGGGTTTTTTTTGCTTTTATTGTACTTATTTCATTTTGTGAGTATTGGGAGAAATAAGAAACAATTTATTACAATTTTGAATTATAATATAAGAACACTTTTGAGCATAATATCTAGTACAGGGTATTTATCAGTCAATTACAATCATTAGACAGCCTCTCCACCTGTTCTGCTTGCATTTTTGGTAATTAATAACATCAACCAAGCCCCGCACCCGCACTCTAGATCAATAATGATATATCTGCGTGTTTATTCCCAAAATGTACTCTGTGTAATAGCGTCACAAGGTCGCTGAACCACCCACGTGCGAGGATTGTTTTGCATAACAAACATGTTTCGATTCGGGTTCAACACGAGCCGCAGATCAATTTGGCATTTTGCATAGCGAATGCAATTGATAAACAAAGGAAAACAAGTCGAAGCTGAGCTTGAGTTAATTTGTAGTTTCGATTCTTCTCTTGTTTTTGCACAGTCATCATTGAGAAGCTGCTGCGCACAACCGAAGCGAAGCGGATCTACGTGCTGATCAGGCCCAAGCAGGGCCAGGATGTGCAGCAGCGCATTGCTGCCTGGAAGGAGGATGCGGTGAGTCCCTTTAGACCTCTCGCACTTCCCCGACTCCTACTGCAACTCATGCTCTTCTACTCCTTGTTAGATCTTCGCACTGCTCTTGAAATCTAATGCAGATGCCTGGCAGCGCATTGCGCCCATTGCGGGTGACTGCAAGGAGCCGGACCTGAGCATTAGCCTGGAGGATCGCGAATTGCTGTCTGCGGAGGTGCAGATAGTGCTGCATGGAGCGGCCACTGTACGCTTTACTGAGCCACTGCATCTGGCACTGGACATCAATACCCGCGCCACGCGTCTCATGCTGCAGCTGGCACGGCAGATGCGTCGCCTGGAGGCATTCGTGCATGTTTCCACGGCCTTCTCCAACTGCGTTATTGAGCACATTGATGAGTCCTTTTACCCAGAGCATCTGACCTGCAGTGCCGAGAAGGTGCTGGCACTGCGGGAGCAGCTGAGCGATGAGCTCATTGACAACATGGCGCCGGCGCTGCTGGGCAAGTTCCCCAACACATACACCTACACCAAGGCACTGGCAGAGCAAGTGCTGCAGCGCGAGGCAGGCGACTTGCCCCTGTGCATCTTTCGTCCTGGTGTCAGTAAGTAACTTTCTGAAGAAGAGATCGGAACTGGCACTTTACTAGTTTTCCTTCTCCCCTTGCAGTTGTGGGCAGCTACAAGGAGCCCGTGGAGGGCTGGATCGATAATCTTTATGGACCCATTGCTATACTCTATGGCGCTGCTTACGGCATATTGCGAATTACAAGGATCAATGTCAAGGTGCATGCGAACATTGTGCCCGTGGATTACTGCACCAATATTCTGCTGGCCTGCGCCTGGCAAACTGCGCAGGAGACTGGCAGGACTATCCACGACAGCACGGCCCCTGCTTCCACTCCCACTCCTCCGCCCATCTATAACTACGTGCCCAGTGAGCAGAACATGCTCACCTGGGGCGGCTTCAAGTCACATGCACTGGACCTAAGTGATGTCTTCCCACTGGAGCACATGGTGTGGTTTCCCTTTCTGCACACCACCAACGTGCCGTGGCTCTTCAAGCTGATTGCCTTCTTCTACCACACCCTGCCTGGTTACCTCATTGACACCGTGCTGCGTCTGCGTGGCCAGAAGCCTCGCATGACCAAGCTATACTCCAAGATCCACAAGAACATCAAGCTCCTGGCGCCTTTTGTGGACACCAATTGGTGCTTCAAGACGCTGAACACGCAGCGACTTTGGAAGTCTTTATCGCAGCGGGATCAACAGCTCTTCGAGTTTGATATGAACTCGCTGAACTGGCAGGATTACTTCTATCGTTCCATAGGCGGCATGCGCATCTATCTGGGCAAAGAGGATCCCAGTGCGGAGTCCATTGAGCGCGGACAGCGCAAGAGAGCCAGGTGAGTTGCGAAGAGAGAGAGAGAGAGAGAGAGATCTTGCAAGGTTAACCCCTTATCCTTAATCCTTTACCAACTCTTTTTCCCCCACAGATTCTGGCTACTTCACCATCTGCTGCAGCTGGCCGTATGCAGCGGTGCCGCCGCCATGTTGTGGTCGGTACTGCGGCCTCTAGTTAGTTTCTAGTCTTATCGAATCTTATTATATTTATAATCTAAGCTTGCAGAAAAAATATATAAATTAAAAGCTACAGTCTTATTATTTCTTCAGTGTGTTACTTCTATGTTCAGCGTATTTTGTGTTGCATACTTACAGGCGGCGCCATTGAAATCTGTACGTTCACTAACATTATTTCTTAAATAACTTCTATGTTAATTATTCGTTCTATACCAAATTTGCAGAGAGCATTTAAATGCTAACGAATATTGTACACTCTAAGTAGGAATATTCTAGCTTTAAAATAATGCTGGCAATTTGATTTTTATCGATTTGTGGAGGCAGAAAGGGGCGTGACTAAGTTTTGAGACTAACTTTAGTTGGGTGCAATGATAATACATACTGTCAACAAATTTAATAGTCCTAGCTTATATATTATCTGAGATCTAGATGTTCATACGGACAGACAAGGTTACATTGTCTTGGCTAATGAAGCTGATCAAGTATATACACACTTTGTGGACTCAGAGAGGTCTTCTTTTGCTCGGAACATACTTATAAATGTGGAACTCACTTCCTTTGGCAGCTTTGGCGCAGAACACAGACACCGTCGTCAACTCCCAAGTGAAGATTACCAAGTGGAGCAAAAACTGAACTCGCGATGGCGCCATTTGAACTTGTCGACAACTTGCAAAAGACTGAGAGCAATCAAAGTGTCGCGGATGCTGCCCCCAGTTACATCCCTGTCACACCCCCTCCCTCTGCCTGATTGGCCACATCCGCCGCTGACGGAAGCAAAGAAGTTTGCCGCCATTTGCTGACGATTAGCATAATTCGATTGTATCGATTGAATCGATTGCGGACTAAGGCTAATTTATGGGGCGCCAACTTACGATTTGCTCTTCCCGGCTTCACATCCTGCTCCGCCTGCGACAAACTGTTAGCCCGGGCGGGCGCCGACAGGGGCGGCTTGAGGGCAATGCTGGCTGCCTCCAGCACGGGCGCCATTTGCTGCAGAGCACTGGCCACAAATCGATACTTGCCACGAAATCCCTTAGCAGTGCGATTGGAACTGGCGTTGAACTCCAGCAGCAGATCGGGTCCGCTGCTCAGGATGCGCCGCGTGGGACAAGGCGTGCACAGCACATCGATGACCGCATTCATGTGTGCCGACTCCGCATCGAAGATGGTCACCGCGTCAAGTTGGCAGCCACCATGAGCAACTGGCGGCAGTTGCAGCTCCTCGAACAGCAGCTCCACACGGCTGTCGGGTCGTCCGATGAACTTGTAGGCGCACTTGATGTGCGCTGGGTAATGCGCAGGGAAGCGTGGCGAGTGGAAGTAGCCCTGGCCCAGGTTGCCGTCCTCCGTGCTGGTGCTGGCAAAGAAGTAAAAGTCGCAGAAGCTGTGCGGCACCAGGCGTCCCTCGGTGCGGAAGTGTTCTGCAAGACAAGGCACCACAAGGCAGAGGGGCAAACGTCAGAGGTTGTCCTAGGTCAAGTGGCTTGATGACTCACCTTGCTTGAGGAATCGATAGTTGGCCGTGAGGTTGAGCTGCCAGTCGGCCAACCTTGCCGGCGGCTGTTGGAAGCTAAGGCGCAGTCCCAGCAGACGCCCAGAGCTATAAATAGGCGTGGCATTGCGGGCGGCGGTGCTGTGCTGGCACCAGGTATACGCCGGCTGTGTTGAGTTCTCGATGACGGGCTCGCGCAGATACGGAAAGACCTCCACGGTGTCCAAGCACCTGTCACCAAATTGCATATCAGAACGTGCGCTCCAATGTTAATCAAGTGGCAGATAAACAGAGGGACGACAGGGGAACGGGGAGCGGCAGACTGGCACACTGGCAAAATGGGAGAATGGCAAAATGGCCGCGATGCCAGAGTGACAGCCCCGTCTAATGATGTCGAAAATTTATTGGCCGATACATTTGGGGCTGGTCGCTTGGCCGGCTCGTTGGTCAGCCCAAAAATAGCCAAGTAGCGAACGCATTGCCGCATAGCAGCGTATAGCCATAAATCCATATAGCCATATAGCCGGATACTCGGTTAGTGGAATAGAAAACGCCGCATTTCTGTTCCGTTCTTCGCCATTTATTTTGATAAAAAGTCGAACAAAAGTTGGCGTTAAGGTTAAGACAAAAACGATTCACTGAATATGTGTGGGGGGACTCTACTCGATAACTGAAATATTCCATAAAGAAAATCAAAAACTGTTCAAAATAGAATATAATTAACAAAAGGAAAAATTTGATGTACATTTAAAAGGTTTTTAAAGAAAAAAAGTTGATATAATGATAAAAAATATTCAATTTGCTGAACTTATGAGGATTCTACTGGAAAACTGAAATATTAAATATGGTTTAAAGGAAGAGATAAAAAAAAATAAACTAAGACAAAGTACAATAAAATATATAACATGAAAAGTGTAATAAGATATAAAAAAATGTCTCCAACCCATAAAAATATGTAAGAGTAACGATACAGGAAGAAGGATATAGGAAAGTATTGCCCGTAAATATCAAAGCGATATAAAGTACTCTAAGAACTATGCAACATAATCTTCAAGGCATCCAAAACTCGTAATTTCGCTGATCTATTTTATTAGTTCTTTCGTTTTCGCATTCCGCCGAGCATACGACAGAAGGCTGGATAGTCTATCATGGGTGGTTCCTCCAGAGTCTTGGGCTTGGCCATGGGAGCGTGACTGAGGGCTTCTTTGGCTTCACTGTTCGTCATTTTGTCGCCGTAGTTTACCAGCTCTTCGTAGATTCTAATTTAGTGTGGGAAAGGGATAAGAATTGATCATACAACTCCAATGCAGAGCACCCACTTTCTCTCGTCTATCTTTCCCGTTCCATGATCATCCCACTTGCTCCACGCTTCCAGCAGCACCTCCTCTGGATCCAGTTCCTGTGTGCGATGACACATCAGCTGCACAAAGGCCTCATAGTCCAGTGGTTCGTGTGCCTCCTGCATCATCTGATCGAGTAGTTGCTCGTTGGGTTCGTTCCCTAGCGCCATATAAGTGAACCGTAGATCATCTTTCGATATTAAACCATCGCAATCCGTGTCGAAGAGTGTGAATACCTTTATGGAGGGGTGTAGTTTAGCAAGATCAGGAGCACTTTCCGTAGTTGATCACATACTTCCTTCAGTTCCGCCAGCTTGGCAATATCCAAATCCTGCGGCGACACGTGATCATCGGCACTCATTTGCTCCGGCAGCTTGTAGTGTCCCGTGCTCTCTGGCAACTTCAGTCGCGGATTGAAAATCTCGTTGATGACGGCCATTGCCTCAGAGTCGGTGCCCAATTGAGGCGGCGGCTGCGGCGTCTGCGAGGCCTTTCGTGCTGAGCTGGTACGACGACGTCGCTGAATGAGGACGAAAGGTTTACCAACTACCCGCACTTAGAACTTTGCAGGGCTTTCAGGGTGTCATATGTCAGTCTTATAACTCTGAGGAATACTTTCCAGACGAAATGCTGTGACTTTTGACATATGTACAGATGTATATGATATATGTCACAATTTAGCAAAATTATAGGACATTTTGACATTATTTCAATGCTTATATGACAACATATGCCATCAAATGAAACCATTAAAACCCTGTATTTCCACTGTGTAGAATCTCCAGGTTGTCATGCAGTGTTTTTTTAGGGTGTCATAAGTCATATGACTTATGTGAATGGACAAATATGACCAGCCTCTTTTTTATATGACACAAATACATATACACATAAGGCAACTTATTCTGTGTCCACTACATATATGGCACCCTATGACCCCATTGGAAATCCCCCTTTGCAAGTGCTATGAACTGTGTAAAATGATAACAATGTCCTGTACTGGCCTGATTTTTAAGTGATATTCGACATATTTGTATGGTAGTTTAGTATATGGCCCAATATGGTAATTACTTTTGTAAATGTAGTTATTCTTTCTGTTATCACTGTTTGTATGACACCATATCTCATTCGCAGGGTTTTTAGTATATCATATGTCATATGACTGATGTGAAATGACTAATATGACAAGTAGCCTAATTTATATGGAACACATTTATATGACACCATATGACACCAGTGGAAGCCCCGCACATTCTTTATTTTCACTCACGCGCTCGAGATCCTCCAACGATACCGAAGGATCCATCGACATTTTGGCAATTTCCACAGAACTTCACTCAGTCACACAATACACTGTAAGTTTTGTTCACTCCTCCACTTTTCGCGACGACGACCAGCGGCCAACGTTGTGGCGCAACGCTCTGCCCAAGCTCCACTGAAATTCGCGGCGCTTGGGCCACCCAATTTTATTGACAAATCGATTTGGATTTTGGTTTTTCTATTTCGGCCAAAAAGTGCTGCAAATTTTGCATAAATTGACACAAATTCGCGGGCGCGTATTCCAATTTATATAAATAACCAGGCGTGCCGGACCTGGCCTCCTGCCACCCGCACCTGCCCCCTCCACGGCCGCATGGCCTTCATAAGGTATTTTAATTACGCTCGCAGCGATTTCCTCGACAATTTCGCTGTGGTTTGATGGCTGTCGGGCAGCTGCCAGTCGATTCAGATCTCTCTGTATCTCTCTGTGATCGACGCATCGATACGGATGCGGATTAGGATACGCTATCGCCAACTCGGCGGAAGCAGAGCTACTCACCCGGGTCGCAGCTGCAGCTGCTGCAGTTGAAACGAGACCAGCTCATCAGAGCTGCCGCCCACAAAGATCATCAGGCAGTTGTTCTTGGCGCCCAGTGCCTGCGATGCATTCACTGCGAGGCTGCCCCACTGGGTGGCATTGCGTTCGTTGGCATGCAGGCAGGAGCAATCTGTGGTGCCAGGTGAAAGGTGGCTTAATTAGCTGTGCTCGCAAGGCTTTACCTCTGCCTTACCTAGCCAGAGTTGTGACTGTTTGCTGTTGGCCACCTGCTGGCCCGTGGCCAAAGTCAGCGACAATGCGAAGGGTAACCAAACGGCCGCCGCCATCTCCAGCGGCCAAAGTGAAACTGTGCTGCCAGCCAGAGTCAGCACCATCGCGATGCTGGCTCAGCGCTCCTGCGCCCGATTTCCTGCTTTAAAAATAGCCCACAGCTTGGGCACGCCACCGCCTCCACCCCGTGCCCCTCTCACGGCAGTTGTCCGCAGTCGAGTAGCTTTTTTCGAATCATTAAATTAAGTTGAGGTTTTTATGAAGCTGTCGTTGCAGGTGTCGCCATCGCCATCGTCACCTTCTATCCGTTAGTTTCTGACAACGCCTCCTGCCTGTGGCAACAACAACAACAAAAGCGATGGGGGCAACAACAATGACAAACAACCTGCAACTTTGGGAATCTATTTTTAAGTGGATTTCAACTTTTGCGATTCCCTTTTGTCATTTTGCCCGTTGCCAGTTATTTTGGACAGATATTAAATCCCTACTAATTCGATTTGGCTACAACAGTAGAAATATTTTCAAATATAGATGAAAATGTAAACAAAGTTAAAAGTGAAAACGAAATGAGCAAAGATAGAAAAGTCAGTATAAGTAGAGGAAGGTACAGGCAAGAGAAGTCGATAGTTAGATACCCTTCTCTTAGTTACGATGAATAGACAGGGGTATATGGACTTATCATGACTTTATATTTCACACCTATATTCATTGTTTTATGAACATAGTTAATTTTGTTTTTATACCTGAGAATTGTGTCGAATTCCTTATACCCTTTATATTAAGGAAGTTAGACTCCCTTATTTTCATTTTGATGGAATGAAAGGAATAAATTGAGTGGTCTACTGTATTAATGCTGATCATGAGTATAACCACAAATAATAACTATCTACATAGAAAATCTATGTGTTTGCTATATGTATTTATTTTATATCTGTCACTTATTAATCTATATCTTTTCTATAAATAAAGAAACCGAGTTCAGTTTAACAATGAAAGCAACTCACGATACACACATTTATTTGATAGAACTTTAACACAATACCAACTACACTCATATACTCCCCACCTAAGCCTCTTAACCTGGCTAAGTATCAGCCGGTGGTCTTATCTTGGCCTTGAACATATCAGCCAGCAACATTGCCTTGCTGCCATTGAGTTCCTCATAGTCATAGGGCGCCATGTGCTCCTTGCAACGTTCCAGCCACGGACTGATGTGCTTGTAGGGTTTCAGCTCAAAACCAAAAGCCTCCAGCTGAGAGATCGTGACCAGCAGTGTTAGATCTGCAATGGTAAAGTGCTCGGCTGCAGCATATTCTCTGCCCTCCATTATGACATTCAGCCAGCCGACGGCTTCGTTTAGTTTGGCGCGCTTGACCTCATCCAGCGGAGCTCCAATGAACATTGTGGGGAACTGAAAGAGAGAGAGAGGAAGAGTTTATTAGCTGATTCTATATATTATAGATTGTATACCCACATAGTATTCGGTCAGGCGATTGTAGAGTGTGCCCAGATCAAACTGCATACGTTGATCCACCAGAGCGCGCACTCGAATGTCTGTCGGATAGAGCTCATCACTTTTGCCATAGGCTGCCACCAGGTAGGAGAGTATGGCACGACTAGAGAAAGGTATTTAGTATGATAAGGAAGGAAGCAATGTGTGGTGGTACTGTAACTTACCTCTCCCAGAGCACCAGGCCCTGATCGTTCATGGTGGGCAGACAGTGTTGCGGATTCATGGCCACGAAGTCGGGCTTCAGCTGTTCCCCCTCCAGTATGTTGACGATCTTCAGCTCAAAGTCCAGTCCCAGCATTTTGGCCAGCAATAGAATGCTGCGACAGGGCGGACTTGGGGGCAGATAGTACAGGGTGGGCGTGGTCATTTTGCCACCGCTGATAAGAAGGCAATAGACAAATTCGGTTACGATTTGCTCGGTTTGGTTCATCAGTTCGGCAACAACTGAATGATGGCGGCAAAGTGCTTGGAAAAGTCAGGAACGGATCCAAAGGACACAACGGAAAATCAATGCATCGATTTCAAATGTTTTATTAATGCTAAACGTGTGTAATTGTAGGAAAACTTTACAGTCAAACTGTTCCGAATTCCAATTTCGATTCGGAATCACTCAAGAATGTGTTGCATACTTTTGAGAGCAATTGAAACTAACCGGGAATGTAAAAGACGTTTAAATTTACTTGTAACTCCAAAAAGTATGCAATGAATGTGCAAACTAAAGTACAGAAATTGACACAATTTGGAATTTAAGTGGGAAATTCGTGACTTGTTTTAATTCATCACATTTTTGCCATATTCACACCCACTACAGGGTATTGCACTGTCGATATTATCTCGCGCTTATCGCATATTAATTGCAGCACTTTTGCCTCACTTATTTATGCATTATTAATAATGGGAACTCTCTCGTCCCTCTCCTACACTCCCCCTTGCACTCACACAATCTTATGCACCAGCTTGTGTTGCACAACGGCGACGGAGTCGATGTCCATGCAGTTCCCCAGTGTGGCTGCGAGTGTCGAGCTCTGCTGACGGAGCTCTTTGAGCACTTCTCCGACGCGCTGCGATGCTGCTGCTGCTGCGACCAAGTGGAGATGATTCTATCGCGTTGTCGCGCTTTATTGTTAACTCATCAACGTGTCCGTGTCTCTTTCTCTGTCCGTCTGTCGTATCCGCTTTGCTCGCTTGTCCGTTTGAATTTTTAGAACGTGTTTTGTTTGGTTCCTGCTATTTTCGTTTAGTTTTCATAGCGAACGTTACCTGGACGACCACCTGATGTGTGTTCACCTGTGTTCAGAGTGGGGGACGTGCGAAGGGGAGACTAGGTGTAGCTGTTGTGCGGGTGGATTGTACTCCCTTTTGGAAACTCGGTCAGAAATTCGTGTTCGTGTCTTGTGCCTAAAATTAAGTCACTACATAATTTGTTGTAGCTTCGTGTTTTATTTGTTATTGATTGGCTCCAACACAGCGCCTGCTCCGCCTCCTTCCTAAACTGACAGCTACCAACTTGGGTGCCAGAGAGAAGTGAGTCCCACTTAGCGGATGTATGGCATGGGTTGCCTTTTCGGCACTTTTTGGACACTCGAATGTGTTGGGACTCTTGATGTGTGAGCAGTGACAGTGGTTGCAAGTTGATTTTAAAGGCAGAAATGAGAGCAATAATATATAAAAAATACATTTTAATACGTTATAATATATAATAACATAATTCCTCTCTGAAAAGTTAATCTCTTTGAATACTTTCCCAGCACGTTCATCTCAACCTAAGCCTGCACTGTACATACCATACACCTTATTTTGGCTATCACTGTAGACTGCGTAATTGCCATGGTCACTTGTTAGCTAGCTACCTGTGTTGTTTAAGCAGGTAAACCAAAGACAATGCCTGGAAAATTGCCGAAAAATCCAAGGAAATTTGATGCGAAATTCCTGGAAAATTTGGCAATTATTGCAAAATGAAAAATGGACTCGCAAGGACTGCTGCTAATCGCAGTCGAGCCTTTAAAAGGAGCTGTGCCAACTCGATCGGCCATCAGTTGAAAATGAGTCCTAAGAGTTCCTGCTACGTGTTGCTGCGCCTGACGCTGCTGCTGGTGATACTGTACGAGGCACGTTCGTTGCCAGCACTGGAGACGACGCCAGTGACGACCGCCGTGAATAGTCTTGAAGAGACGGACAAGCTGCCAGACACCAACATTGATGCGAATGCAGTGCAAGATGCAGGTTTGGTGGGAACGAACAATGCCACAAGCCCAGCTGAGTCAGGTGCAACTGATATACAAGATCAGGCTGTGGTAAGTTAACTGAATTCTACAGAGATTGAGACTGATGTTAATTGATTGTGGTTTATTCCTTGCAGTCAGGTGACAATGTGGCCAGTGCCAGCAGCAATGAGCCCGTGTCCATCTATGCTAGTGGGCTCATCACACCCGAGGCCTTTCAGCAATATCTGAATCAATATGGCGGTGCTTCTGCTTTGGCACCCATGGCTGCCGCATATCCCTCGCCCATGGCTGCCGCACCTGGTCTGTATCCCTTTCCAGGACCGATTGTGGTGCAGACTGGCTACGAGGGCTTCCTTGTGCCCGCGACTGCTGCCCAAGCCGACACAGATGCGAGCACAACCGTCTTGGCAGCTCCAGCTCCACCGCCAACTCCTTCCCCCGGAATGAATCCTCTGATAGTCTTCGCCTCCCACCTGCTTCCCTCTATCCTAATGTCTACGCTCTTCCGTATTGCTGCTGTGGTGATCTCTGCCGTGGGTGTGATACTCTTTGGAGGCGCCATCACCAACGCTCTTTGTCGCCTGACTCCCATCTGCGACATCTCCGGAAAAGCCGTTGACTACCTACGTTCAGGTGGTGCACAAGATGTGGGTCGCATGCTAGCCGAGGAGATTACCCCGGAACGTGTGCGTCGCACCACGGAGTTTGTGCGCAATGCCATCCACAAGTATCGTCAGCTGCAACAACTTGTCGACTCCGACGAATAGGCGGAGACGGAGGAGGAGGACCCGCTTTGGGGAACACTTTCGAAATCGTGATGAGACTTTGTGTTAATTGTAGTACTCGTAATTGCCAAGGGAAACCAAAATATATATTTAACTAAACTTTATGTGCTTCACTCATTTCCAATCCGTGGGCAGCTTCATCAGTTGTGGAAGCTTTTTTCCATACTTATTTTCTTGAATTCAGCATGACGAGGCAACTTTGAAAAAGCTCTAGGGCAATCAATATGCGTAAACATATGTGGCGCGTGCTTCAAACAACTTTGAACATATTATCAAATTTATAACTATAAAATTATTTATATTTATTTTTTGCTATATATTTCTTTTTATTTTTAAAACTTAAGAATAATCAATACTGGTAAACATATGCGTCATATGCCCTGATCGATTTTAAGTAATTTCAAAGGTATTTTATACATATATCGATTTGTATCCAAGAGATTATAAAACTACACGTAATAAACGGAAATATTGTCAGCTGAATTTACAAGATATCATTCATACACACACATCTATTATATGTATATATATTCCATTGCGTGTGGACTCCAAACTCGTTAATTATGTGTGAACTTTTCGTTTTTTTTTTTAATGTGCTGTGGCAACATTAGTTAATTATTGGTTGTCTTTGGGACTTTAAAATGTCAACCGCTTCGTGCAAGCTTGGGAACCCTAAAGACTGGTGGAGTGGGCAGCAAGAGGAAGTGAATTTATTCAACCAAATCGCAGCTACAATTATTCTGTGTAATTAGCCGAACTTAGACTAGTTGCTCGAGAGTTACGTCATTCGGCATTCGAAAATCTCATTAGTCCAGAGAGTCGCAATAAAGATTCTCGTTTTGTTTTTGTGCTTGATAAATATAGTATTTTATTTTATATTACTTTTCTTGAGAACATTTGTGTAGAATAAATAAATTAATTACATGTTGTCGGGAACTAAGTTTACTTCTTGTTGGCAGTGAACCAAGCCTTCAGCTCCATGAGTCCAGCCCAGTTCTCTTCCCAGCCGGGAGTGACCTTCTGGGCGTTCTCGTACCACTTGTCCACATTCGGGTAGTCGCTCAACTTAAACTCCGCAAGGACAAAGGTCGACACGGTGGCCAGAATGGCAATGTCGGCGATTGTCAGGTTATCGCCAGCAACGTATTCATGTCCCTCAAGGAAGGTGTTCAAGAAGTCAAAGGCATTCTCGACCTTCTTGAAGGCCTCTGGATCGGCGGGCTTACCCTGACGGAACTGAGGATAGTAGTACTCGGCGAAGGCCGTGTACAGAGTGCCCATATCGAAGTAGAGCCGTTGGTTGACCACAGCCTGCTTCTGGGGATCCTTAGGGTAAAGCGAATCGTCCTTGCCGTACTTCTCTGCCAGGTAGATAAGAATGGCACGCGACTCCCACAGAGCGAAGCCGTTGTCCACCAGTGTGGGAATTGTGTGCTGTGGGTTGATCTGCACGAACTCTGGCTTCAGATGCTCGCCTTCCATAAGGTTGAGCGTCTTCTTGTTCAGCTCTACTCCCAGAGCTTTGGCCAGCATGATTACAGACCGGCAAGGGGCCGAGGCGCTGAGGTAATAGAAATCCATTCTGAAATAACGTGCTTCGCTGTTGAACTACAAGTGAGAACTGACTCAATGGGAATACACCTCGCAGCTTTTATAGCAAATACCCAGGCGACAACTGTGAATCATGCCACAGTCAATTATCTATAATTATTCTGGCGCACTTTATCAAAACTGCTTGTCATTATGTGTTTTACTTTAATAGTATTCCGACGAAAGTAAGAGTGGGGAGTATTATCTGTAACTTGAGCATAGTACTAGCTCTAAGATTAGTTGCACTCCAGCTGACTAAATATGGAGTGCAATAATGAAACATCGTGATAACAGTATGGTTAATGCTATCTATTCAAACTTTGTGCCACTGCTAGGGGTCTGATTGCAAAGTGTGTTGAATCAATAAAGGAATTTCCTAGTCGCCGGCAGATTAGATTAGAAGTACCTGACACAGTCAGTGCACATATCTACATACGCGTATATATTTTATAAAGTTTATTGATATCAACACTTATCTAGATTTGTTATACAGAACAATACTTGTTTTTAGCTTAGTTCTATGCTAAGACTCGTCCAGCAAAGTTGTCCAAGTTAAATATATTTCTTTACTTCATCTTTGAATCGATCCACTCCTTCATGTCCATTAGCCCTGCCCAGTTCTCGTCCCAGCCGGGAGTCTTCTTTTGGGCATTCTGGTACCATGTATCCACGTTAGGGTAGTTGCTCAATTTAAAGTCCATAACAGCTAAGGTGGAAACAGTACCGAGGATAGCAATGTCGGCAATGGTATATTCATCGCCAGCAACATACTCCTGATCCTTGAGAAAAGTGTTGAGGAACTCAAATGCAGATTCTACTTTTTTGAACTCTTCGGGATCAGCTGGCGTTCTTAGAAAGAATTGAGGAGAGTAATAAGTAAGAAAGGATTGGTATAGGACACCCATATCGAAGTAGAGACGTTGATTGACCACAGCGTGTTTCTGGGGATCCTTGGGGTACAAAGAATCATCCTTGCCGTACTTCTCCGCAAGGTAGACAATTATGGCACGCGATTCCCAGAGGGCGAAACCATTGTCAACCAACGTGGGAATCGTATGCTGTGGGTTAATCTGGAGGTAGTCGGGTTTAAGGTGGTCTCCCTGCATAATATTAAGAGGTTTCTTGTTGAGCTCCACTCCCAACGCTTTTGCCGTCATCAGAACTGACCGACAAGGCGCTGATGCACTGAGATAGTAAAAGTTCATGTTGGTCCTACGTCTTTCGCCTTAGAATTCTGAGCGTAAACTGTAAGAAAGCGCTTATAGGTTATTATTTATAGAAAAAGTTTTCTGTTTATATTTTTCTCTTTCTTTTTAATGAAATGTAAGAGCTTTCAGCTTTCTCTTAATATTATTGTTGGGATAAAGAGCAGTCAATTTAACATGACGATGACAGCGTAATAAAGCTGTTGCTATAACAATTTTAACTTTATGGTATAGAAAGAGGTGTGAACTTAAGTGTATTGCATCAGGGAAAGGATTTCTTTACAGAGAAAATACTTAGTACACATATTGTAGTATTTGTAGTATATAAATAACACTTCGGTAGTAGTCTTAATAGTCTTGTTAATTTTGCAGTCTTTTGAATAATATAAATATTTAACAAATCTATTTACTTGCGGAATTAAGTCAGTCTCTTTTAAAAAGTATCCACTGTTTCATTTCCATGAGTCCCGCCCAATTCTCATCCCATCCGGGAGTGACCTTCTGTGCGTTCTGATACCATCTCTGCACGTTGGGACAGTTGTTAAGATCGAAATCCATCACGACGAATGTAGAAACGGTGGCCAAAATGGCAATATCAGCAAGTGTCAGCTTGTTGCCAGCGACGAATTCTTGTCCTTCGAGAAAGCTGTTTAGTGATCTGAAAGCTGCTTCGACTAATTTCAATTCTTTGGCATCGGGAGACATGCCTTGAAAAACTTGAGGTCCGTAATAGCCAAGGAACGATTTGTACAATACTCTCTGATCGAAGTAGAGACGTTGACTGACCACTTGTTCTTTTTTGGGATCCTTGGGGTACAGGGAATCATCTTTGCCGTACTTATCCACAAGATATGCCAGAATTACACGTGACTTCGAGCGAACGACGCCGTTATCGATAAGTGTGGGAATCGTGTAGTGTTTGTTGATCTGATGATACTCCCTTTTCAGGTGATTTTCTTCTAAGATACTAAGAGGTTTCTTGTTGATTACTACGCCCAACGCCTTTGCCGTCATCAGAACAGAGCGACAAGGCGCCGAGGCACTGAGGTAGTAGAGATCCATTCTTAATAACAAAACTTGCCCCAATCTGTACTTTCGTATTTCACAATTTTACGCAAACAGTCTCGTTAATACTGTTTGTTTGGAACGTAATAGACATCAACTAAAACCATAGACTATACTCTTGAAATAAAGAGCAATGTTTAAATGAGTATTAGCAGGTTAGTCTTGGTTGCTTTGTTAAAAAAAAAAATAATAGTTTTTTTTTATATATATGTATATATATTAATCAATGATCAAGTTTGAAGTTCTTCAATTCAGCGAAGCTAAAAGGCCGCAGCTTTTGGCACAACTAAATATGGAAGGTAAAACAAGACACTCAAATTATTATTATACTCTCTTCTCTTTTTCCAAGCGAGCTTAACAAAGCTTTTGCTCTCGTAAGCTCTCTCTCTCTCTCTGTCATTCTCTCTCTTTGCGGTTTGTTTGTTTTGCTAACCATAAAACGTATGGAGAGCAACAAAAACTCATTGCAATTTTTCCATAATAGAAAACATTCTTTAGTTGATTTAATGAAATTGCTGCTATAATTTATTAATTAACCTATTTACTGATGGAATTTTACTGCTTGACAATTGCATCGATACGTTTTGTGTACTCCAGAGAACCCTCCAAGTTTTCTTTCCAGCCGGGAGCCTCTTTCTGGACACTCTCGTACCACTTGGCTACGTTGGCATAGTTGCTAATGTCGAAGCGCACTGCGACAAATGTTGTGACTGTGGTTAGGATTGCGATATCGGCGACTGTAAAATGATCACCAGCCACGTAGTTCTGTCCGTCGAGGAAGGTGTTCAAGAATTCAAAGGCAGCCTCTATCTTCTTGAATTTCTCTGGATCAGCGGGACCCTCTGCACGAAATAGTGGATAATAGTAGTCGGAAAATGATTGATTCAGCACTCCGAGATCAAAGTAGAGTCGCTGGTTAACCAGAGCGCGTTTCTGAGGATCCTTTGGGTAGAGCGAATCGTCCTTGCCGTACTTCTCAGCCAAATAAGTGATAATAGCACGAGATTCCCATATGGCGAAACCGTTGTCCACGAGAGTGGGAATCGTGTGCTGAGGATTTAGTTTCACAAACTCCGGTTTCAGGTGCTCCTTTTCAAAGGTATTTAACACTATTTTGTTGGGGTTAACACCAACAGCTGCTATAGCCATAAGGACTGTACGGCTGGGAGAAGCCCAAGGCAAATAATATAAATCCATTTTCTCTTTCCGATATAGCTCTTTTGCTGGCCAAAGAACAACTGATACTCTTTAGCACCTGCCCCTATATTTATACTGAAAGCGGAAAGCTTTCTGGAACCAAAGAACATTCGATAATGTCATAAATAACTTGACATCAATTGCTCTATTTCAATAATGCGAAATAGTTTTTAGCAAATGTATGTTCTTATCATATGAGAATTTCACATGTTAGTATACCTCGTCACTTCTCTTCTCTTTGTTTGGACAAACAGTAAAATGTTGAGCTCATTCAGAGCATGGCAAAATGTATACAAGGTGGTCTCGTCGTGAAGAGCAAGTCCCAATTGTATGTCTAGCTTCTCCGTCAACAAGCAATAAGGGGTTCAACGAAAACACTTCGGGTGCTGAGAGCACCTTTTATTATATTATTCCACCATGATTAAGAGTATCTGTGTATATGTTATCAATGTATACTAACCTATATTAAGTTTAATTAACAATTAAGACGCCAGTTTGTATGTATATACATATAATGCTCTTTAATTAAATAGAATATATATTTGACCTGATTAATCAAATAGCAAAAACGCGCTCGATTGTGCTCACTTTAGAAAAACCAGACATAAAATTATAATGAGGAAGTATGCATGTATTCGTGCTATAATATGCACATAAATGTGTACATATGTATATTCTATATACGAAGAAACGTCATACGATTCATTTTACCAATATATTCAATGATTTTAATGAAATGAATTCAGTTGAATTCGTGCATTAAAACGAACTGATCATGATCGGAATACGATTTGTTTTACTTTTTCTCCATGCAATTGGAGTCCTAAGTGCTCAATTTCCAATGAATGGCGAAATCTACATCCAACCGGTACAATATACTTGGATAGCTCATCTGGAATACGTAGGAGGTATTCTCCAATGTAATGGGTCTGTGATCAGCGACCGGCATGTGTTGACATATTCTCATTGTGTAACAACCGAATTGTATGTATGCTAAACTTGACTGATATTGAAAGATATCTCACTAGTTTTGTATTTTATCTGCAGAACTGGAGTGCGTTTGGGACATTTTGCCATGGGTCCCTGCAATGGGGACGGTTCCAATTGTGCTTATTATAAGCATTTCGGAGTTGAACAAAGGTGTCACACCTACAACCTGCGAATGCCCAATAATTTAGCATTGCTTCGCCTGCATGACACGATACTGTCAGATCTTAATATGATGCGCGTTCGCTTGCCGATTCAAATACCGCAGCTGATGGATTTGGGATATTTTTTAATGCTAAACCTTAACGAACTGACGGCAAAACAAGTTGTAATTATTCCTCTTTTAAACAAGATCGAATGTGAAATTGAAAATAGCGACATGATGTGCACGGGCATATTTGCTGCAAATGCTGGCCAAAGCCATTCAGTCGGGCCGCCAATATTTCGTCAATTGAATCGAAAAAGAATTGTCACCAATGGCATTCGACCTATCGTCCAAGGTTCCACTCTCTACCCCGATCTTTCCACAAAATTATATATTTACATAAAGAACGAAACCCCTATCCCAAAGAAAAACACAACGACAGACTCGCAAACAGCTCCTATAAATGGAACGGAAATTTCAACAAGATTTTTGGTGCATGAAGATTGCGGTTATAGTCCAATATATCCCCGAGAACTTATAGGTGGCGGATACAAAATCGAACCGAATGAATTCAGTTGGGTAGCAAGTCTGGTATATGGAACTACTGAAAATAAATTGTTTGGGAACTGCAGTGGCTCGGTGATCGCTTCCCGTTACGTGCTGACGGCAGCCAGGTGCATATTTCATAGCCAACTTGGCCAAGTGTAAGTATGAAATGCGGCCAATGCGTGACTATGACTTAATATTTCTTATCTGCAGAATCGGGATTCGTCTTGGAAAATTTGAGAGACAACCCTTTTGTGATTATGGAACTGAAGGCTGTGGGAGCTATCAATATTTCCCGATTGAAAACTTTAAAATTCACGAGAATTATACGTCAAATTCAAAACGAATGAATGACATAGCGCTGCTTCAACTTAATCGGGACATCGTGTTTGGGGACAAGATGAAACCAATTTGTCTTCCATTTGGTATACATAAGAATATTGCAGAACCAGAGCTAGATTCGTTTTTGACTGTCGCTGGCTGGTGGACGACAACGTTCCCAAGGGATGTTATTGCTAAGCGCAGTGAGGCTGTCGCCTTTTGGAACACTCCAGGATGTATGGAAGCTGACCGCGACAAGAACACGCAAATCTGTGGAGTGAAACCAGGAGAGAGTCCTTGCACTACCGAATTTGGCAGCCCTCTGATGAATATGTTTGAGCGCAGACGTATGGTGCTCGAAGGCATCGCATATGATGGTGTTACAGGTTGTCCGGGTAGAGATGTAGGAACCTTATACACCAACGTACGTAAATATGGCGTGTGGTTACTAAATTCTATAAGACTACTTGAAACAAGAAGGACGAGTGGAAACAATTCAACTTCTTGGAAGTAATTTTTTAATAGAAATCAAACTTACCCTCTCTTGTTGAAATAACTGCTGAACAAATTATGTTAAAGAATTTTTATTAATTCAAATGGTTGTTATTCAACAAATATATTAAGTAATTAAGTAACACGTTATTCACGTAGAATTATAAAACATTTAATAAAGCTAATACCGAGTGTGCTGGACTGTTATTTACCTCCTATTAACCTCATAGCATACTAAAATAGAATCTGATTGCAGTTCAATTTTCTATAATTTCACATACTTACATACATATCTCTTCACATCTCTTCTCTTTGTTTTGAGATCATGGGCGTATTCAAATTTGAATTGAGTGACTTGTTTACTTTGTGTCGAGTGTCCGTGTATAGGTATGTTATCAATTTTCATAATGTATAATAGATTGCAGGTTATTCGGGTACAGCTGTCTGAAACTTATATACCCGAGTACGTAAATATGGCAAATGATTGGAAAGTTCTAGAAAGTCACACCATGATCCAAAGCAGTTGCATATAGTACATTCACAACCCCAATCCGAATCAGAATCATACTTCCTCCAGGCCGGTTTATACGATTGTATAGTGAGTTTAACAACACTGCAGAAAAAAGGAAGTTCAACTAATTTTCATTTCATTATAAATATATATTTTCATAAATTATAAATATAAATATGAATGGTGACTTTAATAACTTCTATTTTTATTGTCCGATCTAATTGCAATTTAGAAAATAGGTACATAAGAGCCCTCTATATATTGTATATATACAATATATAAAACTATAAACAAAAAGTTCTATCTTGAATACTTGCATCGCTTACAAATAGAATTGAAAAATGTAAATCTTTAAGTTGTTGAACGTACAATGAGAAATACATTTAAGAATCGTAATCTTCATGTGCAGTTTAGTTCTTCTAAGAATATAAAATAATACGTAGCTGAGTTCTGGGAATTCCCATAGACATTTCATTTTCACGAATGAACTTTTATAATCAGACTAGATTTATGTACACTTTTTCAATCGAATAAATACGTATAGAGAAAACAACGAACATATATTTATATATGTGCTAAATGAAAACAAGCATGATATATATGTATGTATAAACTTTTAAAACGAAATGAATTTTTGAAACTAAAATAATATTCAGTCGTGTTCGGGCATTAGAACGAACTGATCATGAACGGGATCAGCTTTCTTTTGCTTGTTCTTCAAGCACTGGATGTCTTTAGCGGATTGCCGTCAACGAATCAAATAAATATTGAAAACATTATTCAGCCAGCAGAATATAGTTGGATAGGCCAACTGCAATACAAAGGAGGATACAATCCCAAATGTAAAGGGACGGTAATCAGCGCAAGACATGTACTGACTGCTGCTCAGTGTGTAACAGACGAATTGTAAGTAAGTCAAACTAAACGGACCCAGAACAATATCTCACTTATCTTATCTGCAGAATTGAAGTACATTTGGGACAATTTACAAAAGATCCCATTTGCAGATATAGCCCTTCTGAGTGTAATTTTTATAGGGTTTTCGAAGTCGCAAATACAACAGTGGACGACCAATACAATGAAATTGCTTTGATTAGTCTAACCGAGGAAATACCGCTTGGACCTACAGTAGAGCGCATTTGCCTGCCGTTTAGAATGCCGCAGCTGACAGAGGTGGGATATACTTTATTGATAAACCCAAACGAACTGACAGCAAAACAAGCTGTAATTATACCACTTTTGGCCAAGATTGAATGTGAATTGCAAAATGGGTCCATGATGTGCACTGGTCTATATACAGCAACTGCCAACAATCAAATAACCACGTGCGAAGGCATTTTTAGCAGAGCACGCAGAAGTCCATTGAATCGACGAAAAATGTTAGTCGAGGGCATTCAATCTTATTTTCAAAGTGATAATAGGGCTAACACGAATTCCTCCACAATTTACTCACGAGTTCGTAATTGGTTCCTCTGGATTAAAGAAAAATTGCAAAACTACAAAGGCAGAATTAGGAGTTTAATTAAAAACGAGAAAGCAAGTTCCAAACAAAATAGTTCAACCAATTCGAAACAATCAATTACTACAGAGCGTACTAGTACACCCAAAACTTTAGTTGTGGAGTATCAACTACCTACCGATTGTGGTTACAGTCCAATATACCCTCGAGAACTTATAGATGGTGGCTACAAAATCGAACCAGATGAGTTCACTTGGTTAGCAAGTCTGGTATATGAAAAGAATGCAAGTGCGTTTGGGCACTGTAGTGGCTCGGTGATCAGTTCCCGCTACGTCCTGACGGCAGCCAGATGTGTTAATAATAATACCAATGCGAATCTTGGCAAGGTGTAAGTGTGAAATGCAGACAATACTCGTAGCTTTACCCTAATACTTTTTATCTGCAGGGTTGGCGTTCGTCTTGGAAATTTTGATAAAGAACCCTTTTGTGATTATGGAGCTGAAGGCTGTGAGAGCTATCAATATTTCCCGATTGACAGCTTTAAGATTCACGAGAATTATACTCCTAATTCAACACGAATGAATGACATAGCGCTGCTTAAACTTAAACGGGACATCGTGTTTGGTCCAAAGATGAAACCAATTTGTCTTCCCTTTGGTAAAAATAACGATATTGAAAAACCAGAGGAAGACTCGTTTTTGACTGTCGCTGGCTGGTGGACGACAACGTTTCCAAGGGATGTTATTGCTAAGCGCAGTGAGGCTGTCGCCTTTTGGAACACAACAGGATGTTTGGAAGCTGACCGCGACAAGAACACACAAATCTGTGGAGTCAAACCTGGAAGGAGCCCCTGCACTGCGGAATTTGGTAGCCCTCTAATGAACATGTTTGAGCGCAGACGTATGGTGCTCGAAGGCATCGCATATGATGGTGTTACAGGTTGTCCGGGTACAGATGTAGGAACCTTATACACCAGAGTGCGTGAATATGGCGAGTGGATTAAAACTTCTATAGAATTACTAGAAACAACAATAAGGTAATGGCAAAATATCTGAAACAAGTTTTGGATTTTTCACATTGTTATTAGAATTAGCTGCACAGTTGAAAAAAAAATAATAATGTTAACGAAATTTAATTGTGCTGAATAATTTATTTTCTAAAATATATTGAGTAATAAAGAAATCTGTCATTAAAGGAGATTTATAAAATATGTAATAAAGTCTTCAGTAACTTATATGTTTATTAAGCCTTAAGAGTACATTATCAAATGGCTCTGGTTCTTGTGGACATGGCTAAATCGACACGTCTGTTGACGTTGATTAGGAATATGTAACTTTCAAGGATCATTAATGGCTCTTGTCGCCAGTTCACACATATTTGGTTTCGCATGATCTATAAACACTCTGTTATTTTATGTCACGGTTCATATTCTACTGATCAACAATCATATACATACATATGTACATATATGTGTGTACTGTACCATGTAATCAGATATGTATAGTTAATGAGGAGTTTCCTATAATCAAGAGCTATTAATTTGATAACATGTTTTTTGTTCATTGCTGTCATTACAATGTAATGATTACGGTATAATTTATTTGATAACCTATATTTTTTACATTTTATAAACCAATTAAGAACACAAATTATTGTTTGCCCACTGCATCGAACCGCCTTCTGACCTCCAAGGAGCCTTCGAGGTTCTCCTCCCAGCCAGGAACTTCCTTCTGGAGCCTTTCGTACCAGCTATTCACATTGGGAAATTTGCTAAGGTCGAAGTACAATGCAACAAAGCTGGTGGTGGTCGAGAGGATCGCAATATCGGCAATGGTTAACTTATCACCAGCCACATATTTCTGTCCCTCGAGGAAGGTGTTCAAGTACTCAAAGGCGGTTTCTATCTTCTTCAATTTCTCTGGATCCGCCGGCTTTCCTTGCAGCTGGGGTACGTAATACTCGGTAAAGGATAGTCCCAATGTTCCGAAATCAAAGTAGAGTCGCTGATTAACCAATGCGCGTTTCTGTGGGTCGTTCGGGTAAAGTGAGTCGTCCTTGCCGTACTTCTCAGCCAAGTAGGTGATAATAGCCCGTGATTCCCACACAGCAAGGCCATCGTCAACGAGTGTTGGAATTGTGTGCTGAGGATTGAGTTTCACAAACTCTGGCTTCAGTTGCTCCTTCTCTGCTGTATTAATCCGTATCCTGTTGGCCTGGACACCTACTGTGGCTAGTGTCATGAGAACCGACCGGCTGGCAGTAGCGTAGGGTGCATAATACAAATCCATGTTCTCTTTTAGTTCTGACTCTTTACTTAGGCGAAGATCAACTGATTCTCTTTCACAAATGTCACGGCTTTTATATGGAAAGCAGTAAGTAACCACAGAACTCTGTAGAACATTAGATAATGGCAGACACGAGTTGAGCTCTTTCCAAATAATGTGAAATTGCTTTGATGTAGGTATAATTATCATGATAATGGCAGGTGTCTGTGTGTGCATTTCTCTTTGCTTCTCTTTCTACCTGCGGCAGTTGTATGTGTATCTCTCTTTGTTGCTCTTTCCTCTCGCACACAATATTCGTTCCATCAATTTTCTTGAACAGGGGCGTAGTTTAGAATTGTATCAAAGGGTTTACATATAATTTAAAGTACCATACGCCCATTGTCAAAAAAGGGTATACTAACTTTGTGCAAGTGTATGTGATAGGTAGAAGGAGGCGTGGCAGAACCCACAAAGTATATATATTCTTGCTTAGGATCACTAGCCCGTCTGTCTGTCCAGAGGTCCGTGTGACCGGATGAACCCGCAGATCTCAGCTATCATAAACGCTAAAGACACCAAAGGTGTTTAGATTTAATTGTTAATAAAATTTTAAATTAGAACTCATTCAATTGAATTCTGATTACACCCGTGGACGTATAGAAACAATCAGCAAACATGTTCATATCAATGTTATCAATGTTGCTAAGGCCTCTTCAGATTAGTTGAAACAAAAAACTTTCATCTATCTTTGGTTTATTCTATATGTAGTTTAATAAAATATGTGCTTAGTATGGGCAAAATAAATTGTTTAACAATTGCTATAGTTTTACTGCTTGCGAGCGGCATCGAAGCGTTCAGTCAGTTCCTTGACGAGCTCGATATTCTCTTCCCAGCCAGGGGTCTCTTTCTGGACACTCTCGTACCACTTGGCAACATTGGGGTAGGGGCTGATGTCGTAGCGCACAGCAACAAACGACGACACGGTGGTCAGTATGGCAATATCGGCAACTGTATACGTATCGCCAGCGATGTACTTCTGACCCTCGAGGAAGGTGTTCAGGAAACCGAAAGCAGCTTCGACCTTCTTCACCTGCTCGGGATCGGCGGTCTCGGAACGCAGCTGGGGATAATAGTAGTCGGCAAAGGACTGGTTCAGTACTCCCAAGTCAAAGTACAGACGCTGGTTGACCAAAGCACGTTTCTGAGCGTCTTTAGGGTAGAGGGAATCCTCCTTGCCGTACTTCTCAACCAAATAAGTCATAATCACACGGGACTCCCAGACTGCAAAGCCGTCGTCCACGAGAGTTGGAATGGTGTGTTGGGGATTGATCTTCAGGAACTCTGGGGTTAGGTTTTCCTTGGCATAGGTGTTTGTGACGATCTTGTTGGGCTTGACACCCACAGCGGCTACTGTCATCAGTACAGCACGGCTGGGGCCAGCGAACGGTAGGTAATACAGATCCAATCCCATTTTAATGTCTAGCTCTTTCGGTAGGCGAACGTCAACTAAATTCCCCTGCCGAGAACAAACACTTTTATAGGACGCCCAAACTATGTGTACAGCTTGCCATAAATTGATCAGTATATTCTCGCGTATGTATAGTACTCATGTATGCACAGTGGAGCTTTCCTATAAAGTACTCAAGTAAAAGGCAGAAGAGAATGTAAATGTACTTTTAAACACTTTAAAGTTATTATAATTTGAAAAGTGATATACATATCTAAGAACTGATTGTTTTACGAGTTCCCTTTTAAAAAAAAGATGAGCATGTTTCCCCAACTATTATTAGGTTTATTTCTTTGTTTCTTTATTGCGTTTTATCTTTTTATATGTAGTTTGCCTACTTAGACGTGGTTCGTTTTAAAGAGTGTAGGTTGTATATTTTCATATATTTATTGCCGGTTGCCGGCTGCCGGCAAAGCATGTGTATCTGTATGTATGTATGTATGTACTGGCATACTCGTATGTATGTCTTTGCACAAACATGTGTGTAGTATATACTCAACCAAACACAAATATTTACTGTAATTTAACCGATTGTGCCAGGCGCGAACTGAAACTTGTGCGAGGCAATTTCTGTTGAACGGCGACAATGTTTCTCAAAATCTTATCGCGCACGTATAAACATATCAACGTACGTTTGGAGTGTGTATACATATGTTTATATATACATACATATTCCATAGCCGGTGCATTTGTGTATTCACAAACAAACAACTATTATTGCTGGGTAAACAAAAGAAAACAAAGCATCAAAGCTTCTATTCGAATTCTAAGCACAGAGTACAATGAACGGCGACTATTCGCACGGTCCAGCTGCCAAACCGGAATACAGACACACACATACACACACAATTATATACTATATACTTGTGTGTTTATACATATTCATATATGTATGTGTACATATGTAAACTTGCAAAACGTGAGCGTACAGAGCATCAAGATTTTCGCTCTATCTCTCTCTCTCCCTTCAGATCTCTTTCATGTCGAGTCTCTTAACTTTCGGTTGCTCTTCACTTGCCGGTAACTTGTGACGCATTATGTGGGTAAACTGGTTCCTCCGACATCGCCTTGACCTTCCCCTACATTATGTTGGCACCCTCTTCGTCACTGTTTTGTGGGTTTTTCTTTTGCTTGCATATATTCAAGTATCTCTTTCGGATGAGTAAGAAGCCGATACTTCTTCTGGGGTTTCACAGTATTGCCGAATTTTCGAGACGCGCTCTTCAACTGTCGCAACTCTATGCAAATCTCTCAGCTGACGTCTCTCTTCTGCTGACTCATCATAATATGTTGCCATGTTTTGTTCGGTTTCTCCTGGGGGAACTCGGACGACTGACGTGTACGAAAGACAGCTCGAAGTGTTTACATTAGTATTTTCCGCAGTGTCATCGTGATAGTAATGTTTTCAATTCGTGACACTGATAAAAAGCTCGCATAATGTTTGGAAATGGCCTTGACTTGCGCAGAATGTTCTAGAATTTGGTGAAATAGTTTCCTCTCGCATAGCACCTATTTTTAAATGCCATCAATTATTTATTATTATTTCGTGCTTAGCTTCAAAACAACATATTCGATTCCTTTCCATTGCATTTCATCAGCTGTGAACTCAATACAAATTAGGCTTCGTTTGTTTTCACAACAATCTGATAAGCACAAACCGGTTTGGGTGTACCGGCGAGTTGTATTTACCCATTGATTTTACTGATTGTTTGACCACAACAGAGCTGTTGCCATTAGTTTTCGATTTGGCCCCTATGTCCAGTCCTCTCTCTAATTGCTATACATTGGCATTAGCGTAACCAGTCCGATCCGAGGGTTGCAAGTTAGCTTTTATTATTATAATTAAACTGGGTTATGGCGTGGCAACAGAGTCTAGTCTGACTATGTATCGTCTAGATAGAGTGTCTATTTTTACCCATAAACTTGTATCAACTTTGGCTAGATTTCATTAGAAGTTTAAAGATATGGTTCATGACTAAGTATCTACGTGACGTTTTCTAAACATATATTCTAAGGAAGTTTATTGTATTTCATTACGGATCACGTAATTCTACACAATATCATGGATTTTCCAGAAACCTTACCCAGCCTAGCCTTATTAGTATATTTGTATCATTTCACAAAACCACTAGATGATTAATACCAATGCCTTGGGTAGATTTCAAGTTCTGATTACCATTAAGGGGTGTGTGTGTGTGAGTACGATATTATTTACATGCCTTTTTCGGAAACGCTCTTACTTTCAATCGATCACATGATGAAGGGCGTAACAATGGCACCGCCTTAGTTTATGGCACTGCCAAGGCCATATAACTTACATATACACAACTATATATAACTATCGTAAGTATTTCTGAAGGTCATTCAAATCTGGGTTCATAGTACTGTGTTTATTTTTGTACCACATCCAGCATAAGTTGCAGAGTATGTTTTATCAGAAACCCGTAAATTTGTGTAAATATAATATTGCATTAAGTTGTATTTTATTTATAGATTGCCTAAAGAGCTGGTAAATAACTGATAAACAAAGAAGTTGGAATTATTTTTAACACTTATCTCAAATAACTGATAAACAAAAAAGTTGGAAGTATTTTTAAAAATTTATATCAAGTTTAAGCCTGACTCAAAACGGCGTCGCAGCTGCGATATTCGGGGAATTCGCACAATGGTAACGGACATGATTGTTTAGCTATACATAGTATATGTATACATTAATTATATGTGTATCTATGTGTGTGTTTGTATGATGTGTATGATAGGAATTCTAAGCTAAATTTGCACACAAGCCACAAACACACGAAGACCGACGGACAAAGCAAAAATGTGAATAAATTAAAATACACATATAGATGAGAGCAAAATCCCACTGAGAGCAGATCGACACAAAGAGAGAGAGAAAGAGATAGAGAGTGTGCAAGATCGGCAAACAACTCTCTGGCAACGTTTAGGCAGAGGGGGGCAGGTGATCTGCAGTGTAGTGTAACGAGCTTAGTAGAAAGTTTGCTGCTTTTGGTGGCACGACAAGTGAGAGGTGCACTTGTGTGTGTGTGTGTGTGCTGCAACTTGCAATGTGCCACATAGGCAAACTCTTTGAACATTTCTGTGTACAGCTGCACGCGAAAAAGCAACGGCAAACACGCGACAACAACAGGAAGAACAACAACAGCAACGATTGACGCAGCGTCTATCGCTCTCTCTCTCTCTCTTTCTCTCTGTCTTGCATTCTCTTTATAGCAGCGCTGTTTGACAAGTGTGTGTGTGTGTCAGAGCGAACCGGCTTGTTTGCGCGGCGTTTTTATAGCACTGACATGGCGGCCGTCCATCCGTCCGCTCGCAGCTATAAAAGGTCAGCCTCTCTCCAGAGTCGCCACAGTGTTGCTCGATACTTAGTACAGTGCGCCGCGTCTTCATCAAACCAAGCAATGTAAGTGTTTCCCTCTATAGTCCGTGTCTGTGTCTGTGTGTGAGTCCCTGCCAAGAACTTGTTGCCAAAAAGCGCCCAACTGTGTAGAGAAAAAAACGAAAATGGACAGAAAAAAAGAACCGAAAGAAGCGAAACCCACAAGCTGGGGGAATATGACATCATGCTGCGCGTATTGAAGTGAATTTTTGCAGAGTCCCGCCTAATGGTTCCATTGTTTTGTGTGTTCTATGTATAATTATAGTAAAATGGCTGACTTTTACTACTTGCCCGGCTCCTCTCCCTGCCGCTCCGTCATCATGGCCGCCAAGGCTGTCGGCGTTGAGCTGAACAAGAAGCTGCTCAACCTGCAGGCTGGTGAGCATCTGAAGCCCGAGTTCTTGAAGATCAATCCCCAGCACACCATTCCCACCCTGGTGGACAATGGTTTCGCTCTGTGGGAGTCACGCGCCATCCTGGTCTACCTGGTGGAGAAGTACGGCAAGACCGACTCGCTGTACCCCAAGTGCCCCAAGAAGCGCGCCGTCATCAACCAGCGCCTGTACTTCGATCTGGGTACACTGTACCAGAGCTTTGCCAACTACTACTACCCACAGGTGTTCGCCAAGGCTCCCGCTGATCCCGAGGCCTTCAAGAAGATCGAGGCTGCCTTCGAGTTCTTGAACACCTTCCTCGAGGGCCAGCAGTACGCCGCCGGTGACTCTCTGACCATCGCTGATATCGCCCTCGTCGCCAGTGTGTCCACTTTCGAGGTGGCTGGCTTCGAGATCAGCAAGTACGACAACGTGAACAAGTGGTACGAGAACGCCAAGAAGGTCACCCCCGGCTGGGAGGAGAACTGGGCCGGTTGCCTGGAGTTCAAGAAATACTTCGAATAGGCGATTTATTCATATTTCGTATAATTTAACTCATAATTTATTCGTATAATCATTCACAAGACGTTTCCATATCGTCGACTGTTGTGTGCTAGTTCGCATCTAATGTGAACAATCCAACTTTAAATAAAAGAGTATTCATTTTAGCTGAGTACAGTTTAAGAGATATTCCCTTTGGTTTTATTTAAGAGTCTTGGGCTCGTCTCTGCAGTTGGGCGCTTTGGCATTGCAAACACTTTCCAAACTAAAGAGTGTTTGCTGATTTTGTTTTGATTTTATGGGATTTTGTCTTTAATAAAGCTTTTGCTCTTTGATGTTTGTGCAAATTGAAATAAATTGATTGAAAACTGCGAATTATTAAAAAACTTCTGAGAATTCCATCTCAAGTGATGTATCACTAATTGCAAATATTTTCTTCGCCTAATTGGGTTTAATTTTCAATTATAAACATCTGGCAAATGTTTGTAATATGTTTGTATTCGGTACAGTAGTCAGTCGACAAGCAGTACTTTTCCATTGATAACTGTTGACATGTTATGAGATTGGCTGAAGTTTATTTATGCCTATGGCAACAAGTGTGTGAGAACACAATGTTATTTATTATATTATATACAGTCGAAAAATATATGTATATACACCTAATATTTATATATATGATTATTATTCCCTTCTCTGTCTATCTGTCCGGCTGTGGAAATACTTACTTAACATAAAGTGCAGAGACCACTTGAGATTGTTGTATAAAATTCGGGAAATTCTAATTCCTATATTGTAGATACGACGACGGATATTTATGTTTATTGTGTAATAATTTATCACCAATAATAATTATAAAAGGTTCATAGATTCGCCATAATTTCTTTTATAATCGATTCCTCGATAGATGTACGAAATCTCAAAAATGAACAAAATAATATTGAAAATAAATAAAGTATTATGTTCATGTATTTATCTCTATGTAAGAATATTGCATTGGTGATTGCGAAGTTTCAAAGTATTTCATACTTGCTAGTTCTGGAAACTACCGGTTTAGTTATCTTTTGCGAGTGATTACTGTGATGAAATTGCTGGGTGCCGACTGAGGAACTTGTAATTTCATACGGCGATTGTTCGCGACTGACACTTGTTCTCTTTAATCTGCCATTTCGCTTTCCGGTAACTACGAGTATATAAGCAGTGAAAATCTCGCCAATCGTCACAAACACACGCTGTAGTTCAGAGACTGCGGACTGTCAAGAGAAACGAAATGTAAGCAGAATATTCTATTTATTTTTCGCTTTATTGCGGATACACAGTATATACTATACATATGTATGTGTATGTATGTTTGTATGTACATCTGAGCAAAGTAAACTAAATGTAAGAGCGTTGCGCGACTGCAAATCCCATGCTCATTCAGCAAATTACACAGAACAAACACAATAAAGATTATTCTATATTATCACATAAATTGGCTGAAATTATATCCATGCCTAGAATAAAATAAAGTAGACATTGCCGTACATTTCAAATAGTGTTTGTCATATTTGTCTGTTAATCTTAGTGACGTTAGTTATTAATAATCGTCAACATTTCTCAGATTCCAGATATGTTGGACTTCTACTATATGCTCTACTCTGCGCCATGCCGCTCTATACTGTTGACTGCTAAGGTTCTCGGTTTGGAACTCAACAAGAAGCAGGTGGATCTGGATGCTGGTGACCATCTGAAGCCAGAGTTCGTGAAGATCAACCCACAACATACCATTCCCACATTGGTTGATGGTGACTTTGCGCTGTGGGAATCGCGTGCCATATTGCTCTACCTGGCGGAGAAATTCGACAAGGATGGCGTACTCTACCCTAAGGATCCCAAGCAGCGGGCTGTCATCAATCATCGACTGTTCTTCGACTTGGGTACACTGTACCAGAGCTATGTCTACTACTACTACCCTCAGCTGTTCGAGGATGTCAAGAAGCCTGCAGATCCAGAAAACTTTAAGAAAATTGACTCAGCTTTCAACTCCTTCAACACATTGCTGGAGGGCCTGAAGTACGCTGCAGGTGATAAGCTCTCTCTGGCTGATTTGGCTCTGTTGGCCACCGTTTCCACCTTCGAGGTTACCGGATATGACTTCAGCAAGTACACTAATGTTGCCAAGTGGTACGAACTGACTAAGAAGGAGGTTCCCGGCTGGGACGAGAACTGGGAGGGTTGTCTGTACTACAAGAAACTGTATCTATCTGAGCTGTAAGGAACTGCACAATCCAAATAAAGTTAAACTTTCCTGTTAGCAACATGTCATGTATCTCGTAAGGGTTTCTTATCTAAAGAGTCAACGACACTGGTTCAGTATCTAATCATTGTTATTGGGTCAGTTGTTTGGTTTGTGGGGGGGTTCTGTAGATAGGCAAATCTGAAGAAACTCTTGATTAGATAAGGCGAAAAGTTGTTTGTATAACTTGCACTGAACAGCTGAGGTGGCCTCGCTGATAGAGTCGATAATAATGCGAAAAACAGTAACAGATTTCATTTTAATTTCACAACAGAACAACAAAGTGTTCTCACACGGGGCATTCATGCCCTGTTCAAAAAATAAATAGAAAAAAATATGATTTGTTTATTAAAAGAGAAATATATAGTTAATGTTGAAAATGATTAGTTTGGTGCCCTCTCTTTGGTGCGCTCCAGAGACTATAACAGTTTTCAATTATCACCTAAGCATTTTGTCATTTCATCACTCTATAAATGCCTGTGAGAGCGCACACATATCTTCAGTCTTGCGAAGCGCATTGTTAGAAATACTTCACGACTAAATTCCCCAAATAAAAGGTAAATATTACGATATTTCTTGGTGTTTGTTATGTCATCGAAAGAAAGTCATTATCTCTAAGCGCTTGGGTGCTTTCGATTGTTGGATTGCTTGATTACACTGGGCAACAAAGTTGTCGCAAAGCTGACACAATTAAATTCAAATCTGCCGAAACTGATCTGCTTCGCAAGATCGGACAATCGGCATTATGTCAAACTGAATGAATTATTATGCAAATATTTGAACTGCTTTGTCGCCTGGTGTTATATTTAGTCGCAATGTGACAGCTTTGATGAATATTTAAATAATGTGACTTTCGCACAGTAGCATGAATCTATATTTCCGACCCGGATCTGCCCCCTGCCGAGCGGTCTTAATGACGGCCAAGGCCATTGGCGTTGAGTTCGACAAGATGATTACAATTAACACGCGAGCAGGAGAGCAGCTCAAGCCGGAGTACCTACGCATCAATCCACAGCACACGATTCCCACTCTGGTGGACAAGGATTTCTCACTGTGGGAATCGCGTGCCATAATGGTGTATCTGGTGGAGAAGTATGCCAAGAATGACGCACTTTACCCCAACGACCCGCAGAAGCGTGCGCTCATCAATCAGCGACTGTACTTCGACATGGGCACCTTTTACAGGAGCTTCGCCGACTACTACTACCCACAGATCTTCCAGCAGTTGCCAGCCAACGAGGAGCAGTTCAAGAAGATTCAAGACTCCTTTGGGCTACTTGACACCTTCCTCAAGGACAGCAGCTTTGTGGCAGGTGACTCCCAGAGCTTGGCTGACATTGCCATCTTGTCCAGCGTGTCCACCTTCGATGTGGCTGGGTTTGCCGTGAAGGATTACTCCAATGTGCAAAGGTGGTACGAGCAGGCCAAGAAAGTGACCCCCGGCTGGGATATCAACTGGTCTGGCTGCCTGGAGTTCCGCAAGTACTTCGATCAGTAGAGGAAGGGGGAAAGGGTTTTAACACTTGGCTTTAATATAGAATACCCTCCGTTTCAGTGAGGGTACAAAAATTTATTGCACTTGGTTCTTGGTCCTTGGTACTGCTCTACGCTCGATTGACTTATTGACTAAACTAAAACAAGGAGTTCGACTTGCTGAACTCGAGTGGGCGGCGGAAGGACTGCTCCAGATTGTGCAGTCGCTGCTCCAGATCGTTCATCGAGTTGCGCAGCGCGTGGCCACGCGGACGCAGTGAGATCTGCGGCGAGTGCTGCATGAGGTCGTCCTTCACGCCGGAGAACGAGTGTCGCACGCAGGAGGAGCGCTTCTCGAACTTGGTGTTCTGGTAGTGCGGATGCTGCTGCTGCTGGTGATGGTGTCGATGCTCGCAGCTGCCATTGCGGCAATTGTGCGTCACCAGCGGCTCATCCGTCTTCAGCGAGTCCTCGTAGGTATCACTGAAGTAGGAAAAGGAGTTGATTAAGAAGTATGAAAAGGAGTTGATTCACCCACCTGCTGTCTGTGTTGGGATGCTGACGCAACTCCAGATGCGCCTTGGCATGCCTGGGACACAGCAGATCCGGATTGTTGATCCGCTTGGAGCTGCTGTGCTGGAATGAGTCCGGCGAGGTCTCGTACAGCTCGCGGCTGCTCAGGAACTCCACACCCGAGTCCTGACCCGTGGAGTGCAGTGAGAACAGCGATGTTTCATAGTTGTTGCTGCAAGAAGAAGGCTTCATCAGATACCTTATCTCTCCCTCCTTGCCCCCCCTCTGTACTCACAGATTGTTCACCGGCTGACATGAGTTGTACTTGAGCACAAATGGTGCCTCCGCTGCCTGCGCGGCTGTGGCAACTGCCTTCGCAATGGACTTGGGCAGCGGCACATCAATGTATTCCCGCTGGCATTGCTGCTGGCTGCAACACAAGAGATCGATGTATATAAAAGGCATAGAGACTGATTGATTGATGGCTGCACTCACTCGTTCAGGTACTGATGGTGCTGCTGCTGTGTGACCAGCGCCTGTTGCTGGTGATGCTGATGCAGTTGCTGCTCCAGTTTCTCGGTGGCTGTTGCCGTCGACTGTGTCTGCGCCGAGGAGCAGACAGACTCGGGCATGAATGCACTTGTCGGTCGCTGGCTGCTGCCGTTGTTGTTGTTGTTGGTACTGTGACTGCTGCCCTTGCTGCAGCGCTGTGTGTGTCGCTGATGGCGCTGGCGGCGCTGCTGCGAGCGCGACTGGTTGATGCCCGCTATGGTGTAGGTAAGACCGGCTTCCGAGGCGGCAAAGTCGCGCTGCGACCACAGTTGACTGCAGGGGAGAGAGAGACGAGAGAGAGAGGGGGGATTCATCAGTTGACATTCACATTTGTCTTTGTACACTCAGAGAAAAGTGGGAATTGTAGCATTATATAATATCTATGTTATTGAATTTATATTATATACGAGTAAGCTTTATCGAAGATAACGATTAATCGATGTTTAAAGATAAGTTAAGAAGTTTCGATAGTTGTTCATATATTTTAGATTCATCGTGTAATTAGAACGATAGAACGAGAGTTAAGCCAATCGTTATCGAAGATCGACACATTGAAGAATAACGACGCATTAAGAAATAGTGTAATTGAATAATTGAAATAAAGTTAAAACTATTGAAAAACGAATAAGAATTTCATGCACCAGAATTGAAATTGATAGAGAAGGCAAATGTTGTGGAAGGTGCGGGTGCTAAGATTGGTGATGTACTAGCAAGATTCTGGAGGGTCATGCTATAAGAGTAAGAGTAAGAGTAAACCAAAATGAAAAACTACCAAGTTAGTTGAAAAACTAGAAGACTAGTTTGCATTGCAACAGACAGACACAGGGACAGAAGGACACAGGGACAGACGGACAGGGCTAGTTCGACTTCTCTGTTGATTTTAAATTACAATATAAATAAATAAATAAAAATAAGAATGCAAAACATACTAACATATCACTACCAAGTGCTGCCTTTCTTTCAGTGTACTCTCACTGACAAACGCATTACCCACTCCCATTTGGATTTGTCGTCAATGCTGGACTCCAGAGCCGTCGCCTAATTGACGACAGATCTGGCTAATGTGGTTCTTGCTGCAGTCGTTGTTGTTGTTGTTGCTGCTGTGATTTTTTGTTGCCTTGTGATTTTGTTTTACAGTTAGAAAATCAAGTGACAGGTGAGGAGCAGCTGTGGCCAGTTACCCGTCCAGCTCATCAACCAGCAGCAACAACAAGAACAACCGAAGCATTTCAACTTGACTTAAAGATTTATTAGAAGGCCTTAGACTAACTATGGATGCGTATGTGCGTAAGTATGCGTGTGTGTACTGTGTGTGTGCTTAATATAAATGCATTTAATGAGCCTCGCTGCCGCTCTGCAGTCTTTCGTTTACCGTTTCTGGCGCAGGCACAGGTAGCAGCAGGCGGCCACAATGGCGCCCAGGCTGATCAGTGCCAGCAGCACCAGAGTCACATATTCCAGACCGCCCATAAAGCTCGAGACGGAGGCGTGGCTGGGGCGTGGTGCCTCCCCAAACTCGGCCAGTTCAATGATGCGTGGCATTGTCTTGGAGCTGTCCAGTTGCTGCAGCTGCTGTTGCTGCAACTGCAACGCGTCCAACTGCAGACCAGCCAAGGATCTGCAGCAGAGGGAGGGAAGAGAGAGAGGGGGGGAGAAAGAGTTAGTGCTTAAGTGGGTCAGGCAGAACAGGAATCTGCTGCTTACTCTTGTAGCTGCTCCATTTCCAGAATTGCATTTGTGTGCGGGTCCACAGCGTAGATATAGGCATTGGTGCTGAGGCAAGAGAAGTTGCAAGAGGATTGTCATAGTTGTTAGTTGTCATTGGATTACCCCCTTCTTCTACTTACGCAGCTTCGAGTGCTCCAGAGTTGGGTTCCAGCAGTCGTACACGCACATCTTTGGAGATGGCCGAGCTAAGCGCCTCCATGAGGCTGTCAATGCGTCGCTCCACATCGACGGGCTTTCCTGCCACCACCAGGCGCACCTGCTTGGCCTCGTCTATGATGTAGACGAAGACATTGACGATGCCACTGCGACCATCATCGGAGCCCATGCGATCAGTGGCCTTCACATCGAAGCCATAGATGCGTTCGTCGTGGGGCAGATCACCCAGCAGGCGAATGTTGCCAGTGAGGTCATCGATGCCGAAGAGTCGCGTCGGCTCATTGAGCAGCCGATAACGGATCTCTGCATTCAGTCCCTCGTCTGCATCCGTGGCCGCCACTCTGGTTACGGGGTAGCCGAAGCTGGCACTGCGTGGCAGCACTGCCACAATGGGTTGCCCATTGCCTTGGAACTTGGGTGAGTTGTCGTTCTCGTCGGTTATGCGCACCAGAATGCGACACTCACTGGGCGAGAGACCTTCAATGCGCTCGTCCACAACGGGGTAACTGACCCGAGCATAGTTGCGAGCCTCGCGACTGAGTCGATCTGCGCGAACCCGCAGCTGGTAGCGCGAGATGTGCTCCCGATCGAAGGGCTTCAGGGCATAGAGCAACATGTTCTTGGCGTCGTACTCGAAGGGAGGATGTGCATCGGACTCATCCAGACCCTCCTCCAGCCACAGCGACCAGCGATAGTTCTCAGGGTTCAGTCCTGCAGTCAGATTCAGACGCATCACCTCAATGGGCGCCTCGTTGTTCTCGGTGAGCTGCACATCGTAGTAGGGGTGCTGGAATATGGTCACATTCATTGGTGGCTCCACTGGTTTAGGTGCTGCTGTGGGCTCAGTGACTGCCTGGCCCTGTAGATTGATGAGCACGAGAGCCGTTGCCGATAATGCCGGACTACCCAGATCTGAGGCAATGACGGAGACATTAAGGTGCTCATAGTCGTTGTACCCTCGAATGCTGGACACGGTAGTGATGGTACCGTCACGTGAATCGATCTGAAAGACCGGGGCATGCAGCTCCTGGTGCAGTATGGAGTACAGCACAAGTCCGTTGCCATTGCCCACGTAGTCCTTGTCGATGGCATTCACCTGCTTGACGAACATGCCCGGCAGGGTGCTCCTGTCCAGGTAGGCCTTGTACACGGGCAGCAGAAGGGTGCGATCGGGCACGTCGGCAATGTACTTGACTGCCTTCGTCTGATCGTCGTAGCCAATGAACTCGGGGCGATTGTCATTCACGTCCAGCACATTCACCTCGACGTCGACACTGCTCGAGAGACGCATCAAGGGCTCAGCGTTATCACTCGCGATCACCTGGAAGTTGTACTTGGCCCGCAGCTCACGATCCAACTGTCCGTTGATCTTCAGCACACCCGACGCTGGTTTCACTGTGAACGGCAGTTCCTGATCGCTTAGGGAGTAAGTGATGTTTGCATTCTCGCCGTAGTCCATGTCGATCGCGAGTACCTGACCCAGCACACTGTCCTTGTAGTCGCCCTCGGCGGTATCGAAGCTGTACCAGGACTTCTTGAATGCTGGCACGTGATTGTTGACGTCGATCACAGTGAAGCGCAGGCAGGTGGTGTCCTTGAGTCCATCAATGTCTGTTACACTCAGGTTCAGCCAGATCTCGATGTTGGCAGCCAAGGGATAGTTCACAGTAACCTCCCCGCTGAGCTTGTCTATGGCAAAGTGGCGTACCGTGTGCATCTTGATCATTGGCATGCCGGGCGTACGTTCCACCTGCTCTCCCTGCAGCTCGTAGTGCAGCTGGGCATTCTTGCCGAAGTCCTCATCACTGGCGCCGAGTTGCAGCAGCTTTGTGCCCACCAGCGTATCCTCGTACATGGCGAAGAGAGGACACTTCACGTTGATGCCACGAGCAAAGCGACGCCGAGACTTGGAGCGAGCCGCCACTCCCACTGCGCTGGGTGTCTTCTCCCTGTCCGTGTGTAGACGTGGAGAGCCTGGAATGTGGTAGGCAGGAGGCGCCACAGCCGCTGGAGGTTGAGACATGCCATTCGAACTCTCTACAAAGTATATCTCCATGTCCGTGTTGTATTCCCTGATCTCCAAGCGGGAGTCCTTGAACACCGATATCCGCTCGAACATCGGTCCATTATCGTTGACATCTGCCACCAGAATAGTTAGATGGGCATAGCCAGTGAGGCCTCCACTATCCGCGGCGACAATCTTCATGTTGTAGAGCTGCTGCTTTTCTCTGTCCAAGCCCCGCTTGCCAGTGTAAGTGATGCGGAAATAGGGACCCGTGCTCAGCTTGAAGTTGGACTGCATGAAGGAGGTGTGCAGCTCTTGGTACTTAAACTCATCGTTCCACTGATCCGTCAGGTTGAAGATGTTAAAGGCTCCCGTGCTGGGTGCCAGCTTGTGCTGACTCGCATTGCCACCCAGGCTGGAGTTGACGAACTCAATGCTAAACTGATCGCTGTAATCCCCTTGCAACTGCACACGGAACTCGGCATTGATTCCCTCGTCGGCATCGGTGATCTGTATTGCCTGATTCATGGACAGCTCTGTACCCACGGCGCAGTTCTCATTGATCAGTCCGACATAGGTGAGTGCATTGAAGCGTGGCGCGTTGTCGTTCACGTCGTCCACCTTGATGTTCACCTGGTAAATACCTGCTCCACTCACCATTCCCGTGCTGTACTCCACAATCACTGTCAGCTCGTAGCTCGCCTGTTGCTCCCGGTCCAGTCCGATGAGTGTGATGAGTGTGCCATCCTCTGTGATGGTGATCCTGTTTATCACCTCCTGCTGGTTTGCTATTATGTAGCGCAGCTTCAGGTTCGCATCCCCAGCCAGGCGACGGGGAAGTCTTCGCTTCGACTTCGAGTTGCGACTGCGGTTGCGGCTTCTGAATCTACTGCCCATGGTCAGGTTGCCACTGCTGGAGTTGCCACTGCTTCCAGACAGAGAGGTTAGTTGACGGAAGCTACCGAGTTCATTATTGTTGGCCACATTCAGCGCATTCTTGTAGAGCAGCTGCCCAATGATGCCGCCCACAACATTCTCCTCTACGTGGAAGTTGATTACATTCATATTGATCTCTCTGCCAAAGAAATAACAAATGCAGAGGAATAACAAAGGTGCCTAAGCACATTCTGTAAGGTGCCTCAGCACTTTCTTTATACTCACTCTATGACAGGTCGCAGTGGCACCTTCTCGGCTGCTGGTTTGTTAACTATGTGTATGGTAAGATTCGTTATGAGCACTCCCTCATCACTGAGCTCCGGTGAAGCAGCCGTTGTCAGAGGTAAAGAACTGCGCGCTGCGATCAGCGGCTGGGAGGAGTTTGCAAAGAGCTGCAGGAAGAAGAAGAATAAGTTAGGGTCCCTTAGGTTATGCCCTGCTTCTACTCACATAGTTGGCCACAGCTTCGAAGTTGTAGATGTGTCGCTTGAACTCCGACAGCTCACGGATGACTGTAATGATGCCCGAGCGCTCCTCGATGGCAAAGGGCACGCCCTCCGAGTAGGTGTGCAGCAGATCGTACATGATTTCCTCTTCGCCATCGTAAATCAACGTTGTGCGCACTTGACCTACTGAGGTGCCCAGTGCTGTATTGGCCCCCACCCAGAATTCGTAGGGTGCTCCCACAAAGTCGATTGCCTGATCGTCAATGGTCGCATACACCTCGATGGTGATCACGGCCAGCGAGAAGCGACGCTCGGAGGGATTTGCCGGTTGATCGCTGGCCTCGACGAAGACCGCAATGCGACCTCTTCTCAATGGTCCGGACACATAGATGGTGCCGTTCTTGCTGTCCAAGCGAAAGGGTATGTATCCGCTTCCCTTGGGACGCTGCAGTTCGTAGAGTAATTGACCATTAGGACCCTCATCCGGATCGTGGGCAGCCACTCGACCGATCTTCGAACCCACTGCGGCAGTTATGGGCACCTTGAACTCATAGAGATTGCCATGATCGAACTTGGGGTTGTTGTCGTTGCTGTCGAGCAACGTGATCTCCACTTGCACCATGCTGGGACCCGGTTTCTTTAGATGCTTATCGTCCAGATAGGAGGGGTTCCTCTCCAGTGCCTCCACTTTCAGCTGAATGGATCTTCGTTGCTCACGATCGAGCAGTCGATCATCACGCACTGTGATCCAGCCAGTGCGGGAGTCAATGCGGAAGGCACCTGCTGAAGTCTGGTTCTCCACCAGATTGTATAGGAACTCCGAGTTTTCACCCTGGTCACGATCGATGGCATTCACCTGAAGTACACTGAAGCCCGTGGGAAGATTCTCCACTATCGAAATGTTGTAGAAATCGGCCTCGAACTCAGGCATATTGTCGTTTAAATCGAGAACTTCCACTTCGATGCTGAGCAAGAATTTTAGCTTAACAGGGGAAAATTCAAGAGAAACCATACTTACCGCGCCAGCGCTTTCTTGAGAGGATTATCCCTCTGTCGTGCCTCCAGTTGCACCACAAATGTATTACCCGGCAGGCTCTCCTCCTCCAGATCGATCTCCTTCTGCAGATACATGACGCCATTGTGAGGATTCACGCGGAACAGTTGACGCTCGTTGCCAGAGATGATGTCGTAGACCAGGGATGCATTCAGCGAGTCCTGATCGAAGGCCATGATGGGTGGTGCAAAGTACAGGGGAATACGCACGGGTACACCTGTCATGGGGTAGAACTCGTTGATCTTGGTGCGGTACACGCCCTCCGTGAACTTTGGTGGCAGATCGTCCACATCGCGCACGTTTATGGTGATTGTAGTGTTGGCCTGGTTAGCGGGGCTGCCTCGATCCCAGACAAAGATCGGCAACTTGAACTGCCGAATGCCGTTGTCGAAGTCTAGTTCCCGTTTAAGAATCAACAGCGGGCGGTGGGGACTCTTCAGGACAAAGTACGGTCTGCCGTCAGCCGAGAGCTGTTCCGGCACTGTGGACATGCTGAAGTGCACCTCCGAGTTGGGTGTATTGGGCTTGTCGCGATCGAAGGCCTGCACCCCCTCGAAGATGATGCTATCCACTGGTGTGTTCTCCTCAACATCGACGTCGTAGGGCACGTTAAGGAACTCGGGCGCATTATCATTGACGTCCTCAATGTACACTGTGATCGACAGGTAGCTACCCTGTAGTAGCAAGAGTAAGGGAGTTGTACTTAAACTAGAAGTTAATCTGCACCACACGCACCTCTTCCAGCTTGTCATGCTTGCCCGCGCAGAGTATGCGGAACTTGAGCAGATTCCTTGGCACATCCCGATCCACCAGTCTTTCCAGTGATCGCGCCAGGCTAACCACCAAGGTTGTGGTGTTATATTCCGTTAGGTTGAAGTACTTGTGATCCCCGCTAGCGTCGGCACCTTTGAGGGCCACACTGGAACGTGGATAGGCCTGTACTCGCAGTATTTCCTTGCCCACTTGGGCATCTTCCCGCAGTCTGATGAAACGCACGCCTTCACTTTCCGCCGACACGCCGTCCAGGGAGTGAAAGGTGCAGACGCCAGAGGTCGCTAAAGTGGAGCAGTAGCAAATAACAGTTATTCAAATCTTTCGATTTCATTTGACGAACACTTTGTTCTAGCTAATCCGACAAGAGATAATTCGCTCATTTATAGCAAGATCCGACGATCAGTGATGGGGCGCAGAGAAAATTATGAAAAACGGTGACAAATTATTTACACTGAGGTTTTTCACTCATTTTCTTATTTCGGCATGCTAATTGCCCGCTGAGAACCGAAAACGGAAAACAACAATTGAAAATCTCCATAAGGCGACGGTGCGACGTGCGAAGCGAATTGTTGCACGATTGTCTCGAGAGGAACTTGCAACTTGCCGAAACTTTCTACGTTTGTCGCGTGGCTGGGCGCGGTGACGCCCACATAAGCTCAGCGAGGCCCAACTGAGCACAGATTGAGTTGCAGATGGAGATAGAGCCGAAGATGAAGAAGGAGATTTTCATGAGCAGTTGCAACACTTTTCCACATGCATTCAACTGTCTCCCAAGCGAGGCTTTGCGGTTCGGCTCGGTTCCCACCCTCATGACATAATTAGCCATTTTTCAGTGCAACATTGCATTGGTTGCACTGGTTGCTCTGGTTGCAAATCTGTGTGCCAAGTGACAACCGCAGTCTGAAGTCTGCAGTCTGCACCAAAGACTCTTCTCAGCCCCGACTTGACTGACTTTCTGACATTTTTTCGGAACATCTAGTACGCCTTCGAGAAACTATCATTTCAGATGTCTTTTTGTCTGCAGTAGTTGTTATTGTCACTGTTGCTGTTGTTGTTGTTATTGTCGTTGTCTTGTTATTGTCAGAGTGAAATCTTCGCAATGTTTTCTTGGGCTTAACGTGTTTATTGTTAGTCTTATTTCATTTTTTCTTAGTTTATATATAGTACTTAGTTGTTGCTGTTGCAAATTGAGTTGCAGTTTCTATTTACTTGCAGTTTCTACCTCGCAGCGGTGTGAACGCAGCTGCTTCTTCGTCTGCTGCTGCTTCTTGCAGACAAATGATAATAATAATATGGAAATGAATCGCAACTGTGCCACACTGAAGTCGACAGCCGGAAGTGCGGATTAGAAGTTGCCCAAGAAGATGAGAATCTAAGACTAAGTCTCATATGGCATCGTGAGGTTGGAGTTGAGGTACCTGACTTAAGATTGGCTAAGATTGGTTTAGGAAAGACTGGAGTGTTCACTTCTTAGTCAGATAACTTTGAAGTGTAACTTTCTTATACAGACTTGAGCGAACATCAAAGTGAATCTCTATCTTTCAACTATGGTTTATCGAACTTTCAACTAAGGTTCTTGAAGTTCCTTCGAGTGGTCTTTAGATTGACTGAGTTTGAATTAGAAATGACTGGAGTATTTACTTGTTTAACAGATAATATCAAAGTGTATACTTTTGCTCTTCTGTAGGTTTGCTGTGATTGGATACATAAGACTAGAGCATTCACTTCTTAGACAGGCAACATCAAAGTGTATATTAACTAAGGTGTATCTACCTTTCAACTAAGGTTCTAGAAGTTCCTTAGCTAAACTTGTTCTAAAGTATCTAAGCATAAGTCTGTTAATCTTATTATACCTTTCTTCAATTAGGTTACAGACTCTTAGCCTATTCCTCTTTCTACTTGCTTTGACTTCTGATATACTCATTGGCTAATTACGCAACTAACATAAATAATGTTTCCTATCTGGATTCTCAAAGCGATAAACTGTAACCGTTAATGTTGCCACGGTTCCATTTTAGATGTCCGCACTTCCGAAGTGCCAATGTTCCCATAAAATAGATTCATAATTGAAGCGCAATCCACATTGGTGCTAAACACTTCAGTGAGTCCCGTGAGTGAGATACGATTATGAGAACAGAGAGACATAATTACTTTCGGTTGCCGGCAACTGTGAGGGAGCCCAGGGGGGAGGGGGGTGACAGTTGGGGTCAGTGTTTTATTTATTCCGAGTAAGTTTTAATTAGCACATTGCGGCTCTTTCAGGTCGTGTAATTCCAGTTTTAGTGCACGACTTTGTCGACTCGTTTGCCACAGAGACACATTCCCAGCGCATAGGTGGCATGTGGCAAGTGGCAAGTGGAGAGGAGCCAGCAGCAGGAGCTGGTTGTAAAATGGGTCAGCAAGCAGCAAGTTTGGGACGACAACTTGGGGGCGAATGCACACAAATTGCAACAGCGGCATCGATTGAGCTACGCTTCCTTCACGCTTATCGCCAATCACACTCACTCACACACACACACACAGACACATAGACACACAGACGCATATGTAAATTTATGAAGCGTTCAATTCGAAATCGGGGTTATTTAACGGTTCACCAATTGCCACAACGAGATAAACAAGTTGGCCAATGCATTCAAAGCGCGCGACACAGACAAAAGACGTCAAAGTTGCATTGACAAATCGGTTTGAGTGGTCAACTATCTCCAACACACTGACACGCACGCACACGCACTGTCACATACACACACACACACACAGAGTAACAAAGCACTTGCAACTTGCCTTGCACTTGTCCCGCTTGCGTCGCCACAATCCATGCGGAAATCAACAGGCAAAAGCTGCAGGCATTACGTATACGTAACGTGGTATCCTGATTCATTGTGTATATATCCTCAGTATATATCGACTCGACTATGTGTGTGTTAGAGTGTGTGTATCTCTCTCACATCGCGAACAACTCTAGGCGCAACAACCGACAACGCAAACACCTCACGACCAACTGAAAGCCGACTCCAGACAGAGCCGCAGCCAAAGCCAGAGTTGGCTCTATGCGAGCAAATGATGAGACTAGTTTAAAGCAACAGCAACAACAACAACAACAAGTTGCCACAACAGTGGCAGACGACAAGTGCAACAAGTGGCAGGAAAATGAAAATGCAACAACAACAGCATAAAGTCGACATCTCAGTCTGGGTCAACAATGTTTGTCCTCCTCTCAGTGGATGCCGCCGTCGAACAACAGCTGATTAGAGGCCCCTCACGGCCTGCCCGAAAACCGTTGTGGCTTTTGTGTTGCCTCTGCTTGGGCCCAACTGGAATCAAAAGAAAAGAAATGAGCTGATATAAAGCGAAAAGAAATGGAAAAGAAATGAAGAAGGAAGACGGGCCCAACACAACAGTAGACTGTGCTATGCTTTGTAGCAATAAAACAATAAACAAACCAACTTATTTCCATAAAGTTATAAACACGCAGCAGAAGTTAAACTAGCTAAGAATCTGCTGCTAGCCTGAGAGATACTCTATACTGGGAAAGTGATGAACGGTTTATCAAATTTATAATAACAAAAGTGTCATGTTATTGGGGAGTTTTTTAAGTGTGGAAACTTTGTCTTAAAGGTTTCAGATTTTGAGAGCTTTATTTATATTATACAGTATCCTGCATAAATATAAAGCTAACTATAATCTATATAAATATAATCGATGAAGCGATGCAAATTAAAAGATTTTTATCATTTATCATTTGATTAAATCAGGAAAATGTTACAAAGAAACTTTAGAACATTTTCGGTATTTTTTTAATCACTATAAAGATTATTATACTATACATTACATATCCTCACAGTAATCTATATAGTTATAATCGTTAGAGCCTTTTTACCTTCATTAAAACACTTTATTTCCTTCTCAACTGCATCACAAATAATCACACCCCAGTTGCTTCACTACCATTTACAGGGTATGCAAAGCGCAAGGTGCGCTTGATGAGTTGATTTGCCGCAGTGAAAAGTGGATTTGGCAGCAGCAGAGCCAGTTGAGAGTTGGCTATTAACACGCCCCACAAGCATTGGCAAGGCATGGGGCCAGTTGGTTAGCAGGCAACGAAAGAGGCGTGGAGGGAGGCAGGGGAGAGGCAACCAGCAACATAACATGAAAGACAACAAATCTTGCAGAGTGGTAAACCATAATGCGATAAGCTCCAACATTGACTGAGGTGCCCCGGGGCAGAGCAGATGAATGGACTTGGTTAACATAAAGCTAAGACCAATGTCGGAGTTGGAGTCAGAGTCAAAGCCAATGCAAAGGCGTCTTAACGGTGCTGGCCATAGACGAGGTTGGGGAAGATGCGCTCAAAGAATGCAACAAGCAGCAGCAGCAGCAGCGAACGGGCAACAAAAGATAGACAGCAAAGTGATCTCGACGCGGCAGCAACTGCATTTGTGGTTAATAGCCTTTACATAACACCTGACTGGAGCTGCAGCCGCAGACGGAATCGGAATCGAAGGAGGTGGGGCAGAGCGGGAGTTGCAGCTGTAACTGGACCTGGAGCCGGCGGCAGTCGGTAGTCGCAGCAGCAGAAGGCGTGGCGCGGCGGCGGGGGCTGGTCGTCGTCCGCCCAGTGGCTTGGAAAATTGGCGCGTGCGAAGACTCCTGCCTGCACTTGCGGTGAGCAGCAGCAACAGAAACAAACAATAAATATGCTAATGCCCAAATGCGAGGGTTGCCAGAGCAGTTAAGGTAAGGCAAAGAAGGGAGGAAGGTAGAGACAGAGAGGGATGGAGGCAGAGAAGGAGCTCAGTGTCCAATAGGAGTATTGCAATTGAGGCAGGCGAGGGTTGCCTCTTCAGTTTTTGGCCAAGTGTAGGCGAAGTGAAAGCAGGAAGAAACACAAACACGCCTCGGCCTGAACTAGTACTAACGAGTATGCAAATCTTTGGAGTGCGATGCAATATCAGCTTACCCAAAAGTTACGGGCAATTATCTATTGCCTCACTTCATCATTTCACATTTCACTCATGAATAATGCAATCGATCAGAGCTGACATGGTTTGCTGACTTAAAGCTAAATATGTGGAACGCATGGAATCCCCGTAATATGTTCACATCAAAGAACCGATTAAGCCCAAGAAAGTGGAACGTGTGTGGAACGTGTCCTGCTCATTGAGAAGATTAACGATTAACAATTAACGGGGAATGAAATGAATCAAGTAGATTGTTATAATCCACAAGCAGATAACATATAATCATATACCATATTCAAGATGCAAATACATTGTATTATCTTTCTACTATGATTAATTTTTTGTGCGTAACTTGAGTATTAGAAAATGTGCAAACGTCGAAACTTGTTTTGTTTTTGGGTTTTCGCTCATTTCTTTCTTTGTTTTGCTTTGTTTTTGCTTAATTTTCGGCTACTTTCTTATCCAGTTTGCGCGCTTTAACAGTCATTTCACAAAAAACCCGAAAGATTCAATTCCAATTCAAATGCAAAGTGCAAGAGGTGAGTGTGAGTCTGGGGTGCGTGTCCAGACTAAGCATATGCGCAAACCAGCAATATTTGCCCACACTAAGCAAAGGCGCAAACCAGCAGAACTTGCCCATACTAAGCAAAGGCGCACACCAAGCAGAGCTTTACAAGCGGTGACATTGAGGCTCGGGTGCGTGTCTTGACTAAACAAACCAGTAGTATTTGCCCACACTAAGCAGAGGCTCACACCAAGTAGAATTTGCCCACACTTAGTAGAGGCGCACACCAAGCAGAGCTTTGCTGAATTGCTCAGCGCTTTATGTTCTCCACAGTGAACTGCAGGATGATGACAATGAAGTTGACGGCGTAGGACACAAGGAACAGCCAGAAGGCGTGGTCCAGCGTAAAGAGGCCTAGAATGGAGAACTGAAGGCAGTCCAAGGGCCACAGCAACAGCGGAGTGGGCAGCGAAGCCTGCAAGGGCACAATGAGATGTTGAAGCAGAAACCAGTGAAGATAAATATCCTTCCCTTCTTACCTGCTCCACACTAAGCTCCTGCGGCACATAGCAGAGCTGCAGGCAGCGACTACGCAGCCGAGTGTGCCGCAGGTGGCAGAGATGTGTTGCCAGAATGACCGCATACAGCTGCACGGCCACCATCAGGCAATAGTTGGAAATGGTAAGCGGCACTCCATGCTGCTCCACGAAGTAGGACATATAGGCATACATGTTGGCCAGAATATTGATGAAGTTGCCGATCACCAGCAGAAAGATGCCCAGTTGAAAGACGCCGACGAAGTCCGCGCACAGTTGCAACAGGCGACGCTCGCGCCGCAGCAAATGACACTTCTGAAGTGGGAACTGCTGCCACTGCTGCTCCAGTTGCTCCATGCTGGCCAGGATCAACAGCAGTCCACCAAAGACACCATTGCCAAAGACACTGCTCACATGCTGCACATACAGTTGCAGCCCGTAGGCCGCCAGCTGTGGCCAGGGCAGGCGCGAGGCGTTCTGCTGCAAGAAGGGCACGTTGCAGAGCAGCTCGTAGAGCGACAATAGCAACTTGCCCCACAGCAACAACGTGGCCAGCCAACTGAGCTGCGTTCTCCGCTGCAGCTTTGCCAGGCCAGTGAGCATCTTGGCGAGCCGATGGCGTTGCCAGAGGTGCGCACCCAGCAGCGCCAATGAAATGCCCACGTCACCAGCCATGGTGGTCAGTGCGATGTGCCGAAAGAGCGTCGAAGGCTTCACATTAGTGGCATCGTACAGCGCGATACTCTGGCGCAGCAGTAAAGGCGACAGCGAGAGTAGCACCAGCCAACGTAATCCTGCGCCGAGGGTCAACAGGCGACGGCAGCGAGCAATGCGCCTTCCCTTCAAGTTCAGGCTGAGCGGGGCCAGCGACAACAGTTGCCAGAGGCGCAGCAGCAGCAGCAGGCAAAGTGCCCCAAAGTGTGGCAAGCGTGGCATGTTCAATGCAACTGACCACCAGGTGCAATGCCAGGTAACTCCAACTTCCACTCTAGGGGCAATCTAACAAACGTTATTTAAGTAGCTGCACTGATAAAAATAGTCGAGCAACTCTTTCAAGTAAATCGAACATCAATTTAAATTCATTTTTTATTTATTTATTTTTATTACAACCTTTATTATTTTTATTGAAGTTGTTTGTTTGTTTTATGCCACTTGAACTTATTTTTAGAACAGTATTTTTGAACAGTGTATTGCATGGGGCTGTGCGGAGTCAGAGCACTGGGGTCTAGCTCGTTATCGCGCCCCAGCGGCTTTAGAGCAATTCTAGATAAGTGGGACAAAACACACGTCGATCGATAGATACAGATACAGATACATGCGCATTCACAGATACAGATACGTCTATAGCAGATACATATAGGGTTACAGATACAGATACAGGAATGGCAAACATTATTATTAACACACAAATCGGTTGCACACTCGAAATACTTATATAAAGAGTAGAAGAAGAAGGTTCTTCTGAATGGACTGACTAGCTGAGTCAGCTCGATTGGCTTAGGTCTTTCGCTTGACGCGCAGCTGGAAGTTCTTGGTTAGCGTCGACATGAAGTTGGGCATCTCCTTCATTTGGTTAAGGGCCTCGTTCTTGGTGTTCGACTGGTACTCGTAGGCCACCTTGCGATTAACAGCGGTCAGCAAGCGCAGCAGATCCGCGCCCTCAGGTTGGCGTGCCTCGTTGTTCGCCGCGAGATCCAGCACACGACAGAGACTTTGGATGAACCACGAGCCATCATCAACATTGCGAAAGGAGAAGAACTCTGCAGGGAAGGAAGGAAAGAGCTTGTTATTTTTTTAAAGAGTGTCTCTTCTCTGCTCTCGCACTCACTGTCGAAGGTGGAGTAAAAGACAAGCATGTCCGCCGTGCTGGGTATCGCATAGGTCACGGGTTGTGCCGGGGGAGCTGCTGCTGGGGCTAGCTCCCGGGTCATGACGGCGAAACTCTGGAACTCCACAGCCTTCTCGAGGTTCTCGCCACGACAGGCCTGAATGAAGAACAGCTTCGGCTTGTTCACCAGCGTCTTGCAGCTGTCGCCCAGAAAGGGATTCCACAATCGCTCCACAGGGTAGGACATGTCCTAGAAGAAGGTGTGACAAATAAATAAAGAGACTACCTATGATCCGCATTCGATACATACCTTGGCGTAGACCTTGCCCTCGGTACCGTGCGACATGACGACCAACACGAAGCAATCATTCTGGCTGTGATCCTCGCGAGCAACTGCGTTGAAAAAGAACTTCCGATTGATTAACGCGCACGTAATTGTCAGTGTATACATACTGTTATATCAGTTATGACCATCGCAAATGTCTATCGCGTTGTAAAATGACCATTATTACTCACCTTCTTTGAGCAAGTCGTTGATTTCGGCAAAGGTCAGATCGTTGTAAGGTCGCACATCGAAGCCGAATCCCAGCAAGGATTGCTGAATATCATCGCGATCTCTCTCGGTGCCCACGCGCTGTTTCTGTCCCTTCACATCCTTGTGGTTAAGGATCAGTGCGATGCCAGCCCGTTCACAGCTCTCATAGGTGTCCTCCTGTGTGGGACGCGAGATGATAATACGCTTGAGATCTAGCTCGGATGTGGGCGTCTTGGCGATTTGCGTGGCATCCGCCTTGTCTTTCTTGTGCTTGTTCTTGGTGTTGAACAACGAGAAGTCCGTGTCGTCCATCGTGTCGTCCGTCTTTGGATCCAAGCAAACCGTGACTAATTTCAAAATATCCCAAAGCTCGCTCGCTCCATCAGAGCTCAGTCTACTACAGCTGCTTCTATCTAATCAGCGCAATGCGCTTTCCTTATCAACCTTATCAGCCCCTTATCGGCACTGGGCCTTCGGCTCTCTCTCTACACAGTGTCTCCCCAGTGTTGCCAGCTTTTGATTAGCTTGCTCCAAGGGAAGTTCTCTTCATTGCCGGCAATTGGCAGCTAATAAAATGGGTTTTCAGTTTCCCCGGTACAATTCGATTTGGGAAACGAAACACGCCCCTCAAAAACACGGCTAAAACAGACGTTTGGCTGGAAATTACAAACATCCGACAGTGCACAGTGGTTTGGCTGATATATAGTAAAGTGGGAATACTGTACTAATATGAAGTGGGAGTACTTTCAGAATAACAACCTTTTATTGTGCATAGTTAAAGATTGAATCAAATTAGATTTGATTTCATGATTATTTCATGAAGTAATTTAAACCTTCTTTACTTATTTCTTAGTCAATCCCAGTTAGTACCAGTGTGCCACTCCCCCATGTTCCTTCTGGGCTATTAATGTGTTTTCTATAATTTGGAATACGCAAAAAAGACGCTCCGGCACAGCGCGCCAAAGTTTGCAACGCAATTCAAATTTAACACGCACACAAAGCAACGGAAACCGGAAATGAGTATGGCACCCAATGGTACCCAGTACACAGTGCCCAACTGTTCCCAGTGCCGTTAGAAATGGGAACAGTTGCACTGCGTGCTAAGAGAGAGAACGAGTGAGAACGAGAGAGAGAGCGCGCGTCAAAGAGCACGGGCGCCGGCTGGAGTGTGTCGCATGCGGAGCGGAACGCGTGGCATTGGAACATTGTTGCAGCCTGCGATGCTGCCACAGCCACAGCGAAACTATTCCGGCTAATTAATATTGTTGGATGTGCTGCGGAATGTTTTGATTGGATCAAGCTAATTGAACTCATATCATATATATTTTTGGGAAACTGTCTCCACGCAGAGTTATTTTTATAAATGCTAAATTAGTCAGTTGTGGGAGCATATGAAGCCAGAACAGACTAAGTATATGCTACCAGGTTTATTCTAATTGAATGTTTAAAAATCAATTCAAATTGCATTATTTATTTTTATGCCGTAATAAGAAATTAATGTCCTCTTTATGGCGCACCTCGACTTAATGTGCTTCAGTTGCGTGCGACCGCAGACGGGAATCAGGAATCAAACGTCAGTCGATTGTGATTGCGATTGCGATTGGGATTGCATTGCTGAGAACAGTGGGAATCGCCAGCATCAGCGGCCGTTTCAAGCCTGAAGAGAACGTAAGCACAGCAGCAACAGCGTCAGTGAGCCTGCACAGTGGTGCAAGTCAAGCGCAACAGGCTGAATTTTGAGAGCTATAAATAATTTAAGTGCATTGCAGTAATGTTTGGTTGGTTAATTAAAGAAAGAAAAGGTAAACTTCTAGTAATTAATGTAATGTAAATTAAAGGTAGAATAAAGATTTAAAAATATGATCAATAGATAAACCATAGAACCATCATATTTCAATGGTATTTAAAGTTGTTAAAGTAGCTAAAATTAAATCTTTACATAACCTTTCAACTTTCAGTATCGTTATTTTTTATAGTTATTTTTTGTTTTGTAATTTATATTAGTAGTCAAATAAATATTAAGTCTCTTATACAAGTCCAATTTAAATTTATTTACATTTGCTTTTCTGTTCTCACTTCATTTCCATCTTGCTCTCAATCATTCTCAATAAACGCACTCTCACCAACCACTGTGCGACGTCGGCAGCGTTCGTAGCAGCGACTTCGGCAGCGACAGCAGCAACAACTCGGTTTCATTTCCAGTTTTCAGTTGCGCGACGACTTGCATTGCGAGCGGACGTGTTTGAATCGGTTCGGTAACGAGGCGAACAGCGCCGAAGACAGTCGAATAATTTGAGTGCCTCAGAGCGAGTGTGAGTGTGCGAATTCAAGTACGAGTACGAGTGCCAGAGTCAACAGTCAGTCAGTGTGAGTGTCTCGCGAATATTTCGCCTACAGCACCCAGTTTGGTTCAAGTATTTGGGGAGCCTCGCCCCCTTCGTGTCTTTGGCTTCGCGCGAGTTGCTTGTTTTCATTTTATTATTATTGTTGTTGTTGCCTTTTGATTAAAGGCGGCCAAAAGTAAAGAAAATAAAGGAAGAAAAAAGAAAAAGAAAGCAAAACAAAGTAAAAACAACAAGTGCCGAGTGATAGCCAAAAAAGAAGAAGAAAAAGAAATTGTAAATTGTTGTTTCTTCTTGCGGCATTTTCGGAAATTAAATTATGTTAAGTGCATAAATCGTTCGATGCAGCAGCAGCAACTACAGCAACAACAACAAATATAACAACGACAACAACAGCAGCAGCCGCTGAAGTGAAACGCAAAGTATGTAAAAAGAGTTGCAGCCAAAACACACACATACACACATAGACACACATACACTGGCACACTCGTTCAGGCTGTACATGTTTGCACATAATGAGATGCTTTACCCCTGTCCATGTGTTGTGTTTGATTGTGTGTTTGCCTGTGTAATTGTGTGAGTGTGCGTGTGTGAGAGTGTGTGCTTTGTATGCTAAACGTGCACAACAACAGCAACGAATTAGGGTGGTGCCGCTGTAAAATGACAAAAGAAAGGACGCCGCGCCGAGCAAACTCGAATCGAATCAAAAGCAGCTCCCGAAAAAAGGCTAGAAAGCAAAAGAAGAAAAAAAATGGCTAGCACGCTTTTAGGCGAATGCCCGCCAAAGTGCAAAAAAGTGATTCGAATGCGAGGCGCAGGCATTGAAATTCAGCTAACGCAGCCACACAGTCCCACAGTCCCCAATTGCTGACGCAAAACCATCAACAACAAGAACAACAAGAACAATGTGCAGCGTGAGGGTGACCATATGCTGCGCATTTTAAGCTAGGCAGATCTTTATGTATTAAGTCAAATTTGATTGTGTTTTAATCTGTTTAGAGATTAGAGAGAAGTATTCATACTTTATTGCTGGGCTTCTTTAGTGCAGTGTTATGGTCACCCTAACTTGTTTGAACTAAGAAATCTCTTCTACATCAATTGAAATACAATTGCGCATTAATCTGATAAGAGTTTTAAATAAGCATTTAGGTGCACTGATATGGTCACCCTAATTTGTTTTAAGTCGCTTCTGCATCAATTCAAATCCAATTGCCTTTTAATCTGATTTGAATTTTAAGAAAAGTATTCATATTATGTCAAAGAGTTGCTATAGTGCACTGCTATGGTCACTCTAATTTGTTTAAACTTTACTTAGCTCATCAATTAAGCTCTGCGAAGCTTCAGCTATACTTATTCCTCCAACTTGGTGCTCCTTTACTTACTTTTCTATTTGTTCACGTTTCTATTTTCTTTTTCTATTATTACTAAGGTCACTCTAATTGGTTTAAAGCTCATAAATTATGCTCTACGTAGCTTCCTTCACTTATTTCTGTTTTTATCCATATTTCGCTTTGTAAATTTGAGAGTGCTGCAGCAAAAATATCGTAAATTCCAATGCATGTTTCTTCCGGTAATGAGCACAGCCCGTGCACACCGTGTAGCTTCTCTTGCTGCTCCTTCTTCCTTCCACAGGTTGCTGGCAAATTGAGTTGCGTCTAATGAAGCCCCCGTTTGCCCCGCCCCACCCCATGCTGGCTTAAATTACTGAACGCACCTCGCTCGGCAAATATTTAACATACTTTATGACAGGCTCCAGCTGACCAGAGGCATCCCTGCGGCGGTGGTGGCGGCGTCCCAGGAGCGTCGCTGGCATGTGGCAGATGCGAGGGCGGGTCCCAGAGGCGGACAGGTTAGGTGTAAAGTCTAGCGAAAATGTTTATTTATGTTGAATGTTGTTGCTGTTCCCGTTGCTGGCGCAAAGGTTGCGCTTTTTGCCACACGGCGACGACCCTTTTATGCTCCCCGGGGGCAATTGGCTGGGTCGGGCCGGGCCAGGCTGCTGTCCGGGATTTGCTTTTTATTTTTTGACTTCTTTTATGAACTCCAGTTTTATTAAATATTCAAGCGCTGATAAGGCAGAGGTAGAGCTGGGAGAAGGAAGGGAGTAAGGAGAGGCAGGGAACATCTTGGGGAAGCAGCTTTGATGTGCTACGCGCCTCAAACTAATGCGGGCGGCAGGCAAACAAACATTAATTGTAACTGTAAATGGCGTGAAATGTCTGAATGGTTGAGTGAATGAATGAATGAATGAGCGAATGAATGAGGCAGTGAGTGAGTGCGGCTTCAAACGAATGAATGAAGCGAGCAAGCGACAGTCAAGTGGAGGCGACAATTTTGATGAACTTAACAAAACACTTGACAGCAGAAGCAGCAAAGGCAGCAGGCGGGGCAGAGTAAGGGGCAGGGGTGGGGGTAGCGGCAGCAGTTGAAGCATCCGTGGTGAAAAGCCGCAGGGCGAGGGGATTCCCCCAAATGCGAGCAGAGTCCGCGCAATGAACGAAATTATGACGCTAAATTGAACACGAAACGGCCATCGAGCCAAAGAGCAGTGCGAAAGCAGCGAATCGGGCTGGCAGGGAGGGGTGCTGAGAGAGAAGTGGACGGGGTTCATTTTCAAAAGCAGCCCCCACTGTGCCACCTTCCCCCATCACTGCCCCCCTCGCACATTTAACGCGCGAGTGAAGCAGCCAAAGGGGGTTGCCGCTGGGCAGTTGCGCCGGAGTTGGTCGAAGGGGGAAAGTCGCGCCATTGTTGCTGGTGCTGATAACAGCAGCAGCAGCAGCATCATCAGCAACAACAGCAATAGCATCACCAGCAGCAACAGCAGCAGCAGCTGCCGCAAAACAGTCGAGGCACAACAATAAAAGTCATAATAATAATAGACATAGAAATACGGAAATCATTTTTAGGGTTGAGCTTCACACGGCTGCAAATGGAACCCGGTCCCGGACACGTACCCGGAGCGGGTGCTGGTTGTGGCTGCTGTTGCTGCTGCTATGGAACTGTCGCTGCCACCACAAAGAGCGGAAGGTGAAAATTAAGAAATTAGCGTACGGCATGGGGGACAACTGGGGGCACAGCTCCAGTTCCAGTTCCAGCTCGGGAGCTGCCCGCAAATTGCCAGCCGCCGCTCACTTTAACTTGATTATATAATTTGCCGCAGAGAGAGACAGAAAGAAAGAGACAGAGATAGTTATAGGGAGTGGGTGAAAGGGAGAGCCTGCAGGTTGCTGCTGCGCATTGCAAATTAAATGAGCTGAATGCATTTAAGCCCTAAAAGCCGCCACCGGCAGCTGCCGCAAATCAGCCCGAGCTCGAGCCGAAGCTGACGGCTTAAGTGACTCAGCAGGCAGACAGAGAGAGAGAGAGACTGACAAAGAGAGAGAGGCGTAGCCGCAGTTAGGAGCTGCAAAAAACCTTCATACAGCAGGAGTATGCATAATCCGGCAAACCGCAAGGCAATTAAGCAGCAGCAGCGCCTGCCTGACGAGACGAGATGTGCAGGATGAGGCGACAACTCGTCAGGTAGAAGGAGGCGACACAGAACAGAGTAGTAGCCACAGGTTGTAGGCAACACATAAGCAAATGAAGAGTAAAGCGTACAGGGCGCAGTTTAAAGGGTGTTCTGTGGGCGTTTGTCATATTTTCCATTTGTATTCATAAACATTTCCTCGGTTAATTGTGGCTTAGCTCATTGTTGTGATCAGATTTCCAAGGCAACCAGAACAATGTGAGATGGTCACCCCATTTTACGCAGCTTGTTCCGTATGAGTTTTTCACATTTTCCAGTTCTATTCATTAACATTTCCTCAGGTTATTGTGGTTTAGCTGGTACTCATCGTCTCTCCTGGCTTGTATTAAGTTTTCCATAGAGGCAAAAACAATATAAGGGTGACCATATGCTGCGAATTTTAAACTAAGAAATCTCTTCTGCGTAAACTTAAATGCCATTGCGCTCTTATATCATTAGAATACGAAATCGATTCGTTTTATATTGTTGAGATCTATCAGCATTGAGCAATGGTCACTCTAATTTACAATTTAACTCTGCACAGCTTATTCCATTTGAGTATTGCACATGTTCAAGTTCTATTCATAAGCATTTCCTCAGATAACAAAGGCTTAGCTCGAACTCCTCTTTATTTTTGCCTTTGTAATTTGAAAATTGACACTTGTTCCATTCATTTTGCAGTGTATTCAGATTTTCACTGCAAATTGAAGCCTTCTCTCTTTCTCTACCTCCCTTCCTCCTTCTCTGATGCATTGATGCATGTCCTTGATTAGGCGCTCTCTACCATGCCGAGTCTGATTACCTGCTCGGGCCCTTTGTGGACTCAGCTCAGTGCCGGATTAGGGTTGTGGTTACGGCTTAAAATGGCTCAGGCAGCAGTGGTTTTGCAGTAGCTGCAACAGTCGAAATCGGTGGGCTTATCATATAATGAAATCTCTTGCAAGTTGCAAACGTATCAAATTTCAATTGGGAAACTCATTATACTCATCACTCAATGCAATTAATTTCCATTACTCTTTTTGCTGTTCTTTGTTCAACTTATTTTCCCTTTTCCGTCAAGCTTTCTTCTGGCAATTGATGAGGTCTAGCTCTGCAGTTGGTTCTTTAAACCAAACACAAACCACACACAGTCTCGTCCAGCCCCAATCCCAGCTCCCGCTCCCATTCCCCTTCCATGGTTGACATTCCCCTCTGTTTACTTGGCTTGGCCTTTTGCAGCGTGTGTCACAGTCAGCAGGGACAGGAACAGCAAGTAAAACACGAGACACACACGGGGGAGTGCCCCCAAGCCAGAAGAGAGCAAGGGGTAAGGGGTGACAGCAGCGACAGGACACAGCAGTTCAAATAAAAGAGAGTGAGAGGGGGACAGGAACGGGCAATGTCCTGTGCGCTTTAATTTGCGCCTAAGCAGACTGGACAATGATCGAAGGGGGAGAGCAGTAGGAAGTGAAGAGAGTATAGTTCAGGCGGGTAGGAGAGGTGTGTACATTGTACGACCTTTTAACGGGGTCGTAGATTAACATTTGTTGCGCCAGCCCCGAGACTCATTCATAAAAAAACACGCAACTCAACTTTGGCCGCAGCCGAGTGACCATTCCAAGTGCAAGGTTGCATGTCTCGTCGGTGCACAGTGTAGCAGAGTCGCACGGAAAGATAGTGAATATTTAAGTTAATGTATGAGGTAGTTTAACTGATTAAAATGTTTTCTATTTATACTTTAGCGAGACATGACTGCAATATTTTTACAAGAAAGTAGGAGAAAGTTTTATATGGAGGATGCTGAATATTTCAGTTCATGTTAGAAGTAGAAGAATTTATTGAGTGTACAGCTTTAGATATGCTTGAAAGTCTAATAGATAAGATGTTAAATATTCTATTTAATGAAATAACTAATATAAATTGTATTGATCCAGTTTATATATTAGCAAAGAAATATCTGAAATAATTTCAATTGAAAGTTAAACCTTTTCATGCCAGAATGTTGAAAGAAAATATACAGAATATATTGCAGTTCATTCGGGAAGTAACTAAGTTCATATCGTGCAGTTTCTGTTTAAAATTTAGTAAGGAAGTAAAGTAGCAAAACCTATCATAGTATTCCTGATTATACCATAGCAAACAAATTTCTATAATATTATATTTATTTCTACTTGAGTGTAGAACTTTTTAATAGTCAAGATCTTGAACACTCCAGTAAATGTAAAAAGTAATAAAACCTATTGTAATATTCCATTTTATATATTAGCAAAAGAATTTCAGCAATAATTTCACTTAAAAGCCAAAGTTTTTCCATACCCGAGAATTTAATTAGCTGTAACTAATTTGCTTTACAGCAATTGCACTTGTTGTTGTTGCAGTTTTCCATTGCAGGCATTTTCTTTGCTGGCTTCTTAGTCACATTTGCGTCTTTTGCCTGCCGTCGTTAACCACTGTGGGGCAATGCCGTCGTCGTTGCCGCCGTCGACGCCGCGTGCGGTTACAAGTTTTATGTAGTTTGCACCCTCTGCACCCCCTCCCGCTGCTGGCCGAGCTTTTGTGCAGTTAAGTGCTTAGTTGCGTGTAACTTTACACTGTTTAACAAACTCGCTCGCCGCACAGTGGGGCCACCTCGGCGACTAAGTGTTGCACTGTGCGGCCTGTCTGCGCTCGCTGCCAGTGTGTGCCAGGTGCAAATAACGCAGCCGAGGCAAACAGTCAGGATAATGTGGAAAGTGCTGCCCCTCTCCCACACCCCTCTCTTTCACTCTTTCGCTTGCGCTCTCTGTCTCTTTCGTCGTCTGTCTTGACTGCTTTTATTACAGTTTAACCGGCTTCCGCAAACTTTGTTAAGCTTCTCATGTGTGTGTAGGTGCATGTGTGTGATAGGTGTGCGTGTGTTTGTGTGTGCAAAGTGTAGCTGTCATGTGAACAGTTAATTGGTATTCCTCGTCGTGGCACAACAAGATCTGATAATGTCACCTAACTTTTATTTACCTTTTGCCTGACGAAAAACTGCACAAAGATTACCCAAGAAGAAGGTGAAAAACTTAGTGCCATATTAAGTTGACACTCAACTCAATTAGCATAGTCATTATATTTTCCAGGCACCCCCTTATCCCTGCGAGTATCTCTCACTTACTCTCACATATCTTTGACTTCACATTGCGCACTTTAATGTTTCTTGAGCAATTTTGCTACTTAGCAACACTTCAGTTCACACACACACACACACATATACAGTATATAGTATATTCCCTATATATATATGCAGTGTATACTTGTGTATTCCGACTTTGTCGTGCTAATGGCAAAGTTTTTCTGCAGAAACTGTTCCCTCTTCAACTTATATAAGCAGTTCTTGCGGCTGCTGCTGCTACTGCTACTGCTGCAATTCTTTGCATTGGCAACAAAGAAGCAACTCACGCACACACACACACACATATATATATATTCTTTAGCCAATAGTTGTATGAGGGGGAGAGGGGGGCAAGGCAGTGCAAGTTTGGTAGCCAGTAAACAAAAGCAAACATTGCGTGCCAAAAATTCCGGAAATTTTTAAAAGTCACAACATGTGTAAGTTGGATTTTACACGCACAAACACACACACATATGTACATATACTCACACTGTGGCCAAATAAAGTGCAAGTAGGTGCGCCTGCTCTCTCCCTGTCTCTCTCTCTCTTCTCTTGGCAGTCTTAAGTGCTAAATTGAAATTCCGAAATTAAGTAATTTCTCCCAAGGGCAACTTGGCAAAGAGGCGTGTGTGGCCGTGTGGGCGTATGGGCGTGTGACAGTGTTGTAAAACAACGCACATAAAACTACAAAGACGACGATGCTGGAGCAACAACAATGAATAGCACTAATACGCGTAGTGTGTGTGGCTGCGTGGGTGTGTGTGTGTGGCCAGCACATAAAAACCTCTCGAAGTAGCAACAGCATCCACATCCACATCCACAACATCCACCACAGGCACCTCATGCACAACATCCTCATGCAGCATCTTTGGCAGCCGCAGCAAAACAAGCTGTAAAAATTATAAGGAAATGGCAAAGAACATAAACAACAACAGAAGTGGAAGAGGAACAGGGGGAGGGGGGGAGAAGGCAAAGAAAGTATGCACAGCATGCCGAGGTTGGACGGGTTCGCATGACGCATATCATTCACACACGATAAGCTTATAGAATACACTTCCAGCTGAGTTATAGCAAAGAAAAGTGAAACAATTTGTGGAGAGTTTTGGGGTTGGGGAATTGCCTCATCTCTTGAGTGTAATTTCGAGCTGACAGAGAACAATGAAATCATGTCAAGTTGACAGTTTATAGTTATCGATAACACATGATTTATTTGCTATTTTCTATCGATACTTTTAATAGCATAATATTCAATGCGAGGTAAATGATATTTGGGGAAACTGCTTCGGTTTGTGCTCTTCCTGCGCCTGTCAAACCTAAACGATGCTTCCGTTCCCCCCTCAGATGTGCCCTGCCCTTCCCTTGGTCTGCCCTAGGCCTGACTTTTCCCATCGCTTTTTCAATTTGGGCGATGAAGCAGCAAGAAAATACTTTGTGGGCGGTGGCAGGCAGCGGCAAAATGTGCAGATTTCCACAGCCTGCCATCCGCAGGGGGAGGTGGAAAAGGAAGGGGAAGGTCTGTCGAAAAAACTTAAACACTACTTGCATTTTTCATATGACACGACAACTATTTATTATCCCCCTCAACCCCCCCTGCCTTTGCTCATCCTGGCAAGAAGATTGTCGACTTTGCAGCCCGAAGACGTCGATTCATGTTGCTGCTGTTGCTGTCGTGGCTGGGGATGCGATGTGACCGGTGGTTGTTGAGGCGGCTTCCTTGTGTTGCTATACCTCCCCCCCTCCCTCGTCCTCCCCCTGCGGGTTGTTGTTGTTGATGATGATGATGAGGAATGCGCATGTGTTACTAACGGCCCCGATTATTTTTATTGTTTATTTGCTTTGATTTTGCCCTCTTGTGTGTGTGTGTTTCCTTTCATGTTTTCATTTTTCTTCCACCAGCTGGCAGTGTGTGTGCTTGTGTGTGGGTTTGCGCATTTGTGCGTAACGAATAAATTTAGCAAAATAAATAAGGACAATAATCCTTTTGAATGCGCTGCAATTGAGCTTTTTACAGCCATTGCCCACTGCCACATTGGCTGCCCTTTGCCAAGGTTTGCTTTGGTTTCTGGTCAACACACACACACACTTGTACACAATCTCACTTTACATACGTGCAGCACTTAACTCCACATTGTGTGTGGCAAGCTGAGGCCATCGGAGGCAGCAGTTCCTGTCCAGGCTGGGACTAATGCGATTCTATTTTCCTTGATTTGCATTTCAATTCGGAATCAAATTTTTCAATTGCCAGCTGGACGGACGCACTCACGTCGATACGTTACACTCGCAGAAAAGCCTTGTGAGTTGGCAAATTAATTGAAGAGCGCACATGTTCTCATCTCTATATAGAGAGAGAGAGACAGAGCGATAGTTTTCCCAAGGCAAAATTCACTTAGAACTTTCAAACTTTACTCGATAAATTTGGCTAATTTTCAGGCACAACACTTCGCTGAGTGCACTACGAGTGTTGGACGTGTGTGTGTGTGTGTGAGCGAGTATAGTAAGTAGCGTCTGCTTACACTCCCACACATATGAGCGACAGCATAATTGAATTTGTGCGCACAAAAATTCATAGCATGCTTTTCAGCGCAGACCTCCACCTCCTCCTCCTCTTTCCCATAGAGAGCAGGACCCGGCATCGTATCGTATGTGTAATTGACAAAAGCTGCGCGGCAAAAGCTGTTGAAATTTGAAATCAATTTATTTATATTGAGTTAGCATCGGCAAAGCATTAACCTTTCCCTTTTGCTACTCCCGCTTGCCTCTGTTGTCGAATTTGTACGAATTTTCCCAGTCCCCAAGGCCGATAGCGACTGTAGACTGTGAGGTTGTCACTGGTTAACTGACTCGAGTTGAGGTTGTGTGACTGCTAGACTGTCAGTGTATGTCTGTCTGTCTATTTGTGTGTCTGTCTATCTGTCTGTTTGTCTGTCTGTCTGTCTGTCTGTCTGTCTGTCTCTCAGTTTGTCAATCAGTCACTCAGGTAAGTCTTTCAATCAGTCATGTAAGTCTGTCTGTCTGTCCATCTGTTTGTCTGTCTGTTTGTCTGTCTGTTTGTCTGTCTGTTTGTCTGTCTGTTTGTCTGTCTGTTTGTCTGTCTGTTTGTCTGTCTGTTTGTCTGTCTGTTTGTCTGTCTGTTTGTCTGTCTGTTTGTCTGTCTGTTTGTCTGTCTGTTTGTCTGTCTGTTTGTCTGTCTGTTTGTCTGTCTGTTTGTCTGTCTGTTTGTCTGTCTGTTTGTCTGTCTGTTTGTCTGTTTGTCTGTCTGTTTGTCTGTCTGTTTGTCTGTCTGTTTGTCTGTCTGTTTGTCTGTCTGTTTGTCTGTCTGTTTGTCTGTCTGTTTGTCTGTCTGTTTGTCTGTCTGTTTGTCTGTCTGTTTGTCTGTCTGTTTGTCTGTCTGTTTGTCTGTCTGTTTGTCTGTCTGTTTGTCTGTCTGTTTGTCTGTCTGTTTGTCTGTCTGTTTGTCTGTCTGTTTGTCTGTCTGTTTGTCTGTCTGTTTGTCTGTCTGTTTGTCTGTCTGTTTGTCTGTCTGTTTGTCTGTCTGTTTGTCTGTCTGTTTGTCTGTCTGTTTGTCTGTCTGTTTGTCTGTCTGTTTGTCTGTCTGTTTGTCTGTCTGTTTGTCTGTCTGTTTGTCTGTCTGTTTGTCTGTCTGTTTGTCTGTCTGTTTGTCTGTCTGTTTGTCTGTCTGTTTGTCTGTCTGTTTGACTGTCTCTTTGTCTGTTCGTTTCTCTGTATGCCTTTGTGCTTTTCTGCCTGTCTGTCTGTCAGTATTTTTGTACTGACCATTTGTCTCCCTGTCTGCTCAACTGTCTTACTCTCTGTCAATTAGTCGGTCTAGTCTGACCCTCTGTATGTTTGTCTGTCCATCTGTCTCTCTATCTGCTTGACTGTCAGTCTTGTAAGACTGTCTGTCTGTCTATGTTTCCGTCAGTATGTGTGTTTGTCTGGCTATCTGTCCGTATTTTTGTCTGTCTATTTGTCTGTCCGTCTGTGTTTCTATCTGCTTGACTGTCTCTCTGTCTGTTTGTCTGACTGTTGTGTTGCTTGTCTCTTTTTCTCTGTCCGTCTGTCCGCCTGCCTCTCTGTCTGCCCAATTGTCTCACTTTAATTTCGTTAGTCAGTCTCTATGTCCCACTGTCTGTCTCTCTGTCTGTTTCTCTGTCCAGCTGCCCTGGCTCTTATTTGTTAAATTAAAAGCTTCATTGCCCTGCAGTTGCCATTGTTGCTGTTGCTGCTGGCTGCTAATGTTGTTGTTGTAGCAGCAGCAGTTGTTGTTGGCATTATTACAGTTGCTGCCATTACTATTGTTGTTGTTCTTGTTGTTGTTGTTGTTGCTGTCCATCGTTATTGGCATTATTGGCTTCGCAGCGCACAAGACTTTCAATTAGTTTTATTAGGGTGTACCAAACATTCCATTGACTTGTCGCTCTTATTGTTGTTGTTCTTATTGTTGTTGTCGGCCTGTTCTTGATGTTGCTGTTGTTGTTGTTGCTGTTTTGGAAATTGCCCTTTTGACTTTTATACTTTTATGCTCAATTTTTGTATTGAGGCGGCGCTGAGTTTGGTTCACTCTTGGTGCGATTGTTTTTGAGTTTTATGAGCGTGTCCCAAAGCGATTCCATTGTTGTTGTTGTTGCTGTGGCTTTCCGCATGATTGCGCAATGCACACACACACACACATACAGATACAGGTCGAGTAATTCATTGTGCCCCTTGAGTTATGATCCCCACAGGGGGGAAAGTCTCTTCTTGCCTCTCCAGCTTCAACTGCAGTTACGCATGGCATCTCAATTTGTGGCTAAACTTCTGTTTCCATTTTCAAATCAAGTATTTATCTCTCGAGGGGGCAATGGAGGGGGAGTGGGGGAACTTAATCTCTTTATGCCTTTGCACTCAAAATTGAAGATTCCTTTTCGCCTCGCGAGTTTTCCAGCGTGTTTGCTTTTCGACAATAATTCTACTTTATGCTTTTTATATTGTCTGTTGCGCTCTGCTTCCCCCACTACTTATTTTGCTTCTCTTCTTCTCTTTTTGTTGTTTTTGTTTTCGTTTTGTGTTACGGTGCTGAGTGGTCCTAAAGCGACCTACCTTCCCTGCCTGCTCTCCTCTGCTCTACTCTTGGTGCTACAGTGTTGCACCCGCTTCAAGTGGCGGCTACAAATGTTTTTGACACGCCACAAGTTCGTCTGTCCTGCTGCCTGTCTGTCTCTCTCTCACTCTCCCCCTCTCTCCCTCTACAACTGTCTCTCTGTCGGTCAAATACCTCTCGCTGCCTCTCAATAGCATCTGGTTGCCAACATTTTGTTGTTGCTCCTGCACGCTGGAAATAAAAAGTTGGCGAAGAACTTGAGCTGCGTCCTGGCAGGGGATGGTGCGGAGGCAGGGGCAGGGGCAGGCAACACGGCTGGTTGAACTTAAAACGAAGTTAGCACTGGCAGCTGTCCTCGCCCTCGTCGTCCTGGCAGCCTCACCTAGGCTGCTTCATTATTGAAAATGTGTCGACGGGGTCCAGTTGCCATAATTCAAGCATGGCACCGATTTGTGTGCAACTTTCTTCAACTTTTCTCCTCTCACTCACTCACCTTCTCTCTCTCTCTCTTACAGTTGAGCACTAAATAAGTTGCAATGTGAAGAGCACTTCGAGGACTAGTGAAAATCGCGAGAGCAAAGAGGAAAGTGAAAAGCGAAGACCAACAAAAAGTGACTGCAAAACTTGTCAAGGCGCGCACAGGAAGCAGCAACAGCAGCAACAGCAACAGCAGCAGCAGCAGCAGCAGCAACGATTGACAAGACAGAAACAAAGCAGGCACAAGGGGAGAATTTGACAAGTGGCACAAGTGGCTGACTTCGCTGGCGGTGCGGTCTACCCAGCAGCAATACCCCCCCAGCAACACCCCCAGCCCCTGCCGCAGTTCATGGCTGCGTAGCTTTTGTATGCGGCTCACATGCCGTGGCCAGGCAGCAGCAGCAGCAACAGTAGCAACAACAATTGCCGCTTTAGGGGCGCAATGGAAAGGAAATAGAGCGACGTCAAGGACTCGAGCATTGGCCAAAAAAGGAGCAGCTGCCACACAGTGCAACACATGTGTTTTTCTGATGCGGCAAGGACACTTCAAGTGCCGCCAACACACTTAAGCACAGCAGCAATAGCAGTAAGAGCAACAGCAGTAGTAGAACGAGGAGCAGCATCCTCAACCTCAGCCTAGAAGAGGCCACAGAAGACAGTCTTCTTCTTCAGTCTTTGTTAACAAAAGATGCGCAAACATAAAGCGCCGCCTGGCGGCCAAGCAATCACTTGCAGTCCAATGCCAGCGACACACAACAACAACACAGCAGCAGCAGCAACAACAAGAACAACAGCAGCAACAGCAGCAGAGATGGAGCAGCAGCGCATGTTGCTGGGCCAAGCAGAGCCGGCAGCAGCAGCAGCTGACACCACAGCAACATCAACAACAACAACTAGTCGCCTCGCAGCGCCAGCAGCAGCAGCAGCAACAACTAGACACAGCAACAACCACAACAACAGCAGCAACAACAACAACAACAGCAAGGATCGACCACGCTACACAGTGAAACTGATGTCGCTGCTGCAAGTTGCCAGCTACGTGCTGTGCCTGTGCGCCTTCAGCTTTGCGCTCTACGCCAACGTGCGGCAGACGCGCCTGGAGCAACGCGTGCAGCGCCTGCAGCAGCTGGATGCGCGCATTGTCGAGCTGGAGCTGCGCCTGGAGCAGCAGCAGCTCATCCACTGGCCCGCCGAGCAGGCACAGTTGCTGGCCACTGCCGGCAGCAAGGACGCTGAGGCGCCTCAGCTGGCGTTGCATGTGCGCCGTGAGCTGCATCGCCTGCGACGCGATGTCTCGCAGTTGCAGTTGACACGACGCCAGCAGCGCCGACAGGCAGCAGAGGCGGCAGCAGCAGCGGCAGCAGTAGGAGGAGGAGGCGGAGGCGCTGGCAATGGAAGTGGCTTTGGTGCCAATGGCGAGTGCCAGTGTCAAACAGGTGAGTGCAAGAGATCAGTAAGCTTTAAGTGTGGGTTGGGGCTGTGACGAGCGAGGGTTGCTCGTTGCGAAAGGGGAAGAGGGCAGGGGAATGATCGAAGGGGAAATGTATTCACTTGGCAGCTCTTTATACTCTTTGATACTCTCTGGCAACTATTGCTGTGTGCTTTTCAGTTAAGGCAGAAGAACAAATTCCAAGTTCCAGGTGTGGATGGTCTCTTTCCATCCAATGAGGTTTGCTGCATAGTAAAGGGCAGCTGTAAATGGTCAATGCTGTTGAGGTAATGTTCTCACTTAGCTGCTTTTTACTTTGAACCACTCTCTGCCAACTACTGCAGCAACCCTCGCAGCTGAGTTAAAGGATCAGTTAGATATATGAGCTGTGTCTGTCATTGACTTAAGAGTTACTCGTGCATAAGGGAATGCATGGAATTGACCTCTTCTATGTGGAAAGGGACTCACTCAGCTGCTCACTATGTTGAACTAATTTCTGGCTACTGCCTGGCTACTTCTTGGCTACTTCCTGGCTATGTCTTGGCTATACCCTGTATAATCCCTGGCTACTTCCTGACTACCCTCTGTCTACTCCCTAACAACTCCTTTAGCAACCCTCGCTGCTTGTCAGCTTGTCGCATTGACAGCGTTTTGCGTTGACCGCCTTCATTTGCGGTCTGCGGTTTTTTCGGCATGTCGGGCTGCGCAATTGGTCAAACATGTCAGTCACACACACACACACGTACAGGCTCACGCAGACAACCACAAGCACATAAGTCAACAAGTCGTCGCTGTGTGTATGTGTGTGTGTGCGTGAGGCGTGAAGCCGACGCAATTTAATTATTTGCGCCTGGGCAAATTTATGGCAGTTTAGAGATTTCATTAATTGGAAAAGTGTTTTCTTTTTCCCAGTCGCCCTCACCCTTCTCCCCTCTGTCTATGCCTATGTCTCTGCTCTGCTGTTCTTCCCCTACCCCCGACACTCTGCTTGCCCCACTGCACAGTGACAGGCCTGAGCAGCAGCTACGCACAGTGGGGCAACTTGTGCCTGTGCCTGCTTTGCGCCTTTGCTTGTTTTGCCTGACTGGAAGTGTGTGTGTGTGCCTTGTGTGTGTTTGTGTTTAATGCGTGTGTGTGTGTGTGTGTGTGTGCCTTAGGTGTCTATGTGCCTTGTGCTTTGTGTGTGTTTGCAATTTGTCTGAGGTTCCTCGCAGGCGCCTTTTGTCCTGTGTTTGGCTTTCAGCTTCTGCTCGCTTCGCCTTTGCCAGTTGCAGGCTGTGCTCGCTCTGTCTCTCTCTCTCTCTCGCTCTTTATCTCCCTCTCTCTCTCTCCTTTACTATTTGCCTCTCTCCCTCTACTTTCTCTCACTTGGCTGGCAGCTTATTTCGCTGCCTGTCTCGCCTGGCATTGCCAAAACTTTGATTACTCGGGGATTAGCCGTGTCCTTTGAGTGCCGCGTCTGGCGCGCCTGCTGCCTGCCACATGCCGCATGCTGCATGCGCCCCTGCCAGCCCTGGTTGCCTTGTGGTTTGCATAAATTCTGCTTAAAATACTTTTTAAAAAGTTTTGCGACACACACTCGCGCACACACTCACACACAATCGCACACACTCGCGACCTTTGGCTGTGGGGACATGCACAACTTGCTGCGTGCTGTCCTCGCTGTGTGTCTGCTCCTCCTCGTGGTCCTCGTTGACTGCGCTGTCGCTTTGCGCATTAACGCAATTTGTCTTGACATTCGCACAATTAACTCATCCACTCTAGTGGCGACAAGCTGCTCTTGCTGCTGCTGCTGCTGCTGCTCTCAGCGCGTGGCTAATCCTGACCACGTATGGCGACGTTGTCCAGCGCATATGACGCATACACCGCGTGGCTCGCAGCTAAATGCTCAGCGCAATTATTTAACAACTTGGCCAATTCCCATCACTCTCACTCCCCCCTCGCCGACTCCCTCGCTGTCCCTTTTGGGCGACAAGATACGACAGAAAAGTTTTCTAATCGATGCGCTCGCAGGTCGAAAGTTTCCGCTCGCCATCTCGTCGTCGTCTGCTCTCGCTCTCGCCAGGACGAACTTTCTTTTCAAAGTCACTGCAAATAAATAAATTTCACTGCTCCTCCTGCTATTGCCACTACCCCCACCCCTCTGCTGACTCCTCCCGACGGCCTTGATAAGCGCGTGCCAGGACAGCCTTTTCACAACTCTGAGCCGCGCACACAATAAATCAAAGCCGCACAGGGACGTGTGCAGCAGAGCAGGGAAGAGAAGACAGAGGGGGGAAGGCGGCAGCAAGGTGGAGCAGGAATAGAAGGGAGCGAGGAAGAGAAAGCAGCAAGAGGAGCTTATCGTTTTGCTTATCTTCCAGAGACTGCGGCAAAAGTCTTCATAGTCTCCACTTGAGCTGTGTCTCTACTGTCCTCCCTCTCTCTCCTTTCTCCTCTCTCCCTCCCCCTCTCTCTGCCTTTGTGCATATGCAGCGCACTTAGCCCGAAGTTCGTGCCAAGGACACATTGCACACACAGCTAAGTCAAAGGATGCCCAACTCTGGCCAAGGTACGACTAAGTCGATTAGTCGGGATTGCAAGAGGGACTTAGGGAGGGGGCGAGAGAGAGAGAGAGACAGGCAGAAGTGGCAGAGGGGATTGGTATTTCTTGCCTTTGTCGTTTTGCAGTCGAAACTGATAAAATTAGTACGACAGCATTCAACTGCAGCAATGCAATGCAAGAGGGAGAGATAAATGAAAAGAAGAAGCAAAGAAAAGCGAATCAAGCTTGGAGAAATAATGAAAAGTACGATGGGCTAAAGATTTGCGACATGCATAGAAACAATAAATTCAATTTGAATTAAGCCAAGAAGTTTGTACATAGAACTTTGTGTTATTCGTTTGATTAAATTACAGAATTATACAACACTGCTCACATGAGAAAGGGTAGATTATGTTTGTGTAGGTGTAAATTAGTTATAAAAGTTAATACTTATCATATTTATATTATAAGAGTACAAAATAAAGTAACACTTACTTTTATACTGGCAAAAGGAGGCCTGCCAGACCCGAAGAAGTATATATATTCTTGTTCAACTTAAATATGTGACTTGATATAGCCATGTTCATTTCTTTGTTAGTATGAAAGCTTTGCAAAAGTCATAAGAATGTGTGACATACCCCAAAAAGTATAGAAGAATATCTATATATCTTGTTCAGCATGAACATCTGACTTGATATAGCCATCTTTGTTTCTCTGTTCGTTTGAATACGTGAAACTCAACAACTTTGAGAGTTAAAGCTTCTAAATTTCTTCTATTTACACCATACGGCGTAGAAGTTTCCACAAAGAATATATATTCTTGTTCAGCATCAAGAGCTTTGTTGATTTAGCTATGCTTGGCTCTCTGTCTATTTGAACTCGCTGATCACAGAGAGTTTGACAGATAGTTTGACAACTTAATATAAATTATATGTGCTTGAAAAGTTTTATAATACAAAATGTATTTCATGGTACCCCTTATAAGAACTCTAAAATAGTCTTAAAAGTATAAATCTGAAGTTTTTTTTTATTGATTCTGCAACTCAAATTAAGCATAAAAATCTTTCTATTAAGATTGTAATGTCAGCAGCATCTATCTTTACAATCTTCGTAATATTTTTGTGGTTTCTTGAGCAATGTGCGTGTGGTTTGTCCCACGGTCAACCCTCATGCAGAGTCCGAGACTTGTCAAACTGCAAATGACATTTGGCCACTTCTCATTCATTCTGTGCTCATCGCCTCATCCCCCTCTAATTCGCAGTGCCATTCCCGCCTCCCTCTCTAAACTCCCTGCACTCATCATGCCTCTCTTTTCCGTCTCTCTTTTTCGTCTCTCTCTATCTGCTATCTCCCTCTCTCTCTCTCTCTCTGTGTTTGTCCCTCTGGCCTGCTGCAGCTTTTGACTGTGGCTGGGCGAACCTTGACGTGTTTGGACGATGGAGGTTTTCCAAGCGATGACGCTGGCACTCTAGAGCTGACCATACGCTCTGGGCAGCAGTCCCTCAATTTATCATAGCCAAGCGCAAAATCCACTTTGCCAACAACAAGAGCAATAGCAACAAGAAGAAGAAGTAGAAGCATCGACGCTCGACGAGCTGCGTTGCCTGCGTGTGACATTTTGCAAGCCAAAATATGTAGAACAAGTCATGGAGTGGGGCAAACAAACAGACAGATAGACAGAGAGAGAAGAGGAGAGAGAAGGAGAGAGAGGGGGAAGACAGTTGCACACACGCTGCTCTCGGGTACCGTTAGAGAAAATGGCATATGAACTATGGAAATTCCCAATTAGGTTTTAATGCGTACAAGTGCTTTTTATTCACTGCAATTTCTCACTGCGAACGAGACGGGAGAAGGGAGTAGAAGAGGGAGTGGCAGAAGAAGAAGGTGCCGAGGGAGGGGAAGAGGGCGTAACAAGCACGTGAATGGGAACGGGTAACGGGTAACGAGTAACAGTCGCAGTGAGATATTCCCGCCACAGTCGCAGTCAGCTCACGTGCTCTTCTCCTCCTCTCTCTGCCCCTTCCCCACTGTAGCTAGTGCGTCTCAGTGTTGTGTTTTTTTACAGCTGTTGTGGATGCTCTTTACCCTCCTCCTACACCCCCCTTTTCCACTCTACTGCTATTGTTGCCTGTTCGCTTGGTATTTTTGCCAGTCATAAATTTCAATCACGTTGTCAGGATAACACCGAGTGGATAGACTCATATGTCTCCCGGCTGTGCATATGTTGCCGCCGCTGCCATCAGGTACCACCACCAGGACAACAAGGAGAACAGGACACCAGAAAAGCAGAAGAAGGAGGAGGAGGAGGAGAGTAGCAGCAGGCCAAAGCCTCCCCTTGTTGCTTCCACACAGTGCGGTTTAAGGGCGTGCCAAGCCAAAACGACCAACCGCATACTGCTACTTCCCTGCCCATTTACAGTTCCCTTTCCCTGCCCCTCCCCTTGCCCCTTCCATTATCCTCTTTAGCCTGGCCCTCCTTTGGCACTACGCATCTGCTGGCTGTAGCACTTTGAGCGTGTGCCCACAGACGCTTGTTTATTTCGGCCATTGGCAGAATGGAACCAAAACCGATTGCTGCCAGACAGCAAACACTGAGAGAAAAGCAGAAGACAAAGTAGAAGATAAGGCAGTAGAATATAGATTATAGAAATGAAGAAAGAGAAGGAAATAGGGAGAAGAAGAAAATGAGGAGTAAAAGGATAAAAAAGGAGCAGTAGCGGAGAACAGACTCTTCTATAGAGCTTTCTACAGCAGCATTGAAGAGGATTGCGGAGAAGAACTATCTGAGTGAAAAGGTTTTCAACAGACGCGTCTACAGAGGCTTTAACAAAGGTTTTCTACCAAGGTTTTCTAGAGAATATTACAATCAAAATACTGAGAAAACTGCAGAAGAAAAACCAGAAGAATATGAATTCAAGAGAAGAAGAAGAAGGCAGAAGATGAACAGCAACAACAAAAGAATATAGAGAAAATAAAACCAATATATATGAGAAGAGACTATTTACAGAGCCTTTTATATTATATTCGTAGAGGCTTAAGAGGATTAAAAAGAAGAAATAGACGCTGAGTTAAGTGGCTATCTGGAGAGGCGTCTACAGAAGATTTATGATGGACAGAAAAATATAGATTTAAGGAAAATAAATATGCCAAGGTTAACTCAACTTTTCTGCAGTTTATATCAGTGACTGCGGACTGATAAAAAAGGCAGAAGCACAAAGATTTATGTAAGGGAGTAGCTAAATGAATGAGTATCTGAGACAGAGTGAAAGAGGATTTTTATCTCGGTCTGCAATTCAAACATTTTCTTTTAGCTTTATGTCAATTTACTCTCTTGGTGCTCGCAGAAGAAACAGAAGAATTTATATTAAAGATACATTGATAAACATAGATTTTTCCTATTAAACCATGAGCAAACATTGATGTTCCACCTAAAGGTTCTTCAAGGTATTCCTGTCCAAGCATTCTCAACTTACTTGCTTATTTCTCTCAGTGTTGCCTGCCGCAACGGAGCATACCACACCTCGGCATATCGATTGTCGCTACACATCAATTGATTTCCTTTTCGTTTTCAATTTGGCCTGCCTCGGCTTCAGCCTCGCCTTCCTCCTTTGCCTTATCCCCTTCTCTATCCCCCTCTGGCTGCTGAGCTTGCTCCTTCTGCTGCTGCCTCCCTCCCTCTCCCTGCCTCCTTTTTTGCTTCACGCTGGGCATTTTGTTTATGTGACTTGTTTGTTTCTTGTTCTCTGTCACCTCCCCCTTCCTCCTCTTCCATCCTTTGTGCTGCTCTTCATGCATTGTTTGGTTGACTTTGCGTGACTTTTGGCTTACCTGGGCACGTCCAAGCTCGCCTTGATTACCATTTAAATGCCGCGCTAATAGGCCAATAAACCAGGCAGCAACAACAGCAGCAACAACAAGTACAACAACAACAGCAAATTATTAATTAGTCAAACAAAATGAATGCGCAACTGTCGTCATTATTCGCCTCCGCCTCTGTCTCCGCCTCGTCCCACACACGACGCTGCTGCTGCTGTTGCTGTTGCGGATGCCGCATGCCACACACATTTGTTGACAAATTTATTTATTTGCCATGTTGTTGCTGCCCCTCCCCCTTGCCACCTCTCTCTGCCCGCACCTGCCACCCCTTCCGCATGCTGTCCTGCCCGCCGTTTTATTTGCGGTTCCAGCTGCTCATCGCCTGCGGCAGCAACAGCGGCGTCAATGGAATTTCTCTGCTATTAAAAAACACTACGAAAAAGAAGCAGGCGTCAAGGGGTGGCGCAGGGTGGCGCATCTCGGAAAATGCAGTTTAAATAAAATCAAAATGAAAATCATTGGCAGCATAAAATAAATGAATTGCCAGCAGAAATTTCATAAATTTTATTTAATTCTCATTTGCCACTGCCAGATTCCGTCTGTCCATCACTCAGTCTGTCCGTCAGTCCGTCTGTTTCTGCATCTCTCCATCTGTTCATGCGTCCTTCTGTTTGCTGGATTTATTTTTAACACATTTTTTCAGCTGCCTCGATTCGCATTGAGTCTCGCGTCGTTAAGGTGAGAAGTTCATTAAAATTTAAATAACACGCACCTTCTGCACTGCAAAAAAACACAAACAAAATGTAAACAAATAAAAAATATGATTATAAACAAATAAACAGAGTGCCCCCAGCCCGGCAGCAGCAGAGCTTTAATATTTTAGTGAGCTGCTCCATTTGCCACTTGATTTTTAATTTGATTCTTAAACAGCATTTGCATCTTGTATCTCTCGGCTGCGTAGCTGACATGTGTGACAGAGTGTCTGTCTGTCTATGTGTGTGTGTGTGTATGTCTGTGCTGCGACCGGATCTGCAACTGTCTGGGATTCGCTTTGGTTTGGTTAGTTTATTAGCCGCATCTGCGCGGATTTCTTTTTCGGTTTTTGGTTTCGCCTCGTCTTGACTGAGGCCGCAACTGAGCTGAGCTGAACTGGGCTGGGCCTGCTCTGGGGGCTGCTTGGAGCTGCCTGGAGCTTTGCCGTGGGTTTGGGTTTGTCAGCGGTCTCGTCTCATTGCCTGTTCCTGGAAATTGAGCGCGTTGGCTGCGCTGCGTAAATAATTCAGCGCCAAACAGAAATTTATTCGACTTGCGGCCCGCTTTGGGGCTGCCACTGCGGCATTTGACAAGCGGCAGCGGCAGCGCCAGCGATACAGTTCCAATTGGCTGGCAACAGATGATGATGAAGAGGGGGCGGGGCAGAGGCAGGGGAGGGGAATGGGGCAGCCAGGCTGGGCGTGCGCTGCCTGTAAACAGATTTCATTTTATACTTTTACGTGATTTTCAGCGACAATTCAGCGAGTTGAGTTGGTCGAACAGCGACGCACATGCTCCAATTTCATGTCATGCACACACAGACACTTGCACACATACACTGGCATACACACACACACTCACAGACACACATTCACATAGACAAAGCGCCTGCCGCTGCTCCACGGTCGCGGTCCGCCAGCGGCTGCTTTATGATTTATTGCCTTGACACTGTGTGCTCTCTGGCGACTCTGCTGCCTGCTACCCCCTCTGCCCTTCTGCACCTCCCTCCTCCACTGTAAAACCCCTCCCTTTCCCCCGTGCTGAAGGTTTATTTTTCGCCAGCGCATTGTTTGTTTGACTGACACACACAAAAACTACTCGACGTCTCTGTGCAGGATTTGTCCACCTTCTCCTCTGCCTTCTCCTGCTGCTCTTGGGATTTGCAGCCCCCCTTGGCCACTCTCTGGCGATAAATACAAGTTTTATGATGGATAATAAATGGCTTCATTCGCGTTGACAAATAGTCTGGTTTTGTTTTCATTTGTCTCGTCTTGGCCGTCGTCGTTGTTTATGGCTGAGGAGCTGCCGCTGCCGCTTCCGCCTGGTCTGCCTGGTCTGCCCCGTCTGGCTTTGTCTTTGGGGGGCATCCCTGGTCACCCGATAAAGATGATGTATTACCACAGCACTGCGCAGCGTCGCAGCAGCGTCGCCAAGTGGGTGGATTATGTTTTCAGGTAGGATTAGCAATTACCCCTATAAATAGAAGCCTGCGGCCATTTATCATGGCTGCAGGCGGCATCAGGCCCAATCTGTGCATTAAATCGCCAGAAAATTCGCTGCTGAAAAACGCCAGTTAACTCTGGGAGGGTAGAGGGGGAGCAGGGGGCAGAGAGGGGACAGGGTAACGTGTATTTTATTGCATCATTTGGAATGTGAAAACTGAAATCAGAAATTTGAATATGGCACCACGACCACATCGAAAATTGAAGCCATAGACAATGTGTGAGGGGAGTGCGAGAAGAGGGGCAGGACAGGGGCAGAGGCTGGTGCAGTGGCTGGTGTAGAGGGGCAGAGGCTGACACTCCCCTCATGGGGCACTGTGTTGCTTTTATGGCAAAATAATGTGTTCAGCCTTTTACGCTGTGCTGCATAATTTTCCACAAAACCAACTTTGGCTGCGGCCCGACTCGGATATTCATTTTCAATTTTCGACTATTTATGCAAATTAACTGTAAATATGCATAAAAGCTTTGAAATGTCATCATAAAAGCGCAAAAATATCACTCATACGCCCCGCTGCGAGCGCCCAGCACGGCTCATTAGGCCACAAAATCAAAGACTGCTTCAGCTGCGTCACGCCTTGACGGACAATCGACTGGACAAGTAAATGTCCCTCTCTCTCGCCCCCTCTCTCCCTCTCTGTCTGTTCAACTGTCCCTGCTCTTTGTGTTGGACTCTGCGTTTTTTATGTTTCAATCAATGAGAGATGAAAATGAAAATCGAAACCCCCATCAATGTCAAGCGGGGTTAACTGCGCCACGCCCCCCTCTCGAGTGTTTTACAGTCGCGTAACACAATCTCAGTCCGTAATGAGGCGTAGAGAGAACCCAGAAGACTTCACTCCCCCCTCTCAAGCAGCGAAAGTCAGCAAACGATATCGGAATCAAAATCAATCTTCGCCCTTCCTCATCGTATCCATTTCACGAACACAGCACAATCGATCATTGTCGAGCGAGGCACATAATAATCGAATATAAAAAAGAATATAACGAGCCTACAAATAATCAGTTAGAATGGATAGAAGAATCATCATCATCAGCATTTATAGGGAATGGGAACGGGAAAATATGTTAACGCCGCTGGAGCTGCTCGAAGGTAATTAAATTCGGTTTTCGGTTTTCAATTTTTACATCTTTTCCCAGAAAAAATGCGAAGTACGCAAGGCGACGGCCCTGAAAAAGGGAACTCCCATTTCAGCTGCTGCCTCCTCTGTGCGTGCAATTGAGGCAGGAGAGGGAGGGGGAAGGGGGAACGGGAATGGGAACTGGTTTTAAGATTGATAAATTATGCCTGCGTGTCGTGTAATACGAGCGACGCTGCCAGAATTTACAATTATGGAAATATACATTTCGCCTTTGTCTCCACTGAATTTGCTGTATACAATTTGAAGAAGATATAGAATTACATTCATCAGATCTCAGATTTCCAAATAGATTGGCTTTAATTCGAAAGTGAGTTGAATTATTTATTTATTTGATTCATCTTCTGTTTAAATGCTGATTCAATCAGAAATTGAAAGAGAGTGGAAGGCTGCAGTCGGGTGTACTTGACTGCGATATTCACGTTACATTAAAGGTTTATATGCTTTCCTCTATAACTTCTATGCTTATTCTCTGACTGCCACAAAATAAACAACAAACATTTGTTTAGTAATAATTGTTTTACAATCCTAAAATGAATGTTTTATCTTTTAAATTAAGTTTGAAATTCGATTTATTTTCGATTATTGGGGGCGAAAAGGAGCGTGTCCAAATTATAACCCCAGATTTGTCTGGGTTTATTTGTAAGACATATATTCACCAAGTTTGATATTTTTAGCTCAAAAATTAGGCTTGCTTTTCCTTTTTTATTTGATTTACGGGGGTGAAAAAGGGCGTGTCAAAAATATTACTCAAGCTTTGTCTGAGTGCATTTATAAGACATATTTTCACCAAGTTTGATAACTCTAGCTCTAATAGTCTCTGAGATATAGATGTTCATACAAACAAAAAAAATCCGGAATTTGCCCCATACCCTCAGCTGTTGACGCTGAGTGGATCGTACGTAGTTATATTACCCTTCTGCGCAATGAGTAGCATGTATAGTGCAAGTTTTCTGCAGTTAAATTCACTTCAAATTCGCATGCTCGATAGTTTTCCTAGGAAACTAATCGAATAATAATTCGCTTTGTCTGTCTTTGAGTGTGTGCCCCGACAACGCATCGAGTTAATTTGATGAAAGTGGCAAAGTGCTTCTGGCTGGCTCCAGCTGCAATTTCCCGTTACTCATAGACAATGCGCGACATCAAAAACAGAGCTCCTACCCTCTCCCCCTCCCCTACGCGTGTGACAACCTTTTGAGGGTTGTCAACCATGCGAGCGGCGATGGACAAAAAAAAGGAAGCCTCGCAAAGTGCTGCCTGCCTGAATTACCCGTCTTTGTTGTGGCCGTTTCTGATTCATCGATGAGGAGACGGGGGAGGAGTAGACGAGGGCAGTACCGGAGAAGGTACTTCTCCTGGCCATCTACGAGCTGCGTGCCAAAACTCAATCAAAATTGTCGCCGTTCGACTATCAGCCCCGTCTCTCTGTCCCCCGTCTCCCTGCCCCCTTTCTTCTTCTCACACTTGGCCTAGTCGCGCCTCTGGCGTGCAATTAAGTTGCGCTTTGCTTTGTGGGTTTTTCCTTTTTGTGGGCGCGCCTTGTCGGCCTCAGTCGCTGTCTGCGTCGCAGTCAGCGTCGCTGCTGCCTCTGTCTGCGTTTCATTTGCATTTGCAACGTTGCGACGCGTCGTTAGATGACATCGACGGTTGCGACTCCACTCCACGGGGTAGCCAACACGTCTGCCTTGTCCCCTCCCCCTTCCCTTCCTTATCTTCCTCTCTATCTTCTGCTCTATCTGCGTCTCTTTCCCTCTGCATACAATTGGAGCGGCAAAGCGTTGCGTTAAATCTAATCAAAATGCGAATGTGTCGTCGCTGATGTCGCGTTTGTTGTTCGACTTGTTGTAGCAGTCGTTGTAGTTGTCGCCTCTTTAAGCGGCGACACTGTCGTAGGCCGATCGGACGCCATTTCGCTATTCAAATTACCAGCAGCAACAAAAGCAGCAGCAGCAACAGCAGCGACAGCAGCAGCGACAACAACTGCAACTGACAGAGCAAGCGACAAGTTTTTCAAGTGCCTGCAACACCTTTTGACGTGTTCCCCCTCCTCGCTCCCCTTACTGCGTTCCTTGTCGTGGTTCCTCGTTTCTCACTTCTCGTTTCGTTGTTCGATTTTCGCTTCCTTCGTTTCGCTCTGTCGCTCATAATTCCCTAACAATCAATAAGGTATAATCGATTTTGACACGGCGCAGGCTTCAGTTGATTAAGATTATTGAGTTGATTGTTGCGTTGTCAAATTATGAATGTGAGAATTGAGAGCACTTCAATCTACTTCAATCGCTTAATTGGAAATGCTTCAGTCTATGAACAACAAAGGTGATGTATGATTTATTTGAAGAGAAATCTCTGTCTCTGGGAGACCTGAGCTGTGAAAGATATTAAATTATAATTTGAATTCAGTCAGAATACTTGAGAATACTGCAATCTATATACGTTAAAGTGGTATTTATCATCCTCAATTATAAAGAAAATTCTGGTAAATTACGAGAACTTCAATCTATAGACAGTCAAAATATAAATTGTATACTTATTATCCTAAAAGGTCTTCTTTTTCTTCGATCTGTTGAGATATCGAATTACAAATAGAGTTCAGTGAGTTATAAATTACGAATACTTCATTCAAAGTATTATTCAACATCCTCTTGCATATAGTTCCTTATAGTAAATTGAACATACTTCAATCTATAAACATTAAAGAGATATAATGTATGTCTATCATGCTCTCAAATATAAAGAGCATTCTCTCTTCGACCTGTTCCCGCTTGCTGTCACAGCCATCGCTCATAGCTATGTCTACTTTGCCGTCTCTCCTGTTCTTCCCCTCTTCTACTCCTTACCTCCTCTCTTTGACTCGTAGTCGGACTCGATTTGGTGGCCATGTGGAGGTTTTTGCGGTTTTGTTAGCCTCCAGACCGAGCCGTGCCTGTCTGTCCTTGTGTCCAGCTGTCTGCGGCTTTTGTCACACTCATCTTCGTCGCCGTTTGTCACGTCAATTTCAACGGAATTGCATTTCGCCAGGCAGTGCCGGAACGCATGCGCTGTCCAACAAGGTTCCCATCTCCCCTTCTGCTGCACCCATGTTCAATCCCATTTCATCCCAATTCCATTTCATACCCACTTTCAGTGAGGGAGAGAGAGGGAGAGAGGGGGAGAGACTGACCAGTTTGTCAAGTTGTCGCAAGCGCAGCTTACAAATTTAATCAGCTTTAAGCGACGTCTTCGCTTGTTCCTCTCCCCCCTTCGTTCCCTTTTCTTCTCTTCTTTTCTATGCTCTACTTGTCAGTCCCCTTGCCATCTTTCCCCTTCCCCTGCTGGACCCTTCAGCCCATTCATAACTATGCAACGCTTTTGATTCCAGTTAGCGCGCATTTTGTATGCAAGACAGCGTTGCATTCTGGAGCGGACACAGTGCACAGTGGGGCAAAACAGAGCTGCGTTGAGTGTGCTTTAAGTTCGTGAGAATATTCATGCATGTGTGTGTGGAAGTGTGTGTTAGTGTGTGTGTGTGCGTGCCTTGTGCTGCAGTTTAAACATTTGCATTTGCTGCAGCCTGCCTCACTTAACACCTCCGACTGCCTGCCTCCCTCCCCCTCACTCTGCTTGCCTCTCATGTGTGGCGCTTATGCGCGGCTCTTCTCGCTCTTCATCTACTGCTTCTTCTTCTGCCCATTGTTATTCCTGTATTTATTTATATTTGGCCTTTTTGGTGTAAAACGTTTTAGCATCTTCCAAGTGTCTTCACACACTCCGCAGCGCATAAACAGGGCCGCATTTCCATAGTTAAACATATTAAGCATTCACAAATGCATCTCGTAGCTGCACTTAAGCGCAAGTGAAATGCTTAAGTAAACAAGAGCAACAACAGCAACGGCAACAGCAACAACAACAAACAGCAAGCAGGTAAACAAGCGCAGATAGAATCGTGCGTGGCCCACTGTGCGACTGTCGCGTCGCATTGCAGCGCATCGTTGAGCTCTTTGCCCCTGGACCAATGCCAAAGCCAAAGCCAAAGCATTGTCAATTAAAGTTCACACTACAACAACAACAACTAGAACAACAAGAACAACAATAAGGGCAAACAGAGCTATAACAATTATGGATATAACTCTATGGCAACTGGGGTCACATCTTATCGGAGAACAAACGGGAAAGACGCATCCATTTATTATGTTAACAAACCCAAATGGCGTCAACCTACCGACACCTTCGACTGGCAGAGATACAGCCACAGATACAGCTACAGCTAAAGATACATTTATAGACACAGCCACAGCTAAAGATACAGATACAAATACAGCCACAGCTACAGATACATGTGTATCTCTTTTTATGGCGCTGCCTGTAGATGCAGCTTAAAGTTGTCACTACAAATTGGTCTCGGCCAGAAATGGGTTTCAGTTCTGTCTCCAGCTCTGTGTTTAGGTTTGGGAGTCTGAGTTCGTCGCTTGATTAAGCGCCATAAATCTTGAGGGTCGCGTTCGTGGCTTGAGATACATTTGTAACTAGACTGGAAAAGGGTCTCGTGAAAAAACTAAACGAAGCGAGCGTTTTGTTTTCTTCGACTTTTCCACAGTGCATTCTAAACTCAAGAGGCTTTTGTGGCTTGAGTATCTGTATCTATTGTATCTGTAGCTGTAGCTGCGGCTGTGTGTTGCTCTCTCTTTTCACAGCCCCAGCTGAGTTAACACTTTATATAATTTATTGTGTTGCCGTTGCGTCTCCTCTGCAGCTGTTAACAAAACGGTTTCCACATAAAACTCACACCTCTCAGATACATAGAAGTAGTATCTGCATCTCCATCTCCATCTCCATCTGCATCTGCATCTACTCGTGTTGCGCTGCTGCAGCCGCGCAGTCGTCAAACCCACTCAAAACTCACATAATTTGTAGATACAGACAGCGTCGCAGCCAGCGGCAACAAGTTGCACAAGTCGCTTTGGTCTCCACTGCCTGTTCAGTCTCTTCAAACTCCTAAGTCTCTTCAGTCTTTCAGTTCTCTCAGTCTCCTTAGTCTACTCAGTTTATTGAGTCGACTTAGTCTCTATAATCTCCTTAGTCCCCTCAATCTAAATACTATACTTAGTCTCCTCTGTCTCTACGGTCTTCTTAGTTTAGTTAGTCTCCTCAGTCTCCTTAGTCTCCTAAGATTCCTCAGTGTCCTCAGCCTCCGTAGTCTCCTGAGTCTTCTCTGTCTCCTCTATCTCATCTGTCTCTTCGGTCTCCTCTGCCTCCTCTGTCTCCTCTGTCTGCCCTGTCTCCTCTGCCTCCTATCACCTCTCGTCGCTTTATTTCATTTTGTGACTGTATAAAATAAAGTTTATTTATTATTTTTTGGCAACTCTTTCAGTAAAATCCTTTAGGTACACTCTTCAATACTTTATCTTTATATCTTGCGCAAACATTCGCTGGCTTTGTATCGAGTTAATGAACCGCTTGACAGACATTTGGTGACCCTTCTTCGCACCCTCGATAAGTCGAGGTGTAAACACATTGTTGCACTCTTTCACTCGCCCCTCGTTAATTGCCGCTTGTTTTCTCCCTCCCCTCCACAGTTCCACAGTTCGATCTTTTGTGCAGCACTTACCCCTGCTGTGTCTCTCCTTCTCTCTCTTTCCCTTCTCTTCTCTTTCTTTGTTTACATGCAGTCTAACCCGCCACACGCATTCGCTGCCTCTCATCATCCTCATCCTCTCAGCATTTGCATCGACTGTGGGCTTTGAGTTTTGGGTTTACCTTTGCCATTTTCTCGTCTCGTCTCCTTTTGGGCCTTTGTCGACGGGGCTTAAGTCAAGCAGAGGCGTCTCTGCAAACCGCAGCAGTTGCAGTTGGCGTCGCAGTTGGCGTCGCAGCCTCCGCATTTGCATCTGCATCAGCGTAGAGCATCACTTCCTGTGCAGTTAGCTGCCTGACCGCCCACCCGACCGCCCTACTGTCTGACCGCCTGTCTATCTGTCTGTTCGTCTATGCGCTTGTCTGTACCTCCTTCTCTTCCCCCTCTCCCTCCCTCTCTTTCCTATCCCTCTGTCCACCTCGCTGTTCACCTTTGTGTGCGATTTCTGTATCTTCATCGCCTGCTGCTTGTTCTGCCGCTTGCCAAACTCGTTTGCATATTGTCATAAATTCTGCACTGACACACACGCACAACCAACACACACACACTCCTCACACACACCTCACGCACACACACACTCTTTGCCGGTTTTGTTTAAACAGCTCAGTCGAGTTCAGTCTCGAGCTCAGCCGCAGCTCAGCTGCGCGTTTGCCTTTTGTCTGCAGTCGACGTCGCAGTCAGCGTCGCTGTCAGCGTTGCCTAAGCGGCAGCGCGGGCTGTCTGCCATTTGTGGCAAATGTAGCATGTTTTATTGTTATTTTGATTGCATTTATTGTGTGTGCTTAAGCTGCATTATTCAGCGCCCCCCTCGCTACCCTCCCTCTCTTTCTTGCTGCCTCTGTCTGGCTGCCTGCCCCTTTATCGACTATGTCAGTTTGCTGGCAATCGATATCAATCAAACTTCCCTCGTACTTTGCTGCACAGTGGAAGTTTTTCAATTAGAAATCTTGCAGAAAAGTTTGTAAAGTGCCCACTGTACTTGGGCGATTGCTGTTTACCTGCGGCAGTGAGAAGAACTGTCTCTTCTTCTTTGTCTCTCTTTCTGTCTCTTCTTCTCTCTCTCTTTCTCTCTTTCTGGCTGTCTAACGGGCCATCACATTTAGCCGTTAATTTGCCATTTGCATTCGCATTTCCCGCCGTCGTTGCCGATGTTGATTGTCCATTAGCGCGTTCGGCCGCACTTCGAGTGCCCCTCGAGGGTTTTCCACTTTCCACTTTGTCTCTCTACTGCGATTGACATGGAAACTCATTGCGTGTAATTAGCCGTGTACAGCAACAACAACAACAACAACTAGCGGCACAGTTCGTTCGTGTCCTTCGAACTTGCAACATGCTGCAACTTCAACTGCAACTGCGAGTGCGACTTGTTGGGTGTCTTGTTAATTAGCAAGTTTTTCCGGCTGCTGCAAAGTTGCACAGTCATGCTGGATTAGCGACCCACTCACTAATTAAAGGCACCACGCAACAAACAAACAACAGCCAACAGCAACAACAAACAGCAACAACGAACAACAAACAGCGAACAACAAACAGCGAACAACAAATTCGGACCGCCCACCTGGACACGCCCCCCCTTCCTGGGGGCAAGCAGCAGCCAAACTTTCTGTTGGCAATTAACAAGTGTGCAACGCGCAGCATTTTCCGCACAGCGTGGAAAATTCAACAGAAATAAATAAAAGATGAAGCGAATATCGATGCCATTAAACGTGGCACTGTTTGCCGTGCTTGAAAGAGTGTGGAAGGGAATGATGAGTAAGGAGTAACTGCTAGTTGTGCATACCCAAAGTAGCTGAATGTGTTGGAGTTGGAACAACTGCAGTCTGCACTTGATGGATTCTATTCTAATACGGCAATCAATGCCAATAAACATCGAACTGTTAATATTGGTGGGAGAGAGAGGAAGGCGAAGATAATAAAGGGATATCTGTTAGTCGAGCATATGCCACGAGTTGGCTGAATGTGCTGGCCATAGAGCAGTTGCTGTTATGCCTCGATTTGACATGATGGATTCCCATCAAATTCGTGCAGCTTCAGTATTCCATTCCCTTGATGAAGATGAAGAGAATCGATGCCATTAAACATTGACTTTGTTCATTCAGGCAAGAGAAAGAGGTAACTGTAGGGTATGTGGTAGTCAAGCATGCCATATGAGTTACTGAATATGTTCGACACTTAGCAATTACAGCTGTGCTTTGTCTTTCCATGATAGCTTCTCATCGAACTCGGCTCTCGATGCCATTAAAAGTTACTCTTATGTCTCTGAAAGAGGGTAGACAGAGAGGGAAGGCAATTAAGGGATATCTAATACTCCTACATATCCCAGGAAATTCTAAATCTGCTTGCAATAAAGCAGATACATGGAGCCTCGTTTCTTCATGATGGATTCCCTGCAAATTCGGATGCCTTCATTGTTCGATACCTTTAATGAAGATGAAGAGAATCGATGCCAATCAAGGTGCATCTACTTAGTCTGCAGGATGCAGGGCAAGTAAACTTAGAAGTATCAAGCATGCCCAACTGATCACCATAGAGAAGTTGCAGTTATGCCTGGTCTGTCCATGATGCATACCAGTTCGACTTTAAAGTTAGAGCCCTTCGGTATTCGATGAAGATGTAGAGAATCGATGCCATTCAACGTTGCCTCTTTTAAGCTAGACATCCAAAGAGGTATTTAAGTAGTATCTACTAGTCCTGCATAGCTCCACACATTGCTAAATCCATTCGCTATGGAGCAGTTGCACTGTGTCTGCTCTTTCCACGTCAATTCGTATAGGGATCCCTTCATTATTCGATTCCCTCGACGCGACGATTGATTGATAGCTCCAACAACAGCAGCAATGACTAACGGGAATTTCGTGGAATTTATTAAATTTCTATTGCGTCGCCAATTTAGCTACAATGTGGGCAAATATTATTACAGATATATATAGATCTATATATACACGTTCGTATCTGGGCGTTGTCGGGTCACTCTTGCGCAACAAGGACAATAATTGCGGCGCTGTTAAAAAAGTAAATGGCAGAGAACACGGCACAAAAAAAGAGAAACGAACACGAATACACAGCGAGAAAAAAAGTTTAGACCAAAAGGCAAGCAACAAATTCGTTGACTGCCAAAACTCGCGCGCGGTTTGTTAGCCAAAACGAAAAGAAAAAGTGAAAAAAGTGAAAAAAAAGCTAAAAAAAATAGGAAAACTCAACCAACAAAAATATTTGTTTAACAGCAGGAACAACAACATGAGTAAAGGAAAACCACGTGGCAGCCAAAAATTGAAAACTAGTTAAATATTCCGCGGCGGCCAAACAAGTTCATGGGGGAGTAGAGAGAAGGGGAGGGGGGTACTGAAAGTAGAACTCCCCGTTGAACACACGAAGGAAGGCAGAAAGTTTTTCTTTTTTATTGATTTGCTGTTCAATTTGCTTGCAGCTCGTTTTGAGGGGTTCTTGTTGCTGTTGTTGTTTTTGTTGTTGTCGCGAATGTAACCCAGAAATGGCAGTAGAGGCGCAACGAGATGGGGAGGGGGGGGGCACAGGAGAGCAGTTGTAAAAGAAGTAGAACGTAACCATAAATAACGAAAACACACAATAACAACAAGAAATCAAATAGAAAGCGCAAGAAAAATTAAAACTGCACAAAGAAGGCGACTAACAGATACCCTAGCTGTGACAGCAGATTAGTAATATCATCTGTATAAAATATAAAATATATATAACATATAAATTCAACTTATAGAGAGTCAAACATTGAGTAGATTACCTGCTAATGAAGAAGATGCTTCAGCTGTGGGAAATTAACTTGGACAACTGGGATTGACTGAGATAATTAATTATGTTCTTACCTGCCTACATGCGCCTTAGTAGGCGTGGCATGGCAAAGGGCATGTGGCCTGTCATGCTGCGCAGCCTTTTGGCCAAGGGGTAGAAAGGTAGCAAAGGCGCAACGGAAGCTACGAAAATGGCAACTTGGCTTGGCTTTTTATTGCGGCTACTTGACGAGGAAGTAGGGATGGAGAGAGGTGGTGAAGAGGGGGGGGGGATTGGACACTTGGACAGGCTGGCAACTGCTGTGCCTGCAGGTTTTATTTGCGAGCAAACCCGAAAACTTTTTGCTCAGAGCTGAGAGAGAAATTGGACAGCTATCGCAGCTAGACAAACATAAAGTAAACACCAACAGCAGCACAGCAGCAACAACAACGACTACAATGTAACACAAATTGTTGAAAATGCCACACACACGTAGGCAAGCAGTGGGGGAAGGCAGCAAGGGGTGCACAGTGTGTCGTTTTTTTAATTAATTGCCAAAAAGCGAAGCTGGCAAAAAAACGAACTCAGGCCGAGAATTTGTGGCCAGCAGAGGGAGGGGAAGAGGGGCAGGGGCAAGGAGGCTGGCCGGAAGAGGAAGTAGGTAAGATTGAGCACAAAAGCTGTGGGGAAGAGAGAGTGAGAGAGAGATGGAGAAAGGGATAGAATGGTAGTCTGTGTATGTTTGTGAGCAAGTGTAGCATACTTTTGTGCGCTGCTGTTGCTGCTGCTGCTGCTTATGCGACTTGTAAGTTGCTCCTGGGGCATTATTGTTGCCCCTCGTTGTTGTTGTTGTTGCTCTCACACTTCCTTGCTGATTGCCGGCAACATATTTCGCAAATTGCTGTCAAAGTGTTAAGGAAGTTGACTTTGCCTTTGCCTTTGCCCTCGCCTGCTGGCGCCGAGCCCAGTCGAGTCGAGCCGTGGCTGGCCTGACCTGGCTTGCAGCAATGAACTCAGCTAGAAAAGGGGCAGACAGAGAGAGAGAGAGAGAGAGAGAGAGAGGGGGGGAGAGTGTGAGTGAAAGAGAGGCACAGTCTAATTGCAGGCAGACGGCAACGGGAACTGTCTCGAAGATGAATTGCTAATGGCTTTCCATGTAGTTTTTGTTGCTGTTGTGCTTTGCCGGGCACGAGAGCACAACAAGAGTAATAATAATAATCATGGCTTGCATGAGTTTTCATTGGGAAAGCGAAAGGCAGAAGGGGAGAAGAGAAGAGAGAAGGGGAAAGGAAACTCTCGAGTGTCAAGCAGTTCACAAAGGAACCCGTTAAGATGCATGATAGGCCACTTTGAGTGATGGAATGCTGATGATGATGATAATTGAGATGATGATGGAGATGTGTAGGGAGATGCCAATGTAAATGCCAATGCAGATGGAGTGATAGAGAGGGAGATGCACAGGGAGATACAGAGGGGAATATGCAGATGAAGATGAATCTAAGAGGCGCCGAGAAAGTTTTCATTTTCAATTGTGTATTCAGTTGGAGAGACTGCTCTCACTTCCCCACTCCCTATGACACCCCACTCTCCTCTTTCTATCTGCCTCTCCCTCTCTTCTTCTTCTCTCCCCTTTTACCTGCAGTTACTCAATTAGTTGCAACGTGCAGTTAGAGCAGCAGCGACTCGACAAGCATTTTTCAATTAGCAAAAGGCAAAGGCGTAGCTATTTTCTTGGCCAGAGCTGTCAGACTGGGCCAAGACGCGACTCGACATGCAATTAACAGCATCACGTGACCTGCAACCCAAGCTGGCAGTTGGCAACTCTGTCTGTCCGCATGAAAAATGAGCCAGTTGCAGCTCACTCTCCCTCTTCCTCTTTGGCTCTCCCTTCCTCTCTCCCTCAATCTCGACCCAATCTCTGCTGCGGCCAATTGACTTTGGGCATCATTAATTCAGCTCAACCGCAATTCGAACTCGCATTGAAAGCGACTCTGACTCTGCCAGCCAAATGGAAATAATAAGAATGTAATTAACGCCCAAGTCATAGACGCTGCCCCCCCCTTCCCTTCCAGGTTATACCCCCAGGGTCGTGCCCCGCCCCCAGCCCCCTTTTTCTGTGGCTCATTTCTTATACAATTAAGTGGCGCAGTGGCAACTCTGGCTCGAAATCTTTCTTGCTCAACTTTGTCTTTGGCCCATCATGAATCTCATTGCGAGCTGCCCGTGGTAGGCGTATGTGGGCGTGGCCGTTTGTTGTGCTTTCTGCTTACCGCTTATCTGATTATGCGGCCAGCGAAAACGACCTTCGTCTTCTTCTCCCTCATCTACTTCTCTGCCACCGCCTTGGCTGATCCTTGGCCTGTCGCGAATGACACGTCAATAGCAGCCCCAAGGAGAGTTGCAAACTTTAATTACCACTCGCTGTAATCAGCGCGTGTATGTGTGTGTGGGTGTATTTGTGTTTGTGTGTGTATTTGTGTATGTGTGGGTGTCGGTGTATGTGTGACTGTGTTTGCCTGTACGGCCGTAGTAATTCAAAAAAAAGAAGAAACAAATAAAGTTAGTGAGTCTGTGGCAGGATATATGCGACAGTTGAATGCGCTGTAGCAAAGCAAGCAACGAAAGGTACAGTCACTTATATATGACTATATATTTAAATAAATATATATAATTAAATAAATAAATGTTTTACACAGGGTATTCATCTATGTATATATTTGTATATGCCGAAGCATTAAGTTTTGTCTTCCATACTGTGCTTAGTAAAGAAAAATGATTCATTTGTGTAAGCGCCGGGCATGACATTCAAAATTAAGTATGATCTTTATTTCATATAAAATTTAATGTCTCTTGCTTTTATTATAACTGAAATCTCACCGTTCATACGGACGGACAAACAGATCAAGAATGTAAAAAATTAGTTTACTCCATTTTAAAAATGTTAATGAATCAAAGTGTAATTAGTAAATGCATAACTGATGTATTGGACTACATTTTATAGTATATAGTTATGATGAGGTATTATCTAATGAATAATGAATAACATATCAATACCATATAGTACAAATTTGTTAAGTTTCTTCTGGAAAGCGCATGCAATTGGTGGAGTATAAAATTCCATTTTGTCATTTCTCGCATTAACTCAATGAACCATTGCCTCCCGATGATAGCATCATATTGCACTAGATTGTATAGGTTTATTTCATTTAAAACTATGACATAGTATTATATATTGCAGTTTAAACTATATGTATAGTATTATTCCATTATTCCATATTATTCCGAACTTATCAATTTATAGAGTCGAAGTTTCAAGGGTTTCGTTGTGGAAAGAGTATTCAATACACTTTCATTTTGCTTCATTAACTTCTTGAACTGTTGCAACCCTCATTAACTAAACAAACTACCATCGTGTGCCCGCTATTAGATGCAGGGTATGCCAAACACAAGAGAAAACACGTTCAAATTATTTTGCAACATCCGAAAAAGGCAGCAACAACAACAACAACAGCAACATCAACAGTAACAACAACAGCAGCAGGCAATGAATGCCCTCGCTTGGTCAGCTGCCATTGTTGTGGTTCGCAGAGGGGGTCAGGTTGGGGTGTGGAGGCTGTTGCGTTGTTACCCAGCGGCAGGCATAGAAAAAAGTTGATGAACAACGAAAAAGAGAAGAAGTAGAAGAAGAAGACAATGAACTATGTTTAGCCCGCAACCGCAGCGAGAGCGAGAGCAGCGGCGACCTGCCGACAAATTTCATTGAGAAGAGTGTGAGGGAGGGGCATGAGGTGAGTGTGGCAAGGGGGGCAGTGTATGTCAGACAAAAGGGTCCGTTTGGCCCTGAGGGGACAACATTGTGTTTTCGGCTAATAGCAGCAGGGGAGAAGGGTGCCACAGGGGCACAGGGGAGCAGAGGGGCAGAGGGGAATGTGGCAAAGTGGCGGCTGTGTGGCACGAGATAAGCGCGCCACGCTGCACTGGCGTCCAATGGCTGCACGGCCAAAGCTACTTGGTGTGTCCACTTAAGATACACAAAAGGCCGCAGGCAGTGAAAGGTGCGAGGGTGTAGGCAGCAGCAGAGGGAGAGGGGAGGCAACAGAAACAATGCGAACGCGCGCGAAGGAAAAACAACGAAAAATTGATTAATGGATGCAAATGATTGAGAAACGGCAAACAGAATGCATATCAAAGTCAGTGGGGTAGGTGGGGCAAAAGGGAGGGAGGAAGGGAAGGGGTGAAGAGAGGGAGCAGAGTATGGGAGGCAGGAAAAGGGGCAGTTGGTGGCAGAGGTAGCTGTAGTAGGAGAAGGCAGATCAAAGTCATTACATCATTTTGGGAGGTCTTGCTGCATGCATGCAACATGCCGCAGTGGCAGCAGCTGCCATGTGTGCAGCGGAAAAGCGAACACGCGGAAAAGTGTGTGCCGTGCAGAGTAAGAGAGAGAGGGAATGTGAGGGGGGTCGACCCCAAAAAGAGATTGCGAGTGTAATTTCCAATCAATTGAGTAAACCGCACGCAGAGCAGCTCCGCCAGTTTTTTATTGCACACTAAAAATGAGGCATGTCTGTTCGCCTGTCTGCCTCCGCTTGTGGTCTGTCTAGGTGCAACTCGCCTGCCCCCTGCTCTGTTTACTGCTGTGCTTACTGCTGTGCCCCCTGCTCTGCCTCCTCCCTTGCAACCTTCACTGTACTCTACCTCCTGCTCTGGCTGCTACTCTGTCTCCTGATCTGCCTCCTGCTCTAGGTCCTTCTCCGCCTCCTTCTGTATCTCCTCCTCTGCCTTTACCTCTCTCTCCTCCTTGTCTACCTCTTTCTTTACATCCGTCTTCTCTATCTCCACCTCTGCCTCCTCTACCTCGTCCTTTACACTCTACCTCCTTCTCTGCCTCCTCTACTACCTCCTGCTCTGCCTTCTACTTTGTCTCCTGCACTGTCACCTTCTCTGCCTCCTGCTCTCCCTTAACCTTCTCTCTCCTCCTCTCTTTCCTCCTCCTCTACCTTCTCCTCTATCCTCTCCTCTACCCCCTCCTCCCCTGCCTCCTTCTCTACCCCCCTTCGCGGTTTGCAATTGTTATGTTTGCTTTACTGTCTGAACCGCGGAGGCGAGACACGGCGCAAGTGGCAACTGAAACCAGCAAGAACAACAACAACAACAACAGCAGCGACGCGACGTCGTCGATTGTTTGTGGATTTTATTGAGGCTGCCTGCCCCATCTCCTACCTCTTCCCCTCTGCCTCTACCTCTGCTGAGGCTGCTGCTCAATGACGTTGATGAATTTCTATTTACTTTGTTTAATTTCTGTTTTTATTTGCCATTGCCATTCGCCTTGGCTTGGCCACTCAACCGACTCCAGCTTCAGCTTCAGCTCCGCCACTGACTGCAGCTCCCCATCTGGCACTTCTTCTCTGCCCCCCGTCCTCCTTCCCTGGCAGAACTGCGTGCAATTAGCGCAAAGTGCTTCGGTCTTTATGAGTGCGGGCAACTCGCGTCGATTTTTAGCTGCAATTACCGTTCGCCTGTTGCCCGTTTAATTGATTTTGACGCCGGTCAACGTCAGCCCAGTGAGCTTAACCTCCCTCTACCTGCTCCTGCTACTCCCCCCTGCTGCCTGGCACCTTCTCTTCCCTTCTAGCCGGCGACAGCTGCAATTAGTCTGCGCTGTGCGTGATGCTGCTGCATTTTGCCGGAGTGCGAAGACCATCCAAGCCTGCTCGCCCGGAAGTAAGTCCTGCTGCAGTCCCCCCCTGCCTTATACTCCTTTTTACTCCCCACTCTTACTGACACCCCTTTCCACTGCCGCTCTCACGAGGCTTCTTTGATTTTTGCTGTGTTTGTCGTGTGATTAACTGCTGCCAACTTTTCTTGCTCGACTCTGGTTGCAGCGAGCTCAGATTGCCAAGTGAGAGAGGCAGATACAGACGGAGAGAGAGGGGTAGAAATAGAGAAATATAGACTAAGAGAAGGGAGTAAGAGAGGGGGGAATTCAGAAAGAGTTCTCTGCTTCCTTCTGGACGAATGAAAATTTCAATTATTTACAAATTTTCTGTGTTTTCTGCATTCTAATGAATTTTGCTGTTTTCCCTGAGTAAATACTACAATGCCAGCGAGGGGAAGGGGGCAGGGGAAAGGTGAAAGGAAGCAGAAAACGTGCCGTAGATATTGCATTCCTAGTTGCATTTATCAATTTGGGGAAAAATGTTAAAGGTGCATGAAAACTTGGAGAATTTGCACAGAAGTCGATTGAAAAGCTGAAAATAAAACAATGATAACTGTGCAATTACTATAGAAATAGGACTGGCAAAGATCAAGCAAATATATATTTTAGTTTTAATCAATTGAAATATTGCGTAACTGTTGAAATTTCATTTCTCTCCAATTCAAATATTAACTCTGAATGTATTTGGCAATTTCCTCTGACTAGAAATGCAGTTTCAATTAAAGTTTTCGGCACACTCTGAATTTATGGCATAGTTAGGAGCAGGGGGAGGTGCTGGACGGGGGAGGAGGGAGGAACAACTTCTTGTTTATTCTTTTGCTTAGTTTGCTGGCTTGTCTCATTACTCATGCAGCGTATAAAGCACTCGCTGGCAATGTGAGTAAACAAATAATGCAGAAGAGAACTAAGAACAACAACAGCAGCAACAATAGCAACAACAGCAGCAACAACAAGTGCAACGTGGCGCCCACTTTGCCAGCAATTGGCAGTAAATCAAGTTGAATTCATATGGAACGAAGTGGAAACGAAACGAGGAACGAGGCGAAACGGAACGTGCTAATAACTTTTGGGGCAACAGCAACACAAAATATGCCCATTAAAGCAGCCAACAACTCAGCGAGCAACAGCAGCAGCAAGAGCTGAAACAACAACAGCAATAGGGGGAGGAACAGGAGCAGGGGCAGGGGCAGCAGAGGGAGCTAAAGAGGGAGCTACAGAGTGAGCTACAGAGGGAGCAACAGAGGGAGCAACAGCAACAGGAATAGAGGAAACAACAACAGCAGCAACAGGGGAAGCAGCAGCAACATGGGGCAGTGGGCAGGAGACAGGGGGGGCAGGAACAGGAGGGTTAGCTAGGCAAGAAATGAAAAATATTCGGGGCGGGCGTTGAAAGCGTCGAGCCTGTCCGAGCAATGACTAATAAATTGGCGCTTAATCAACTCGAGGCTGGAGAACAGCAACCACATAAAGAAAAAAGAACTAGTCGAGTCGTGTATCAAGTGGAATTAATCGCTGGCGCCTGCCCAACAGCAGCAGCAACATCTCCCATAGACAGCAACATGCAACTTGCGCAGCCTATGCATGTTGCACATACTCAGAGTGGGCACTCAGAGTTCAAGTGCGCACTATATAGTGTGTATATATATAGACTGGCTATATAGAGTGATCAGCATGCAGTATATAGTGGGCGGGGGGGCGTGTTTATGTATAGAAGAGAGAAGGAGAGAGAGAGAGAGGGAGAAGACTGTGCGAAAGATAAATCAAAAGCAATCAAATTAAATGCAGCACAAACAAAGGCCGAGGCAGCAGCGAGGAAACTACCAAAGTGCCTGCAACGAACTTGCAACAACAACAACAGCAGAGGGCAGCAGCAGCAGCAACGGCAATGAGTGTGGCAGCAACTGCTGCCAGTGCACTTCACAGTGGCTGCAACAATCACAGAACTTTTCAAATTGGCGGACTCGACTGGCGGCTGAGCAGAGACGGCGCTAGCCGAGTCGAATAACTCACAGCAGCAACAAAAGCAACAGCAACAACAGCAACAACTGCAACAGCAACAACTGCAGAAACAACAGCAACAGCAACAACTCCCACATTGAACTTGCCTGTGGCACAGCCTGTTGCTTGTCTTTGGCTCAGCGTGGCGCAACTTTGTTGTTGTTGTTGCAAGCTGTTGTTGTTGTGTGCACAGCGGAAGCAGCAAAATAACAATAACAACAAGACTTAAAAGCAGGGCGCATAAATTTATCGGGCCCAGGCAACAACAACAGCAGGAACAACAGCAACAACACATCGGCAACAGCAGCAACAACAAACAAACCAGAATTACTCTTAATACAACGGAAAGTGGGTTGAAAATGCAATGTTGTTGTTGTTGCTGCTGATGTTGCTGTGTTTAGTGTTGTTGTTAACATTGCTGTTGTAGTTGTACTTGCTGTTGTTGTTCATTTTGTTGTTGTTGCAGGCAGTACTAGAGCAGATCGCTCTCGCTCTACCTTCCTTCATAGCTGCCTTTCTCTCTCTCTCCCTCTCTCTCTCACTCCCTCTCTGTCTCTCCTTCTCTCAACCTCAACCTCAAAGAGTCGCCAACTAACAGTTATGCCTCCCGCCCTTCCTCTTCCCTTCTCCTTTCCCCCTGTTGCTGTCGTGCAGTTCTGCTGCTGTTGTGTATTTGTTTTGATTTTTTGCTTTTTAAGTTGTTTTCTATCCTGCCTGCTGCTATTTTGTTAATGATGATGAAGCGCAGCGTGTTGAAAGGCAAATAAACAACAGCAGCAACAACGGCAACAATGGCAGCAGCAGCAGCAACTCAGAGCAGCAGCAGCTCACAGCAGCAACTCACAGCAGCAGCTCTCAGTAGCAACACACAGTAGCAACAGCGATAGCAGCAGTATCAACAACACACACACACACTCACATATACACACCCTCACACACACATACCCTTCACACAGACACACTTTAATTAAGCAAACACACACAAAATGCTCAACGTTGCGGCTAAAAAATTCATTAAAACAAAGTTTCGACTCGAATACCTTAACTTCATTGATCCCATTGGGTATGCAGAGCGTGTCCTCTCACCTGCACAATGCCAATACCCTAACCAGCCTGGCACTGGCACTTGATGAGGGACAAGTCACAACAAGTCAATTAGGTTGAATACGAGTATAAAAAAAATGCTCGAAAACTTTTACAACAATCAACACAAATTTCTGTAATTGAAATTGGGAGGGAAACGGGGGGTGAGGATTGTTGGGAAAGTTGCTATATATAGAGTGCCTGAATAAATAAATATGTATGTAAGTAAATGAGAAATATAAATATATAATACAGTATATATAAATAAATATAAAATTGAAAAAGGCATCCATCAGAAATGATGAAATGCTTCTTAATTATTTATAAATTATTTTTCACTTGTTTCTGCTTCTTCTTCAACTCCTTTCTTGTTCAAGGTTTGCTTCTAACTTTTATCATATTTATCACATATCTAAGTGTATATCTAAGTGGCTTTTATAAGCCCCGTGCGGGTATTCAATAGTCGTTGGTGCAACTTTCGCTTTTGCGCTTTGTGCGCGTTTCCCTGGCGGCTAAAACAGCGCCCAAAACGCGTCAACGAAGTCTTTGACGTTGCCGACGTCCTGCAGCGACAGCACAGGCAGCATGTGGCAGCTTCATGAAGAGCAGAGGGGGGAGGATCATGAAGCAGAGGCGAATTGAGAATGACTGACTGCCTTAAAGCAAACAAAACGCACGCGCGTCAAGCGCAGACATTTAATTTGCATAAAAAGTTTGCCATCTCACGACTACCCCTAGCAAGCAAACACACACACACACCACATGCCAGAGGGGGGTAAGTAGGTGACAGCCTGAAGTTGGCTGTGCCGGGATCCGGGCGCAGGTTCGCGTGGGCGGGCTGATTGTTTAGCAGGCAGCGCCCGCGACGAAGCCGGCGACGTGCAACGTGCAGAGGCAGCAACAACGGAGGCAGTGGCAGAGCCAGCAACAAATAGACAAAATTAGCATAATGTTAATTTTAATTTGAATTTTGGCCACTCGACAGTGGCCAGCAGCATTTTTCTCTCTCAGCGTGATGCGCCCCGTTGAATTTCCCGCTGAATTTTCCAGCTGAATTTCGAATTTAACGCAAGAAACGAAAAGAAAAAAAATGTTTATGGCAAATTCATTTTTATTTGCCCCATAAAAACTAACAGACTAATTAAAAAATTGCCAGGTAGCTTTAGATTACCGGAAGCATAAAGAATTAAGCAATGAATTTGCAGTACTCAGCAGGTGAAACAGCTGCATACCCTGTATGGGGGCAGAGGGGAGCAGGGTAGCTAGGGGAAAAAAAGGGGAATTGTTTTTTTTTATTAGTGAGCTACTGTTGATGGGGAAACTGTTTCGAAATAATTAAAATAATTGAAGTACTTTATTGATTTTAAGCAGAAACTAAAAATACGTTTGTTTAAGGTTCGGGGCAATTTCGGTTTTTACTCTATAACGGGTGGCAGGGAAAAGTGAAAAAAGAAATCACAATATATTGTGATTGATCTAGATGAGAATACAATCTCATAATAAATAACAAAACTAAGCTCCTTTGAGTTTTAATAGAGTTAAGAAAGTTGAAAGTCTCGTTAAAAGAAACAGAATAAATCGTGCTGATGATTCTTAGGCACATGAATGATAGAATGCTGAAGATGCTTCTACGTATGACTATTTACAAAGTTAGAAGAGTTGAACGTATTATAGATATCGAAGCATATATCGAATGGTTAATATTGTAATCTCATAAACACAAACGTCCTGAGATTGATGACAGAGCAGGAATAGTTAAAAGTACAGAATATATCGAAGTGTTGATTGTTGTTAAAAGAATCCTACAGAATGTGGAATGTTGTAAGCACATTGTGATGCTAAAACAATCAAAGCACCAAGAACATGTTAGCAATCAAATTAAACGTCTTTTTAATTTTAAACAGAATTGAAAATGGTGAAGGGAAGTTAAATACGTGCAACAATCAGAAAAGACTCGATGTCATAAATCCACATATGGCAGATAAACACAACTCACAATCAAAACACATTCAACTGAAGAATTCTTCATAATTATTTTGAAAAGGTTGAACCGAAAGTGTGTCGCGATTCAAGCGAGAAATGTGCAAATCTCATTAATACCTCTCCAAGTTATGCATGCAGGAGGAGGGGAAGGAGCAGCATGAGGAGGGACTGCTGGGCGGCCTTAATGAGTTGTAAAGTGCAAGTCAGCGATATATAAAACCCAAGAGGGGAAACAGAAATCTGAAATCTGCTTAAGAGAGTGCACAAGGGGGTCAACAGCTGTGACCAGAGCCGCTAAAACTTTGCCAGCTCTTTTAGCCACATTTTTTATGGCCAGGCGGACGTCATAATGCGAGTTGATGAGGTTGAAGGGGGGAAGGAGGGGTGAAGAGGGAGAGAGCAGCGACAGGCCAAGGCGAAATGCAGATTTATGGAAACTGCCTGGCACAAAGTGCATAATTGGCAAATGTGGCAGCAAAGAGGGGGGGGGGAGGAAGGGAATAGAGGATGGGGCAGGGTATAAGGTGTCAGGTGGTGTGCGTCAGTTGACCCCGTTGAGAGTATGCGTGAGTGCAAACTGCTCGCAATTAGCGCATTTGCCACTTGTGCCCCAAATAAGCCTGTTAGACACGTCGGCAACTCGCCTTGTGGTGGCCTCTTTGTTCTTGTTGTTGTTGCTCCTCCTGTTGTTGTTGCTGCTCTTGTTGTTGCTGCCTCTTGTTGTTGCCTGTTCGTGTTTGTGCCTCTTGTCTCGCTGCCCACGCACTGGGTGCCAATAAATATTAGATTTCATGTTCTCATCGGGTTCGGGCCCTTTTGATTGCCCCCGGGGCAGCGTCGCGACGGGCAATTGGGGCTGTCCAAATTTGTATTTATTAGACACACTGCGCCACGGGGCGTATGTGTAATATGCCATTACAAGCATGCCAGGCAGGCAGGCGGACATGGACGCGCTCAACATGACAAACTGCGGCTTGTCTGCGGCTCTCTCCGGCTCCGATTGTGGCTGCCTGCGCCTGCATCTAAGCACTTTGAGTCGAGTGCAGAGTGTGGGTGCAGCAGCCAGAGAGTGAATGAGTTTGAGTGTGAGTGAGTGTATTCAGAGGGGGCACCCACTTGCACTTGCCTTGCTGACTGCGAATCCTTGGGGGCAACAAACGGTTCTATTGAACCCAGCACCAAAGCATTATCATATCTTAGACAAACCTCAGCTGCAACTGGCAGAGCACTGCCCTCTGTGCCTGTTGCTGCTGCAGCCTTTGCCCCTGTTCCTTTCCCTGCTCTTGCCCCAGTCTCTTGCCCCAGTCTCTTGCCTCTGTTCCTGTCTCTGCCTCTGTCCCTGCCCTTGCTCCTTCTACTGCCTCTGCCTCTGTCTCTGCCCCTGTCTCTCCCCCTATCCCTATCCCTGCCCCTGCCTCTTCCCCTGCCCCTTACCCACCTCTTTGCCTGCTCCTATCTCTGTTCTATTCTTGCCCCTTCTTCCCACTTGTCTCGTTGTCTGTTTCGCAGGAATGCAATAAAAATAATGAAGCTGCAGCGCAGCAACAATAGCAATGGCCAAGCGGAGTGTGCCATAAAAAAGGGCAACGCGACGCGAACTGCAGAAAAAACAAGCGCAGCGAGAAGAACAAGAAGAACAAAAAGAAGTAGAAGCAGAAAAAGAAGAAGAAGCTAAAACAATAGAAAGCTGCTGCTGATGCTGCGTTGGTTGCATATTTTGGCCCTTAAATAAATAGACTTTGCATACTAGAGTGAGCGCGTGTGTGCGAGAGTGTGTGCCAGTGTGTGTGCCAGTATGCTGAGTGTGTGTGCGAGTGTTTGAGTGTGTGTTTGAGTGTGTCTGTTTGAGTGTGTTCGAGTGTGTGTTTTATGTGTTTATCGTGGCACTGGCACTCAATTTATTTACAAAACGAAACGCTCCGTCAAAGGCTCCGCAGTTGTTGCTGCCCCAACGAATCCCAGCGAAGCAGCGCAGCAGAACTGCTTTAAATTACACAAAAGTGTGCGGGGAACGTACTGCAGATACCCTATGCAATGTACCCTTTACTATATAGATTGCAACATTGATGTACCTCTTAATTTTCCTGCTCACTTTGTCTTCACTTTGCACTCTTCTGGTGAGTTTCAACTTCTCTACAGTCACAGCAAGTCAGGCTTATTTACTGCTTTAAATTACTTCAAAGTGTGCAGGGTATGCACTTTAGATACCCTATGATATATACCCTACATGATATATATTGTAACTTGTTTTTCTCTTGACTTTCCCCCTCACTTTATCAACACTTTCCACTCTCATCTTTAATCTCCCTCAACAACTTCATTTATTGCTGTCCCTTCAAGTCAGTCTCACCCGCTGTCAACCTTCCACCGCAGGGTATGCAGAGCAGTGGCCTCTGCTGCTCCCTGCTTGCATTATCTACATTTGCTCCTGGGCTCCGTGGGGCTTTCCTTACATTTCCAAGCTAACTTTACCCAATCCCCAATCCAAATCCCGACGAGTTTTTTGCACTGGCTGCAGGCAATTGCTGCTGCAATCGAAGTTGTTGCTGCAATATTTATGCTCCCAGACTGCCCAGACAGCAGCACAGACACAGCATACACACTGTCACATACACACACTTGCACACACACACACTCAATCGCACGCTCATTCAATGAACAAATAACATGTCAAGTTTCATTATAGTTCGCCCACAATTTAGACAACCCTCGGCAGCATCCGTTGTTGCTGTTGCTGTTGCTGTCGGGTTAAACTAACTCTAGCTGCGATCCCAGCAGCAACAGCAACAGCAACAGACACAGCAGCAACATCATCGTTTTTATCAGTCAACCTGCGCCCGCCGGCATTGCCTCTGCCTCAACGCTGCCGACACTTGCAGCAACTGTCCACATCTATCTCTGTCTGCCCCCCTCCCCCTCTCGCTGCGCCACTCTTCACTACCTCCCTCTGTTGCTCTACCTCTCTCCCTCTCCCTGTCGGCTGGCAATTTGGAATTTATGGCAGCTACATGATTTGTATGATACGAACGTAAGCAGTTTGCACTCACGTATTCATGTCCAGACAAAGGGTGCACAGGGGGAAATGGGAAAGAGGTAGGTAGAGGGAGAGTGGGAAAGTGGGAGGTATAGGGTGGGGGGTGAGGCAATGAGGTGGAAGGGGCTGGTGCAGTGGGTCTAGCGAACCCGGAGTTGCAATTGGAGCTCGACTGCGGCGGATCATTTAATTGTAATTCGAGACTGCAGTTGCCCCGAGGTTGCAGCAGCAACAACACAGCAGCAATAACATCAGCAACAACACAGCAACAACAGCAGCAACAACAATGAACAATGACCAAAGAACAAATGCGCGTTTTATGTTTTAGTTGCTGTTCATTTGAATTTGTGTTGCAGCCGCATTTAACTTGGTTAATTCAATTCCCAAGCGAGGGCAGAGAGGAGAGAGAGGGGAAAAGAGGAGTTGTGGCCCTACAATATGCTGGCTAAATTGCAGCGACAGCTGTTGGCCAGGACATGCACACAGCAGCAGCTGTTGCAGGCGTTTAAGTTGCTGTTGCTGTTGCTGTTGTTCTTGTTGCTGCTGCTGTTGCTGCTGTTGCTGCTGTGGCCATCGCATTATGCGCGCAAGCGTAAAACTTTCAATTATTTAAATTATACCACATGAACAATGCCGCAAATGCTGCCTGCAACACATATGCGAGCAGCAGCAGCAACAGCAACATTAACAGCAGCAACAGCTGCTCTCGTCTGGTTGCTTGTTCGCAGTGTTGTTGCTGTTGTTGTCTGTCGTGTTACAGAATTGCCGCAAGTTTAACGCATGTCGACACAGGCAGCCGTTCTACCCCTCCCCCTCACCCACTCTTCCTATTCCCTTCCTCCTCCCCCCTGCCTCAACTCCCCCTGCTACCAGCCCAGGCTACCCACATAATTCATTCATATCATCAGCGTAGTCAGCGACGTGAATGCTGCAAGAGACAGAGAGACAGGCAGCAGAGAGGAGAAAGAGGAAGAGGGGGGAATGTGGCAAGGGTGTGCGTGGCTACACACCAGGGAGAGATGAGTGATGGCTCGGAATATCGCGCATATCGACAACGTTGTCATTGTGTAAGTGTCACTTCATCTCATCCACGCAACGTTGGCGCAGTTGCCCAACTGGCTTCAACAAGCCAGCACTATCCCTGCGTCTGCCCCTGCCCCAGTCCCTCTCTCTCTCTCTATGCATGCTCTGCCGACAGCTGCTCTTGCCTGCTTCGCCCTGCAGGCGCCCCCTTTGTATAATATTGCACATACGCCGCGTATTACGCGCTGTCGTTCGAGTTATTGCCAGTCCAAAGCCCGTGAAGTGTGAAGTGCTTTTTGTGTGTGCCACAGCACGGTCTGTCTGTGTGAGTGTGAGTGTGTGATATCTGGTTGCACGGCTGCTTAGCTTGCCACGTTGCACGTTGCACGTTGAGCGACGGAATGTGCGGAATAAACGATTGCCTGGCAAGAGATGCAGATACAGTTGTGAATTGAGATGCGTTTTGTTGGCAACAGATACAGTTAAAGCCCCGCACATGCTGTACTTCCCCTGCCCCCCTCTCAAGCTTGCCACTGCGCGTTCATAACTCATTGGTTGCAATTAAATCAGAACTTGCTGCGCTATTCAGACTCAGCGAGACTATTGTCCAATTGCTGCTCGCTTACATGCCATTACGTGCTGCTACTTCACTCCTTCCATGGACATAAAAAGGGACTTACAGAGCACACAAACAGACACACAAACAGACACACACACATACTGGCACACACACAGTGATTCGCACACCCACGCAAGCGAAAAAATGCCACACACGCGGTTTTACAGGCAACAACGAGGCAAAAAATGCCAATAACAACAACAGCAACAACAAACAACAAAGGGAGTGAGATAAAAAGGGCAGTAGGGAAGGGGGAAAGGCAGTAGGAAAGGCAGTCAAGGCAGGCAGGGAAGTAAAAGAAGGCAAAAAGGGCTGCTGCAGTTGCCATAGTCAACGCAGCGCAGCTCAGTCAGTCAGGCAGGCAACGAGCCAAGAAACGCAGACACCGCATGATATTGTGTGATATACAGATGTGTGTACATATGTATACATATATGTGTACATGTATTTGTATTTGTATACGTATTCATTCATTGGAGCTGCGCTTGCTCGCCCTCATCTTGTTTCATATTCGCATGAATTTACTTTGTATCACTTGTCACTTTTTTATTATCATTGCCCTTTGCTGCCGCAGTTGCTGCTGCTGTTGTTGCTGTTGTAGTTGCTGCTGTTGCTGTTGTTGTTGTTGCTGCTGCCACTGTGATTTTTTATGGCTCATCCGCATACAGATTGCCGCCGTAGTCGTAGCTACGTTGTGCCGTTGTTATTATTATTATTATTATATCATTCTTCATCAGCTTGATTCCCATTCATTGTTGTGTGCAAGTGTGTGTGTGTTCGCAAGGCGCACAAATATTTCCATTATTTGTTTGCTGCCACTGTCGCGCAGCTGCTGAAGGGATTAATTTCTTGATTTACCCCTGCTACGGCTTGGAATCGGACTCGGCATAGGGACTGGGACTGGGACCGGGACTGAGGCTGGAACTGTAATATGCGTATATAGCGGGTATATATATGGAAATACTCTGGCACTGTAGGTGCAGAGCATGCTTTGTTCTTTGCCGTGGCCCCCCCATCCACTTCCTCCTTCCTTTCCCCTCTCCCTCTCTGCTCTATTTAGCTTCGGCTTTTAGCTTTATTTCTCTTTCTCTCTCGACTGCGATGCAATTGCGTGGAAACATATTGAAAATAAGTGGCAGCGCTGTGGCGTATGCTGTGAGGGAGAAGGTGGTTGTGTAGAGGGGGGAGAGGGCAGGCACTGGATTTAGCGGGAAATATGCTAATGCGCAAGTCGATCGACAGCAGCCGTCAGTAAAAGCGTATTAAATTCTCTTTACTTTTTCCATTCCAAACACTTTCTATTGTGATGAGTCTTGAGTTTCCCTTACCTACCTCTCCCCCTCCCCCTTTATGAGCATATTATTAGGCCATGGATTTTATTTTTCTGTGTCGATGATGAAAATTGTTTCTTTTTTCTGCACATTGTTTGGCTACGCAGGTATTTGTTTTCGCTTCTATTGCTCTTTTTGTTTTTCTTTAATTTCCATTGGATTATCCGCAGAGGCTTAAGGCGAGCAGAGTTGAAGGGCGGCAATGATACCCTGTATGGAAAGTAAGCATGGTAGAGTATAGGCAGGGAAGGAGAGGGAAAGAAGGAGGAGAGAAAGAATGGAGAGAGAGAACGCGACACAGTTGCCTCACTTTAAGTGTGGATGGAATAATATCTTCAAATGGCAGCAATATCACATGCCCAGCTATGCCTGCAGGAAAGAGGGAATGGGGGTTGTAAAGGGGGGTTCGGGGAAAAGGCAAAACTTTACCCAAGTGTGCTAAGAAGGGTCTGCCAGGATGTCAGAGCTGCCTGGCTTAAGCCTTTTGCCAATTACTTAAACATAAGCAACGCTCGGGGATTTACAAGTGTTTTTTTTCCGCCTGAGTTTCCCTCTCTCAATTTTCCCCTTCTCGGTTTTTCGTGGGTTTTCCCCAGTCAACGGCAGCTTTATTAAATCGAGCTACTTCTCAGTTGATCGTTTGGGATTTATTTTATTTGTTTTTGTTCTGTCTCGTCTCGTTTATCGTTTTTTATCGTGTTTGTCTCCTTTCTTTTATTAGGTGCCGACATTAAGCTTAAGTTCAGTTCAACGAGACGAAAGTTACTCCAAGTGTTTTGCTTAAGTAATTCAGCTGGAAAGCCATAACAATCACACTGACAGGGGGTGTGGTGGGGGGCATGGGAGGGTATCATAAAGTTTGCAGTGCAGCGTTTAATTGTGCTGCATATTTATACCCTGCCAGAGGAGTTCAACTGGAACTGTCCATCTATTGCAACGCAAACTGGTCTCTCAATTTGGGAGTTATCTTAATGAAACTTTACACACGTGCTGCATATTGCTGCACGCTGTATATAAGTTGAAACGATCAAGATCAGACCGATATATCGTATAGCTGCCATACAAACTATCGGCCAGTTTTTGTTATTTGTCAAGATATTGCAACTAAATTTACTACATCGCTTTTGTTCTATAAATATAATATGTATATAAAATTTCATCAAAATCGGAACACTATAACATATAGCTGCAATGGGAACAATTCACCGAAATTAAGGTTTTTGTATGAAGTGCAGTTTTGCTTCTATAAATAACTAAGCTTATAAGTGCCATTAAAAGTGAGACATAATATTGAATATACAAATTCATTCCATTCAACTCTGCACCATTATATATATCTAGTATAGGAACAATTGAAAGATATAAGAATGTGCCTTTCTAGCTTTTCTCTCTGGTTCTCTCTCCCACTCTCTCTTTCCCATTGGGCATGCCAAACATTTTCCCAAGTGAAATGTAGTTGCAAGTTGCTGTTGCAAGTAATTTTCCAATATGAATACCAGTTCAACCCTCTTCCCTTTCCCCTCTCTTACCTCCCTCACCCACCCAGTGCAGGGAATTGAAACAAAGTGTCTAAAAAAAGGCCAAATGACTTTTGCCATTGTGCGGCAAATATTTCATCATATGCAGCACTGTGTGGCATGCCCCCAATGGACTATTAAACTCGTATTACGCGTCATAAAATGCCATTTAAATAATAAAAATGGGAAACAATATAAACACAATTACGGCGGCTGCATAAATCAAAGCCTCAACTGCAATAAATTATGTAATTCAGAACGCAATCGCAATCGGAAATCATGCGAGAATTAATCTCACAAAGAGTGGCGCTGGCAAAAACGCGGGCAAAACGCACGAGAAACGCGCACAATAAATTCAAATTAAAATGCGCAAAATACAAATGAAATGTCAAATAAATGTGAAGCTAATTTGTCAGTTTGTCAAACCAGGCAAGAGGACAGAGTGGGGAGGGGAGAAGAGCACAGACAGGAGAGCAGAGAGAAAAGCAGAGAGGAGAGCAGAGAGCAGGCACAGGGGAAGGAGGAGAGAGAGTACTCTGTGGCCAATCCGCCGTCAATCAATGCGAATGCGATTGCGATTGCGAATGCGAATTGAAGCGAGTTCGTTGAATGCGTCGCAATTTGCAATTAACTGACGTATTCCATATGGCAATTACCTATAATATTTATGGCCAAACCGCACACATATTTGTCAGCCTCGGCATGTTTACATGTGTAAAGCAGAGGGCGTGGCAGCTGCGGCACAATGCGCGTTAATTAATTGCCGTCTGCAGGCGCAGGCAACAGGTTGCAGGCAGTCAGGCAGAGAAAGGGTCAGTGCAAAAAACCACATGAAAAAGCAGTCAGCAGACACAGACACCTATGCACACACCTACACTTACACACACATACTTGTACACACACACAATACCCATGCAGTTGTGGCAAACTGAATTAGACAGCAATAAAGCTCAGCGCATACACGCAATGCAGACAAATTGCAAGCAAAGTGGCAACAGCAGCGAAGAGGGAGACTAAAAGGGGGAAAGGGGAAGAGGGAGAGTAGTAGCAGCAGCAGCCTTCGCTGTGCTGTCCATATCCCTATTCCTATTCCCTGCCTGATTAGTGCAGTGAATTTATGGCTGTCATTTCATTAGGCAAGAGGCAAAAGCTGCTTAAACGAGTCGACAAATCGATGTGTTGCATGCAACAAACGGATGCGCCAATGCAACAGATTTGTCAGTCATTTGTTGCCAGGCATGCCCACACGCCCACTCACCCACACACACAACCACAGAGACACAGACTATTTGCAGTTGTCATTTGTCTGGCTGCAGGCAGAAGCAGAAGCAGAAGCTGAAGAGAAGCTCAAGCGACGCTTGCCTCGTAATACTAAAGATAAACCGAGCAGAAGGAATTATCTGCCTCTCTCTCTCCCACACTGTCTCCTACTCTGTCTTGTCTCTATTCCTGCTTGTTATGCTGCAGACATGCTTATTAAAACTATGCCATAATTCTGTCTACGCACACGACACGAGTCTCCAGTCTCTCCCTCTCTCCCTCGCTTGCCCCTTGGCCACACAAAGAGACAAGGCAACTTGGCCCAAAGACAACAGCAACAGCAACAACTATAGCTAGACAAACAATTGCGTAATTGATGCATAGATGGACAGAGATAGAGATAGAGATAGGGATAGGGATAGTCCGTAAATAATTACATCGCTCATTGAAGGGGTCGCCCTGGTGACCATAACTCAATTAGGTCAGCTTTGTGCCCATTCAAGTGCACTAATTAGGCAAATATAATGTGAGCGATAAGTGAAAGACCGAATAAGTGGAGCCAGTGTGGAATACCAGAACCAGAACCAGAACCAGAACCAGAACCAGATGTAACAAAGCATCTGCAGCCAAATTGTGCAATAGATTCAAGATAAATCGAATGGGAGCTTTACATTAATGCGTTCGAATTTGACACCAATTTAAAGAAGATGCTGTTGCTGATTAGGCGGGATTGACTGGGTCAAACTTTATGCTATAGAAAGGGGAAATGTATAAACATATTAAAGTAAATTGTTAATCTGTACACACTTTGCAGGGTCAAGCTTTAAACTGTATACAGTCTTAATCTATTGCCATATTTACGGTCATTCTAAATCCTCTAAACACGCTCAATCTTTATGCTATAGACAGGAGAAATTTATTTTATCTGTAAAAGTTTTACCTTTGTGCTGTATACTGTGACAATCTATTGCCTTATACACTGTCATTCTATATGCCCTTTATAGGGTTAAACTTCATACTATATATACTGTTAATCTATTACTATATACAGTGTCTATATATATCCCCATTACAGGGTCAGTCTTAATGCTATATTCAGTCGTAATCTATTATCAGTCTTAATCTATTGCCATACTGTCTGCCACTATGTCATATATCCCCTTTACAGAGTCAATCTTTATACCATATACAGTTTCAATCTTATACCATATACTCTGTCCAACTATAACCCCTTTACAGGATAAATCTTTATACTATAAACAGTGTCAATCTATTGATATATTCCAGTACACTGTCAATCTATCTCCCCTTTATATGTTAATGCCATATACAGTCTTCATCTTTTACCATACACACTGTCAGTCTATATACCCTCTACAGGTTCAATCTTCTTCCTCTTCATACCTCCTTCATATACCTCTTAATTGATGTCAGCCTCTGCGCGTGTGGTGTCTGCTTACTTGAATTATGTGCTACCCTTTCTCAAGGGCAAGTTGCTTGAGTGTGTTATAAGAGAAACAGGAAACAGGTTTGCCTAATGAGCCCTACTAAATCATACTCGAGCATATCTTAACCTGTTTGGCCAGCTGACGCAGGCTTCACTGTAGCAGCAGCAGCAGCAGCAGAGACACGGGTGAACACACGCACACATATTAAGTATACGCACATGCAGTGTGTGGGTGTCTGTGTGTGACTGGGAATCCTGTTGACAGTGAAACAGTGGCAACAACTTCAAGCGCAGAGGGAGAAGGAGAATGGGAAAGGGAGAGAGGGAGAGGGGATTGTAGCGAAACAGGAGACAGACTTTAGTCGAGGCAACGACAAGAATTATACGAAAAGTATCGCAATCAGGCGAACAACGGCACAGAGAACAACAACAAAAGCAGTAGCAAAAAGGGCAAGGACAAGGACAAAGATGTGAGAATTTCTTCTGCTCAGGCACAGGAACAGGAAGAGGAACAAGCTGTAGCTCCTTAGGAGAGACATGTTCTTCTTCTGCTGCTCGTCGCAGTTGTTGAATATCGCATATCGCATGCATCCTTGACATCGCAAATGCATTTATTGCAGATGCTCAGCAGACAAAATAGCAACAGCTGACAGCAAGCAGGGCAAGGGAGAGGAGGGAGGGGAAGTGCAGAGTAGGGGAAGTATTTTCTCTGACATAACAAGAAAGTTTGTGCCGTTTTACACTGATAAAAAATGCACAGCAAAAGGAGATTGGTTTCCTGCTACGATGCCATCGATATAGCATTTCATATTGCTAATCGGATTATACTCTTTGGGATGTTTTGCTCTGTTATCAACTCTCTATCTCCCTCTTTTCTCTCCCTCTCTCCTTCTTTCTAAGTCTGCTATGAGTCCCAAGTGGGTAACTGCTTTTCCCTTTTCGTGCCGTGTACTCACGCAGCGACTGAACAATGCGCTTGACAATATGAATATGCTCGCAATTTTGTTTTTGTCAGCAACACAAAGGGGGGGGAGAGTGGGAAAGGGGGGCAGGGGCAGCACACAAAGGATGCAGCGGCAGCAAATGACGACACGGCAAAAGTTGAGCAAGAAAGTTTTCCATCAATGTTTGCGCTGCGAGTTCATTTCGCACGCAGACGTCCTTGACAGGAAACCGTTGCCAGGAGGCGCCTCCAGCAGCTGCAGTTCCGGCAGATACTGCTTGCCAGGCTTAGCACAGTCAACTACAGTGGGCACTAGGCAGAGAGTACGTCTCTTGCCCGTAGGGCTAATACAAACTGAGAGTATGCTGATTATTTTTGTACTTCTTCTACACTTTGCACTCTTTGTTTATCTGCTATTGGGTTTTAATTAAAGTGGTGCTAGTTGACTGGCAGGCACTGTAATAGTCACTACTCTATCTCCCACTTTGCTCTGCACCCCACTGTGCACAGTGTGTGTTTCAAATTCATTAGAAAGCCGCTTGCTTAAACAAAGTTTTGCTTCGCTGGCTTAAAACTTTGCTCATAAGTCAAAGATCAGCGTTATTTACACGCACACACACACAAACACAAACACACACATACACACTCCCCCACTGCCTCCTCGTCATTAATCGAACTCTAGCAATCAGGCTGGCAAAAGTGCAAACAAAATGGCGGCCAATCTAAAAGGGAAACCAAACTGGGGCTGCCGCTTGACTGCGTCGCATTCGACTGCCAATGGCAGCGAAATCCAATTGCCAATGAGGCACTACACTTAGTAGGCACTGTAGAAATATAAACTGTATTCTGCCTACGATATGTCAGCTTTATATATGATATATTATCCCTTTTAGTACTAGACAACCCTTTGCTAGTTGTTCGCCCCTCTTGGGCGTGGCTCACTCACTTTGGCACTTGATGAGCTAATGCAGTGCGCTCTCTGATTACCCCAGGCATGTAGTCTAGTGTTCCACACTTAGTCGAGCAAGTTTCAAACTGCACAAATCCCCAATGAATCCGTGAGATCCCCAAACGCGGCGGCAAAGTTCGATAATGGCGAGGGAGAAGCACTCAGACCCGACGCGCTGTCAGCCTCAAGAGTCAATTGCCTTCACTCAGCTCAGCCTCTCTCTCTCTCTATCCCTCTCTCTCTCTGTCTCTCTCTCTCTGTTTGTCGACTTGTTTGGCTCTTGTTTGTTGTACGTGTCGCTGCGGTGTTGTACGCACGTAAACGATTCCGAGTATTTATTACGCGCACAACTTGACATAATTCCTTTTTTCCGCTCTGCCAGTTGAGCCAAAGCCCAAGCCGGCGATGGAGATGGAGACGGAGACAAGGCTGTAGTCCCACCTTCTACCCTCCTTCCTCTGCCTGTGCCACACAGCTTCAGAGGGGGATGAGCTACTGCAGTGGCAGCAGAACTAATGTTGACACTGTCGTCTGTCGTCTGCTGGGGTAAATGCTACTTTAGACGACAACTAAGGAGCACAAGGCGAGTGTGGCAGAGAGGGAAAGAGAGGAACAGTGCGGGGTGCAGCTGGCAATGAAGTGGAGGCCGACATCGATATGGATTTATGGGCGTATCGTGTGTGTGCGAGACTTGCATCACGCGCTCATTGAGTGCGTTCAATTGCCAACGCCATCAACAGTTTTATACACTTATCATCATTATCTGTCTCCATCCCTCTCTCTCTCTCACTCTCTCTCTCGTTATCATTATCATTAAACTCATCATGATCAGCACAGGAAGTACACCAGGCAAAAAGTTTACCCAGAGCAGTTTAAATTATGTTCAGGGGAAGTTGACTTTCAGCTCTGTTGCTGTAACTACTTTTGTATCTGCAAGATATATTTAACTAGCAGAGAGATACACTATCTTCGGGAAACAGTTCTGTTTGAGATCAAGAAGTCTGTATAGATTCTTCCTTGTTGGTACTGCTGGGATGTAACTTGCACATACTTGATGTATCTACATGTTATGCTGAGTATTCTAGCGGATACTTTTACTTGATACACAATGCAAACAAGAATCGATATATAATATTTGTCGTTCTTAGAAAATGTAGAAAATACTTTTGTTTTTAGAAAATACTTCTATCTAGTTTTATTCTATATTACTATCTATCAGATACACTAGTATCTTAATGGTTTTCTAAGCAGTCCACAAGATGCTTTAACTTGATTATTTATATAAAATATAGTCACTGTTTTTATTATTCAAAGCATATATCAAAGATACTTTTGTATGCAACTGTCCTGCTCTTTTTTCACTCTCTCCCTCTCCCCCAACTTTACTGTCTGCTTTCTTTCTCTCAGTGTAGTAAATAGAAACAAGTTTTGGCTTAACAACTTTATCAGCAGAGCGCGTACTTAGCTTACGCAGTCTGCTAGCAACCAATCAGTCTCTCTCTCTCTCTCTCTCTCTCTCTCTCTGTGTGTGTACCACACAATGGGATTTCTTAGCGTATTAGGCAGCAAGAAGAAGAAGGAGAAGAAGAAGCAGAGGAGGAAGAGAAGAAACAAACAGCATTAGGAGGCAACAAACTGTAAGCCAAAAGCGACAAGCATCGAGCGATGCCATCAACGCGAAAATAATACGCAAAAGGCGCCGTTAATGGCAACAGAACAGTGTGACTAGAGGGAGGGGAAGAAGAAGTAGGAGAAGAAGAAGAAGTAGGAGAAAAGGAGAAGGAGGCAGGCATGTGGAAGCAAACGATATTATGATTATGATTACGATTATTATGTTGTTATTAGATTAAGCGCAATTTTCACTTCTTTTTTTCCCACTTCTGCTGCTGCTCTCAAGTTCGTCTGCCTCTGCCCCAGTCCCCCCCCCTTGCCCCTGCCAGCACTTGCCCCACTTGCGTCATTTGCTGCTCTGCGTCAGCTTCCTTTGGCGTTGTTAACTCGACTCTTTTGGTGCGTCGACACTTCCGTTTGGCTTTGGCTTACGACACTTGACGCCCCAGTTGGCCAAGTTACCAAGCGGATCCTGCTGCCGCTGCCTCTGCTGCTCCTCTGCTGCCTTTGCTGCTGTTCCGCCTGTTGGCCTGGCAACCGTCCATTGTTTCAAGCTGTGTCTGCGTCTTAGCCACGCTTAATTGGTTGGCTTTTATTACTTGCCAAGGCGCAGCGCATTGTACGCATAACTTGCAGGCACAGTGGAGCAAGTGTGTGCAAAACTAGGCAAAATTCTTAATTGCAGTTGAGTCTCAAAGGCATCTAGTCTTCCACTTGCCTTTCTCTTTCCCCTGTTCTCTCCATCTTTCTCCCTCTCTCACTTTATTTTTTAACAGCTCCTAAAACGATCAATCCTCGCCTCTCCTCGCGGGGTTTCAATTGCTTACCAGTTTACTTATGGCTTCCGATCCCAAAATCTGCGCTGACACCTTTCTTGCTTTCTTTCTTTCTTTCTTCTCTTAGCGCTGCTTGCCCCACCTGCCGTTGTCCGCTTCCCCATCCCTCTTCTTCTCCTGCTCCTTCCAAGCGCCGTGGCAACAAAATCTTTTTTTAATTAAATGAGCTGCCTGCATTAGAGGGGCGTCTCCAGCTGTAGCAGGCTGGAGTCATGCTGGCTGGCTGCTCAGCCTCAACTCGCACCTACACAATGTGCCACACACCTCCACACACACACACACACTGTACGCGTGCCATGCCTTTTTCACTTTGGTAGTTTGCGGCGCCATTTTGCCGCGAAATGAATTTAAATTGTTTGCCGGCACTTCCTTTGCCCGCGGCCTTTCTCCTACTCCACCTCCCCCTCCCCCTGCTTGCCAGTTCTTGCACCTTTTTTCGAGAACAGCTAGAAACGGAATTGCTTAATTACAACAATTATTAAACAGCAGCCCAAAGAGGAAAGCACCGAAAAAAAGAGAAATGAAAAAAGGAAACGACTGAGAGAGAAAAAACTAAACACAAAAGTAAAAACGGCGCGTGTTTCCTGTGGCCATTGTTGTTGCTACACTGCACGCAGTGGCGTGGCAGGGGGAGGGGAAGTGGTGTAGAGATTTGAAACAATGTAATAAACAATAATAAAGCACTAACGAAATGAATGAGTAATAAAAACCAGTTGAACTAGCAAAGTTCTTCTCACTGCGTACCCCCTTTGCAGGGTGGCTCAGTGGCTACGCTTCTGCTGCTCTGTTGTTATCGTGTTGTGTTTTGTAGCTGGCTGTTATTTTAATTAAATATTTTCACACCTACTTCATTTGAGCTTGCCAGGGCAAAAAGAGAAGAGCCAAGACGATGTCTGGGCCTCAGTCTCAGCCTCCTTCTCAGTCTCCTGCTTGAGCTGCTGCTGTAGGTGTTAATTTCCTGTCTCTAGGCAACAACTGGAGTAGAAAGGGGGGAACAGGGACAGCAGTACATTCATCCAATAAGAATAATTGCCAGGACTAACTATAAAGCACGATGCCTGCAATTTTATGCGCCGTAAAATTGCATGCGAAATAATTGAAAAGCATTGAGAGAAGAAGGAAGGAAGGAGCTGCTGCTCCTGTCTGTTGCATCTTGCAGTGGGGAGTGCAAGGGGAGGGGATAAAGTTTTCCACAGCGCTGAAATAATAGCAGCCAAAGTGGTTATAAATATTTTGTACGCCGTTGTCCTTTCGCTTCTTTGGCTCCTGTCGCGCACAAAATGCAGCGAAAGTCATTTTTCAGCTAAATGAATTTGCACAAGTTGCGGGCAAAACTGCGCAAAAAGCAGACAAAAAAAGCCAGCTTGTAAACTTGCCACGGGCCAGCTGAGACAGCTGTAGATGTGGTGGGGGGGCGTGGCAGGGCTGCCTGCCTGCGGTCAGCGGGAAAGTTCAATGCGCAACTAATGAGGCGGCAGCTGTTGACCTTAAGATGCGAACCTGACTTGGCCCCTTGCACACCAAACTTTACTCATCTCTCTCTCTCTCTCCCTCTGTGTTCTTTGCAGGTCCACCTGGTCCACCTGGGCCGCCTGGTAAGCGAGGGAAGCGTGGCAAGAAGGGCGATGCTGGCGACAAGGGAGAACCGGTAAGTAGCAGACAGTAGGAGCAAGTTGCCAGGATCCTGCCTTGCTCAAGTGTCTAACAATTCCACAGGGACTCAACGGCATTAGCGGCGAGAAGGGCGCCGCGGGCAAGCCCGGCGACAAGGGCCAGAAGGGCGACACTGGGCATCCGGGCGTGGATGTCTTCCAGACGGTCAAGGTGAGTAAGCGAGCGCTGCAGAGAGAGAGCGCTCTCTCTCTCTCTTTCTATCATTGCGACTGCAAATGCCAATCAAAATTGTACAACCTTTTTTTAAATCAAACCAACAACAACAACGCGCTCTCTGCTTTCTCCGCATTCTCCTCGCAGGGCCTCAAGAGATCGGTGACCACGCTGCATGGCGGCACGCTGGGCTATGCGGAAATTGTAGCTGTTAAGGTATTCCATTCCAGCCATAAATATGTTGCAACATGACAGAACGTCCACTCCCCTTCCCTACACCCCCTCACAGTACCATTTCTCAGGGCGAAATGCAGTGGGACAGACAGAGAAACAGACAGTGAGAGAGACACAACGACAGATAGCAGTGCAAATGTTTGTTGTCTCTCTCCCTGTCTGTCCCTGCCTGCACTTGCCCCTCGACTGGTGCCACTTGTAGTTGCTGTACTTGTTGTAGTTGTTGTTGTAGCTGTAGCTGTACTTTGTATTTTGTAGTTGTTTATTATCCTGCTCATTGTTGCTCGCAACGCTTTCTGGCCCCGCTCAGCTCTTTGGCTTAAACTGCACCATAAATTTCTTGCCACTTCTGCATAGTTTCTGCTTAGTCACTTTGCCTCCGTACTGTGCCAGACAGACTGTCTTCTCCTTCTCCGACTCCTTCTCCAACCTGATCCTTGCGAAACTGGCCATGTCCCTTGTATGCTGAGGAATTTCTTCATTGGTTTCACGCAAGCTGATGCAGTAGTCGGCTGCCTTTTTTCTCTCCCTCCCCCTCTCTTCCTCTTGCTCTCCCTTTCTCCTAGGGGAGACTAAACAAATCTCATCTCTCATATCTGCAGCTGAGCCCACTCGGCATTTCCATTCGAGCTGAGCATTATTTACAAATTTCCTTTTCAATTTAGCTATAAAACTAAAGATGCGGTTTAGCTTTTTCCTTTGGTAATTGATTTCTTATTTAGCATAAAGTTTTATTTACTATTTTACTTACGGTAGATTGTTGACATAGATTTCCTTCTTTGTTTATTTTTTTATTTTTTTTAATATGGGAATATCTGTTGTGGTACCCACCAAAGCGTAGAAGAATTTTATTAACATTGTTTTTAACAGGCAGAAGAAGAAGCGCCTCAGTATATACATATATACTTGATAAGTCTCAATAGCCGAGTGACAATAGCAATGTCCGTCTATCTGTCTGTCTGTTTATCTGTCTATTTGTCTGTCTGTCTATCTGTCTCACGGTCTGTCCAACTATCTGTCCGTCTGTCAGTTTGAAAACCTAGATCTCAGAGACTATAAGACCTACATTTGGTGACTATATATGCCCAATATCAATTGCACGCAGATAAAATTGGTTCTAGAATTCGGGCACGGCTCCTGCCGCCTTCGTTTATTCATAAAAACAAGCATAGTTTTATTTTATTCATCTTTTCACAATAAGAATCGCCTTCCAAATAATTTTCGGGAATTTGGTTGCTAACAAATAAATCACATACAAGTTATTCTAGAAATAATTTAAAGGTAGTACTGATTTCCAAGGTTTTCTCTGCAAAGTATGCAATACAAAGTAAGCTAAATATAGAAGTTGAATATATATAATAAACCCTTTTGACCATTGGTGTACTTGGTATATCACAGTTGAGCCCATTCGACGTTAGTTAAGAACTTAAGATTTGCTTATGGCTCTATTACTGGTAATTGATTTATTAAATTGACTTTATACATTTAGTATTTGACTTACTGTAGATTGTTTAAAATAGAGTTAATTCCACTCATCATTATTGACGTTGCTGGTTTATAAAACGTTTCTCTCTTGTGGTTTTCTGTGTTTATCTTTTAATTTATATTGTTTCTTAATTATCATTCTATAATATTTCAGTTTCTCTGATTAATTCTTAATTGCTTTGCAGCAGCTAATTTGTAATTTGTATTCAGATTTAATATCTTTATTCTTTTGTATAGTTTATTAACCAGTTTAACTTTCGTTTTATTTTGCCTTATTCCTTTGTGTTGTAAGGACTTGCAAGAGGCGGGCGTAAACGTGTCCGCTTCGACGGTCATACAGCTGAAGGTAAGTTCTCGGGTTACGGACGACGGGTCTATGTCGTACTCTATGTATGTGTATTGTGCCTATGCATGCCTTGCCTTGTTTATGTCTCGTCTCGTCTTTGTTTGCTGCACGTGCCCCTCTTCCTCATCCTACTCCTCCCTCAGCATTTAGCTAGAAACCTATGCGAGAGATCTTTTGTGCTGTTGCTAATAAACATATTTTCCAATCATTCAGGGCGAACCTGGCGAGCCAGGCCCGCCGGGTCCACCAGGTGAACCGGGCAATCCGGGCGTGGCCGGCGAGCGTGGACCACCCGGCGAAACTGGACCGCAGGGACTGCAGGGCGAGGCCGGTCAGCCAGGGCCGATTGGACCGCCTGGCGTGGCCGGGGCACCTGGCACAAAGGTGAGTAATGCCCAGACAGGCAGACAGACAGACATGACGAAAGACAGGAGAATGAGAGAGACAGGAATGGAAAGCGATTCATAAGTAAAACAAAGATGTCACAAGGATTAATGCACTATTTGTATCTGTTGGATAAACATTGTGACAGTTTAAGTGAGTCGTCTGCCCATACGTGCGACGCTCTGCCAGTGTGTGTGTGTGTGTGTGTCTGCGGGTGTGTCAGACTGTGTCTGTGTGCTGTCTGCTTTTGTTTTCCAGATTTTCCCATTGTCTGTTTTTCGGTTTTCCACGTTATTTATCGTTTATTTATGTATTAAGCGCCCCCTACCCCTCTACCCCTCTCTCTCCCTCATTGTGTCACCTTTTTGCCTGTGTCTGATTTCCACTTAATTTTCCCTGTGACTCATTCTTCTTCTTTTATCCTCCACAGGGTGACAAGGGCGACCGCGGCGATCGCGGCCTCACCACAACCATCAAGGGTGACGAGTTCCCTACGGGCATCATCGAGGGTCCGCCGGGACCTCCTGGACCACCTGGTAAGTGCCTCTGCAATCTCTCTGCTGCAGCTGCCCCTGCCCTCTGCCCCCTGCCACTGTCTCCTACCCCTGCAATCTGTGTTTGTTTGACTTCGGCTTCGACAGCCACTTAACTCGCGCCCTGCACTTGAATGCATTAAACAGATTCAGCTACAGATGGAAATACATGCGCAGTAACAGCTACAGTTGCACATACGGATGCAGAGAAACCCTGACCCTGCACATGTAAAGTAATGCACTCTAGCCAATCTCTGGGAGAGGGAGCGGGAGGGGCAGACTAACTCTGCTTAATTGCCAATGTATTCTCTCAGTGATGAGTTTGGGAATCGATCGCGTCGATGGGTTTTTCAAGAGCTCCTGCGGGTCGTTTTATTTATTGCCCGCTCGCTCGCGCTGTCCCCTGTGAGGGGTAGGGAAGGAGAGGGAAGGGGGCCGGAGCCCGGAGTCTCATCTAATTGAGTCATTGACTAACGCCGTCCCATTAGGGCACATTTCGGGCTTTGATTTCGTTGTGGTCGTCGGGTGTGAAAAGCAGCTCGTTAAAATGTAAATCGAATACCAGAAATACCGACACATACCAAATACTAAAATACTAAAATACCAATAAAAAAATAGATGCGTTCGCTTCATGCATTTCCGTTGCCATCGATGTTTTTATGGCCTCACAAATTTGAAATATTTTTGGTAAATTTATTTACTTTTTCGTTGGTTTCTTTTTAGTTTTTCTTCCACATTTGGAAATATTTCCCAGTGTGCCGCATTTTGCGATAACATTTACGACCTTTGTGTTTTGTGTGCTGCCACATGCCACACAATTTTTGACGTCGACGTCAATTAAATGCCACGCACAGGCCTCCCACTCGCTCTCCCGCTCCCCTTTCTCCCCATGGCCCATGCACACGCCTACAATAACAATTTCCATTTGCCGGCGGGTTTTACGAGCTGGCCTAACATATTTCTGCACTTTATGCGATTTTAATAAACGAAAATAGCCCCAAACGCGCCTCTACATAGTTCATGCACCACGGCATCCAATCCGATCCGAGCAGGCATCCCAATTCCAATTGGAGTCCGTGTCCGGCGTTTGTCATAAAAATTTGTAGACCCGTAGACCTCTTGAAACACTTACCGCGCTCGTAAAGATGCAACTTTATGTCATTTATGTTGCTTTTAGCGGCTCATTAGCATCGCTACTCGATCTGTCTTCCCCCTACTATGCCCCATTTCTCCCCTCTCTCTCCTCACTCCTCACATGTAATAGAGGTCTGCATAAGTAGTTACCTATGCCCCGAAGCTGAACCTCTGTCGCTACGGCTGCTCAATTGTTTTATTAGGGGTCTTCAGTGTGTGTGAAGTAAAGAAAACATAGCAAAGCACCTAAATGGTAATTAGGGTTAAAGAAATGAGTCATAAAGCAAGCTGCAGGGAGTCCACAACACGCTGACAACACTGGTTAAACAGTGAAGGTCTCCGCAGGCAGTAATTAACATTTTACACAGACTGTGCTTGTTTTTCCTATTTCAAGTTATTATTATTATTTAATTTACTTTTCAATGAAGTGTGGTCTCATCTTTAAAGCAGAAGTCTAGCTAATAGTTCTAATTCTAGTCTAAATCATTCATTAAAATCTGTGCATTCAACGTCATATCAGAAAGTATTTATTTGTTATACTTTTGCCTAAGAAAAAAACATCAAGTACTTTTTTCAAATTCCAAATAATACTTAAGACTAATGGACCCGTTGTATCTAGACATAATGCTGCACCGCATACGTGCTCTGTATGTGTATGAATCACGAAATAAGAACCACTTATAAAATATATCTCTTACTAAATTGTTCTTTAACCATTTCAAGGTTGTCACTACTTAAATTGCGGTTCCTTGATATGCCCTGAAAGTACACTTCATGCTGATCAAAAGCAGAGGCGACTTCTTTAAAGCCACACAACAAAATCATGTACTCGGTAGCATTAAACACCTTATAAACGTATTTCTTAAGACCTTCTCTTACTCTGAAAATACCGTTTGTCACTTCATCATCCCAGCGCAATCGTATGACCTTTTGATGGGCTTCCTTCATTCCGCGGATTATGGTTATGTATATAATGTCCATTGCAATTCCACTCTCGCTGGGTGCTACTGTTATAATCAAGCACTCATTACTGTTTTGGGGTGCATCAGCCAGCAGGTACCAAATACCTCGCATCTGCAAGGAAATAGCAAGTAGATCATCATTACTACTAAATATATTTATAGAATTAAATATATTTAATGACACACATAATCTTTGCTGAGGGGCAGGCTAGGAGAACCCTTGCAAGTAGCTTGTGGATTTTCCCTTAAGCCAAACACCGAGACGAACACAAATATCAGCCCAATAAAAGCCTTTATATTCATATATAATTAGAGGCTGTAAACAGTGTAAAGGTTGATTTATGCGGAATTCAATTTTCCAGATTTCAGTTTTCATATTTCTTTTTAGAACATTTATTTGTTGACATTTATTTGACTACTTTATTCATAAAGTTTATTATGCATTGAAATTTCTTTTTTATGAATATTGAATTGTACAAGTAAAAACTGTAAAACTATACATGGCTACTCCGAAATCCGTTAAATAATCGCAAAGTATAAACAAATAAATCTGCACGTTTACAAAAATTGTTTTCTAAAAACTTTCATGTTGAATGCCCGACTATAGTCAAATTTGGTGCTATGATTTAAATAATGTTCATGACTATATATGCCGAAAATGGTAAATATACAATGGGTAGCTGGAATGTTAATAAGAAATAACTTTAACTCAACTTTATAAGAATAAAGTAATAACTTTACCTAATCAACATTCTCCCTTAACCTTTACTAGGCATAGAAAAACAATACATAATCAGATCAATGTGCTCTTCTTCTTCCTCATATTTAAATTTGAAAACCCACTACTCGTTTACACGGGTACCCCTAATGCATTTGACTAGGCAGCAGTGCTATCAATTAGGCGCTTGCTGCGACCCGCATCGAGTTGCCTCCCACTTGGCTTATCAAAGCATCAAAGCAAAGTTGTTGTCGATGTTGTTCACGTTGTTGTCGCAGTTGAAAGTTGTGCGTTGTACGTTGTAAGTTGCAGTTGCGTTAATGGTGTGCCCATTGTTTTTACATAGATTCCCCCAACTAGTTTCGAACAAGATGTGAAGCTGCGATAGCCGCAGTTGTCGAAAGGCATTGCTGTTTCTCCGTCCCTCTCTCTCTCCTTTCTCCCTCTCTTCTTCTGCCTCTGCTAGGCCCGGAGAAGTTCTTTGAGTCAGCTCCGTGCGTTGATGGACATGAAATTGCAATTTATTTTCCGAAATCAGCGCCAGATTCAAGCTCAGGGGACATGGGACATGGATCTGGACACTCGGTCATTTGGGCTTGATTTGAATAAATTGAATGTCATTTGTATTTGGAATTCTTTCATCTGCTCTGCTCCCTTCCTCTCTCTCTGTCTCTCTCTCTCTTTCTCTGGGAGTCGAGTCGCCACGTCTGGGCTGCTTATCTTATCGTCGTCGTAATTAGTTAAGCTGACTTGTGCTTTATGTGTGGGCAGAGCTGGACGGGACTGGGAACTGTGGACAGAGACGGCATGTCTCGGCAATTTAATGTGTCATTTGTGTTTGCATGGAAGGAAATGCTGGCAGCACAAGCAGAAAGAAGCAGCACAAGACGAACTCAGGCACAGCCTCAGCTGTAATGGCAAAAATGTCAATTTATTTGCTGATTTATTCGAATTTCGTTTTGGGTTTATAAGTATTTTTGATTGCATTTCATCCGGGCTGTCCCTGGTCATGAAATTAAAACTTATCATGATCTGCACTTCATCTGCATTGGCAAGTAAACAAGAGAGAGCAAGAGTGGCAGAGAGAGAGGAGGAAAGAGGGAAGGGAATCCAATATCCTGGCTCAATAAATCCACTTTGGAGCCCTCAAGCCTGCCTGCTGGAATAGTTTTTATTGTGGCTGAAATTGTCGCCTAAAATGCTTAACGGTAAATTATGCCACCATAAATACTTACCAAAGGCGAGTTCGTCCTTGCCTACCCCCCTCTCCGCCCTGCCCCTGCCGATTCCTTGCCCCACTTTGAGTGCAAAACAAAGAGGGACAGCAAAATACTTTATAAATAAACGGGAGCCACAAACTGGCAGCCTGACTGGCAGTCAAATTTATGCACAGAACGGAGCAGGACGAGCTGCAAAACAAGGCTGAGAGAATGAGGAGCAGGATATGGAGAGGGAGGAAGATGAGGAGCAGGATGAGGATGAGGACAAGCAAAAGCGGTTTCGGGCAACTCTCAACTATGCAGGCCTGCTCCTCTCGTTCCTTCTACTGCTGCTGCTCTTCTAGTCGTAATTTTACGAACTTAATAAATTTTCTATATCTTTTTCATACACACACACACAGTAACACACAGTAACACACTCACACCCAGTCAAGGCTCATTTTGACAGGCCGCACAATTGGATTTATCTATGATATGAATGGCGCCTGCCCCAACCAGCACCTCCCTCCTCTTTCAAGTCTATTTATCCACACTGCTGTGTATGTGTGAGTGTGTGTGAGGGTGTCCGTGTGTGTGGCTTGTATAAATGGTCGCATTTAATGGCCACAACAACAGCAGACAGCGGCCAAAAGAGAGACGATTTCTCATTATTTTGGCTAACAGGTCGTCACATCGTTGGCACAGTGGGACAAAAGTGGCTGATAATGTAGTGTAAAGTCAATAGACAGGGCTTCAATTATACAGTGTCCTTTCTAGTCTAATTTACTGCAGACCACATGGCCTCATTAGCATTTTGACCACTGTGCGCTGTGGGCAGTTTAAGTTGTTTTTTGCTTTACGCAAAATAAACAATTTGCATTTTAAACTAAGCCCAAAAGCCATCAACAGCAACAGCAACAGCAATAACAACAACAACAATCAGCATCATCAGCAGCTGAACAAATTGCTGGGCTCGTTGAGTGACAGATGAATGAGAGAGAGGGAGGTAGACACAGGAAGGTAGAGAGAGAGAAGAGAGGGGAAGAGTCCATTGAGCCGAAGCTGCGATAATAAAGGGTATAATTACAAAGCTGACACGCCCCAAGCACCACCTCAGCCCCGCCTCATATCTGCACCACACTTGTTGTCGCGTGCGTCGCTGTCTGTAAATGTATCTGTATCTGTATCAGTGATACACACGCTGTAACTGTAGCTGAGCCAGGAGCGTAGTCTCTACTAGAGTAAAAGGGGGTCGCATTGTAATTTGAATACCTAAATTAACCCTGGTGTGCCTTCTCTTTAATTGCTCATTATATTTTTTAAATGAACCCTTGTACCGGTCTCGGTTTTATCTACCTCTGTGTACTGTAAGTGTATCTGAGATTCTTGAGGGCACCAGCGTAGTCTCTTAAGGGGATCACAACTGACTTTTTATATCGACTTATCACTAATCTTTGTGTGATTACTCTTAATGTGTCTATAACTGCAGATGGATCTGTATCTATATCGTAGATAAAAGCTATTTCTGTTTCTGAAACTGATTTGAGGCACGAGCGTAGTTTGAACTACAGTAAAAAGAAGTCACAGCTTACTGCTTAAGTCCCGTAATTAACCCTCATGTGACTTTTCTGTAATTGCTTATTATATTTTACAAATTATTCAACCCCCTCCCCATTGCATCGCCCCTGTGTACTATATCCTAATAAAAAATCTAAAAGCGTTGAAGCACACGACCGTCGCCTCGACTAGTGTGCAAGGGGACTACGACTGACTTCATTTGAGTTCTTCTGAGCAACCCTCGTGTGGCATCCCTTAGTGTATCTATAACTACATATATCTGTATCTGAATCATTGATATATGTAAAGCTATATCTTTATCTATATATTTATATCTGAAACTGTTTAGAGGCACGAGCGTAGTCTCGACTAGAATGAAAAGATGTCCCAGACGCACCTCTAATCCCTTAACTAACCCACGTGCGACTTCTCTTTTATTGTACATTATATTTTTCAAATTGTCCCCTTCGCACTCCTCCTGTTTACCCCTCCCCTGTGCACATCTATCTGCGCGTGATGTATATTGTCTTGTTCGCATTGAAATCTGTCGTATAACAGCCAAACATTCTCTCATTTACAGGTCCCCCCGGAGAGCGGGGCGAACGTGGCGAGACGGGAGCCATCGGACCAGCTGGACCGCCTGGCGAGAAGGGACCGCGTGGCAAGCGGGGCAAGCGGGTGAGTGTGACAGACAGTACTGTCGACCGATGTGAAAACTCGTTCGCACTCAATTTTAATTAGAAAACCAAAACGAAAAACAAAAACGAAAAACCAAAAACGACAAGCAGAAAAACAGAAACAGAAGGAAATTCGTAATGAAGGAGCAGGAAATTTATTAATATGTAAATTGCTGTGTAAATTTCCCTTTGTAAAGAAGCGCGTGGCATTAATTCACTGCTAGCGTTAATCTGTAAATATTTGCCAAGCAAGCTGTAAATACCCCCAGCTCGTATACCCCCTTTCCCCTCTCTACTTTCGCATTCGCATCTGCCACCTGGCGGGGCAACCTGCATGCCTGTATTACATAAGCTGTACATATATTTATGACTGGCGGCGTATGTCGTCTGACTGAGCATGTCCTGCACTGTGTGTCACGCCCACTCAGCAACAAGAAGTGGGCGCAACTAAACTCATTACAGCTCCCAGGAGGAGGAGGAGAAGAAGGAGACAGCGACGGCAACTTTGATGTAATGTCTTTGATTACAGGCAAAAGTATCTGACAGATACGCAGCCTAATAGAAAACTCCCGAGAGTGTCATCCATGGGGAAGGCAAAGAGGGGGCCACTACCAGGCAGTGGGAGCTACTCTCAGGCACTGGCAGAGGGGAGCCAGAGGCGCAGGAAGGGGACGAAAACTATGTCGACGCGACGCACTTTGGCGCCTCATTGAAATTGTCAAAAAACGTTTGCTTCGCGCGTAAATCTGCCGCTTAATTTATGCGTGTGCCACCAGAGGGAGTAGGTAGAATAGGGAGGCGAGGCTGGAGTATCTGCAGCATTTATCTGGGCATTTGCCACACCCCCTCACAACCCCCGTTGTTGCGCTGGAATGTCAACAGTGCGAAGATACTTAACATTTTTATTGGCACTTGCTGCAGACGCGCCAACACTGAGGCAAGGCAGAGGCAGCAGGGAGGGGGAGGGGAAAGAAGAGCAGTGGCAAGTGGCAGCTGTTGCCGCCGCATGACGTGCTGATGGATGCATGGTAAGCGGCAGCGGATTCTCATGTTTTGCACAACACACGACGCACCCGACATAGATACAAATTCAGAGATACGTGTAGAAAGAGGGGAATGAAAGGGAGTGGGGGAGCAGTGAGGAGGGAGTGGAGGCGCAAGGGTATTCAGCACGTGTACGTGTATGTTATGAAAAATGCATAAGCGCCGCTGGCAACTGAGCTATGCTCGGGTAAAAGAGGCAAGTGAGGCAAGAAGGGGAGAGAAAAGGAGGCGCAAATATTTGCGCGTTTTGCCAATTTTCGTAAAAACAGTCTGATTATTGTATGGCCAATATAGCACGCACATACACACAGTACACGCATACACACACACATACACACTCAAGCACACACACACTTATACAGCCACTTACTCGCATAAATACTGAGGCAAAGTCTCATAACGCGCCTTTGGCCAGCTGCTGTTGCTGTTGCTGGAGTCATTGACGTGGCTATTGCTGCCGCCAGTTGTTGCCCCCGTTGTTGCTGTTGCTGTTGCTGCTGTTGTTATGCCTTTCAAATGGTCAACAAAGGATATGCTAACTTTGTACAAATCAATGTTAAGGACAGTAGGAAACATTCTTGATCACTATCAATCGCCAAGTGAATTGGGGCATGTGGGGCAGTTTGAACTTCCAGATCTAAGCTATTCAGAAAGCTAGAGACACCAAATTTAGCATGCAGATTTCTATATATTTTGATTTTAGCCAGTTTATTTTAAAAGTTCGCTGCCACGCCCACCGCCCCACAAAACAAATATTTACATTATTGAATTCAATTTACAAATGACACATATAAGATACAACAATCTAAATTCGACATATAGTTAGCTGACTATAATATCTATCCCTGCTGCAAATTTCATTACGATCAAACAATAAACACAAAAGTTATGCAAGTTCAAAGTTGCCCTAAGGTGCAGCTGCTTGCGCCTGCTGGTATGCTATAGTTTTTGCAGGCGTGCCTGCATATGTTCATTACAATAAACAAGCAATAGGCTGCAGAAGACTTGGTCTATAAGTACGATATTTGTTAGGGGTTTTCAGTTATTTGTAGGAAGAGTATGTTACGGTCGTGCGCATCCGACTGTAGCTTTGATTATTGCTGCTGCTAGTGTTGTTGTAATAATGCGTAATAACAAAACAGCACAAGAAGTAGCGGCAGCAGCAACAACTCCTCAACCGACTTCCAATATGCCCAGAAGCAAAGAGCAAAGGCAGCAACAACAAAGGCAGCAACAACAGCAGCAACAACAACAACAACAACAACAACATAAGCAGAGAACAGCAGAGCAACCGCAACTGGCAAGCAGCAAGTGGCAAGTAGCAAATGGCAACTGTGGCAACGTGCAACATCGTCTTTATGACTTTGCGCGTCGATTTCCTGCCAGTTGCGAGGGGCGGCACAGAAGTTGCAAGAGGAACTAGCTACAGATTGCCAGTGCGATTAACTTTTGTGGCCACCTTCCCCAGGCCAAGGCGAGGCAAGGTTTCTCTCGACTGCTGGTAATGCATGACTCTGTTGCCCCTGCCCCATGTGGCAGTGCAGCCTCCTATTGCCTGCTATGCGCACTCGTGCCAGGCTGCTCGAATATGCCGATTACCAGTTCCACCCCCCTCCCTCCCTTCCTCTGCCTTCCCCCCTGCAGCGACGTGATGTCAAAACAAATGAAAGCCATAAGAAACGGCAGGCAGTCGCAGCAGTTGCCCCGCCCCCGCATGCTGCCTTTGGCAAACAAACAAAACTTTTGGCAACAAACAAAAGTTCGCGCCCCTTCAAGCTCAGGTCCAAGCGGGCTACACTTCCCCTGCCCCTTTCCCCTGCTTCCTCTATCCTTGGCGTGGCATAAAAAATTATTTGCAACAATTGCCATCATCTTCGACTCTGCTGAAACGTGACAGCTCCCGGCAGCAGCAGCAGTGGCAGCGGCAGCGATGGCTTCAGCGTGGCGTCGATTTTTCAATTCGGCTATCAGCGGCTTTGATTTTCCGTGGAAAAGCTGCCGACGCGAGGCGCAACTGCGGCCCAGGCACGCTGTCATTAGGCTCAATGAAAATCCAAATGTGAATGAGAGAATGTGTAAACACACATCAGTCTCTCTGTCTCCCTCTCTCTCTCTCTCTCTCTCTCTTTGCAAAAATATGGAAAATTATGCGACTAGAAGTCGTGGCTCGTGCGTCACTGTTAGCTGGCAGGGAAAACCTGAGGGAAAACTTTGCTTGACTGCGGACTGCGGAACATGCTTGTAATTAGTTCGGCGAGTCGTAAAAGATTGTCGACGATTGCTCGTGTGCTGGTTTTGGAAAAACATTTATACGCGCACATTGCCGCATGCCACATGCCACGCCCCATGCTGGAATTATGGCTACAATGGGGACAGAGACGATTTGGCTTTTTATTTTGTTTGTGGCTAAGGCCATAAAAAAGCGCAAAAATAAATGAAAACAGCGCAAAACGATAAGCGGAATGGCAAGAGAAGAAGGTAGGGGGAGGGAGAGAGGCAGAGGAGGAAGAGGAGGGAGGTAGAGCAGCGACAGAACGCAATTGTAGGCATTATAAATTTGACATGTTATTTTCGTCGCCTCGTCACAGTCAGGGAGTGTTGCGTCATTTCGGGGCAGGGCGACGGGTTAACAGATGAGGTGGGGGCAGGGGCAGGGGGAAGAACAAAACGAGCTGCGATGTGATGGAACGATGGAACGATGCTCAAGCGGCGAGACAGATGTGTCACAAACGATACAAACAGTAAAATTAGCCTAAGACCTTTATGAATGATATATGGATAGATGCAGATGGAAAGGGATAGGCAGGAGAAAGGGAAGAGGTAGTGTAGTAGTAGAAGATGTAAATGTGGGCAAGGAAGGGATAGAGCAGAGGTAGTAGCTGTAGATGGAGCAAGGGCAGAGCTAGGGCACTGTCGTGTGCGTTGTTAATCCCAGTGTGAGAAGAAGCATTGGAATGACAAAGCAGAAAGAACTCAAAGATGCAACTTAAATGAAGCAAATGAAACAAAACAATCAAATACATATATATTTCATATGCGTAAATATCACACTATATCACAGCATATATAATATGCCGAAATATGCATAGATTACAGAAAATCCACAAGGAATTTCAAGAATTCTCATCATGTTTTCATTGTTGATTCTTCTTTATGATATGGTTTAGTTACGGCACAGTTCAGTTCTCTAGCATAAAGTGGAATTAGATTTGCTGTGCTAACATTTTATTTGGTTTTTCATGTATGCACAGGAAGGGGCAAAGGGAAGGGGCTGGGCAGGGGCAAGGCAGGGGAAGTGCATCAAAAATACAATTTACAATCGGGCAACATATTAAAAATTTAAATTAATTTCAAACGTTGTGACGAGCACACGCCCTGCACTCCCCCTCCCCCTCTTTCACTCCCTCTGTCCCTTGCCCTCTCCCTACGCCCACTCCTGCTGTGTAGTGGCTTACGGGGCGTATGATGAATATCCAATGAAAGCCGAATGCGGCGAATTTGCTATTTATTATGCGCACTGCCATCGCTGCTGTTGCTGGTGCTGGCTTTGGCGCTGGCTTTAGCTGTTTTAGATTTGCGCTGCCATTTTTAATAAAGTTGAAACAATATTTCACACACACTCACTCACACACTCACACACACAGCGATAAGGCGCGGCGAATCTCAGCCTGAAGCATTGCGGCAAAAACTGTTCCTGAAGCATTTATGCCAAATTTATGTTAATATATTTTACAATCGTCGCCCCACACTCCCTCCCCTCCCCCCTCATGTGTGTGCGTTGTCTTTGGAGCCTTGAAATCTGCATAAATTTGCCCCATCCTGCTGTTGCTTATCTACAAGATTGGGGCAAGTTTCTGCCGTGCGTGGTAAATAGAGTCATAAAAAAAGAGGAGAGCAAAAAAAAAACATTGCAGATTCGTTACACGTCACACAAAGCCGCCCTTTTTCCCTCACCCTTCCCCCCATCCCCGCCCTTTGGCATGGTAATGTGAGCTGGCGCTGAGCTACAGCTGGCCAGGCAGCATGTGGCGCGCCGCTGAAGACTTTGCTGCCTGCCACATACAGTTGCAAATCAAAGAGTTTCAACTTGCCTACGTGGAATTCAAAACGACACTGTGACAGTGTCTGCCAAGTGTGTGTGTCCCTGTATGTCCCTGCCATATGTGTGTATGTGTGTCTCTCTGTGTGTTTGCCACTCAAAGTCTGCCCCATTTGGTGGCGTCTTCTCTTGCTGGCAATTCGTTTCGGGTGTTGCCTAAACGACGCAATAAGCTTAACACTTTCCCCGTTTGCCTGGGGACAAACAAGAGCAAGGGGAGAGGGGGGAATTTTCATTGCTTCTGCTCGACTTGACTTGACTTGAGTCGATTTGACTGGAGTCGAGTTGCGCGTCGGCTTTATAGCTAGCTGGGCCCGATAAGCCTCTGCAATGCTGTGTCAACTGCTGTGTCGTGGCTTATCTCAGTGTGTGTGTGTGCGTGTGTGTATGTGTGTGTGACGTCATTGTTCATTGAAAACTGCGCAGCATGCAAATCTGCCTTTCTTCTGCCGGCACTATCGCAATTATTTGTGACCAATGTCCATGTCCATCCTCGGCTCGATTGAATATGGCAACCAAGCCAAGCAAGAGCGACCATGCATGCCCCAGGGTGTGCGTGTGTGTGTGCGTGTGTGTGCGTGTAATGTTGCCCCTGGGGTGTGCGTAACTTTTATTTTATGGCAACTGATGATGAGGTCGCTGAGGGAGCAACAAAAACGATTGAAAAAAGGAGGCAAACCCAAACTGAACCCAAAAAAAATCCGAAGCATCTACGCAGCTAAATAAAAATCTCAAGTTAGCGACACCAAAATGAATGAATCCAACTACCCCCCAAGTACACCCCCACGGCCACGCCTCCTGCTCAGCCCATGCACTGGCAATGGGAATTTATAGACACGCGTGCTGCAGGGGCGGGGGGACGCACTTCCCTTTACCTTCCATCCCCCACAAGTGGCAACATTTCACGTATGTAACTTGGCGTCTGCCCTGCGGCGTTGTCTGAGGAGCAGAAAGAAGAGGAGAGCGAGGGGTAGTAAGAGGAACAGGAGGGGGAACAGGAGAGGGAACCGGAGAAGGGGCAGCAGGAAGCGGTGCAGGAGGAGTTGGAGCATGAAGTCGGCATTGTTGCGGCAGCGTTTGCGGCAAAGAACGAAATCTTTAGCAACGATTTCCCTAAATACTTCCGAATTTCCGGCATATTACAATATCACGACAGCATCAACAACAACAGCAGCAGCAACAACACTGGCAGCAACAACAACAGCAGCAACATTGATAGCAACAACAACACTGGCAACAATGTTAGCGGCAAAATGAAATCACGCGAAATTTTTACAACTCGTCTGGACTTTTTTCCCTGTCGCTGACTACGCGTACCACGCGCACCCTTGGCACAAGGTACAATGGCACAATGAGCAAGAAGTATATGAAAATATGCTACTGGTTGAGCTACATATACATGCATATGTGCTGCTGCTGTAGATAAGCCAGTACTACCTAATGCTGTCCACTCTTTCCAATTGTTACCACTGTAGCTAGCATTGATACAAAGCTGACTGGAAAGAATTACTATAATACTATAACTGTATCCTTTATATTTGACTAGTAAAGTTAGACGTAGAGCTAGTATGGATAGGATTAAATAACCTTATTTTCTATTCAATCCTCCACAATTAACTCAATTTGCAACTGTGTCCACTGTAGCTGGCTTCGAAAGAGGATTCTGGAGCATCTACTTCAGCTATACTTGGGACTACTATGATTAAAAAAGTACTGTCCAATGTATTGTTTATTCATCCACACTCCACTGAATGTGCCCTATTGTACAATACTTGACATCGATATGAAGCAGAATCCAATACAACATACCAAAAGTTCTTAATAGGTTAAACTATACGTTGAGCTAGTAAGGATTAAAATGAACTGCCGTATTGCCTGTTTAATCCTGCAATCTCCACTTAAAGACTCTCCACAAAATTCCCTCTTGTGCCCACTGTATCTGACGTCAATACCAAGCGGAACGTATTACGCATTTAATGCTGCCGCGTACTTGTGCCGCAGCAACTTCGCATCCATTGTGAGATTCTTGTAAACTTTTGTGGCAAGCGAGGAACGCATTACACGCCCGGAGAGAGAGAGAAAGAGAGGGAAGGAAGAAGAACGGTAGAGGGAATCTGGGTAAGGAGTAGGGGGAGTGGCAGTGGCAGTGGCAGGGGCAGGCGTGGCGCAACAACTGTGTGTGCTACGCCGGAAACGAGCTGCAAAACTTTCACCTCAGGCGCTCGACGGCGCTGCTCTTTTGATGCTCTTGTTCTTGTTGTTGTTCTCGGGCTGAGAAAAATATGAAATTTCAAAAGGAAATTTGTATAAAAAATGTGAAAAATATGCGCGCACGCACACGCAGGCACACATACACACACACAGACAGACACGCATACTGACAGTCGAGAGAATGCGGCATATGCTGCACTTGAACGCCAGCCAGGGAATCGACCTGGGCATGGGCATGTGGGCGTGTGGGCGTGGAGGCGTGGGCGTGGGTGTGGGCGTGTGCAAGGGCGTAAGCATGGGCGTGGCAGTGGGCAGCACAGCCGTGCAGCAAAAGCACGAGGAAAAGGTCGCATCGAGATCAAAATGATTTTCAATTTAACGCGTTTACGTGCGGCCATTTGTCTGGCCTTTTCCCGCTGCCTGTGAAAATGAAAAACCGCCGAAAAAAAAAACAAAGAATGCCAGGCCAGGTCAGGCACAAGGCTCGGCTGTGCAGACAGAGGAGGACGGACAATTAATGTACAATTAAATCGCTTGCGCAAACAGTTTTCCCCTCCGGTTGATGGAGGCGCCTGAAAGTATGCAACGTATTTCGGGCTTAAATCGGAAAGGCGTTTGGGCAAATATTTTACTTGCAATATTTACGCATAATTTAAGTGATGCCTGGCGCTGCACACACACGTATTTACATGCTGTATACAGTTTTGTGTGTGTGTGGGAGTGTGTGTTATGTGTGTGTGTGTGTTGTGTGTGCCTGAATACTTTGAAAATTAAAATCAACCCGAGGCACTCGCACAAATATTGATACATTCTAATGGATTTCTCACACACATGCCTGCACGCACACATACATACATAGGGAGAGTCGAGCAAGTTTTTATCGTAGTTAGGCAGCTGCGTGCTTGCCCGAATTCCTTTCTGGCTGTATCTTTTATTTATGTTATTTATCGCAGCTGCCTCTGCTTCCTCCGCTGCTGCTGCTGCTGCTTAAAGCCTTTAAGTCGCCAGCTCGTCCTTTTTTTGCCAAGTCCTTGATTTGTCGCTGGCATTTGCTTATCGACGGAGTGACTGACGGACAGAGAGAGAGAGGCAGCAAGAGACAGACAGAGATAGAGAGGGGCAAGGCGTGTGCGCTTAATCCCAGTGAATGTGCCTCAATTATCGCAGTTGCCGCACGCAGAGCAAATGTTAAACGTGCGCTTTAATTTAAAACCTCTTTAATTGCTCTACAAATGGGCGACTAATCACCCCAAACACCCCCCTCCCCTGCCAACTCTGCCACAACAACAATGGCGCGCACGCAAAGCGGAAGCGGAAATTCACAAGGAGATGCAGAGAGAGTGAGAGAAAGCAAGAGGCAAAGAGAGCCCCAGGGCAAGTCCCCCCCCATTCGCAACATTGTAAAACTTGCAACAAAGCGGCAGCTGCACGGCAGCCTCTCTCTCTCCCCCACACACACACTCGCACACACCCTCCTCCTGCTCACATACGTGATGCAGATGAGCTGCGCATTATATGAGCATGCATAAAGGAGCAAAAGTTACTCGTGCAGTGCCAGTGTGTGGCAGTGGCAAGTGGCAAGTGCATTTGCGGTAAGCCAGCATCATGGCGTCATGGTCGTTGCTCCTGTCCCCCACTTACCCCTCTCTCTCACCCCTCTTCTTGGCCGTCTCGTTGTCATTGTTGTTTTCGGTTTCTTTTCTACCTTTTGCCTTGTTTTTGTGCATTTAAGCATGCGAATGGCCGCCATTGCAAGGAATCACTTAAGCATATGCCCAGGCACAGCTCAGCTCAGTTCAGCTGCATACACTTGCAGAAAATGCTGAGTGCCTGCGCATAAATGAGCGAGCACACACATCCCAAGCGGGCATTTCTTGCAGTGTACAATGCTCATAAATGTGCCGAACGTTCTTCTCTCTCTGTGTGTGTGTGTGTGTGTTAAGCGTTTCCATTGTTATGCTATCACACCAGACAGTTGTTGCCAGTGTTGCCATTGTTGCTGTTGTTGCTGTGTCTTAATAGCCAAGTAAGCAAGCCACTTCCTTGGCGAACAAGAGAACGACAATCGAGGCAGAACCACTCGGCAATAAAACACAATTGTTTCCCCTGGCTGAGCACTAATTCAGGCGAGATCATTACCAAAGTCACTAAAACTATGGACAGCGGTGTAGGCAAATGAATGGACTGCGGAATGATGGAAGTAGTGGTAAGTGCACAGTTGAAAGATGAAGAAGAAGGCAGTGCAGAGATGAATGATGAAGAAGAAGGCGGTACAGAGTTGAAGGGTGAAGAAGAAGGTGATAAAGGGAAAGGAGTATAGTAAATATTGTGCATAAAATCAACGACAGCTTGCAGAGTGCTTCTATTCATATGCGCCGTGGGTGTAAGTCGCTTCTATTTGCTTAAACTGTGCTGTGCTGCCTTGATGTCGCTGCTTTTATGAGCTTTTCAGCTGCCCAGGGGCGGAGTGCAATTTGGAGACTACGCCCCACAGTAATTTCCCCTTTTCCTACGCAAATGAAAGCTAAATGCAACTGACTGTGTGTCACTGTATGTGTGTGTGTTTGACTGTCTCTGCTTGTTGTGTTGTCATCGATGTCTAGCGGTTTTTGCTGCTTTGCTTGCCGAATCCTTGAGATGTGCAGCAAGAGAAGCTCGAATAGCGCAGAAACCAATTCATTATCTTTCATTTTGGCACTCGCCAAGCACACGCACACACATATACAATGGTACAGGCACAAAGCACACACATACACCTACATACTTCCACACCCCCAAACACACACACACTGCTGCACACTGGCACACACCGCACTCGAAGCACGTCGCGGCTTGACTTTATTTTCGACTCGCACCACTTAACCCCCCCTGGGCACCCCCTCCCCCTACTCAGGCACTGTGTGTGTGCCTTAAAGGTTTTCCTATGCCAGAATTGTCTAAGTTTCTGGAGGGTGCCGGGGGGGAGTGGGGCACACGACCTGCACTTAACACAATTTCGCGGCACACAAAAGACTTTCACTGCGACGCAAACGTTGAAAATCCGCCCCCAAAGCAAACAACTCTGCACCCTCTACCCCCTCAGCCCCTTCCCCCGCTGAGTTCATAGCGAAAAAAACAAAAATATTTTTTGATATCTGCTGATTAAATTGATACGATCTTTAATATCCATTCCCCGAGAGTGTGTGACTTGCAACACGAAAAGGATTTCAGGCGTGCCGAAAGTAATCGAAATCTTTCAAATGAAGTGCATTCCTAGACAGAAGAATAAGTGTGGGAATGAGAGAAGAGATATGCTATATATGAGTACTATATATGAGTACTATAAAATTATAATATTTTCTGGCTGAGGAATATGGGAAAGTTCCCCAATATAATGCTGCCATTTCTAAGCAACAATTTTTCTTGCCGTGCAGTAGCTGCTCAAATTTTTCACATGCCAAGCGAATATCGCGTTGCTTTTGTGTATGTGTGTGTGTGTGTGGAGTATCTTTACTGGTGTGTGGGTGTGTTATATTGGTGTGGGCAAAGCGTGCAACGTGCTGGGGCAACGGCGTTGCCACGTGGCATAAATTAATCTTCTCACTAAATTCTGGTTTCGTATCTCTCTCTCTTCCTTCCTTTGCCTTCCCCCTGCGCAGATATTCGGACCTGGCGGCACCAAACTGGTGGAGGAGGACTACGAAGATCCACCAGTTACCCTGCTGCGTGGTCCACCCGGACCCCCTGGCAATGCCGGCAAGGATGGTCGCGATGGCCGCGATGGCAGCAAGGGAGATGCGGGCGAGCCTGGAGAGCCTGGCTCGCTGGGTCCTCGCGGCCTGGACGGTTTGCCCGGTGAGCCTGGCATTGAGGGTCCTCCCGGATTGCCTGGCTACCAAGGGCCGCCTGGCGAGAAGGGTGATCGCGGAGATATCGGTCCACCTGGTCTCATGGGACCTCCTGGTCTGCCTGGTCCGCCTGGCTACCCGGGAGTCAAGGGCGACAAGGGAGATCGCGGAGATTCGGTGAGTAGAAGTGGAAGAGCAACATGGCAACAGTAATTAACATTCAGTGAACTTCACAGTACCGTAAGATGCGCCGTCGACAGGATGATGGCATGGCGGATGCACCGCATATGCCTCCCATTGAATACGTAAGTGAGGAGCCTCCGCTTTCCTGCATTCACTGATGTTTCTCTCATCCGACAGGTCTATGGACCCCCAGGTCCACCCGGTCCCATGGGACCACCAGGACACACAGGCCCACAGGGCGATCGTGGCTTAGATGGTCGCAAGGGTGATACCGTAAGTGGAAAGCTGAGGCCATATTTTATATAACCCAATCTAACTTGACTTTCTTCGCAGGGTGAAAAGGGGCACAAGGGCGATCAAGGCCCAATGGGGCTACCGGTAAGTGCATGAGATAGAGACTTTGCAGAGAGTATTACTGACTATCCTCTCTCTCTCTTTGCAGGGTCCCATGGGCATGCGTGGCGAGTCTGGTCCCTCTGGACCCGCTGGCAAAGCTGGAGTTCCGGTAAGTTTGGATTCCTTATTTTTTGATTCCCTCTTCAGTTACTAAAATCTTTGTTTGGCTTTGAGTTAATACAAAATTCTTTGTTGGTCTTTTGCTTTTTGGGTAACCTGTTGTTGTTGTTGTAACTAAGCCATGTCTAACCGTGTTACTCTGTCTCTCTCTCTCTCTCTTTCATCTACCTGGAACAGGTGTGGGGCGACTACTAATCAAGCTTAGTTAAAGAGCAGTCTAATTACTATTAATAACACAGCGAAGTCACACATAGACACACACTCACACACACACACATACACACACACATACAGCATACGCACATGCTCACCCATTACGCACAGGAGGAGCATCTTGAGGAAGCAGCAGCAACACCAAAAAGAATAATCCTGCGCTCAGTTTTAGCGACTTAAAAGATCTGCCCTCTCTCTCTCTCTCTCTCTCTCTCTCTCTCTCTTTCTCTGTGAATATGTGTGTATATCTAACTGTACATACAAGCGCCCTTGTACATACATATGCACGCACAAACATGTCCAGCAATCAGCCCCCTCTCTGCACAACAACATTTGCATGCGACTAACCCGCAAGGCAGCCCAAAGAATAATACAAATATCGGAATCCCCTCAAATTCATATCAAGCGAAACACAGCGCCAAATGAGTAACGTATTTATGTGTACAAACAAACAGAAAGCAGAAATGGAGAAACAGAAAACAGCAGCAGAAACAGAAACAGAGAAACAAACAGAGAAAGCAAAGTAAATAAACATAATTATTTCTATGGCAACACAGGCGCGAGGGCGAGCTCGAATGTATTTACAGCTATCAATTGAGTCAACCAGCTAAATTCACTCACACCTTAAAGCACACACACAAACACACACACATACACACACACACAAACATATATAAAGAACAAACAAACAAACAAATATGCAATGCAAATATTTTAATTGCATTTCATTTGCCGTCGCTGTGTGCAAATATCCGAGTACAACCGAGCAAAAAGGGATGCAACAACAGCAACACAAGCAACAACAACAGCAACACAAGCAACAACAACAACAACAAAACAAGCAACAACAAGCAACGCGAGTTGCATAAATCATTCGCACAGTTGCCCGAAATGCATCTCACTTTCTTGATTGACTCGTAAAATGCTTCAATTGTTGCCCCATGTTGCAACTGTTGCTTTGTTGCCCCATGTTGCGTTGTCTTAGGTGCCGTCCAGAGGCTTTTAGAGAGATGCTAAGCTTCAGTGCTTAAAAACGAGTAGCCCCCAAAGATAACTTAAGCTAAACAATCGCAGTATTAACTGTACACTGTGGAAATGTAAACTTATCCTGCTGTTCGATGTGTTTTATGTCTACAAACAAAGAAACTGTTCAATATACAAACAAACAAACATATATACACACTATATATATACAATATATTTAAAGATAATGCGCATAAATATATGGTAAATACAAAGGATAACGAATCTCGAACATACTCGTAAATATAAATGTAATTCGATAACAACAACAAAGAGCTATCTTCCAATTGTGCATATTTTTCAGTGTTATATTTACAATATTCGACATAAATTAGTTAGGCTATGGTTTAAATATATATACCACAATTACATATATATATGTATACGGGCAGTGGTAAAAAACATTATAATAATATAAACGAGATAATTGTGTATGATAAAGAACGGCCTCAGAATACCCTACACGCCCTTCGTTCTCCTCGCTGTCTGCCGTGTCCAGTCCGATTGCCGTCTGGGGAAATTCAATAAAAATATCAATTATAATTCATGAATAATTCGAATCGTAATTACAGCATTTTAAATTCAACACTGTCGCAGTAAAAAGAGACACAAAAAAAGAGATTACTCTCTCTCTGGCAATCGCACTGGATGTTCCAGTTAGCAAATATCAATCAAAGATAATTAACAGTGTATACAAAAAAAAAAAGAAAACCTTAGCATATATACAAACATTCCATTGGTTTCATGCGAACATCTCAAATGAAGTGAAAATTTAAACCAGTCAAAAAATAAAAATGCACATTAAATATTTTAAATGCGATGGCAAAACACAAACAAACAGAAAGGTCAGAAAAAGAAAGGTCAAACTATAAACTATGAATGGCGAATGCGAACGAAATCAATTACGAGTAGAAAAATACAAGAGAAGCTCATGAATATTCATACAGTGTGAAATGAAGCCTCAAAGGATTTATGCAAAAATGTTGGGAAATTAAAAAAGAAAAAAAAACAACAATGAAAACCTTAAAAAAATAATGTCAATTTGTTTTCAATTAGATGTGTCGTAACTCCAAAATGAAAGCCCTCAAAACCTTACAGAATTAGCATGTCAATTTGCGTTCGATACTCTACCACGACTATCCCTCAGTGTACATATACTATATAAACTATAATATGATATAAGGCAACACTACTCACTACCCACTCAACCCACTACTCAATCGATCTTTCACGTTCTCGTTCTATATTCTATATTCCCGCTCTAACTTTTGTCTAACTGTCAACTAACTGTCTAACTTGCTCTCTCTCTAATCAGGATCTATATTTGCATAGGCTAGAATAATGAATTGTTCGATTGGCATTCGCATTATGATGCTGTTCTATATGTAACTCTAACTTTAACTCTATGATAAACTTAACTCTAACTTAACGAAGCAGCTAACGGTAATCGTAAGTGTACATTTGTTAATTACATAACTAAACAAAGTTTTTGCAATTAAAAAAAAAAGATGAAACACCGTAATTATAACCAAGAATTTATGTATATGTATTTATGTGTATTCATGTCTATACATAGAGAGTATGTGTATTCGAGATTGTACGCTAATCCATCGGCAGGCTAATGAAATAATGAAATCAATATCATTTTCACATTAATTATGCATTTTCAATAAAGTGATGGTTTTTTACTAAAACAAAATGGCAATTTCAGTGTGTACATACCGCAGTAATTAATTAACCACAGCTCTAACAGACAGCACAGACATAACCTATAACAGACATAACCTATAAAAGACATAACCTATAACAGACAGCTCGCATAACAGACGGACAACACAGCAGATAACAGACAGACAACAGACACACAACAGTACTGTTGTGCCTGTTGGCAAGGCAACACTTTTTCATGACTTTTTCTGATGCTTTTTGCTTTCCTTCTCCTCTTTGATTGTGCAGGGTCCCCCCGGTTTGGATGGCATGAAGGTATATTAACTGAATTACGATTATTTTCTTTTGTATTTCGTTGAATTTTCTAACCAAATTCTCTCGTAATTGCAGGGCGCACAGGGAGAGACGGGACACAAGGGCGAACGCGGTGATCCGGGTCTGCCGGTAAGAGCAGCTCATCTGTATTAGATGTGGCACATATTTGCGCACACAATAGCACACACCCATACTCACACCCACACACACGCACACACATGTGTTGTTATCTACCTTATGTGGTTGCTAATTTGAATAATTTGTGTTTTTTCTGTTTATTTTGTATGCATGCACTCTCTCCCACTCTCTGTCTCTCTCTTTTCATCTCTCTCTTTCTCTATCTCAACTTTTGGCGTATATGCGTACCCCACATTCCCCTTGAACCTCTCACACACACTCACTCACATACAATACACACAAACAAAAGGGCACCGACGGCATTCCCGGCCAGGAGGGCCCGCGCGGCGAGCAGGGCACACGCGGCGATGCTGGGCCGCCAGGGAAGCGGGGACGGAAAGGAGATCGCGGAGACAAAGGCGAACAGGGTGTGCCTGGCCTGGACGCACCCTGTCCGCTGGGCGTAGATGGGCTGCCGTTGCCGGGCTGCGGTTGGCGGCCGCCAAAGGTTAGCATGGTAAAAAAAAGTAGAGATAAGTAAATTGCATGTTAACCTCACTGTAAAACTAACAGCGAAACACAATTCCCTGTTAACCTAACAATCAAACATAATTAACTGGCCCTGTTAAGCTAACAGCGAAACACAATTAGCTTTTCTCTGTTAACCTAGCAGAGACTTCACGCATTTTCACTGCGAACTTACAGCGATACAAATAAGCTTCACATACATATTAAGCTTAGCTCAGCTGTTACTCAACATCCATTGGCTGTTACGTTACAGCGACCCACAAACAGTCCACTGTAATTCACACATGTTAAGCCTAACTCACCTCTTACTCATACATTTGCTGTAATCTTACAGCGACTCCACGCACTCTCTTACAGCGATCCACAGCTGTGCGCTGTTAACTTACAGCGATCTGTAAAACGTTAACATATATCAGGCATGTTAAACTCAGCTCAGCTGCTTCCCAACATTCGTGCGCTGTAATCTTACAGCAATCCATAACAGTCTGCTGGAATCCTAAAGTAATCTGTGCAGGGTTTACATAATTCACACATGTTAAGCGTGCAGCTGAGCTCAGCTGTTACTTAACAGAACTTTTATTGTTAGCTCTGTTACCCAAGACACGATCCCATTGTGTACACGCTAATTCTGATCAAAGAGGGAGGATTAACGTCAACTGCATTACGATTACGTTGCGGACTACACTTTTCTCGCTCATTTTAGAGTTTTTTTTAGAATATTCTTACCTTTTTTCCTTTTCCTTTCCGTCAAAAATGGGTTTTTCTGGCAGCACTGATCCCCAGACGTATTTGTGTTTCACTTTCTAATTGGCTAAGGAAAACGTAAAACTTGCATGCACCCACTTTAGTTTACTCGCTGTTGTTGTTGTTGTTGTTCACTAACTTGGTTAACTAACTTTTGCTTTTGCACACTAACACACACACACATGCACATGCACACCCGTGCACACACACCGGGCACTGGCATATGCAAACGGAACAGGAACCCATCATTTCAACGCCCATGCACAAGGACTATTTACCCGATGTAACACAGCCGGAGAGCAATGCCAGCGATTATGAGCAGGAGGAAGAGGAGGAGGAGGACCAACCGGAGGATAATGAAAACGAATATGATGAATATCAGGAAAATTTGCATAACAATGACTAAAAGCGGAAAGAGCCAAACCCAAAAGGGCAAACAGAAACACACGCGCACACAGACACACACTCGCTTACATATGTAAAACTCACGACACTGAAACACAGCCAAAGCAAATAGGTTCTACTTATACACACACACACACCCACACAGGGATACACTCTGACATACACCCACTCATACCGCACACTCTGACAGACAGACAGAAGATTGACAGTGACGCAGAGAGACTCCTAACTAGTTAAGCATTTCCGATTTACGCGTTCTCTTTCTCAATCTCTCTCACACTCTCGCTGTCTCTCACTCTCTCTCTCTCTCTTTTACACTGTTGACATTTGCAATTAGCGCTAACCAATGCAAAGTGGGGGCGGCTAACTACAGTAGTTTCTATTAACATACACACACGCACACACAGAGTCCTCTCTCCACTCACTCAAACTCCCTCACACTCACTCACACACGTAGCTTTGCTTTGGTGTTGGCACAGAAATTGTTTTTGTTTCTTTTGGTTTATCAAACTTGTGGCACTTGCAACCTTGCAACTTTTGCTATAAACTTATGTTTCTCACCTCGCAGGAGAACTGGCAGTCATGGCTCAAGGACGAGCTGAACGCGCTGCAGCACACGAAAACAAGAAACTGAAATTGCCTCAGCTGCAAACGCGTTCCCCCTCGCCCCGTTCGACGAGAAACCTTAGTGCTTTGCTCCCTTACATTTAGTTACTTGTTATTGTTAATTTAGGCATCGAACAAAGCTATATACATATGTATATGCATATATACTCTATAATCTACTCATACAACTACACCTACGACTACGATTGTGCCAAAACCTTTGCGTCTACTTCGTTCTAGGCGTTTTTACAAGCGTAACAAATAAAATCTATTTATAGTCTATATATATATATAAAAAGCATACCACACACCTACACAAACACACACAAACACATATACATGCACATACTATATATGTATTTAAATTATAACGTTGTATCTACTACTGCATACTCCTATTCTACTGCTATTTCTACTACTTTTCTATCACTATAAGCAGCGATAATAAAAAGAATTTTAATATACACAAAGTTAATTGGTTTTATTATTACACATAGAGGGATTTATAATGGGAGGGATTTATATATGTAGGCATATAAAATGAAAGTCGGTGTGCTTCTTTAAGAAAAATTCATATTAATAAAGTACAATGCCTACAATTTGTTTGGTGATAGTTCATATAGTATAAATTATATTATATTTTATATATGTTTTTCATATCAATTTAATAAAATGCACAGTCTACTCATTCAACATTAATTTTATTAATTATAATAATATAATATAATATTTTATGCAGTCAATACTTAAAAAAATATAAATGTTTTCAATAAAAATTTAAATATTGTTCATCCATTCCATTTGCCAACTACTATGCAAATACAAATTGCCGCCACTGTTATGTTGCGTTGCGAGCCAAGTAAAATTTCATGCGCAGCTCTCTGTCTCTTTCTCGCTCTCTCCCACTTCGCAGAGTTGCCAGATAGCGAAAAAACAATGCAAAAGTTGGGCATGTATCGATGTAAAGCTCGTTGATATGACACTCTGTAACAGCTTTCGCGAGGAAGCTTTTGAAAGCTCTATTTCAAATTGCAACGGCCGAGAAAGCTTTCTTTGCTCGTCACTGCTAAGCACGACGTAGCCGAAGAGGAGTCCACACCGTTTCATATGCTCGCATATGCAGTTGAATAAATTACGTAGCCGCCCCTTGGGCAGGTTAAATCGGTACGAAGTGCAGCCAAGCTCGACGACAACGCAGCGCACAGGTCCGGGCCGAGCCCGAAGGTTATTTGTGGCGCCGAGTAAAATTATAATTTTCATAAATTGCCGGCCAATTGCTGATCCTATCGGGTTGCCCTGCACAAGGATTACGATTTAAAAAGGGGCGTAGCCGCAACAAGTAATGGCCTGCCACTCCCCCTTCCCGTTTCCCCCTGCGCCATGCGAATATCTTATGCAGCAGTTGCTGTAGACGCTTGAGACGTTTATTGTTTGTAATTTGTTGGAACACTTTACATTTACATAAGTTAAAGTTAGAGTTAAATTTAAACCGTATTCATATTCACTTGTATTCATTTGTATTCATATCGTATTCGTATTTAAATTGTAGATTTAACGGCGATAAACTACGACTACACACACAAAACAATTTGACAGTTTAATTGGTTTAGTTTGCGCACGAGTCCTGCCTAATTGAGCTGGCTCGATACTCTCGCTGCTATATGCATACAAACCACATATATATAACCACATATATATCGTATATATAGCATACAGATATCGTATAAAGTATATAAATAGAGGAGACACGGGCTACGTAGGTAAATTAGAACATTGAATCGGGCAAAGTTGAGTTACAGTTACAGTTAGAGGGGGACAACGTTTGGTTAACAATTGCACTACGAATTGTCGAAAATCGAAGAGGAATCTGAGTTCGATCTGCCATTGGGTACCACCATTGGACAGTTAGAACGTGGTCTTGCCAAAGATGAAGTTGCCGGGCGCATTCGCATCCTCAGCGGCGAAATACTCCTTCCACAAGGCGGCGAACTGTTCGCGCGTCACATCGCTCTGCCCCTGAGCCATCTTGCTGAACGCCTCCTCGCACTCCTTCTTGTCCAGTCCATAGCTGGAGCAGACCAGTGTGAACTCCGTCACATCAATGCCGCCATCATGCGAGGCATCCTCCAGATCGAACATAAAGTTCATGTACGCATTCTGCCAGTCCATCACGCTGCTGGGATCCTTGGCATAGGCATCCCACATGTTGCACCACTCATCCACGCTGACCTGGTTGCAGGAGGAGCACATAAAAGAAAGTGGGTTAGTGCCAGAAACGTTTATGGAGCCGGGGGCAGCTCATAAAACATCACAATGTGCAAGAGGAGAGGGAAAAAGGAAAAGGGAGTGAGAGTAAGAAAGGAAGGAGGATTGAAAGTGGGAGTGAGAGTGGAAATGGGAGTGAGTTGGTCTGGGCTGGCCAGGGCTGTTGTATGCGGGTTGTAATTTATGCGACCTGCACATAATGCCCCACCGTATTATGGCTCTGATTTTTTTTTGGCAATTACCACAACAGCAGCAATCGACGCCTTGACCCACTCCGGGGCAACCCAAACAAGCGAACCCCAAGACCGTGTCTGACCAGGTCGGCGCATGTTTTAATGTGGCCATAAATAAGCAAAACACTAGACAATGTGCGGCCAGTGCCATCAATTGCATTGCCAATTGACAGCACCCCTTCCCCAAGTTCTACTCCTCCTGCCCAAGCCCAACTCGAGGCGTAGACGGAACCACCCCCGAGGCAAACTAGCTGCATATTTTTCATGTTTATTGCAGCTAAGTGCGGCGCGTTGCCAAAAATTGAAATGCCGAGTAGGCCGAATGGGCCGCATTGCCTTGACCGTGTCTAGTTTGGGCTCAGCTTGTGGTAAGGGGGAAAGTTGGGGTGGGGAGTCAACGGCGATAAATCCCTGCACAAAGGCCGCCAGCAGTTGACTTCGTCGTTGGACTCCGTCAAGTTTCTGGCCAGAAGCCAAGAACTTTTGTGGCCAACTGTGTCACAATTCAAGCAGACAAAGCAGCCGCACAGACAGCAGACTATGTTTGCTTAGTGTGTGTATGTGTCTGGTGTGTGTTGTGACTGCTGTGTGTGCTCTGCACCTGTTCAGTCTGGCCTTGCAGGCGACTCTCGATTATGCACTAGATTATATACGCGGTCCTAATTCAATTTCTGCAGATGCCACTGCATGATTGCAGTCTTCAGATAAAGGGGGGCTGCGGAGGGAGGGTCGATTGAAAAGTTTCTCTTTCTCAAATGAGCAACGGCCTAGAAAACTAACTAAAGTCGTGGCCCGGAAACGGCAACTGCAACTGTGAACTGCTCGAAATAATTCACAATTCAATTTCCGCACATTGTTGTCGACGTGGAATTTGCTTACTGGCTTCCTAACCTTCCCTTCCCCTGCCAGTACGCCCTTCCCTGTGTCACACTGTGTCTTCTCCCCTCCCTCCGGCACCCTCTCAATCCCAACTCGCCACACTCCACTCGTATAAAAAGAGAATTTATGAACATTTTTTCGTTGCAGTCGCTTGCAGACTTTGTAATGTCTGTCTGTAACACACACACATAGACAGCCACTGGCACGTGCGTGCATGTGTGCGTGTGTTTGTGGGATGCCTTGCCCACTTGTCAGCTGCTGTCGTACAATGGCATCGAGTGCAGTCCATGGATTTCGGCACTTTGGCCACTGACAATGAAGCCATTCAATTTGCGCGCTGCAATCCCCAAAACGAACCACTTGACATGCAGTTGCCCTTTTTTATAGCAGCACACACCCTTACACACACACACATACTGCTGCATAGACAAACACTCGGGCAGCCACAGCTAGATAGTCTCACCTGGCCATCGTTATCCTTGTCCGCCTTCGATCGCAGACCAGTCCATATTTCCATCATGACATCGTAAGTCTCCTTGTTCTTCGGCGTGTCCTTCGCCCAACCGCGCAGCTTGCACACGCGCTGCACACACAGACAACAACAACAAAGAGTGGGGAAACGAGAAAAAGAAACATAAATTGAGTTATCAGTTGCAAGTTGAATAAACAAGAAATAAAGCACGCAGCAACCGGAAGAGCAGGCCCAACAGATACTCTATAGAAGGGGTAGAAAGGGGTGGAAGCACAGTGCACAAAGTAAGGTTATGCTACGCAGAGATTGATAAAGAAAAACAGTGAGAAGACTGTGGGAAAAGGTATTAAAGAAATAAGCAAAGAAATGGAATGAACTGCATAAGATTTATGGGATTTATTTGCCAAATGAAAAATATATTAATGGGGAAAGGAAGCATAGGTAACCTTTTCAATAAGCTAGTCAGGACAGACAGATAAAGGAAATGAGAGCAAATTGGGATATATAAAAGAAGTCCAAAAAGAAAATGGTGTGAAGTAAGAGAGATTTATAGACATTATTTGCCACTAAGAAAACGAATTAAAAAGGGAAACAATTAGAGTAGACTAATGCGATAGAATTAATTTATATTAGATTATATTAAAAACACAAAACAAACACAAAATAAAATTCTGTAGAAAGTCTATGTGAAAATATTTAATAAATAAAGGAATAAATGGAATGAACTGAATTAAAGATATGGAGTGTATTTCCCATGTAGAAAAAGTATAAATAGGAGAAGGCAGCATAAGTAAGAAATGTGATACGTTAATTGGGTTGTGTTACGGACTTATAAAAATCAATCAGTTAAAAATCGAATGCAAACATAAAAGAAAGACAAATATAGTAGAATGAATTTATAGATCAAGACTACGATAGTATTTATTGCCCACACGAAAAACGGATTAATAATGGAAGGATTCATAAATATCTAATACGATAAATTAATCAGGCTATGTTACAGACAGACAAATAAATAATATCAGTGGAAAATGTATGGAAAATATTGTAGAGCAATACTATAAGGTAGAAATAATATGCAAAACATTAATAGAATTCATTTGCTACTTGGAATAAGGAAGTTTAATAGAACCTTTAATATAATGAGATTATCTTTTCCCATTTCTACGTTAACTGTGCTTATCATCCCTTCCTTCGTTACCTCCCTACATCGCCTTCCTTTTGCAGAGTATCTCAACTGCAATGCAAGCCACACCAAACCCAACAAACATTCAGCATTCGCTCTCGAATTCCATGCAAAATCAACACGAGTGCCAAAAAAATGCCATGGAACATTGTTGCAGTTAGTTTCCATTGTTGTTATTCTTACTTCAGTTGTAACTTTTGTTGTTGTTGTTCTTGCTTTTGTTGTTGTTTTTAGTGATTCAGCTTCTGGTCGATAAACATCGTCGTTTTGCATATTTATCAGCGGCATTTGCTGAATTTCATTGCAGGCATTTCTACCAACATTTGTTTTGGTTTTGGTTTTTATTTCGGCGCCTGTTTCCGCCCCCGCTCTTCACTCACCCCATGCCCTGCCCCTCTACTTACCTCGATTGCCAGCTCGAAGTCCTTAACGTCAATTTCGCCGCTCTGGTTCACATCTGTTTTGTGCATTTGTTGCCCAGTTTGGTTATTTGTCAAACCGAAAAATGTCACCAGCGAAGCATCAACACAAAAAGGGAGAGAAAGAACAAACAAACAAAGCGTGGGAGTGGGAAGAGAAGAAGCAGAAGAGACGGATGAGCATTTATACAAGTTAAACGGATTTCAGGGACTATGCGCGATTGTCGCACAGCTGGCGCACAAGTGCACATCCTGCCCCAGACTGGATTGCCCTGGCGCAAGCCTATTTGTTCTCACTCTATGCCATGCTGGCTCTGGGCCATTTCGACGATGGTGTCAAAGTGGGCGTGTCATTAGCATTCGCCAACGTGCAACGCCGTGCAAATGGGACACTTCAGGTTTCAGTGTCAAGCACTTGACGCTTGCGTTTTATGGCCACAGCAGCAGTAGGATTGGGGGAAAGTGCAGTGGGAGGGGCAGGGAGAACAGCTGCAGCTGTAAACCGTGGCAAGTGGCCAACAAAGCAGTCAGAGACAACGCCAGTCCAGTGCTTACCTTTGCCACACAATTAGTCATAATCGAAAAGCGCTCACCCAAAAGTGTTGCCTACTTTTCAGTGCTGCAAACAATTTACCTTATTTACGCCTTTTGTTTTGCTAACCTCAATTGGCATCGAGTTGGGAACACAACTAAAGTACTTGCAACTTCTAGAGAGTTCGCTAGAGGGCGTAGAAGGGGGGCGTGGGGGAACTGCACTGGCAAATGCGAAAACAGTTGAGCTCACATTAAGTATACGCCGTGTGTGCGCAACATTTGCAAATTGAATCGCCGAGTGCAGCTCGCATACTTCTCCCTGCTTTTAAAATATTATCTGCATTATATTTCTCCCTCTCTCTCCCTCCCTGTCTCTCTCTGAATTATTTAAAACTCATGTATTTGCATAGTTATGGCAAATCCTCTCGAGGATTTCCTCTGCTGCTGCAGTTCGATTTCTCTCTGTTGACTCAGGCACAAATTCATAATGAATTGGCAAACAGATTGGATAAAGATACATTGTATATAGATATAGGATATGGTATATCTATGGGCAACTGTATCATCACTCACCAAAGAACACGTTGAACAGGAAGAGCAGCTTCTTCTTGCGGAAGTCGGAGATGGACATTTTGTGTTTGTTGTTTTTGGGCTTCTCTCGTTAAGTTTGGACTTCTAGTTAGTGCTTGCTCCTCGACAGCTGCAAACAGAGTAAAAACAAACGGAAATAGAAAATTGGATTAAGCTGGGGAAAGCACAATAAAATGACGATAGTAAAAAATGGTGAATAAAACCGAATTCGATGCGGAGATCCTGCAAGTGCCTGCACTATTCCAAAGTGCACTCAATTAGGGCGGCGACGGTTAAGCGGGCGTGACAGTCAGCTTAATCTACGTCCTCGTAAAACTGAATGCAAGTGGGCGGCGTCACGCCCAGCTGGGTTACTTTATGCCAGCTAATTCAGAGCGAGCTGAAGGCGGGAATAGAATAAAACTGTCTAAGGATGCACAAAGGATGCGCGTAATGCAAATGCAGAAGCGACTCGTCTCTGTCTGTCTCTCTGTGTGTGTGTATGTGTGTCAGCCTTGCCAGGCATGCCTCATTTAGCCTTCAATCAAAAGCAAACAGCAAACAGCCAAGAAGCAACCGCCAACAGGCAACGGCAGTGGAGCAGAGAGAGAGAACGAGGCCAGCGCAGGCGGCACAGTGAACATTCCATGCCACACACGTGGGGCACATGGGGCACGGTCAGAGGCCTGTCTCCCTTTTGTTCCTCGCCTGCTAATCGGTGTGGGCGTGGCCATGGACTGCATTCAGCAACTGTTTACTTTAGTTTCTGCTCTGCCTTCGTTCACTTTGGCCAAACCGAGGCGCAACCACAAACGAAACCGAAACTGAAACCCAAACTGCAACTGCAACTGAAACCGAGGACGCATCACCTTGCCAGCAACTCGGATGTTTTATTTATTATCTCAGCCCAGGCGAAGGTAAAGGTAAAGGCAAAGGCAAAGGCAAAGACGGAGGCAAAGCATAATTTCACAACAAGGAAATTGCAGGCAGGATGTCAAGTGGAAAGTGAAATGCAATGAACATGATGACAGCGACAACGACATGCCGCAGCTGCGGATGCCAATGCGGATGAAGATTGCGGATTGCGGATTGTTCGCAACTGCAGCTGCGGACTTGACTCTGATGACTTGGGCCACAAGCCAACACAAGCTCGGTCCGGTCATAAAATGAAAAACTTTGCAACCCAAAGAATATTTCTTTCTGCTCAAACTTTCCATCTAACCCTCTCTCTCTCTCTCTTTTTCTCTGTGTCCTTCCTTCCCCTCTCTCGCTTGTGTTTATAATAATGCACCTTGGAAATTAAATTAAATTGCGCTCGCTGAAGCCGAAGCAACGTTTTGCTTTGCTTTGATGCTCTCCTTCTTCTGACTGAGTTGATATTATTATTTCGTACCATGACAGTTTTAGTGCCCCTCATAATAGTGATGAGAAATTACTCAGCTAAAATATGACTATGATTTATGACTGAAGACGTCATTAAATTATACGATTCTAAATATAATTCTGCTACTACTGAAAGGGGTCTTGACTTATAGTATCAGAATACATAAAAGTTTCATCTGCAAACAGTTTCATCTGCTATGCAAACTGCCAAGCTTTGTTTTGTTTGACTTTCAAATATTTGAATTGAATTAATTTCATTATTTAGTTATGGCAACTGTGAACACATACAAATATTTGTGCTACAGACACACACACACACACAGTGCACATGCCACATTCGCAGTGTGTTAATTGTCCACGTGGCATGTGGCAATAATTAAAGAGAGTGCGAGCAAAGAGAATGTCGAATGCGAGCCTTGAAATATGTTAACAGAGCTAAATGAAATTCAATTTGACACGTTTTTCATTTTCATTTTCATTTGTAACGCCTCGCTGCGAAAAAGGTTTTCCTTCACGTGTAATTCGCGTGCTCGAAATTAAGGCAAATCTGTCGCCAATGGATGCCACATTCATTTGCATGCGAAGGGAGGGAGGGACGGGCAGGGTATGCCTGTGTATTGGATTCGGCATCGACATCGTCAAGGGGAAATTGAAAACGAAATGAAAATACAATTTTAAGCCTTTTTAAATAAGCGCCATAAATAATTTAATATGCGCGCAAATTGAATTCGCTTTTGTGCCAAATCCGCATATTACGCATACGCCGCGTGTAGCTGCGCCTGGCGTCGCCGGATGTGTCGCCGTCATTTAAATGTTTGCATTAATATTTACGCAATATTTCCGCCGCTGCCTTCCAGCCCCAAACCCCCCTCCTCCTCTCCCTTCCCTTTTGTCGTTCACTAAGTCCGGGAGAATGTGACAAGTTGCGCATTAATTACCAATATCAATGCATAACTGAGTATAAAAGCCACGCGCTCGCAGCCACAGAATGTGGTTTGGCAAACGGAGGCCAGAGAAACCGCAGCGCAGCACGGCCTGGCAGGCTCGTTGTTCCTGCCACCAGGCAGACGCCTGAGCCCGTTAATTAGGCCCTCTGCTAGCGTCGCCATTGCAGTTTCTAATAACGGAAATACTGCTGCCAATTTTCGTTGTCGTTTTTATGGCACGCTGCCCATTAACATTTATCTTCAATGTCATAATTATTAGCCCGATATTAGGCCATAAAAAATATTAATTGACTTTTGAGTGCGTCAAGTTATTGCCGAGCTATTTCCGCAGCTATTGTGTGGCCGAGCTATTAAACTTCAAAGATTGCGCACCACATCGAGTGGTTGCCAAATCAATTCGAAATGCATCTGCACGAGCTGCAAACAATGCACAACTCACTCACTTAATTGATTGCCAATTTGGCCGCAAGAAAAAGGAGCAATTTAATGTCAAACTTAGCTCAAGCTGTGCCCCAAACACGTCTCATAAATGTTGCAACTGTGCTCCGACTGCTTGTAAATTGCCGAATATCAGACATGAAATTCTTAGCAAATCAATTAGGGACACTGCCTGAAAACTTTGCTTGAAATGAAGAAATGCAATTCTGGCAAATGAATTGGCAAATCAAAAGCGAAGAGCAATGCAGAGAATAAGAGTTATAACTAGCAGTAACCCAGTAAAAATCCTTCTTGAATCTTCTACATTTTCCAATAGAAATATGGAATTATTAGAAACTGCTAGCAGAAATGCCTTGTCCCGCAGTCTCTGTTCTCAAATTGCAAATATTAAATTCTGGGAAATAGATAAGCAAATTAGAAGCAAGTAACAGTGTTGAGCACCTTATCAAAAGAGTTTCAACTGTTGTAATTCAGTTCAACTACTTCTTGAATCTTCTTCCAATGAAAATATGGAACTACAATATCAAAAACTCAGCAGAAGAGTTTAAATTCACTGTTGAATCTTCACTACTTCACTTGTTTAGGGATTATTTTATAAAAGCCTGGGCCGTTAGTCTAGAAGGCCCCAATAGTATTATATTATAGTTTGACCCTTGATCCCTTTGTTGAGAGTAGCAGACTCCCTTTGGGTTCTCCTTCATTATTGGCTTCTCTCTACTTGATCTCTCTCCCATTTCCTTCCTTTCTCATTCATATTCTTGTATAGCATTTGTTTTTTCTCTGAAATCTAACTAATTTTACTTTGTTTACCTTACGAAAGTCTGAACTGTTAGTCTAGAGGAGCTCATAAAATATGTAAGAGATTCTCGGTTAATTCCTCTCTTGACAATAGTAGTCTCGCCTTGTGTTTACCTTTATTAACAACTGTCACTTCATTTTCTCTCTGTTCCCCTTATTTCTCTTCTTTATTCTTTACTATTTCACTTATTTAAAGATCACCTGCACTTTAGGAACCCCTTAGTCTTGAAGTCTCCTAAAATTGTGCAAGAGATTATCAGCTAATCCCTTTCCAGAGTGTAGCGGACAGCATTGTGCTTCCCCTGGATTATCTGTTTCCCTTGCTTCCATTCTTCCTCTCACTGTCACTCATTCTTCTTTTGTTGCTGATCTCTGATTGTGCAGCTCCTCCTTGTGGGGCTCATCTTCGCGGTGTGGCACAGTTTACAATGGTCGCTAATTACTTTTTGCAATGCCGCAAATTTGCGCAGCCAATTTAAAATAATAGACAATACTTTGCCCGACTGTCTGTCTCCCTATCCCTCTCTTTCTGTCTGTCCATCCCTCTGTCTGTCCCTTATCTGATGAGGCAGTCGCAGTAGTTGCGAGTTGCAAGTATAGTAAGCTGCATTCAGTTGCTGCTGCTGCTGTTGCTGTTGCATTATTGCATTGTGCAGCCCGCAGTAATTCTGTGTAATTTGCATTAATTTACATTTAATTTAGTGGGCGAAAACAGAAAGAGACAAAGAGAGCGAAGGGTAGAAAGAGTGAGAGACAGACAGACAGACAGAAGTGCCAGGTAGGGGCAGCAAAGGGAACTCGCTCGAACGGCGAGTGGAGCCGACGGCGCTTGCTTTAGGCCTGCGGCGCACACAGCTGACCAAACAAAGCGCAGTAAAAAGGAGGAAGGAAAGAAGAGAGAGGCGGACCAGGAGGAGGAACAGGATAAAGCTGAAGGCTGAGGGAGTCCTCGAGCATAACTGTTTGCATATTTTTTGTTTTGGCAACTTTTTGAACAAGTTTGGGGCGGCGTGCAACACTCTGAATGCATTCATTACATTTGGAGCACTTGTTAAGTTTTCGCTCGGCTTGGCCAGGTGCCTTGCCCACTTCTGCTTCCCCTTCCCCCACTTCTTCTACTGCACTTCCGGCCTTCTGCAGGCGCTTCTTCCTTTCTTCCGCCTTCAAGAACTTGAGCTCGTTACTTGTAGCTTGTTCTTCTCCTTCTCAGTTTCTTTTTCTTTTGTCAAGTTGAGAATTTTTCAAATGTGTTTTTTGAAAACTTGTTCAGTATTTTCATTACGGAAACTCTTAACACAAATACAGGCGCACTCACACACACACACTTAGTTTGACGACTTTGTTATTGTTTCACTTTACCGTTGGCTGGTTCTGTTGCTGATTCTGAATCTGACTGCGACTCTGGATGTATCTCAGGCTTGACTGCTCGGCTACGCGCTTCGCCGTTTTGTGATGTTCGCTCGTGCCGAGCCAACGGCTTTTATAAGCACCCAGACACAGTCACCCACCACCAGCCCCAGCCACTCCACGACGTCGGCTTCGGCAGCAGCTTCGGCTTCTGCGTTGGCGCCGGCAGCAGCAGAGCTTCGGCGTCCTTCGTCGTCGTCGCCATCGCCATCGTCGTCGGTCGCTTTGGGTGCTTTTTGTCATCGCACGTTTTATCTTATCGCCGCGTCTGCGTCTGCGTCAGCGTCGCAGTCGACGCTGCCCTGCACTTGTCACCATATGTGTATCTGTGTGTGCCCGTGTGTGTCTGTGTGTCTGCATATAAGTGTCCATGTGTGTGTGTGTCTTGGCGTGCAGTTTATTTTTCGGCTACCACGTGCAGCGCTCCAAACGCACCATGCGGCATTTTCGGTGTCAGCTGGAATTTGAAGATTTAACACTTGCAGAAATTGCTAATTAAATACGACAACAGAAGTCGCAGATATTATTTATGCACTATAAATACCCCTTACTGCAAGAGATAAGATTGCTTTATCATCATACTAAGATTATGTTATATTTACTGCTTTACTTAGTTTATCAATGTGGGGGGCAATCTTTGATCAAGAAAAGATAAACAAAGATGGGCACAAAATCAAGAGATAAATTTTGTGCTATTGTAAGATTAGAAGGTTGATTGAAAAAGGCTGATTTTAAGTTTACATCCCTATAGTACTGACCACTAGTTCATAGCTGGTGAAATACTTACTTAATAAGGGACTATCCCTACTTGGTTAACAAACACTAAACAAAGTGTCATATACGTTTAAGAAGAAGTGTGTTTGAATACAATAAAGAATTCTTTTATTCCTTGGCAGAGTAAACATAGATTTTCCAGCATTTTTTTCATTCTTCAAAAAGTTTAAAATCATTTTCAATAATTGGTATAGTTGTGGGAAGAGTACAAAAGACTTTCTTATTTATTTTTGATTATTTGGAGAAGTAAGAAATATTTTCCAATATGTTTTTAATGCACTGGAAATGTATTAAATATTTTTCCACATATTTGTTCATTCTCTAAAAAGAAATAAAAGATTTTCCAACATTTTTTTCATATTTTGGAAAAGGAAATAATGCTTCCAACGCTATCTTTTATTCTATTATATTTTCTTACATTTTTTAAACCATTGAAAAGGTTTAAAATAGTTTTCTGCATGTTCTTCATTCTATAAATAAGTAAAACAAATTTCTAAAATTGTTTTCTTTTTCTGGAAAAATAATTAGTCAATTATTTAAATTACAATTTGTCCAACAAGCTTTTCATTCACATTTTTCACTATTTAAAAATTAATAAAAACTTTCCAAAATGTTTTTCAATACTCTCCCAAAAGTATGCCACAAATTTAAAAACTTAATAATCCAAAGCTCTTCTTAGCATGGAAGTTAAAGATACAACTTTTTAGTACTGCCTTAAAAAAGTTTCCATTTCCTGACAGAGTGTTTCCAGGAAAAGTTTTTTGTGGGAATCATTTCGAAAATACTTCTAGCTCTATTTAAATTTCTTAGCCTGCTTTCTGGCTAAGAAGAGCTGGCACTGCGTAACTTCTCGCAGTGCAGGCGAGAAATGCAACAAATCAAAATGTGCAAATGTTCTGGACAAATTTAAAGCACAGCCTTGACACATACACAACCACACACGCACACAGATGCACACAGACACACACAATTACAGCGCTGTGGTGGCACTTGGCAGCATAATTACAGAGGGGCAAGCGGTGCGGGGCAATCGCTTTCGATCATGTCCGAGCGTGGACCACCAACAGCGGAGGAGGATGAAGACATTTAACCAAAACAATTTCGTGCCTGCTTTACTTGCTTTTAATTATATACTCAACACACACACACTCACACATACCTTTGCGGACACACGTGTGTGTGTGTGTGCTGGCAATTGTCAAGTCTTGCTGAAATGTCGCTGCCAATTTATCAGAATGAAAAAGTGGCCAACAGACTCGCGCCCCGCTGCGCTGTCACAGCGAGAGTCAGTCCCAAGAGGGGGGTAGGGGGCAGGACGAAGAGCTCTGCACAAGAACAATGCATGGCCCCGGCAGTTTTGCCATTTCCGTGTGCCACTTCCAAAATGTTCCAGCAGCTGCCAGTTACCATTGTCCATTGCGGATGACCGTTTTGCCAATGTTTCGCCTGTTCTCGTTTTGTTTTCAAATGCTGAACACTGCGGTCTGCGTGTGTGTGTGTGTGCAACGGTGCGTGTTGGAGTAGACAAATGTTTAAATTTGCGGCCCTTTTACCTGTTTGCATCTCAAGTGGCCAGATGAGTGCACCTTGGCAGAAACGGAAAGGAAACGGATGTCGACATTGACACACTTTCATATGAACATGGGCCCAAGTTGAACAGACGCAGCAGTCACAGCAGGAGATGCAAGTACAAGGCACGGTACACTGCGCGAAAGGTGAACATATTAAAAAATATAACAAATTTCAAATAAAATATCATAATATTAAATATCAATTAAACATCACTTACCAATCTAATTTAAACTTTTAATTATCGATTTGTGAGGGCAGTGGGCGTGGTATCCAAGATTCCAAATAAACTTGATGAACTGATGGTATACAGAAACCTGTTTGTCAAATTTGGTGTCTCTAGTTTGCATATTAGCTGAGAGATCAATATTCAAACTGGCGGACACACAGATGGACAGAGTATTTTGACAATTTTTAATGATCTAAGGGTATTATTCAAATCATATGATCTCGAACAAAATTATGCAAGAAGGATGTGCTAAAAGTGGCAAAGTCAGAAACCCAATAGAAAATATGATATTTGCAAATATCTTGTTTGCTGAGATTGTGGAATAAACATCTGCAATCGATGCTGCCAGTGATAACCATCAAATATATCAAAGTTTACTTTCGAAATGTAAAGGAAACAGGTAAATTTCTTTACTCTCCTGCTTGTTTTTTTCGCAGTGTACCTCTGGTATTCCCTCAGCGCTTAGGTGTCCACCTATTTCGTGTTGCTGTTGTTGCCTGCCCCGTTGCCGTTGCTTGAAGCATAAACGAGCGGCCACTAAACGTTGCCCCAAAAAACAAGCAACCAAAGTGTGTGTGTGAGTACGGGTGTGTGTGTGTGTTGGTGTGTGTTTGTATGTTCATAAAAGACCTCAAGGGAGCAGAAAGGCAACAGAGGGCGGTGGTGATGGTGGCTGCCACATATGAGCAGGAGCAGGAGTACGGCATAGGGTACACGGCATAGGGTACATGGCATAGGGTAGTTAGGGTACCTTGCAGCTGGTGATGTTGCACATACTTTGCTCGTGATTTTGCCACGCTGCACGCTTCCGTGTGGCCTTCCGTGTCTGCCACACACTCGCTACGGCTGCGCTGCCACTCGGCAATGGCAACTTGATTAGACCAACATGAAATTAAGTAATTTTGCTGTATTGTTTAGTGTTGCGCCACAGAAAACAAAACAGCAACAACAACGAAGGGGGGAAGAGGAGGAAGCCAACAACAAAGGCAGGCAAAACAGAACAATAACAAGCTCAGTGGAAGAAGAAGGAAGGAAGGAAGAGAGAAGGGAAGGGGAGAGGAGGGCACTGTGAGCATACAAAAGAACACGCCAAGGAAAGCGAACATAATGAGACGCTGACGAGTACACGACACAATGAGAATGCAAGAAGAGAGCAGCACAGCCCACAGAGGGGGATGGGGGAGAAAGGGAACCAATGGAAGTGAGCATATGATTTTCACAGTCAGTTCTGCCCAAAGTTGCCTTGATAAAGGTAACGTTGATTGTGCTTCAAGAAGTGAAATGAAAGTCTAATAAGCAGATCAAATTGTTTTAAATAGTATAGGAGTGTTTTAGGGATCTTCCCTTAACTCTGTAAGAGACACACGCACACTTTAGTAGTAGACAAAGAACTAATGGAACTTAGCACATGATTTCCACAGTCTCTTCTGCTTAAAGTTCTCTGAGTAAAAGTAATGTTGATTAAAATATCAAAAAGTAAAATGAAAGTCTAATAACAAGGTCAAGGCTCTTTAGTGATAGATAAATAACCAATGGAACTTAGCACATTATTTCTATAGAGTGTTCTGCTTAAAGTTCCCTTAATAAAGGTAATATTGTTTGTGCTTTAAATTGAAATATAAATAAGTAAAACGAAAGTCTAGTAAGGTCAAATAGTTTAAAATGAGAATCTTTTAGCTAAGAAAATTTCCCTTACTCTGTAAGAGACACTCGCACTCTTCAGTAGTTTATTATATTATGCTATTATGCTTTTAATATTCTCATTCTTATTCCGCGCAGTCTTAAACGGGTTATCCCAGCGACGTTTTTCTCCCATTTGGCCGCTGTCCCAAAACCCATTCGAAACACACATCTACCAATTACGAATTCCGCTCATATAAATTCATGGTGTGCATGGGGAACTTGCGAGAAAAACACTGCGAACCCGAACCGTGCAGCCAACCTACCTTATCTCCTCCCCTTCTCTACAGCCCCCCTGCAGACCGCGTGTTTAGCTTGAGGCAGCGAGCGTCAGGTGCAGCAGCGGTTTGGAACGCTGCAAATTGCGATGCGGAGCAGACCGCGCCCACCGCCGCCCACACTCAGTGCTGCTGCTGCTGGCAAGGACGCGTCTCGATTCTGTGAGCCTGTGCCCACCGTGCAGCATCTCCCGCATCCCCCGCATCTACAGCCAGACAGGGTGTGGAATTAAATCAGCTGTCCCTAAAAGTATGCAAGCTCGTCATGCATCGCCGAGGCGCTGAAATGGGGGCGTGGCTCGGCTTGGCTTCGCTTGGCGTGCCGTGGCGCATCTCTGTGTAATTTACTGTTATTTTTTAAGCACTTTTCTTTCATGCGCTCACGACAGCAGCAGCAACAACAACAACAGCAAAGAGCATTCAGAGATAGCACAAACAATCGTATTGCTTGTTTTCATTTGGAATTTTTGTTTTACGCTGCGATCTTTGTGTGCTTTGCCATGTGTACCCCTTGCAAAGGGGGTATACTAAATGACTGGCATAGTTTTCTTCTATTTACTGCTGCAGTTTGGCTTACAGGGTATATGGTAGTCATGCAAATGCGAACTGCACCTCTGCATCACGTGAGAAATTAGACATGTCCTGCTATGATTTCAACATGCCACTGCAGCTGCCTCACTCTCTCTCTCTCTCTGTCTGTGTGTAGGTGTGTATACATATATATATATTTCTGTATATGTATGTTTGTTTGTTTGTTAGGGGTGTGCCTTTTTTGTTTGTTCTGTCTCGAGGTCCGTTGGCAGATTTATGCTTGGCCAAAATACATTTGCCTCGTGTCGTTTGTAGTCACGGCCAAATTGATCAGCCGAGATTTGTGCCAGTTGCAGTTGCAGGCATTGCACTTAAATTAATTTCCCCCTTCACCCCCTCAGTCCCTGCCACTGCTGCTTTTCTCAGCTCAGCTTTTGTGTAATTATTTCTCACGTGATGTGGGTGGAATTATAACATTTATAACAACCCACACAAATCTGAATCTGATACTTGCATAACTTTTGGCACAATAAACGAATTTTAATTTGCAGCCCTTGCAACCACAACCAGCTCTTCACCGCCCCGCCCCCACTTTGTAACAGCCCTTTGCCACGCCCGGAAATGGCCTTCAATGGCAAAACATAACGTTGCGCCCAAAATGCAAACGAAAAACTAAGCCTAAAGGAAAATGGAAAAGGGATCAATTCGAAAAGGAAAATACTCTAAGAATATTTAAAGATGAAGAAGGTAAAATATGAAATAGACATTAGATATATAAAATAATATTATATATATAGTATAATATTATATAATATAATTAATATTAATGTGAAGTAAGACTAACGATAAATGAAAGGTTCACTCCTGGCAAAAACTAACTTCAATAATTTAATTGATAATCGCAATGTAATGGAATTGCGGGGAAGGTGAGGGTGGCTTCTCAAATTTGAAGCAAATTTTAACTGCGTATAATGTACAGGAAACTCAATACTATTTATGTTGATTCTAGCTTAAATAAAAGTTGAGATCTGTGTATTCATATAGACAGACAAAAGGAAAAGATTTTCAATGAATGAATACAAATATGAAATAAATGGAATTATGGAATGGAATACTCTAGAAAAGTTAAAGAATGAATATGAGATACCAATAATATTATAATAATAAAGATAACGACAATTCAGTAAACTGATTTCCAAAACTATTACAAAGTAGAAAAGTCTTCAATATCTCTTGCTTCTGCCTCGCATCAGTTCCAAGTATCAAGTTTCATCTTCATTCAAAGCCAAATGTACTTGCGACTTAAAGTTGAAAGTTGCCACAAATCAGTTAGGGTATTCTGCCAGTTCGGAAGCAGTTAGATCGCAGCGATACATGTTACACATATGCAAAATAAATTTTAGACTAACGGACGGCATAATAACAATTATTGCGCCGCCGGCCCAATTTGGCAGCCCTACAGCCCAAAGGCAGGCGGCGTGACGAGGCAGAGGGGGAAAGGCGGGTGAAATGACAGCGGAAGCCGAAATATTCCATTGATTTTGGCAACGACGGAAGCCTTGTCGACAGTCGAGAGTCGAGAGAAGCAGCTCGACATTGGGCCACAGTGCAGTGGCTATAGAGCTGGGTCAGTCCAGACGGGCTTGGGTAATTTATCTCTTGGACGGACCTTTTGGGGCCGCAGCACACTAGCTACTTGGCCCTTGTGTGTGTCAGTCTGTGTGTGAGTGTATGTTGAGTGTGTCTGTTGTGTGTTGTGTGGGGTCTAGGCTAAGGTTATGACATGCGGAAAAGCTTGTGCACAAATTTGCTTAGGAAAAAAACGAACGGCAAAAACAATTGCCGCATTTGTATCTCATAGATACAGATACAGATACGAGGCGGAACGGGGCGTGACATAGTGGGGGCGCAGTTGCCAACTGCGGCACTTTCTGCAAATTCAACGCTGATAAGGCGAAATGTTTGCCAAAAAAAGAAACAAAAAAAATCCCCAAGACAGAAGCCAACAAGCTCTTATCGAACTCAACAGAGACGTCAGTGAAGACGTCAGCTGAGACGTCAGTCAGCCCCCGTCCACTGTCGTCATTAAGTGCTGTCCAAGTCAGCTGCGATTTGTCATTTAAAAATCAAATTCCGTTTAATTTATAAGGGGCACAGTGCGAGTGGCCTCCGTTCCCCAATTGGGGCCTCTGCTCAAAGCGACTTCAATGAGAGAGATTCGAATGCAATTTATAATTATGCAAAGCAGGCTGGGCCAGGTCTATCTGCAATGGCTCTCTGCACCCTCTACCCTGCTTTCATTTGCCTCTCCTCTTTCTCTTGGGCATCTTCTTGTTGGGTCTTTTTCCCAGCTCGTTATTTACTTAAGCTCATACGGCGTTTATCAGGCGCGTGGCGTGCGAAATGTTTCTCTTTTCTTTTCATTTTATTTCGCATTTCGCCTGCACTGCGGCAGACAAAAGACACCGCAACAACAACAGCAACTACTACAACAACAACAAGCGTGCTTCATGACATAATTTAGCCACTTAATTTTTACTTGACTTTGATTAGACAATCGCCGCAAGGGGCCAAGACAGAGTCGGAGCCGTCACCTGCGGCGCACTCATCGTTAGCCGACAGCGGGTTTGTCAGCGGTTTTAACGCTCTTCGCGGGAGTTCACGCGAGTTCAAAGCATTTAAATGCTAGTAAATTGAAAGGAAACAAAAGCCAACAACACACAATATGCCACACACACACACATATAAGACTGTGTGCAACATTGCATGGCCAAGCAGTTTCCCATCCCAGCACAGCACAGCAGCAGCAGCAGCAGAGCAATCTCAGTGAGAAAGATTGAAAGAAAGGAGGAAAAACAAACAACAAACAGCAGGCAGCATGCAACAAACTTACAAAAACAAACAACAACAATCAACACACACACACACCACAGTTTCCATGTGATTCGGTTTACGCTAATTGCCGTTAATAAAAACGCGGATCAACTCACGACTCACAGATATCGGAACTGCACTCAGACACACCCCTGCCCCATTACCACATACCCCTCTCTCTCTCTAGCACTCTTTCTCTCTCACTAATATTGTCTGGCTCCCTCTAACTCTTGGTTGCTCTCTCTCTCTCTCTTGCTTATAAGATATTTAAAGAGATAAACTAAACTCGAGAGCAGAAACATTTCTCATTTAACGAAGGGAGGCAGAGCTTTTATAGATAATAAAAGATAATTAGAAACTATTTATAAGTTAAGTACGTACTTAATTTATGCATAAGAATTGGCAACCTATTTTAATTAATTTGCACTTTCAGACCTTTCAATCTCATGCAAATTAAAGTAACATAACAATAAATATTAAATATAATGAAATATTAAACAATTCAATCTAGGAACAGATAAAGCCCAAAAAAGGAAATAGAGATAATCATCAATAATTTAAAATCATGTATAAGTTATTAAGAGATATGTATGTTATGTAAACAATGATGGTGGTGGTAGCGTGAAAGTACAGATGGCAACGCTGCAGGCAACTATCGATAGGATCAGGGTTGCAGTTGACAAGAATAATCGAGCAATCAGTTAGTCAGTGAGTTGAAGTTTAGAATTAAACTTAAGAGTGTCAGATGAAGAGTTGCAGAGAAAAAGAGTCGTAAAATTAGTTGTTGTAAGGGCGGCTAAAACTTAAAATGTCGATCGATGGTGATGTCGAACTGTCGTCGGAAGTAGATCAATCGGAGCTGAACTTTGTCAAGTTGACTAATTTGTTACTGTTATAAAGAAAGGAAAATAATAAATATAATAAAGATATTATTATACGAGTATATTTAGAAACCATTTATGCGTTATATGGAGTAATGTATGAGTGTTGGAAAACCTTTAGATTTCTTGTTAAATAAATAAAAAATGTTGATCAAGCACATACAAGTTTTTTGAACAGAAATTAGCAAGCGAAATAGATAAACTTAATGCATTTTGAAATAATATATTCTATATGCGTTATATTATATCCTATATATAGTGTTACAAAATGTATTACTTAATGTCATATCAAATTAACATAGTTGCCTATCATCAATAATATTAACAAGCCAAGAATTATATGATTGTTTTTGCTTAAGTAATAGTCACTAAGTAAGACTTGTTGTTCTATTTGTTTTTCAAATTTATGTGAAATGAGTTCAAGCAGAAGTGCTCACCTGGAAGATTCCGCTAGTGCCCACCTTAAGGGGAGATCAAGTAAACACGCGCGAACTTTCAAGCACATCAAGGTCAGTTCTTAATGTCTATGATAGCATCGTATATCATACATGTGTCTATTATATGGGAGACAGTTTCATACATCCATACATATGCCATAAGTGCCTGAGATTTTACTAGAACGACTTGGAAATGCTCCCGCAATGACTTTCATATTTGCAGGCAGATCTTTTATTTTATTGTACAGGGAAGCACTGTGAGGCTCTTGGCAAATGTCGTTTACTTTTCAGAATTTGCACTTTAATGTATATTCACATGTGCCTGTTAGAGGTGAAGTCGAGTGGAAATTGTGCAGGTTCAGGGGATTTTTATTTGACTTCCCTAACATTGTGATGCTTTATTTTCAAATACGCCTCTGCGTCAGGTCCAGCTGCAACTGCAACATCGACGACGAATTGTAAACAGTTTTTTAGCGGTTTGCAAATTGTGTGCAAACATTTTTGTAAGCTAAACAAAATATTTCGCGGCGCTTGCGGCATGTGGCATGTGGCATGCAACGCTGGCATTCCCATTGCCATTGCCACTGTCGGCAGTAACTTGGAGATACAGGAAACGTCGCAGCAACAATAGCAGCAGAGGCAGCAACAGAGATAGAGGCAGCTGAGGCGGAGGCAACATCCAACAGAGACGGCACCTTTTAATCGTGAGCAGCAACAAATAGTGTAAGCTAAGCAACTACAACAACTACAACAGCAGCAGCAGAGGAGGTAGCAGAGGCAGCAGCAGCATCTGGCAAACCACTCGAAGCACTTTCGTTTTCATGTGAGGCAACGTCAGCCGCGTGGAAAGCGCCCGCTGCCATTTGGTAATGCAATGCGCCGCACATCGCAAAGATACGCTTTAATATACATAACTGAAGTAGTTGTTGTTGTTGTTGTAGTTACTGCTGCTGTTGCTTTAGTTGCTGCTGCTGCTGCTGGCGTGGCATGTAAATGCGTTGCTGCTGTTGCTGTTGCTTCGTCTAATGTCGATCAGCTGTGGCTGCTCGATTTTGTCGGGTTTTCGAACTCTCTTGGTCCGATCAGCTGGCCACATGTTGCAGCCTGGCTATGATGCAACAGCAGCAGCAACTGCAACCAGCTCGCAGTGTAGTGAAATTGCAGCCCAGGCTGTGTGTGTGTGCGAGTGTGTTCAAGGTCTCGAACCGCGATTTCTCCAAACGCCAACGCAAAAATTTACGTGCTCACTTGTTTTAGCTTGACTAATTTGGCCATTTTGCTGCTGTTGTTTTAGCTATTGTTGCTGTTATTTATGTTGGTGGTGCTGCTGCTGCTGTTGCAACTGCAATTGCTGCTGAGGCTAATTGACCCGCAACGCTTCCGTCGCCTGCGTAAAAATTTATTTGATTTCTTTGAGATTTTTGGTAATTTCTGCTGCGCTTGAGAAAGTTCACATCACTTGACTTGGGCCCAGGTCGGCATAGTACACTGAAAGAAATAAAGTTGGTTATATTAATGTGCATTAAATTGAGAGTTGTCGTTAATGTTGAAACCGTGCTTAGTTATTTAATGTGCGCTGAGGTTTGACTTAATTAAAAAATGAGGAGAGAGACGCATCGAGGAATGTATTTATTTATCCAGCTATATATCTATTTGTCTATCCTTTTACCTATCAATTTATACTATATCTATTTATCTATTTGTTTCCATACCCATCAATCCATTACTCCATCTATCTATCTATCATTCCATATAAATATTTCTCTGTTTATTTATTTGTCTATTTAATTCTCTTTCTATACATAGGTTTATTTATCGGCTTAGTTCTCTATCCATATATCTTTCTATCAGTTTAGCTATCTATACATATCTCTACTTTTTTATATATTTACTTATCTCTCCAGCTATCTATCCTTTTATATATCTTTCCATCTATCTATCTATCTATATACCTACAATATCTATCAATACATTTCTTTGTCTGTCCCTCTATCTATTTATCTTTCCACCTGTCTTTAATCTGTATATACATTTATCCATATATCTATCTATCCATCTTTCCATCAATTCATCAATTCATCTTTCCATCAATTCATCTATCAATCTATTCATCTATTTATCCATCTACCTATATATCTACCAATCCATCTATCTGTCAATCTCCCTCTCTCTATTGACAGCATTAAAAGGCTTATCAAATTGCAGTTCATATATTTTTTTCCAGTGCACTTTGAACTAAACTTTTCACCGTAAAAATTTCCGCTGATTGTGCAAGCTATTTTCTGATTTTGATTAACGTTCGTCATCGACAAGCGGCAAACAAACAAACAACAACAAACAAGCAAACATCAACAATTGCACGGACCTCAGGGCGCCTCTTAATTGCACACAGTGGCAGCAGCAACTGCAGCCACAGCAGCAGCAGCAACAAAAGTAAAACATCAGCAGCAGCAGTAAAGACAACGACAACGCCCACAACAACAACAAATTGACAGGCTGGACGGGCTGGCAGTAGCTTAACTTGGCTTAAATGATCAATTGGCTGCGTAAACAGGCCGTTGTTATTGTTGTTAGTGTTGCTGCTGCTGCTGCTTCCACTGCTGCTGTTGCTGCATTAACAACTTCCCCATTGCAGCAGCAACTGTGCGATGACTTATGAGTTTGTGCATCAACGCGGAATTCAAGTCGGGCGTGGGTCCGGCTTCCAGTCTGGCCAGATACAAAAACACACACACACAAACAGAGACAGACACATAGATACGAATACATAGATACCAATACATGTTTGCATGGCCTGCAGAGTCAGCTGCTGCTGCTGGCGTAATGAAAACGAAAGTAACCCGCACCAACACTGAGCCGCATTCACTCACACTCACTTGCACTGAGGCGCACTCACTCGCACATTCACTTGGCCACTCGCTGCCATGTGCGCCATCATTCACACCAACCCACGAAGTGGCAAATCGAATTGAAAGATTCTATCAGAAACTGCCGCAGAATGTGAATGCGGAATTTATTCGCAGAGGGAAGAGGACGGCAGTGAGGGGAGCGTAATGAATGCACAAATGAATGCACATACTACTCACCAAGCTATTCGGGGTCTGATGGGGTGATTAAACAGCAATCAATTAAACTATGCATTACTAATCACAATCAGGTACGGGTACGGGTACAACGAATACGGGTACGGGAACTTTGTCGACATTCGATTAGCCTTTTGTTGTTGTTGTTTTCCATTTTAGACGCTGTCAAAACACAATTAAGACACTCGCTGAAAAGAGATGAATATAAATGGAAACCCGATTCGACACTTTTGTAATTATGATTTGTCGGCGCGGGAACTCAGACTCCGACTGTGAGACTCAGACTTGATATGGAGATGAAGGATGTTAGATCGGCTTACACATGTTATCGAGTTCATTACTTAACGGTGATCGTGATCCGGCAAACATGTGTTAGGCAACAGCGGGAGAGAGAGAGAGAGAGATAGAGAAATTTATCATATTTAATTCTGTAACACGATCTTACGAGTCTGCTTAATGCGCGATCTACCGATCTATCACATCGATCTATCGATCTTGTTACTGTTCATGTGGAACATCGAGAGCAGGAACGGCATCATTAATTACAAGCGTGTTAAACAGACTCCTACCTGGCTGCTTGGGTCAATGTGCCGCTGTGATCCCCATCAATATGCGATCAGTCTAATTATATATGTATTTATTTATCGCACATGCAAATGTTACGTATACGACGAGTGTGTTGATATCGCAAATCGAGCAGCTAATAAGCTTGTTTAATAGCACCTCTTGAGTAGCAGATCAATAGATTAATATAGTTTGCATTATTCATTCTCTATTGAGAGTATTATGTAAAGTCCCCCCCTCCACTATGATTGATGCCGACCCACTCATCGAGGGTCGTTGAAAGGCAACTAAACTATTTCAATTGATCTCCAATCAATTCCGCCCCGTGCTTTGTTCTTATACAATCAGTAACGGGCGTGCTAATCGACCTTATTAGTGACTGATCATTTTAATTGTTTGCTCGTTTCTGTTCAAATTTGAATAGTTTAATTGGGCGCGATTAAGTCAAGACATAACCTCAAATTGTTGTTGATTTTGAAAGTATTTTCTTATTTATATTTAAATTTCAATACACTTTGAACTTTGAATTGAGAAAAAGTCTTTTTATACCCACTAATCATTGGGTTGACGGGTTTTTTAACTTTGTGCCAACCAAGACTGTATGCAACAGGCGGAAGTAGGCGTGGCAGATTCCACAAACTATATATATTCTTAATCAGCATCAACAGCCGAGTCGATATAGCCATGTCCGTTTGTCTATCTGTCTGTCTGTCTGTCTGTCTGTCTGTCTGTCTGTCTGTCTGTCTATCTGTCTATCTGTTGTCAATATGTGTTATTATTGCACGCAACTCAAGTTTGTTTTGAATTTTAGCCACGCCCACTTACCCCGTCGTAAGTCAATATAAACCGAATTCTAAACGTAATTTTAATACCGAACATTTCATTTTTGGTAAACACCATAACTATCAATGTCCAAATGATGTTTGCAAAATTTGGCTGTGATCGTATAATGAACATAGAAGATATTCAAGGAACAATTTTAAGGAAATACTGATTTCAAAGCCCTGCAAAGTATGCAACACAAAATACGCTAAAAGTTAAATATTCAAGAAATCAGTTTGGTCAGGTGGATATTCAAGAAATCAGTTTGGTCAGGTGGATAGCGGGTATATCACAGTCGAACATACTCAATTGTAGTTTTCTTACTTGTAAAATTTATATTTAAATTTAAATTTACTTTACTATTTGTAAGGTGATTTCTTTCTTTAAACTTACTTTAATCTTTGAATTGTGATAAAGTCTTTTTAAATTTATATTTAAATTTTCATTAATCTTTGAGTGGAGGTAAATGATTAGCCGCAGATGAGGCATGCCTAACTTACCCTTTTTACAGCAATCGTCGTCAACAGTGTGTGGATGTTGTTGTTGTCTCTCGTTGCCGTTGTTGTTGTTGTTGTTGTCAGTGGTTCGCTGTTAGCTTCTCTTTTCACTTTCGTTGGCGTCGCTTTGTTATTATTATTACTGCTGCTGCTGCTGACGTCGCTCTGCTGGCTGTGCCGCTGCTGATATTGTTGTAACTGCTGGCAGCGGTTGCGGGGCATGCAACACAATCCACGGTCGCGGTCGGCGCCGCAGTCAAATGTCGAGGCGCCGCGGCCGCGACTGCGCAGCACTCGATTGGTGGCCATAACCGACAACGATGAAACGGTAAATGTTTGCTGGCAAACCTGAGCACAGTTGCATTTTGGCGCCCGTCGCAAGCGATTCGCATGAGCCACGAGCGGAACTCTCCAAAAACTCTTCACAAAAAACCCAAACTCGAAAGCAAACGGGAACTGAAAACGAAAACGAAGACGAAAAGCGAAACTGAAACCGAAAACGAAACCAAAACCAAAACCAAAACCGAAACAGTTATTAGTGCCCAGCGGCAACGCCAGCATCGTTATATAACCGAAGGGGGCACGAGCCCACAGTTTCTGCCTCCGCTGCCACTTCCACTTCTACTTCAACTCCAGCACCAGCTCCAGCATCACCATCAGCTTCTGCTTCTGCCGTTTTCCCGCCCACTTTTGGCTAATTAATGCGCAGCGGCGAGCAACGAAGTGAAGTGAAAAGAAAAGCGCAGCTGGGAAACCTCGTTAATTACAATACTTAAGGCACTTCACAAAGGTCTCGTCCCAGCGCCGTTAAAGTGACTCCGCCCGGGTGACCAAAGTGACCAGCGTGAAAGTGAAAAGCGAGCGCAGCCGTAACAAAAGTCGACTTCATCAGGATACCGCTAGCAGCAGCAACTGGCAGCAGCAGCAACTGGCAGCAGCAACTGGCAGCGGACTGTGCTGGGTCAGTCATGCGAGCGATCAGCCGCTGAGGCCGAGGCTGCGTGGATGACAAGATGATGAGGCTATCATCGCTACAACGACAACAACAACAGCAGCAGCAACAGCAGCAACAACGGCAACAACAACGGCAACAACAGCGACAACGGCAGCAAGCGGGACACTCGCTGGCGCTAACCCTGCGCTGCCTCTGCCTGCTGCTGCTGGTGGAGCGTGCAACGCAGTACGAGACAGGTGAGTGCAGGCCATAGACACAGGGTTGCCACGCAGTGTGCTAAGTCAACTCTAAGGTGACCTTGAGAGGGGGGATTTGCAGTAGAATTGAGTTGGTAAACCTCAAGGAGAAGAGTATTTAGAGAGAGGTAGATAACGATCAGAGATCAGCCAAATTTAGCAGGAATACTCGCAACTCTGGCAGGTGAGTTACAGAGTGAGGTAAAGAAAATCTGAAGTGACCTTGAAAGGGGATCTGTAGCAGAAAAGATTTGAAACATCCCATTGATAGGTGTTCAATGCAAAAACCAGCCAAATTTAGCGGGAATTATTTACTGTTTCACAGGAATACAGGCTAACCAAGAGTTAAAGAAAGCCCTGCGACAAACTTATATACATATACAGGAGGATAGCCTTAGATAGAAAGAAAACAGCCACATTAAGCGGGAATATGCATAGCTTCAATATCAACTTTTGCAGGTGATACAAGGTTGCCACCCAGTGAGCTCAAGGTACTTCTAGGATGAGTTAAAGATGGGATCTGTAACCTGCAGTAGAGCAAAGTTGGAATACTACAAGAAGAAGGGTGCAGAATTTAGCGGGAATATGAACAGCTAGACTTACAACTCTAACCAACTGAGTCACTAACACTTCTCTTCCTTTCCTCCACAGACTGCGGTTGCCGGCCAGGACAGCGTACTGCCAGAATCATAGCTGGTGCCTCAACGCAGGAAGGACAATTCCCTTGGCAGGCATCGCTGGAGCTGCTGCATCCCTCGCTGGGCTTCCTGGGGCACTGGTGTGGTGCAGTGCTCATACACCAGTACTGGATACTCTCCGCCGCACACTGTGTGCACAAGTAAGTACAACACCCCGTCTTTCACTGCTGCAGCAGCACAACTCATTCATTCCCCTGCCCTACTCACAGCGATCTCTTCAACTTGCCCATTCCACCACTGTGGACGGTGGTGCTGGGCGAGCACGACCGCAACGTGGAGTCGGGCAACGAGCAGCGCATTCCAGTCGAGAAGATTGTGCTGCACCATCACTACCACAACTTCCGGCACGACGTGGTGCTGATGAAGCTCTCCAAGCCCGCAGATCTCTCACGCACTTCGCACATACGTCGCATCTGCCTGCCCTTCATGCTGCGCGAGTCTACAGACGCAGCTGCAGATGGAGCTTCAGCTGGCGCTATGGATGCAGCAGCAGCGCCAGAGCTGGACGATCTGCAGCTGGACGAGGTGCCCGAGAAGATCGACAACTTTCTGCGCAGTGTGCAGAGTCGCAGACGCTACCGCAACGTGACGGCGGCGGCATCGGAGTCGGCATCCATGGACATGTCCATGCGGGAGCTGATGAACATGAAGATACTGAATCGATTGCGCCAGGCCACGCTGCAGCAGACGCAGCGCATGTCACGCAGCAAGAAGCGCACGCGGCGACGCAACGATAAGCTGATGAAGCTGCAGCTGGAGTCGGATCAGGAGCGGGATCTGCAGCGAGACAGGGAGCGTGAGATGCCCTTCTTCGACTGCGTTGCCACGGGCTGGGGCAAGGCAAACATTAGCGGCGACTTGTCGCACGAGCTGCTCAAGACACACGTGCCGCTGCACCAAAATCGCAGGTGAGTGAAGCAGAGAAACCTGTGACCAAGTAAAATCCTTCAATGCTCATCCCTTGCCCCCCTTGCAGATGCCGCGACGCCTACGGCAGCTTTGTGAACATCCACGGCGGCCATCTGTGCGCGGGTCAGCTGGACGGGCAGGGCGGCACCTGCGTGGGTGACTCTGGCGGGCCTCTGCAGTGCCGGCTCTCGCAGGATGGGCCCTGGATCCTCGCAGGGGTTACCTCCTTTGGCTCGGGCTGTGCGCTCGAGAACTTTCCCGATGTTTATCTGCGCATCTCGTACTATCTCAATTGGATCGAGAATACGATTGCCTCACACTGAAGAAGGATGAAAAGGAGGAGGAGAAGAGAACCGTTTATCGATTAAACTTATCGAGTGTCTTATTCATGGACCATCTTGTACTATCGGAACTGGATCAAGAAGAAGGCAGGGAAGAAAGACAAAGAGAATAAGAGGAAAAAGACGTTTATCGATTAAACTTATCGAGTATTTTATTAATCGATCAACTTGTACTATCGGAGCTGAATTGAACATACGATAACCTAACATTGAAGACGTGAGAAAAAGAGGAGGAAGAGCGGTAGGAGACGAATACGCCGTTTATCTATTGAACATATCGACTGGTATATATTTATATATATTTATCGAGCATCTAAACTAAACTGGATCGACGATACGATTACCTCCCACAGACAAAAGGGAGAAAACCGGAGAGAAGAAAATGATGAAACCGTTTATCGAGTAAATTTATCGAGTGTTGGATTCATCGATCATCGTGTACTATCGGAATTGAATTGAACTTACGATTACCTAACACTGAGGACGAATATCGAATGTTGTATTAATCGAGCTTACCACTGAAGAAAGAATAGAAGGAGGAAGAGCAGAAGAAGAACAGACCCATTCACTATCTAAAATTGATCTTGAATATCATTTCTGCCTACTAAAGAAGGATCACCCGTTTATCGATTAAACTTATCGAGTGCAGTATTTATCAAACATCTCATGTGTGGACCGATAAAACGTTTGCTGCTCACTCAAGAAGAAAAGCGTAGGAAGACGACACCGTTTATCGATTAAACTTATCGAGTGCTGTATATTTATCGAGCGTCAGCTCGCATCGAGTTACCATTAACCTTAGCTTATGTTTATAGTAGGTATAGAGTGTGTGTCCCTAAGTTGTTTCCGTTATGCAGAATATAATCTACACCAAATCTCCTGCTGCTTAGCTTAGATCTTAATATCACAGAGGGCTATAGAAAGTATTTGACTCCATCGTAGTCCGCTTAGCTGGCGGCCTAGACCTCGCCCTGCCCAGCGCCAGATGCCGCTGACTCCGCGGCAAGCAGCTTCTGTATCTCCTGCTGCACCAGCTCCTTGGCCTGTGGCCTGTGCTGAAAGGATGGGGACAGCGTCAGGGCGCCCAGTAAGCTCACTGCTCGATCGTTGCCCGCAGGCGGAGACCAGAAGCAGAGCACGAAGGCTGCGCTCAGCTGGTAGAAGCCTGCGAGAATGAGGCCCAGCACCACAAGGCCCTGCAGCGCGGGGAACACGTACTTGAGGCAGTGCACCAGCACCTGCAGATAGACTGGCAGGTTGTCTATGGTCAGATCGACCCACAGTAGAGGCAGCACCATGTTCTCGAAGGGTTCCATCCTGCTGTTGAACTTGACATTGCCCACCACTTGATTGGCCTGCAGCTTCATGTGCACATGCAGAGGGACGCCCAGTTGCTGCAGGGGGAAGAGAAAAGAAAGGTAGAGTCGAGCCAGGGAGTAGGTGTAGAGGGGGCGACTTACCGGCTGCAGCATGAGGGTTGAACTGTGGCGTTCCTTGTCCGGGTTGAGACCCTCGAAGGGCTCTAGAATGCTGGGGTCCGCGTTCATAAAGTGGGGGTAGGTAATGGCCAGCGGCATGTCTGAAGGAAGGGAAGAGAGATAATTAGTTAGGCTACCTAGGAGGAATGTTCCCTGCAGTTACTCACTGTAGTAGCAGGGCGAGACATTGCCAATGCCGCGAGGCAGGCACTGATTGTTCTTGCAGAAGCACGAGGAGTTCACATTGTCCAGATCCGAATCGAAGATGTTGGGATCCATTTGGTACTGCACAGCATCCATGCCCTTGAAGGTCGTGCGCTGCTCAAACTTCACCTCCAGGCGGCGACAGAAGGTTCTGCGGTACAAGAAGAACGTGTCGTCCTTATTCATGTCACGCGGAAAGAGGGTGCAGTCATGTCCACCCCAGATGCGATTGCACTGCGTGCCACTAGAAGAGAAGAGCGAGGGAGAAGATTAGCCTAAGCGAAAGGGAACTCAACAAGGAGCACTTACTTAGTAGACTCGTCGTACTCCCAGCGATTGAAGCCGCGCTCTCCGTTAATGCTGTGCAGCGAGTAGCCGCGGGGGGAGTTGGGCAGGTTCACACCATGTGAGTCCTTGCGCTCGGGCAGGTGCATGTTGAAGACGTTGCTCTCATTGCCCTCGCGGAAGAGCTGAAGGGGGAAGAAAGAAGAAGGATTAGCTAAGCTCGTCATTTATTATTTGCCAACTCACCTTATCCATAATTCCAAAGTTGGGAAAGTCAATGAGGCTGGGCACAAACTTGGAAGCCAGATGCACCATGTGATCCTCATAGCCCCACAGATAGTCGTGCACAGTGACATTCAGTATGGGCTGCGCATTGAGGCGCTTCATGAGCGCACTCAGGCCCAGCGCAGCGAACATGGACAACTGCGTGGCTTGTGTGGTGACGCCCATGTAGGGTATATTGACGTTGCGGATGTAATCAACCTTGGGATCACCCACAGAACGCTCTGGGACGAAGATGTACTCTCGTCTTGGTGTGTAGGTGATGGTGTTGTTGGCCTCATTGACAGTCACATTGTGGTTGGAGAGCACCTCCTTGTAGACATAGGGCCCCACCTCCTCCAGCTTCAGCTTGGCATCCTGCCCGGAGACAAAAGCCTCCACGTTCGTGTAGTTGAAGATGTGCGCCACGATGAACACCTCCAGTGGTGGATTGAGCCACAGTTTGTAGAGCAGCGTATTGGGACTAAGGTTCAGTTGCCATTCAGCGATCAGCTGGACGGGATTTGTGATGAAGATGACGGCGCCAAGGAACAGCAGCGTCATGCCAAGCGCCGCGCAGCTTAACAGCTCTGCAAAGTGAGAAATTGGAGCACGAGGTTAGTTAGGCAATTACATAAACGTGTCTATCTCTGCTATCGATCTCAAGTAGAGCAGATCTGGGCGCAGCCTGGCAGCAGGCACTTGAAGTTGAGCAGGTTTGCTAAATCGCTGACAGCTCGTATGGATCGCGTGCGCCTGTCAACTTCAACTCAACCTTGATCTCGAGACATGGAGGTGCAAAGATCTGCGACCTACCTCAATGGCAGGAGCAGGAACCGGTGCCGATGCCAATGCCGGTGATGGGTTCAATAAACGTTCTTGGCAACATTAATGAAGCACGTCGAGCATAAACCTGTTGCGTCACTCTCCATTTCATTGCCCCCTCCCTCCCGACTCGAGAGATCCCTATTTATGTTCATGTTTATGTTCCGCACTGAGATTTATGATCTTCCGCGGGGGAATTCAACGAGTTGAACGCACAACTGTCGCGCACTGACCTCGTTTCATGTTCTACAAGGCTGCCCCAAGTAGAAGTTATGTATAACCGAAATCACAAATAAGTAAATACAGAATGATGAATGCTCTGTCCACTTATAGATCTCTGATCTCTCATCTCCACTGTTATTATGGCTTGAATGTTCTGCTATTGTAGACGCATAAATTAATATTTAAATGTTGAGTGCCACGCCCACTCCCACGCAAATTAAAACAAATTGATAGTGTGGGAATTTTTGGCATGGGAAATACCAACGGTACTGCAGGGCATTGAAGAGTCTAGCTCACCTCAGTATAACCTTGCTCAAGGCTTGTTCTATATTTGACCCACCCCAACAGTTTTTATGGTGCGATCGCAGATGATTTCATTTTAATCAGACAGAGTATAGCATTATGTGTGGGTAGAACTCTTCAAGCTGCAGTCAGTCAGTGAAAACCAGTTCCGCCTCAACGTCTCAGTTGCCTCAGCTGAACTCGCTCAAGATGATCACCTTCCGCGCACGACTGTTATCATTGAAAGTGTTTCGTTCCGTTCCGGGTGTGATCTTTAAACTGATTACACACTGAGCAAACTCTGGCCGATTTTCACGGAGATCACGGTCGTGCCAAGCCCAAAATCCCCCACGAAATATGGCGCACGCTTGCGGCACTCGATCATCAAAAGAGAATTCTAAACCGTTTAGCGGCAGAACGGAAATACACTACAGGGGAGGGGAGGAAGAAGTAAGGGGTAAGGCGTGGAATAAGTAGAAACCACAAGTAGTTGACAATTAGTTGACAAACAAGCGAATATCACAAGTTGGCAACGCGCTAAGAACCGCAGATCAATGAACCGCTTACCCAGCCACACAGGCAGTTCTTCCAATGAGGAACAACAACAAACGTAACAACAAACAGCAGAAACTCATTAACAATTTATCTATCAACATTTTGTTTTGCTGTTTTCTGTTTTGCTGTCGAATTTGTCACGCTGCCCAGCTCGAAAAGGTTCAAGATTTAGTTTCAAAATCAAAACAAACTCAAGAAATCATCATCCACGTTGTGCGTGTGTGAGTCTCTCTATGGGTATTTACACAAATATGTGACCTATATGCGAGTGTGAGTGAGCATCCTTGCCTTGAAACGAAATATTAATCAGTACGCGCTGAGTATTACATTGAAAGCCACTGTGCACAGTGGTACAGAATGCAACAAAAACTGTTTATTTTGTCGCTAAGGGAAAGACCTCGACAAATTAAATAAAGCTAAAAATAGTATATAAATTCACAGCTATTTTGGCTGTTTGTACCACTGTGCATGGACCAGTTGGCCAGTTTACCAACAAGCGCCATAAATTAAGCGCCAAACAAAGCGATCAAATTATTCTGCTGCAACGAATCTGGCATAGGAAAGACCAGACCAGACCAGACAAGAAAAGACATCGATCGACTATCGACGATCGCCACAGAGACAACGCAGACAAGGCATGGGAGGGGTAAGGGGAAGTAGAGATTCGATCGACAGTGGTAAATTATGCAATTGCATTGCCAAAGTTGCGATCGTGGCTGAGATGAGATGAGAGTGTGAGCTGAGCTGAGCTGGAGCTGAGCAGAGCGAATGGCCGAGCATGAATGGGCCTCGCTTGTGGCGGCGAACCCGTTTCGACTGTCGCGAAGCAGATACAGATACAGCTACAGCTACAGATACAGATACATTTCTACACAACAGCTGAGGTTCGACGGTCGCGGGTTGACGGTGACGGTTGATGGCTGACGGCTTTCTGCAAGCGGTTTGAAGTTCAAGTTCGCTGCAATTCGGCATAGCAATAAAATAAAACCTGAAAAGTGCACACAGCGGCAAAGGCAAAGGCGGAGGCAACGGCAACGACGACGGCGGCGGCAGCGTGCCGTGAGTGTCGCGCTGACCCACTAAAGTCAAGAATGAATCGCTTTTGTCGCCGCCACGAACAATGCGCGAGCACCTTCGCAGCATGTGAGTGTGAGTGCGCAGGTGTGAGTGTTCGATTGCCCGTGTGAGTGCGAGTGAGTGCGTATGTGTCACTTCCGCCAAATGACAATAAATTAAGCAAACACAACACAGTCAGTCAGTCTGAGCTACAGCGAGTATCTCAAAGATACTTCCACTTACACGCTCGACTAGCGTTTGCTAAGTTTGCCTCAGCTCAGCTTGGTGATTAATCTCCTATCGTGCATTGTTGCCTTAGCTGTTTTGTTGTCAATGATTGTCAATCATCGCCGAAAATGCTAAAGCCCTTTCAGCGTCATTGCAGTCAATAAGGAAAGGCAAACACAGTTTGGTCAGAACTTCACCCCCTCCTCTACCCCTCCTCTGATCAGTTTGCAAGCTAAGCTTTTATGGCTGTTTGCTTGGCTTGTCTAACACACGTTAGAGGGTGTGCTTAGTACGCTGTCTTTCTACGCTGGCCGTCTATTTTGCTCCGGTGACGATTCTCAGGGCCCTAAAGAATTTGGCAAATATTTTTACTAGCCAAATATTCCCGCTATTTGCACTGACGAATCCGCTAAACAAGTTGCGGAAAGCAAAAGTGCGGCAGCTCCCCCTCCTCCTCCCCATCCCCGTTGCCCAGTTGAATGTGGGTCAGCTTCATAGATACATCTGTATGAGCAGGTCTCGTGTCTGGGCCTAATCACACCTGATTCATCTTTGAGGCCATTGCTGAATGCTGCACATTACCCAAAGGTCGCCGAGCGGACTTCATGGTAACTTTACGTAGTACGTGATGCAGTCGAGATCTACAATAACTCAGCTACAGCTTCAGATCTTAATTTATGCAAGCTTAATTACAATTGAGGTCCGTTAATACGGGCAGGGGTTGACTAAAGTTTCGAATTAGTTTAATTCAATGTCTACTCGCGACACATCGTCAGATCAGTGCGACAGCAATTACCGTTGGCTCTCGACTCGGAATCGGAACAGATTAGATTACATCTGGGGGGCGTAGCGAGGTTTTGCAGTGGGGAAAAACAAATCAATTAGGCCCGACAAGAGGTCAAAGCGGCGCATAGAAGTATTAATTTTATGTAAATTCGATGAACCTAGGCGGATGCCAGAGACGGGACGGAGTTATCTAAGACATCAAACACTATTATCAATTAATCGTGACATTCAAGATTGTTCAGTTTCTAATTGCGTTATATAAATTGCTGATTCTGTTTGCTGTACAATATAAACTGAATTCTTTATATGTCGTTCAAAACTGCGTTTTTATATTCCAGCAAACAACTCAGAATGAATCGAAATGTTATCAGCAGGTCGCATCAATCAATCGACAATCTCAACGGCATTTACTACACATTATAATCGGCGTGGAAACAGTCACCCTCGATTCATGCAAATCGCACTAATCTTCCCCTAAATATAAAAAACCCTCAAATTTATTTTAAGATTTGTCAAAAAAACCTGTAAGCGATAATGAGATTCTTTGCATCTGCTTAACTGATTGGAATTTATTACAAGTTTTTGCATAACTTTAATATGATCAACATCATTTACATAAGTGTGGCTACGTTCCGCTTCTACATATATCGAGTATCTCAAGTTTTCCATGAAAGCGAAAGGATTGGCAGACGTGCAGAATCGCACAACCTTCTTCTCAGCTCTGCTTGAATTTCTGTTTATCAATTTTTTTGTGATTCATGTTCTTCGATATGTTTTGAATCTAAGCTCAGCTAGATTTGCTGTACTTTCTGTTATTTTTATTGAATTTAATGCGTCTTCTGAGTTTAAAGTTTGTCTTGAAAGTGAAAGAATATCTTTAAGGAATCATGCAGAATCTTTCACTCTTCACTACGTCTACTCGGCATGCGTTTCTCTTTAGATATTAATCGATTTATTTGCTTAAACGATAATAAATCGTATTTACTTTGCTGAACGAGTAAAGAATCTTTTTTATAATTGCAAATTCTTCTTCTTTTAGTTCTTCAATGTATTTAAAATCTTTCACTTCTTTAGTTCAACGCAGCCGAACAGCCTGTAAAACTAATTAATCGATTTATATACATTAATGCAGATAACTAAACTATTTTATAAACTTCAAGTTTCCCATGAAAGTGAAAGGATATTCTTAAAGAATCATCTAAAATCTTTCACTATTCTCTGCTCAACTAATCAACTCAACATAAATTCTGTTTATCTATTAATCGATAAATTTGTTTCGTTTTTACTGCTCGCTGCCATTGCAAACTCTTCATGTTCTTCAATTTGTTTTATATCTCTCACTTTGTCATAACAAGCAGCAGGAATTCCTGTTTATCAATTAATCTGTTTGATCTTTAATCTGCTTTAAGATTTCAAGCTCTTCATGTTCTCCGATATGTTTTACAGCTGTTTTTTAAAGCGATTAAGCCACAGCTGAAGCTTTTACAGCTCTCCGATGTTACTACAGATCTAACGAGATTTTTGGCAAGATATTTCAGAGTTTTCGAAACACTCCTAAATCCTGCTTTATGACATTCGGGGGCCCCGTTCAGAGCTCGCTTGGCTTGCACAATTCACTCGGCGTGTGGCAACGCGAGTCGGTGGCACGAGGCACGAGGCAAGGGGCAAAGAGGCACTTTAACGATCGCGCCGGGAACTCGGCAAGTTCCCTTGGGTAAGCACTGAAGGTGTTCCGAATGGTCTTTTATGGCGCCTTTCTGTACTCGCTCGCAATGGACAGTTAACGGTACCGGATCGACTTAATTAACAGGCTGCTCTATTGCCACTGCTGCCGCTCTATTCGCACTTGTATTCATACTAGTATTCGTATTCAGTATTCAGTATTCGTACTCACTTGCATTGCGCTGGGTCTTGTTGGCGAACAGTTTCATTTTATCGTTGTTTGAGCACTTTTTGCGTAATGTTCCCCACGACGGAGACGACGACGACGATGTTGATTCGACGGCAATCGATTAACAACAGTTTAGGGGCCTTTTGCTCTCGATAACGAGAATCGATTAACTCTCGAGGTGTTTATTGACGACGACTCGCTAATTGAACTGTTTGCTTTATATACACAGGAGAACAAACTCAGACACTCGAGCTAGGCTTATGCACAGGATGTTCCGACATTGGGTACAGTATTTGGAATTTATTATTTTGTATTCAGTATTCAGTATTTAGTATTTATTCAGTATTGGCAGTTGCTGGCACTCGTTGTTTGATTCGCTTCAGTTGCACTTTTGTTTGGAATCGACTGTCTGACACGCACTTCCTATTCTCACGCTATTTGACAACTTAATGCGCCGAGATCTACGGCGTCGGGTACCTTTATATGGACTCTTGGGCAGAGCTGGCGAGCTGATCGAGCACCGAGCTGCGACTCTGTCTGACTCCGAGCAGCGCCAGCAGCAGCAGCGCAAGCGCGAGACGTAGACCTAGCGTAGATCGCTTGATCTAGCGCGACGCGCGAAAATCTTTACGAACCGGTCCACTTTCAAGCCTCTGTCGCTGTTGACGTCAACTGCGGCTGCGCTGCTGACAACGACGCGACGTCAGCGCCGGTCCCTGAGTGTCAATAACAATAATAACAACAGCAGCAACAACAACAGCATCAACAACAACAGCAATTAATGTACTCAAGTACTTCAAACTTAGTTTTAGTTTGTCTCAAACGATTCCTGCCCCTCACAACCACTAAGCCCCTCCCCTAATCCCGCGACAGAACGATGAGTTAATCGCGTCACTAGATGTATATAGAAGTACCTGTATCTGTACCTGTATCTGCGCCTGTATCTGTAGCTGATGCTTACCAGGGGGTTACTAGAGTTCGTCTATGCGCTTGCCTAGGTCTCAAGTCCCTTTCGCTCCCCCTCCCCCTGCCCGTACTCTTCACCATCGTTGTCATCGGTTAATAGCTGAAATTACTCTATTTTGATCCCTGGTAAGCACGCACACGTGCCGCAGTCGGTGCTGCAAGCTATACATATGCATGAGGCAGAAACGATTAGCAAGCCAATCTCGAGGGGAGTCTATTAAAAAGCAATGCAGATAATGATCGCATCGAATCGCGACCAATCGATACGCAAACAAGACTTTGGTCACGTGTACTATGTGCCAGATCTATCGATGTTAGAGCCCTAAACTAGTTCGTCTACCTGCCTAACTAGCAACAAGTTGGGGGACTTAACCTAGAACCGGGCCTGACCCAAGCGGGTTAAGGCGAGCATCGCATGTGTTTACTGCTCCCCGAGTGGACAACAACACACGCACACAGAGAGAGATATATATATATACTTTATATACAGATTTAGATAGGTGCTTTGCTTAATTATAATAGCCGAACATTTGTCTGCTCTGTTTTTATGGCCATTGTCTCTGGTGTTGTTCTGCCTTCTGCCCGGGTTCCCTATAAAGAGAACTGTTTGGGCGCACGCGCACATTAGCAACAGGCACAGTGCCTGCTAACTAGCAGTTGCCATGTTGCAAAATGGCCATAATTGTTATTTATGGCCAGCCATGCTATAATTATAGCATATTATTATATATAGCATATTAGCGACGCTTTGGAAAGTTCCTAAGTTCCTCAGCAATACCGCAAACCTCTCAAAAGCTTTCCACTGCGCAGCGAAGGCGTGTCAAGGATGCAAGAAAAGCTTGACAGCTTTTCACTCTTTCTCTCACTCTCTCTCTTTCTCTATCTCTCTCACTCTCTCTGACGTAGCTGCAGCAAAACAAATGACAGTTCATCCTCGCCCTTCCTCCTCATCCTCAACGTTAGCTGGGAAATTTTGCACGACTTCTAACATATGTGGATACTTGACATAGCGTTCATATTTCAAAATATTTGTCTTTTGTTTAAGCCCGTTGATGCTAAGTAGAAGCGCACATAAGACTAGACTATCATATGCAATACCCTGTAAAAAGAGGTGCCAAAGTTACTATATAAATTGTAAATAAATGTGAAGTGCAAAGCACCTCGAAATTAAAAAGATAATGTCAATCAATCCGTGAAATATTATACAATTCATAATAAATAAACTTATTCCAGACTCAGCAGGGTTACAATAGGTCTTTTAAGTTGCAGTACAGATTTCCCTTTACAATGATAATATATATATATTCAAAAAAGAAATGTCTAACTAAGCATTCCCCTTATATGTTAATTAAATTGTAATGAACTTCCTCTCTCTTTCTCGTCCATTATAAAATGTAATTCATTTATTATCATTACATGATATTACATTTGTTACTTTTCCAGTTCAATATGAATCACATTCGAAAGGTTACGGAGATCAAGAGTTAGCTAAGAATTCTTTATGATATGCTAAGAAACACGTGTAACTGCTGTTGCCTTAGAATATGATCTACAAACTGCGATTGCAATGGTTAAGCAATCAGTCAATTTACGAGGTATGCAAACTACAAATGTACGAGGTATCCAACATGTTGTACCATTTGTTTTGTCTACGTGTAGAATGTTTACTTGGGAAATTAAAAGGTTTTTGCTTAACTAGTTAACATCCTGCTGGAAACTCCCATTGCAGCCTCCCAAGGAGGCAGCAACAGATGACGAATCTAGAAACGATAATAGCGAAATGATTCGCGTGTTTGCCAATTGGGATACATATTCTAAATGCAAATTACAGCGTAGCATCTCACGTGCAGTTCTAATATTAAATATAATAGCTGCCTAGAAGCATCCACACTGAGAGGGAATCCAGCTAGAGAATGCAGTGGACCATGCAAATTTACCGCTAAGTGTCTTCTTAACAATTTGGCGATGCACGCGATGCGTGAGTTGCTTTGTCTGGGGTTCTAACTGGATCCACCTTCTCAGGGATTCCCAATGTACTGCCCCGCCCTTTGCCACATCCCAATCATAACTGTACTTTGACTATGCAAATTGCGAACTGCACGCAGCTGCCACTGTGCATGGGGCTGGCTTCCATTTAGCTGCTCGCTGTGGCTGTTTAGCACTTGAAGACTGACAGCACAATGGATGCCACAGAGCAGCGAATCACAGTGCAGCATGTTGTGTCCTTGGCTTGGCTTGTATTGGCTTGGCATAAAGCGAGCAGCGTCACGACTTTGTTAATATGTCAAGTGGGGCTTTCCCTCTAAACCAAGTCAAGTGCACGTCAATACATGTTCAAGGTGAACAGGAACTATGACCCGTTTAAGGGGCTTTCCCCGGAGGGGGAGCTTTGTCGGGTTATGTTTGGGCAAAGTTTCGATTCCAAAGGGGATCAACTAATATCATAGAACAGGATTACTGAGAACTCAACTGCCTTAATAGGAAAGACTGGGAAAGACTAGAAAAGACTAGCAGAGACTAGAAAAGGCAGAGAAAGATTGATGGGGAGGGCAGGCAAGAGTAAAATGGGGTAAAGGTGAGTGTAGAGTACTCACTACCTTATTCTTTTTATTGAGACACTTCAAATTTGGTACTTTTTGACGCACATTGCTGACGCACATTAATTAAATTCTATCAAAATAAACTGTATCAAAATTATAATAGGTGAGATCTCGACTTTTAAACAGACAAACAGACAGACAAGCAAGTAGACAGACAGATGGACAGACAGTCGGATAGATGGACAGACAGATAGAAAGACAGATAGATAAACAGACAAACAAACAGACAGACAAACAAATAGACAAACAGACAGACAGAAAAACAGACAGACAAACAGACAGAGAAACAGACAGAGAAACAGACAGACTGCCAAACAGACAGATAGGCAGACAGACAAACAGACAGACAGACAGATGGACAGACAGACAGAAAGACAAACAAACAGACAAACAGGCAGACAAGCAGACAAACAGACAAACAGACAGACAATCAGACAGAAAGACAGATAGATAGACATACATATAGACAGTAAGACAGTCAGATAGACAGACGGAAATACAAATGGACATTGCATAAGGGATCATGATTATGATACATACTTTATGCTGTTTTTTATTCAATACTTTGTAGGGTCTAAGGTGCCTTTCTCTTCTGGTTACATACATTTATACACAGTGTATATACCTTTTAAGAATATTTTGAATAGTCGAAGGGTACAAATAGCTGCAGCATCAATTTCAGCGTGTGAAATGGGGAACTGTTCATAGATTCATAAAGTTCCCCAGCAGTCAGTGCTAACCAATCATCGCTGTGGGTTTTGCAGAGGGGAGACGGAAAGTGGGAACTGCTCACATCACTTCCAGAGGTAAGAGGCTTATGTATTCTCTCTAATTATTGATAAACCTCTCTATGAGGTAACCCTGCCCTCAACTGAAAACGGGGTCAACCCAAAGCAGGATATGCTTGGCGACGCTGAGAGATTACTCAATGCTCAATGCTCGATGCAATCAATAATTGTGCAAAGCCCGCTAAATGCAACACAACAACTGCATTATTAACTGGGAGTGAGAGAGAGGGGAGAGCGAGAGTGAGAGAGACGGGGAGTCAAGGGTAAAGGTGAGTCGATTGTTCTAGTTAATCATATAGGAAGGTTCACATCGACTTAGTGGGGCGTGTGTAATGGCAAATGCATGTAGACATAACAAGCCGTTAGACCAACTCTAATTTGAGCAATGAGGAACGATAACAAAGTAGCTGCAAGTGGCTGCAATTAGAGTTGAATTAGTTTTAATATCATAACAAACGTTGCGTTGCCCCGCCAGCTCTAATGAATATTTAACAAGGTTTAATTGACGACAACTAGAGTGCAGTTCTAGGTGCAAGTCTTAGCATACAGTAGAGCATAACAACAAGCAGCAGACAACTAAATTAATAGCTGTGACGATGTGTGTGCGCGCCTTCTGCTTCACCTTCTCCTCCACCTTCTCCTCCCCCTTCACCTCCTCCTGCTGTTGCTAATTAGTCAGCTCGTTTAAGACTAATTCGAAAATAATAATAAGCATTTAGGGGGAACTCATCATAGCGTAGATTTAAGCTTGTTTTCTACTTGTTTTTCTGCCGTTTTCTCTTCCCAGTTCTCTGTGATGTCATTGCTACGTATACGTAATGCACTCATAAGTGCACATTACGTATACGCGCCGATACACATTGAAAATGGCTTATTGCAGAGCAAGACTGCATGACCCCAGCAATTGAAACCCAATCACAATAACAATCACAGCTTATCACAGTCCGCAGAGCTTCAATTAAATGATAATTTGCATGCGCTAATTAATGATTAGATTGAAAAGAGCGCGTCCAGGTGGGACCACCAGCAGGCGCTAATCCTTGCGTCATGCCATGTTTGCTCATTAATATCGGGGGCGCATTACTCGCCGTATCTCGTTAGACAACTGTCAGAATTCGTTAGTGTCGCTGTCGACGTCGCTGTCGCCGTCACTTTGCCCAGTTGAAGAGCATTTCCGTTCCAGCTGGCTGGCAAAAGTTCTCCAAACCTAATTACCTTGCATATGAAATATTTTTGAGGCTTCTCTACCGGTTGTCATGGAGAGCGCGAGCGCAGCTGAGTGCGCCAAGGCCGCGAAAATCCTGCAGATTTGCATTTGTCAGACAGGGAGGGAAGGCAGGAGCAGAGGCACTGTGGCAGGCAAGCAACTCGGGCAACTCGTCGGGTATAAATGGCAGTTGCCTCTGACAATCGTCCAGCATTTGCTCCCGTTCGTTTGAGGATTTATCAGCTGCTGCAGCTCTGCCTGTTGATTGCCAGCTCCCTCGTGCTCCACCTGCCTGTTGCCTATTGCCTGTTGCGTGCTCCTGCTGCCTGTTGCTGCCACTGCTATTCGGGCCACCATTCACTGTTGTGCAGTCGACTCAACCAGACGTTGCATGCCCCAGCGTACATCCAGCTGCATTCTGTTGCAAACTTCACAATACTCAACAAAAGGTGAGTGACAAAAAATAAGGGAAAAAAATATATGATGAATTGGTGATAACTTTAACAAGATCTGGCTATAAAAGGTTCTAGCTTTAAGAAAAGTGAAGAAAACATTTTGAGAATTGGTATAAAAGTGACAGAAAGGAGAATCTTCATGACTTTAATTCATGAATAGTGAATTTAATATAAATATATCAACAAAGTTGACACAGAGTTAGAGTAGAAAAAGTAATCTTCAAAGTTTTCTTTGTCTAAATTAAAGAACAGCTAAGCTTTCTATTGAAGTTCTCTCATCTCGATTGTGACCTTAACAGTTTCCTTACTCTTAACTAGAATCCAGTTAAAGTTCCACTTTCAATTGAAGTTGCCTTATTAATCCACATATCAAACTTCAAGGAAAATCAAGAAACTAGTTACGCAATTTGCCAAAAAATAAAGGAAATTATAACATTAGAGACTTTCATGCATAAATGTTTAATATAATATAAAAAGGAAAAGATTAAATTTTGTTTTTTGGCTCAACAAAAACTAGAAGGAAAAGTGATCTTTCTTATTCTAATACCTTCATCTTAGTAAGTCATCAAACATGAAAAAGGTTAAACTCTCTTCAACTTCGTTTTGAATACCGAACTTTATCTATTTTGAGTTGTCTGTCTTGTTCGATCTGAGTGGTTTCCCTTAAGAATAAAGGTAGTTTTCTTAATTTCCTTTTGCTTAGTTATTAACCAGCTTAGACAAAGGTTGCAGACAGACCTTCAATTTCCGCCCCGAATTCCATATTCCACTGCATCTCGAGGGCCCAACTTTATGGATCTAGTTCCAGTTGTTTGTGTTGTTCAATCTGAGTAGTTTCGCTGAAACAATTAACGGATTTGCGTCATTATCTAGTAACTGAACCCCTGCAGCAATGCAACGGTGATTGCATTCATTATCATACGATTGCCGGCTATTATCTTAGTCGTGGCCCTAGTAAAACCTCCTCAATCCAAATGAGCCGTAGTAATCATTCAATATGCGGCAATAGTCAATAAGCCCCCCGGGTTATACTACTAGTAATGCTGGTAATACGGGTGCGAGTTCAATTCCGAGTCCGCTCTTAAGTACTCGTGCACAGGGGGTTGGCCAATTAAGTGGCACTTATTCATGCAAATCACTTGCTAATAAACCCATTAATTCGCCTTAATTATCTGACTAATATCCGAGGCAAGTTTAGCGTAGCGAAAGTACGTCGATCAAAGGATCTCTTAGGTGACTAAGCAAAGTAAAACTTGTTCGGTTTATGTTTTACTTTGAGTAATTCCCCATAAAGATAGAGAGAGAACTTTGTTCGATTTCTGTGACACTTTTAATAATTCCCATTTTCTTTGTCTATCTATGTCACTTCTTTTCCAACTACCCTTCAATATTCTTTATTCTCTTTCCACTGAAGCCTTAGTGAATCAGATGATATTGAGTCAAGTTAAACGATGCGAAAGTACGTCGACCAAAGGATCTTGGTGATTAAGCAAAGTTAAATTTGTCAAATTTCCTCCTTTTTTGTCTCTCCCTCTCACTTCTTCCCCTTCTACCCTACGATATTTTCTTTTCTCTTACACATCAATTCGCCTTAGGATCTTATCTTGCATAATCGAGTACAGTGAGACTTGTTTACTTACTGTTTCACTTTAATTTCCGACTTCTCTGTCTGCCTTATACTCTCTAACTTCCTCTATTTCTACCCTCCGGGTATTCTCCATTCTCATAACATTAATTCACCTTATTTATCTGACTCACATTGAGTAATTCCCCCCTGTCAGTTTCTCACTTCCTTGCCTTGTCCCCTGCTTCGATTAAATAATCCCTTAGATAAATGAGCTAAAGAACACTTGTTCCCTCTCTGTTTCACTTTGAGTAATGTCTTCTATCTCTGTCTATCTCTATCTATTCTCTGCCTTCTCTTCTACCCTCTGACATTCTTCCGTCTCTTGTCATTAATAAGCCAAGTACACTAAAGCGAAAGTATATTGATCTCTTAGGTGATCGAGCCAAATGTATTTAACTTTTCGTTTATCCCCCTTTCTCACTCTCTATGTCTCTCAAACCCTTCCCTTCTCTCCCCCCTTCCAGCAACCCACACCATGTCGCACACAATGCGCTGCACACTCGTTGTCCTCATTGCCCTTGCGCTCTTTGCCGCCGGCTGCAACGTGGAGGCTTCCAAGGCGCGTCCACCGCGCAACAACGAGATCTCCACCATGGCAGATGCCATCAAGTATCTGCAGGATCTGGATGTCTACTATGGGGACAGAGCGCGTGTAAGGTTCGGCAAACGTGGCTCCCTGATGCAGCTGCGTCGCATGCTCGAGGCTGGCAACAACAACTTCAACAACAACGAGAATATTAACGACAACAACAACAATGTCAACAACGGAGGCGGTGAGTTGGTAAGTGAAGCAGAGAAGAACAGCTGGAACTAGTTCCAGAACTAACTCACAAACATTTCTATCAATTTGAAGATGCGCGCCGCCGTTGAGGATGAGATGTTCTAAGCCAGATGCGACCTTAGTTGTCATCTATTTAGTTACATCACTTTGGAGCAATAGTTTAAATAATTATAACAGTTAAATATACGTTGCACATCAACCATGAATAAATGGCAAAAACAAATGAGATTCCATTGGGGTTTATTAAGTTATTTATTTGAGTTACGTGTGTCTAGCCAAGCTGAATGTTCTCCACCTCTTGGATGAGATCCATGTGCTTAAACTGATCAGGGCGCTTCGTGAATGTCTCCAGCAGTTTCGATTTGCTCTCATCCGTCTTGTAGTAAAACATCTGCAGCTCATTGGCCAAGCACTGTGCCTCCTGGGCAGTCAGCACCTTGGTGTCGTACTCGCCACGCATCAGCACAATGCCCTTGTCCTGCGTCTCCGTGTAGTGCACCAGGGTGAGGCACTCGGGTGCGTTCTCGTGGTGCACCTGGTAAGCCAGCAGGGGAGTGAAGTGCACCGTGTTGGCGGCGAACTGCAGCATGAAGAACTCGAAGCCCTCGCTGCGTGGCAGAGGCAGCAGGAATATGGGATGCTCCTTGGCACGTGTTGTCAGTGTCTCGTACTGCGCTGTGGTCAGCGTGGCAGCTAGCACATCCTTTGTCTTGTGGTACTCGATCCAGATCTTAGAGATCTCCTCGGCATCCTTGTCCGCAATCAGCTCCAGCTTCATGATGTCGGTGAGCTTCTTGTGCGGCAGTTCAGCCTGCTCCTGGGCCAGCTTCTGCTTGGGATTCAAGAGTTCCGAGTAAGTCCTGAAAGGGGGGAGATGTTGAAGAAGGGTTCTTTATATATTAAAGTACTTTCATTCTCACCTGGCCTGACTCTTGCCATCCTTAATGGGATTGATGACACGCTCAACGCGATCCAGGAATTCCTCGGCCGATGTCTGCTGCATTTTGGCAATCTTATCCGCATACTTGTTATAAAACGGATTCGAGTCCTTCAGCTGCTCAACAGCCTCCTTAGCGCGGCTTGAGGAAGTCATGGCAATGCTGCGTTTAAAAATAAGTTGTTTATATTGAAAAACGCGTAGGCATTTACGAGCGCATTCCATGCCGATGGAAATATATTCACGAGAAGTTATACAACACACAGCTGACAGTTGACAAACAGCTGATTTAGGAGTTTCAGTGTTGAAAAGCTAATGAATGCTTCTTCTTCATTCAGACATTCACACTCACTGCTTTACATTGTATCTGTTTAATAACATGAAGCAGTGAATTGCCAGTTTCAACGCATTTTGATTTTAATTTATTAAATTCATTCATTTAATGGCTCCTGTATACAAATGTTTTCGACTGATGTGTGGAGCAATACCGTTAAGTGTGGAGTATTCTCTCAAAATTCAGTTGGCGCTCTTCCATAGAAACAGGCAAGCAGTGCAAGCAGTACACATGTTAAGTGCAAAGCTCTGTTAAAATAAGCAGAGCTATGTTAAAATGCAGAACGAAGTAATATCGAATATACCTATTATATCGATATATTTAACTTATGTTAACTTTTGTATGACCTGGTGGCAGTTACATTTAAATTCTAAGCGCATACATTTAATTTTAATTTACAGGCGACTCGCAGAATAATTAAATCAAATAAAAATATTATTTAACATAATTAGATTAACTAAGGACATCATTTTTTATTTGAATTGCTTTAAAAACTTAGAAATAAATGCCGAAAATATTCACTACTCGCTGTTGTGGCATTACAGAGAACTGTTAAATTATTCTTCCACTCAATGCACACTGTTGTGTCACAGCGCGCTCTCTTGAGAAAACCTGTTCTCGGCTTAGTTTCATTAAAACGTTCAAGCGTGGCGTACGTAGTGTGCTCCGGTATTGTTTGGGTGCGTGTACCATAGACTGGTGTGGTGGCTTCGTGCACTGACTGCGCTTAGTATAGATTTTTTGCTGCTACTCCCCCGATATTTAAAAAAAGAAGTAAAAAAACAGTGGTGTAAGGCTAGCAACGGCACATTTTCGCATTGTTATTTTCGTTAATTCGTTATTGATTTCGAGAATCAATTTTCCCAGTAATGAGCAAAAAATGGCAACGGTTACTTGGCGTCGTCTGCATTGCATAATTTTGTACCAGTTTGGCCATTTCTGCTGAACCCTGTACCGTGGTACATTTCATGGCTTTTTTCTAAGAATAATTCCTTGAATTCGCTTTATTTATTTATCAAAACGAACCGCGAATGTCAGCTAAAAAACAGGCACGAATACAGTGGCAAATAATAATGACCCTATATGATTGGAATGTGCATAATAATTGACACAGAAGCAGAACAGCAGCAGCAGCAGTAGGCATAAAATAGCTAAAATAATATACAATAAGCACAGCTAAGCCCTTTGTCTTTGCTTATTTTGCTTTGCTTCTTCTTCCTCTTCTCATTTGGCCAACTGTGCTTGTTTTTGTATGTGACATAACGGCATTTGTGTTTGGCCTGAGCCTGCCTGCCTTCGTATGCGTGTGTGTGTGAGTGCGTTTGTATGCATGCGTGGTATCTGTGTAAAGTTTCAAAGTCAAGTCGCTGTCGCAGCGCTGCTGCTGCACTATCTGTTGTTTATCTTAATAGTGACAGTTTATTTTCGGGGTTGTGGTGGATTTTTGGGGCAGAGGGTGGTGGACTGTGCTCGCCGGTGGTGGATGCATATTTAATGTGAGTTTTCGCTTCGCTTTATGTTGCAGATATTTATCGTAGTCGCGCACACACACATACATAACTAACGTATACACTGCCAACCCTCGAGACAAGTGCGCGCGTGTGTGTGTATTGTTGTTGTAAAATGTCAGCATACCGTGGAACCAGCAGCGCTGTGACAGCGCTGCTGCTGCTCTGCTGCTGCTTTGCATCGTATGCATCTGGCGCTGAATTGTTGGACAAATTGCGCGATGATTCGGAACTTTCACAGGTGAGTTAAGAATAAGAATAAGAAACAGTTGAGTAAATATATAAACCCCAAACACAGCAGTAGCAGGCTAAGCAGGCCCGTAATTACAGTTGCCTAAATACACACACACACACACACATGCATACATACATACATAAGTAATGAGTTGTTGCTCACACACATGTATTGGCACATTTTGGTCGAGCCTGCCCTTGAAAAGGAAAAACCTTGGGCAGCCGGTGCAAATGGGAGTGTGAGTGAGAGAGGAAAAGAGGGAGGGAGCATGGTGAAAAGTGAGAAAGAGAGGGGACATCTACACACACACACACAGGTAGTTGTTGCAGACAGCGTTCGTCCTTGACCTTTAACATTTGTGCACTTGTTGTTGTTGCTGCCGTGTGTGGTGAAAATTCTCTTTATATACAAGATGTTTTCTCAGCCCACTGTGCTGAGTCCAAAGTCCAGATGCGGTTCCAAACGAAGCCTCCATCACATTTGGTATGCACGTTGAACCCATTATGTAAAAAAACCAACATAAAAGTGTATAAATTATGCACAGAGGGAAACAGCAACAACAACTAAAGTTGCCGGCCGTTGACGTCGACTGAGCATAACAGTTTTCCTACCTATTTATAAGGCTTGGCCTGCCTTTTTACACCTTCACACACCGACACACACACACAAACACACTCACACGTGCGGGAACTGACATGCGGACAGCGTAAATATAAAATGTGTAAAAAGTCAGAAGCCATTAAAGGTTGGCTGCCCAAAACAACAACAACAACAAGAAATGGCCAACTGCCATTGCTGCCTGTCTCTGTCTGTCGTTCTACTCTGTTAAGCATTTAATGCCCAAAAATAGTTGTAGTTGTTATTGTTGTTGCGCATTTTGAAAACCAAGAAAAATTTCACAATTGAAAAGAAAGCGTGTGAGCTGGTGAGCAGGAGAGTCATACATACCTCTATATACAGAGATACCTCAGGTGTCTCTCACCTGCAATTCTGTAATTGTCGCCACAATGAAACAGTGAGAAATGTGCAGTACTCTAACAATGTATTGTACATAATTACAAACACACATATGTATGTAGTATATGTGTGTGCGCGTATGTGTGCAACTGCACTAGTTCCAACACAGCTTAACAGAGCGTGTTGACTATGAGGCAGGGGGAGTTGTTTTGCTGTGGTGAATTATGCATTTTGTTGAAGGTGGTCATTAGCATTAATGTTATCGAAACTTCAGCAACTGTGCTTAAAGTTAAGCCAGGTTCAAATTACACTTACAGTTGAGCTGATAGTTATCGATTAGAGTCGATATACTTACCAAGCCGAAAATGGAAAAATTTTACATTACATTTTCGTCTTATCTCGTCGAATTCTACAAGAATTAATTGTCAGATCTTTGCATCAGTCTCTCTTAGACTGTTTTTATTATTCCCAGATTCAGGAAGCATTATGAAATGTGTATTTATGTAATAAGCTCTTCGCCAAGTTCAGTTTGCCGTCACTGTGTGTGTGCGTGCGCCTTAGTCAAGTCATTAAATAGCAACTTCAGCACATTTCAGTCAGCACGAAGAGCGCAATTACGCTCTTGCTCAATTTTCCTGGAAAAACAATCAACTTTTCAAGAAATGCTTCGATGTCTCAAGTGAAATTTCAATCGAAACTCATTTGCATAAGTGTGAGTAAGTGGGTGTGCGAGTGAGCGAGCGTATGTGTGCAGCTTCTCTTCCTCTCTCTCATTCTCCTCCCCATCCCTCGTCTACGCTGCGGTCAACCTTCTGTGCTGACCCCAGACTTCCTGTCGTGTATCCAGTTTCTCTTGCAACGTCATCATCTTTTATATCATTTTAATTTTAATTTTTAACCTTTGACTGCAATCGTGCCACGCGAGGCATGGACAACATTGTATGTGTGTGCGTGTGTGTTGGTGTGGGTGGATTGTTGTCAACCACGTTGATCGACACACGCGCACACACACACCAGCCAGAATCGAATTCAATTAAATTTAATTTAAGATTACAATGCGAGAGCGCGTTACGCGAGAGATCTCCAACATATCCGAGCAAGAATAACGACTCGTGAGGCGTTGAGTGAATGAGTGGATGACCTTAATGGAGCCTACATACACTTGCATTAGATCCCACCGACGTGCAATGCAGTCGGATCGTATGGCATCTCCCCTTGGCCTCATCTGTCTTCGGCCCGAGACAGCAATTAAAACACAACTCTGGAGGGGTTGCTGCAATTATACCAAAAACTGAAACTGAAACTGAACCATCTGCATAATTTGTTCCAATTAAATTCGAGTAAGGAACATGCATGATCACGCTCCGGATCGTAATGATGATAATGATAATTTCAATGGAAATGCAGTAATATGAACTCATGTTTGTGTGGAGTTTTCTTCAGTTATTACTCATATAATGCTGAAGAGAGTTATAAAAGCTGCCGAGTTGTAATAGTATGAGCATTGCCGAGTAGATCTCTCTATAGAGTCCCCTAAATTGCTATAATAGCATTCATATACCAGACACCATACTGTGCTCCTCTGTATGACATTCAGACACGAACACAAACATACACCACACCCTCATTCTCCTTCTCCCCCCTTCGATAAGTAGCTCGTACCCTGACTAGGACAATTAAATATATTTGGCTAAAACCTTCAACACACAAACACCAACAAAAAGAGACAACCAAATTTGAACTGTCAGCGGTTCTCTTTCTCTCTCTCTCTCTCTTTTCTCTCTTTCAGAGCACTGCCAAATCGCTCAGGCGCCTTATGCCAGTTAGGGTAAGCTGCAACAACAACAACAACAACACTCACCACAACAACTGTTATTATTGTAGAAAAACCGTTACATGTTTTTGCCTTAATTTGAAATCTTGTTAATATACAGTTCAAACAAGGGTTGTGCGTGTGTGTGTGTGGGCGTGGCAGGGTTGCAACTGTTGTGCTGTGTTGTCCCATGGTGGGTGCAATACCCGAATTTGTTTGCACCGCCGTCTGGTCCCCTGTGACTCATACATGGTGCCGTTGCTCTTGTTCCCTTCTGACTGTGTTCCTTCCCCTTTGACCCTTCTCCCTGCACACCACCAACAGCAGTCCTGGCTGGCTTCGACAGGGTTCAATGGCACCACGCGCTGTTGGTGAAAATCAAATGCATTTCCAAATTACCCAAAAGGAAACTCAAATTGTGGTTGCACAGAGTGTTGCCTTATTATGCGTAAACCCTTGACAGGGGAGAGAGGAGGGAGACAGTTTTCTTTGTGAACGCCACGTTTTGGCAATTGTTTGCCATGCCGGGACAGCTTATCTTAATAATATTCATAGTGGGAGTGTGTTTAAAATTGCTGCGAAGAAGGGAAAGTTTTCTGAAATGTATTTTGAGTATAATCCATTACTCTTTGCAGTTAAGTTATTGGCATATCATTGCTTTCCTGCGATAGTGTTACCAGTTTACTTACCCTAAGAGCACTCTGTTGTTTTTCACAGTGGAAGAAAGGCAAAGAAACCAGTAAATACCGTCAACGCCAAGCAGGACGTTAGGTACAAACGACAACGAGCGCAGGCTTCTCCAATTACAAAAATAAAAAAAAAGTGATGGCGATGCCGAAACTAAGATACGATGAAAGGGAAGGAGAACGAATAGAGAACAGTTGGACAGTTGGTATGGAGGGAAGGTGCAGGGGTAGCGCGGGTTGCGGGTTTTTAAGTAATATTGAGGTGACTCATGGATGGAACGCAACAAAGAGGGACAGAGTAGAGCGCGAGCAAAGTTGCTGTCGTCCTCGGGACACACACACTCTCTTACGCACGCAAACACACACACACATACATACACATTTTTTTAAATGAAACGAGCATAACATAAAGCTGACTGAGAATGTTCAGTGGGGCGTGTCGTAGGTGGGTTTCCATGTTTGGGAAGCCGCAAAGTGTGTGCTCGGTTGCACGGCAGGTGGCGGCGGACTGACTGACCCCTATCGCAGGGGTAGCTGCGCCTGGAAAATGCATTTCCATCAACTTATCGGATATGTTAGATATCGCCCTCAATAAGGACACGCACCATCCCGAGCTGCAAATGGACAACGAACTACGAACTGTACCCTTACGTAATTAGTTCAATAAACCTGACATGCTCTTATTGGGCTGGATATGGTTTCCTTTATGAGTTGTTTGATACGTTGCCATGGAATTGGCCAAATAGCTTCGTTAGTAGTTTGCCAAAAGTCGAGTCGAATCGAGCGACCCCTTTTCCACATCGCATGAACTTTCGTTACGTTGTGTTTGTTTACACTATGCTACAAAGAGTGTCGTTAATCGTTTGTTCCCATTTCATGTTTCCTTACAGTTCTACAGTCTGTTAGAGCAGAACCCTGTGGCCAATTTGACTTTATGGGTACGTAGCTGCACCATTTTTGTGCCCACCAATGAAGCGTTCCAGCGCTACAATGGCACCAAGCATGTGCTCTATCATATCAGTAAGTATATTCATTGGTGAATCATGTGAATCATTTAATTTACTCTAAATTTCCTGTTCTTCCTCAGCCACCGCTGCGTTCAACAAAGATCAACTGGGCACCAGCGTGTCATCGGACATGAGTGGCAACCCACCGCTGTACATTACCAGGAACAGCAATGGTGACACCTATGTGAACAATGCTCGTATAATTCCCTCGCTCAGCGTCGAACTGACTAACCGCAATGGACAGCGTCAGGTTTGTGGCAACTGCATATTAATTTGGTATATATTATAAATGATAATCCCCCGCACAGGTCATGCACATCATTGATGAGGTGCTGGTGCCACTTACTCCAAAGCCGCCAAACTCCGAGATCGATAACATTGATGCATTGGAGTTCATGCGCAGTGCCGATAAGATCGATCTAGGTGGTCATAATCTGCGCACCTATCGCTCCCAGGTGTCGCTGGCAAAGAAGGAGTCGCTCTTCCAGGCGCCAGGTGGACACACCTTCTTGGTGCCCGTCGATGCTGGCTTCAAGGTTTGTTGCTCTTCATCTTTTAAAGATCATTCATACTTATTCATGCCTTTATCTCCTGCAGGTTTCCACACGCAGCAATTTGGTGGATGCCAAAGTTATCGATGGTCACGTTATTCCGAACACTGTCGTTTTCACTGCCGCTTCTCAGAAGGATGAACCCCGTACTTCCGCCGCCTTTGAGGATCAACTTAAGGTTACAGTCAGCTTCTTTAAGCAGAAGGATGGAAAGAGTATGTACCAAGCATGTTACTTTCTTCCTTATACATATATATTAAAGTTTCTTCTCTTTCTTTCAGTGTATGTCAAATCAAATACAGTTGTTGGGGATGAAAAGCATCCAACTGGCGTTGTGCTTGCCGAGATTGTCAAGGCAAACATTCCAGTGAGGAATGGAGTTGTTCACTTGGTTCACCGTCCTCTGATGATTATCGACACCACCGTGACACAGTTTCTGCAGGTAAATAGGCATGGAACACATCTGCACACTTTCAGCTAGAAAAGAGGCTTGACACTTGAACAAAATGCAATAAGAAAGGCTAAGAAGAACTGTCTGTTACTTTGCATTTAGCTGAGCTACTCGTGTCCAAGGGATTTTGCTGCTGCTCTACAATATCCAGAGTTCTTCTATATGCAAAGCTAAACCAAAAACCGAGAGACTATCAGTTGCACTATTTAATAGAGCCACACATACACATACACATGAATATACTTAAGTCTGTAGATCATAAAGCGTTGCTTGATCTTAACAACAAAAAAAGCCCAAAGTCTGATTTTGTATGGAACTGAATTGACAAAGAGGTCAAAGGGCAACGTTTTCAGGCCACGACAAACACACACACTGCGTAAGCCTTGAACCTTGCTCGAGATATATGCTAATTAGCTATATCGTCCTCGTTTCGGTTCCATTCAAAATCATAAGCAAAATTTTATTTTAAAATAATTTTTAAAATATAAATTTTATTTTAAAAAAATTTTGGGTGTAATGTAAGTATTGCCAAACCAAATTCAACAAAACCAAATGCAAAATGCAATGTAATTTATGTAAATTTTCTATTCAAAGCATTCAGAACCATCCTCAGCTGTAACTTCCAAGTGACAACAACAATTGGCATAAGTTTCCTAGAATATCATGAGAGAATTATAAAGAATGTTTTGCCTTGGAAGTACAGCTGCATTGTGTATAGTCGACCTGACTTCATGCACTCAGTTGCAAGCAAATCGCTTCAACTAACAATTTAAATGTTAAGCTTTGCTTGAACTAAATCATAACCAGAGATCAGATCTTTATCGTTCATGAACTCCCCCCCTCATGATGTGTTCAACAAGAAGTTGATCAGTTCTTACTCCCTGTACAAACGATGTGCGTAATTGGCATAAGCATTCCCTCTTCATTTATAGCTTCTCATCAGCTCAGTATTCAGCTCACTGATCGCTCAGTCGGCATGCTTTGATCGTCTCTCTCGCTGTCTCTCTAACTGTAACTACAAATGTAGCCCATCTCAAGATAACAAAACTATCAACTACCACAACAAACTATTAGTTATTACTGTGCTGCTAGTTGTCAGTCACGATATTACAGATCTAAATTATAACATACATGTTCATCAACAACATAATGACATATAACACATATTGTTATGCCATTCTATCGATAAATCAGATCAATAATCGGCTCATCTCTGTGTGTGTTTTTGATTTATGCAATTTTTACTGTTTCTTTAGAGTTTCGTTGTAACTCTCCACTCAAAAACATTTCCGTATTACTGACCGGTTTATTTGTATTCTGTTTCTCGCTCCATATCGCTCACAACATTTGAATTTCCCCAAAATCCGGCTAATGATCGATAAACGATTCGATTATGCAGTCGTTCAAGGTAAAAGAAAGCAATCTTGTATTTAAAATTTAAAGTATTTAATGATTTTTTAAGTTTTTGTCTGTATTTTTGTGTATATTTTCTGTTGATATTGCTCCTCTGCATGTAAAAATAGTCAAACAAGAAAGTTGTGGACTCGAAAGTATCCTAATTGAAAAGTCTAGTCTTCAAAAATTGTTAATGGGTTATACCTATCAAGTGCAAATTGATATAATTCGTATATATTCCATTGAAATCGGTCTGCATGGCAAACCACAATTTTCTATTTGCATTGCCTGTTCTAATTGATACACAATGTACTGTCTTTGATTAGTACTTATCGTTTTATGCCATTAGTTCTTGCTGCACGCTAATGTAAATTGTATAAAGAACTCAAAACAAATGCTTGACAACCTATTGTATGCAAATACTCAAGAACTTGTTGCATTATATAAATGTTCCGCAAGGAATCAAAAGTATTTAAAAGATCAATTACCCTAATACTTTATTTCAAATGTTTTTCCAACACTGGGCGGAACTTGCACACTTTGCGGAACAATCCAACTCAACTCTCAATACGAACTCTACACACACAATTTACATACTTATAATGGATTTGTCTGAAAATGACAAACACATTTAAATATATATTTTCCACTACTCTCTCTCCACCCGATATAGTTTCTGACCGTAAGTAACTTTATAAGAACAAACATCATCTGTTTTTTAAATCCCAATCCAACCTGATCGCACATTATGTTGCATAGACTCATCACGTGTCATTATCTCATCAAAGATCAATTCATAAACAAACCGATGAGTTCAACTGAGCAAACAATCAAAATTGACACAGTTAGGATCTCATACTCATACTCATATATCAATTGGCTCATTCTTTTCGTTTCTTATTATTTATTCTGAATGTTGTGCCTAAATGTTTTGATGAACATAAATAAAGATAAATCGCTGTTCGATGTCTGTACACTCCCACCACCACCAACAAAAACAAAATCTATTCATATATACCCTAGAAAGTTTGAGCGTCACTTCTCTCACTTGATAAACATTTTGCCTTATTGTTTAAACTGAATGTTTGTCTTGATATACTTAATTAATAAACGATCGTTTGTATTTTAAAGGACAACAGCGAGAATGGCGCACTGCGTCAGTTCTATGAGGCTATAATGGATGCAGGAGGCTCTGTTCTAGAAGGTATCAACAACCTGTCCGAGGTGACCATCTTGGCACCCAGCAATGAAGCGTGGAACGTGTCGTCTGTCAATAATATTGTGAGGTAAGTAATCATCGAAATGTGTTGACATAGGGTTAAGCTTAATGCTGAATAATTCTTATATGCAGGGATAAGAAGAGAATGACAGAAATTCTGAATATGCACATCATCAAGGAACGCTTGAATGTTGACAAGATCAAGCAGAAGAATGCCAACATGGTGAGTACTAAAAGCAATATTACTAAGACATTTGTTTACTTAACCTTTCTCCTCTATAACTCAAATAGATTGCTCAGGTGCCGACGATAAATAATCGCACATTCCTGTACTTCAACGTCAAGGGTGAAGGATCCGATGCTGTGGTCACTGTCGAAGGAGGCGGCGTCAATGCCACCGTGCTGCAGGCAGATGTGGCTCAAACTAACGGATTTGTGCACATTATTGATCGTGTGCTGGGCGTACCATACACCACAATACTGGGTAAACTGGAAACTGATCCCATGATGAGGTAAACGAAAAGAAAGGACAATCTACTTTCAGTTCTTCTAAAGGCTCTTTTCCTTGCAGTGATACCTTTAAGATTGGACAGTTCTCACACTTCAACGATCAGTTGAACAATACCAAGCGTCGTTACACGTTCTTCGTGCCCCGCGACAAGGGCTGGCAGAAGACCGAACTGGATTATCCCTCGGTGCACAAGAAGTTGTTCATGCCTGACTTTGCCTATCACGTGAGTTCTAAATTGCCATTGCCCAAAAGTATTGCTCATTTATTCAAATCTTCATCTACAGTCAAAGAACCTTCTGGAGCGTCATCTGGTGATTGCGGATCATGCATATTCCATGAAAGATCTTGTGCAACTGTCTCTGGAATCCAACTCGGTGGTGCTGCCCACATATCGTGATTCGCTCGAAGTGAAAGTCGAAGAGGAGGCTGGACGTAAGTATCGTTTGCTAGTGGTTAGGGTGTCCCCAATAAAATTAGCCTATTTCGATTGGTGCCACAATCTGTACTAACTTTGCTGTTTCATGCTTTATATATTCAACTTGATCCAAAACTAAAATCAAACCAAACCAAAACAAAATCAAAACCAATACCAAAACAAATGTATTAAAGATCTACATGATGAGTATGCTAGTCACGAATGGACTGGTGAGTGTTGTCGTTTGTCAATCCACCGCACAAACCCACCACAGCCATCAAACTGGCCATTGTCATCTCACCTTAGACACTTATCTCGCTCCTTTACGTGGTTCTCTTAACTAAATCTTTGATCCAATCATTGCAGGTTATGTGATCTTGTGGAACTACAAGAAGATCAATGTCTACCGGCCGGATGTGGAGTGCACCAATGGCATTATCCATGTCATCGACTATCCGCTATTCGAGGAGAAAGACATCGTTGTGAGCGGAGGTAGCTATTTGCCAGAATCAAGCATTTACATCATGTTGGCCAACATCATAATGATAACAGTAGCCCGAATCTTGAACTAAACCGAAACGCATTGATATCATAATGTAAAAATCAAAAGCAAACCGAACTCAACCAAACAACAACAACAACAGCAGCCACAACACAAAAAGACAAGAGAACTCAAATAAAATTTGCATATGTTTAGCACATGTTGTTGTACTTGCATACGCATACGCATCACACACACCTACACACACACATATATATACTCGTACATTCGTTTATGAGGAGCTGTATTATATGTGTCATCACACCCACACACACATAAACACATGCGAAGACTCTGAAACATCTTTTGTATATTTTAAGCATTGAAAGCAACTCGTACTCGACTCCCTACCAAGGCCTTATGTATTATATGAAACATATATATACTATATATATTATAGTTATTATCATTATTTTAAGTTTATCATCGAAAGTCACCTTTCTGCTCGATACTGTATAAGTTTACCTTTTATTTTGTTTCATCTTAAGTGTACATTTATTTGTGAATTATGTATTTTAGTTTATGCTTAATTTATGATTTGTTAATCGAGTTAATTATGATTATGATGTGATTAAGTAGAATGCGAATCTCACGGACACATCCGCTAATTGTCATGCCCTTCTATTCTACATACTACTATTGTCATACAAACTATACAACAAACATGTAACACAACAACAACATTAAGACCCCATGGCAAAATTTTAAACACAAATGTAAAATTTGAAGTTTAATAATAAACCCGAAAGTTTTTTTAATTTAATTGAAGTACGACAAAAATATCGAAAAGAAATCAATTTTAAATTTTAAGCAAGCATCTCTTGAGTTATTAGGTTAACAATGTATGCCTATCAATCAAATAGCAATGAATATATATATTACCCAAGGCAAATGCATAATCCTACACACATACAAGCATAGCATAGCATAGAAAACATCCCGCACTTGCCTATGTAGCTGTTAGACCCGCTAAGCATGTTTCCCCCGCAGCACACACACACAATCACACACAAGTTACTCGGCATTTCAAGAATACTGCCTGTAAACTACATACATACATACATACACTCACACACACACACTAAAAGAGAATTTTGATACAACATTTTAACATAATTGCTTGTGCATATGACAGATCCGATTGGGGGAGCAACAAAAAGTAATCCCCAACTTTGTATGTAGCTGTCATGTTAAAATTTCAACTTAGTTTTTAGTCTCTGCCATGGGCAGTAACAAAAAAACATATATATAAAACAAAAACCAAAACAACAAAAACAACAACAAAATACCAATTGTACTAAGAACTTAGAAACACCAGCGCTAACTTATACAAACTTTCTATTTTTCTCTATCTCTCTCCCTTTATAATAAAATGCTACATATATATTTCTAGGTTAGAGATATTGTAACTAGCGAACTGTAAAAGAAGCGACAAGTGTATTACAACCACACACATAGCTGTATTATTCCAAATAAGTGCAGTAACTCTATCAGCCTAATCGAACACAATTATCAACAACAAGTATCACGCAACCGACCTACCAACCTAACGACCTATAAACCTATCAATATCTCTCTCTCAGTCAACCCCGACCACCCTTATCAAATATGAAGTCGAAATTTTCGCATAGTCTCATCGGTATCGCTATTGACCTACTACTATATCCCTGTCGCTCACATCCATATTAACTTTATCTTTAGTAGGCGGTTTAGTTTGCCACAAGTGCAGCGCTGTATTAGCTAAAAGTAACAGTAAAAGTAAAGTAAAACTAAGTGAAAAGAATACGCTAAATGAAATTGTACACGTAAGCTTTAAAGTTTGGTCGAATGAGTCGATGAGGTTCTCTCGAGAAGAAAGAGTATGTATCGATGTGTCGTAGTCAGTAGTTACACGTTATACTGTGAACTGTGAACGTGTAACTAGTGCCTTACTAAAGATAAACTAAACGCATTACCTTAACCTTTATACAAAGCAAATCAACTCTAGAGAAGTCAAGTCGAGTTCTTCTGTAAGTGTAAGAGATTGAAGATGTATTTACATAGATTGGAAAGAAGGCATTGCTAAATTTCAGCTAATAAAGAACATATTCGAATATGATATGATATAATAAGCCACACGCTATTTACACCAAATACCAAGCATATTTTTCATAACTCAATTAAATGTCACATAACTATATGTATTGTACTATATATGTATGTGTAACGGAATGCTCCAGAATGGAAAACAATATCTCCAAAATATATTGTATGTATATTGAGTTTCGAATATAACCGAAAACAGAAAATATATATGTGTAACAATGTATACATACCAAGCTTAAACTACGGTAAACAGCAGTGCAAACGAATATTATTCCACTTTATTTTATGAGAAATGCTTTTACAATACTCAAAATAATAATTAAACAGAAAACACACTAATTTTGTCTAGCATTAGTTAAACAAATTCAAAATAAAACGTATTAGAAATGTGAATGTCAACAAACAAACAATAAGCTTGAGCAAAAATAAAACCTCTAAAATATACACAAAAAAATAAAACCGTTTGTTTTACTTATTTAAACTTCCCACCGATAGACTTTTTAGAGCGCCACCGCAAGTGAAAAAATCGATAGGCAGCATATCGATGCGAGGTGCACTACGTGAGTATTGCCCGCAAACTGTGTTGGTAAATACCGATACACAGCTCTGAGCGAGAACAGTGTTGAACGAGTTACACATTCTCTCTGGCAATAACAGCGAGAATAAATTGAAGCGAAAATTGCATGGAAAATGTGCAATATGCAGGTGTAAATTGGTGAATTCTTATGGGAAAAACAATTTGAATTGAGCCTCAGGCAAATCTAAACAAGTGTGATACGCACATGTGTGCGTACAAGCGATAAATCTCAATAAACATTAATTAATTACGTGCGTGCAGCAATACGGAAAACAAGTCGAAGAGAGAAAAGTGATGAAGAAGCGTAACTCGCGCTGCAATTCGGATACACAACAAATAGACAACGAGGGCAACGGCGGCAATGACTTGAGCCTGTTGCAGCGACCCCTGAGAACGGCCCACACGGGCTTTGAGGAGGCGCGACGGGCCTATGAAAATGGCACCAGTGAGGTAAGCGGAACCTGCAACCAGCGCGACTTGTCTGCGTATTGGTGCCACTGCGTACGTGACCCAACTGGGTTCAAGAATGGCGTGATGTAAACAATGCCTAGGCCTGTGGCCAGTGGATGTGCCTCTGTAGATGTGCCTGTGCCAGACACGGTCTTGGAGAGTGTATCAACGCGAGGAACACAGATTAAGTGTTCCCTGTGTGGCTGGGAACACTAAGTGAGCCCGAATAAAACGTAGTTTGAAATGTGTGAAGTGTTCATTTCTTATTGATTAATAGTAATGAAGCATGTTTTCGAAAGTACCAATAATAATGGGAAATGTCTACTTTCTAAATCAACGTGTAATTGATCCTTACTGAATCAGGGCAGGCAGCACAGATTGAGTGTTCCCTGTGCAGGTGGGAACACTGAATGAGCCTGAACCAGAGTTAATAATCTGTTCTTATTCGACAATTGACAGTCTATATTTCCTCATCATATACATACATATGTAAACAATAAGGGGAAATCCCCCATTTACAATTCAATGTGCAATCGATCCTTAACGAATTCTGAACTCTTTGCAGGTACGTCGTCTGCTGAGCGAGGAGTGCAGCCTGATCTACGAGTGCAATGTGTGCCGCAACATGTTTCGCAGCCTGGCGAATTTCATTAGCCACAAGCGCGTCTTCTGCTGTGTGAGCGCGCGTCTGCGCAGCCACAACACGGGATACACAGTGAGTCTGGAGTAAAGCTGGCAACCAATTTGAAGCCCCCTTTTTCGGTTAGAACCAGTCTTAACTCTTTCCCTCGACACATTTCTTGCAGGATCAGAACTCCACAATGATTATACAGGCGAGCACACACACACAAGATATAGGAGACATGCTGCGCAGTCGGAGCACAGGCTGCTCACCAGTTCCACGCGAGGGGCGCGCCATGCGCAGCAGCATGCGGGATCTGAGTGGCGTCATTGAACGCTTGCGCCGGGAGAAGGCACCGCCGCCATTGTCTGCAGCTTCATTCGCGCCACAGTCGCCCGTGCTGCAGCTGGACTCGGTGCCCACATCCAGTCAGGCAGTGTATCAGACCATCAAGGTGGAGCATGATCAGGACAGCATCAAGACAGAAATAAACGAGGTGCACCACATGCTCAACTCGGCCCACACCATTGTAGGACCCGATGGCAAAGCAGTGACCACACACCAGTACGAGCGACCAAGTGGGAGTGACTCCGCAGAGACGCCGGAGCAGTCCATAAGCGACGAGACCGAGACGAACATCTTCTGTGAAATATGTAAGACCCTTGAAATCTTTTCAATCACAGGCAGCCTTGACTAATGCGCTGCTGCTTCCATTCAATTTACAGGCAACTTAACGTTTCAGACGCACAAAACGCTCGAGCTGCATATACAGAAGCATCATTCGTCCTCAGCCTTCGTATTCCAGTGTCCTGCCTGCTCATTGACCTTCCTACAGGCAGCTGCAGTTATTCGTCATCTTTCCAAGGATCACAAGTAAGCACAGCTGATCTGCTACGGCCTCAACTTGTGGCTAATATATCAATGTCTTTCCAGGAAACCCACACGTCGCATTCGCATGATGCGCAACACGATCCTCAAGCGTCGCATGCAGCAGGGCGATGTGCAACCAAAGGGTCCCAATCGGGAGCTAAAGCGTCTGCAGCTGTCCGACGATGTCGTGGGCAATGTGCCCGAGCCTGCTGGCGCCAATGGCGAGCAGCGCAAGATTATGTCTCTGTGCATTTACTGCGAGAAATCCTTTGAGCGCCGTGCGGCACTTTCCACACATCTGCTGAACTGTCGCGCCAAGCAGGAGGCGTTGGCCAAGCCAGCGCCAGCCGTAAAGAAGCTAAGGTCGAACCTGAATGAGGCTCAGCCTCCTGCAGCTGAAACTGAGCCTGGCATCGAGGAGATGTTTGCCGATCTTGCCGAACACAATGAGAACTATGCGCCAGCACTGCAGACAGTGTCGCTGGACAAGTTGCAGCTGCAGCCAGAGAGCGATACTAGCAGCGATGATGCCTCGCCTGCAAGTGATGAGGAACAGGAGGAGCTCGAGGAGCATGAACAGGAACAGGAGCAGCCCAGCACGGATAAGGTGAAGAAGAAACGCAATGTGCCCCTGGAGAAGCAGTTGCGATGCTGCTGCAAGATCTGCCACAAGCAATTCAATGCTCTGGGCAACCTGCGTCGCCACATCTCCATGTTCCACTATCGTGCTCGCCGCTTCGGCTGCACCATCTGCGACTATCGGGCCTTCCGGCGCTACGACATTGTCAACCACTTGGGATTCACGCACAAGATCGAGGGTGATCGGGACAGTCTGACTGAGAAGTATGTGTCCACCCACGAGTGCGAATACTCACGTGACGATGTCGACGGGGATATACTGCTGCTGGACAAGAAGCAGCCAGCAGAAGAGGAGGCGTTGGCACCCACCAAGACCTACGAGAAGCGCTTGAAGCGCGCCAAAGTCTCCGCAGAAAGGCAAACGGAGACGGCGCCCACATCGCCCATTGCTGTCGTTGTCAAAGAGGAACCACAGGAGGAGGAGCAGCCTCTGTCTAGCAACAAGAAGCGTCGCAAATCGCGCACGCAAATCTCTCCGGACTCCACGCGCGAACGCAGCGTAGAGAAGCGTCCCATCCGCAAGCGGGTGAAGGCAGTCAACAAGGACTTTGTCTACGACATGGTTAGCTTCAAGCCAGACGCAGGAGGAACCTCTGGCGCAGCACAGACTGCAGCACAGTTGGCAGTCGACTCGATGCGGGCCAAGCTGCGACGTCAGCCCACAGTCAGCACAGCTGCTGCTGCTGCTGCTGCCGCGGAGGCAGAGACAAAGCCCAAGCAGTGGGAGGCATTCCTAAGCGAGGAGAAGAAGCCCCTTGTGCAGGGCATAACTCGTCGCATTATGCTGGAGCTGGTCAGCCAGGGACGTGCTGTCTCAGCCACGCTGCCTGAGCTGCCTGCCGAACGACCACAGATACGGCCCCGTCTAATCTCATACACACGCAGCGACTGCGGCCCGAAGTACACAGTGGACACCACGTGCACGGTGAGCCGCGTCGGTGGCGGCGAGAGCTTCATCGAGAAGATTGCCAAGCGCACAGCAGCTGCTGGACAAAAGGACGCCACGATCAGCAATCTGTGGAACAAGGTGAACAACGCGATTGCACAGCAACAGAAGACAGATGAGGCTGCCGAGGGGGGCGAGCTGGATATGAATGATTTGCATCGCACACCCAATGGCAAACAGAGCTCCAGTGGCAGTTCCAGTGCACAGTTGACGCCGCCATCGCCACCACGCAAAGGCAGCGCCGTCATCCTCAATTCGTCTAATGTTATGGAAAATGAAACAAACTCCTCGCCTGCTGCACCTTCTACTGCTACTGCTTCTGCACCTGCACCTGCTCCTCTGCCAGCTCCTGCCACCAGCACCCACGCTGTGGAATGTCTCAGCACCTGCGAGCCACCAATGGCAACAGGTGCCTCCAGCATGTTTCCATCGCTGCCCAAGCCACCATCCGTGCTCCAGGCAGCTGCCAATGGCACCATTCAATTCACGCTGGACAGCCTGTTGCGCGCAGCGCTGCAGAACTAAATGGTTTCCCCTGTTCCCTGTTCCGAGTTCCCCTTTCGACTGAGAATTCCAAAATAAGAAATTATTTATTATTTGTTGCCGATATCGTATATCATTCTCATATGTTACGATATTATATCGTATGTTAAATATGCATTTTCAAACAGTCCAAGACGAGATTCGGGAACTCGGAACAGCTTTGAATGGATCTAAAGAGTTCTTTGCTTTAAGTTTCCTTTTTATACCTTTTCTGTATCTGACTTTGTACCCTTAACTAGTGTCCTTATATCGTATTTTGTACTCAAGTTAATGTTAATGATTCCCCCCCCCCCTTTCCTTAAAATGTTGACCTTGAGGGAGTTACCTAGTACTCCCGTCTTTCCCAGAGTATTACGCAGCTTCAATAACCAAATGAATGTATCAAAAAAAAAGAAAAAAAACCATAGCATAATTTTCGGCAATTAGCAAATGTTATAAAGGCATTTTAAACATGTTATACCCCTTAGTGGAAATTGTACACCTAGTTTGATATATAGAGCAGAATTTACAGTAGGCTAAGTATGAGTACACACACACACACAGAAACCTCGAGGTGGATGATGTGCATGTCTATGTCTCAGTGTAGCATATAAAACATATTCCCCCCAACACGGCCCTCGTTCTCTTGCTTGTAAATACAAAGAGGAACTGACCAAATTGGAAAAAGGGCTAACCTGATGTGGATTCCTTTTGCTGCTGCTGCTGCCCCAATTCCATTGGATGAGCTCTGGCTGTTGTGGAACTGGGGCAGCTGGCATTGGAATTGGGATCAGGGCGATTTTTGTTGTTATTCAGTGTATTTAAATGTCGTACAAGATAGAGAGCCTTAAATCAAATCACCAAATGATAATAAACTTTATTTTAATCACAGCTTATCGACGAGCATAAACATTTCTATAAGGGGAGGGGGATGGGGGGGTTTGTGTAACTGAATCAATGGGTATGTGGGAAGTGCTCGACAATGGAAATTGTGTCACGGTCAGGAGGAGGGAGGCAAGTGTGGGTGTGACACAAAAAGCGAGAAACGTTGCCGCATTTTAAGCTTGCTATCTATGAGAGAGAGAGAGAGTGTGTGCGTGTGTATGTGCGTGTGTGTGAGTGTGTGCAAGCAGCTGTGTGTAATTGGAAACCGAAAGTGAAAACGCCCCAGCCTTGAAAGAGGCTGCAGGCCATGCCGAGCGACATTCTCAACATTTTCTACAAGAAATGAACTCAAAATTGATTTATTATTGCAGCGAAGAAGCAGCAGAGGTGGAAGAAGCAGCAGAGGAAGATGAAGCACACTAAGAGCAGGCAGAGCAGCAGTAATAGGGGCAGCTCTAGGAGTGTGGCAGAGCAAACGCTGCAGCATCAAATTAATGCCACTTACAAAGGCATTACGTCTCAATAGAGCAGAGCCTTGGAAGCGGAGCAAGCCAAGCCTCGCCTCGCCTTGCCACGCCTCACCTTGCCACGCCTCTGCTCGTCGCGCTTTGTCCTATTTTCCCTTGCCGCGCACAAAGCTCTCAAGTGATTCCACACCGCGAGAAATATGTATATGGAAACCCCACTCCAATTAGCAGCACAAGATGCCTGCTAAGGTGATGCCACTCCCAGTCGATGTCAGGCTAGAGGAAAGAGTTCACAAAAGAATGCTATACTAATTTATCAACTTGGATACCCCCTTTTTTTGCACAGTGGCCCCGTAGCAAAGTCAACAGAGCTAGGGACAATGTGGCTTCGTCGGCACAGGCACTTGCAGGTGCGCGCCACTTGTTTACCCAAGGATCTGCCCCAACTGGAGGCAGCAGAGAGGAGGGGGGAGGAAAGGCGAAGGGGTCGCTCAGCTCAGCATAGGTGTGTTCCACAAAGGGGCTGCAGGTATGCAAAGCTGCTGGTGCTGCCACGTTTCCACGAATACATAATTAAATAGATGCACCTGCCTGAGCTGATTGTTAAGAGGCTTACGGTCAATATGCCGCGCTCCCCTGGAGCTCGCTCGAGAGGGGGTCAATTTATTGCGCAGTGTTTTGCAAAGTGCTTGCACATAACCTCAACTCACGCTGTTTACGCTTCAAGTGAGATCAAACAGCAGGAACTGTTATAAAGCACTGTTTATAGCAATATCCTAAGGTACTCTCTCCTAAGATACTCCTTTCCAATAAGTTACTATCCCTCCTCTTTAGTTACTCCCTACTAAGGGACTCATGCCCAAGGTTGTCCTTCCCAAGGTACTTCCTCTTTGGTAACTATGTCCCAAGTTACGCCCTGGTAGGTTACTCCTTCCTAGTTTGCTGTCTGTTTGCTTCTCCCAAGTTACTCTCTGGCAGGTTACTTCCTCCCAGGATATTCCCTCCCAGATTGTACCTTGGTAACTTCCGCTAAGTTGCCTTCTACAAAGCTACTCCCATTCAAGTTACTCCCTGGTAAGTTCCTCCCTCACAGGGTTGTCCTTCCCAAGTGCCTCCCTTCAAGGTCGCCTTTAAGGTACTCCCCCCTGTGTTACTTTTTCCCTACTAACTCCGCACTAGGTTACACCCTCTCAAGTTAAGTTAGACCCTCCTCATTCCAAGTACTTCTATCCTCTTAGGTAACTCCCTCTTAGTTTAAGTTACTCCTACGTAGGTTACTTCCTCCCAGGGTAGTTCCTCCCAAGATACACCCTTCTTTGCTACTCCACTCAAACGTACTTCCACTTAAGTTACTCCTTCCCAGGTAAAGGTAGACCCTCCTGGGTCACTTATCTATTAAGTTGCTTCATTCCAAGTTACCCCCTTATAGGTCACTTCTTCCCAGCTTAAGTTACTTCCTCCCAAATCACTCCTTAGATACTCCCTCTGAAGTTACTCCCTCTCTGTTTAAATTAGACCTCCCAGCTGAAGTTACTCCATTCCAAGTACTTCTTCCCTCATAGGTTACTCTCTCCCAGGTTAAGTTACTCCAACCTCGGTTACTTCCTGTTAGGTTCCTCCCTCACAGGGAAGTTCCTCCCAAGTTACTCCCTTCCAGGTCGATTAGAAACCTGCTAGGTCACTATTTCCACAGTTGCTTCATTCCAAGTTACACCCTTATAAGTTACTCCCTCCCAGTTTAAGTTACTTCCAACTAGGTTACTCCCTGTTAGTTGCCTCCCTCTCTTCCAAGTTACTCCCTCTTCAGTTTTTCCCTCTTCAGTTACTTCCTCACAACTTACTTCCTACTTGTCGCTAACAAAAATAATTCCCGGTACAACATTTAAAAGGCCTTCTCCTTTCCGCACCTCCCTGCTTCTGCTCCTCCTTATCCCCTCTTCTCCACGAGCTGTTTATTTACTGGACTGGTTCATTTGAATAGTGACACGAGGCATTATTAGCGATTATCACTGCGGAAAAAGACTCGCAGCAGATGTTGCCAACTTCGTGTCGGCTCCTTCCGCTCCAGTCCTTCCCATTCCGCACCCGGCAGGAAAACAATTCCGACACCTCCCCCCCAAAAAAAACATGAGCACCGAAAGTGAAAGACAAAAGTGACAGACGACAACAAAACGAAGAAGGCGCAAGTGGGAAGCGGATGGAATGAGGACGACAACAACTGCAGGTCCCAGCATACCTAACTGTGTGTGTATGCGATTCATGGTGCTGGCAAGGAAGGTTGCTCTACCTAGAGGCTCTACCTCCATTGAAGTAACCCAGCTCGAATTTCTCTTGATGAAATCAGTTTGGAGCTCTCCTCATAAATCTCTTTGGCACTCGCAGAATCATTTCGCATTTGCCACCTTGTGATATCGAACCATGTCTGTAACCTACTGACACGGCAGAGCGAAGGACTCAGCCAGCAGGAGAGAGAGAGAGACAGAATGAGTAAGAGAGAAAGAGAGAGAGAGCGCGCTCCATTGAAAGTGAGGATGCTGGGTGAAAGTGACGCTCGGCTGCTGCTGCTGCTGCTTTTGCTGGGGCTGTGGCTTGTGGGTGTTGCTGTCTGCTGCTGTGGAGTCCTGTCATCTGTTTGGCGGGCCCGTTTGCCGCCAGTGGAATCGGCATTTCGACGCATCGTAGGACGTTGAAGGACACCAGCAGCAGAAGCAGCCAAAGCATCCACGAAGCCGCCCCTTTGCGTTCGTCCGTGTTGGCGTAGTCCTCAAACGAGAGCGCGACACGAAGCAACTTCGGCATTGGTTATCACTTCGGCTGTGGCTTCGTCTGTGGCCGAGGGGCATTGCTGGTGGCTTCGTCGCTGCTCGTGTTGCTGCTGCAGAGCTGCGACTCGTGCGTTCTGCCTCGTCTGGCAGTCGAGTTTCGGTCGTTTAGCCAAACGGAGGTGCGACAGCGACAGCGGACCAACACAGCAGCAGCAGCAGCAGCAGAAGCTGGAGAAGCAGTAGCACAAACAGTTGAGGAAGAAGGAGAGAGCAGACTCTAATGCAGAAGAAGATACAAATATATAGAGAAAAACAACAACTCAAATCTGAAACTGAAGCTGAAACAGAAACTGTCACTCGCTGCTGGCCACTTTGACTGACAGAAGTTGCCGCCGTCTCCGTCTTCTTCACTTCGAGTTACAATTGGAAAAGTGGGTGAGGCCAAGAGGTCAGAGGGCAGAGGGCAGCCAGTCCATCACTGTGTTGGGGCAGCACCTTGCTATCAATCAATCAATCAATCAGTCCGGCACTCTCTCAATCATCCTCAACAACAGAAGTCGAGCCTGTCTAAGGCGTTGCTCGCTTCCCTCCGACGAATCGAAAGCGAAAGCGAACACTTTCGCGCGCCTGTGTGTGTGTGCGTGTACGGCAGTGTGTGCGTGTGTTTGGAGCAGTGATAACGGGAACACGCGCGTTTTTTTGTTGCTGACATCATTGAGGGAGGCCCAAGCAGGAGCAGAGGGAGAGCAGCCCAAGAAGAGTCCAAGAAGTAACAGCAGCAGGAGAGAGAAGCAGCAACTGTTAATGAACTAAACTTCCGCCCCGACTTCCACTTGGTTACCGATCAATTAACAACTAACGAAGCTGCCAATACAACAACAACAACAACAACATGTTCTCCATGTGCTCAAAGGTGAAGCCAAGATGCGAGGAGCCAACACTAACGCCAGGACAGCAGCTGCAGCTGCAGCAGCCCATGGGTAAGTGTAGGGGGAAGGGTAGTGGGGGTGGGAAGTGGGGCATGGGGAAGTGAAAAGGGAAAGTGAAAGGAAAAGGAACTGGGACAGGAACAGAGGCAGGAGTAGGAGCAGGAGAATGGACAGGGAAAGGGATAGAGGCAGAGACAGAGAAAGGATCAGAGAAAGAGGCAGGGACAGGAGCAGGGATAGGAAAAGGGACAGAAGAAGAGATAGAAGAAAAGACAGGAGATGAGACAGAAGAATGGAGAGGAGAAGGGACAGTAGAAAGGACAGTAGTAGGGACAGCAGAAGGAACAGAAGAAGGAACAGGAGAAGGGACAGAAGAAAAGCAAAGACAGAAGAAGGGGCTGGACTATGGGTAGGGGGATCTGTAGTAAGAGTAAGAGCCACAGCCACAGCCCCAACACCAGCAGCTGTGTGTGTGTGTGTGCATGTAATATATGTGTGCGTATGTAATGTGTGTGTATGTAATGTCTGTGTGTATGAGTGTGTATGCGAGTGTGTGTTGTGGGGCTGTCCCCGTTACTGAGGCAAACCCTTGAACTCGTTTTTCCGCGACTTTCGCTCGTCGCTTGCTGATTTTTCTCAATGAATTCACACACACATACAGGCACACACACTGCCACACACACTGGCACGCACACGCAGGCACATACACACACTGGCACACGAGCAGTCGCGCATAGAGACCTGTGCGTGTGAGGGATGTATTTGCATCAGCCTGTCTCGCTCTCTCAGTCTCACTCTCTCTTGCTCTATATGTGACCATCTCTCAGTCTCACTCTCTCTCTCTCTCTTCCTTTCTCTACTCTCTCTCTCTCTCTCTCTCTCTGCTGCTCTCTCTCCCTCTCTCACATTCAACGCTTCCGTTTCTCTATCTGTCGCTGCGGTTGCATTGTTGACCTGCTCATTATGAACATTTGTAAGCAGTAAATGCAGCCCCCACTTGCCTCTCGATTTATCAAGTGCAACAGAGGGGGAAAGGGGATGGGGTAGGGGTAGGTAGCACTGTTATTATGCTGCAATCACTGTCACTGCCACGCCCATTGGCTATGGCGGGGCCGAGCACGTAAACTGCATTAAGCCATTAGCCAGTGCCGCGCAACACGCACTGCGCTCTCCCTCCTCAGTCCACCCACCTCCCCCTTGACCCACTGCATGTGCAGCTACAGCAGAGCGAGAGAGAGGGAGGCAGCTGTGGGTGGGGGGAAGAGACATTCATTCATGTTGTACAGAGAAATTAAAAAAGATTCTTCTATTGAAATATTTCTCACGACGAGATTCGTTTTCCATTTGAGCGGAAATATGTCAGCAGGATATGCGAATGTTACAGTGGGCTGAATGAGCTAAAATACTTGACACATTTCCAACAACTTTGCCATGCATGGCTAACATTTCTATGGACAATATGCAATAGACTCTTCTGCTTAGGCGACCTTCGATATTTCCCATGCGATCTGCAAATTGCAACAAGAAGTAGAAGAAGAGGAAGTGCAAGCAGTGCTAAGGTCACACTGAAATTGCTGCCTGCTGCACCACGGTGCACTTGGCTCGCTGCTGTCATCGCAACGCGTTGTTGTTGCTGCTGCTGTTGCACGTTGAAGGCACCCACGTGCATAAATCATGCAAGTGCACTGCAGCCTCCAGTCAGAGCCCCTTGGCTGTGCCACGCCTCCCTCCGCTGCCTGCTGGCAACATTTATGTGCAAGTTGATTTTGCTACCGTGTGTCGTCTGAGTGTTTACCCCTCCTCCCCCTCTCCTGCTGCCTGCTCCTGCTCGTCGTCTTCTTGCTCGCAGACACTTGCAATTTCAGCTGCTTTGTCACGTGGATGCGCCTGTGTCTGTCTCTGTCTCTGTGTGCGTGTGTGTGTGTGTGTGTGCACTCAAGTGGCACACATGATGTCCCTTATCCGTTGTCCTGTCGTCCGCAGTGTCCGGTGTCCGTTGTCAGTTGACAGGCACTGTGCAGTGTGTCCTTCGGCGACCTCGTTCTGCTGCAGCTCATCTTTGTCTCAGTCGCAGTCGCAGTCGCAGTCTCTAAGGCACTTGCTTGTGTTTGTGTGTGTGTGTGTGTATCATCTGCAGTCTGCATTACGTTTGGGGTTAGCTAAAGCAACCAGTTTCCGCACCTCCACCCCCCCTTTTCCTCTTTACGCAGTGAGAGATAGAGAGGAAGAACTTTTCAGCCAAGCCTTGAGCGTTTTTCAATTGCTGTGTCAGCTTATTGCATTGACAAACTAGCAGGGCGGGAGAGGAGGGGATGGAGGGGGGAGAGAACTGTACGTCTTATGCCTAATCATATTCATAAGGGGGGGGCGATTCGTATATTTTGGCATTGAGCATCGAGTCCTCTCAGGGGCCACAATCGACAGTTGCCTCAAGAGCCTCTCGTTGTGTGGTGCTGGTGGTGACACCTGCAGGACAGAGCAGGCCAGCGCAGCGCAGAGTAGAGCAGGCCACATTCCCTCACTTTCCGCTACACATCATGTCCAATCTGATTTGCAGGCCAACAACATTTATCCGCTTACCCACATCAGCTTATCCAATTATCCCTGCGTGAGTGCTAATCGATGCTGGCAACGGATAATTGACTTGCGCTGAAATTTCATTTGCTCTTGTCCGTATTGCTGCTGCTCATGTTGTTGTTGCTCTTGTTATTGTTGCTGCTGCTGCTCTTGTTGCTGTTGCGTGTCATGAACAATTCCAAATCGAAATCTCTTGCTGGCACATTCGACAGCGCTTTAAATTCAGTGTCTCTACGTATTCTGTTGAGGCATTACGCAATAAAATATACAACAGATACATTTATTATACATGAATTGCAAACATTAAAGATACACACATAATGTATCTCTGTTGCTGTTGCTGTATCTGTATCTGATTTGATGTACATTCCATCTTCATTAGAATAATTAATTCGACCGCAGTTACTCACATGTATTTCCTCTTGGTGTCGACAGCTTTGCCAATTATATCTGCGCAGAGCTTTCATCAACTTTGCCTGCTACATGTGGTAAGGAGGGGGAGGGTAGGAAGGTGAGGGGAGTGGGAGAAGAGGGAGTGTGGCTAATGGGATCAAGGACAGTTGTCGGAGCTGTCAAATTCGCAGCAAGCGAAGTGCAAATTAGAATTTCATGTTTCGCAATGTACTTTTCCCCTTTCCACACACTCCGCCCCCCCTTGCTATGCCCCCTTTCCCCCTTTCTATGTCCCCTATCCCACTCGCTGTTGTTGGGCAGCCCACGCACAGTTTTGGTCTGCAAATGAACTCAGAGTTGGTTGACAGATTAGAGAGAGAGTGTGGAATGTCAATGCCAGGACATTGGACACTGGAATTGGGATGTGTAGGGAGAGTAGGAAAGGTAGGGGGCAGAGAGATAAAAGGGAGGTAGAAGAGAGTTAGAAGAGGGGTAGAAGAGAGTTAGAAGGGAAGTAAAAGGTAATAGGTACATGGAGGTACTCAATTAAATCTCGAAACACAACGGAAGCCGATTAGATGAGTCGAATTCGTTGAGCTCTCGATTTGCACAGCTCTCACTAGTGCCTACCCTGTCTCCTCTGTCTCCCCTGTTTCTTCTGTCTTCACACTACTCTCTTCTCTTTCTCCCCTCTCTCCCCTCTCTCTCTTCTCTTTCTGTCATTTCCATCCCACTCAACTTTGCTTTCACTTTTATTTCTTTTCTCATTGCAGGCACCGGCGGCAAGCAAATCAAAGGAGGTTACCTGCTGCGCTATAAAAGTAAGTGCCAGAGCCATAAAGGCTGCTCCCATTCCAGGCACTTCCAACTGCAGCTTGGCAACAGTTTATGGGCTACCTGTAGCCAGGTCTGGAATGTGGAGCACGCTGTAAACTAGGGCAGCCCAGCGACCTATTTGGCTTAACCTATGCCTCCTTCCTGCCTCCCTCTCTCTGATTGCAGAACAAATGCTGTGGAATCGCTGGGCCGAGGAGTGGGTCATACTGTACGACGACTCGACCATGGCTTGGTTCACCGAGCCCGGACGCTCGTCGCCCTCGGGCAAGATACTGGTGAAGGAGGCGCCAGAGATGCTGGCCATCGCCCACTGGACCGGGCAGATTCCACGCCGTCCGCCACTGCCCGATGGGGTGAGTGTGTCGCAGCTGATTGCGCTGGGCTCGCGACGCAAGCGCTCCAAGGTCTACTGGATGCTGGCCAAGTCGGAGCAGGAGGTGAGTGATTGGATCGATGCCATAACCAAGACGCTGCCACCGCCGCCGCAGATTGAGTTGGTGGTGGACAAGCCGCATCTGATGAACGTGCTGCGACGTCCGCTGGTGCGCATCCGACGTGAGTATGAGGCACCTACGCTGTGCGACATTCCTACTGCATTCTCATGCTTTGCAGCGGCCACCAATTCGGAGGTGAAGCAGCGCAAGTCGCGGCATCATCGCAGCTCCAACGCCTATGCCAGTTCCAGCTCCACCTCGACGGCACTGACCACACAGCGCACCATGTACACTCAGAATCCGTTGGTGAAGAGCGACGCTGCCGTCGCCATATTGAGCAAGAAGCCAGACTCGAAGGCTTCGCTTGCCTGCGCCCTGCCCTGGGGCCATGGCTGGGGCTGGGCCACACTGCCCAACGGGGTGTGGAGTGGCGGACTGACCTGGTCGCAATGCGAGGACACCTTCACGCTGCACGCACTGCCCACCACACACTGCACCAATCTCATCGACACCTCGTGCAGTGGCGCCGTCTACCACACAGACATTGGCGGCTTTGACTTCCACTCCACGGGCGTGGACGATCTCGGCGGCGAGGACTTTGACTATGCCATGGACTGTGGTGATTTTATATTTTAATGCCGACCAGAAGGCAGCTCCCAATGCATTCGAACCCACCCAAAAGAAGCGACAAACTAGAGAGAGAAAGGGAGATGAAGAGAGGCAGAGAAACAAAGAGAGAGATAGAGAGCAGAAGGGAAATTTTAGTATTAATCGCTTTTGTAGAGTTACGTGTGCTTACCTCGTCCCTTTGTGTTAGGCATGTTGCAATTAGCATAGACAAGTTGAAGGCGACTCACACACACACATAACACACAACACACACACACAGAGAGGCACGCATACACACAGAGACTCACACACATGCAGTGCTGCCAATTTCTTTTTGAGTTTACAAACTTTGAGTTACTTTTGTAATAGAATTATGCTGGCAACACTGCGTATGTGTGATGCACAAGCTCACAAATTGCGCATACGCCCCTTGCGCTGCAGCCTGCAGCTGTTTGTGCCAATTAAATCAATGAAGCAGGCAGCCTGCAGCAGTGGGAGTGCAGCACAGACAAAGACGAGAATGAATTAAGAATTAAGTATCTTTTTATGCATTTTTTTGATAATGAATTCGCCAGCTGGAGGTCGTTGTTGCCACACGTGTGCTGTTGCTAGTGTTGCGTGCGCTTTTAGTGTGCAAATTTTTAAGGATTTTTACAGCGCAGCTCTAAACAAAAACAAACGAAGTTAAACAAAAATTGATAAATTGATAAATGTTATTTGTATTCGTGTAGAACATGCTGGCTATGTTCAGGAGATCAGTGTTTTTATAGTTTAGTATACAGATATACACAGAAATATATACACACATATATATATATACACAGATATATATATATACAGATATAAAGCATATACACACGCATATGTGTAGATGTGGTAGGGCAAAGAAGCAAGAGGAAAACCAGGTTAATACAAGTTTACTTGAACAAACATAGCGAATAAATAACAACAACAAATATTATATAAATGTACTTATATAGATATATATATATATATATAGTTATATATGTGTATGTACTAGCCCTAGGTAACCCCGAGCACACCAAGCCAGACAAGTTTCTAGAAACTGAAAAACACACAAAACCCACCCACGTACTGATAAAGTAAAGTTTATGGAATAAACTCAAGTAACCTTAACCCGCAACTTTTAATAGGTTAAGCTAAACCAAAAACCAAAAGAAACATAATTGTATCGAATATCGGTTATCGTAATGATCAATGATCGATTGTCATCAATATCCACCGTCGAGTAATTCTAATGTTTAGAATGATTGCACCTGAACTTATTCAAAATTATGGCATAATTTGATTCGATTATCAGCCGATTTCCATTCGATAGTCATAAGACAGAGAGAGAGGTGACAGTCGCCAAACTCACTCGCACTACTCAGTAATATTAATAACGATAACGATTAACGATTTGTTGAAGACGCAACATCGCAATGTTGCCGACAATTTGAACATTTTCGTGCGCCACCTGGCGCCGAAATGGAAAACGCCGCTACGGAAACCTTACACGAAAAAACGTATAGCAACTAAGTGACGAACTCGTGCCCGAAGCGGATCGTGCCCAGTGCCGATCTGCGGGTATCGACTAGTATCGATAGTATTTGTGTAATTGTATGTATAGAGATAAAGTGCAGGTTTTCATAATGTTGCAATCGCACGCCTAGCAAATTAGTCAAAAATAATTAGAAACAAGAAGAGGAAGAAGAAGAGGAGAAAGTTAAATGAATTCAAATTAATTACGGGTAACAAGAAAATTCTTGCCTCTGCATGACGCTGGAAGTATGAACACCCCTAACTGTAACCCCAGTAGGTGTGTGTATGCATGTATAGTTAACTACCGATAACGATAACGATATATACACCCACGATAAACATAACGTTATATATATTTATATACAACCCTAGCATAGTTAAGACCGACGACAGCCTACAAATGCCAAAGCCAAACTCAAAACGATAAAAAACAGTAACAGCAACCAAAACCGATAAACGATAACCGATAACAGAATTCCGATAACAGAATTCTGAGACCTTGCAGCCTTAGTTAAATGTACCGTTAAATGCCGAGATCGCCACAGAGCGAATCGGTGCACTTAATAGATATATACGATATATATACATATACGATATATAGATATATATGTTATGTGTAACCGCAACGGTAAATCAATGTTGTTACGTACGTGTTTCGAGAGAAAGGAAATTAAATGTATTGTAGACTAAAAGACTTAAGCAATTGTCGTATAGACGTTAAATTAGAGCGCATTGAATGTTGGCTTAAAATGTTTAGAATCGAAAATTTATATGTAGTAAACGCAGCATAGCCCACAAAAGTAATCGATATGTGTCTGTAATGCAGTTAATCGGTAATCGAATACAGTGCGACCAGAAATTGCATAAACCTAACCTAGAAAATACCAAAGAAAAACCAAATACAAAATACCAAAGAAAACCAAAAAGAAAACCAACCTCGACAATCACGGATAGGAGAGAACGGAGTAAATCATATATGGAATTCAATAGGCTTTCAATAGGTGTCGAACTGCGTTTGTCTAATTATCGAACTAGCCGTAGTTATCGATATCCAAATCGATATCGAGTCGAAGAGTTTCTGATGGCAACTGTACTAAGCATAGAAACGAAGGGGAGCCGCACATACCGCACAAGAACTAATGAATAAGGAAAAAGAAAGACAAAGAGCAAGAGAGAGAGAGAGAGTGGGGAGAGCGAAGAATTGCTTCGCAATGGAATGCAGAGTTCTCTCCGCTCTTGAGTTACGAATGCAAAAAGATTCGAAGCAACCCTCGAGTATTTTTTAGACCATTATATTTTGCTGCCATGAATACAGAAACAGCTTAGGAACTGTACGTAGGATTAGGCGCCTGATAATTGTAGGACATTGGGCTAAGACATGGAGGCTAAGTCCGGTGGCAAGGCTGCATTACGTATACGAGCCGCTGGCCGAAGCCCAGCTTGCCTAGTACTTAGACTAATAATTGTAACTGTAATTGTAATTGTAACTGTAACTGTAATTGTAACCATAACTGTACTTGTAACTGTAAACGTAATTGTAACTATAATCGTAACTGTTGTTCATTGTCAGCCGTTGATGTTGATGTGTTGCCGTGTCATTGTTATATGTAATCGAACCTCGTATGTTTGTCTAACGTAACGTAACGTAACGCAGCGTAACGTAAAGGCTTCGAGCGTACTTGTATGAGTGTATTTGTATTCGTATTCATATTCGTATTCGCAATTGTAGCCGCAGTCGCCGACAGATCACTATTATTTGCGGCAGTTGTTAGCAGCGTACTACCAAGCAAAATAGACACCTCCTCCTCCTCAACTGAGCTCCTCCACTCCACACTTTCCAGCTGGAGACAACATCCCGAACACAACAATAGAAAGCAGAGCGAGATGTCCAGTGTTGAGTGGAGACCCAGTTGAGTGGAAATACACTTTTATATGTATGTATATGTGTATGTACTTATGCAACAATAAATTTGAATATTGGAACAAAAGCAGAACACACTATCTGACTATAATTGGAGAGGAACAACAACTGTTGAGGTGGGTCGACTCAGCAGCAGATGATTATAATCATCGGCAAAGTCATTGTCAACCTGAGTGTCATCTATCCCTGACTGTGCATTTTTCATTTAAACTAACCTTTAGTCGGGCAACCTATAGTTTTGGGGGTGCAAATAATATATGCAGGTTGTTCCCTTGTTAAATTGTTGATTGAATGTTGACTTGTTAATATTTAGAATGACCTTTCGTTTGTTTTTTGAGCCACAAAAAATATTCAACAATTTTTATACATTTTTACAATTTCTTTTAACACTTTTGTGCGACCTATTTTAAAGATATAATTGTAAATTTTAGTATGGGTATTAAAATACTTTCTGCAAAGGATTACTGAGCTCAGAAGTTGTTGACTGGATAAGAAGAATAACTTTTAAATTATATTTTATTACTTCCCGCTATCAATTTTGTACAGATAAACCTAAAACCCACGGTTCTGGTTGAGGAAAAAATATCATTTGAATATTGCTGACCTAAAAACTTGTTAATGAATATAGACGAATGAGTTTCCGTGTTGACCTATAAATAGACATTATATTAATTTGAAAATGTACTTTCAATTCATTTTTTCTCTACATAATCATATAAACTATGGAGTTGAGTGTTGGAATATTATCTTTAGAAGATTACTGACTTCAAACCTGTTAATGGCATATAGTAGAATAACTAACTCCTGTATTGTTGATACAGAAAAAGACTCCACAGTTTATACAAATTATTGAATTTGTCATCAACATTTTTCACACTTCCGCCCATCATATTTTAAAGACTCATTCTTTTTTTGAACACTTTAAATCTCGAAATATTTTACTAAATTATACAAAACAAGTTCGTAGATGTTAGAGATAGTTTATTTACTGCCAATGAAACTATCGAAATAACATGAAAGGAAGGTTATACGAGTAAAATATTGAAATCACTTTCAACTAAGAAACAATTTGCAAGGTAATCGGAAGCTTGTTTCATAATACGAAAGAGCCCACATACCATTTCGTACGAGTTTACTAGCTTTGTTTTTGAAGGAAAGGCACGTTAATAATTCGCTCAAACTATAAGTTAATATATTTTTTTTTTTTTTTTTTTATAATTCTTTTTAAAAAATAACCAATATAGCAAGTGCAAAGCCGGCACTTGCTGGGTTTCGAAACCGCAGCCGATCTAAACAAACAAAATGAATAATGAATAATAATCGTTATATAAACAAACGATGAGCCAAGCGCACCAAGCGACGCCAGTGCAGCCCTGATACTCTACAAAATCGGTTCTACTAACTTGATGAGTGATATATTTGTAAAGTCTGTACTTGGTTTTTATTAAATCATATAAGAAATGCTATGATTACTAATGCTATGCAGCATTAAAACCTTCATTTATTACCAAGCTGTGCAAGTTGTTGACAGTGTCGTCAACACCCCAGCAGTGTAGAGTATTGTGGACTCTCGCCAAATATGATTAATTATGTTTCAAGCGCAGGTAAAGTGAGCAGCGCAAAGCAACCGAGACGGGTTGAGCAAATGAATTTGGCGTGAGTCAGGACGGTGACAGTGCAACAAAGCTGATAAAGGAGTGCGAAGAAGAGAAGAGTAGAGTAGAAGAGAGCAAACAATGGCGAAACTGCAAACTCGGCACTTAAGCGATAAACACATGTTGCATCTGTGTAGAACGCACAATTTGGGGTAGGCAGGCGGCAACACGCCCCCTCACTGCACGCCACACGCCATCGCTATTGCCATCGTCATTATCATCGTCATCATCATCGACAGATCAGTGCAGTCGGCTCTGCCTCTGCCGTCGCTCACAACTTGTTCGGCTCCCACTGACGCTCACGTTGAAGTCGACGTCGCTGTCGTCGTCGTCGTCGCCGTCGCTGACGCTGGCGGAGTGTGCGAGCGCAATCTTGTCTCAGTCGGTCGACAAACTTCTAAGCAAACAGTCCGAGCTGAGCCCGCTGTGCCTGACGCTGCCCCACTTGGCCATATTGTTTCTATTTCGAGGCGGGCTCACGCGACGTATGCGTAATTGCAGGCTCGTTGTCAGTTTAAACAAAGTGTCACCTGCTGTCCAGCTGTCCCCGTGTCCAGTGTCCTACTTGCAGGCCATTGCTGAAAAGTTCAACTAGTTTGTGTGTCAATAAACTCGTGTTGGGGCCTGACCAGCAGACCCACTTCACACCCAGACGCCATCAGAGCCAGCGCCAGTAGCAGCTGTTATTTTACGAGCCTCCAGAGTCGCCGCCCGCAAGCGCTTTCAGCTGTGGTTAGTTGGCAAAGTGGGTAAGTTGCCCTGAGACATGGCCAGATATGCAAATCGAATCACTTGGCGCAGTCACAGCCAAAACACACACACACGCACAGCACAAGAGACTCGTTGAGTCACACACGCACACACACACGCACACTCAGCCACTGCTTTTGACTGTTAGATTCGACGTGTGCCAAAAAAAAAATAAACATAAATTAATTGCTTTGTGTGAGGAGAGTGAAGAGTGAACAACGACTTGTGTATACCCTAAGTGGAGTTGGCAGTTGATTGAGAGAGTATAATATGATAAATTAGTAATCCTGTGCGAGAATATATACATATACTTTATGGGATCTGCCACGCCTTCTTCTGTCTGTTATACACATTCAATAAAACTTACATTCCTGTCACTTTGTGCATATTTTATAGGTATGACTACCATATATAGTGTGGGGAATATTACTTAATCTTCTTCATCTTTATTTTAATTCAATGCACTTTAGAAAACATCTCCGACTCTATAAGGTATATAATTAATACAAATATAAATTATAGACCAAACGTATAATGTTTGACAGTGATACACAACACAAAACGTGCGTCAGCTGTTTAAACCAGTGTTGCCAAAAAGATAATAGCTAAAAAATCACAATTTATATATGAATTAGCATCAAATGGGATGTTGTACTAGCCATGTCCGTATGTCCGTCTGTCTGTCAGTTTTAAAACTACTTTGATTAAACTTTGCACATCGGAACGTGCCGTATCGCACTGATATATCGTATAGCTGTCATTCAACCTATCGGTAAACAAGAGCATCTGCAGTTGTGTCTCTTCTGCTTTGGCAGTATGTATCAATAACTTCCATCATTATATTTATTACTTCTTTTACTTAGAAACTATGAAAGGAAAGGGCATCTGCAATTGTATTTTGTATAATGTAAGAACATGTATATATATAATTAATTATATATATTATACAATATACAGTATATATGTATATTGCCGTGTACTAAAGTATGTCCTCAATTTCCATCTCAATATTCACCTCTTATCAGATATGCAGAAAAGGTAGAGCATCTGTATTTGTATCTCTACAATATTCGACACGCCCCTTAACACTTGAGACTACAATAAATTGATTTTGCATATACATTTATTAGTCGTATCGTATCTTCAGACATGACGTCAGCTGCGCCTCTCCATGCCACTGTACTTTCCCTTGCTGGGTATCTTTCTGTCGAGTCGAGAGTTTGCTGCACTCTGCAGCCCACTCAGTTGGCTTTGTCTGTCTGTCAATTGCCAGCCCCCAAATGGGAAGACTCCTGTTCCAGAGGGAAGCTCGACTTTGCAATTGGCAGCAATCACAATATTCAGTCACAATCAAAATCACAATCACAGTCGTTTAGCCTTAAATGTTTCAGTTTTGTTTTGGTAGTCAATCTAAATATATATATATATTTTATAAAAGTTCAGCAACGTTAATAAATTTATTTTGTAATTACAACCAGAGCCAGGATTACGGCCCCCACTTTCAGTACCAGTAACGATAAACGCTGAAATACACCTCTGTATATTCATATATATCCAGTTGTACACATGATTCACAGTTCCCTGTTTACTGTTCACTGTTCACTTTGTGTTGATTGGTAAGATTCAATTAGTTTGCGCATTGAACGAACCATTTTTGGAGCACAGCTCGGCCCACGACCCCCTGAGCTGGGCACGGCTTCAGTTCCAGCCTCAGTTGTGATCTGTGAGCTGCAGTTGGCGCCCACATGCGACACCCGATCAGCAACTCTCACCCCGTTTCCTGGCTAGCCGCTCATAAGATTTGCTTTTTTGTTTTTGTTTATTTTCAGCTATTTTTAGGCACAACTCTTGCTCGAGGCTGTCCCCGCCTGTCCCACTGTCCGCCTGTCCCACTGTCCGCCAGTTCGGTGTGTTCATGAGTCAGCAGAAAGTCTAAGCCGGGTCTACCACACGTCGCGACGACTGCTGCCCACGCCGTAAACTTGCAACTGAGAGAGAGAGAGACGAAGAGAGTGAGACGGAAAGAGAGAGACAGAGAGTAACAAAGATAGAGAGAGAGGAAGAGAGAAAACGCCACAACTCGATTTGATGATGGCGTCACAAGACGCAGACGGCTTTCCGACCTCAAGGCTGGCGCTGATGCGGGTAAGTCAATTTGGCAATATTCTGTTCTCAGAGAGGGTAAGGAAAGGAAGGGGGGACTTTTCGTTGGCCAACAGCTGACGAAGATATCCGCACTACCCGTTGACCGTAGTTTCCGTTAGGGGCACCAAATATGGTGCGAGTTTTGGCTTCTCCGACTCTGCTTCTGCTTCCCAGCGAAAAATTCGTTAATTAAATCAAGCGTATTTGGTAATGGGATCTTTGGGCACCCACACACACACAGTCACAGTCGATACTCACTCTCCTGCCCCTAAGCTTGCTCTCCTGCCCCATAAACTGTGGCATTAATGGGGCATTATATAGAAATTAGCTTAGTGGGAATTATTGTGAGTGTTGGCAAAGAGTTATTGCTGTGTAGCACTGGGGAATACACTGCAATAAATAGTCGACCATGTAACATGCCGAGTAAGGCATAGCAGGCACCACAAAGTACATGGATACTTGCTTAATTATTATTCGTATAATTTTAGACTTGTCTGTCTGTATGAACGCATATATCTGCGCTATTATAAAAGCCAGAGACACCCAATTTGACATGAAGGTGCACGTATAGGCTACGCAGCTAATGTTTAATTAAAATATTGAGTGCCACGCCCACCGCCCACGCAAATTAATAATTACATTTTGCAATTTAATTTGTAAGCCACGTATTAGAGATACAACTTTCTGCTTTAGCATATAGTTAGCTGTTTATTTTATCTACTTATATGTCAAATTACAGTCTGATCGGATGGTAAACCTAGAAGTTATTAAGGTTAAGCTTTTCATAGTAAAGCACAGCATAGCCTACGCCTTGAAGATGCCTTAGTTTGTGTGTGAGGAAGAGAGAGAAAGCAATAGACTACAGCAGACTTTCTTGCTGGGCATTAGGGTATTTGTTAGGGTATCTAGGGTGAATTGCGTATAGGGTATCTTACTGTCGTGTCTGTTGTCGCCGTGTGACTCGCTTACACCTGAAAGTGGTTACAATGCGAGGCACAGTTCGCTGGAACATTGAGGCAAACAAGCTCGAAATTGTTGCGCGAGATTGTTATCACTGATTCGGGGGGCGGCAATTCGGGTGAGTGACTCTCCCTGGTGGGTGTTGTCACCTTTAGCGGCCGTTCGTCTCTTTGTCAGTGTGCAACAAATGTGACAGTTTGCTGTCTCACTTACTCTCTTTTTCTCCTGCTCTATCTTTCTCTACTTCCCTCTCTCTCTCTTTCTCACAGTCTTACTCTCTCCTTTCCCCTCTATTTGCCTACTCTGCACTCCCTCAACTTGTCTCTCTCTCCTTTGTTGTTGCTGTTGCCGCCTGCTACGCCATGGCAACCTGTGGGTGGCTCCTGATGCAGCCATTGATTTTTATTGTTGTTATTGGCATATGCACTGACAACAACATGAACAACAACAGCAACAACGAGAGCAGCAACAACAACAAGCTGAGCTGTGCAAACAACAACAAGTCAAACAAAGAAAGAAAGAAAGTAACGTTGATTTCTCAAGTGCGCAAAACGTTGAATTACAAATAGAATATAGAATAATCAAATTTGTATCCTCGCCTCGTGATTGGGAGAGCAGCAGGAGGAGGAGCAGGACGAGGAGTAGGAGCAGCAGTAGCATGCCCCGTTCCGCCACTCGCTCGCAGTACTTTGCCTCGCCGGCGAGTCGTGTGGCGCGCGGCTTTATGTACTGGCGGCAAGTAAGTGTGCTCAGATTTGGGCTGACCCAGGTGACAGGGAGAGAGGGACAGGGCGAGGGAGAGGAACACTATAGGGGGTTGGCTCATCGCAGCACTGACAACGTCAACCACACACCTCGCACTCATTCACTTAATTACCTCTTGGGAGAAATGGACATGCTAATGTCCAGTCAGTTGCCAGTTCCACTTGCCACGTTCAGTCGACACGCGCCACTCGGACGAGCATGAACACGGACGAGGACGAGCTATACGCGGCGGGGGGTGGCTACTACGAGGAGGGAGGGCACATATTGCCACTGAAGCTTAATGAATCCTGGGCAGCCAGGCGCCTCATGGAGGCACTCAGCCATTTGCCACCCAGCAACGGCAACAGCAGCAACTCTGCACCCGTAAGAGGCACCAAAGGCAGCAGCATAATCCCCCTAATCTCTTCCTCTCTCCTCTTGCAGATGCGCTTCCAGCAAAAGACGCAGGCAGAGCAGCAGCAGCGGCGTCAGGAACTGCACTTGACTACACCAACAGCAGCAGCAGCAGCAGCAGCAACAGCAGCAGCGACTGCAGCATCACCCAGAGCTGCTTCTACCCGCCTGATGGGCAATGGCAAGGTGCGTCAGATGTTCGACGAGCGACGTCGCGGCGCGGGCATCGATCGCAGCAATCCCCTCAAGCCCATAGGCGAGCAGCAGCAGCATCTGATCAAGGGTGTCTCGGCCATCAGCCTCAAGGAGAAGAGTTTCTCCAGCGACAGCAACAACAACAGCAACATCAACGGTAACAACAACAAGATTAGCAGCAACAACAACAACAGGGTGCAACACCCCGTGGCAGGGCGCCTTAAGCCCGTCGTAGTGAGAAAGACGCCACCCAACACCAAGGAAAAGGAGCGGGAGCGGGAGAACCAGAGCAGCGCACGTAGCAGAACATTGCGAACCACGACAAACACAACCACGACGATAAAGAGCACGGGGAACACGCGCTTGGCAGGAGGCGGCCTACGCGCTGCTGTGCCGGAGAGAGGCAGCCAGGAGACGCCACGTAAGACACGTACGGTAAGTCGAGGCAATCAATCACACTGTGCTTCGGCACTCAAACTGACAGCCCTCTCATACATATATATATATATGCCTCTATATTCCAACTAGGTCAAACCCAAATCTCCTGTAAACAAAATTCAAATGGTGAGCAAATCTAAAATTTATACTTTCAATTCAGAGATTAAAGATATTCGCATTGCAGAACGAGGCAGCGCCGGAGGGCACTAGCAACTGCCGCTATTGCGGCCGTCACTTTAATACGGATCGCCTGCGCAAGCACGAAGCGGTTTGCGAGCGCACTATGATCACCAAGCGGAAGATCTTCGATGCCTCGAGGCAACGGGTGAAGGGCACCGACAACGAGAAGTATGCGAAGAAGAACCGCATTGGGACCAACTATAGTAGCGCAGCAGCAGGCCAGGGCACGGTGGGGGTGAAGAAGAGCAATTGGCGGCAAAAGCATGAGGAGTTCATTGCGGCCATACGCTCCGCCAAACAGGTGCAGGCGCATCTGGCTCGCGGCGGCAAGCTGACAGATCTGCCGCCGCCACCACCATCGGAGAATCCCGACTACATTCAGTGCCCGCACTGTAAGAGACGATTCAACCAACAGGCCGCAGAGCGGCACATACCACTCTGTGCCAACATGGTCCACAATAAGCCGCGTCGCAGCAATACGCAGGCCCCAAAGCCGGCGGCCAAGAAGCGCTGACTGGGATGATGGGGGTGATGATATGGAAACAGGGACATGGACAGTGACACCAGCAGTTGCCATTTATTTTACATGTGATAAAGGATTTGAATTTTGAATTAATTAAAATGAAAGTATTCCCGGCTAATCGGAGAGTATCTCCACATCATTGTGGGACGACGTCTGTGACGAGTTCGCGCCCGCCTTCTCTCGCTCGATGATCGCCTTGACGGCATCGGCCGCCTTGTGCATCTCGAGTCCCTCCAGCATGTAGGCCCAGTTGTCCAGTGTGGCATCGTCGTCGTCTGAGATCCAGTTGGTCAGCATTTTGGTGCAGGCAACGCCGGCCGTGGGGTTTTCCATTTGGAAGAAGAGCAACTCGTCGTTGCTGAAGCCAATCTTCTTGCCCACCTTCATCCAGGGCTCGCCTATCAGCGGCGTAATCTCTTCAATGTGCGCGCGGGTGACCATCAGTGGCTTTTCGTGTGACGGTGTCTCCTCCACATCCTCAACCTCCTCCACCTCTAGCTCCTGTTCAGGTTCATTCTCCTGCAGGGCTACTGCTGCGTCATGTTCCTGCTCGGAGGATGCACTGCTGGCTGTTAATCCATTGTTGTGCTCCGCTGAGAGACTGGATGTGGCACTTGTCTGCTTAGCCAGCTCCTTCTCGCGTGTCAAGCGCTTGCGCACCACGTCCAGGTAGTCGGAGATCTTGCACGACGGCTGCGAGACGAAGGTGAAGAAGTGCGGCGTCTGTCTGGCCAGCAGGCGCAGAGCACGCCACTCGAACGCCGGATCAGTCTTGTCGTGCGGCGTCTCCAAGTATGTCTCCAGCATGGGCAGGAAGTTGCGCTGTTCGCTCTTGCAGGCCTGCAGGTTGTCCGGCGAGTAGTTCCACAGACGGCTCAGGTTATCACTGGGAAGAGAGAAGATTATGATGAAACTGAAGAGAGAATCGCATTGCCTGCACTCACTTTCCCAGGTAGAACTTGCCACTGCGAGCTGCATCGCGTAGACAGTCGCCCAGTGGACGTTTGGCGCGCTTGGCAGGTGGTGGCTCAATGGGTTCCTCAGGCTGTTCGGGCTTCTTGAACTCTTTGCAGCCATCGTTCTTCCAGTTATTCCACATCTCCTCGCGCTGCAGCATGTGCTGTACTGTGCGCGCAAAGCGGCGTCCATAGGGCGGCGTCTCCTCCAGCAGCTTGTAGACTCGCTGCTCTGTCTCCTTGATGAAGTCCGACTGGGCGCTCGTTAGTGTGTATGTATCGCTGCAAGTGGCTAAACATTAAGAAGAGTTCACAGAAGAGCGAACTTCGTTTTACTTACATCTTGAACTTGACGCTGACCTGCAGATACTGGAACAGAATGAGGAACTGCACCAGGACAGCGCGTCTGAAGTTCGAGTCGGATAACTGCAGTGCCAGCAGCTTGGGATTAGTTAGGAATTTGGCAAAGAAGTTGGTCTCCTTGCGCACGGACAGTGTGATATCTACGGCCTGGTCATCTATGTCCACATCCATGCCTTCAATTGTGTTGCCATTGTTAATCTCTGAGCTGGAACGCACATCCTCCAACTTGAAGCTTGAAAAGGACTGCAGTATATTCTCTGCGTGCTGTAATTGTCATGCATATCAGATTAGAGATCATTCTTTAAGGGAATCAATGTATTTGCTTGCCATTTGGAACATCTTCCACTGCGCCTTGCTGTAGCACTGGTTGGGATTGCGAAAGAAATCCTGCAGGGACCAGAACTTGCAGTACAGATCGTAGTCAATTTTTAGTGGTATGTCCTCGGCTGTGTCCTCCAGCTCCTTGTTGTCAATGTCATCGTGATCCTTGCTGTCTAGTCCGTATTCGGTGGTGTTATCTAAATTAAACTCGGACACAATGTTCAGCCCGGAGCGCTCAGAGAACGGGAAGAACTTGGAGAGGAAGAGCAAGATGCGTCCACAGAAGACGGTGTTCTGTGTCCTTGAGAGTCGTCGCAACAGATCGTTGCACATACGCAGCAAATTATTCTTGCATGAGGCAAAGAATATCTCCTCCTTCCACACCTCAACGAGCTCCTCGACGAAACCAAATATTTGCTCGCACTTATTCAAGGTAATCACATCGAAGGTGTCTCCAAGCAGAACAACTGGAATAGTGTTGGACACAATCTCAGCTCGTGCAGCCTCCACAGAAAGACGCACCAGGGTTCCAATGCGCGCCACATCGTCACCAATGTGCTTCATTAGAATCTCACGAAACGCCTGATCCAACGGTGAACGTTTGTCCTGCTCCGAGTTGGAGCTAAAGCTGTGGTAATCCTTGATCAACAGCTCCATGCTGTTCTGCTCAATCGCCTGCTCCAAGGCAACCTGCAAACGTAAAACAAATTCATGTTTTACTTTAGTTGCCGGCATTATTCGGTGGCGTCTCATATTCTCTTACCTCAAAAGCCGCCTGCAGCGCAAAGAAGTTAGCCGACTTTGGCCCCGGTACCTCGGGCTCTGCGATTTGTGCACTCATCCTTTAAAATGCTTCGTTATTTATGTAAAATTACGAATTGCAAATGTAAAAAACAAAATTTACAATGAAGCACAAAACACATAAGTGCTGCCAACTTGTTTTCTACTCCTGATACCAGAACGCGCAGCTGTCAAACGGTCACACTGACTATTTTTTGGTATATTTAACTGTGGTGGCAAACGATAACCTATCGATAAATTATCGAACAGGCGGAAATTCAACAAACTGAAATGTTTCTTTTAATTGTGTTTATTTTTTATTAGCTCTCTCGGAAAATTATACAAGTATATAACACTATTTCTCTAACTGATCCTTACAATTAGGTTACAACTTGTTACAAGCATTAATTATACATGTTGTTATTGCTTTGTTTGTCTAAATCTGTTGTTTCGTATATTATTTTATTACAATTGCGTGGTGTAAATCATTGAAACTACTAAAACTAATTACTCATAATTGTTCCATCTTTGTTTGGATTAAAATACTTGATTTTATAACTAGGGAAAACAAAACAATTTGCGGAAAGACGGTGAAATTTAGGCTTGAGGAAGTTCTAATAATTCGATTCAGCAGCGATATAGCTTGAAGATCTGGTTCACACTTGTCCATATACAATATATATGTATATATATATCAATAAATATTATAATCTAACTAATGGCAAAAAAATTAACGCATTAGCTTTCCGAGGTTTCTCAATAATGTTCACTAATTATCAAACGAATTATAAGTTTCTTAATAGTTTCGACTAGGAAGAGTTAAGTTAAGTTTATCGTTAAGATCTCTTATTGCTTAGTTTTCGTTTTGTTCGTTTTATAGTCGACGAGGTATAAAGTTTTATGTATATACATAATGTATATATCATATATACTTGAAATTAGATGTTTTTATTCTTGTTGTTGTTGTTGTTGTAAGCATAATGAGGTACGTATGTATCGACATATCATCATAATTGAAATCATCGAGAGAAATCATCGCGAAAGTACGTTCAATTCTTCGTTCGTATCAACTTAATGCTAAATACCACAGTCGAAGTATGTACTAGTTGTATGTACACGTCGTTATCAAGTAATCAATATCTTCACCGGTTTATAATCTACTACACGCTACTCACGATTGACTAGAGACACACTAGATTTACTATATATATATACTATATATATATACTTAAACTTATTGTTACTGTTACAGCACGCGCTCATTTATACACGGTATATTCGAGTAGCAATTGAAGCATTTGTTTTCACTCCTCTCTCTCTCACTCTCTCTCTCTCTCTTCGGATTGTGGCTGTTGTCTAGGATTCTAGGCAGCTGCTGCTCGTCCAGGCTGTGGCTGCGGCTTCAGCAGAAGCAGCAGGGACACTAGCAGCAGCAGGATCAGCCAGTAGGCGGGTCATAGTTCCACATGAATCAGCGACTGCTCCGTGGCATTGGCCAGAGAGTTGCAAGTCTGCGTGGACATCCATTCAAAGTCCTTAATTGTGGCCTGGAGAGGAAAAGGAATATATATAATCTAGTATATATTTCAGTAAATATATCGCACCTTGTGCATGGAGTACACCGCCACCACGACCAGCACATGCATGATGTTGTGGGAATTGAGATAGTAGTCCACTAGGCCAGGAAACCACTTCTCTGGAATACGCATGGCTCCGATAGCACCGCCCAGTATGGAAACGCCGTCCTGCAAGTGGAGAGAAAGATTAGCACAAGGAAGTGGGGGATCTGTATGGAGTGTGTCTGTGAGTGGCATGCCATCCCCCCATTGCCCCCACATCCACCGTATGCCAACGAGCATGTGTGTTAAACAGTTAGGAAAGAAAGTATGCGTTCACTTACAACTTCCACCTAAGCGGGCGCCAGTTAAAGAGGCCAGCCAGCATAAATGTTTGGTAAGAATAACAAGTTAGTGAGTCGGAAAGCCGCGACATACGCACCTGCAGGTAGACATGGGAAAGGGCCATGTGGCTGCCGCCGACCATTCCTCGAATGCGCAGAAAGGTCAGCACCGAGCGCATGGCAAAGGGCAGCGCAAAGCATAGACGCCGCTGCCAAGGGGAGCTAGCAGTGAGAGCCTGTCAAAGAGAGAGAGAGAAAGGGAGAGAGAGAAGAAGTAGAGAAGAAGTAGAGACCCCCAAAGGGTTCAAGGAAAGTGAATCTTGATCGTGAATTTCATAGCAAACACAGATTAAAGATCTTACCTTGTAGAGGCCCCAGAGCGAGAGCACACAGTAGGAGATGATAATGAACCACTTGAGAATCGGTGTAAAGCACAGCGTGGTGGCCGTGACCAGCGGCAAGGCACCTGCAGATAGACAAAGAGAGAGAGAGATGAGAGACACAGATAGAGAGAGAGAGAGGCAGCTTTAACTAATGTCATCTATTCTAGTCTACTGCGCGATAAGCCTCGTCGCGAGTTCAGTTTGAATACGGAAACTGCGCGAGACACAACATTAGTAATGGAAGCAGACACTTCCACTTCCGTCTTGGCTTTGGCACTGCTGTTGTGCTTACCGGGCACAGGCTATGCCGGTGCCTTTGACGGTCTTACTGCAAACACGCCGCTTGCGCTGGAGATCATGCGACAGGCGAAGTCAGCAGGCATGCGCTCCTACATGAACCAAAGTGTGCAGCCCTGCGAAGATTTCTACGAATTCGCTTGCGGCAACTTTGCGCGCATCAATCCGGCGCAGGAGAAGATCGTTATTACCGATTTCCGGCGCACACTGCTTACCGGCTACCAGCGCCGGGTGCAACAACTGCTCAACGGACCCAAGATGAGCACGGATAGCTCCACGGAGACTAAGGTCAAGTATTTCTATGAGTCATGTCTCGCTGCCAAGCCTGAGGAGTGGAGGCAACGTCACCAATTGCTGGCACTGCTCAAGGAGCTGGGAGGAATGCCTGCAGTGGAGGGCAGTGCATGGAATGAGTCGCAGTTCGACACCATCGAGATGATGGCGATGCTCTTGAGGAGGTTCGGCAAGCAGACACTGCTGCAGGTGAACATCAAGCCGGGACAGTCCAACACGCAGTTCAACGCACTGTACATAGGGCAGAGGGTTGACCTGGCCCATGACAAAGCTGAGCACATGAGCAATCAGTTGACGTTGCAGTGGATGCTGCAGCACCTGCCCGGCGTGAGTGATTGGCGTGCACAGGAAACGGCCAGAGAAATTACAGAGCTCAACAAAGCACTGGCTGAGGGGGTGGAGGAGCTGCCGCCGGGTCAACTGCATCGTGTGCGTTTGCTGGATGAGATGAGCTCAGACTATGGTCCACAGCTAAATCTAACGCGCTTCGTCCAGCTCTGGCTGGGCTATGAATACAGGGTGCCTGTCCACGAGTCTGGTGCCAGTTACTTCTGGCAGCTGAAGAAGTTGCTGGACAGAACTCCAAAGCGCATCCTTGCCAACTATATGCTCTCCTCGCTGCTTGTAGACTTTGAAATAGAGCCTTGCGCACAGAAGACCAACAAACTGTTTGCCGACATTGTGGATCACATGGTCTACAGATCGCTGGAGAAACAGACGCCCCACATTCCCGGCAGCCTGCGCCGACTGTGGCAAGAGCTCAAGCAGGCCTTCGAGAACATACTGCGTGCACCCGCCAACTACTGGCTGGACGAGAAGACCCTCAACGAAGCGCTGGAGAAGCTCAAAGCCATGTCGTTCCTGGTGCTGGGCTCGACGGCAAATCAGTTTGAGAAATACTACAGCAGCCTGATCATCAACACGGGCGACTACTTTGGCAACGTGCAACGTGTGGTGGAGTTGCATGCCCACAATATGATCGAGGATCTGCAGCGTGCGCACACACATCTGGGCACCTATCATACTATCTACAGCTCGCCCTTCTATGTGCCCAATCAGAATTTGGTGGTAATTCCGGTCAACTTCATGCAGCACCGCTACCTCTTCGACGATGCCTACCCCATGGCACTCAAGTACGGCACCTTTGGCTTCCTGCTTGCCCACGAAATAGCACACGGCTTCGACGACTTCAATCGCCACATGGATGCCCAGGGCAACCACCGCAACTGGTGGCAGCACAATGCAACGCTGGAGTTCGAGCAGCGCAAGCAGTGCCTGGTGGAGCAGTTCCACGCTTACACATACTACGGCCACAGGCTGTTGAAGCGACAGACACAGTTGGAGAATATTGCAGACTATGTGGGAGTCCGCATCGCTTACGCCGCATACCACAGTTGGTACAGTCAGCTGCCAGAGATGGAGTCGGAGGTGCTGCCACGTCTGTTGTTGTCGCCCCAACAACTCTTCTTTCTCTCTCTGGGACAACTCTATTGCTCCGACATGATGCCTGCGTGGCGCAACACGCACGTCATCACAGATCCACACGCCCCCAACGAGATCCGTCTCAATGCAATTGTCAGCAACTTTGAGCCCTTCTCCGAGGTCTTCGACTGCGCTGAAGATGCGGCCATGAATCCCACAAAGCGTTGTGTTATCTACTGAGACTTCACGGCATAAACCCTACAACCCTTAAGCTGCCTCGCGTATACTTCTAAACTGTAGAGAAACTACTTTGTTTATATAAAGAAAATGTAATTTATAATATAAAACAACCAAATTGATTTATTTAATATTTAACTTACGTACTTTGTATTGCATACTTTACAGGGGAAGCCTTGGAAATCAGTACCCTTATCATTTCATATATTCAACAACTTGTATGTTTATTAATTGATGGCAGCCAAATTTTTAGAGATCATTTTGACGGTGATAGTTAGGTTAGGTTAACAAAAATAAACTTACTAACTTTAAAAGTACGCTTTAAATTAGATTTTTATAGATTTACGGCAGCTAAAAGGGTCGTAAAATAATTCTAACATAAACTATATCTGCGCGCAGTATTAAAACAGATTATAACCAAATTTGGTAGTGCTAGCTCCCATACTCTCTAAGATCTAGGTGTTCATACGAACAGAAAAACGGACTATCCACTTGTTACTGCTAAACCAAAGTCAAAGCTGTTTAGAGAGAGAGAGAGAGAGACAGAGAGAGAGGGGGGACTGTACTTACCGAAACTCTGGCTCACCCAGATGCCGATCATGTCGAGCTTGAGCAGAGTGTTGTAGACTTTTTCGCCCTTCTCGATGTTCATGAAGAGATGATAGACAAAGCTGCCGCACCAGGGCGCCACGGAGCCAAAAACGTGACAGAATGAAAGGAACTTGTATCCACCGTCCCATGGCATGAGGCCCGGAACTACGGCCAGTATGTAGAATATGGGTATGGCTGCAAAGAGAAGAGAAGAGCAGAGGATTGTCGATTAGGTCTACGCTATAAATAGAGAGCCCGAATCAGTCGGACTATTATAATAATATTAAACAATATATAGCAGAGACTGCGCGGATCGTATAAGAGAGCTACGAAACGTGGCAGCGATAACAGTTTGACCTACCCCAGGGCTGTGTGAGGAGGACGGGGTGGAGAACTGCGTCGTCCGATAAGTCGCGACGGGGCTAGACTTCGTCTCAGTTGAATTCAAAGTGAGCGCGAGACAGATGGCAGAACGGATTGTTTGGATTGTGTCAGTACTGATTGTGGCCTTGGGACTTGCCTTGGCAGCGCCGAAAGATGACCTAACCTCGGACTATGCCAGGCAGATAATACGCGGTGCCAAGGTGGCTGAAATGCAGGCAATGCTCAACCCGAAGGCAGCACCCTGCGATGACTTCTATGAATATGCCTGCGGCAGTTGGCATCGCCACAATCCTGCTCAGTTTAACGGCAATCAGAACACGGATACGTTTCAACTTCTCTCTCGGGGCTTCGATAGGCGACTGCAACGTCTGCTCCAGTCAAAGGATGAGCAAGCGCAGACTGCTGCCGAGAAGAACTTGCACATCTTCTATGAATCCTGTCTGAAGGTGAACCGCGACGATGTCAAGTACAAACTGGCGCTGCACAACATACGCGACGAGTACGAAGGCTCCGACTTCAGCTGGTGGCGCAGCGTGGCACGCGTCCAGCACGCCTACAACAAAGACATCATAATCTCCGTGGAGATTATGCCGGACATTAGGAACAACACTGTGACTCGTGTCTACCTGTCGCCGCCCGAAATCATTCCGCTGAGTGAGACGAGCATTCTGAATATGTTTGAGGTGGCGCAGAGGGAGAAGGAGCTGAAGCATCTGCTGGCACTCAGTGGGGACGCGGCCGAAGAAACCGCAGAGCAGATCAACAAGTTCGAGAAGCAATTGATTCTCGCATCAATGAGCTCCTCCACTGTCAGTCTGGAGAATGGCACCATCCTGTACAACGTATCGGAGTTGCAGCAAAAGTTTAGTTCGCACCTTAATCTAACAGAGTTCCTGGAACTGACGTTGGGCACAAAGGAGGTACCAGAGCAGGTGTATGTATACAATGGTGACTACCTAGAAAATGCATTGCGTGTCATAGAGCACACACCCAACGCGTTGCTGGAGAAGTATGTGGCTTGGAAGCTGTTGCAGGAGTTCATGGTGGAGGGGGACAAAGAGAAGGACAAGTGGTGCATCACGAAGTCTCGTAGCTACTTCAGCATGCTGACGGATCACCTGATCTACCAGCAGTACCGCAGTGCCGAGGTCGAGGCTGAGGTTCTCCAGCTGTGGGAGGATATACGCGGTGTCTTTCGGCAGGAGCTTGCGGGCGATAAGCTCGACTGGATTAGCAATGGAACACGACAACTGGCCATTGAGAAGCTGGAGCAAATGAAGCTCTTCATCAATTCCTACGACAAAGAAAACTTCGAAGACCTCTACGGTAAGTTGACGCTGGACAGCAACAAGTATGTGAACAACGTGCAGGAGCTTCTTCGCGCACTGGCCACACATGGACGCCAGAAGAAAGACGGACCTCCTATAATATCAACCGGATTTCTCAGCTATACACCAACCTACACCGTCACAGACAACACCATCTCGATACCGGTAGCCCTGATGCAGCCACTCTACTTCTGGGGCCCAAATTATCCGCAGGCTCTCAAGTACAGCACACTGGGCTACATGTTGGCGCATGAGATGATTCACGGCTTTGATGATGTGGGCAACAGTTTTGATGCCCACGGCAACCTGAAGAGCTGGTGGGACCGTAGGTCTCGTTACGAGTTTGAGGAGCGCCGCAAATGCTTCCGGGCACAGTATCATGAGTATAAGTACGGCTCGGAAAGACTTCCACTCCAAGAGGATCAGTCGGAGAACATTGCTGACAATGGTGGCGTCAGATTGGCTTACGCTGCCTATCATCGCTGGGTACAGCAACAGCCCGAGCAGGTACTGCAGCAGGAGACTCTGGCCAATCTGAAGCTGGACAACCGGCAGCTCTTCTTTCTGGGCTTCGCTCAGGTGCTGTGCAACGATGTGCAGTCGTTATTTAAGAAGACACTCGTCTCCTCGGACGAGCATGCACCCAACATGTACCGCGTCATCGGCAGCCTGTCCAACTTCCAAGAGTTCGCCTGGGTCTACAACTGTCCGCGCAATGCAACAATGGATCCGGAGTACAAGTGCGTCATGTACTAAGGATCCCACTAGATATCTAACTTAGCATAGCACGGAAGTATCAAATAAAAACTTCATTACTAATTTCGAGGGGTTTCTTTAAATGATTCACACACTCCTGGATTTATTGTCATCAACTTAGTGCAGCGCTATGGAATACATGTGACATTTGTGATCGGGATTGAGGCGCGTGCCGCTGGCACAGCCGAAGGTGCGTGCAAAGACCGCAAAGTTGGCGAGCGCACCCTGAACGCGGAGAGCATTTGGAATACCTGTGGCAAGCAAGGCCTGCTTGTCGCGGAACTGCTCGTTGGCATCGTTGCACCACAGCTGGGCGTAGCTGATGAAAAACAGCTGCTGCGGATCGAAGCTCAGCTGGGGCAGCGTCTCCAATGCCAATGCAGGAGTGGTTAGGTTCCCCAGGTAGCTAGCATAGGCGTCGTAGGCCAGCTGGATGGCTACGTTGTCTGCAATGTTGTCATTCTGTTGCTCACTGGGCGGCAGATACTCTCCGTCGTATCGCAGCCGCTCGTACTGATGCTTGAAGCAAGCCTTGCGCTTCCTATGACCCTCGAGGGAAGTGAAGTCCCAGCCCGCACGATTGTCGAACAGATGAACTAGTTGTTGGGCCAGTATCGTGCCCAGGCTGGCGTAGCGCAGAGCACGCGGATAAAAGCGAGACCAGAGGAAGTTAGGCTGGAGCAGCTCCACGGGCAGCACCACAGTATTCTCCACAGGCGCAGCCTTAGACACAGGATGTCCATAGCTAAGCACTGCACGCAGATTGCCCACATAATCCTCTGCCTTCAGTTGTAGCTGCTGGTAGTGCTCGGTAAAGTTGAAGTCAGCATGGCCATCTAACACGAGCTGCGTTTCATTCAGCTGTGCCAGCAACAGTTCCTGCGTCGCCGCTGATAACCAAGTCGTAGTGGAGTTTTCTAATGTAGCCCGAAAGCTTTGCTTCAGCTGCTGCCAGACGGTGTCGATGTCATTAAGTGCGCCCGCATCTCCATAATGGCGATAGGCCATTTGATGCAGCAGTTCTGGGAACAGCTGTCGGCAACTGGACACACACTTGGGCACCACTTGCTCCCCGAACTCAAAGTAGAATCGTTGTAGCAATTTGTAAAAAACATAGTTGGACACTTTTTGCGGAGTTGTCTGCTTCAACAGCGCCTTCAAATGCACTAGATAGCTGGGTACGTGCTCGTAGAGCAACTCCTCCGGCAGCAGTGGGCGTGGCAGTGCTAGTTCCACATATCGTGTCAGATTAAAGACGTCGCCTAGCTCAGCAGCCGATCGTGGCTGGGCCAACACACCGATAGGTCGATTAGACATTCCCTTAGCCAATAATCTCTCAAATTCTACAATTTCCCGTGCCCTGCTGAGTGCCTCTTCCGGCTGCAAGCCCTGCTGCCGCTCCAATTGATGAGCTACGTGCTCCTCATCCTCGGGTATAACATCCTCTTGCTTTGGTTGGCCCACATAGAGACGAGTTTGGTTTGGTTTATGCGGATCGGGCGACTCCTGCAGGCGCAATAAGATGTCTAGACCATACTTCCGTTTTATCTGCGCCACTGTCGTCAGCCAGTCGAAATCCTGTCCAGTCTTCTGCTCAAACTCCGCCACTATCTCAGCCAGCTGACGACGATAGAGGTCGCTGGGCAAGTTAACGCGTTCCAGACAACTTGCGTAGAATAGCTTCAGCTTGAGCACGGCGCCATCGTCGCGTTCCTCGTCCGCTGGCTGTTCCAGCAGACGTTGTTGTTTGTGCTTATAGTTGGATGCCAGCAGCTGTTGATAGTTAGTCTCACGGGGTCGCACCGCATTCGCTGGATTGATCTTTGCCCAATTGCCACAGCTGTAGGTGAAGAAATCCTCGCAAGCATCTAGCTGTGGTTGCATGTAACTTCGAATCTCCGCCGACTTGGCCAGTCCCATTACTCGCTGTACGTAGACACTGTCATTGTGCTGCGAGATCAGTTGCACCTTCAATTGTCTGTGCGTGTCCAACTTGTCTAGCAGATGACCCTGTCCAGCACTCACACTCACATTTACCCAGAGCAGCCAGAGCGCAAACCAAATCCAAAGGCCTTTCATGGCTGAACAGAGAGAACTGAAAAGCCTTCCGGAACGCACTTTCAAATCGCCTCTCAGCTCCGACACGGCTTCTGCTTATCTCACCGACAAGCGACTGATCGACCGACAGCCCGAATGCCCGACATTAAGCACAACAGCGCGCTGTCGAGTTGCCCGTAGGGAGGAGAACGTGATTGGGTCACAGCTCACGTAGTCAACATCGAGAGGCAACGCAGCATTTTATAATTGATTCATTTTTATGCCAACTTTATGGATTTAATTGTTAATAACAGATTCCCCTCGTTACTTCTGCCAGAGCTGCAGGCAAAGGGGGTGAGATTCTTGCGTCTTATACTCAACACCCTTTACTTTGATTACATATCAATTAATTACATGGAAAAACTCTATTTATATAAATGATATAGTAATCTTGGTAATTCTTACTGCAAACTAATCCTTCATATTTACAACACAAGTATAATAATCTTAAGTCTTGCAACTAATGTCATGAAGCATGATCTTTTTTTTAAAGCCGGACTGTTAAGCTCTTACAGCCTCTGGTTCTATTAAGCTCAATATGGCACTGCAATCATGCAAAAATATCACTGTAATTCAAAGTTATGTAAGCTTACAGTTGTTCTATTGGCGCTGTTAAAAGAGAGTCTGTTGAAATGACTTTGGACTCTGTTATGATTGAGCCTGTTAGCAACATTTAGCTGTTAAATTTAAATGACTTTGGAGTCTGTTATGATTGAGCCTGTTAGCAATTACAATTAGCTGCTTAATTTAAATTTAAATATAAAATTATGCAAATAGAATTGTTCTGCTTTTTAATTAATATACATACATAGATTTATACTATATATCTAATTTATTGTGTAGACGAATTGTCCGTTAAATATGATAACCTAAGGGGGTCAATAAAAAGCCTTGATTTAATGCTCTCTTTTATCAGCAAGGTAGAGCACTCACTTGTTTGTATGTGTTTACGTTTCTACATCTATTTAATGCAACATTCATTAGACGACTCGATCAGTTGCGAATCGTAAATTCAAAACAAAGGAACATCGAAGACTAAAACAATCAGTGCGGTTTCCAAATGAATCAACTTGGATGCATTATCCTATACGGACTGACCTTGCTGTCTGTCAGTGGGGCAGTGCCATATGGATCACATGAACCGGATACACTTTCCAACGACTACGACAAGAACATAATGCGACAGGCCAAGGCAGCGGAAATGGCAAGCTTTATGAACAAAAGTGTCGATCCGTGTGACGATTTCTATCAGTTTTCCTGCGGAAATTGGCCCGTGCTTAATAAGGCAAGTCTTACAAAGTTAACAACTGGACTATTTGAGCGCCTAAGCGAAGGGTTGGACCGTAAATTGAAAGTCGTTCTAAACGCAGCCAATCGCAACAAGAGCAGTGAATCCCCAGTCGACACACTAGTGAGGAACTTCTACAAGTCTTGCATGCAGATCAAGGAAATCGATGAAGCTCTCCAAGAAGGATACAAGTCCATAATTGAGGAGTTCGGATCGATGCCCGTATTGCAGGGGAACAACTGGTCCGAAGCAGGCTTCAACTGGGTGGAAACAGTGTCCAAGATCGCTAATTATTACGGCCTTACAGTCCTAGTGGGGGTCGAAGTGACCAAAGACTTTGCAAACAACATGGTCAACGCTGTCTACCTTGGCGAACAAGAGTTTCCCCTTGATACTCGCAGCATGTACCTTGGCAATCATACAGCCGTTTATCGACGCAACTATATAAATATTATAGCGACGAATCTAAAGACGTTTCTTGGTGTCGAGGAAAAACTAGCTGTGCAAACGGCGCACGAGCTGTTGGACTTTGAGGTGCAGCTGGCACATGGACTTGTGAGTGAGACAGAGGACTTCAATCTGGCCGAACTATCGAAGCTAATGACACTGACAGAAATACAACAACTCTATGCGCCCGATATAGATGTAGAGCAGCTGGTAAACGGTACCCTAGGCGTGCGAGTCGAGAACGTCTACAATTATAATCCACAATATCAAGAAAATCTCATCAAAGTGTTGCGCCGTACACTCAAGCGGACTGTAGCGAACTATATATTCTATCGTCTATTAACTGAATTCGCCTTCAAGCCGGGAAAGACGGAGAAACAAAAGGAAGACAAGTGCATTGCCGAGACGAAAAAACATTTCTCAAAGATCCTGGACAACCTTGTCTACCGAAACTACAACACTAACGCCACCTCCAGCGACGTCGAAACCATCTGGACTGAGCTGAAGACAGTCTTCAAGCTGAAACTACAAACGGACACCTCACTTAATTGGATCAACAAACAAACACGTGACTATGCAGTCGAAAAGCTCGACAAGATGACACTAACCATCAATTCCTACGACCTGGAGGAATTGGTTGAAGAATTCAAGAAGCTCCACATATACGAAGATAATCTCATTCTTAGTCTACGCCAGATAAAACGCCATGACGCATTCCTAAAACGAGATCTGCTCAATAAGCCCGTTAAGCCGCTAGACGATGCAATGCTAAGCACATCGCCAGCCAACATTCTCATGGAGAATACCATCAAAATTCCAGTAGCTTTGCTCCAGCCATACTTTCTATGGGGAGCAAGCTATCCGAGCGCCATTAAGTTCGGCACTTTGGCATCGTTCATCGCACACGAGCTGATACACGGCTTCGACAACGACGGTCGGGACTATGATGCGGCAGGCAACGTCAAGAACTGGTGGGACGAACAGTCGACGAGCAACTTTGTAGAACGACAGAACTGTTTCAAGCAGCAGTACAGTAAATACTCCTACTACGGCAAACAGCTGCCCGAGTCAAACGAGCAGGCTGAGAACATTGCGGACAATGGCGGCTTGCGATTGGGCTATGCCGCCTATCGTCGCTGGCTACAGGCGAAACTGGAGGCCGGCAAGGACATCAATCAGTTGGAAAACGAACGTCTGCCGTCCTTCGACTATTCAAACATGCAACTGTTTTTCATCAGCTACGCCCAGTTGTGGTGCAACGATGTTGTTGCCGAGGCTCGCAGTTTACAGGTTGCTACAGATGAGCATGTGCCCGGCCAGTTTCGTGTTATCGGACCTCTCTCTAACTTCGAAGAGTTCGCCAAGGCGTTTAACTGCCAGGCGGGCACACGTATGAACCCGATTCATAAATGCCAAATTTACTAATTTCCCCATTACTTGTTCCTCTCTTTGATATAAAAACGACACTTTTAAAATAAATGAAACTTTTTTCTATTCAAGATTCAGTTAAGAACACAATACTTGATTCATTGTAAGTTTTGTTTGCAGAAGTTTATCGAAATGGGGCAAAAGGTTATCTTAGTGTCGAACTTGCCTATTGTAACAGTTGTTGGTTTCATTCTATTTAAAGCTTGGCAAGAAAATAAATATGCCAAATAATAAATATGTTTCCCAATTTTAATCTGGCACACATGCCGACAATCCATAATCAGCGCTTGACTCCTAACCCTACAGACTAAGGCAATCTCTGTTATGCTCAAGATGGCTCTCTCTTCATGTAAAGTTTTCTCGTTACCGGTTAACAGCTTTTGTTTCTTTATTGTTAGACGATTTATGTAGTTGAGCTCGTTATAAGTCTAATATAAATATTAATAAATTGAATATTTCATTGTCCACTTATCTACAGCAATATAATTATGCCCCCGTCTTTTCTTATTCAAATTGCTATAGTAGTTCTTCCGCTCTTATTCTCGTGTAACATATTTACTCATACTTAATAGAACAATCATTGGGTGATTCGGTTAGTTATAGCTCGGACATTGAATATAGAAGAACATAGACAATCGAAGCGGTTTCAAATGAGTCAAATTTTGCAAATAGTTCTATACGGACTAAGCTTGCTGTTCGTCAGCGCGGCTATACCGTACGGTTCAACTGTACCGGATCTATTATCTATCCACGACACGAACTCCGACTACGTAAATACAATGCGACAGGCCAAGGCAGCGCAAATGGCAAGCTCTATGAACAGAAGTGTCGATCCGTGTGACGACTTCTACGAGTTTTCCTGCGGAAATTGGGCAGTGACTAATGAGACAAGTCCTCAAAAGAGGACCACTGGACTGCTTGAGGGCCTAACCACTGAGTTTGAGAAAAAAATAAAGGTTCTTCTGAATAAAAACGATGAAGGCAAGGTACCACCAACCGACACGCTAGTGAAGAACCTGTATAAGTCTTGCATAGCGCTAAAGAAAACTGATAAGGTGTCGCACCAAAATTTTAAGTCTATAATCGAAGAATTCGGTGAGATGCCCGTACTGCAGGGAGAGAATTGGTCGGAAGAGACCTTTGACTGGGTAGAAACAGCATCAAAAATCGCTTTTAAATACGACCTTATTGTATTAGCTGGAGTCGGTGTGTCCAGTAACCAAACTGACAAACAAATAAATGCTGTTTATTTCACTCAGCAGGAGTTTTTGCTACGAACCCGCAGCATGTACCTTAGCAATGACACAGCTATTTATCGTAATGCATACAAGAGAAGCATGGCAATTTACTTAAGGGCTCTTCTAGGCGTCGAGAAAAACCTATCAATAGAGACTGCCGATGAGCTAATGGACTTTGAGGTGCAGCTAGCTGAGGGGCTTATCAGTGAGAAGGAGGAATATAATCCATTCGATCTTACGAATTCAGTGCCAGTGACAGAAATGCAACGACTCTATGCGCCCGATATAGATGTGGAGCGGCTGGTAAACGGTACGCTAGGCCAGCGAATCGAGACACTCTATAACATAAATCCAAAATATCAAGAAAATTTGGCTAAGGTGTTGCGTCGAACGCCTAAGCGAGTTGTAGCCAATTATATATTCTACCGGTTAGTAGTCGATTTCATTATTGGACCGGCAACGACGGAGGCGGAGAAGGATATATATTGCCAGAAGTATTTGAGAAAGCATTTCAGCAGAATCCTGGACAACCTTGTCTTCCGTAGCTACAACGACAGCGTCACCTCCCAAGACATTCGAAACATCTGGAGTGAGCTTAAGACCGTCTTAAGGAAGCAACTTCTAACAGATTCATCGCTCAATTGGATCAACAATCAGACACGCAAATCAGCAATCGAGAAGCTCGACGCCATGACATTACGCATACAATCACACAACCTGGAGGAACTTATTGAAGAATTCAAGGAACTTAACATGACCGAAAATAATTTTCTGCTAAACCAACGCCGTATTAAAGGTTATTCTGCACTCCAAAGTCGAATTCAGCTTAATGAGCCAGCCGAGCCGCTATACGCTTCACAGCTCAGCGTTTCCCCGGCTCATGTTACTACGGAGAACTCCATATCGATACCGGTATCGCTGCTCCAGCCGGACTTTATGTGGACACCAAGCTACCCGAACGCCATTAAGTTCGGCACTCTAGCGGTTATCATTGGTCACGAGCTGATACACGGCTTCGACAACGACGGTCGGGACTTCGATGCGAAAGGCAATGTCAACAACTGGTGGGATGAGCAGTCTACGGCCAACTTTGTGGAACGACAGAACTGCTTCAAGCAGCAGTACAGTAAGTACTTCTACAACGGCAAGCAGCTTCCTGAGTCAAACCAACAGGCAGAGAACATTGCGGACAATGGCGGCGTGAAGTTGGGTTATGCCGCCTATCGTCAATGGCTACAAGCTGAACTGGAGGCCGGCAAGAACATCAATCAGTTGGAAACTGAGCGGCTGCCCTCTCTAGACTACTCAAATAAGCAGCTATTCTTTATCAGCTACGCCCAGCTCTGGTGCAACGATATAAAGCCCGATGAACGCAACATGGTGGTTGCCATGGATACGCATACGCCCGCCAAGTTTCGTGTAATTGGAGCCCTGTCCAACTATGAAGAGTTCGCCAATGAGTTTAAGTGCCAGAAAGGCTCACGTATGAATCCGATTCAAAAGTGTCAAATTTACTAATTTTTCATATGTTTTTCTTTCTTTTAAAATAAAAAAAGCAGTACTCTGTACTTGATACTTACATAAATTGCTTAACAAGAATAACAGTTTGCTAAATTTTCTAACATACATTCTGAAATTGGTGCAGGTCCTTGTAAGTGAGATGGAGGAGCTTCGAACCTGGTAGATCTATTGTAACCTTTGCTGAACCTATGCCGTCCAGTTATTCTAAGGCAATCCATATTTGTGCTTGGACTAATCGACCTTATCTCGCTAACCCCATGAAAGCGCTTGCCTAGCGACGCCCTTCTGTTAAGAGCCAATGCCGGAAATACTTCCCGTTGTCTCGGGCTCTAACTCTACAGTTTGCTAAGTTGCGCTGTTAGCTTAAGTATTTGAGGTTTTACCTTGGATTCTCAGCTACACCCTGCTAGTGTTTCTGTTTATATGATACTTGGCCATAAGTTTGAATGCAGTGCCTTCAATTGTTGTGTTTGAAGGTGATAGTGGGCTGTATTCCCTGAATATTGAGCTGCAGAGACTTTGTCATCTCATTTAAAATGAATAAATAATCTCACGCTCAGTTATAATGTTGCTTATCGTTGAGTTTTCTATAGTTGCTTATCATGTTGTTTGCTACTGTAACTAATGCTGTGTTATGTTAGCAGCGAATAAATTCCCCATCATGACTGAGCAGAGAGAACTGAACGCACTTACAGCCTCTCAGCTGTAACACAACATTGCTTATCCGCTCGACAATCGACAGCTGTAATGCTCGAGTTCAGGCAGAGCTGCACTAACTATGCTGTTAATAGTTTCAAATCTGCCGTCGAACTGTTATGGTTCTGTTCTAATAAAGAGAAATAATAACAATAACATACGTCACCGTTTATCAGTTTACCGATTCTGTTAATTGTTTTGCTTGAATTTTTCGGTTTGGCTCTGTTATTTAATAAAAGCTTTTATGCACATTTGTCTCTGTTAAACATTAAACTTTCGGCGCTGGCATTTTTTTTGTGAATTTAAATTGTTTCAATCTGATAACCTTTACGGTCTCAGCAAGAAGTCAAGAATTTTTGCTCTCGTTTATCAGCAAAGCACAAGCTTAGTCATACACCACACGTACATATGTATGTACATATGTGCAAAAAAACACTTAACAGCGCAAAATATATAGCTCATAAATCAGTAATAATTAAAAACCCCAATAGAAAAGAACGTCGTATATTGACAGACTCCGTGCGTTTTTAAATGGCGCAAAAACTATGCATTATACTATACGGAATAAGCTTGCTGTACATCAGTGGGGCAGTGCCGTATGGATTGAATGGAGTGCATCAATATTCTCTCAAAGACACGAACTCCACCTACATTAAAGAGCTTTTGCAGCAAGCCAAGGCAGCGGAAATCTCCAGCTTTATGAAACCAACTATCGATCCTTGTGATGACTTCTACGAGTTCTCCTGCGGCAATTGGATAACGATCAACAAGGCAAATCGCCAGAAGTTAACCACTGGACAATTTGAGCGACTTGCCGAAGGGCTCGACCGAAAGCTGAAGAATCTGTTGAATAAAGTTGATGAAGGCGAGGTACCCCCAACCGACAAGCTGGTGCAGAATTTCTACAAGTCTTGCATGAAACTCAACGAAATCGATGAGCCAATGCAACAAAAATATAGATCGATAATTGAAGAATTCGGCACGATGCCAGTCTTGCAAGGTGCTAACTGGTCGGAAGAGACTTTTGACTGGGTGGCAACGGTGTCAAAAATTGCATTTACTTACGGTACAATAATTATAATTGGTGCCGAGGTGACCAAAGACTTTGCCAACAACAAGGTGAATGTTGTCTATGTTGGTCAGCAGGAGTTCCCTCTAGAAAGCCGCAGCATGTACCTGAGCGATGAGACAGCCATCTATCGTGAGAACTACAAGAAGATGATGGCTGCACACCTGAAAACATTGCTCGGCGTCGAAAAAGACCTGGCAATGAAAACAGCCGACGAGCTAATGGACTTTGAAGTGGAGCTGGCAAAGGGCCTTATAAGTGATACAGAGGATCTCAGTCTGGGCAATCTAACGTCGCTAATGACTGTGGCAGAAATGCAAAGCCTGTATGCGCCCGATATAAACATAGAGCGGCTGGTGAACGGTTCGCTGGGAGTGCGAGTTGGAATGGCTTACGATTACAATCCAGAATATCAAAAGAATCTTATCAATGTGTTGCAACGCACTTCCAAACGAATTGTTGCCAACTATATATTCTACCGTCTGGTGGATGATTTCTCTTTTGAGCCGAGCAAGACGAAGGCGAAGAAGGAAGAGGAGTGCACTGCAGAGACCAAAAACCACTTCGCCAAGATCCTGGATAACCTTGTCTTCCGAAGCTACAACAATAACGCCACTTCCAACGACATCAAGACCATCTGGAGTGAACTTAAGACCGTCTTCAGGGAGCAACTGCTAACAGACAACTCGCTCAATTGGATCAACAATCAAACACGCAACTATGCAGTCACGAAGCTCGATGCCATGACACTCCAAATCAACTCATACGATCTGGAGGAACTCATTGCCGAATACAGTACACTCAACATAACCGTCGATGATTTTCTATTAAATCAACGGCGGGTTAAAGGTCTTGCTGCATTCCAAAATCGAGATCTGCTCAATAAGCCTGTGAAGCCACTGGAGGCCAGCGAAGTTCTCACCTTCACGCCAGCCAACATTCTGGTGGAGAACACTATAAAGATACCAGTGGCCCTACTCCAGCCGTTCTATCTTTGGGGAGCAAGCTATCCGAGCGCCATTAAGTTCGGCACGCTGGCATACCTAATCGGACACGAACTGATCCACGGATTCGATAATAACGGACGGGACTATGATAAGGAAGGCAACGCCAGGACCTGGTGGGATGACAAGTCCACGGGCAACTTCTTGAAACGACAGGACTGCTTTAAGCAGCAGTACAGCAAGTATTTCTACTACGGCAAGCAGCTGCCCGAGTCAAGCAAGCAGGCTGAGAACATTGCGGACAATGGTGGCTTGCGTTTGGGCTTTGCCGCCTATCGCCGTTGGCTGCAGACGCAACTGGTGGCCGGCAAGGACATCAATCAGTTGGAGACTGAACGGCTACCGGTTCTTGACTACTCAAATATGAAACTGTTCTTCATCAGCTTCGCCCAGTTGTGGTGCAACGATATTGTGCCCGAGGCTCGCAACTTAATGGTCGCCAGTGATGACCATATGCCCGGCAAGTTTCGTGTGATCGGAACTCTCTCCAACTTTGACGAGTTCAGCAAGGAGTTTGAATGTCAGCGCGGCACGCGCATGAATCCTGCTCAAAAATGTACAATTTATTAATTGCTATTGTCTTTGTGGTCTACTAAGTACTAAAATCACATCAGATTCTTAATAAATATGAAAGAACGAATGGTTGCCATCGATATACTGATTGTTCTAAGCCTTGGTCTATTGTGTTTGACACGGTATGTATTTAACAGGCAGCAGGAGGCTTCTCTAAACCCACATATATTATATATTCTGAATCAGCATCAACAGATTGTCTTGCTGTACGTCGGTCTGAATGTGCAACTAATATTGTACTTTTAGACCTTAGCAACTAAAGCCACGCACTCTTCCAGCCTCGTGAATCGCTTAACAAGCACAATTTTGAAACATAAATGTTATCACAAAGCCATAGCAATTATGCTATTAACAGTTTGCGCTCTCTGTTAATTTATAAGCTGGAACACTGTTATTATTTAGCATGCGAGTTGTGTCTTTGCTATTGTATTGATGCTACTGCGTTCAATCTGATTAGGTCAGTAAAAAGCCGGAGATTGCTATTGAAGGTTTCACAAAAGTACAAGCAAATATTCAATTATGTATATATATTCAAATATATATTACGATGTGCTTTTACTTTTCAGCAAGTATATATACAATATAATTTACATTAATTAAGCAACTCGACTCGTTACAATTCACAGATTTACTAACAATACAGAGCATCGACGACTTACAGGCCCCGTTTAGATGAATCACACGATATGCATTATACTATACGGAATTACCTTGCTGTGCATCAGTGGGGCAATGCCGTATAGGTCGAATATAACGAATCTATTATCTCACCACGACACGAACTCCGCCTACATGAAAGAGCTTTTGCGCCAGGCCAAGGCAGCGGAAATGTCAAGCTATTTGAACACAAGTGTCGATCCGTGTGACGACTTCTATGAGTTTGCCTGCGGCAATTGGCAAAGGATTAATAAGGCAACTCCAGGAATTGTGACCACTGGACAATTTGAGCGCCTAACCGATGGTCTCAACCGAAAGTTAAAGATTGTGTTGAATAAAGTCGATCAAGGCAAGGTGCCCGTAATTGACAAACTAGTGAAGAATTACTACAAGTCCTGCATGAAGCTCAAGGAAATCGATAAGTCGCTTAAGCATACAAAATATAAGTCGCTAATAGAAGAATTCGGAGGGATGCCTGTATTGCAAGGCGCTAACTGGTCGGAAGCGAACTTCGACTGGGTAGAAACTGTATCCAAAATTGCCTTTAATTACGGCATAACAATCCTAACCGGAGTCGAGGTAAGCAAAGACTTTGCCAACAACAAAATGAATGCTGTCTACATTGGAGAGCAGACTTTTGCTCTGGAAACTCGAAGCGCGTACCTGAACAATGACACAGCTCTGTATCGTCAGGGTTTAGAAGAGGGATTAGCGCGTAGCATCGAGTTTAATCTGGGTGTAGAGAAGAGTCTGGCAATGGAAACTGCCAAAGAACTAAAAGACTTTGAGGTAGAACTAGCCCGGGGTCTTTTGAATGAGACGGACGACCCCAGTATGGCTGATATAAATACGTTGATGACTCTGGAAGAAATGCAACGACTCTATGCGCCCGACATAAACGTGGAGCGACTGGTTAAGGGTTCGCTAGGAGTTCGTGTTGAAAAAGTTTATAATTACAATCCGCAATTTCACGAAAATCTTGTCAAGGTATTGAAACGTACATCAAAGCGAGTTGTTGCCAACTATATATTCTACCGTCTAGTCGATGAATTCTTGTTTGAACCGAGCAAGACGAAGGCGGAGAAGGAGGAAGCCTGCACTGCGGAGACAAAAGGACATTTCGCAAGGATCCTGGACAATCTTGTCTTCCGAAACTACAACAATAACGCCACTTCCAACGACATCAAGACCATCTGGAGTGAACTTAAGACCGTCTTCAGGGAGCAACTGCTGACAGATACCTCACTCAATTGGATCAATAACCAGACACGCAACTCAGCAGTCACGAAGCTCGATGCTATGACACTCCAAATCAACTCATACGATCTGGAGGAACTTACTGCAGAATACAGTAAACTTAACATGACCGACGATGACTTTTATCTTAATCAACGGCGTATTAAACGACATGCTGCATTTAAAAATCGAGATCAGCTGAACAAGCCTGTCAAGCCGCTATATGACGGTGAGCAGCTGAGCTATTCCCCGGTCAGCATTCTCGACGAGAACGCCATAAAAATTCCAGTGGCATTTCTCCAGCCGTACTATATGTTGGAGGCAAGCTACCCCAGTGCTATTAAGTTTGGCACTCTGGCATCGCTAATCGGACACGAACTGATTCATGGATTCGACAACAACGGACAGGATTACGATGCAGACGGCAACGTCAAGAGCTGGTGGGATGAGCAGTCTATGGCTAACTTTGTGGAACGACAGAACTGTTTCAAGCAGCAGTACAGTAAGTACTTCTACTACGGCAAACAGCTATCCGAGTCAAACGACCAAGCTGAGAATATTGCGGACAATGGCGGCTTGCGATTAGCCTATGTCGCCTATCGTCGATGGCTCTACGCGCAACTCTTGTCCGGCAAGGCTATCCAAAAGTTGGAGAACGAGCGACTGCCGTCTCTCGACTACTCGATTATGCAGCTATTCTTCATCAGCTACGCCCAGGTGTGGTGTAACGATATAAAGGCCGATACACGCAACATGTTGCTCATCATGGATAAGCATACGCCCGGCAAGTTTCGTGTGATCGGAACCCTCTCCAATTCTGAAGAATTCGCCGAGGTCTTTAAATGCAACCAGGGCGAACGTATGAACCCTGTTAAGAAATGTACAATTTACTAATCTCCCCGTTGTTAGTATTCTATTGCCTACTTCTAAACAGTCATATTCAAAATAAACAAGAATGAAAGGTTACCTTCGACTCAACGAATGTTTTAACTTTTGTCGTCGATTTTAAAAGCAATTTATTGTAAAGCACGACTGTAAGAAAACAAATCGTAGAAATATACATAAATGCACATCGTATCAAATTTCAATTGTATACAAGGGGCAACAGAAATTTTAAATTGAAATGTTATCTTTAACATTTGTTCGACTAACAGCAGTACTAGGCTCATGAGAAGTGTGTGTGGAATAGAAGAAGAATTCAAAACTCTCGCTGTTATCATGACATAACCACTAAGCATCAACTATATAGAGCACTCAAACAGCGAATTTTACTCATTTGGTGCAAATAAAGAGATAGGGACACCACAGCACGACGAGTTTCCCGAGTGAGCGATCGGCGGTTAACAGTTGGCGCTCTCTGTTAAATGTTAAACTTGAATACTGTTATTATCTAGCAGCCGCGCATTTTGGCGTTGACATTTTATTTGCGGTGTTTCGTTCAATCAGATTAGAACAGCAAGAAGCCGGAGATTTCTATTCTGTATTTAAGTAAGTATAGCATATATTATATATAGGTACAAGTATGTCTATATAATTTATACATCCATTAAGCCAATCGATCCCTTATAATTCATCGATCCGTTATAATTCACAGAATAACAATACAGAGCATCGACGACTAAGAAAACCCGTTTAAATGAGTCACATTTTATTCATTATACTATACGGAATTACCCTGCTGTACAGCAGTAAGGGAATGCCGTATGGAACGAATGAAACAAATCTATTATCTCACCACGACACGAACTCTACCTACATAAGAAACATATTGCGACAGGCCAAGGCAGCGGAAATCTCAAGCTATTTGAACACAAGAGTCGATCCATGTTTTAATTTCTACAGGTTTTCCTGTGGCAAGTGGGAGGTGACTAATATGGCAAATGACGAAAATGAAAGCACTGGCATGTTTGAGTGTCTAACTGACGGGCTAACCAGTAAAATAAAGAGGCTGATAGACAAAGCCGATCATGACAAAGTACCCCCAACTGACAAGATGGTAAAGAAATACTACAAATCTTGTTTAAATCACAAGAATATCGATGAGACGCTACAGCAGAAATATAAATCGATTATTGAAGAATTCGGTGCGATGCCTGTTTTGCATGGCGCCAACTGGTCGGAAGCAAACTTTGACTGGGTCGAAACGGTATCCAAAATCTCGGTTAAATACGGCGTATTAATTATTTACGGAGTCGATGTGGACAAAGACTTTGCTAACACCGAAGTGAATGCTGTCTACATTGGAGAACAGAGGTTTGCTCTGGAAACGCGCAGAGTCTACCTGAGTAAATACACAGTCGCCTATCGCGACGGCCGGAGGAACACAATTGCATCAGATCTGGAGACTTTTTTTGGTGTAGAGACAAGTCTGGCAAATGAAACAGCCAAAGAAATAATGGACTTTGAGATAGAGCTGTCGCGGGGTCTTTTAACGAACACGGATGACCATAGTAAGGCTGAGATAAATAAGTTGATGACCCTGGAAGAAATGCAACGCCTCTATGCACCCGATATAGACGTGGAGCGACTGGTTAAGAGTTCCCTTGGAGTGCGAGTTGAAAAAGTTTATAATTACAATCCGCAATATCACGAAAATCTTGTTCAGGTGTTAAAACGTACGTCCAAACGAGTTGTGGCCAACTACATATTCTATCTTCTGGGCGACGAGTTCTTCTTTGACCCTAGCGACACTAAGGCGGATAAGGAGAAGGAGTGCATTGAGGACACCAAAAGTGAATTCCCAAAGATCCTGGACAACCTCGTATTCCGACACTACAACAATAATACTGCCATCTCCAACGATATCAATGACATTTGGCGTGAACTTAAGACCGTCTTCAGGGAGCAACTGCTAACAGATACCTCCCTCAATTGGATCAGCAACCAGACACGAAACTCAGCAGTTGAGAAGCTCGATGCCATGACACTACAAATCAACTCATACGATCTGGAGGAACTGACTGCAGAATACAGTAATTTCAACCTGACTGACGATGATTTTCTGCTAAATCTACGTCGTATTAAAGGTCAATACGCATTGCAACTTAGAGAGCGGCTCAATAAGCCTGCCAAGTCATTCGATGCCGGTGCGCAACTCAGCTACACTCCAGTCCACATTCTCCAGGAGAACACCATTAAAATTCCAGTGGCATTTCTCCAGCCTTACTATCTGTGGGAAGGAAGCTACTCGAGCGCCATTAAGTTCGGCTCTCTGGGATCGCTACTCGGACACGAAATGATACACGGATTCGACAACGACGGACAAGACTACGATGCGGAAGGAAACCTCAAGAGCTGGTGGGATGAGCAGTCTATGGCCAACTTTGTGGAGCGCCAAAACTGCTTCAAGCAGCAGTACAGTAGGTACATCTACGGCGGTAAAAGGCTACCCAAAGCAGACGACCAAGCGGAGAATATTGCTGATAATGGTGGCTTGAGATTGAGCTATGCCGCCTATCGTCGACGGCTGCAGACGCAACTCAAGGCCGGCAAGGATATCAATCAGTTGGAGACTGAACGCCTGCCGTCCCTGAACTACACAAATATGCAGCTATTCTTCATTAGTTATGGTCAGCTTTGGTGCAATGATGTACTTCCTGAAGATCGTATCTATCAGATTGCCATCGATTCACATGCGCCCGGCGCGTATCGATTGATCGGATCTGTTTCCAACTTCGACGAGTTCGCCAAGGAGTTTGAGTGTCCGAGCGGAACGCGCATGAACCCTACGCAAAAATGTAAAATTTACTAGATTCTTTTGTCTTTGTTGTCTACTACTAAAAACGAGAACGAAAGCTAATACACCCGAACGATTTCACAAAGTTCTTATACACTTCTGCCCTAACATAAATATAATACGTACTATATAAATATTGATAGTAATAGTCTGTAAGTGCTTCCAATTGCAATCCTCGCAATGCATAACATCAATAACTCGAGGAGTATCTGTCTAGTTCGGTATCAGAGTATAGAACCACTTATGGTTATTCATATATGCACAGACAATTCATATAGCCAAGTTCATGCCTTGTCAGGTATGAACACATGCACAAGCTTGTTATTGGGCCAACTGTCTTGCGCCCGCAAAGAGGAGGTCGGTGTCGTCTATTTATGGCTAACTGTGTTTGCCCTTGGCTTTGACCGTGATAGGGAATGCCATTTAGTTGAATCGATAAGCAAGCAACAGCTACTCAGCTGCTATAACAGAGTGAAGGAGTAAGGCGAGTGGTTATATTCACTTGGCACTCACCGTGTGTCAGTATGTTTATAGTTTCGTTGTGCCAATAGAACAGACTGAGTAGGCAACCCTTGAAGGTCTGGAGCGGGCGGTATCCCCGGAGCACATAGGGATTGAACTGCAGATACTTGGGCATATCCTGCCAGAGCAACAGATGATCTGCCGCTGTGCCTGCAGAGCTGCTTGTCGTTGTGGTTGTTGTTGTTGCTCCTGCTGTTGCTGCTGGTGATGTTGTTTGTATGTTGGTTGCTGCTGTTGTTGCCGCTGAGGCTGGTGCTTGGAGCAAGGCAGACGTTGGTGTTGTGGAAGACGTTAACGTGGAGACATGGATACCGGACATACACTCCGGCTGGTCATTCTCAGTGACTGCATCCTTGATACCGTTCATGGCATGTGGCTCTGCATCCGCAATGTCGCTACAGTTGCGCGCCGGCGTTGTTGGAGGCGTGGCTGACATGGACTCTACCGTGCTGCAAAGTTCAGTGCACGAAACCGTAAGAGGTGCTGCTGGAGAGGCGGGAGGAGGAGGAGCCACTGCAGCCACTGGTGTGAAATTGGACTTCGTCTTCGGTTTCAGCTTGTTTAGTTTCGCTGCAGAAGATTTGATGCCCTCGGTGCTGGTCAGGTCGACGACAACGGCAGCAGCAGCAGCAGCAGCGGTGTCCATTGCGCGTCGCTCTAACGGGACTCTGTGGAGCTCTCTAGGAAGGCGGCAGCACAAGTGACTGAAATCAGAGAGATCAAAATCAGGCGTCAGAAATCGTGAGTGGCATGTCGCCCCATGAATTATTAACCACAATGCAGAGGCTATAAAAAGAAATGCAAGCACCGAGAGGTCGATAAACAGATACCCTTTAATCTGAAGACATTATAATTTATATAATTCTTCAATTTTGTTTAGCTCTGCGTGAGGCAAAAATTTATTTAATAAACTTAAATTAAAGAAATAGTTTTTTAGTTTTTGCATTATGTTGCCCCCTAAAAACCTTATTGTTACACGGTATGCAATACACACGTACGCCCACACACACCAACAAGCTTTTATGTGTTACGTATACGCCACCATGTCCTGTGCCAAAGAAAGCACGTGCTTACGTTCGGAAAATGAGACCAGGACAATGTCAACACACAGCCTCAGCTGCCTCGTGACCCAAAAAAGGTTCTCCTATATATATGAATATATGTCTGTATTTGTGTGTGTGTGTTTGTGTGTGTGGGTGAGCAAGGCAAAGCCTGGCAGGAAGTTAGCCGAAATCGACAACGTTTCTTTAGTGAATCACGCGACGCTCGGAGCCAGCCCGGCCGTAAACTTAAGTAAAAATCGATATGCCATATACTCACTCCTGACAGGGGCATCTGGGTACCGTTAACACTGTGATCTGTTGGGTTGCAATTAAAAACTTCAAATTGAGCGATGTGTGAACACGTACTAGGTGAAAACTCTGTAGTTGTAATTGCTGCTATGAACTGCGGCTGTTATATAGGCGTAATCGTGAGCGCGGCATTCCGTACCAGAAGAGTTACGCACGTAATTAATTATTAAGCCATCGACGCGCCTGCTTCTCTTCCCTTCCCACCTTTTGCCGTTTTTTTTTCTGTTTGTCGTTAGTCGTTTGTCAGTGTCAAATAGCCCAAATTTTCATTTGCATTTAACGGCGGGAAGAAGCGTTGCAGCAGCACCCGTAAAGCGTGTTGGCGTAAGCACGTCAATATCTGACTGAGGATAGGGACGATAACGATACCGTTATACCGTGTATTGTTATGCAATTGAATTGCCAGTATTTTCTTTAGGCGCCAACAAGCAAGAAATTGCGCGCGCGCAGTGCACTACAGCTGATGACGAACAACACGACAAGGTGGCAACTCTTTTCGAATGTTAGCCAACACTAGTTGACAGTCCGAGCACGAGTATTGCTCGTGAGATGGCAACGCTGAGAGTGGAAGAAGCAGAGCTGCGTCAGCTGCTGACGCGCTTGGCTTGACTGTAATTCAATTTTCTGTCCGAAAGTATAATTTACAGCTATCACATAAGCTTTGTTAGTGTACAGGTATTCGAAAGGTAAAAAGTATAATGTATCCGAGAGCTGGTGATAAATGTTGCAAAATGGCTGAACTACACAGCCTTTACTAAAGAAAGGACCAGGGAAGAACCGCGCCAAAAAAAGTACGAGGAAAGGAAAGACCGACGACAAGTGCTATTTGTTTTCCATTGGATGTGCGACTCTAGCTGGCTTTATATACACTAATGTACAAGGAAATATCCAATAAGGCACATAATACTTGGCAACAGCTATATCAGATTGTTGGTGGACTGTGGAATCGTTTCTACTTGCCTCAATCGTCGCCGTTTCTAGCCCTTCCAGCGCCGCCGCCAAAAATTCAGCAATCGGAACAGCAGAAAGAAGAAGAGGTAAGATAATTACAAGCCTATACATGCAAGTGTGCTCTATATGTGTGTGTGTGCGTTGACAGCCGTTGCGGCTACCTGCGAGGTCAGGCGATATCCAAGGCACGAAAATCGTGCAGCGCACGCTGTAGTGTTGCCAGACCTCTGACATATTTTAATTTAAAAAACAGGAGTTTTTAACGAAATACAAATGCAAAGAAAATTAATTTAAATTTCATCCGCCTAATTTGCTATATATTTATATATATAATATTATATTTATTTATAATATTTTGAATAAGTGTTACATCTATTTTGCACGAATTGGCAGCACGCTAATTGGTCACAGCAGAGTGGTAGCTCCCAAGCAGACGTGGTGAATTTCAATGAAAGTGACGTGAAATATGTGTGGAAAAACACGATTTTCATAAAAAGAAAACCAAAAATTACATTTTGAAAACTAATAGAAGCGTGTAAAGTCACAGGGTGCAGCCTGGACTTGTAACTGTGAAATTTCAGGAACCAAGCGTACAACTAACAAGCAAGAGAAGCAGCTGCGTAAATACCACAGACGCGCTTTGCAAAACCAAAAGCAACAACAACAGAAACAAAAAAATACACAATACACAAAAAAATCAATTTTCGCGCTGCAGATACGAAATAACTTAGGAGCGTGCAGGCAAAAATAACAATTGTTTAAGGTATGCATTAATTCATACTCCAGGTGATGCGTTGCTCCTTCTCCTTCTGCCAAAAAGTACAGGCAAGGTAGAGCTTGCACACACACACGCGCGCAACAGCATTGCAATTGACACAAACACACGCGCACTCACACACACACAGACACAGATACTCACCTATGCACCTTTATTAAATACGTTTCTTTGATTCCACTCTGTGACGTAGTATTTATGTAGTATTATACGTGTATTTGTTAATATTTAACTGTATTTTGTATCTTACAGATGCCACGAACCCGACGACGCCATCACTCGAGGGATCGCTCTTCAGCCGGCACACGAGACAAACGTAGACGACTCGATACTGGCGATCTTTCGCCACCCTTAGCTGAAGCACCGTCGCCGTAAGTCACAGACACACACAGACAGATAGTACATACATATGTATTATGTGCTTGTATCTGGGCAGATATTGCTCAACAAGAAGAGATGATGTTGTGCATCTGTCATATATAATATTCTGCATTGTGTTTTATCTATCGTTTTTCTCATCTTTATAAATAGACCGCGCATTACCAAGACTCATCACACCAGATCGGCAGCCAAAAGAAGGCGGCATGAAATTGACGCAAACACCGCGCAAATCTCCAAGGAGCCAACGTGAGTAACGACTACCAAAACATACCTTGTCATTATCTATATCATTTATGTACAACATCTCTTTGCAATCATTGTTACATTTAGCTTGAAATGAGTTGAGAAATTGCCGCTACTTGTGAATGTAATCAGTAAATGTATTCGAAGAACTTTTATTATTCATTTCCTCGACTGTTCGATCTCTTCTTACCACGAAGGCAGTAACTTCCCTTAGCCAACTCCTTATGTGCATGTATTTGCATTTATCTCATCATTGAGCTTGAAATGAGTTGAGAATTTGCCACTACTTGTGAATGTAATCAGTGAATGTATTCGAAGAACTTTCATTATTCATTCCTCAGCAGAAACTTCCCTTAGCCCACGCAGAGCGACTCCTGCAGATTTCTTCTTCTTGTGAATGCTTTTTAAATGATATTTTTAATGAGCCTGAGCCACAGAGAGTACTTGGTAACAAATTAACGGTTTTGCCATATAGGGTCGCATGCAGGAGAAACTCTGTAAGAGTCATCCTTTCTGCTTTCATCTCCCCTCTTCCCCTTGCTGCAGCTTAGTCGGTTTACTGTAAATTAATGCAGTGATTGCGCGTTTTCTTTGTGCCACAGCTGCAATTAACCCGCTTCACGCTTGCTCCGGCGTGGGCGTGGGCGTGAGTCCTGTTTAATTTATTTGCCTGCGTATTTAAAAGATATTTGCATATTACTCAAAACACTAAAGCGCAGTCGAGCCAGGCAGAAAGCAGCGCAGCGCAGACAACTGAGGCGCGACATGAGTTGTCGCATTTATTATTGTTTTTTTATAAACTTGGCCTGGCCTTTTTAGGCATGGCCTCAGCCGAGGCTGCGCAGCCTCAGCATCATCTGTGTGCCCCCCTTCTGATCTGTGTGCGAGTTGAGTTGTATCGCATGTTGTAATTTATTTGCCACCGCCGCTGCGTGTATCGCACAGCTTTCTTTGTCGTAAACTTCTTGACTTCATGTGCAACAATAAACAATGTTTATTAACCTTTTCGTTTTGCAATAATGAACCCGCTCTCTTGCCGTGTAATCACTGCTTCCCTCTTCCCCCTCAACCACTCACTGAGTGCGGCAGATTAATTGCTGAGACGAGCTGCGACTTGGCTTACTCATTATTCATCCGGCACCTTGCAACGCGGAAGTGTCAACAAAAAAAGCGTTCAAAACAACAGCGACAGCAACGAAACTCCTGATGAAAATCAAATGACCAAATATGAGAAAAGGCCAAAAAGAATTTCATGTTAAATATACTTGATATATGTGCTGTTTATAATCAATTATCAGTTAAGCAACTGCTAACACGTTGCTTATCATATCTGATAGTCTGCAATTACGTTATTCAACATTCTGTTCCTGTTTTTCAATGGGATCACAGATATGAACATGTTTTACTTGTCTCTAAAGTGTCTGTAAGCGAATAACAATAGTTTTCATATATAGAATATGGAAATAAGCAAGTAGATCAAATCAGTACAGATCAAACATATATCTATACCCTTGTTTCATAATTGATGATAGTTTGAGAACGGTTGCTTAGTACTGTATCTCTTTCTCTTGGGGATCAATAATGAATTATTTATTTTATTGATCTTTAAAATATCTGTACGGTAATGAATGATGTTTTTACTTTCTAGGATCTTTAAATATGATGTAGATCAGATTAAAACAGATAATGATGATCATTTTTAATCATATTTGATATTCTTGAAGATTCTTTTGCGGTTTTTCTTGGGATTCATGATCTGAACTTATTCGACTTTAAAGTGTCAGTTCACAAAAGTTAGTTTATAACCTCCTGTGAAATTATTATTTAGCTTATAACTTTGTTTTGTTATATACAGGATATCAAAATTAGCATACAGATAAGATCAGTACAGATCATGATGCACTCTCTCGATGATGTTGATCGTTCTCCTCCTCAGTCGCATTTCCGCTATTTTTATTGTTTGTTTTTCTTTTTGATTACGTCTGTTTATAATTTCAATTGTTTAAGTGTATTCGATGGTGTGCGTGTGTGTGTGTGTACGTCAGTTATGTTCACTCATACGCAGAGCGAATTCAATACACGGCGAATTCAACACGCGGACAACCACAAAGCAAGATCGAACTGTAAACTGGAAATACGCAGGCAAAGACGTCGCAACGCCGACGCTGACTGCGACGGCGACGGCAAGCTTGAAGCAACCGACACTTGTTCGCTGCGGACTTGTCGTGGCGAAGCTCAGTCGCAACGACAACTCGCAAGCGAATGGACGGTGCTGGCTACGCTCGTCGCCGCCGTGCAGCCTCAACAACAACACAACATTCAAGTGTCTCTCGCTGAAAGAAATGTGAAAAATATGTAAAATTGTGTTTATAATTTGCAACAAATGCAGCTGTCAAATGTGCCCACTGTGCGTGTGTGTTTCAACTTGTTTTATGCTGCAATAGCAATAAAAGAATGAATTAATTGTGAAATGTACAATTTATTAGAATATGCAGCATATCAAAGTGTGTGTTCTACGCGCTGTGCACATTTCGTAAACTTGTACGGGGAATCAGTTCTCCCCCCTTTGGTTGGGTTAACTAACTTTGATAAGATATGAGAGACGACGACAACGACGACGCCACACAGACGCCTACACACACACTAACAAACAGACGTAGAACGAAATAAATAAGTGTAGCAGTTTAGAAATGAATATGAAACAACTCAAAGTGCATAAGTAGTGCAAGTAATAAGTAATCTTTAGCTCTTTATAACTTATTGTTTACTTGATTTGTCAATTCCACACTTGCCAGACCGGACGTGCAAGGGATTTCCATGGCGCTTCCGATATCAATTTGTATACGAAACTGTTCGCATTACTCACAGATCGCGATCGTGTTCGCTGTCGTCACTTGAGTCATTAGGCAGGCAGTCAGAGCAGCTGTGGCAGCAACAGGTTGTTGCCTGCTGCTGCTGCTGTTGTTGTTGACCTGTTTGCGCGTTTCCTTTTCAAAACTGTTGGAAAAACTCTTCAAAACTGGTTGCAGCAGGACTTGCAGGCACTTTCTACCAAAGTTTTCAAATTGCATAAAGTCAAACAGGTTATATTTAAGCCAGTGTAAAGAGAGGGGGTGAATAGGGGAATGGAGGGGGTTGCCTTCCTATCAATGAACTTGTCAATTGGATTTACTTTTTTGCTGATGCGTCGTTAGCAGGTTCAGGGTTACTTTTCTTTGTTTTTTTGTCATTATCGCAACTAATTTAATTTCTGCAATTGCAACAAAACGCGGCCAAGAAGAAGTCGCACAAATGCAAACACCCAATGCATGGCATGATGAGGCAGGGGCCAGGGCGGGGGGGCAGAGACACAGACTTGCGGCACGAGGCAGCGACTGTGAAACGAGGCAAAACTCATAAGCCAATGAGAACGTGTTAATTTATTGAAATGAAACGATTAACGACAAAGAGCAGAGCGGAGGTGACTGTGGAGGGGAGGGCACACTGTGCTGGGCAGGGGAAGGGAAGGAGGGGAGGGAGGGCCTGCTCATATGGGGCTAGAGTTAGGCAGCAGCAGCGTGTGTTGTGTGTGTGCACAGCATATGAAACTAAATTGAACACAATTATCGCAACTGGAAGAAAGATCTACTTGAAGAGACAGAGACACAGACAGAGCGCGTTGTTCCCAGTTCCACTTTCGATGCGGATTTCGAAAAGGGAGAAAAGTGAATCGTTAATTTGCAATCGATGAAAATTGTCTCTAATTACAGATAAAGCATAATTCGAATTTCACTCGCTTCGCGTTCAAAGTAAATGTGAAAAGCCGTTTAAATTTTAACGCCAAACTACACTAACAACATTGTGAAATACTAAAAAACAACAACAACAAAGTAACAAAGCAATCAACAAAGAAAAGCAACAATCAACGTAGGAAAGCAAAGTAAAACAAACAAAGCAACAAAATGCCGATCTTGGGGCAACAATATCCGAATGGATTTCGTCCCTACAGCTCGTTTCGTGTGCCGCGCGGCAGTTGTAGCAACAACAACAACAACAATAATGGACAATTGCTTAGCAACAACGGCGCCCACAGAGCAACAACAAAGTCAACAGCAGCAACAGTTGCTGGCAAAAGCAACAACACAACCTCAAGCTCCTCTTGCTCCTCATCAACGTCTCTCAATCAACAGCAGCAGCAGCAGCTGGGAGTGGCTGCTGGCAGCAGCTTTAGCAGGCAGCAGCCTTGGCGCAGCAGCTACTGCAGCAGCAATCGATTGCCGCTGCAACTGCAACAGCAACGCAATGTTAAACCGTTAACGCCAAAGCTAATAAGGCGCATTGAGAGCGCCTGTGCCACTTCGTCCACCTGCCCCGCCTCCTCCTCCACTATTTCCTCTCGCTACGGCAAACCTCGAGCACCAGCACCACCACCTACACTGGTGCCAGCTCGCAAACAGAATCCTGCCACACCGCAGGCTGCCAAGCGTAGCTATCAGGCCACAAGTGCTCGCTACGCCAAGGAGAACTGCCCCACTGTGGCAAGGAGCACACAGCGCGGCTCCACTAAGAATTATCCAGCGCCACTGCCACCGCGCAAGCAACAACATCCAAATGATCTCAAGAGCACGCCCAAGCAGCAGCGTGCAGGAGCAACAGTTGTAGAGGTGGAGGCAGGTGGTGCCTCCTCGACTGGCTCGAGTGATTCGCATGATTCGCCACGGTTGAAGAAGGCCTACTCGAAGAAGTTCCCACAAGGATTGCCGTTTGAAGACGAGTTTTATGGCTGCCGCAATCGATCCTATTCGCAGTCCTCGAGCAACTACAGTTTCTACAGTTCGGTGGGACAAGATGATGAGGATGAGTTCCAGCGCAAGCCTGCCACAGATGAGGCACTCTATGTGGACTTCTCCAAGGTGGTGCACAGCCACAAGCAGCAGCGGCAATATGTGCCTGCCAGCAGTTGGATACGTGCCACGCCCGAGCAGGATGAGCTGCCGAATCCGACTTTAACGCCCGCCCAGCAGCGACGCAAGAGCGGCAAATATGCACGCTCCATGCATGACTATCTCTACAGCGATAATACGACAACAGCAACAACAACAACATCGAAATCAAAACCGACAACGACAACGAAGCTTCGACTACCCGTGGTGGCTGAGCCGGAACCCGAGGATGGTTACTATAGCTATGCAGCCGGCACGCCCGAGCCACAGACACCGCCCACACCACCACGCCACACGGACATCTATGTGGCTGCAGCATCGTGGGCCCCCAAGCCGCTCTATCCCGACCGCGTCTTGTTGCCAACATCAGCAGCAGCTGCGGACAGCAACAACAATCTGCAGCAAGCAACAAAACAGCAGCAGACGCGACGTCGCTCCGAGCACTTGGCGGGTTCCACGACGTGTGAGTATAAGTGAGTACCATAGGAAACTGTGTGAGGGAAAACTGGAGCTCTACAGAAGATTCAGAGCTCGTCAGCTGCTGCCAATGCTGACTAAGCGCTCTGTCAGCACTTCATACTTAACTTGTTCCTCTTCGAGAATCTCTCTACACCCTTCCAAATTTGGTCAAGCACGCCGCCCCTACTTATGTGAAGGCCACTTATGGTGCACAGTTCCTCAACTCAACTCAACTCTTTGGTCAGCCTAAGCGCCGCTCATAAACATATTCTACGTGCCGCCGGCTCAATTCGCTCTCCACTCTGTCGAGTGGGGCACACTCACTTCATTGCTGCTGCCCATGATTTGTGTTTGGTTTGGTTTTTGGTTCAGTTAGGTTCACTTCATGCGGCCTCATTAGTAGTCCAACTTGAACCTCAGTTCAATAGAGCCATAGTGAGTGCCTTCTAGGGGTAACTTACCGGACAAATTGATTTCTATTATGGGTCCCATTGAATCCAGAATTGGTTTCTATATTATATTGGTGATTTATGTTGATTTAGCTATGTTTGTTAATGCTGAATGGGAATCGAAACAGTTTATTATAGTATCTATTAAGAATTGTGATAGATTGACTTCTGTTTTATCTATGTTAAAGTTCTTCTTAAGGGTCACTAGCTCCAGAATTTGTCTTTATTATGATCTTTACTACAACCAGCTAAGGTTTCTTTACCTAACTAGCTCGAAAATCAAAGATAATAATAAAAATCATTGGAAAGAATCATTTGATATATTTGCAAGCTTTGCTTCTCATTTTACCCACATTAAAAATTAGTTTCTTTGAGAGGGTTGCCTCTCTTTGTTTCCTTGAGTGCCTTATAGGGGTAACTTAATACACAACTGTTCTTTATTATGATTCTTATTACAGTTACCACCGATTTCTAAATTTCGATCTGTGTTTTATGTTGCTTTCGGTATCGTAGCAGAGTTTATTGATGTCTGTTTAGAATATATTCAACTTCAAAGCTGCTGTTTCGAATGATGATAACTTTACTGCTGTTTAAATCAAAATACTGTAGTAAACTCTTCAAATTGTTTAGATGTTCCCTCTTAGTTAACTTAGTTCCAACAACTTTAGGTAAGGCAGGGGAACCTCCACTATGTCTGTTTCTTGTCTTTTGTTTCATTCGCTTCTGTTTCGAGCTCTCGAGCTCGTTTATCTGACGTTTATCGCGCTCCAAAACAAACCGGACTTGTCTCCACACTCCATATACGCCTATAAACGATGCTGCTACTGCCGGCAGCAACAACAATAAGAACCATGACTAGAACAACGCTTTAAGCGACTTTTCTCGAGCAGTTCCGACGTTTGCAAGGCAGGCCGAAAATTTACACATGCAATTTAAAGTGCTACCCCGAAACACCCCGAGGAGAGTCTCGCGGTGGTGCTCAGGGGAAGGTGGTAGCAGGGAGGGTAATGTTTATGCGAAATGATTTATATATTTGCTTTATTGACTTCCTATAAAAGCAAACGCCAAAAGTTGATTGACTACAGCAACAACAACAACGGAATAACAATAACATGGACAATGATTTGAATGATGTGAATAATGTGAATGCAATATCGAATAATCTTTCTTTGTGTACTGTGGGTGCGCTTTATAAATACAAATCACAACGGATAATATCTCCACTCTATACAATTTAGCGAGTGTTCACTGTGGTTGTAGCAGAATTTGGTTGCTTCCTTTTTTGAATTGTTTGTTTTGACTGAAAACAATCCGAACGAGAGCTGAGGGCAACTGCGGCCATTTGTGACCAATTTCGCATTTTTGGCTTGTTGATTTCGCTGTGTTTCGCTTTACTGTTAACTGTAATGACAGAGAGTGTTGTAGAGCAGAGTGTACACTGTACAGAGAGTGTACGTACATTACATTACAGCACGTTCATTGAACCGCAGAGACAAACGTGGAGATCTCCTCGGCAAGGCAGACAGAGGGGCGAGAGAGGGAGAGGGAGAGCCAGTCAAAGACTGCGAGACTGGGCAGACTTGGAGACTGGCAAGTGGAGAGTGTCGCTGACTCAGCACTGGCTCCTGACGCACAAAGCCAGCACAACTGGGCGGTTGTCAGTCACTGGCCAAGTGTTGCCATCTCGTTTACTCTTCATAGTTGAGTGCCTCCTTCTTTCTACTGTTTTGTTTGCTTCGCTCTCTCTCGTCTGTTTGATCGCGTTGCGCAGACGTGCAACCATTGACCTTGAGTGCCATGGGGCGAACTCAAAGGCTCGCCGCGACGCCCTCGATTCGCCTCGACGCTGTCGCTGTTAAATTTACATAATGCCGTTACTCATACGCCGCGTGCGCCCAATACGCTTTTATATTTTGCTTATATTTACTTATGCATTCTTTATATCGCCTCTTTATTATTTACAAAGATTGTAACGGCACTCGAGCTGAAGGAATAAACCCAGACGCGAGTCACAGTGGAGCTACAGCGATCGTTGTTGTCATCGTGTTGCTTTTAGTCTAAGATAAACTTAAAATTCCGGTTTCTCATTATGCTGCTGTTTGAAATAATACTGACCTCTACTTTGGCATAAAGAGGAAAAAGAACGAGCCAGAGAATTAGTAGTAAATACAGGGTGCCGAGATATAAATACCCTAACAAATATATTAATAAGTTCTTCAAGTTCTAGTTTTAGTTTGTGGCGATCATTGTTTATTTCATGTGTAATTCTTCCTTGTTCAGTTATATATATCTGTATAACTATAAAACTGAATTTCCTATAAATTCATTGTTGTGGTTTCTCAATTCTCACTCGACCTTAAGCCGCAAAGATCGCTGGTGATCGGAGAGTGAAGAATATATGTTCGCAGTACAATTGAAGCACGAAATCGAACAAATGTTTAGCGCTTATTGTCGTGCAGGGAAAGGGAGCGGGGATCGAGGGAGGGAGTGCATAAGTGTATGTGCATGTGGTACATATGTGTTCGCATTTGTTTAATGTATTTATGGCATTTTCAGGGTCAGCACAAAATACAAAAAAATAAATATAAAACACAATAATTTCTCAGCTGGTGGGTTTAAAGTGTCTTGACTGCGCGCTGTGCCTCACAGTGCTGCTCTATGTATGTAAATTCAAACTGAACCAAAACTGGTTTCTCGTATGATTAATCTCATAACTCAATAGCACCGACGGCAGAAGTTAAAGATACGATTCTGAGACCATTTAGCGAGCATATGCAAGCGATTATGGGAGTTGCTTGGTATGCAGGAGAGTTAATCCTCATTCGTCATACAGGGTGTCTATTTGCCAGTAAATCATTTATTATTATTACTTTTATATATTTTACATTCTCAGTTGCTTGTTCTTAGTAAATAACCTATTTTAAATTAGGTTAGACAACGATTTCAACACACTTTGTTTATCTGAAATTGATTGTTTGCCATTATCCCTATCATGACTGTCCTGAAATGAATTATTACACAGTAAACCTCATTATGGAATTATATCAGAGTCTGTTTTAAACTGAATAATAGGTCAGGGCCAGGGAAACATTATAAATGATAAATAAACATTGCGCATGTTTACTTATCTCAGTAAGCTGATACCCTGGAAAAGAGGCTTGGCCCGGGGACACATCTTGTGAAATTTAAAAGTCAATTGCGAAAAGAGTCGCAATCTTCAAGAGATTTGCAAGGAATTATAGCAAAAGAATAATGGAAATGGGTGCGGCACTGTCAACCGGAATTGTTTGACATTATTATTAACAACTCTTGCGAGATCTGTCCATATGTAAACTTCCTGTGAAAGTAAATATAAGTTATTGAAAGATTGGCAAAGGGTGCTATAGGTTTAATGGTTGATATAGGTTTGACATAGGTTTAATAGTTGCTATAGGTATAATAGTTGATAAAGGTTTAATAGTTGCTATAGGTTTATTAATTGCTATAGGTTGAATATAGGTTTAATGGTTTCCATAGGTTTAATGGTTTAATCAGATAAACCATAGTTAAACTCCATTTGTATCCCTTGCTCTGCCTTTCTCTCTCTCTGTTGATTGCTTTACTTTTAATAACCCCCAAAACTCGTTACCTTAAGCCAGTTGAATATCTACCCGGCCAATTACCTTGCAGTTCCAATATGTTCTGCCCAAATCGGTCTATTGGTCTGTTTGGCTACTTATCGAGTGTGTTGGGATTAATTTTCGTAGCAAGTGCGAACAGCTTCACAAGTCCAAATCGGCGTATCATCATTAATATCCAATTAAAGATTGCCATAAATGTTGTTCTACTTTGCACGCGTCGCGTCATTAATCAAATCAAATCTTTCAAGATTGATCAGAACACGAATACGAATATTTCCGCCTATGAGTGCCTAGCAGGGGTTGATCGAAAGTTGGCAAAGATTTATAGGAAATGTTTCGTTAGTTCTATTATAAATCTGTATTATTATATTATTATTATATCATTATAATAGCAAATGTATTATTAGTTCTTTTATAAACCATTATACAAGATGTATCAATGTATCCTATGCTTCTTTATTATCTTTAAAACATTCAAACGTTCTCTCAATAGTTACTGAACTACCCTCGCCAAATATTCTGCTTATTAACTACCGTATTGCCTTATAGGGGCCTACACCAGACGCCAGTCTCGAATACAGTCGAATCACTTTTGTTGTCTAAGACCGAAAACTGGAAATTGTACACCGAAAATTGAAAGAGATTTGAGCCTACGTTCGTTTTCGGAACGGGGCGCTGACTTCTTTCTGGCTTGAACTGAGCGCAGGCGTTGCAGCTGTGCATGTGATTGACTTTGTCTGTATGTGTTTGTGTGTGTGTGTGTAACGTACTTGTAGTCAAAGTCACTTTCAGCTTCGTTGCGTTCTCATAATTTTTGTGACCAAATTTAGCGACGCGCTCTTGAAGCACGTGGGCGACTTCAACACCGAATACACAAACAAACAAACATATTGTCATAATCTCTACTATGTGAGCTGTGTCTCTTGAGCAGAGCAGCAGCTGTTTTAGGGGCAACGCCTGGCTAGGTCAGTTATCGTAGCTGGGGATCAGTTAGTTCAGCTGAGAGAGTTGGCAGCAAGATCTTGGCTCGCCTGCTGGCCACTGACTGATTGAGTGACTGTGCTGCACTGTGGGCGCGTTTGACTTTATAGCGGCCTTTAATTGAAATGAAAATATATCTTTATATTTCTAATAAATAGTTTTTAATAAATATTTCAAAATTATGAATCATTAATAAGAAGAATTAGTGTGAAATTTGACTGTGCTACTTTTGTAGGCCTGTGTGTGTGAGTTTTATTGATGTAATGTTACCTACCTTTGCTATTGACACAGTTTCTGGCCTTGCTCCCCTCCTTAGTACTTTAAACCTATTGAGTACGGCTTCTATGACATGTCAGATGCCTTCACTTGGCACTTGGCAGTCTTAAGACTCTGCACGCTCCACTCTCCATATTCCAATTTGCCACACTCTGTTCTCCGTTCTTCACTCTCCGCTCTGAGGCATGTCGCTCATGCGGGGCTCATGGTGGGCAGCCATCCGGCCAAGTTGATTAACTTGATTGGTAACGCAGTATCGCATATTCGCCAACACACGCGCTGCTACTCAAGAATCCGTTGCTGGGCCACAGAGAGGGAAGCAGGGAGGGCAGTAACGGCAGCTTAGCTGTTAAGTAGCTTTCCATGTCGACTCCGATTGCCGTTCAGTTCTCAATTCTCCGTTGACCGTGTCCATTTGCCGGCTAATTCGACAGCAGTTGCTGCTGGGCGTCACGTCAAGGTCGGCCATTCATCTATATATTCTGCATATATATCTGTGCCAGCTGATGTAACCCGCTGTTATTCGTTATTGCAAGAGACTCCTTAATTACTATTCTTCTCCTCTCTTTATTTTAGTTTTGATGACAGCCTCTCTTCATCCCGCCGGCGCAAAGAGCGCTCGAAACGCTCTCATCGCAAATCGCCAGCCTCAGGTCGGCGCCAGCACAAGTACCGCTACAGAGATGAGGCATCGCACTCAAGCTCCCGACGTCGGCAGCGCGATAGACCTGGAAAGGATGAGCGCGATAGTGGGCGTAACCAGCAGCGCCAATCGCAAGCTAAGGTAAAAACTTTTCATTTTGCCCCTCTATCAAATCAAAGAACAAACAAAGAGCAAATCACAACAATGAATGATGAATGTGACAAGATAAAGAAACAAATTGTATGGTAACTAGAAGATAATTAAGCAACCCTTTGAAAGGTCTCAATTGTAACCCATCAAGCAGTTCTCTCAGCTTCAATTCTAGTCATATCTTTTGCCTTCCTTTGAAAAGTAAAAGTTCTCCATTGTAACACATCAAGTAGTTTACCTCAGTATCAATTCTTACCTTATCTTCTTCCCTCCTTTTAGAAGATTAAGCAACCCTTTAAAAGGTCTCACTTGTAACCTATCAACTAGTTTCTCTCAGCATCAGTTCTTCCCATCAATTCTTCCTCTTTCTGCGTCACATGTATCGCAGCTGACGCATCTGCCGCCTCACCTCACGTTGCTTGCCAATTTCGTTGCAAGTTTGTTTGTATTTCTCTATCAGTTTTCGCACTAGCATCGCCCGATACGATCGCGATCCGATCAGCATAATGCTTTTCTTCAAGCGTTATTTGGAAAAGTCGCAGCTGACTGCTAAGCAATTCGAGAGTGCTCAAGTTCCTTGTTACATTAAGATGCGTGAACTGCCTGCACCGCGTCGCATTGATCATTGTCGCGATCTGATTAAGGAGAACTCCTCGCTGCGCTATCTGCCTTACACTGAGGATTGGATTGTCGATGAATACTTTGTCGATCACGACAGCGATTACCTTGTAAGCACGCCACCTGTTGCACCTGTGTCTCATTCACCGTCTGTCGTCTTGTGTTTTCTTTAGCCAATAACAAACACAATCTCTCGCCAAGTTACCTCCCTCTCTCTCTCTCTCTATCTGGCAAAGGGGGGCGCTCGAGGCTTATCTTTATTGATTAGACATTTGCTTAATCAATCTGAATATATATATTATATATAACTGCAATTCCTTGTGTTATGTCAACGCATTGCTGTAACTATAACAGACACGGGCATTAATCAAAAATCAATCCATTTAGTAAGCTTGAATATTTTAATACTCATAAAGTCACAGCTCAAACATGAAACTAACTATTACAAGGACAGTTGATAAAGCGTCACTTTCAAGTACTGATAACTGCTGAAGTGAATGCTTGATAAGAATGAGGGGGGAGGGGCAGTCTATTAACTATGTCACATGGTATTAAGAGTTGTCAAAAGTCTGAAAGAACAAAGCAAGAAGATTATCACACTGCTCAAATATCCACTGAATCATTGTGTATAGGTCGAATTCATGAAATGTCAACTGTGACCCCGTTTCATTAAGCAATTCTACAATGGGAGATGTCTATATGGCGATGGCATAGTTGAGATACTACGTGCTTGTGTTCGACTAATTCCCCTCCATGTTGTGCGCTGTGTCGATGATAATCTGCAGAATTAATTGCCCTGCCCTCGCCTTGCTGCTGTCCTCGTTTCTTCTTTTCTTCTCTTCTTCTCTGCTCTTCTCTTCTCTTCTTGTTTGTTCTTCAATTGATCATTTGACAATTCGATATCAGTCAGTCTTTTCTCGATTAGCTGCCAATTGAGAAGGATTTCAAGTACCGCGTAGATTAGCGTAGCAAGCTGTCAAGATTCAGTTCTTTCATCAATTGGAACGCCTGTTGGTGGTGGCGCCACCACCACCATTACCTGCGAATGGCAACCACAATGAGCAGATTTGTAGCCAAGACAAGGAGAAGATACTAGAGTTAGCCGAGGATCGAACTGAGATCAGTCGCTGCCTGCTGCTGAAACGGCAGCGGAACCTATTCGACTTGGTGGCACTCTGCGATCTGCCCGTGGACAGATATGCCGGCGAGTGTTGGATACTCGAGGAATATTTTGTCGATCATCACGATGACTATTTAGTGAGTGTGCTTTCCTCTCTCACTCTCTCGTTAACTCTCCCTTTATGTGCTTTACATGTCTCCTCCTTCGTTCACACTGTTAACACTGCCAACACTCTCTTGCTGTACTCTCTCTCTCCCTTTCTTATGCTCGCTCTCTGGCCAGCTGATCGTTGTGCACAGTGGGTCGAGACTGCCAGAAAGTAAGTGCAAATAAGTGAACAAATAATCAAGTAGTTGGAAATTATAACAAATGTCTTCATATTTACTTTAAACTTGCACAATACTTTAGTGGGAAAATATATATTTAAATTATCATCGATCAATTCCTAAGAGATTCGTAGAGAATTGTGTACTGTGCACAGTGCTGCGCGCGCAGCTGCTCCACCTAGCGTTCAGTTTTAGCCGTTTGCTCAGAAAACTGTGAAAATTAAAAATATCACAGAGCAAACGAAACACAATTTTTCTGAATTTCTCAAAGTTGAAACAGAAACAGATTCAAATCTTCGTTCTTCGGTTGTTGATCGTCGTCGTCGTCGTTCTTGAGGCCTTTAACGTGTAACGGTACGTGGCCTGCACGCGTCTCTCTCTCTCCCTCTCTCTCTCTGTTTTCTCTCTCTATCTGTCTCTCGGGCCCACTGTCAGTTGTCGCGAATTTGTTGATATTTCTTGTTGTGTGTGTGTGTGTTTGCTGAGGAAAATCTCCTAAATACATACATGTGTAGGCGATTACTTCATGGGGAAAATCCACAGAAAATACATTTTCTATATGTAAAAGATTTAAATACAAAAAACTAAAAGAATTGTTTAACGTCAATCGTGATATAATCAGCCAAAGAAACCGAACAAAACGAGAGGAAAATAAATTAAGTGCTTTAAAAATAAAATTCAATCCGCAACACAACTACAAAAGTGCCGCGAAACCACAATAAAAAATACAAAAAAAAGCAAAAAAAAATACAAAAACCAAAATACAAAAGTCGAAAATAAAAGAAACAAACTCAAAAGTACTTGCGCCACTTTGTTTCGTCAATTGTCTCAAAATATTCAATTGGTTTTTAACGCTAGTTGAATAACAACAAAATCTGATAGCAGCTGAAATTTCGCAGGTTATCGAATAGGAAAAACGAAGGGGGAACAGCATCGAATTGAAAACTAGGAATTACATCGAGAGGAGAAGAGAACGAGCAGAGAGACAGAGGAGAAAACACACACGCACACAATGAGCAGCGGCCAGGGAAATCAAAACAAAAACTCAGAACTAATAAACACACAGCGCAACAAGAGAAAGAAGAAGATCATGAGTGACTTACAGCAATGGAACACACACTCACACGCATACACACACACATACTTTTAGAAACAGGCGTAGTATATATATTCACTATATGTAGCAGAGATCAGCAGTGTGGGGATTATTCATCTCTGTCGGCAGCAGCGACTACATCATGTTGATCTTTGATGCTCCTCCTCTCTCTCTTTCACCCCCCTCTTCTTCTTCTCCTTCTCGCTTTGGCTGAGCAATTTTCCTTAGTTATTTTTGTAATGTTTGGATTTATTTTTGGTATAGCGCGTTATTTCCACAACAAAACATAGCGAAAAGTCAAGCACATATTGCCCATATACATGATGGGGGAAAAGCCAACCAAGGGGGGCAGAAGAAAGCTACTTACACGTGCGTTTATATGTGTGTGTGTGTTATGTTTAGCGAATCTGCAAAGTCTGCGAAACAGTCGAAATTGGCGCAATGAACCTGAATTTTAGTTGAAAAATGCTCGAAATGTTCAAAATATATATAAATATTTATATTAATTATGATGATATCATAAAGCTTACAGCATTAACTTGGAATCGTTTGACTTTCGGTTCGACATATACAGTTAATATATAGTATACAATATTTCCATGTGTATTGCATATAAAACAGACGACTGCGCCAATTTACGTACGCGTTTTCTTTCGACTTTTTGTTAAAAATAAAAACAGATTTTGAACTCAGGAAAAGCAGAGCGACATGTACAAATCATACACACATGTGTTGGATATATTTGTGTACGTAGCTGTGTATAGTATATCGTCCAGACTCACTCTCTATATATAGGGCAAGGTGTGTGTGGGATCGTTTCGGATCTGGCAGGGGCCAGAGGCGTTGGCGCCCTGTTTTGTTAGTTCGATCAGCCTTTCGCTGTTTACAAAACTTTGGCTATACATGTGCTGCAGCTGTCTGTGTGTGTGTATGTGTGTTGTGCGCCACAGATTCCTCAGGTATAGAAGGTATACAGAGATCTATGTGTACTGCGCCTTGTACTTGGGGTCGAGGAGGAAATAGAAAAGTGTTTTTCTATTGGCTCGCGATCGATTTGATCAATTAATAAGTCACGTCGAATTAGACGACATGCATTGCGCATTTGCCTTGCCAAAAATGCCAATGAGGCATTGACATTGAGCACACAGCAGCGCCCCTTCTTCACCCCTTTCCCCTGCGCCTTGGTGCCTCCCCAGAAGTTGCAAACAGTTTTCTTTATTGCAAACGGCAACTGGCTCGCGAGTCGCGTCGAACAAGTCGAACCCAACGCAATTCGTTGTTGGGCTCTGCAGTAAAACAATTAGATAACAGAACAAATCGAAGCAGAACAGATCAGATCAGAACGGATTGGAACGGAACTGAATATATACATAGATATAGTAGATAGAGGAGACGTACGTACGTGTTGTATATATATTTAGAGCAGCCGCGATGTCCAACGAACTAAGCGAACTAATCGCACTCAGCTGCGCTGATCTACGGCCAGAGGAGAATGCACAGATCCAGCTGATCATCGACTCGGAACGGCGCCTGAGCATCAAACAGATGACGGCCACAGAGCTGACCAAGTTGCGTGCCAAAGCAGCAGCTGAGGCAGAGGCTCGTACTCGAGCCGAAATGGAGGCAAAGGCAGCAGAAGTTGTGACACGAGCACGGGCGCGTGCTGCCATAGAGGCCGAGGAGCAACTGCAGCGTGTGCTGGAAGCCGAACGACAAAGGCAGCTGCAAAAGGAGGCGACGGAGGATGAAGAGCTACGAGCAAGACAGCGGGCAGAACAGGCAGCACAGAATGCACAGAAAGGTGCATTGCCAGCCAATGCTGCGCCCCGTGATCGTCTCGTCTCACTGCCCAATGTACTTGACAATGATGAGGAGGCCGTGGAATCGGAGGAATCCTCTCCAGCAAAGAGCAACTCACATCTGGCAGACTCCATCGAGCTGTTGCGTCTGCAGCGCTCAGCCCGCGATGCACGCTCGCACAATCGCAGCCGAGAGCGCAGCACATCTCCAGTACTGCGCCGTGAGGATCGTGACGAAAGAAGCGCAGCACCCGAACGCCTGCAAAGCTGCTCGAGCGTCAGCAGCATGAACTCGGCCAGCGTCAGTGGCAGCCGCAGGGGCAGCACAGCCAGCGCAACAGATCGTGGCGATCTGTCAACACCTCCAACAGCAACTGGCAAGTTTCCCTTGTCCAAGACGGTCTCGGCCCCGAACATAAATCGACGTCGAAGCAGTCTGACGTCTCTGTTTCCGGGTCCATCGCCACTGGTGGCACCTGAGCCCACGCTACACACCAATCCGGAAGCAGGCACTGAGGATGCATATACCGGAACTGAAGCTAGATCTGAGGGTAGTGGATATCGGGATATACCAAGCGGCAAAATGGTACATCGCACGCGTACCCCTCCCCCTGTGGGTGCCAATTTGGGCGTCTCTCTGAAACGTGTGACGGCACCAAGTGGATCGATCACTATCAAGCCCAAAGAGGGTCCCATGCTGGGCGTGGTGCTGCGCAAAGTAGAGAAAAAGACAGTGCCACAGAAGAGTATATTGGATGATGATAAACCTCTCTATCACTTATCGATCGTACGCAGCGATCACAAGGAATACAAACCGGTACCGAAGCCAAAGCCCAAACCTGCTCCGCCGGCAGTTAAACCCTCACCAGGTGGCATCCTCACCGGCCCACAGGTGGTGCGCACTGTCAATCGACCCGCGGCGGTACCGGCCAAGCCACAACGTCCACAGCCGGGTGTGCCTATAACCATAACAAAGATCGAGGGTGACAAGATCATTATAATCAAAAAGATAATTGTGCCGAAGAACAGTAAGATACCGGAGCAGTATCTCCAGGTTGGTTTCTGTCCGAACTCTTCCCCCCCGACTCTCTGTGACGTACTTATCTTATCCTGCGTTTGGCTTGATCACCATCATCTGTTTATCGTTCGTACGTTCGGTTCGATCTCTAATCTGGTCTGATCTGTTGTTCGTTTCGTCTAGTGAAGTCGTAGGTGTCGTATCTATTTCCCCTTTTCCTTCACACTCTTTCTCTGTGACTTGTTCGCAATCTGTTTAAACATTTCTCAATACACGATCAATGATCGTTTATAGCACACATACACACACACTCAGACACACACACATGCTGCCTGTGATTGAAGTGTGGTTCTCTGAACTCCCCCAAGCGGTGGTTGGCTCTTCCTTTTATAGTTTTGCATTGATCGTATAAATGAGATCGTTGATGCAAGAATAGAAATAAAGTGCGGTTGCTCTGTGGGCTTAAGAGCCTTGAGAGCAATCACAAGCATATGTAATCGATTACCGATAACCGATTGTGCATAAATAGGAGCAGGTTGGCACCGTAGGATTGTGACGCGGCCAGAGATCGTGGTTACCTTCGCCTCGCAGGTCGCGCGAGTACGAGAACAGTGCAAATGAGTCAAGATGCTGCCAAGGCAGTTCCACAGCCCCCCCAAGAGACTACAGTGAAGCCTGTTGAAGAGGCCGCCACAGCATCCACAAGCAATATGCAGTTCCAGGTGGTGTCGCCTCAGTTCGCGTCGGTGTTGAGTTCAAGTTTGCCGGAGAATAACAAGGGAACGGTTCGGTCGCCCGTCTCCTCGCCGCTAACGCATCGCAAGAATCGTCCATTGCTGCCGAGCAGCCCGAAATCGACGCCGCCGCTGCCCCGCAAGCAACATCATCCGCTGGCGTACAATGCAGTCACGGGCACCATCACCACACCTGCTGCAGCACGCAGTCCGGCCTCGAGTATATCGCTGTCGTCGTGCAGCACGCCCTCCTCGTCTCCGCCACCGCCGCCGGTGCCTTGCCGGGCACCCAAGCAGAAGGCAATTGCAGGTGATATCAACTTGGACAAGCTGCTGCAGCAGCAACAACAGCTGGAAGAGAAGTCTGCTGCTGCAACCAGCAGTGCCAAGATGGATGCGAATTTCTATGATGCTGAGATCGAAATGATGAACAAGTATCTGAAGAGTTTGCCCGACTACAGTGAGTTGGACAGGAAGTTGCACAAGGAGTTTCAGGAGTGCGAGGATCTTTACGATCGCCTCAAGCGGCAGCAGTTGACCAAGTCCAACTCACAGCAGTCTGTGCCGGGAAGAGCACCTCAAACAGGAACAGGAGCAGGAGGAATGGCAGCAGGAGTAGGCGCAGCAGGCAGTGGCCTATCCAAATCCTCGTCCATTAACTTTGTCAACAGCAGTCGTACACCCCGACTAGCTTATCCCTCGATCTTCAACTCGGAGCAGTCCAAGCTGCAGCGCAGCATCTCCAGCTCCAATATGCCCAACTCGGAATCGAATCTATCGTTGAACAAGCAACTGATGAACGACTTCTGGAGCGAGAATCTTTGCAGCTCACAGAAGCGTCAGACACCAAAGCGCACGTTCTGGAACTATGAGAAGATCTGTGGCGCACAGTTGGGCGATGCGGGTCAACCCTTCAAGGTGGACGCCAAGACGGCCAAGAAGTTGGCTATATTCGATCCCACAGTGGCAGAGGCGGCACAGAAGGAGCTGCAGAGGCAGCAGCAGCCTCAGCCACAGCACCAGCCCCCGTCCCAGCAGAGCCATCGGTTGCAGAAGAACGCATCGCTATCGCAGCTAGATCTGAAGGTCAGGCAGGCCGTGACCAAGGATGATCTCTACAAACTGATTGTCTGCAATGAGCAACCCCCCACGACGGCAACCAGTCGGCTGCCCGTCAAGCAGCAGCAGCAGCAACAGTTGCAACAACAGCAGCAACTTAACAAGAGTAGCTCCATGACGCACGTGCCGGCAAGTCTCTCGGGCATTGGCAATGCAAATGGAGGCATCATGTTGCCGTCGTCTGCAGCAACAACAACAGCAGCAGCAGCTCCATTGCTACGCAGTGCTAGTCGCACACACATACCCTGCTACATGAAGCATCTGCCATCGCTCACGCGTAGCACATCCAACTCAGCCATATTGCTATCACAGCAACCCACAACCAACAACAAGTTGCAGCAGCAACAGTCGCAGCAGCTGCAACAGGCACACGCTGTTGCCAAGCCTGCTGGCGTTCTCAAGAGTTCAAGCAGCTCCTGTGTGCCGCTATTTCGTCGTGCCACAGCTGAAGCCGCCAAACCAACAGCAACTGCAACAGTTGCGCCTGTAAGTGCAACAATTGCAGAGTCGTCGCTAGAGCGCAAGTCAGAGAAGAGCAACAGCAGCGTCAGCAGCAGCAGCTTTACTGTCACCAACTGTTGCAGCACTCACCTGCCGCAGTTGTCCAAGTTTACTTCATCGTTTCACATACCCTCGGCAACAACAACAGCAGCAGGAGAGCAACCCCAACTGCAGCAGCAGCAGCAGGTGCCAATAGCCGCAGCAGCAGCAATCACAGCGACAACAACAACAGCAGCAGCAGCAGCTACAAAGCGACAGAAAGATGTGGACAATAAGCTAGAGAAATCTCTCAACGACATGCTCAAATTGAACAGCAACAATAACAATAACAACAGCAGCAACATGTCTGAAACGGCAGCAGCAACAGCTGAGTACAAAGAGGAGGCATCAGCAACGAGCAACGCAGTAGGGAAATTCGCAACAGAGTCGCAGATTCCGGTGCCAGTGCAAGTGATGCAGCAGCAACAACAACAACAACAGCAGCAGCAGCCACAACAAAGAAGCTTCCATCCCATTGGTAAATCAAATTCCGCCTCTCAGTTGTCTCTGGGCTACCAGCGACTGTTGCAGCAACAGCAGCAGCAACAACAGCAGCAGCAGCAGCAACAGCATTATCCGCAGCAGAAGCGTACTTTCCTGAACTGGAATTCATTTGCGTGCAACAGCGATCCCTTCCAGCCACAGCAGCAGCAGCAGCAACACACAATGGGGCAGCCGCAGCAACAGCAACACACAATGGGACAGCAGCAACATCCGCACAAGCTGCAGCAATCCTACTCCTCCTCGCACGTGTCCAAGCAGGCACCCAAGTCCAGCTCCAATCTGGCCATGTTCCTGCAGCGCAACAATACGAATAAGGAGAACAAGTTTGGGCAGCAGCAGCAGCAACCGTTGCCACCAATGCCGGGCATGGTGCCACAAATGTACGGCAGCAGCAGCAGTAGCTACAACAACAACAACAGCAGCAACTGCCCACGCACAGCTGGCCCAGCACCTGCGCCTCTCACTCACTCTGCGTCCTTCAGCAGCGCACAGCGTCCGACAATGTTGCAGCCACAGGCGCAGCACACGTTTGGCGTGATGAGTCGCAACTATTACAATATGCCCAAGCAGCAGCAACAGCAACAGTTGCCGCATGAGCGCAAACCGCTGCAGACCTTCGATCCGTATGCATATCCGAAGCCGAGTCACCCTGTCAAGTACCAGCAACAGTTGCCGTCACAGCCACAGCAGCAACCACATCCGCATACGCAGTTTCAATATGATACCAATGCGAATACGCAATTGTTTTACGCGCAGCAGCAGCAGCAACCGCAGCACAAGCAACAGCAACACCTGCATCAACAGCAGCAGCAGCAACACCAACAACTACAACTGCAACAAAGCAACTCTGTCATATTCAATCACTCACAACAACAACAGCAACAGCAACTACACCAGCAACATCAACAGCAACAAAATGAAATGTCCAAGTCCGTTCTGGGGCTGCACTTCATCGAGGTAGATTCAATTCCAATTCGACACATTCTTGTTGTATTTTGTGTTTTGCATTGAATGTTGCCACATGCCACGCCTACTTGCCTCCACGCCACGCCTTGCTTTGCCCGTTTGCCACTAACACAAGACACACAGCTGATGTTACCTCCCAGTTCAGACTGTCTGTCTGTTCCTCCTGCTCGAAGGCGGCACCAGCTCAACCTAACCTCTAAAAATAGACAACTGACTCATTGCGCACTCACTCCAAAGGCCTCTGCGCGTTCGCGATCGCCATCTCTCTCATGGGGCCAAGTACACTTCCTGTGTGTGACTGTAATTTCCCCCATCTGCCCCTCTCAGTTACCTTGCCCCCTCCTAGTTTTGGCCTCTCTCGTCAGCGTGTCTTCTTGCAATTTGTTGCACAATCGGAACACAGGGAAAAAGGCAATAGAAAACCGTACCGTAAATTCAATGTCAATTTTGAGGTTCGCTAAAAATAGATTCACACTTAATTTATGTTGTTTATTTGGCAAAAAAAAAAACAAAAAACAAGAAAAAAAGTGAAACAGCAACACTAAATGGGTTTTTCATTTCCATTTCGCCCCCCAATTCATTGCGCTCTGTTTAAATATTTCCAAACTTTGTATTTATTTATAATTTAAATGTGTAATTCGAAAAGCATTCAACAAGCTTATTAAATTCGGCACATATGAATACTTTTAGCGAGCACTGTGCGAGCACGACTGAAGACGTAGCCCTGAAGAGATATGGGAAATACTTTAATTATAATACGTTGTTCAGTATTTAGTATTTCTAGATCAACAATACTATCATAACAAATCGAGATATGCCCCATTCAATATTTTCATAATATCGTATTGTTGTTTACCTCGTGTGTATTCCCAGGCGTAAAAGGGTATTCCTGTACCGATCTTCAGCACCCATTCGATATGGGATATAGTTATTATAAGTAGATCAGTGTTTAGTATTTCCAGATCAACAATATCATATCATAATATTGTTGTTTACTTCGTGTATCTACTCTGGTGTAGTAGGGTATTCCCTGATCGATATTGAGCACCTTTTAGATATGGTATATAGTTATTATACGAAGATCAGTATTCAGTATTTCTAAAACAATCATATTATAGCCGCTATTCAATATATTAATACTGTGATCAACATCAACATTTAGTGCTTCCACAGATCAAAAATATTATCATAACAAATCGAGATGACCCATTCAATATACTCATAATATATTTGTTTACCTCGTGTATCTGGTTTAGTAGGGTATTCCCAAACCGATCCTTCAGCAGCCACGAAGATCAGTATTTGAACAGATCCACAATATCATAACAAGTCGAATTGCCTCATTCAATTTAATCATAATATTGTTGTATACCTCAAGTATCTTCTTTTGAATAGTATGGTATTCCCAAACCGATCTTCAGCACCTTTAAGATGTGGAAGCTAGTTATGATTACGTAGATCAGTATCTAGTATTTCTAGATAAACAATAAAATCAAGTTGCCCCTTTCCATTTATTCATAATATTGTTAAATAACTCGTGTATCTAACGTGGTATTTCCAAACCGATCTTAAACACCCTCCTGAGATGGTATATAATTTTAAACGTAGATCAGTATCAAACTCTACTTCAACAGTATTATAGATCCGATTAACATTAGTATGAAATGATTGTATACCTCATGTATCTTCTCTGGCATAGCAGGGTATTCCTAAACCGATCTTCAGCACCCTGCCCCGTTTGTGGTTAGTTTCTTTTTTGCCAGCTAGCAAACAATAATAGAAACTGGCCGCAAACTGAGGCGTCTGTTTGCAGGGGAGAAGCAGACGGGGGGTCGAGAGGGGAGGTACGAGGAAGAGCTCTCCCGCTGTTGTTGTGGCGGCAACAGCCACAACAAGCCCCGGCTACACATACGGTTCGGTTTGGTTCGGTTCAGAGATCGGGCAGCAGAGGCAGAGCAGAGGATCGCCCTGTTCTGTTCTTTGCTGAGCACACACTCGCCAGCTACTTTGAGGGGCTTTCTTCGTTGCCTCTCATCTGTTAGCTGTTTGCGATATTTTTTCGAACAATTTTTCAATTTTTATAATTAGTATTTGTGGCGTGCGCTTTCGTAAATGTTGCGCTGATTTCGGATTGTGTGTTTGTTTGCGAACGAAGAAAGAAGGCAGAAGAACGCTGCTACTTCTGTCTTCTTCTTCTGCCTTCTGCGAATGGCTGAAAGTGCGTGAAATTCATCAGCAGCGGAAAATGTACTCGAAAAGAAAAAGAAAAGAAAAGTTGACAGTAGAATTTAATTAGTTCTGAGTAGTTTCCAAAAAGAAAATCGAAGAGTCGCAATCGAAATTGTCATCGCTGCTTTCTTCTTCTTCTTCGGTTCTTCTGTTGTTTCTATTTCTGTCGAAGCTGCCGAATATATCGTACAATTTCAATTATTTTTACAACACAAAACTACACGACGTATATTCGCTATAATACTAAATATACTAAATAAAATACTATATATACCGTACACAAATATATTCTCGAGTAAATGCCAGAAAAACAGAACATTTAATCGTATAACAATTTAGTACAATCGATGATAGAGTTCGGGTTCAGGTCAGCGAGAGGAGGAAGCGCCGCCAATGCTAACAGCTACAGCCACGCTCATATGAATATGCACACTTGTAGTGAATACGTTGAATTCTGAAGCAATTAATTAAAATACGAAACCCACGCGCTAAAATGGCTACATTTTTAAGTCGTTTCCATCGCGAAAAAAGCGAAAAGATATTGCCAAATGCTGCCACAGTGAACGGTGAAAACAGCAGCAGCAACATTGGCAGGAAAACAGCTGACAGCACAGCAGCAGCGGAGCCAGCGTCGACGCAGCCGCGACAGCAGAGACGCTACATGCGCAGCGCGACGGCGGCAAGCGTTACGCAGCTGCTCTCCGAAAGCTGCAACAGTTTGCTGCAGCGCTTTCGACGCAATCCGAGCGAACGACCTGATAACAAATTGCAGCAGCAACACCATCAACAGCAGCAGCAACTGCAGCAGAAGCAGCAACAACAACAGCAACAATTGCAACGCAATCGGTAATCGATGCAGAAGAAATGAAGCAAATTAATTACACACACACACACGTACACATACACACACTCGCGCACACACGCACACCGTCGTATAAATTATTTATAATTTTTTTGCTTTCGTTCTTCGTCAAACAAAAACAGCAACAACAAAAACTCGGTCAAAATGTTGCCAGACGCGCATCTTTATTTTGCTTTCGAATTTTTATTGGTTTCCTTTTAGTTTCTGTAACTTAAATATGTAATTTGCCCCATTGTCATTCGCCTCTTAGTTGCAGCAGTGCAGCAACGCGTCTCTTGTGTCTCGCGCCGTCGATCCAACTACGAAAATTATGTAAAAATGTCTTGAAAACTAAAGAAAGAAGGAAATTTCTGAGTGGAGTGTGCATTTCGAAACTGTAGGAAGTTTAATGGAAATTTGTGAACATTTTGTGCGGCAAATTGTCAATGAAAACTGAAGTTCTTGTTGTGCAAGCTGATAAGAAGTAAGTGCAGTGAAGGAGAGAGAGTGAAGAGGAAGTTTCTTTAACTTTATATAAGAAAGTTTGAAGAGAAATATTAAAAGAAGAAAAACGAACTTTTTTCTTTCTTATTCTACAAAAGTTCCAAAAATTGACAAACTTAACTGCACTGTTAATCGACATATTGCCTTTCGATCATGCACAGGCCCAATGACATTCTGTGTGTAGAATTGCACACACACATATACTTTATATTTACCTACTGTGTGTGTATGTAAATTCTTATTCTATCAAGAATTGTATTTGCAAAGCTTTTATTATTGATCCACAACTGCAACTGCAAGAGGAGAATGAGCAAAAGCTTTGCAGAGCAGCTTTTAAGTTTGCCTGAGAGAGTGATCATTTGCTCTCTCTCTCTCCCTTACTCTCTATCTATTCCTCTCTCGTGAGTGTCATTTGCTCTCTTGCGAATAGAACGAAACGCAATTTCATGTAGATCTCTTTCTTACGCTTTACTTAGTCTCTCCTCATTGTCTTCTGCTCTTCATTATTTATTTATAATAAAACGTAATTGTTTTGCCTGAAATTGCTTTCTTGATTTCTGGCTGTTCTTCTTCTTCAGAAGAGTTCAAGGCTTTCTTCTCCAAGCTTTCTTCGAACGTTGTTTCCTTGTTCCATAAAGTGACGGAAATGCGATCAATTCAACAACGAAAGTAGATAAATGAAAGGAATAGAATTCATTTTATTCCACTGCCGCCCACTCATTAGTCCTCTCTCTTTCTCTCTTGCTCTCTCTCTCCCGGCTACGTTCTCTTTGTCTTGCACATCACACAGCTGGGCAAGTGCGCAATATTTTCACACTTTTCACAGAAAAATAAAAACGATTCCTCAATATTTTCGGTAGACGACGACGACGACGGCATTTTCTTTTTTCCAACATATTTACCGATTCTTTCTCCGTCGCGCGTCTTCTGAATATATTTTGCTCAGTTATTATCTGGTCCGTGTCGTGGCAGCGCGCGTTCGCGTCGCGATGATAAACCGAAAATATCGAAAATACACTGAGAAAAAAGAAAAACACAAATAGTATAGCTAAGAAGAAGAGTAGCAATATCTTTGTTTTGTTTTGGGCTCTTCTAGTGCAGCCGAGGATAACAACAACGACGAAAATAACAGACGCGACGGCTCTGCGACCCCAACGAATGAAAGCAACAACAACAACAACAGTAGCAGCAACAACAAATTCAAAGCCAATCAATCAAAAGAAAAGAAACGTCGACGCAGCTCGGAAAAGTCTTCAAGCGGTCGAAGGCGGCCGGAAGCGGAACGAGACAGGGAACGTGACAGGGAAAGGGAACGTGAACGTGACAGGGACAGGGAACGAGATCGTGAAGCCATAATGAGCGATCGCCACAGACGTTACTATGCCGGTGGTGGCCTGGGGGCCTATCATCCGACAAGCACAGGCACTGGCACTGCCAGCAGTAGTGCCGCCGCCATCATGGGTCGCTATCAGAAGAGCTCAACGACAGCCAATGCATTGGACAGACTGCGCACCCACCTGAGCCCAGTTGGCAGTTACTACAAGCCACTGTTACGCGGCCTTGGCAGCGGTAGACGGGAGCCGCCAGAAGATGTTAGTAAGAAACCAAAGAAAGCACACTCGATATGTGAAACCAATGGAAAGAGATGACACGAGCAGAATCAGCTACAGATACAGATACAGATCATAAAGTTGAGGGGAGAGGGTTCTCTGACTCACAGGAATATTCTTGGAATGCGGCTAAACTATTTTCCCCATATTTCTGCTCACCTGTCGACAGTGAGTCATATCAACTTGAAGTCACTGTGCCAAAACTGTCACAGTTTAGAATGAGATGAGAGTGAGGAGGTTTAGGTGGGTTAAGGAAGGGAAAAGCTCTCCAAAAAATCAAACATATTGGCAATCCCTATTGCTACACACTATGTATAGCTAGATCTGTGTGCATCAGCATATAGCAGGTGTATATAATATCGATACTACCTATACATATACTGCGCGTATCCACTGTTGCCCACATGAAGCGTTTTATATCACTTCTATATGTTCTCTATATATCTTCCTATTTGCCGTGTGCGTTTATTTTCGATTCTGCTCTCCTTTCTCCCTCTGTGTGTCTGACCCTCTTTTGCTCTCCCTCTCTCTCTTTCTCTATGGTTTATAAAAAGCTATTCACAGTTTCACGATATTCTGGCATTTATATATATGTATATATCATCTGTATATATATAAACTCTGAAGGTCGGCGTGCCGTAGAATTTGTTTAGATTTCGCTAGGCGTTCTAAATAAAATAGACGCCCACAAAGACCGCCCCCCACCCATTTAAACATTCTTGCACTGGAGATGGAGAAAGCGAGTTTGGATGAATTTTGAAAGTGCAGGTGAAATTGTGTGTGAAGCTAACTAGACCTCAACCCTCCTCCAGCAGCACCAGCTTCAGTTCAAGCACTGTCATTAGCCACAGTCATAGTCGAAAATGCCACTTAACAGCGCTCTGTGTGCTGAAACCATTTCTACATTCTTCCCATAAAGAAGGGGCATAAAGAAAGATATAGTTACTCAGTCTCTACATAATTCTTCTAGGAAACATTTCCCCAATAGCTCTTAAACCTGCAAAACTCTTTGGGGGAAAGTCAGTTATGACTGTGACTATGAATAGACTAGATTAGTAATAATAATGTCGCTCATCTCTGACAACTGCTGTAATTGCTAGTTGTGAACGTTGCCTTCCATCCATTTCTCTACCACCACCTGGCTGGGCCTGCCTCCCTCTATCTGTATCTGTATCTGTATCTTGGACTGTGTTTCTGCTCTTGCGTCTGCGAGACGAAGCGTAAAATGTTTTACGAACATCGCGTCGCGTCGTCTACGTTGTCGGTTTCCATTGGTTTCACACGAGCGAAAAGCACTTTCCTTCTCTATTAAATCGTCCGCCTCCTACCACCTGACTGGTGGTGGTTTCTCTTTGTTTGTGTGACGCACAGCGTCGGGAGCTGCTTGGACTGGACCGAGACAAGACGCCCACGTTGTCTGCTGTTTCGCGATTGGAGAACAAATACTCAAACATATTGGATCGTGCGGCGGTACGACGTCGCCATGAAGAGGATCGGGACAAGACACTGGAACCAGATGATTATGGTGCTGGGAGTAGTAGTAGTAGTGGCCTCTTGCGCAGTGCCACCACACACCAGTTGGGCAAGCCGAAGCTCTCGTCGAGCTCCTTCAATGCAGGAGATCGCAAGGAGCGCACACCCTATCGCACACGTGCCCAGCGACAGCGATATATAGCTGACTCCAGTGACAGTGGTTACCTGACTAGCGGCAATCATAGATTGGTGGACGAGAGCTATCCACTGGATTACACCAATCGCTATCATCCTAGCGACTATCACGATGCACTGCGTGCAGGTGGTGCCACTGGCTATCCATCGAGTCGCTATGGCCGTCGAGAAGCGAATGATGATCCAGTGCAGCAGCGATCGACACGTGCCTATGGTGGACACACTAGAACCGAACTTGATTTGGATAGCGATATGACGCCCAGAAGTCGTTATGCCAATCGTCGCCGCGAGCCAGCACCACCAGCAGAGCTGACAGCCGAGGAACGTGAGATTCTGGCCGATGATCGTTCGTCAGAGGATAATGCAGCCATTCTGTTGCTGCTGCGCGAGGACAATCAGTTCTTGGAGGCAAAGAAGTTTGAAGAGCGCATGCGCAAGCGACGTGAGCTAAGGGAACGTGTCAAGCAGCAAGAGGAGGCAGCAGCGACGCAGGCCAAAAAGACTGAGGAAGCCGAAGTGGCAGCAGCAATAGCTGCCGCAGCGGAGGCAGAAGCCAAGGAGAGAGCAGCAGAGCAAGCAGCCAAGCAGCAGGTGGTGCAGGAGCCACCGCAGGAAGCGCCAAAGAAAAAGTCGCGTAGCAAAAAAGTAACTAACGATAGCGACTCAGATAGCTCCACGTCCACGTCGGAGAGTAGCTCTTCCGATGAGGCTGAGGTGCTACCAACTAGTGTCCAACAACTAACCACAGACACAACAGACACGGCACAGGCCAAGCACACTTCACCTGCTCCTCCTTCTCTCAATGGCACTACGACTAGCAACAGCAACAACAACACAAACACGAACTCAACCTCCCACCTCCCCTCATCTCTCTCTAACCTCACTCTGCAAGACACAACGACAGCAGCAGCGACACCTATCGGCAGCAGCAGCTCCAACAAGAGTCGTTTTCTGCTTCACTCAGACCGCAACAACAACAGTAGCAGCAACGATCTGTCCAAGTATAAGCCCGGCAATATCCTGCACTCCTCCAGCTCGGGCGCCCTTGCCTTTGGTGGCATTGGCGCACGTCTGGCGGCAGCTGACACACGCCGCCAACAGCAGCAGCAGCAACTGCGCTATCAGGGCGCCAGTTCACGCACAGCTGCCGTGCTCAGCGAGTTTGATCGCTACAAGCCGGCAATGGGAGGAGTGGGAGCTGGCGGCACCGGAGCCGGAGCTGGACTCGGGTCGAGCTATCTGCATGATAGCTACAACAGCAGCCGGCGTTCCAATGCCCTGGGCAGCAGTTCGGTTTACCAGCGACATCAGCTACAGCAGCCGCCGCCGTCGTCGTCGCACTCCTCGCACTATCTGCAGCACGATCAGTACCAGCTGTCGAAGAGCGCCACCTCGTCGGCCTTGTTCCATAGGTCACGCATTCCAAAGACACTCTCGACTTTTGTAAGCCACACTCGATGCATTTCTCTCTTTCTCTCTCTATATATGCTGCTGCAGCTTCTACTTGATATTATATAGCTTCGCTCGTTTCCGATTCTCCTTTCCGTTTCCTTACACGACCCACACAGCAATTAAGCATTTATCAACACTAACTGCGCCTGCTCCAGAGCTGCCAACCTGTTCACTAACAGCCCCACAACAGTGTGTTGCCTCTGCATGTGAAAGATAATTTGAATGTTAAAGGTCACGGCTCTTTGCCTGTTAATAACAGCAGCTGCTCGATAACATTCTCGATAACAATGAATGAACTAAATGGGAAACTTAAATGTTGAAGGTGAGAATGTTTGATAAACTCCCCACAGCCCGCTGCTATTAACAGTCTCCTTTGCTGTTAATGACAGCGGCTGCTCGATAACATTCTCTATAACAATGAATAAACTAAAAAGGGAACTTGAATGTTAAAGGTGAGAATGTTTGATAAACTCCCCATAGCAGGTTGCTATTAACAGTCTGCTTTGCTGTTAATAACAGCAGCGGATCGTTAACATTCTCGATAAAAACAAATAATAGAATAAAAAAGGAACTTTAAATTATTTAATGCTTATTTTTCTTGTTACCATACAAAAAATATAAAGAAAATGGAATATTCTAAAAAAACTTTAAAGAGAATGTAAATTGTTGTTGCTCATGTGTTTAATGGTTTGTTTGATTTCCTTTTTATTTATCGAATTTATTTTGTTGCCCAAGACATTTGCCTTGCATATCTATACAAAATATATATATTATATGATATTTGTTGTAAATGTTTTATATACCATACATATATTGAAAATATTAACATTTTTATGTAAAACACACAACTCAAAAAAAAAACAAAAAAATTTGTCCGAACTAATTTTCTTAACGAACAAACGAAACGTATTTTTCTCGTGTTTTTTCTGAATATGATGATGAAAATCACAATGATGATGATGATGATGATGATGGGTTGATGATGTACATACAACTTGATGAATTGATGATAATATGGTTGGTTTACGGAAACTGTCCTGTCTGTCTGCGGAAACGGTGGATTAATTGAATGTGTGATTAATGAAATGGATAACTGGAATTGCTGGAAATGTGGTGCCAACGTGGGATCGGAATCGGGATTGGTATCGATAAACGATCGAACTAATCGGACTGGATGGATACTTCTAACTGGATTTGGATGTGCTCTGGATCTGCTTCATGGGGATCCCCTTCAAATATTTTTTTTCTTTTTCTCTTTCTTTTTTGTTTCTTTTTCTCTCTTTCAAATTTACAATCTTTAATCACACACATGCACCTTGTGTACACTCGTCTGTGTATCTGCCCATCAACAACTACAACAACAACAACCATGCCCCCCCCTCTGCTCTGCTTCAACAACAACAACAACGACAACGTCTTGCAACCCAACTTGCTGCCGCTGCCCAAACAATAATAAAAATACTCCTCGACGCCTGCTGAACTCTCAACAACGGATCGAAATGCACCCACCCACCTCTCTCTCTCTTCTCTCCTTATCTCTCTCTCTCTCCAAACGCACCACCACCACCACCAACAACAACAACAACCATGCGCCGAACAGACAGCAAAGCCCGTCATTCAAGATGATGCTGATGGTCACTTAATATACCGCTACGGAGACATTCTCCATCACAGATGTTCGTGACAATTTTTTCTTTCGTTTTTTATTTTCCATACATATTTATGTTTAGAGCCAACAGAAACAATTCTCCCTTCAAAACCAAAAAACAACTACACTCTTATACTGTCAATATAGTTTCGAACTTTGCAAGTTTTCTTTATTATTTCATAATTATCTTATTATCTTTCGCCACGTCGCGTGAGCCTTCTCACTTAAAAATAAAAACAAAAAGAGTTTCCGTCCAAAAGAAAAACAATTTCAAATTCCATTAAACCTAACAAACAATTTTCCTGAGTCAAGTAAAAAAAAACAATATTATATTGGAGTTTTTCCCACTCACAAACACACACACACAAACATACAGTCACACTCAAGACATTTACTCGATTTTTGAACTCAGGAAATGATATAACTTTCCGTATACATTTTTAAGTGCAGTTGGATTTTGAACTTGATTCCGAAAGTTGTCCCAGTTGCAGGTTTAGCTTTTATCTTTAATATTTAACTATAACTACATTTATATATCTGCCATGAGTTCAACTACAATTCGACTTCTTTGACACATTTCAGATAAGATCATGGCTACACTGGGCGAAGGTACTTTCGGACGGGTGGTCAAGGTCAAGGACATGGAACGGTAAGACTCTTTAAATACTATTTACATTAATACATCTCCATGTACTACTACTATATCAACATCTACAACATTATCTTCCTTGCAGTGATTCGTGCATGGCCCTGAAGATAATCAAGAATGTGGAAAAGTATCGTGAAGCTGCCAAGCTTGAGATAAATGCTTTGGAGAAGATAGCACAGAAGGATCCGCACGGTGATCAGTAAGAGCAGAAACACATCCTAAAACACATTTGTACTCGAAACTAACTCTTCTCTCTTTATTCCCCTTTGTAGTCTGTGCGTGAAGATGATTGATTGGTTTGATTATCATGGACACATGTGCATAGTTTTTGAAATGCTGGGACTTAGTGTTTTCGATTTTTTGGTAAGTTTATTCAACTCTACATTGCATGAGGAAACAAGTATTATATTGTACTTTGATTATTTATTTAGCGCGAGAACAACTACGAGCCCTACTCCCTGGACCAAGTGCGTCACATGGCATATCAACTGTGCTATTCTGTGAAGTTTCTGCATGACAATCGCCTAACGCACACTGATCTCAAGCCGGAGAATATACTTTTTGTGGATTCTGAATACACATCACACTATAATCATAAAATCGTATGTATATAACTTTAATTGGTTGACAGATTGATACTGATTAACATATGATTTCATTTCATCAACTGCAGAACCGCGAGGTGCGCCGCGTGAAAAGCACTGACGTGCGTCTGATCGACTTTGGATCGGCAACATTTGATCATGAGCACCACAGCACAATTGTCTCGACGCGCCATTATCGCGCACCAGAAGTCATACTTGAGCTGGGCTGGTCGCAGCCCTGCGATGTTTGGTCCATAGGGTAATAATATTGATTAATCTTATATTGAATTCACATTACTAACTCTGATTTCACTATCCTTCTTAGCTGCATCTTGTTTGAGTTGTACTTGGGCATCACACTCTTCCAAACGCACGACAATCGCGAACATCTGGCCATGATGGAGCGCATCCTCGGACAGATACCATATAGGATGGCACGGTAATACAATGCAGCTCATGCTTTTAATTCGCAAGGCGCAGTTCTCTTCACCGAAATCGTTTAACGTGTAGCAATCACACTCTTTACAGCAAAACCAAAACAAAGTACTTCTACCACGGTAAGTTGGATTGGGATGAGAAGTCGAGTGCGGGACGTTATGTGCGGGACCACTGCAAGCCCCTGTTCCTCTGCCAACTGAGCGACAGTGAGGATCATGGCGAGTTGTTCAGCCTGATCAAGAAGATGCTGGAGTACGAGCCCTCGTCGCGCATCACGTTAGGTAAGTGTGGCACAAGCATTACTATCATAGTAAATGTTGCTCATTCTTCTTCATATATTTCCAGGTGAGGCACTGCGACATCCGTTCTTTGACAGGTTGCCGCCGCATCAGCGTGTTGGTGAAATGGGCAGCAGCAGCAAGCAGCCTCTATCGTCCGGCAGCAGCAGTCGCGAACGCTCTCACAGTTTGTCCAGATGAGAATTACAGCGATTTGGTTATTGTTGACAACAACGTTAATCCAAAAACAAAAAGAAAACACATGCATACAAACACATGCGTACATGCGTACATAGTGAGAAGAGCAGCCAGCTAAAACAGAAGAAGAAGGAGAAGTAAAAGAAGAAAAGAAAAACACATAAATCAAATACAATAATAGTATAATAATACTAAAAGCGAACCCTAATTTAAGTGCTAAAGTCTACTTAGAAATTTTGTAACTTGACTTGTATAGAAGGCAATTTCTACACAAAACACCAAAAACAAAAAGAAACAACTAAAGAATTGTTTAGTAAATAGTAATTGAATTGTGCTGCTTCATTTGATATGTGCATATTGTCTCCATCCACCCGCCAATCGTGTTTTGTTTTGTATAATGATAACCAAATCGTGCATAATTATAATTATTCAACTGATACTGATACTGCAGCACTGCAGCTACACACTACTGATGTAAATCTTATTCTTATCTGTGCACAGTCTTACCTTGATAGAGAGGATAAGAGAGCCTGCGCAACGATTTAAATGCAACCTACCACCAATGTATATGCTATATAGAAGAGATGGCATCCAATTGAGATGCATATCCATGTACAAATTGTCAACGCAGTTGATTTTCTATTATCTGTAATTGATGATTGGTGTGTCCGTGCATTGCATACAGATATGCCCGCACGTACATACGTACCCTACATATATGCAAAGTACAGTACATCGGTTAAGACACCTCATGTGCGAGATGACGCTTCTCGCAGAGTATACGTGTAAAAAATACTTAGCAGCCAGTCATTTTCCTAGGTTACGTTAAATGTATGTTAAAAATCGGCACTGTTTATTCGTTTTTCGTTTAATTGTCGAATATCGATTAATCATAATGCATACACATAACATACATACACACCAGCCCGCGAAACATACATATACATATATATAAATATATAATTTAATGAGAGAAACACTTGAGAGTTAAAGAAAGAGTATATAGATGCATATACTACACATACTTAATTCAAATGATTGTGAGTTAGTTTAATATGATATAAATATTAATTTTAAATTACATTATTTGCAATTTAATAACCCGATCAACCAGCATATAAGAACATTAAAAACGAAGATACAACTATTATTGTCAAGTTATTTAAAATTTAAATAAAATCATAAAGTGCGCAAATTTGTCTTTTTTATTTGAAGATTTCGGGCATGGATCAGCTGCATCTTGCTTGGTAAGCAGGAACCAAAGCATAAACCCAACAAAAGAAGCTCTGCCCTCGCCAAACGCAACGTTTATTTTTGAAAAGTTTGACAGGTTGGCACCAAAAAATACCAGGCGAACAGAAATCAGCAGCAGGCAACTGCAGGCAGTTCGTATTAGTGTAAGCACCACGTGCACTTCCAAATCAAAACAATGACAAACATTTTTGAGAAGTTTAACAGTCAGGCACCAAAAAATACCAGGTGAACAGAAATCAGCAGCAGGCAACTGCAGGAAGTGCTTGATCTGTAATGTTAATTAGCATAAGATTAAATCAACTATTCTTGTAAATCATAATGTAATGTTAAATAACGTAATTGTACTGTACATTGTTCTGCTGCTGCTATACTTCTTTATATATAATAATAAAGTAAACAATTAAATTAAAGAATAAACGTACAATTTATTTTTTTAATTAAAAGTAGTACAGGTAGTAACCGTTATTTATTATTATGTACCTTGCCCCCAAATCGGATGACATAGGCAGAAACATCGAATTTGCGCTTGCAGCCTTGATAGTTCATGTATCGTATCTATGTATGTATATACCCCATACTATGATATAGTAAACATATACTTACCCTCTGTGAATAAAAGTCCACAATGTTTTTGGTTTTGTTCATTTTTTGAATAGTTTAGTGTTTATTTTTTGTTCATTTTAGTGGATTTTCGCTACGTTTTTAAATATCAATTGTTTTTATTGTTTGTTTTCTAGAATTTTACAATATAGTTTCAACTAAATAAATAATAACAATTTATAAATATAATTCTCTTACTCATCGATTGAGTGTTTGTAGAGTGTTTTTGTTTTGTTGTTACGTAAATATTTTCTTGATATTTCCTCATGTCATATATGGTATATATAGTACATATATATATATAAGTACCATATGTGGAAATTCGAAACAGTAGTATCAATAATTTGCTTTTGATTTAAATGTCCATTCCTAAATATTCAAATTCATATTGAAAATCAATGCCTTATGTAGGGTACATATGGTAACTTAATGGCTAAAAATCGGCTTATACTAGCTAGATATAAAAATAATAGCTAAGCCTACAGATTGCAACGAAAACAAAAACCTATGCAAACTATGATATACGCAATAAATAAATACCTAACATTTACATCTGTATCTGATCATATAATAATAATAATAATAATAATAATAGAAGTATTCTCTGTAAATATTCGTATATACAAAAACAACTGAAACAAATCTATTGTTTGCTTATTGTTCGAACATTTTTTTGCTTTGCTTTAACATTTTAAATCTTATTCGTTTTATTGTCTATTTCAAAATGTGGCAGAGACGTAACAGAAACAACAAACTCCAAAGCGACACAGACTGTAGTTGTTGTTGGGGCTAACTATACACACAGACACATATATGGTGTTATTCCTATATAGCCTATATATGCTATATTCTATATAGTCCTATATAGCACTATTCCTATGCTGCTGCTGCTGCTACTGCCCCTACTTATGACCGATAAAGAGCGTGTAGTTTGTCGACGCCAACGCCGACAGCACTGGTCATTTGTTCAGCTTGAGCATCTCTGCTGTCGCCGCTGCACTGGCTGCACCTGTCGGCACACCTGTCGGCGGCGCTGGTGCTATGCGTATAGGCTTGGCACGCTGCTGGTTGAAGAGTCCGCTCAGGGAGACAGTTGTGGTGCTGGCAGTCAGTGTTGTCATACTGCTGCCTGTGCTGGGCGTTGCTGTCCTCTTCCCTCTGGCTAATCCATTGATATTGTTGTTCGTCGACGTGGGCTGCTGCTGTTGCTGTTGTTGTTGCTGCTGCTGTTGCAGTCGCAGCAGATGTCCAACTACTGCAGTCGGTGCTGGAGACGGAGCTGAAGCTGGAGCTGAGGCTGAAATGTTATCCAACTCTGTCATTGCTTCTTGAATTGCTCGCTCTAGCTGCGAGTTCAGTTTGCGACTCCTTTTTGTGGGTTGTACGTGTGTGTGTACGTGTGTTGTTGTGCGTGTTCGTGTGTGTGTAGTGTCGTGTGTTCGGGTGTTGTTGTTGTTGTCATTGTTGATGATGATGATGTGAATATGCATATACACACAGAGGGAGGTTACACATACACATACGTTACACACGTTGCGTGGCGGGGATGTTTTTTTATATTTTGCATATTTATTTATATTTTTTGGTCAGCGCATAATTATAAAAAAGAAAAGAATATTAATTAGCAAAATGAAAACGAATCAATTGGACGAAATTAAAATTAAAAATGCAATTCATAAAATGCATTCGCAAATCCCAATTCTCGCTACACTGCACTACAAAGATACAAATTAAACTACTCTAATTGCAAATGCTACATAAATAAATCATTGCTGGTTCCACTGTACAGTGCCTGCTAGAGGTAGTGAACTTGGTACTCCCTTTAGCATGCACTGCGTTTAGTACAAAACTTAATTGAATGTAGAATATAAAAAGTAAAGGTAAATATCAAATTTTTCATTCTACTCAACAATATGCAAATAATTTGTATGTATTAACTTAAAATTTGATACAACTTTATTTGAGTAATATAAAAAAAACAATAAATAATTTGACTACAGTGCATTAAGCTGCTTTGCCTGCTTATACTTGCTGTATAGCGTCTTACTTGGGGGTCTTTAACACACCTCATTCCCTCTGCCCCACTGAGACTGTTCTAGCTGGGACTCAGACTAAGGTGCCTTATCTTCTCTTGTGTTGCTCACTTTGTGGGGCCTACTTACTGTTCTAGCTAGGACTGTCTAGTCCCTTCCTTTACCTTCTCAGTGTATGTAGTTCTTTCTCCTCTATGGTAACCCATTTGGACTTTCTCTAACACTCTTACTTAACACTTTATTCCCTCAACCCCATGAGGACTGTTCTAGCTAGGAATCTATACTACCTTCTCTTCCGTTCTTTTGTATTGCTCACCTAGAGGGGTCTACTTACTGTCCTAGCTAGAATTGTACAGTCTCTTCCCTCACCTATTGCATAAACCTGCATCATCGAGTTCTTCTCCGTTGAAGCCTTATTCAATTAGCCCCCTGCAGTCTCATAATACACCTATAAAACATCACATTCTCCCACCCCATCTCACTTTCTTAGAACTTCAAAATCCCTTTCCTTCCCTTCCCTATCGATGCTCACTTTCTGGTATCCTTCTGTGCCTTGTGATGCACCTCCAGACCCTCGGAGAGACTCTGCAGCGAGTTGACCGGAATTAGCTCGGAAGTGGAACGGCCGCCACCGCCGAACCACTGCACCCAGACATGATCGAACTGCTGTGAGGGCGTGCAGACGCCGTCGGGCATCTTGACTATCTTGCCCGGCCAGGCGGGATGACCACGCGCTGGCCCCCAGATCAGTTCACCGATGGCAAAGGTGCGCGGTGGCAAGACGGCGGCAGGGTAAGTAGCAGCAGCAGGATTGCCAGCTGCTGGCAGGTGGCGATGTGGCCGTCGAGTGCGTTTCGTTGGTGTGCGGCGGGAAGCTGCAGATGCCGATGCAGGGGGAGCATCCAATTGGATCGGCAGCTGCGTCGTTGTGGGCGATTGGGACTCTACATGTATATGAAGACATATGTAGCTGTATATATAGACAAACTGCAGACGATCTTCAGAGCTGACACCCGACAAAACAAAACAAAACAAAACAGAACAGAAGCGGGAACCCACAACAAAAGCAAAGTGCGAGGAGTGCAAGTGGTGCAGGTGGTGGTGCAAGTGGTGCTTGGTTAGTACAGTACATGTGCCAGTTAGTGGTGCTGGTAGAAGGACTCGCATAAGGCCTTACCCTGGTAGTCAACACTAACTACTTTCTGGTTATGGATAAAGACATTCGAGTGGGAATGGGATGAAGCAGTGCCAGGATGCATTGGTGGCTTGCTGTGCTGCTGCTGCTGCATGACATGGCGTTGGTGCAACGTGGATGATGTGGATGTGGATGTTGTTGTTGATGATGACAAAGATGTGGACAATTTGGATGATGTTATGGACAGGCAATGGGAGCTAGCCAAGCGCATACCTTGACCCAGTAGGACGCCAGCTCCAGCCTCCGATGTGGCCGTGGGAGGCGCCTGCGCCTGTGTGGCGCTTGTTATTTGTATTCTACGTATCTTGGGCTCTGTGGGCTTGTAGATGCTGCTGGGCTGGCTGAACACGTTGCTGCTGCAAATGGCTGCAAGAGAGAGGGAATTAAACATGTGCCTTGCCACAGGTAGACAGCGCTGACTACTTACTACGCTCACAATCCGTTGACGAAGGCGATTGGCGACTCTCCACGCTCTGCGGTGAAATGGCTGCATCTGGCTCAGAGCTGGAGACGCACTGCACCTGTAGAAGATAGGAAAGAGGTTTGTATTGTAGGAGCATGCAAGAGAGAAGACTACGCACCATGTCACCACTGCCAATGCTGCGATGACTTGGCGGTCGCTCTGGGCTACGCGGGCTGCAGGTGGTTGTGTCGGGCGGACTGGCTGCTGTCAGCTGGCGACTGCTCAGCGACTCCGTGACAAAGCTGGCTGTAGCCTGGGACTGCTGTAGACTGAGCTGCTGCTGCTGCTGTGCCTGCTGCTGCTGTGCCTGCTGCTGCTGCTGTGCCTGCTGTTGCTGCTGCGCCTGCTGCTGTTGCTGTGCCTGCTGCTGTTGCTGTGCCTGCTGCTGCTGTTGCTGCTGCTGCTGCTGCTGCTGCTGTGCTTGATGCTGCTGTATCTGTATGGTGGCCGTGGGACTGGCCTGCACAAAGGAGGCGCCACTCTGCTGCGCTGTGGGCATCACCAGACCCATGGGCGTCGAGTAGATCTGCCCAATGGGACTCAGCTGCCCATTGGCGCCCACAATATACTGCTGATGTCCGCCCGCAGCGCTGGGCGAGATGAAGGCGGGCTTGTGCTGTGGCGACGGCGTGCGCAGCATGACGGGACCCTGCGAGGTGAGCAGACTCGTGGTGGGCATGTTCTGTATCTGCAGCAAGGTGGTGGCATCGGGTCCCATCACCAGGCTGGCAGGCATCAGCAGCTGCTGCCCAATGAGATTCACCTGCTGCAGTATTTGCCCGTTCTGCAGCAGCAACTGTTGTGTCTGTGGCGCTGCTGTGCCCGTTGGCTTATTGACCACAATTCCTTGTATGCCTGGACTCAGTTGGAACTGCTGCGAGAACTGTGGCGGCGGTGGCGGAGGCGGCTGTGGATGGGCGTGTGTATGTTGCTGTGCCTGTTGCAGCAGCGCAGGCGCCTGACTGGGAATGCTAGGCGAGATCTGCGGCGAGTGCGTCTTCACGGGTGAACTGCCAGGAGGAGCAGGAGGAGGAGCAGCAGCAGGCGGAGGCGTAGCAATGCCATTCATTGAGTTCTTACGCTTGCGTTGCCTGCGCTTTGTCTCGGGTGAGCTGAGTAGCGGCAGCGCCACAGGCTGCTGTGGCATGGCCAGTAACTGCTGCTGCTGCTGTTGCTGCTGTTCCGTCGGTTGCTGCTGCACAATGTAGCCACCATTGGAGAGTGTGTTCAACAGCACTGTCTGTGGCGTAGCTGCCGCGGCGTTTGTCTGCCCCAACTGATGATGATGATGATGTTGCTGCAACAGCTTGGCACCATTTGCACTCAACAACTGCGAGGCTTGCGGGCTGACAAGGTAACCTGCTGCTGCACGCTGCTGTGCCTGGTTAGCCGTTGCCTGCTGTGGCTTGCTGGCCGTGGGAATGACCAGCAGTTGGCCAGAGGATGTCATGATCAGCTGATTGCCACCAGCATTGGCCTGCAGCTGTGCCACAGCGGAGCTGGCAACAGGACGACTAATGCCCGCTGTGGTGGTCACAATGCTGCGTGTCAGCGTGGAGGCGCCACTGGAACGTTGTGCAGGCAGTGCCACTGCCTGCCGCAGCAGACGCAGCTGTGCCGGGGGCTGCACCAGAGGTTGCACCTGCACTTGAGGCTGTGGCGGGCGTAGCTGCAGCTTGGGTGACTCCGATGTGGGCTCTGTGGGTGAGGGCATGCTATGTCGCGGGCTTTCGTGGCTGGTGGAGATGGCGCCCACCTGTTCGGGTCGCTTCTCCAGCTCCGCAGCGCTGCTGGAGACGGGCGACTCCTGTGCCGCCTGCACCAGTATTTGTGGCTGCTTCTGTGGTGCACGTGGCGGCTGCTCCGACTCCCATTTGCCAGCGCCGGCAAAGAGCGAGAGACGCCGCATACGCTGACGTTGCAGCTGCTGCTGTGAGCTGTGCACCAGCGGCTCCTGCTGCAGCGCACGAGCTGTGCCGGCTGTGCTTGCTGCAAGTGCCACAGTGCCACCAGTTGCTGCTGTAGTCAGAGGTTTGGCATCCAGTCCCACGCCCAGCGTATTGTTGAGCAGCGCCGTCTGCTGCTGCAAATAACCCGCGGGATCATCCTTGAAATTGGGCGCAGGAGGAGCAGCAGTTGACACGGGCACAGGCACAGGCAGGGGCAGGGGAGGCAGAGCAGAATGTGCTGCAAGCTTTATCACATGTTCTGCTGCGCGGTATGTGGCGGCTGTTTGACTAGTTACAGTTGTGGGCGTGGCAAGGGCGGCTGCTCTGCTTGACAGCTTGTTGCTGCTGCTGCCATTGTTGTTGTTGTTGCCATATTTGTGGCAATCAGCGTCTGCAAAGAAAGGAAAGAAAAGGAAAGGAAAGTCAGTGAGAGGTTGCCACTTTGCTTATGCAGCGTGCGTCGTCCTTAAAGTGCCCGCAACGTGTCCCGCCAGCACTGCGAAAGGTCAGCTCAGGGGTCAGGGGTCAGAGGTGCTCGTGGTGCTGGCAAATGGCTGCGAAAGCAGCGCACAATAAAATCAAAACACCAAAACGTGCAGCGCAAACTTATGAGCAGCGCAAAAAAGGGACAACAAGAAGAACAGCAGGGAGAACTAGGGGAGAAGGGGAGGGAGCACTAGGGCAGAAGAGAGCAGAGGAATAAGAGCAAAAGAGCAGTCTGAAGTAGCTAAATGGCAAGCAGCAATAAAGGAAGAGAAAGAGAGGGGGGAGTGAGGGCAGCAACTTAAAATTAAGTCAAGAAGTTTAGAGAAGGTTTTCTCTGGGGAATTGAAATGAAACTGCTAAATAATTGGCATCAATTTTGAATTCCCTCGCTCTTTACTTTCAATTCAATTACAATCTAGAAAGAAAACTATAATAATAAAATACTCGCTACTGCCCACCAAAAGCGTTTTATTATTTATAAGCCTTTAGTTTTTAGCGTATTTTGTATTGCATACTTGCAGGCGTCGCATTGCCAATCAAATACGCCTCTAAAATTGTTAATTAAATAACTTCTATGTTATTTATTTATGTACAATCAAATATTCCGAGCTCTTTTAGATGCTGACAGTTGTTGTTTATTAAAAATGAACTATTTAGCATTGAAATCACGCTTGCAATTCAATTTAAAACGTTTTATGTGGGCGCTAGAGGGCGTGGCTAAGTTCTGAAATAAGCTTTAGCTAAGCGCAGTTAAAGTATCTACTGTCAACAAGTTTGGTAACGCTAGCTCTGTTAGTCAATGAGTTTTACATGTTCATACGAACAAAAAAACGGTTTGAAGGAGGTACAAACAGACGGGCATGGCTATATTCACATGGCTGTTGCTGTATATGAAGAATACATACACTATGTGGTGTCTGCCACGCCTACTTCTAACTGTTAAATACAAAATATAAGTTCTACATAGATTTTAGGGGTTATACAACGATAATATAAGTTCAAATTCATTTCTACAAGTACAAGAAGTCAAGAAGTTTAAAGAATCTTTTCTCTGAGAAATTCAACTGAAATTTAGTAACCAGAAATATTGCCAAATAATTGAAATGCATTTAGAATTGTCTTAACAGCATTTTGCAGTGTATTTGCTTAACTGCTGCTTCAATTCGCGCCACAACTCAATCGAATTGAAACTACTCGAGACTTTCGTGACTCAAATTAAAGGTACGAATCACATAAGTCATAATTTAATCATCTAGATGAACGCACAAACGCACACAGACACACATATACAGACACATACATCACATGGACACTCACACATATAGACACATAGGGTGACCACACACACACACACAGTTTGGTTAAGCCGCCGACGCGAGAATTTCTAAAACGCGGCGCAAACTTTTGCTTTGTGCAGCATTTTTAATGCTACCCCTGATTGGCCCTTGAGCTGGCACAGACGGACAGAGAAGGAAGGAAGAAGGGACGGACTGCAAGTGCCAGCACCCATGGCCAGTTGGAGCGGAGGCGGGGGCGTGGCTGACAGGCGAATCGCAGTGGACGCGCATCGCTAAACTTTGCCGTCAACTCGCTTTTGTTTCAATTAACCTTTTCATTTGAAAGTTTTAACAATGTTTGCCCAACTGTTTGCCAAGCTGCCCGCACTGCCACTGTCCCCTGTCCAGGTTGAGGATTGACTGAGAATGGGGGGAAGGTCCTCCTGCCTGTTTCATTCCCCATTTAAAGTGCCCCCTTTTGCGCCTGCAGCAGGGCAACAGTTGCCAGAGATATCTTAAATTGAAATCCGAATTCCGTTGAATGACACAAAAGGCAGCAAGAAAAACAAGCAACAAATAGCGAGGCACGACCAGCAGATACTGCGTAGTCCAGCACACATAGCAGGAGGAGGCTACACTGCGAGTGCATAGATAACTATTCGGAATTCTATAGAGAAGTGCGCATGAAAGAGAAACAACTCTCTTCTTCCTCTCTCTCTCTCTCTTCCTTACTGCTCCCCTTACTTCCCCTTCTCTCTTTTCCTTTCTCTTTGCCTGCCTGTGCCTGTTATCCTGGCAATCCTTGGGGGCATTCAATAAACATAACATTTGCACAAGTGAGATTTCAGCTTTTTGAACGCTGCTCACACACAAAGCACGAAATCAAAACAGACAAACAAGGCGGGCAAACAGGCAATAGTGGAATGCAGGAGGAGGAAGTGGAGAAGGTGGGGGAAGAGAGAAGGAGGATAGAAGGTGGAGGCAGGTAGAAGGTGAAGCAGGATAGAAGCTGGAGAAAGGTAGAAGTTGGAGGAAGAAAGGAAGGCAGAAGTAGGAGGAAAGCAGAAGGAGGAGCAGACAAGGTGGACAGTGCAAACAACAGGAGAAGAAGCAGGTGCACGAGCAGGAGCAGCTGAAGAAGAAGAAGAAGCAGGTGAAGAAGATGAAGCAGAAGAAGGTGAAGAAGAAGAAGCAGGAGAAGGTAAAGAAGTAGCAGCAGAAGAAGGTGAAGAAGTAACAGCAGGAGTAGGAGCTGTGGCAGGAACTGTGGGAGGAGCAGGAGCAGCAGAAGAAGCTGTGGAAGGAGCGGGAGTAAGATTAGGAGCCTTGGGCCAAGTAAGTAGAAGAGAAGAAACAGGAGTAGGAGTAGGAATAGGCGCCTGCTTCCTACGAAAGAAGAAAGAGGAACTGTCAACGTGAATAGTGCAAGGAAGCAGGAGCAGAAGAAGTAGGGAGGGGCAAGAGAAGAAACAGGCGAAGGAGTAGGAAGTACAGGAGCAGCTTGAGCATCAGGTGGAGCATCATAAGCAGGACTAGGAGCAGAAGTAGGAGTAGTAATAGGCGCCTGCTTCCTACGAAGGAAGAAAGAGGAACAGTCAACGTGGATAGTGCAAGGAAGCAGGAGCAGAAGCAGAAGGAACAGCAGCAGCTTGAGCAGCTGGTGGAGCAACAGCAGCTGGAGTAGGAGCAGCAACAGCAGCAGCAAACAGGAGCAGGAACAACGCCAGAAGCAGCAGCAACATCAGCAGCAGCAACAGAAGTAAGAAGAGCAGCAATAGCAACAGCAGTGGCATTTGCTGCCAAGATGATGGCACAAAAGCTTAAAGCTTGTTGAACCCACTTCCACCTGTCGTTCACTTCCTGCACTCTCTCCTCCTCTCTCTCTACCCCCCCTCCCTGCTCCCTTTTCTCCCCCTCACTCCCGCTCATTCGTCATCTTCTTCCGCTTTAGCGATTTTTCCTTTTCTTTTAGTGTTTGCGTTTTCACTTTATCATTGTCTAGGCGCCTTTCAGCGCAGCTCCAAAGCACATTTCCAATTGCATCCCATGTGTGTGTCTGTGTGTCAGTGTGTGTGTGTCTGTACATTTTGAATTTTGTTTGTTTGCTCCCTGTGCGCCTTCTTCGCTTTTGCTGCTTCCTTTGCTTGGAGTTTGCTTTGCTTTCTCCTTCATATTCGCATGGCCTGCACTTATCGCACGTAAGTATCTACACAGTTCACTTCCCTTTCCTGCCCTTTCCTTTCCCTTCCCCTCCCTCCTCTCTTCACCTTCCCCCCTACGCATTTCTTGTGTTTGTCGCCAGCTTTGCAAAATTCTTTTCCTTCATTTTTCTTCTTTTTCCTCAGGCTACACTTGTGAGTCCTTTGCTTTGCCAGAGTTGCCAGGGTTGTCAGGGTTGCCATGACAGCAGCCAAAGTGAGGATTCGGTTTCGCATTGCAGTTGCAGTTGACAACCTTTGCCACATCAGTTTATTGAGCACTTCCGGTAGACAAAACAAAACTTTCATCCTTTTCCCAAAGCACAGATGCGTTTCTTATAGACAACCAATTGTGTTAGAGAACTCTGACTAACTATAGCATGACTTAGCTGATATAAAGAGGTATAGAGTATTCAACTTTAAGAGGTATGTAGCAAGTGAGTGCTCGTGAGTGGTATTAGTGAGTGAGTCGATGAGGATTAGGATAAGGATCAATCAATTATGATCAATTGCTTATAGAAACGACTGAACGAATAAATGTTAAGGGAGTAGCTAAGGAACCATTTACCATCATCAATTCTTTCATTTATTTACTCAGACATTCACGTATTCATACATTATTTCATTCATTTACTCATTTATTTATTATTAGTTCATTTCTAATTAATTCATTCATTATCAATTCATCCTTTAATTCAGTCAAGAATGAAAGGTTGAGAGATTGCATTCTTTCAAGCATTTAATCATTCATTCAATGATTCATTCATTCACATCAATACTGCTATATCTATCTCTCTTTCTCGCTCTCTCTCAGCTTTCAACTCACCTTTGTTGGCCAATTCGAGTGTTGTTGTTGCTACTCCTATTGCTCCTCCTCCTCCAGCTGCTGCTGCTGTCGTTGTCGCAACTGTTGCTGCTGCCGATGTTGTTGTCGTTGTTGTTGTTGCTGTTGTTAGCGCTGTAAAGATGTCATCCACGCCGGCAGCAGCAGCAGCAGCAGCAATGCCCGTTGCAGCGAGATCCTTGAAAGGCTTTGCTGGCTGCTGCAACTGCAACTGCTCCGCGTCGAAGAGTTGCCGCCGTTGTTGATGCGCGCAGAACGAAGTGGCAGACACAACTGTAGTTGCACTCTCCTGCATGCCACAAGCCGTCGACAGCGCCTTTAGTGGCATGTTGGGCACCTGCAATTAGTAATGATTGTTGATAAATTAGTGACAAATCAGAAAGAGAAACAGAAATCAGAAAACAGAAATTACAGACTACAAATTGTGGGAAATGTTTGAATGCACTGCATACAGGGTATCTTACAGTCTACAGCATACATTGGAATTACTTTTAATTCTGCTGCTAGGAACTTAAACAAGTCTCCCTTGTTCTTCCCTTCTTCTTCTTTATTAGTCATGTCGAGAAGTTTCCCCAATCAATCGAGCGAAAGAGCTTTACCTGCAATTTGCACATCAATTTGCCCCAATAAAAATACCTCTTGATAAGGCAAGAGATGGAGTTGGTTCTACTAGACACTGTGGAGTATACAACAGAACTGGAGAACAGCAGAAGTAAAGAGCAGCAGAAACTTGTCACCACTCCTTATATGTTGATTGCGCAATAGGAAATTAAATTACAATTTGAGTTGTGATGAACTGAAGAGAGAGAAAGAGAGTGAGAGAGGGAGGCAGCACTACAGTGCAGTGTATACGACTGTTAGATACTCTGCACACATAATTTCTATATGCAATATTTAAGAGCAATATTATAATCAAAGATAGAGAAGCCTTACAAGCATACAGGAAAGTTAAAAACTTTCTGCAGCTTTATCAATTTCACTTCAGAGCGTACTTTGCAGGGAATTAATTTGACACGCCCCCCTGAGCAACTTCTCATTGCAATCATCAACTAGAAGCTCTTTACTAACTACTCTTCTTTCCCATTCTTCACTCCCCACTCTCTGGCATTGCAAACGCGCTCTCATTGTTCATTCGCATGCCCCAAATCGGCAATCCTTACTTCAACTTCATGACTTTACGTAAACGACTCAACTCTGATTGTTGTTGTTGTTGTTGCTCTTACTCTTGTTGTTGTTGCCTTTATATGTTGTGTAGCTGTTGCTGTTGCTTGCTTCAGCTATTGCCACTTGCCACTTGGCTCAAAAGGCAGGCTCCATCTCTTTCCACTGACTGCTGCCATAAAAAGCAAACATCATTTCAACTTTTGCAAAGCAATAAAACCGCAACATACCCTACATATACCACGCCCCCTCTTCACCTTGTGGCAACGCAGCTATCTCCAACTTCAAATGCATACAGAGAGAGAGACAGCAATAGTGAGAGAGAGGGGGAGAGGGAAAGATGTGCCAGCTGCTGCCACTTTAGAACATGCTAAAATGTGTTGCATACTTTGCATTTGCATTTGCCCACCAGGGTTATGTTCAGGAGGGAGTGGGCGGATGGGCGTGTCAGACAGTGCTTGCCAATTGTCCAACAACTCGCACAGACTGGGGGACAGACACACAGGAGTAACCAACGTGATATACACGAACTTTTAATTGTCATTTAATGGACAAATAATTAAGCAACTTTAATGCAACAACAACACAAACATACAACAGTTACACTGGTAAAAAGGTGTTAAAGCTGTTGCTATATAGTTAATTATACCCTACAATTACATTCATGAATCATAGAGCCCTATTAAACCTTTTATAGTTACAAATTTCGATCGATATGCAGTTGGGAATTAATTATAATGATAATGAAGAACTTTGTCTGGGTCAAAGTCTCTGCAGAAGTGTCAGCAGAAGAAAGCAAAGAACAAAACTCATTTATATATATATATATACTTCCACCTTGACTATATACTACCTGCTATATAGTATGTACGCCCAACTAATACCAAGATATTTATAAATGCCGTGCTCAAAGTGCATTTTGCACATTTCATTTTAACTGTCGCTGAGTGAGAAAGGGAGTGAGAGACAGAGACGAAACGCCGCTGTATGAAACACGCAAAAAAATGCCAACAAGCAGGGGCGGAGGCAGGGGCAGGGGTAGGGGGGTTGGGTAAATAAAATACCAACAAAACATTGCACTTTTGCATGCATAATTGCGACGAAATTAAAGCGAAATGTGCAGCCGGACAAGTGAAGGAGGTAGGCAAGAGAAAGGAGGGAAGAGGGAGGGAGAAGAGAGGAAGCAGGTAGAGGGGAGGAAGGAGTGAGACTGCTGAGAATGTAGAGGGCGTGGCCCATGGGCGCCATGCAAACGAGCTGACATTGGCAGAGGTAGAAGGAGAAGGAGAAGGCGAAGTAGGAGGTAAGTGGACAGGCTGGACAGTTGGACAGACCAGAGCAGGTGGCAAGGCACTGCCAGTGGGTAGGCCGATAGGGGGGGAGCAGGGTGTTGTGCAGGTGTGAAGCTTGTGCACAGCTGCCTTGCTCGGTGTTGGATTTCATTAATGTCATAATGACCAAACGAACGAACGAACAAACGTCGGACAAACTTAATCCTGCCCGCGTACACTGACACGCCCTCCACCTTCTCCTGCTCCAGCTCCTTCTCCTGCCTCCTTCCTACTTCCCTTCCTTCTTCCTTTTGGCAATTGCGCGCACAACCGCGTCAGGAACTTGCCACGCTGGCGGATGTGACTAATCGCTCAGTCGGGCGCAGAGTCAGAGACGGCGGAGTCCTGCCAGGACATTGCTGAGCGCTAAGATTTCCGTGTCGCCTGTTCCTGTTGCCTGTGCACTTCGCCCCCTCCCCTCCCCCCGCATGTCTGTCCGTGCAGCGCATGACGTAAGCCAGCGGAAATCGCTCAACATTCGCTGGCGGCGGCACCTTCTGCTTGCCACAAGGCAGGCAACTGCAATGCAGGCGACAGGATTGTGGCCTTCAAGAGAAATCGATTAAGTATGCACAATGCACATGCAAAAGGTTGCAGGCAAGAACTTTAAGCTACTACTGTATAGGGTATCTATTAGTTTAGACTACTTAGCTTGTGATTACTGCAAGGGAAACTTCTTATTTTCACAGGAAACTGCGCTACATTCAATTATTTAACTGAATCTCTTTTCATTCTCTCTGTGTCTCTCTCTCCCTATCTCTAGTGTACCACAAGAGTTGTTGCCACAGTTCGAACTCTCGGGGACAACTTCTGGCCTGTCAGCTGCTCAACTTCATCCCCTTCCTCTCCTTCTTGCTCTTCTCTAAAGTATCTATCTTCCCCTTCTACTCCCTCTTCTTCCCCTACTCCCACTTCTTCTACTGGTCCCCCTGCTCTTTCTACTACTCCTTCTCGCTCTTCACCTTCCTCTCCGCCTTCTCACTCTTCACCTACTACTCCCGCTTCTTCTTCTAGTCCCTCTTCTCCCACTTCTAAATCTTCTACCACTTCTATCTATACTCCCTCTTCTCCTTCTACTCCCAATTCTTCCTGTAGTCCCTTTTCTCTCTCTACTCCTCCTTCTCTCCCTCTCCTATCCCTCTGCTCCTGCTTCTCCTTTTACTCCCCCTTCTCCATCTTCACCCTCCTCTCCCTCACCGTCCTCTGTTCATGCCACGCTGTCTGCTCTCTTGGCGCGTACAACATTTAATTTCACCTAATGAAGTTTCTATAAAAACGACGCGAAACGTCCGAGTAGCAAACGAACCGCAGCACACTCTTCCATTCCCCCTTCCTCGCCTTCTTCCCTCCTCACCATCTTCTTACCAGCAACTCCTTCTCAAGTGCCAAATTCAATTTCGTTCAGAAATTCAAGCGGCAATTGTTCTTCCTGTTCACAAACGGATTGACGTGCAAATTACAGAGAAAACAAAGAAGCGAATATGAGAAAAAAAAGCTGGTGCAAACTTATGAACTGAGGGATACCACATAAAACACAAGTCTACACGTGGACCTAAGCAACTGAAAGGTATCTAATGTATTCATATCAACAGTCTGTGCTATAAAATTGGTGCTAGTTTTTTTAATGAATTGCATAATTTATAATTTATTATGCTACTATTAAATACATTCAACCATTAACGATCATTTATTGTACTATCGATTATCGATATCGATTATATTAAGTCTTATGTTGTGTTAATTGTGACCTTAGTCGATACACTATCGTAAGTTTGTTTAGTTATCGTAAACCCTATCGATAGGATAGTGTTGAATACCGCAAAAAAGGAGCGGAAGAGCGTCACTATCGTTTAAAAAAGCGAAGGTCCATTGTAAAATTTGAAGATAACAAATTAAATAAATAATATAATAAATTATAAATCTGAGAGAAAATTAACAACAATTGTTTATCTAGCCTTCATCCATAAATCCCCTATAATACCTTTCGATATTCTCTAAATCTCGAAAACCAGAACCAGAGTTCAGTGCATCAAAGAACCTTTAGCATCCCTTTCCTCTCATTCTCGTATACGTTAACTAGTGTAATCTGCTACAATATTGCTGCCTCTCTTGGGCGCATATGCACCTCAGCTAACCCCACCCTCTGCCACTCACATTTACAGGGTATACGCGTACTCAACTGACACCGTGTCGCTGCCACGTCGTGTCTCGTCTCGTCTCACCTGCCGTCGCTGGGGCATCGCTAATTGTTTTCGTTGTTCTTCCATGAATATGTTAAATTGTCTGCTGCATTCTGTGTCTGCCACCTTCACTACCCCCCTCCCCCTCCACCCTCTACTCATTCCCTCCCTCACTCACGCTGTTTATAAATGCAAATTGGCCAAAAAGTGCAACAACAACAACTAGAGGCAGAAGAAGACTGCGTCACTCTCTGGACATGCTTGGGTGATTTGTGGACTACGTTGGGTAGATGTGGCTCAGCATTTAATGAGTGTAGCGCTTCCCAACTTGGCTTCACTTTCGATTTCGTCTTGAATAGATCCCCCTCTTCACCCCCATCGCCCCCATTTAACTCCAACTCTGCCACTAACTTCTCTGGGCCAAACAGCGTCGCCTCATTTCGACTTATTTTTGTGTCGTAAACAGTGGCAACAACAACCACTGGAGTAACTACTGTTACGACAATAACAACAACAACAAAATATACAACAACAGCAGACACAGGCCCATTTACATTTAAATATTGCTTTTAGTTTTTATTCAGAGTTGTAAATTTTAAGCTGCCGCTGACCTTCTCAAGTGCGTTGTTGTTGTTGTAGTACTTGTTTGCATTGACAGCCAGACGGAAAGATAGAGAGAGAGAGAGTGAGACAAAGAGAGACATAGACAGACCGATAGATAGAGAGCGGATCTAAGGCCGGGCCAAAGTTTTGTTTAAGGCGTTACACAAATTTTATTCGATGCTCTAAAAATAGAACACAGAGTGAAACACTTAAGCAATATGTGCATGTGTATGCGTGTAAATACATACATATACAAATGGATGTGTATGTATGTGTTGCTGTGCTGGGAAAATCAATTTCAATTGTTTCGCACTTATTGAAAAAACTCGCAGCGCATTCGAAATTCAATTGCAAAAAAAAATCGTTTAATTATCGTCGATTGCATATCGAGTGAGTTGAGGGTGTATGAGTGTATGTGTGTGAGTAATTGAGAGAGAGAGAGCGAAAGGGAGTGAGAGAGGATTTTACTCAAATCATAATGCAGTATTTTTAAGTTGAATATCGATATTTACTTCACAACCGTATGTGTAGAGAGCAATTTACCCATACCACAATGCAGTATTTTGTAGTTGAATATCGATATTCACTTGTAATGCAATATTTACATGTGTACGTAATACGTAAGTATAACTTAGTGTGAACATATAATATTTTGTAAATGGAGAATACGAAAACGATATTCGATCAATAATCTTATCGACTTGCTGACTGAATGTCTGGCAGTGTCTGGCAACGTCTGCAGCAGCAGCGGCCACGGCGTCTTTTAACGACGACTTTCACTAAACACAAAGCACAGCAAACCCTAACCTACCACACCTCGTGGCAAGAGTCACAACAGAGCAACAACAACAACAACAAGCGACAGCAAATAATCGCAGTAATCAAAACAAAAAGCGAAGACTGAACAAATAAATAAACGAGCGTAGACTCCATTATGGAGAAGCCACGAGCGCAGCACATCAATCATTGCCAAAACACGAAACTCACCACCCCAACAGAGCACACCACACCCCACCTCACCACCTCATCCAACTGTGTCATGGCACCTTCGAGGGGAACTTCAGACATTGAGCTGAGTTGAATGTGCCAAGAGCAGAGTTGCCATGCAAAAAAGAGAGAGGAAGACGGAGAGAGAGAGAGGCAGAGATCTGCAACTGGAGTCAAGACAGTCAATGACTTGTGGTCAACCCGAGGGGGTGCTGAAGTGACGGAAGAGGAAGAGAGAGAGAAGCGCAGCCTCCTTCGGTGGCACAATAAAGTGTTTAGTAAACAAATTGCGGTTGCCTTTTGATAATATGCACGCAGCCAGCTGAGCACAGCAGCAGCAGCAGAAGAGAGGAGGAGCAGAGAAAGAGAGAGGGAGAAGGAGTAGATGAAGCAGGGAAAAGAGAGAGGGGGACAAAGTTATAAGTGCATTGCACCGAAAAATCGATTGACGAACACCAGAATGACGACCAATGACGCAGAGAGAGAGAGAGAGAGAGGGAATGTGCGTTGAAAAGGACATTGATTGTGTGCGGGCGTTGGCGCCGACGTCACGCAAAACCAAAGAGAAACCATAAACTTAAATTAATGACCTTAGCGAGACGAAGCTGAAAGCTAAAAGCTGAAAGGCGAGACACGGAGAACGGGAGAAGACCTTGTGCAAGCAAAACAAAGAAGAAAGAACACGAATGCAAGCAAGAGGCAGAAGAAGAAGACGAAGCAGAAGCAGTAGACGAGTAGCAGCAGCTGAGGCAGGCGCCACATGCTGCGCCCTCTTTGTGGCAGTGTGTGATTTACCGTTAACGGCCTCTCGTTTGCTGCTCCAATTGGAAATGAATCTTACTGCTGCAGCCGATTTCACTGTGATGCACACATACACACACACGCACACACACTTACACTTCCAAAGAGCTGAAAATGTTCGTCAATTTGGAGCAAGGCAGCTGAAGCAGATGCTCGCAACAGTTGAACAGTTGCCCCTACCTTCTCCCCCCTCTCCATCCCCTTACATTGGCTAAATGATTTTGCAGTCGGCGTCTGCGTCGCCGTTGACGTTGACGTCGCACACAGCCGATTATTTGTTGTCAAACTGGTTTTACAAATATTTTGCGTTCATCTGTTTGGAGGCAGCAACAAGCAACAGGCGTTGGGAGGCAGGGAGGTAGGAAGGGAGCAGCGCGCTTACATGCTTGCAACGCGCTTAGTGAAAGTCGCCTAAATGTCGTCGTTTTACAGTGCCCTCCTCTCCACCCCACCCCCTCTACTCCCCGCTCTGCTCCCATGTTAACTCACTCTGCACATTCAATTAGGTTTAGCTGCAGCTTTTGCTGCTATTTACAGCCAATTATGAGAGACAAACAGAGTCGCTGTCTCAAGTCCCCTCGTCCGCAAGTGAACCGACTTACCTGAGCATTAAAATCAAAAAAGTATTCCGGTCTCAGCGGGCAAGGCAGGCCGCACTTGCAGGTACCCTGTGATAGCAAGTAGCCTTTGATTTGAAACTGACTGCGGAGAGTTTCGCCTGTGGGACTGAAAATGGAAAGAAAAAGAAAGATGGAGATTAGAAAAGAGTTGTAAACATATGTTATTAATATCGTATTTATGTTATATACAAATCAAACAAATATAACAAATAGCTGCCATAGGAACAATCGGCCAAAACTTATGAATACAAATTAAAGTTATACAGTAACCTATGCATACTTTTTTCTATTTTATCAAGAGAGAGAGTGAGAGACGGGGAGGAAGGGGTAGAGACAGTTAAGAAGTTAATACTATTAATTATTCGTTAGCTAATCGCGCAATTAGTCCAATTACAAAGTCACACAGAAAAACTGTGAACACTGCAACAAATTAGCTCCCAATCATGCTAACTAACAGTGAGAGTGCAAAAGGCTGAACGAGCTAACAGCTCATTAACATAATGAACTAGTGATGACAATGTTAACCGACAGTCGCACCACATAAATATGCATGTGTGTGTGCGTGTGTACATAAATTAATTCCAATCAGAATTGCTGGCTGTGCTGCTCGTTTTGATCGCATGTCAAATAAGAAGAGCGCGCATAATTCAAACAGGTTTTTATGTATTCACAAATAGTTCCCTCGCTCTTCGTCCACGTGAGTTGCCAACTGAGTAGAAGAACTCCAAGTGGATTGTGCCACAAGGGAGTTGCGGCTATTAGGCAATCCAGTTCTAAACAGTTTCAGATCTAGATAGACTCATAAAGTTAATTATTTTACGATATATGGGTGTGTTGGGATGCTCTGCCATTGAAAATACCATAAATATGTTTATGCTTTATTAATGTGCAACAATATTATATACATATTAGGGTTGCCAAATGCTTATAAGGAACATATAGTATGTATATTTGTTATTTTAGCAGTTTCTTCCTCTATTTGAGGTTGATATCTTAAGAGTCTTAAGGGTATTCATCGTTTCACGTTTCTCTAGATCTATAACCACGTTGACAATAATGAAAATTGAGTGAGTAAAGGCTCAAGAGTATGGCTATAAGGAAATCCAGTTTTAAACAGTTTCAGATCTAAATAAACCTATATATCTTACAATATATGCGTGTGTAAGGATGCTCTTCCATTGAGCATATGTATGTTTAAGTTTGTGCATCTAAAAAGGTTTTGTAATTTATAAATGTACAACATTATTATATACATATAAGAGTTGCTAAATGCTTATTTATAATTTCAGCAGTTTCTTTCTGTTAAATCTTAATGAAATCTAGTTTTTAGTGTGTTCATTGTTTCAAATTTATCGCAAACTGGAAGCACTTTTACAACAATGAAAATTATAAAGAGTGCAAAAAATTGATTTAAATTTGAAAAGCAAGCAGCCTTTTTTTTAAGTAAATCCAGTGAATCCAGTTTGTGGTAAACCAGAGGAGGAAGACCAGAGGACCATGCAGGGCCACGCATGACCGCAAAATGTGGAGGGTTAAAAACATGGCAAAATAATGGGAAAAAAATAATCACTGGATGCTTATTAATTATAAAGTGCAAGCATGTTGAAGGAATCAAGGGCGCACTTCAGTGAGTGAGTGAGTGAGGACTGCGACTGGGCCTGAGTTGTTGAATTGTTGTTGAATTGGGAGAAGAAAGAGCACGGCAACACTCGCCACAGCTCCCTCTCCTCTGTCTCTCTCTCTTCTCTCAGGTATTCAGTTTCGTGTGGGAAATCTGAATAATGCATAAAGTGTGAAACAGCGGCAAACAGAGCTGACAATATACATAATTGAGCGGGTTAAACGAGTCTGCAAGCGCATTGTCAACAGGCCAGACAGGACGCAAGGCTGACAGTCAAGCAGGATAACTGAAGAACAGGATAACTGAAGAACAGAAGCAGGATAACAGCAGCACTGAGATATAATTTGCCAGCTTTCCTCGTTGCCATCAATGAGCAACACTAGAAGAGTGAAACCCAAACTGGTTTGTCTTATTATTAATTATTTCTGTTGCCTTTTAAACTGCTCTGCTGCCCGATTACTTCGACTGCCTATCGGCTATCGATGATAGGGAAGGGAAACAGGCATCAGTGGCAGGCAGGCAGGCCAGGCTTATAGCTCAATTTGTATGCAGTCTGTGAGTTGAGGGCTTAAGGCTTCAACACGATAACAACCACAACGAGGGCCTGGACCTGTGGGCCGTAAGCACGTCTATCTGTCTCCCTGTCTGTCTCTCCATCTGCTCTGTCTATCTCCCTTTCTTCATATTTCGTACGTCTCCTCGAGCTGTTCTTCGCTCTGCTGGCTCATTAAGTTTTTTATTTACACAAAATGCGCTAATAACGTGAGTGGCCGCCGTCCGCCTCTCTCCTCTTGGCTGAGGCGTTGCGCTAACGAGTTAAAATAATTTAATAAATTGCAAACACAAAGCAAGTCGAAAGGGCCCGAAGGTGGGAGAAGCTTTACGCCTCTGTGACCTTGAGTGCACCCTACTCGACGGCACAACGGCTGCAGACACAAGGGGGCACGAACACCAGAGAGCACAGCCCAAAGGTGGAGAGGGCGCAGATTGTCGACCAAAGGCCAGAGGGACGAGAAATGACTGCGCCTATTACTGAATTAATAAACCCCTCGGCAACATTAGCAAGGCAAGCAGTCGAGGCAGGCTAAACAACTCTTAAATATGCCACCATAGTTACAAGTATAAAGGCACAGACTAAGGCAGGACAAGCAGCACAGGCAGCACTGGCAGGACATTCAGTCAGGACAGTGTGTTGCCAAGTTTCAGGTTAATCAAAGTGTTTAAGTAATATTCTGAAAGCTTTAAAGGCTTTACCTCTATGGGGAATCTGCTTTTGCAAATGGGATCATTTGAATCATAGAGATATATGCAAGATATGTTAAAAGAGAAAGAGAGAATGTTGCACAGACAAATCTGCAGGTGGCAGCGGAGGTAAACGAGACGCAGTGCCGCCTGCTGACACAACCTACTTGCTGCAAAGAGACACACACACACAGAGAGACACAGACCGACACAGTTCCTTACCTGTGTCTGTAAATTGAAAACTGTTTGGTCTCTATCTGTTTGTCTGGTCTGTCTTTCTGTCTGTCTGTCTATCTGTCACACTGTCAGCTTGTCTGACTGCCAGACTGTGCCAAACTATTCCGCATTCTTAGAGCCGCAGAATGGTCGAGTCTGTGTGTGCCTCGTTTTGAGTTGCCTCCATTCCAGCTGCTGCTGCTTCTAATTTATGATTTATGTTTGCGCCTTTTTTCCGCTCTGCCTCCTGCCGCTTTCTGCTTTGCGCATTTTGGCTTTCTGGCGCGGCACAGTGGGCGGTCATCGCTGTGACCTGGAAACGTGCATGTGTCAAATTTGTGTCGTCCTCACTCTTCACTCCTCCTCCTCCTTCTTCACTCTCTGACGTCACGTCGCGTTGCAGTCAACGCCTCAAAAGTACTTGCGCAACAATTATTGATTTACCCCTGTAGTTCCTGCTTCTTTCCCTACCCTTCTCTCCCTCTCTCTCTCTAACTTCTCACTCTTTGCTCTAACTGTGCCTCAAATTGTTTTGCACATTCTTTGCATAGTCAAGCAGAAATTTGTATTCATTTTTTAACAATTTACTCTCTCTTCCCCTCATTCTGCACTCCCCATCAATAGCTAAAGTTAATCTCTTCAAATGGACGATAGCTTAAGAGGGGAACACACAAACAGACACACACACACTGCACACTCAGACAGGAATGCAGCCAAAGCTGAGCAAACGATAAACACACAACGCCAGCTGCAAATTTGTTTAGTTCTCTGAAATCGGTTTGGCAAATCGAAACTAACAGCAGAGAAGGCAGCAGAACAGTGAGAAGAGCTGCCAACTGGGTAATAAAACTGTAAAGATGACATATAACATGCCTACTTATGTTTAGCTTCATTGAGTATTATGTTGTATAGTCTAAAATACCCTTAAGCAGAAAGAAAACATAGCAGGTTTAAGCTTTACTCATCTCCGATTGTACCTTTCCCCTTTTACTTATAATGGTATACAATTTTATAATATTCTTCTTGTGTTCTTAACAGACATGGCTAGATCGAGTCTTCTATTGTTGCTGTTGCAAAATCTATGTATATACTTTGTAGAGTCGCAGCTAGGCTCTAAGCCTATCACTCTCTATATCTGCTGCTGCTCTGCCTTCTCATTCACCAATATACACCTCAAAGAAAAGCCATTATGCATTCCCAACTTGAGCCCTTATACCTTATAATTATCAACAACTGTTCAAGGCTAACTTGAACAACTATTTGCACAGAGAGATAGAGAGAGGGAGGGAGAGACCACAAAGGCTCACCCCAAATCGCTTGAGTAGCTTCTTACTCTCCCCCTCTGGCGACTCGGGCATTGGACAATTAAAAAAGAATTGTTGCAAGAGGCAGCTGCAGGGTGGAAGGGGGTTGGAGGGTGGAAGACTGGGAAGTCTGTGGGTTTTTCGACATATTTGTGTAAATATCATGTTCATATTCGTGTGTTTCTGTTTGTGTTACTGTTTGTAATTATGTCGGGGCTTGATGATAACTCGCAGATAATGCACAGGTAAACACGCGCACGAGTTTGAGTACGAATTCGAATGTGAGTACATATACTCGTGTGAGTACTGCCAGTGAGTACCCGTTTGTTTATCCATGGAAGCCAAAGTGAACAGAGAACTGGCAATGATGCCACACACTCTCGACGCTTTATACTGTTTGACTATCGTTGTTGTTGCTGTTGTTGTTGCTGTTGTTGCTGCTGTTATTGTTGCTGCTATTGTTGTTGCTGCTGCTGTTGCTGTGCTCGATTCGAATGTGCATGGAAATCTGACAAAACATTTGTTCATTTCAAGAGACGTGTGACAAACCCCTCAACCAGCCCCCTTTACCCCCCTCCCAATCCTCTACGCCCTATGCTGACCCCCTTCCCCCTGCCAACCCCTTGTCAGCCCCCGTCTCCACTGTCTGCTCCCTCTACGGCTTTCTACAGGCATTTCCTGTTTGGCAAGAAAACATTTTTATGGCTTCAAATATGCATTGCCCCAGACAAAGCAGAGATTGACTTTTAGCAGTCACTGTTGTAAATGTCATGTAAGACGCTTATGCCGTCCCCAGCTGAAAGAGGCAAACGATTATCGGCAAATCAGTCTCAGCAGCCTCAGCAAACTAGCTAAATGTTTTCTTTAAGTGTGAGAGATTATTTTATTATATTATGCTAGTTTTAGCAGTAAACTACTTTAATTTTGACATGAAAAAGGCTAAGCTGACATCGAATTTAACTGTAAACAACGAGCAGAACTAAGATATACCTGCTAAGCACCTGATTGGCTTTGTATTGCATATTTACAGGCGACAACTTTGCAATCTATACGTCTACTAAAGTTATTTCTTTAATTACTTCCATGTTTATCATTTGTTTGCAAGCAAATTTATTTCACACATCATGTGTAGGGACATAATTATTGTACACTCTAAAGTTAACCCTTACAGCTTAAAAACTACTACTATTTCATTGATTTACTTTGAGTAAAGGGAGCGTGGTCAATTTATAAAACAACTTGTATCTTAGTGGCATCAACAGACACATTGTGCGCAAGTTTGATAGTTGTAGCTCTTTTAGTCTCTGAGATCTACGAGTTCATACAGACAGAAAGATAAAGAAGGCTTTATAAAGTTGTTTGTCAACGTTGATAAAGACTATATAGTCTCTAAGAAACCTACTTGGGTTGATACAAAGTTGTAATACCCTTTACCCCATGAATAGCGGGTATATAAACAAAGAGGGAGGGAGGGAGTTGTAGATGAAAACTCACCTGATGTAGGCCACTTCATTGTTGTTGGTTAGTCGACGCCAGCCTGGAGCCAAATTTGCATTGTTGTGGTTGTTATTGTTGTTGTTATTATTGTTGTTGTTGTTGTTGTTATTACTGATGTTAACATTATTATTATTATTGTTGTTGTTGTTATTGTAGTTGGTTTTGGCAACATTCTTGGCTTGTAGCTGATGCTGCTGTTGGGCTTGTTGTTGCTGCTGCAATTGCTGCTGCTGTTGTTGTTGTTGCTGCTGCTGCTGCTGTTGACTGTTCTGACTGATTTGACGTGATGCAATTGTTGCTGGCATACATTGCGTGGCAGCAACTGTTGCTGCCATTACTGCTGACTTAACGGGCTGTTTAATGTGCGTTTGGCGCTGTTTGGCTTGATGTTGCTGCTGTTGTTGTTGTTGTTGCTGCTGCTGCTGCTGTTGCTGCTGCTGTTGTTGCTGCTGCTGTTGCTGCTGCTGTTGCTGTTGTTGCAGTTGTTGTTGTTGCTGAAGCTGAAGCTGCGAACTATTGGCTGGACACACAAAAATGTGCTGACTGTGGCGCTGCTGCTGCTGCTGTTGTTGCTGCTGCTGCAATTGCTGCTGCTGCTGTTGTTGTTGCTGCTGCTGGGCGGCAACATTTACCAAACCAGCTGGTAAAATTTGTTGCTGCTGTGATTGCATTACTGCATTTGTAACGACCCGCGATACAAATTTCGATTGTTGCTGCTGATAGAATTGCTGCTGCTGCTGTTGATGCTGCAACAATTGCGGATGTTGTTGCTGCTGCTGCTGCTGTTTGTAGATATTCAGTTGCTGCTGCTGTTGCAATTGTCCAGCCACCGTCTCCGCCGCATTGCCAACGATATTCAATTTGTGCTGTTGCTGCTGCTGTTGCTGCTGCAGCTGTTGGCCAGCGGATGCGGCAGCCATGTTAATAACAGCAGCCGTTTAAAAGCGCTCAATTTGTGGCCTGCGAAAAGTAACAGACAACAAAAAAATCATTGTTTAAAAGGGAGAAAAACGACGATAATAAATATGCATATAAACACACACACATACGCAAAGGCAGGCAGCCACACTCACATATACAGGCACATGTATGCACATACAATACATACAGTCAGGATTATAACAATAGGTACACTTTGAACTTGGAGTAAACTTAACAGTCTAAAACAAATTGACTTTCCAAAATGTTATTATTGTGAATTGTGATTGACTTTTAGATTAAATGGGGTTCGACGGGGAAAAAGGGGTGCCCAATTTAATAATACAACAAACTTTTCACTGATATTCTTAGAACGGATCGTAAGTAATCGCACAATGCTTTCACTATCATTCATAAGCATATCAGTGACAGTTTTATCACTCAATTTCAACTATTGAAAATGGTCAAAAAAGGGTATATTAACTTTCTGCAAATGTATGTACAGAGAAACATAGGTCAAAGGGTATTCCACTGTCGCGTACCACGCGACTGTTGCTCTCGTTTTTTAAACATGATTGTACATGCATATGAAACTGCTTGCACAGCACTCCTATTATTTTGAGCCACCACTGTACTTATACGCATGCAATTTGAATTGCGTGCAATTATGTCTGTGCGGATGCTCATCTGTTTGTATGTATGTATGTGTGTGTAACAATTCAGCTTTGTTTTTTGTGCTCACCTTTTAACGTAATTTACCAACATATTCAATTATTTTGAGTTATTGTGTAAACGAGACGCGACCATGTCATATTGTTGTTGTTGCTGCTGCTGCTGCTGCTGCGCGTTTTTAAGCACTTAATTTCACTTTTTGTTTTTATTTTACAGCTCTTTTTGTTGTAATAACGCGACGACTTTTGTATTGTTGTATTGTTGTTGTTTTCTTGTTGCTGTTGCTGTCGCTGGTGTTGTTGTTGTTGCTGTTGCTTTTTATACAAACTGCTGCTCATGACTTCATTTGGAATTCAGAAAACGAACGTCGCTGCTCGCTGGCAGAAGTAGAAACAGAAACAGAGACGTAAAGAGAGTGTGAAGAGTGAAGAGAGAGAAGAGCGCGCAACGCGTAAAAGTAGGTGAATGGAGCATGAAGCAGTCGCAGCCTCTGTCGACTTCGACGTCGCAATCTGTAGAAGACAACTAAAGCGACTAAAGAAGAAAAACGGGGTGGAGTGGGGTGTAGTATGACTCAAGGGGCAATACAGAGGGGGTGGGGGCGGTAGAGTAAACGACACTCAACCCAACGAAACATTTTGTTTTTGTTCTGCCTAAAAAATTATATTATACGCGTACAATTTGCCAGACGCGACTGTGCATGTTGTTGTTGTCACTTTTAAATTTACACATGTGTGTGTGTGCGTTCGTCTGCATAGCAATGTTGCGTATGCGTATGTGTGTGTTTACATATGTATATATGCATATAATTAATGCGTGTCTGTCTGTCTGCTCATGTGTGGACACCACCTGCCCTAGGGTTCTGCTCTAATGATCATAATGAGAGTACAAGGGAACTAACACACACAGACTCGCACACACCACTGTACATGAATATATACAATTAAAATACGTAGAGTGACCTCAAATGCTTATCTGCATTTCACATGCGCTTTTTTGGCAGCTGCTGCACTCACTACACATACACGCACACACACATGTCTCTGCACATATGTAATATATATAAGTATGTCAATACAATTATTTCTATATAATGCACATGGAGCAACGCTCATTTAACTATATTATAAACAACGCCAAAACAACATTAAATGGCAATTAATTACGATTTCATTCGTGTTGGCTTTTATTCACTCACGAACGACGTTTCGACACTCGCGACACTCGAACTCGACTCGTACGCAAGCGAACATGATATTTTTAACCAATAACTATGGATTTTTTGTACATTTTCTTGTTCACCTTGACGAAACCAAGTGCTTTGATAACAAAGCATAGGTTTGAATTTTCACAACCACTTACGAACCTTAATTATGCTAATTATTTCACCTTAGCGTATCCGCGCATTTGTTTTTGGAATTTTTCGACTGCCCAAAATTCCATTCACTAGTAGAAACTAGCGATGTAATAAGTAACTCGATATCAACATAACTCGATATCCTGTTGCTCGATTGTTGTGTCTAATCCGTCCCTGCTGTAACTATCGATATAAAAGTGCATAGGTTGTTCTTATTGAGTAACGTAACAAAAGCTGTTACGTTACGTTATTATTTAAATATCGATTGCACAGTAACAAGACGTGTTTGGGATTAAAAAATTATTGTACTGTAAAGAAAAAAAATAGCGTTAAATAGAATTTATTCATTCAAGATTTATAAAATTTAGAACAACAGAAACGACTATTTTCAATTACTTTATTTTCCGTTAGTTAAAAGTTATCGCCGTCGATATGCAGTACCAACGCAACCCTGAACTAGCAAAACAAACCGCGCGAATCCGGCAAGTTTTGCATAAACTCTGTTTAGCAGTTTAAAAAGAAAGTACAATTGTGCATTAAATCCAATTAGTCTATAAATATGTCCAGCACTGCGATTACGACCTGCAAATTACTGTTGTTCGGCCGTTGTCTGCGTGCCGTCACACTTAGCGTGGTCGTTCAGTATTTGTTGTTGACGGTCTTTCTGCTGTTCGTCAACTTTGAGCTGCTGCATCCCCTGGACTGGCTGACGGGTACTCTGGGTCTGGTGTGCAGCTGGTACACGTGGTTTGCCAGCATACTGCTAATCGCAGCAGTCGTCCTCTATGGTGTGACGCTTTCACAGCAACACCTTGCCGAACGTCGGTACTGTGCAACGCGCTACCGCTGGTTGATCCAGAACGGACTGCGCAAGTTGCTGTTCCTAGGTGCCCATCTGTTTCTGGGCTACATTACAGCCTGGCTCTATTCGGGATACCTGCACACCGACTACAGGTATGTGAGAGCTGTCTTGTTTTAACAATATAATTAAAACTCTTGATATCCGCAGGCACTTGATATACAGATGCTATGGCCAGGACTGCCTCAGCTCGTACCATGTATTTCTGCTTGGTGTGGGCATTGGCGCCGGCGGCTACTACTTTGCCACAGAGCACATGAGCAACGAGGTGTCCATTGACTATGCCATCGTTGACCAAACACGCACGGAGAAGCTGCGTGAGGTATTCTATGCCACTCTCCTCAAAGCGCCCATTAGTTCCTTGTTGCCTACCGTGAGCTACACGCTGGTATTCTGGATATGTGGATCTGTGGTGAAGAACAAGTTGAGTCATTTGCTTGGCGTGGATACCGACGATAATCTAGCTGGCATAGTTGATTTACTAACCAATGTACGGCTCTTGTTCTATGCGTGGCTATTGACCACGCAGATTTGGAGCAATATGCACCTCATGCGCCGCTTATATGCCATGCTGCTGGCCGAGGATCTGCCCCTGGTCTTGTCACGGAACCGTCTTAATGTCTCCAACGACCAACAACTGCAGCTGGTGTCCTGCCTGGGGCTGTGCAATGTCCACGTTGCGCAGTGTCTCGCCGCCCACTTTCTCTACAACCAAGCAAAGCGTAGGGATTCCCCCATGCGCATGGAGGTATTCCAACTCACCGAGCCCGGCAACCGACCCGCCAATTGGCGAGCTCTCTGCGATCAGTGCATCAACATTGTGGATAGTTTCAGCGAGGATCTGGTCGATTCAATGCGTCAAATCAATGTGGTCAAGGATAACAATGAACCAGTGCTGCTGGCCGAGAAGGTGCTGCTGCGCCAGTACAATCAATTGCACGGCATTCGTTCAGTGATGTCTCCGCCACGTGCCGACCCTCCCAGTGCCCAGTCATGGCAGGCCCAGCCCATTCGTCACGTGCCCAACTGGTGTGAGCGCACCTCCCTCCAGCTGAAGGAGTCTCTGCAACGCCTTCTGCGACGCATTCCCGGCATTGTTTTTCTGTTCACTGAATCGGAAGGTGCCAAGACTGGATTTCTGCTGGAGCACGCCTTGCCCGTGGTGTGGGTTAGCCAGGCGATGGCACAGATCTGCGTTGCCTCCATAAAGGAAGATCGCTACGGCGTGGTGCAGGACGATCTGCCCAACATTATCAAGAGTCTGCACAGGCTGAACAGTGAGCTGGATAAGCTGAACAACAGCATCCCAAGCCTGCGCTCCTCCAATCCCAACTTTAACTATCTGCGCTGTGCAGTGCGTCGCAGTCTTTACAACATCTGCATCTCATTCTACGACTATCTGGGCGAGATCATACCCGCAGGAGAAGAGCTGCGTCAGCTGCAGCTGTTCGTGCGCCAGGGATAGCTGGACACGCCCTCATCCATCGACACACACACACACATCCAGAATTGTTCTTAAGCTTGTCATGTTTGCACTTCTTCTTTAGTTGTCTTCGGTAACAATAAAAATTAATAAATACACAGGGATTTCACAATGGGAAGACAACTCGGTAACTTGATAGCTCCACCAGGCAGGCAGGCAGCAGGATGACCAATGACCAAGTTATTGAGTTATCTCGCAGCTGCGAACAGCCCAAGGATAACAATGTACATATGATGATATATACACACTTATTGACTTTCTTCCTAACTATATAAATTTAACGATTCAAGCAGTGATTGGTTAAAGCCTCTCGCCTCCCTAGTGGATCAATGAGTTCTCTCCGCTTGTGCAACAGCCTCTGACAGCGACTTCTCCAGCTGGACGGCCACTTCGTCCAAATGTTGAGCCGCCTCTTTACCCTTTCGATCGCGACCATCGACAAAGATTTGGTTCTGCAGAAAATTGAGTGCGCGGAACGCCATGCCGCCCTCGGGATCATAGAAGCCCTCATAGGTCTTGGGGTTTCTAGCGCTGGCGCTTTGATCCGGCGTGCTGGGATCGAAAGGAACGTATTCTTGCAGCGGCTCCTTGTGCCAGCGGAAGATGTTGCGCGAGTCTAGAGAGCACATGATTAATTTCTTCTCCCATCTTAATTGGGGTCTATTAATAACTTACCCAGTTCGGCCAAGACGCGCGTCATTTCCCGTATTTGCGCATCCTGCCGCTCCAAGCGGAAACTCATCTCAGTCAGCGTGTTGGTCAGTTGCATCTTCTCGTACTGCATTGTTTCGTTCTTCTTGTTCTCTTTGGCATTTTGGCGGGAGTACTCGAATATCAGCAGACCGGCACCGATGGCAAAGATGATGAACTCGCCCAACAGATTGGCACCCAGCTCAATGGCCATGGCCTCGTTGAGAGGCGGCACTGTGACAGGCCTGCCCAGATTGAGGGCCCACATCTTTGTCTTCACCTCCACCCAATTGTAGACTGGAAAGATTCAAAGAGAATCCTCAATATAGTTTAACACTCATCATTCTGTGTGTGTGTGTTCTCCTTACACTGCGCCGGCGGCATGCAAATGTATTTCCTGAAGAAGGGGCTCGACTTCGCATTGGACTTCAGTACATTCGCGATGGGTTTGCTGATCTGCTTTATGGCCAACACGCCGAGTTTGGCGGCTGGAAATACGCCAATAACCATTGTTTCTGCTCGTCTTTTATTATTAAATCACAGCATAAAAAGTAGAACCGACCAGGGCTGGTGTATAAAATATATAGTTTTGTTTTTGCCTTAGTGGTGTGTGTTTCCAATTCTTAGAGATGAGCATTCAAACGATACTCTTACACTGTTCAAAGCGCGCGCACTTTACGATTATTGAATTAAGCTGTAGCCTCAAATATAATTTTCGATTTTTGTATCAATCCTCAAAGCGTTTTATGTATTCAGTAATATTTTTGTTGATAATCCGCAATTCGTTCTCTTCCCACTCGACCAATTGTTTTAACGCCGTAAAGTGGTTAGCCATCTCCAGTTGTTCCATTATGTGTTCATCGTGTTTCTTCTTTTCCTTTTCCGCTTGCCTTTAAAAAGGTAAATAGAATAAACATTTAGTTTGCAGCAATGTTTTATTTTGTATTGTACTAACCGCGATATTTCATAATATATCAAAGCGACTCCGATGGCCACAACTAGAACTTCGCTGATTAAATTTGCACCCAATTCTGTGGCTTGGTCGGCTGACAAAGGTCGAATTCTTTTAGGTTGCGGAAGTTTTAACATTCGCAGTTTACTTCGAGCTTCAACATAGTTAACAAGTTGTCCCGCTGGTACACATAAACATTTCTTAAACAATGGGTTACTTTTCGCAAAATCCTTAACAACCTTAACGATTGGCTTAGTAATTTGCTTTATTCCCAACATACTAATTTTTGCAAGAGGAAATGCGCCAACCATTTTTAAGACGGAAGTTGATTAAAATGAATATCGAAAACTTTCTCAAGCCTGTTTCAAAAAGAAAGCACAAAAATTTTGGAGCTAATTAAAATTGACAGATATTTTAAAAAGATATTTTGTTTAATATTATTGACAGAAAAGTGAACAAAATTTTGACATTAATGTTAGTTACAGTAATTCGATTTCTCAAAGTTGTTTTCTGAAGTGGGTCTAAATTCTGGATCCGACCAGATGCGTGCTCTGATAAGGGTTTCTTTAAGCTTTATTATTTCGTAAACTTGATTATTTATGCGATCACTTAACGCTTTGAGTTCCGTTTTTAGCTCTTGCTTTTCCTTTCTATGCGTATCATGTTTTTTCATATCCTTTCTTGATTGTCTGCAAATAAAATAAAATAAATGAAAAATTACCAACAATATTCACAAAAGTTTTCTTCACTTACCGTGAAAACTCAAGCATGAGAAGCCAAACGCATGAGGTGAAAATGAATACCTCACAAAACAATTCGCTTCCAGTGTCAATGGCCATGCTGTTATTCAATGGGGATATAAATGATGGTTGCTTCAGACCAAGCATCCACGTTTTCGTTCTCACGCCAATCCTATGATAGACTGAAAAGCATCTAATCAATTTTTTAATTTGCTTAACGTTAACGTGAAGCCACCTACTCACATTGTGCTGGTGGCAAAATAAAGTATCTTCTGAATACTTCATTTTTCGTAGCTTGCCGTTTAATAAACTTGCCAAGCGGCGAACTTATTTGCCTGATAGCTAACATACTTAATTTTATAATAGGAAATACCATCCTACGACTTGTATGTTTTAAGATAACTCCAAACCTTACCAAGTTAGGCTTAACCATTTAAAAGCATTAATTGGAGCATAAATAAAAATTTTAAATTAATTATGAAAAATTTCGAAAGTCCATCGAACTGTTGCTATGTTTTCTATGTTTTTTTTGTTCGTGTTGTCATTTGAATTCATAAATATATCGATATATTATTGCAAAGCTTTGACGTCCCTTTGCGTTAATATATCGATATATCTGTAAGACGATTTTGCCATCTCTGGATGTCAGCAAATTTGTGAATTTGAATTATTGAGTATCTATTCGGTGGGACAAATAATAAGTAGATATACATATATATATATATATATATAAGAGAATATGGACAAATTAGATTGCATATTATCGCACTCTAGCGGATTTTGTGTGCGCTGTACTGTTCCTACACAACTAGTCTGTCATCGTTGTGGCGATTTCTATTGTTGCAAGAAATGTCAGCTACAAGATTGGCAGCGCCATAGATACATTTGCTTTGCAATTCCCGCCCTGGTGCATCCTCTTGCGTGCTCCGCTCTAGGCGGTGTCAATCTGCCAATCTACACTGAGGAATCAAAGCAGGAAAATACGGAAGCTAATCCCAAATCGGAAGCTAATCCCAAATCGGAAGCTAATCTGAATGTAAAGAAAGCTCCGCCAGTGACAAATAAGTCCATGCCAGCAGTTTCTCCCGATAAGAGGGCCAACAACAACAACAACACTCCCAGTGCAAGTTCAGCAAAAACGCAAGATATAAATGGAACAAATAAGAAATTGACGCCAAAGAACACTACCCCTGCATATGCAAAGAAACCCCCGAACAACAGTGTAGTATGCGTTCAAGGTTTCAGATTTCCGAATCGCTGTTTCATACGCGAACTTACTGGAAATGCTGAGAAAGCATATTTACACATATCTGAGCAGGTCTGTCTGTGTGTGTGAAGTATTTTCTTGAATAATACAGATATTGTTTCTCATTACAGCTGATTCAGAAGGTTGAAGAGCTGCCGAAGTTGACAAAACTTAGATGCCACCAATATGCATTGGCACATTTTAAGGACAAACTTCATCGGGTCAAGGTACTGGAGGTACAGAACTATACATTGGCTCGTCTTGCTTTCTTGGATCTTGGCATAGTTAAGATGCACAAAATGAATGAAATGTATGAGATCAGCAGTGAACTGTTGGGATTGACCTGCTATACTATGCTGATGCAGCTGAAGGATGTGCCCAACTATACAATGGGCGAGGATGTGAGCAAGTTTCTGGCCCAGTTCACAGATGAACGTTTCCAGATAACCTATGGCAGTAAAGGCTGCGTGGAGCTAAACCATGTGAATACTAAACTATCGTTAAATGAACAGATACGTCAGTTCTGTTCGAAGAGACAGGTCTTTGGCAGGCAACCATCAGTACCGAGTTTGCCCAATTTGGAAAAGCCAATCCTAACTGATTTACTGAAAAGCCCAGCTAAGGAAACCATTGCTTCACAGATAGAACATGTCCAGGAATGTCAGAGTGCAGCCAGCATTATAGCAGATGTTGCTCCGATGCAGCAATTAAAAACTAATGAGCACAATTTATTGGAAGTAGTTGAGCCCAAATTAAACAAGGCTCAAACAGCTCTTCAGGAACTGGAACTTCAACTTATGAAGAAAGCGACTTTGCATACAAATGAAGTTACAGAAAAGTTAACAGATCAAGCTAAGCTTAAAGAAGAGTTTACAGATCAAGCTAAGCTTAAAGAAGAGTTTACAGATCAAGCTAAACTTAATGCTAAAGCCAAAGATGTTCCAATTGACAACAAAGAAATTGTGAATGATAAAAATCAAACATCAGACCAGGAAAACTTTAATAAGAAAAATGATCATTCCGAAAAGAGCGAGATAAATGTTAAACCAATTACTACCGTAAAACCTGTGAATGATGATTCAATCGTGTCAGAGGAGATTATTGTAAACACTACGAAGACTAGTCTTCCCTCACCAAAATCAAATCCTATAGCAAAACCTATGAGTGATAATTCAATCGTGTCAGAGGAGATCAATGTAAACATGGCGAAGTCTAGTCTTCCCTTAGCAAAACCAAAAGCAGACAATCCAAGCGTGTCACTGGAGAATGTTCTTGCTGTGTTTAATTCCATATCATCATCTACTAAAGAGCCAGAGAATGGCGAGCAAAGAACAAAAGAACAACAAGTTTTTCAACCTATCCTGCATCCCGTATGTAATTCTTATATATTGTCATTAAAATACTTTATATAAATCCTTCTTTACAGCCCTTTGAATTGCGGCGCCTAAGCAGAAATAAACTTGAAGGGCTGGACGTCTTCATTGTGGACAATACGAATATTTCCAGGGGAATTATCGGTGCTTTCGATAGCGAAAGTGCAAGGGACTTTTCCGATCTACACTTTCGATTGTCCGCATTTAAGGACTCGGAACCATACACACCTGTGTAAGTCTTTTATTTATAATACTCACCATATAATTTATCGTTACCATTTATTAATTAGGGCCAAGGAGTACGTCATAGCGAAATACGAAGGTACATGGTATCGCGCAAAAGTACTGGAAATTAAAAAAAGTCCATCGGAAATTCTCTATAATGTTGTTTACCTGGAGTTCACCAATGTGGCAACTTTATCAGAACAGAATATACGCCGTTATCCTGTTGACTTAACGATACCATGCCACACGAACGTTTGCCTCATCGAAGGTAAAGTTTTAAATTATTTCGATAGTTATCGATAGCTCTTTTAATTTTCGTATTCTGTGCAGGGTTCCCCCACCGACCGACAACGGCACAGATGAAATACTTGGAGGAGCATCTGGAAATGCACAGTCTGCTACACGTAGACAACGTTAATTATCTCCATGATATGGCCCTGATCAGGTGCAATGCATTGATGCAAGCACTCAGTAAACTTTCCAAATAATCATCTAATTATAATAAGAAACATATAGCATACCATTTTTTATTCCAACAATGTTGTGCCTTTTTTATATAATCGAAACGATTTTAAAATTAATTTCTAATAAATGGCGCAAGCCGATATCTATATCCTCCCGATATGTATAATAATAATTTTTCGATATATATAAAGCTTGCTTGGCGATGTATGGTAAAATGTCTTAGTCTCAAAACAGGTCACCCGCAAACGAAATTAGATTTGAATTTGCAATAAATGACACTAGCCGATATTTATAGCGTGCCGTTGTGTTCTATCGATAGGAACTATTGTTTCGATAAATATTTAACTTGCTTGGCGATGTATCGTGAAAGTTCTTAGTCGCAAAACAGATCGTCCGCAACTCAGACCTGTGTATTTGGTGTATTTTGTAGCCTGTGCATTTAAGAAAAGTATATTCCAAAACAGGAAAGCAATACATTTCCATTCGTTACTTTCTGCATTCTAAGAAGGTAAGTCGCATATGTACGAAACGTATGTATGTATAAACCCAGTACTAACTTCAGAATTATATTGTACACGCGCAAATCAGACAAATTGACTAAATTAAGTTATATTAATTTGTTGTTGTTTGTTGATGATGCAAACGATTTCTCCGCAATACTTAGAATACAGTGATCTACACACACACAAACAAACATATGTGTGGTTAGGCACACAGACTTGTGTTGCCGGACAATGCGCGGGTAAAAAATATGTAAAGGTGAAATAGAAGTCATACCATACAGCACACACACACCCATGCACACACACACCTAGCCGTACTTGCGAAAACACGCCATAGGAAAATGCAATGATAATCTCCAGACTTGAAATTATTATTTCAAACACTGTAAATTGAACTCATTATCGCCTTACACAATATATGCTATATATGTATTTAAGAATGTGAATACGAATATGAATCATATAAGTAACCGGCAAACAAATACAGATGTATGGCAAATTTGTGTATTTAATGCGTAACATTGTGTAATTTAGAGACGCAAATGAAAAGTTATTTAACCGGCTTTTTGTTTACAATTTTTATTTATTATTATTTTATAAGTGTCAACAGAACTGCAGTTACAAGTGGGCAGGGCAACAATTAATAGGGAAATGTCCTTCTAGAGCAGGTTCAAGGGCAGAGACCAACAGCCTCTAGATTCTCAAACGACTAAAAGCACTTTCACTTTAAAAAAACTTTCGTTGGGGATGAGTTAAAAGCGACAGAGCAAAAGCTTTGCTCACGCATTTCATGCGTGTCACGAGTCCAATCACCCCCACACAGCATGATGTGTTGAAGGTGCGAGCGAGAGAGAGCGAATCAGTAAGACTGCTGTCTGCCTGCGCAACTTTTTTTTTTGTAGAGATTACAATGTGTTGGATTCAAGGTCGATAGAAAACGTGAGATTCGACTTTTCAAACATCTGATGATAAGCACGCAAAGTATAAGTACGCGTGATTGGGATCGTGAAACAGCTGACGATCAGCATTGTTTACACTCACATGCTCTCATTAAAAGAAATACATACATCGTAGATATGTACATATGTATATCTGTATGGTTTATATAAACTCGGTCAAGTAGCCGGCAAGGCAATCGCAAGCTCTTGAGAGCTTTCCTCTCTTTTTCGATAAACTTTCCACTCTCACTGTTTTTCGATAAACTTTCCGCTCTCCTCCTCTCTTTTTCAAAAAACTTTCCGCTCTGTCTGTCTCTCTTGGTGTGGGTTGGGTGGCGTTTAGGGGTGGCCTGTTGCCACAGAGAGCCTTTGGTGGCTCAGAGAGTGATAGAGAGTCGCACAGTCTCGTGGTTACTCGTACTGCATTACCGACATTCGAGACACTCTGAGCGCCTTTGTCAAATTTTCCATTAACAAAAAAATCGTTGCGCCAGTCGAACGACTTGTGCCATTGTGTGAAAAACGCAAATATTCTCGCCTTACAACGCCGCATCGTCTCACTCTGTTTTGTGCGTGTCCGTGTTGGGGAATATTCTAAATATATATTTCGTGGGTTATACAGCGTCAATCTAGTAGGTCCGAAAATGGTTAACGTAACTATTTATGACGAGTCTCCGAAACTAAAGGTAAATTCCGTATACAGAATCTAGTGCTTGTGTTCTTGCTGTCGCTTTTCTTGATGTACCCTCATAAAGATATACCCACACACACACACAGCTGCTGGTATCTGGTCGTATCAGGTTTACTTAAACCGATTTTCTCGTGAATTATATTCTCTATCTGCCGTTTTTGCAAATTCAAATTATGCAACGTTCTTTCTTTCTGCTGCACATGCAAAACTTTTGACCTTCGCCAATGCATCGCCGCTGTCAGAGCAAGTTTCCTCCATCTGTCAATCCCCACTCTCTACAGGCAATCTCTCTCTCTTCCTCCCTCTCCCACTCTCTCTTCCTCCCTCTCCCACTCTCTCTTCCTCCCTCTCCCTCTCTCTTTGGTCGTGCGTATACGCCAAGCTCTTTCACTGTTTACGTTACGTTTTGATTATTGGCAATTATCGATAAAACGATTTGCGCCCTCCTCGGCAACTGGATATCGTGAATCGTGTGACGTCTGGCACTCGAAATTCGATCAAATTGATAATAAATATTGTACCTTTGACCACTTGAGTTGTTATCTATTTATCTATTATGACTGAAAGTATATCATTGTTTGATCTATTCTAATCTCGTATCTAATTGTATGTACACCCTTTCTGATTTGTTGCTTGCAGCCAAACGAAGTACCACAAAACATGGCCGCTGGAGCTGATACTCAATTGGAGCACATGTGCCGCCTGCAGTTCGACTCGCCCGTTCCCCATGTGCGTCTGTCCGGCATTGTGTGCACCATCGGACCTGCTTCGCGCAGTGTCGAGATGCTGGAGAAGATGATCGCAACTGGAATGAACATTGCGCGCATGAACTTCTCCCACGGATCGCACGAATACCACGCCGAGACAGTGGCCAATGTGCGCACGGCTGTCAAGAACTATTCAGCCAAGCTGGGCTACGAGCATCCCGTGGCAATTGCTCTGGATACTAAGGGACCTGAGATCCGTACTGGTCTCATTGGAGGCAGCGGCACTGCTGAGATTGAGCTCAAGAAGGGCGAGACCATTAAGCTGAGCACCAACAAGGACTTCCTCGAGAAGGGATCCCTCGAAGTCGTGTATGTCGACTACGAGAACATTGTCAATGTTGTGAAGCCCGGAAACCGCGTCTTCGTCGACGATGGACTTATCTCCCTGGTGGTTAAGGAAGTGTCGAAGGATACTGTTGTCTGCGAGGTGGAGAACGGTGGTGCCCTCGGCTCACGCAAGGGTGTCAACCTTCCCGGTGTGCCCGTCGATCTGCCAGCTGTGTCCGAGAAGGACAAGTCCGATCTTCAGTTCGGTGTGGAGCAGGATGTCGACATGGTCTTTGCCTCGTTCATTCGTAATGCTGCCGCTCTTGCTGAGATCCGCAAAGTGCTTGGCGAGAAGGGCAAGAACATCAAGATCATCTCGAAGATCGAGAACCAGCAGGGCATGCACAACCTGGATGAGATTATCGAGGCCAGCGATGGTATAATGGTCGCCCGTGGTGATCTGGGTATTGAGATTCCCGCCGAGAAGGTCTTCTTGGCCCAGAAGGCAATGATTGCTCGTTGCAACAAGGCTGGCAAGCCTGTCATCTGTGCCACTCAGATGTTGGAGTCCATGGTGAAGAAGCCTCGTCCAACCCGTGCCGAAATTTCCGATGTGGCCAATGCCGTGCTTGACGGTGCTGACTGTGTAATGCTTTCGGGTGAGACAGCCAAGGGCGAATACCCCTTGGAGTGTGTGCTGACGATGGCCAAGACCTGCAAGGAAGCCGAGGCTGCCTTGTGGCACCAGAACCTGTTCGCTGACTTGGTGCGTGGTGCCTCTGCGTCTACACTGGATGCCCCACATGCTGCATCCATTGCTGCAGTCGAGGCCGCCACAAAGGCCAAGGCAGCTGCTATTGTGGTGATTACCACCAGCGGAAAGTCTGCCTTCCTGGTCAGCAAGTACCGCCCACGTTGCCCCATCATTGCGGTCACCCGCTTCGCGCAAACTGCTCGCCAGGCGCATCTCTACCGTGGCCTGGTGCCACTCATCTACAAGGGTAAGTCACTGTTATTGTGTAAGTTGAACAAGCCTCATCTAATCTATCTGATTTTGTAGAGCCTGCTCAAGCTGACTGGCTTAAGGATGTGGATGTCCGTGTGCAGTTTGGTCTGCAGGTGGGCAAGAAGAATGGCTTCATCAAGACCGGAGATTCTGTCGTGGTTGTTACTGGCTGGAAGCAGGGCTCTGGCTTCACCAACACCATCCGTATTGTGTAAGTACTACAACTACAAAAGTCACCCAATGACAGTACACTATATCATATTTATCCTTCTCTACATCCGCAGTACCGTCGAATAAATAAAAATAAAACTCATTGCTTTGTGTGGAGATCGATGTAGCTCAGGATCAGCGTTTCAAGCGCTGCGGCTTGCGTCGCTTCTGTTATTAACCAAGTTAATTTATTAAACAAATTAAAATATATATCACGGACTTTTGGATCGTCAACTAATCGATGTGGAAACCGTTATTGGATACACGTACCCGCTGCCCAAGCGCAACAGATGGGCACAGACAGCCCCAAAAGCACACAGTTATAGTTTACCATTGTTAAATATAGCGTTCCTCATAGTAACAAAGAATAATAAAACCATATATATATACTTTAAAATGCGTTTCAAATATTGAATAACTTGAGGGTGTGGGAAGTATTGCATAAAGCTGCGTGTACTATGGAGTTTTTAAACCTGACCTAGATCATATTAATGACGATGATTGGGTTGCCAGGACTGTCAAGACAGTATTTCTAAGCAATTATTTGAATTTCGGTATTTTTATGGCAACTGCTGTTTCCGCAGCGTTGCCAGACAGTTAGGTGATCCATCCAGCAGCTTTCGCTGATAATCGGTATGTTTATCGATAGTACATTATAAATATGGGCAACCCTAAACATAAATTAAGTGCACAAATTGAAAACATTTGATTTACTTTCAAAATCAGTCCGCAGGACATCCTTTATTTAAACAAGTGTTCGATTCATTTCGATTCTCTTGCTTGCTAAACTAAACTTCGTACGTTTTTTTTGCCTTTATTTGATAGCAATTCAATGAGTTTATTAAAATAATCAATTGCATTAATCTTGGTTCCGTTACGCAAAACGGCAACTGCCACACTGCACTACCGACTAGGGTTTTAGTTCATTTGATGAATGCATTTAATTGTTACTTCTTCGTTACTTGGCTGTGTGTGATCTTGCAAAGTTCTGATACAATTTTATATTTACAAAAGGCGTGTCCATGTTTCGTATCTGGTATTGGTATCTCGCTATCGTGTTATATGGCTAATAATCTTGTCCAAAATAGGCATAACTTCATAAGTATATGGATGTATAATAATGGTTGCAAACTCAGTCATTGCTGTTAAATATGTGTTGTATTTGTCTGAAACAAAATGTACATTTTATGCATTTTAAAATATAACTCTTCTTAAGTTTTAAACAAATTTCACACGTTTCTTTTTTATCTTTTATAAACAATTCATTTCATTTTCTTGCGGTTCGTTTTATTATTTTGCGAGCTTAATGTTGATGTATATGTTTTTTTTTTTTTTAATGTTACTCTTCTTGCTTGCTTTCTATTACTGTATAACTAGCTCATTGAAAATACATATTATTTATTTAATACATAATTAATTTCATAAGAAGCACATTTTGTATCATTTATGCGTTTACATTCCACTCTTTTGAACTCGCTTTCATTGCCTGCCATATCATTCTTTATCTTAACTTTCATCGTTATTTATATATATATATACGTGTGTGTTTGTGTGTGTGTATATTTATATTTACTTTATTGTTTAACATTTTAGCGCACACTTTTGTTAACACTAGACGCTAGAGATAGCTTAAGAAACTCGACCAGTTGTGCATGAAGAGGGGGGAACTGTGCTCAAGTCGAAATATTACAGAACATAAATGATGATGAACAGATCAGCTGCTTGGATAGGTAACTGGGTGGGGTGTACATGTGTAGGACTGTGGGGTATAATGTTTGGGATGGTGATCTTACAATTGGTCTTGGACATCCATGCACGCAGAGCAGAGCTAAACTAAAAGTATCAATACTTATCTTAGAACATAGCATATAAAATAAGTAATGTAATTAGTAAGTCATAAAAGTAGATTTTGGAGAACACTAAAAAGAATATAGAATCAATAGATAATTCCACTTAAATATAGTTTCTGATATTTTAACTTTCTTTGTTATATATTTCATCTCTTTTTCTGTTTCCATTTCATTGATTTAGATTCTTAATAAGTTTATTCATTTAAATGAGCATTTGTTTTGCGATTTATGATTCTTATGGGTGTGTGGAGAGTGCTGTGACTGGACGTAGGAAATGCTGCTTGATTGATAGAGATGCAGAAACAACGCTGTTTGCTGAGGTTTTTTATATAAAACATAAATGTTTTTTCGATGTAACATCGATGTCTCTGCAGCTCTGGTTTTGGTTGTGTGTTCTCTCTCTCATTCTTCTGAGATTTTCAATTATACAATAAGTGTAAGGTGTGTAAGGCTAGATTTTGTCGCAATTGATTTCGTTTTTAACAGCTTGGAATGAACTTGATTGAAAACGAATATTGAAACACAACAAACAGAACATGTTTACGCGCACAAAACTTGTTTTCAACTTTGTTTTTTTTTTGAAACTTAACAAGCGAACACAAAACAAATAGGCCCGCAAATAGGGCTACAAATTACAATAGTACAGTATTTAGATTTATATATTGTTGTTGTTGTTGTTTATTAGAAATACTTGGGCGCATGTATAAAAAACCGTTGGTAAACTACGCTTTGATAATTCGATTGTTCTTTGTGAATTACGCTACAATTCATATTCAATTTCTGCACCGACTATAATTAAATGTTATCTATGTATAAAAATCTTTTATTTATCTTGTACGTATCACTAAGGAAAAATGTTACAAAGCTTTTGCTATGGCATTTATGTGTGTTTATGTTCGTGTGTGTTTAATGTAAGTGAGTGTGTGTGGTGATATTTTTGTTAAGCAAAGAACTTATGTGAAATTTGACAGCGCGTTTGAAACAACTCAATCGAATTAACAATTAAATGAGCCAACTGTGCCCACTGCAACGACTGTGAACGACACTGTAGCCACAGTCGTGGCGAAATTGAGGGTGGTGTGCACAATTCAGTAGCTTGCAGTTGCAGGTGTAGTTTTAGCTAAAATTTATCCTGAAATATGAACAGATTATTGGTCGCTGCGACAGCGATGATATTCTCCTCCGGATGCCAAGCGGTGTGCAATATCTTTTTGTTGAAATCAAGACAATCAACGCTGATCTCATCCTTCTTTCGTTTGCCACCAGTGCAAACTTTACGTGGCTTCAGCACCGTCTTCGGTTTTATAATATCCCTTGACGCCTCGAGCGTGACATCCTTCTTTGAATTACGATCGAATACACGGAAAAAGTTATTATAACTGCCCGTCATTATTGAGCTATCCTTGCCGTTCCAACAGCACTCGAACTTGTCAAAGATGCAATCGTTTTCATACAGCGAGCATAGCTTGGCACGTAGGTATTCGTGAACCTGTAAAGTGATACATAATTATAGATACAATCAAATAGAAGAGAAGGGAATCAATCAATCAACACTTACCGGATAGGTCTCAATTGGCTTTGTCTCCATATGCAAGTCCCAAACCTTGATACTTAAATAGTCTCTGGAGATCATGTAGCGACCCGAATTGCTTAACTTCACATCGCTAATCGAACTGATTATCTCACTGAAGAAGCTGCGATTCGTTGGATTTTCTGGTTCTTCAAATTGCTTGCTATGACGGTCGCATAACGCCGCCGAGCGCATATCACATAATCGTATTGTGCCCTTGGAGCTGGAGTAGACAAACACATTGCATTCGGTCGGATGGAATTCGGCGGCGGTAATCACTTCCGTCAGCTCCTCCATATTGGTTGGCTTAATGTCGACAATATTGTAACTCTGATTGACAACCTCCAGATGCCAGAGGTTAATGCGTAAATCATCGGCCGATAGGAAAGTCTCTTGATCAGAATTAACGCTAATTGAATTGATGTGATAGGTGTGCGCATTGGCGAAGGTGCGACGTGGCGAGGCCTCAACCATCAGCGGTACTTGCTTCACAGAAGGAACTCGTAAGGCGGTTACATTTTGAGGATCCCTAATCAGGCCATTCTCCTCTTTTGTGTTATAGCCCTCGAACGACTTGTCGCGCTCACTGACCTTCCACAATTTTACCGTCTTATCGTTGGTGGAGAGTAAAAAGTGTACGGGATTCTTTTGATGTAGCCACCGGATCTTATTGATTTTCTCCTCGATTTCCAGCGATTTGAGATAATCGAATTCGGGCTCGTGCGATTGGAATGTCGAATAGACATTGTATTCCCCACGTCGTGGATTGGCGCTTTTCGAGACGGGATCACGCTGCAAATTGATAATAGAATTGGGAATAGTTATATTTAGAGTTCTATAATCAAACAAACTGTTTAATGCTCACCTGAAAGATGACAACTCGTCCACCTTTATCGCCCGTGGCCAAGAGCTCGCCATCGTGATTGAACTCAACGCAAGATATGATATCTGCGTCGGTGACATCATCATCCAAGGCGCCCTTGATCTGTGAGAAGCACCAGGACGCCTCTCCATTACCTGTCAATAGAAATGGTAAACCAAAATTATACAAAATGTTTCTTGATTTCATTTTCCCCTTTTGCCATTTTCAATTCCCACTGCCTAACTGCTTGCTACATTCGATTTACTCTCGCTCAACAGCAACAATCAATATGCCCTGCCTGTGAGTGTCTGTGCTCTCTGCTCCCTGCTCTGCAGTCGCTAAGGACAACGATGACGTCGATGAGGTCTCTGCAAACGTTATGTCAGTCGCTCTCAAGTGTTTACTAATGACGCAATTGGCGACTTACATATGCACGTTGTCCATTACTTGTCTATGCTTTAAGTAACTGTTACTGGCAGTACAAGTGTTATAGACATACTAAATGATGCTGTCTTTGTACTTATACTACTTTATATATTAAATGTTAGATTATTATGAACATAGAACCTGCAAAACTACAGGACCTTCGGCTTTTCTTTCTGGTTTTATATAGACATATAAATAAAATGTCATAGAATTAGTTAATCCTTTTAGTCTTTGTTTACATTAGCCTGCTACAAGCCTATATACACAACCCACAACAATATACACAACAATCTACAAATTCTCCCACTGCCAGTAAACTAGTCAGTCAGTCGTTGAACTCGGTGCTTTGAGATGATTTAAAAAGGAAAGTTCAATGGGGAAGTGTCTATAAAATGGAAAAAGAAAGCCAACTGTCATCTCTGGCAATGGTTGGACTTGCTTTGAATCAATTGCAACAATTACAATAAAAGCCAAAACCATTCACAGTGAACACGTCTAGCGTGGCGTTAGTCTGTTCTGTGCCGGGTCAAGGCAACGTGAAGTCGCCAGTTATGCGAGGGTTGTTCAAAAAAAACAGAATACAAAACAAAGTTTGCAAAGAATTACAATATTAAATAAAGAAACATATAAATGAAACATCAAAGTTTTACTTTGTTAAGTTGCCTTCTTCACAATTGTTATTTAATTGTTTTTAAAAATATTCTATGACATAATTACGAATGCATAGATTGATTTAAGCTCTTAATCGTTGCCTTTATTTATCAACGAACCCGGTTAAAGCGAATGCACACTGGGGGGGAACTGCACAAGCTCCAACTAAATAACAATCAAATATTGGCACAATTATTTAACGCTGGCACGCGATGTCACAGTGTAAAAGAAAAGAACAACAACCGCCGCACACAGGAAGGAACTGTGGAACGACCTAGAGAATAAAACAGAACGAAGAGAAGAGCAGAGAAGCTTTCCCCTCCCCTTCTCCCATTGCCTGCTGCTGTCTTTCTACAGTAGATACAATACAAACAAACATATACATATGTTATGCATATAATATGGAAAGAAAAGGCAATCGTTTTGCACTGGACTATTTGTAAACATATAATTAATTGAGGCTGCTGTGTTCGTATTTGCCCCACAGTTCCCATGTAAATAGGCGTATTTAATCAGTCGATAAATGAACAATTCGGTGCACTTTTCTTTGAGTTCGAAGTAATTCGCTTTTCTTAAGTATTTACGCAACTGCCAGGTGCTCTTGTTTCTTGGAACACATTTCCATACCATGTATTAATAATATCAACACTTTATAGATGTAAATATGTAAATCACAACTGTTATGACTACAGTGAATATCTTTTTTTGTAGACAAGACAGCACATTTATATTCAAACATGCATATAGTAATGTTCTGTATACTGTTGCCAAAATTAATATACCCTCTGCAAGGGAAATAAAAGCGAACTACTGACTTCACACGATCTGGTAAGCCTAGAAATAACTGATAGAATAGACGCTGTTTATAGTCTTTTTGCTTCTCTTTCTCTTTCCTAGGACAACAAGAAATGTTAAGGAGGAAAATGACATTTCCATTCCATTGGTGATCGATCAATCGGCACAATGCGTCTTTCTCTCAGTGTGCACATACACATGCACCTATATATGTATGTATATGTGTACCCTCGTCGTTTGAGCTTAACGTTAATTTTTAGACAAAAAAGATTTGTTTATGTCGCTCGCGGTTTGTTTACTTTGCGTATGAATTTGTTTATGTGCAGAAATTTAATCAAATCACATGTGATAGACTTATAAAGATACATGCATACATATGTATATGTACTACATGTATTCCCATGCGTAATATTGACTTACCGGCCATGACAGTTGAACAGTTTTCGTTGAACGGCGCGCGCAAGTTAGCAGGAGACGCCACTCAAAGCAACAGCAACAACACCAACACAGCCACACAACAACAAAAACAATAAAATAAGGCCAAGGAGTTGCGGTCACTCTCTCTCTCTCTCTACTTCAACTCTCCCACACTGAACACCGATTAGTGTTGGGGAACGTAGTCTTAGTGTTGTTGCTGCTGCTGCTGTGAAGGAGTGTTGAGCGCGGTTTCTTATGCCGGAAGGAGTTTAAAAAGAATCGACGAAACCGAAACCGAAAGAAAGCGAGAGACTGAACCAAAGTGCTTAACTTTCGTTGCTTTTGTTTTTTGCTTTTTCCTTTTGTTGTTATGTGATGTACTTGGTATGTATGTATTTATTATTCTTTCACTGCTCAACACAACTTAAGCACGTATATGTATAGATGGTGACGACAACTGCGTCGACTGCGACATGTGGGGAAGAAACTGCAAGGTAGGGAAGTATTTCTTTTGTACACACACGCACACACATACATATTCATAAATATATATATATAGTATATATGCCGACAGAAGCAGCAGCATAGCGATAGCAGAAGAGGAGGCACTAACACTAACGGGGCAGCCGGTGGTTGTGGTACAAAAGTTATCGCAAAATAATTCACACTATTCCACCGGATTCTCTCGAGGGAGAGAACACAAATGATAAACGAGGCGTTGTAAAACGTTATTAACGTGCCCGTGTCCGCATTCGAGAATTTACTAAACAATGCGATTTATATTATTTATTCTGTGGCAAAACAAACACCAACAACAATGCTAACACCTCTAGAGCCCGAGCCCGACTACGTTTTCGCCAGTCGTTTGACTTACTCTTTGCTCTTTGTTTTATCGCATTTTCTTGAGTATTTTCTTTAACAAACGCAACGGGTGGCAATCTAACCTTCAAAATATGTGTTGTTTTTGTTTAAAGGACTATTTCTTACAACACCAATATTAATTTACATATTTGTTTTGAAATTTACTTATGGTAAACGTTGCATTATTACAAAGTGCAAAGATGCACAATCTATTGTAAGTATTAGATTTAAATGCGTCTGCTGGTTAATACTTTTTAGGTTCGTATTTGTTTTGACAAAACACTGCACTGATTAACACAATAAAATTGTGCTCACAAACAAATATATACATATGTATATATATTATATATATGTATATATAATTCGCATGACAAATATGTATGAGGAAAAAAAAACCGAGAGATTCTAACGCTGCTTCTTCTGCCAGTTTTTGCCGCCTCTTTTGCTGCACTGCTTCGTCGCTGTCGCCGCCGTCGTTGCGTTGCGTCGTCTCTTTTGCAAATGCGGCAGCGGCGGCCAAAATTTACGCACTTTTAAACTATGTACATCATTGCAAGAACACAATTTCAATATGGCTATAACACTCGAACACGCCGTTAACAATTTCAACTTAATTAATGACTAATTTGTTATTATAATTTCAACATAAAATGGAAGTACAAAAATTTATTGCAAATTTCGCACTTTACAATAGAAGTTTCAGGCCACTAAAATATCGCAAATAAACGCCGTTGCTTATCGTTTAAGTGTTGCACAATGTGCCTGCATTTTCTGTGTTGCAAAATACCAAAAATGTCTACAGCTGACTCCGATGTTAAATTATTTTCTGCTATTTAATGGCGCGTTATTATTTTTGAATACAAATAAATGTTAACTTACTTTGCGGTTTTTTTGCACCATTTATATTAATTGCCGTGTTAAGCATATTGCCAATTTTCGTAATGCTCGACTGGCGCATGAATGTACGGGGCGGGATGGGTGGTGGTTGTGGATCAGGTGGGTCTAACACTGGACTTTGTCGACCCCAACGACCCATTTTGACGTCTGTGTTTAGTTGTTGTTACAGATTGCAGGCTGTAAATAAATTAAATTTCGAATCTATTAACGTGTGTGTTTTAAAGCACATATACACACACATACATACACAGGGATAAATATTGTATAATGGATATTTGTTCAATACCTGGTCACTCTAGGCCTTAGCACATGAGCCCGCTTCGTGTTTTTCAATTTGTCAAGCAATTAACACATATCCCCCCGCCATCCTCTCAGGTTTCTCTCTCGCTACCTAGCTATCTTGCAATTATCATGCGAATGTCTCCGACTAGATTTTTCTTTTTTCCAGATTTTGCCCACAAATGAATTGTGCAAATGTGCTTGTCGTTTGTTTACATTAAACATTACGTTAAGTCCAAAACAACTTCAACATCTGTTTAACTTCTGCTATGCAAATTTTGAGTCTTGCTGCGTGTTTTATAAATTAAATTACACACACACTCAGATACACACCGAGTTCATGAATGTATTTTTGTATATATGTTTTATTAAGAATGAAAATAATATACTTACTGGCTGGTTCTAAATAAGCCAAGTTTAGTGACTTAAGACCAAGTCAAGGTGAGTAATACAAACATACCTTATTAGGTTGATATACATACATACATATATGTACATACATACCAAGTATATATATGTATGTATGTACATACTTCATATGAATAGTAGCGAAGAGATGAATGAGGAAATACACATAAATATGTATGTGTGTGTAGCTTAATATGTGTGTGTGTGTGTATGCCAAGTATCGACTCAACAAGTTGGTGAGAAGGGAACAACAAAACAACGTGATGATAAAGGGAAAAAACAATGGGAGCAACGTGTGATTGTAATCCAATTAATGCTCCGTCTCAAATGTCTTGGTGTGAAACGTGAGCAAATGCCAAGCCCACGCATTAAAGGAAAGCCGAAAATTGTTTTTTTCCTTCAAGTGCCCTAAAAGTCGGCAACATTAAAATAGGGAAATGGGAAATGTTATTCAAAGTGCAAAGTTAATGCACAGTGACAAATAAAATTAAGAGAAAATAAAAATATATAATAGAAAATATATATTAACTCAGTTTGGCTTCATAAAAAAATAACAATAAATATTTAATTAAAAAAGAAAACAATATAGCAGAATTATGTATGTCACTATTAACCCTCCAACGTGACCTCGAAAATACTTTTCTTTGTAGATTTCGTTTAACATTGCGACTAGCAAGCAAACACAATTAATCAAAGGAAAGTCAGACAACTATTAAAAACTAAAGCTAAGATATTTATTTATATATATACTAAATACGCATGTGTGAGCATGCAATGTATGTACTTATTTATATTTTGCTTAGCAATAACACAAACATTGAACTGGCAGCCCACAGTTTCAGTTTGTTTATTTTTAAAAGAATGCGAAGGAAATGCGAAAATTCGTTAACGCACGCACACACACACACACACACTTACGCACACAGTGGGGCAGGGCGCCTCTAAAAATAAACATGGCGACAATTTTGGGTAGTCCGGCAGCACGTGCAGCACGAGACTTTCAACTCGCATCCTCTGTCAATTTTTGTTGATGTGCTTTGATATTTTTGGAATCCCCCCCACTAGAAGTTGTCTCCTCATTGAAGGTGGGGGCGTGGAAAATGATATAAGTGCGCATATGTTTATTTTAAGCACTGTTTTTATTAGTGAGTGACTCCCTATAACTAAGCATTCCTTTCCCCTCACATAGATAAATTGAATTGATGCCGCCAAAAAGATAAACAAAAGTAGGGCGCGACATCTATTGATGAGTATCGTCATACAGTCAACACTCGATAGAAGTTCATTTAATAGACGAATTATGTATGTACATACATATTGGAAGTATTTCTAGATTTTGAAGGATTCCATAAATTACTCGAGAGATGGAAAAGGGTGTAGAGAGAAAAATTACCTTAAATACAAATTTATTTATTTACTAATTTTCCAAAATTAATGACTTTTTTTAAATAAATCTACAGATACACCTAAATTTACATACACCAGATAAAACTAATACATATGTAGCTAAATAAACAGAATCTACAATAATTAGGGTTGTCATATCTACCGATTTATCAGTCAAACTACAGATTTTGAGTCTGTTTACTGATTTGTTGAATTTTTAAAGAGATTTTTCTAAAAAAAAAAAGATTTATCAGCTTTTGAACAAATACATATTTGAGGTACAATACTGATTTCAGACGAAACCCATCTGGCATCCCTAACTTGATTTTTTTCCTGTTTTCCATCCACACCTGACTATACATATATATGTGAATCAATGGCCCAATATTCTGCTTATCTTATGTCGTAATCAGGATTGTATAATTAATGCATTTTTATTAGACAGAACCAACTAGTCACGTCAATGGTGAAACTAATTAAACATTTGACACCAATAAATCGCTACATATGTATGTATGTTGTACGTACGTATTCCTATATGATACGATCTATTATTATTAAGCTTAACAAATTGCATAGTAGTTATCATTTAAGTCATTTGTAACATTTTGTTTTGTTGTTGTTGCAGGAATTGCGGCAAAGAGCTTAAGCAAATATTTTGGCTTAAAACTAGTGACAAAATAGCAGCCATTAATTGTTGTTATACAATGAATGTTCGTACTTTTCAATTTATATGGCCAATACGAGTATGTTGTTGTTGTTGTAAAACAATGTTGTTAACCTCAAAAGCCGCCAAGAACGTCAACAACTAAAACTTGGATCGCACGTACAAAGCAGCGACAAAGCAGCGTAATATTTGTACGATTGGTACGAGGGTAGTATAGGGGGGAGAAGGGGGCAGTGTGCTAAAACGGTATGGGGTTACCTTTGTTATGTGAAATGGAATATTTTCAATTGTGCCCACACACACACATGTACACACATATGTATTTGAATATTCAAAGGTAAATAGTAGAAACTCAAATATTGTCATGAAAGATCCGCATTCAAATCTTACTAGTCCATCATCATTTAACTATTATTATTACTTTTGGGCTGTATACATATTTAAACAGCTGTCTTTCCATAAAAACGCGCACATTTAACAAAAAGTAAAAACGGAATAATTTCACCAAAATAAAGTAATGTTGCTTACATTTTTGAAAACAAATATGCAAATTTACGTATTTTTTAATAATTTTATCAATTTATCTCTATACATATATGCATATATACATATATATTTAGCGATCACGGTGCATATACCTTCAGAAATGATTTCTCTGTCTCCTTTTCTTGTCTTGTTTATATACTGCAGTTTGTTTTGCTAATGTGAATGCATCGTTGTAGGTGTAACGGTAAATAATGTTTTTGGCTATTACCAACACTATTTTTGTGCTTTATTAGCACTTGCACTGCACTTTGAAATTGAACTTGAGTAGAGTAGAGTCGAACGAGCACAAAGGCACTGAAACTGAAACTGATTTAAATTTGATTCAACTTCAGCGCTGCAGAGCGACGCAAATCGAAAACCGCAAAGGAAAAACAGTCGACACCGCGTCGTTAAAATTAGCACTGAACTCGCATGCGTCGCCCAGCAAATGTGCGGCCTATGATTTCTACATAACACACACAGTGGGCTGCGGTTGATAGAAAACAGTGTAAACAATTTAAGCAACATGAAATGAGCTGCACTCCACTTGTTATAAACTTAATTTGTCCAAATCTATTTACAAATGCCTACAAATTTGCAAATACAAAGGTGTTTTGTACATAAAAACAAATTATTTGTTTAACTGATTTGTAGTTTTTTTAATGTTTTAATTTAAATATTGGATCGGGTTAAATTTTATCATCCCAGATTAAATAAAATTTAATTTAAATAAAATTAAACATAAAATAGCTGCTTACAATCTTTTAACGTTTTAAACTTGCAATTTATTTATTCACAAATTAATTATTTTTATACATTTAATTATAATTTGTTTTATTCAATTACACTTGTTTTTTTTGTCATTCTAAATACTTAATTTGTAAATGTGTATGAAATGTTTGCTGATTAATGAATAAAGGACCCACTGTGCGCTAGCTTACGCTCTTTCTCTCTCTCTCTTACTCTCTCAACCGGAGCTCTGCACCTGCTGATGTTCAGTATATGTATGTATGTAATTATGCATGCCTATGTGTGTTTATTGGAAGAGAGAGAGGGAGAGAGCGAGAGTGGCCTGTCTCCGAAGAAGACTTCTTGTGCTCATTCTTTTTGAAGATTAATGTAAAATGTAAACAAAGCAACAATATGCGTATGAGTAAGTATGGTGCTCTTATTTTATTTTTGTGTGTTGTTGTTATTGTTATTGTTATCATTTATTTACATATTCCTTAGATAAACGCTAATTTTCATAAAATGTACAATGTTTTGCTGTTCATGGTGATGATGTTGGTCATTAAATGATAACGAATAGGGAAGGTCGATGAAGTTGAGTAAAATACTTATACTATTACATCACTAGCATTTACCATAAGTCCCTAAAAACTTTGGTTAGTGTATTCAAATCCTTATTTATCATATTGTATTTGAGACGTAAGTGATCGCTGTGGTTGCTCCAGTCTTCGATACCATGATGGAACATAACCTCCACCACTAACAGTTGTTCATAAAGAACATTCCATTCGACACCAATGGTGGCGGCACATGTGTCCAGCAACCAACGGAATGAACATGGGAACAGGGCGCGCAATTCCTGTTTATCAATATCCCTCATATTCTTAATATATCCGTGCAGAAGCCAACAATCGAAATTGGAAATCTTTAACAACAATTCCTCCTTGGATAATACCTTTGTCTCCTGCGATTGGCTTGGCTCCACCTTCAACTCCAACGCGTCTGTTGAGAATGTTTTCATCATACGACGCGGCATCTCGAGCGGCACACGTAACGGTTCCATGTTGTCCTCATCAAAAGCTTGTATGGAGGCTATGCTGTTAAGCGACACCTCGTCGTCATTCAGTTTTAACATATAATTGGGCGTGTTACGTAATTTCCAGAAAGGATTAGCAATCTCCAACGCCTGGCGACGGTTCTTACGCACGTTAATCTTGTTTTGATACTGTTTTCCAAAGAGGGCAACTGGTTGTCGAAATATAAAGTCAGGTCGCTTCTCTCTGCACCGCACCTGATCGATCCAAGTCTGTGTTTTAATCACACAATTGGCCCGAAACTCCTTTTGCCGTATCTTTGGACGGAACAGTGTCTGGAACATACCCACATTCTGATAGTCCTCCTGACATGCCAGTTCCTCGACGCGCAGTTTGTATCCATTCTTGTCCAAGAACTCGTATAGCTGGGCAGTTTTATTCTTGAACGGCGCCAGTTGCCGTTCTGTATGATCCTCCTTCATGGAGTCTGGTATATGTATACTACTCTCATTTGGCTGTGCTTGCTCGGCACGCAGCAAGATTCGTTTGAAGTAACTGTGTGCCGGCGTTAGTGTGGGCTGGAATTCAATGCTATCCTTAGAGGGGCCGGCTGAATTGCTGTTGGATTCCCCGAACTTCTGCTTTAGGAATGTCTCAAAAATGAGGGAAACATTCTCGCGCATGCGCTGCATTGCTGGTGTCATCAGCATTTCATTGTAGTTGTACTCCTGTTCCCGCTGCGTATGCTCCTTTTTGAGAATGTCATCCACCTGACGTTCATCCCGAGTAGGCACTCGGAAACGGCGAGCAAAGCTCTCGTTGTGGTGTGCCACCAACACCTTGCGTAGCTCCACAAACTCCATCCATTCGGTGTAGACAAACAACGGTGCCATGGGCTGCGGATGATCCTCAGCAATCTTGGAAAGTTGCTTATTAATTTGAATAGCAGATTGCGATATGTCACGCTCCTTTACATCGTCCAGACCAAAGAGCAGCTTCAATACGTAAATGATGTAAGCCATGACTCGCACTTCGTAGCGCGGATAGACATGGATCCCGTAAACAGGATCGAAGCTGGGCGGCAGTATGTTCATCAAAGAAGTAACATAACTTGCCACCTGGGGCGGCAAGTTCAGTTCCAGCACATATCGCTCGGCAAGCGATGCCAGATTCGGCTTCTGGAATCCGTTCAAGTCTATGAAGCGAGACATTTGTGCAATGTGATTACGAATGTACTGAAAGAGAATGAATCAATTATCAGTAAGTAAATGCTTGAAGATCTTTCCGAATCTCACCTTGTAGCGACACTTGTCTATCTGGTGGCCGAACTCCATCTGTTTAAGCAAGGTTTTGCCATGAATGGCCACATTCTCGGGCAGGTAGTTGAGCATGTAGCGACTGGTCAGATGCTCTTCTTCAATGAGGCGCAGCAGGTCAGTCAATTGGATGTCGTCCTCCACTTGATTGAGTGCTATGGCCAGTACCACATAGAGTTTTGATATATTCAGGCTGTATATGTTGCGATCGAAATGGTTAAGAGATCGAGCAATTGGGTTCAAGCGATGGCATCGCATGCTGCCCGAACCGTCTCTGCTGTGCTTGTCCAGATGCGTCAGCGGCATTTGCTTCTTCAGGGACTTTCGCGCGTTGGTTGACCATTGCACCTTCAGTCCCTGATTAGTTGGCACATCAGACTCCGAACGGGCGCGCGATTCATCTAATTTGCGCTGTGAATAGAAATCAGGTTACGTGTGTCAATGGAGTGCAGATATGCAGGTGATTGATTGATTCTCTAGGGTAATTTGTAACTTCATTTGCATAAAACTAACTCTTCAATTGCATATAAATAGCCAGCTGGAAATGGCAAACATCAGTTCCATATCGCAACAAAATGTCTCCTCGTCTTGTATTGATCTGTCTGTCTCTCCTGGTGGTGCTGGCCTACGCACCATTGCCTACAGCAGCTGCTCCCCATGAGGGGCACAGTGAGTACCCATTGACTATTCACTTGATAGATGGTAAATAATATAATTCTGAACTACACAGTTATCTTGGCAGAGGGCAACGTTGATGTTGAAGTGCTAACTACACCCTCACCGGATGATGACACTGTCAAACCAAAGGAGCGCACTTTCTTCCTCTTGCTGCCACTTCTATTCCCCGACCAGTTCTACTTCTCTTAAATACTTACTAATAAACACTTCTAATTGAGCATGCAAACTACCTTGTTCCTTCTCCACTCACGCCATCCGGCACGATCGTCTCCGGCTTGACGTGTCAGTATTTTGGACTGTCGGTCTCGTTTCCGTTTCTGCTGCTGGTGATTGTAGATAATACGTGCATCCCTGAAAGGAATGCAGTTATTCTCAGCTCCATCTCATTTGTCAGTTCCTTTGCTTACCTTGCCAGTGGTCGCACGTTTAGCTTGGGCAGACCCAACTCATTATTCTTACAGAACGCCACTTCCATGCGCCCCATGTACGCAGCCCACACCTGGAGGGTCATCAGCTTAAGCTCCGGCTTGGCGCCCATGTGAATCAGCTCCTCCAAGAAGCCGCGCAGCACGTAGTTGTAGAACTCCCACGAGGTTATATCATTGTCCTCCTTCTTTACTTTGGGCTTCTTGATAGTGCGCTGCATTGTGTGCTTGGAGGTGTCGTTGAACGTGTCCTCGGCACTGATTTCCACTGCGCGCAGCTGCTCCTTCTTGGTGCCGCATTCCACGCAGTAGTAGTATCCTTCGCGCTCCTGGAAAGTGCGCTCGCCACAAACGTCGCATTCCATATCGTTTACTTGCAACACTTCGGATTCATCCATTTTGTCGTCCAATTGATTAAATGACAACAAACAAAATTTAACAGCATGTGCGGCGGCATCAGAGTCAGTGTGACCAGATTTTGATTGAGGGCAAAAATAGTTCCTGAAAACTTAACCGATATCGATGGCTATTAAACTCAGTTAAATACGTAAAAAAAAATGATTTTGTTATAAAATTGTTTGTTAAAATTAATCCAAATTAATATTTTCAAATTACGGTTTAACAATCTAAAGCTTGAAAGTCAACTGCATTCCATGCAAAATATTCATTGCACAACACTGACGTTATACAACACTAGCACAGGCAAACCGACCTGTCCCAATTTTGAATTGTGCTGATCAAACATTTTCATAAATAGTTCATGCAATTCTTGCTCTTTCGCCTTTTATGTAAGGTGCATGTGTAGGAAGTACGAAATTAAGCTGCTTAATGGAATACTATTTTTAGCCAGCGCTTACCAGTATCGGCCGGTATTTACCCTCACAGGGCGCGAACGCAAAAGCTGCAAAAGCTTAACAGCATTTGTACTAACGCTACCGATTAGTCGGTCTCAGGCAGTCGATCATTGCAAGTGCAGCAAGAGCAGTTCCAACAAGGAAGACCGCAACCATGTGTAGTGCAAAGTGCGACTCCGCTGTAGAGTCGATTGATCGGGAATTGGCGCTGGCAAAGGAGCGGGAGCAGGTGGAGGAGTTGCAGGAGTGGTTGAATGCCAATCCTAAAATAAATGGCTGCAAGTTGTATGAGAATTTGCATTTCTTTCTACGCACTTGCAAATTTGATGTGGAACGCGCCAAAAAGAAAATAAAAATGTTTTATCAAATGCGCGCGGAGAGAGTTGAATGGTTCGAGAATTGCAATCCCATGTTGCCCGAAATACAAGCGATGCTCCAGCGTGGCGTCTTCTTACCAGTCGATGGTGTGGACGATCAACAGCGGAAGGTGGTCATCATAAGGACAGCAGTCCACGATCCCAAGCTACACACACAGAATAATGTCTTCAAGGTATATACATAATATACGTAACTTAAATCATGCATCTGTTCCTTATGTCTACTTCTTTTTAGACCAGCAAAATGATCTTGGATTTGCTACTGCGTATGGAGCCGGATAATTGCGCAACTGGCATAGTAGCCATAATGGATATGCAGGGTGTGCAGCTGGGCCACGCCCTGCAACTGACTCCCAAGCTTATAAGGCGTTCTGTCGACAGCTGGACGGCATATCCCTGTCAGCCCAAACTCTTGGAGTTCACCAATACGCCACGCTATGTCAATATCTTTCTGAATACCTTTCGGTGCGTCAGGCACAGTGATTGTTAATACCTGATTAATTAATACATTTTTATTGCAGTGTATTTATGACGCCAAAGATACGTTCCCGTGTCGTTGTCCGCCGCGAGGGAACGACGGTGAAATGCAAACAATTGCCTCGGGAATTGGGCGGGGAGGGTCCCAGCTATAAAGAATTGGCTTCCAAATGGAAGAAGCTACTCGAACAGAACATTGACTTCTATGTGGAGCAAGGCAAATACAAAAGCATTCTCAAGTGATTTGGGTTTGTCGAGGCGATTAGAGCTATATAATGCACGAGATAATCAATCGGCTGTATGCACACACACACTGGCCTTTGTTGTGTTGTATTAGGGGTTTGCTCATACTGAAAACAAAGCATACTTAATTATTACAATAATAAGTAAAGTCAAATCTTTTTAGCTGTAGATAAGCTGAAAGCTTTTACGCTTTATATGCACACGTAAAAGTTGCATGAATTGAGAACAAAGTATACAAAGCGCTAAAAGTTATCATTATAATGTTTTTCATTTTTGTTTATTAGTATAAATAGTATATCAAAAATGTTTTTCAAGTCTATAAGTGTATCAGTTATTGGGGCTATCAAAGATTCGAATTTCAGCGTTCGATACTTGGTTAAATAATAATAAATACCATACGTACATACATAAAGAACAATCAAATAAACAGAATTTTGTGTGTTGTGTTTAAAGCGGCCGGTAATGTTTTGTTAATTTGTATATTATTGCGTGCTGTCTGTTGTTTTGTTTTGTGTTTCATTTTTACATACATACATATATAAATATAAATATGATTTATATATCTCTTAAAAGTACTTGTCACATATAAAAATATAGTCGATGATACTCATCATATACATATAGATAAATATATATTTATATGTATATATACCATATATATATTATACCATCAGCCAACGTGCTGTTCTCTTTTTTGTTCGAGGAGGACCACAAGAAACTCTAAACAAAAGATAAAAGCTATAAATGAGAAAGAATAACTAAAGCGTAATACATAATACACAGCGCCAGTGTGCAATTGAGAGTAGATTCCCCATCACAAGTCCAATTGCAAGCGACTGTCCTCCGGATGCAGTGATTCCTATATTTGCCGTTCGTCCTTTGCCGTCAGCTTGTCGATGAGTTCTTGGAGTGGGGCAAGTTCACGTCGTTCAATTAGATTGAACTCTTGTACAAAGAATATGAAATGCTTAAAGGACGTATTTAGATGGGCCTCTTCGCCCAGTGTCACCACCTCGGAGAAGTGCTGGTGATAGATGTGCGCATAGACTCGGAATAGACGTTTCAATATGGTCTTAGCGGAGGTGAGAAAGTTCTTTGGAAACGGCACACCAATCTTTGATGGAAAGAGTGTCTCATCGTCCAACTGATCCTGCACCCAGGTCATTAAATAATCAATATACTTGGGTGCACTGCATTTGATGGGCTTCTTAACGGTTAAACCATCGGCCCAATGGTATTCGTATTTCGGCCCGGCCGACATAATGCCACAGCTCTCCTCTGTACAGAATTCCGTAATGGTGCCGTAAAGCATATTGATTTGATTAAAGAAATCCACAGCTGTGGGTAGAAGGTGTGGTCAGGGATTAGATATGTTACAGGTAACAGTTATTCAATTCAATTACTTACTGTTCACTGCCACCCACTCGTTGAGGTCTTCGCCATCGGGCAAGGCGACTGCGTTGCGTAAGTTTCCAGAGCCAAGTGTGGCGGCTGCATGCTTCATAAGATCATATTGATGGGTGCCCTCTGGTATGTTCTTCTTGGGTTTGAAAGTCTTGCTGGAACGTGAACCGCTGTGGGTGGAAAGAGTAAGAGTTGGTTGTATTGGCATGCCACAACAACAAATTCATATTTATGTATCACACACACACAAACACACACACAGTAGACTGTTGGAACAAAGGGTTGCGCTCTTTGTTTTCGGCAGTTGCAACTTGCAAGGGCACAACTAACTCACATACCACATACTGAACAACATGCACACACCTCTATGATTGTATGCGTGCGTGTACATATGCATATACTTATTTACTTACAACAAAAATTCCATTGCCATACAATTATTGTTCCCGTTACCGTACGGTGCTTATCAACTTCTCCAGTAACTTGTTGAGCAGTATGTTTGTTGTTGTTTTCTTAAACTGTCTCACAATGGAAATGCAATGTGAATGTCAATAGTAATTATATTTTATTTTATTTTTTAATCACAAACTTTGGCTAGTCAAAAAGATATAGGGTTGGCAACAATTGTTGACATCGATAATTTCCACACGATACGTATTTAACGATTACAAGTTGAACAACGGAATTTGTGTTGCCACATGCACAGTGAAAGTAAAACCAGGGCTGCTTTTTTTTCTTGAAGAATGAGTACACACTGGAACTGTGTACGAGTGTGTGTATACACTGATTCTCTTCTTTAGCACGTGGAAAAGCAACGCGCCTCAGTTTTAAGAGTGGAAAAATAAAAATAATAATAATCGAAAATTGAGGCATATTTACGCCCTAAATATGGTAATATTAAGGTTTTATATTAGACATCGTATTTGTTATCTCAACACATAAACATAATTCAAAGTTAAATACAATTTATTTCACTAACCTTCAGATGTACTGAACGAAATAAACGTGGATCGATCTGTTTAGTAATTGATTATCATTTTATACTTCCAGTCTACTCTTTACGTACTCTACGAGCATGCAGCGGGCTTTGCTCTCTTCTCCGTCAAGGAGTTTGAGGAGGTGTCCATGTTCCTGCCCCAGGTGGAGTCTTCTGTGACGGACATAGCCAAGTTCAATTCGATTGTGAAGCTGGCAGGATTCTCTCCGTTCAAGACGGCTATTGCCGCCCTTGAGAACATTAATGCCATTTCCGAGGGCATAGTGCCGCAGGATTTGTTGCATTTCCTCGACGATTTCTTTGCCAAGCTCAAGAAGAAGAAGTGCACTTTGGGCATTGCTGATGCTAAGTTGGGTGCTGCCATTACTGAAGCTGTGGGCGTACAGTGCAGTCACTTTGGCGTTGTGCCTGAAATTCTGCGTGGTGTGCGATTCCACTTTGCTAAATTGGTCAAGGGTAAGTCCCAAGTAGAACTCTGTACCCTGCAATAGGCTTATCATTTATGTCCCTCCAGGATTCACTGATAAGTCCGCTGGAGTGGCACAATTGGGTCTTGGTCACAGCTACTCTCGTGCCAAGGTTAAGTTCAACGTTCATCGTTCAGACAACATGATCATTCAGTCGATAGCACTGCTCGATCAGCTGGACAAGGATGTCAACACGTTCTCCATGCGGATACGTGAGTGGTATTCCTACCACTTCCCAGAACTGGTCAAAATTGTGCCAGACAACTACATGTTTGCCAAGGCAGCCAAGTTCATCAAGGATCGTAAGGACCTGACGCAGGACAAACTTGAGGGGCTTGAGGAAATCGTGATGGACTCTGCCAAGGCGCAGGGCATCATTGATGCCGGAAAGATGTCCATGGGCATGGACATATCTATTGTCGATCTGATGAACATTGAACTGTTCGCCGAGCGCGTCGTTAAGTTATCTGAATACCGTAAGAAGCTATCGACGTACTTGCACAACAAAATGAATTTGGTGGCACCAAACTTACAGTCGCTTATCGGTGATCAGGTGGGTGCCCGCCTTATCTCCCACGCTGGCAGCTTGACAAATCTGGCCAAGTATCCAGCATCGACAGTACAAATTCTGGGCGCCGAGAAGGCTCTCTTCCGTGCCCTTAAGACCCGCTCCAATACACCCAAGTATGGTCTTATCTATCATTCATCGTTTATTGGACGAGCTGGTCTCAAGAACAAGGGACGCATCTCTCGTTTCTTGGCCAACAAGTGCTCCATAGCATCGCGCATTGATTGCTTCCTTGAGCAGCCCACCAGCGTGTTTGGTGAGACTCTCAAGCAGCAGGTGGAGGATCGTCTTAAGTTCTACGAGTCGGGTGATGTGCCACGCAAGAACATCGAGGTCATGAAGGAGGCCATCGAGGCAGCGGGCCAAGAAGTCGCTAGTGCACCACAGTCCGAGAAGAAAAAGAAGAAGAAACGTCAAGCTGAAACAGACACAAATGGCGCTAATGGCAATGGTGCTCTACCAGTCGAAGAGGAGGCCGAGAATGGCAACGGCGATGCTGATGGCGAACCCAAGAAGAAGAAAAAGAAGAAGAACAAGAACAAGCAAGCTGTGGAGGCGTAATGACACCACAATTTCCCCATTTCTGCTTAGTTTTAAGTTCAATACTGTTTACTTTTACTTTCTGTATTTCACACAAAACAACAAACAACAATCCCCAATCTTAATAAACATAAACTTAAATCAATTTGTATTTTACGTTTTTTTATTTTCACACATTGGATTTATGTACATACACAACTTGTTAATACTACAGATTTCTTTTTTTTTGCATTTTATTAATATTATTTTTTGTAACAATTTCAATGATACATCATCAGCCGTCCGTTTAGTTGTGCTAAAATATCGTTTTAGTACAACCATTATTAATTAATTTTATTGCATTTACGGCGAACTTCTCAACTCCGCTCGGATAACAGGACGGATGTGGAATCTCTTCGCGGGTTGGAATTGTAAGAGAACATTGAATCAGAAAAGAGCACAAAATATATATAGAAAGGGAAATCAGTGTGTGGGGGGGGGGGGGAATCGGAATAATTGCGGTTGGTTTAACAATCAATTTAGCAACAAATAATAATCAATGAACATCATCAGAACGTCGTCTCTGTTCCGTATGTGTGCGTGCGTCTGTGTGGTGCTGGGAAGTCCTTTGGCGTCACAAATATCATTGGAATATATCAAATGCCGAGGAATTGTTGTTGTTGCTACTCTGCTGCTGCTGTGGCTGCTGTTGGAACGCATTGAAGTTGGCAAATGCTGCTGCTGATGGCTGAGCCTGGAATGTCTGTTGTGGTTGTTGTGGCTGTGACCCAAAAAGATTGGGACTAGTGAGCGGCGAGGGTGCAAGGCCCCCAAATGCATTGCTTGTCTGCACATTGAGTGGCGACTGCGTCTTGGCCGGACTCTGCGTTTTCAGTGCATTCATCGAGAGTGCTGGAGCCGAGGATTTGCCAGATTTGCTTATCAGCAAATTGTCCAAATCAATGTTCAAGTTGCCCGCCTTCAGATTACCCGACCATGTGGCGCCCACATTTGCAGCCTGTTGCGGCGACGTCGCTGGCACAGCTGAGGCTCCATTTGTAGTTGTGATGTTGTTGTTGTTGCTGGAGATAGATGTGGGCTGCAACAGGTTGTTGCCACTGACGGCAGCAATGGGGGGCAGCATGTTATCTGTAATAAGGCAAAGAGATGTTCAATTACTTGATAAGAGTGCTCTCTCTTCAAAGACTCCAAGGTGTGTGTATATATAGACAAGGAAATGAAGGAATAAGCAGTAAAGAGATTTAGGCTGCAAAATTATCGATCCTAACTCGTTGTGCAAATTTCAAATTTCAAATTTAGCGCATTTCGGGTTCTAGCGAATTAATCGAGCAGCACTACTATCGATAGTTTTGCAGTTAAAGTAAGCATTGGTGTTATCGAAGTGCATCGAAGTGTTGCTGAATGTATCAAATGATTGCTGTTTGAAAAGAAAGATTCGTTTGGTTATTCGTGAATATACTACAAAGGGAGGGAGAAGAAGGCAACCCAATCAGCTAGATAAGAGTTGCATAAGTAATTAACACTTATGGTTGTTGTTGTTGTTTGTTTACCTAGTGCATCCGTGGCTGCGGCGCAATGCCAGGTATATTGAGAAATGCTTTCGGTTGTTGGTAATACACGATGTATATACAATATATATTTATATATGTATTTTAGTATATATATGGGAATATAGCATATTAGAGTTACCATAACATATTATATTGGTTCGGTTATTATAAATGATATATATCCAAATAGTGCGAGGGCGCAAGAAAATAAAATAAAGAAAAGTGTTTTCAAATCAAATTCGTATACAAATATCAACTAATTATAACTACTTTATATTTATAGATAGTATATATGATTTATTCTCGGTGGAGTTAAGCAGATAAGGGAGACTTGAAGCACTCCAAACGGGCAAAATAACAATGGTTTCATGATCACATAATATTCATTGTTCAAATTCATAAATGTATAAAATATTGAGTGCATATACTCTAATTAAGTTGCTTGTGAAAATCGCATATATATTATATATATTTCATTGTTTTTAGTTCATATAATGAACGAGCTTCAATGGATTCCTTAAATGTGATTAACTTTAGTTGCGCGCCTGTTCAATGATGGCTGTATCGAATAACTTGTAGCATGTGGATAGAATCTGTTCGGCCAGCTCACGGCATTCGTCGGATGATTCGCCACCAACGAGGGGTGAACGGACAAACTCCTCAAGCCAACGCTGTAGCTCATTCAGTGATTCAGCAAAGTGGGCAGCCAACAAGTGGGCGGGTGTAGTGACCAGAGCAATGCCCAGCAGTTGCAACGTAGCTGCACGTATCCTTGCCTCAGGGTTGAAGCGCACAAAGGCGCACAGATCAAAGATCTCGCGGGTCATGGCCGGCAGCAAGGGGCAGTTCTGGCTGCACATCACAAACACTGCCAGCGTGTGCAGCATGTTGACCAAGAGCTGTGTATCAATGTCATGCACAATGCTCTCGTATTTCACATACAACATTTGACGTGTACGCGTACCACGCACGAGACCGAAGAAGAATGTACCCGCAACGGCATGGAAAGGATTCGCTTTGGCCGGCAATGTGTCCGATGTGATCTTTGGTTTGCTGAGAAAGCGCCTTGTCTTGCTACGCAGTCGATCTCGTATGATGCGCTGAGCGGCAGCCAAGCGCATTGTAGCTGCATCCTCTTCAGAGTTAAGTTGGAACTTTCTGGGCTGTTTTGTTGCCGGCGGCACAATGTCAACTTCTTGATCTTCTCTTGTAGTTGCGTCATTGCCGGACAACTCCTTGGCTGTTGCAGAAAGTATTTGAAGTATGAGTATGCGCACATTTGCAGCATGCCGCGTGTTGTCGGTGTGAAACTCCTGGCAAAGCAGTTCACCACATTCACCCGGATGGGAGACGCAGATGGCCACACAGCATTGGAACTGGGTGCGATTGAAGTTCTCATAGTAGTACTGCATCTCCAGGGTGAGGAACAATTGCAGTAGCTCAATCGCTAACTTCACATCATGCCGGGCCAGTTGGCTACGTATTAGTTGCTCTGCCGTGCTCAGGGCGCCCTCAAAGATCTGATAGTTGGCCACTTTGGTGCGCAGCAAATGAAGTAAGTCGAGCAGGAACTTCGGACGCTGTTCCAGGGTTGTGGAAATATCATTCGACATGTCAAAGGGCTTTAAATCGTCTTCATCAATCGGCTGCTCATCATCATCTGAGTCTAGGTCCGAGTCCAACTGCATCTGCGCAATTTTTGGCTTCTCTTCTACTGCCTTTCTTAGTGGAAGTTGGTTTTCTTCTACCATAAACTCGGCCATGTGCTTTTCCAAGCGCTGCAGCAACTCTGGATTGATTGCCACATTCTCATCCCCCTTGCTGGGCCACTCATAGCTTGCAAGCTCATCGAGTTCTTGCAGAATGTGCCAATGTGGAGTCTCCTTCAAGGCATCGTAATTGAAGCGAAGACGGTCTTCCTCTTTTGCTTCTTTTCTTTCCTCTATAAAATTATACAGCAGTTCCACTGTCTTCATGCCCAAATGGCGTTGCACACTGTCGGGTGACTGCAGATGATGGGCAAGACCATCGTGCAACTGCCTCTTGTGTTCCGATTTCAGATTGCCATCGAATCTGCCAGCAAGCAGAAGTAGTTTGCAGACACCCAAGTGCTCCTGGCTGCTTAGCTTTTGCAGCGTAATGCGCTTGGACCAAATACCAAGCAGCTGCACAAAGAGCAACTGCAGTCGACTTGGCGCAACTCTTTGAAGGTAGTTAACAAGTTGAAGAAGTGCAGCATTTGTTGTGGGTGTGCGTTGAAGTGGAATCTTCTGCAGCAGACAGTGTTGCCAGTGTGGTGTATCTATGGCATTGGGTCCAAGCAGTAAGTACAGATCCAAGCCATCATTGAGGGCACATTGGGCCACTTTAAAACAAGCTGCTGGCTCCAGTTCGCCAAGAATTTGTTGGACTACAGATCGTGCCTTTGTTGCCTGCGCATAATCCTCGAGTACTCGCAGCAGAGATACCAAAGTGGCAGCGTCGTAAAAGTGATTGATTACACGGCAGAGTAGACTGCTCAATGCAGTTAGGTCAAAGTAATTGGAACTATCCTCACACTGTAGCACAAAGTGCAGTGCTTTGATCCACTGTCGCAGTAGTAGACGTCCATAGGAAACTGGTGAGAATATCTCGGGCAACTGTCGTCCCAGTTTATTGGCTACCAGGCTCGGCAATCTGATCAGTAGCTGTAAGTACTGCTGCGTCTTTGCATCGTGTTCCCCCACCAGTCGCTCGGGCAATACTTTGATGGTGCGTGCGAAGCGTTGCATCAAGGCTCCACGTTGACGTGCCATATGCAGCAAACTTATGGCAACCACATGCTGATCCTGCAACAGTGCAGCAAGCAGGCAGCTCGCTCTCTTGGGCACCCGTTCCAGCTGCTGTTGCAAGGCTTCGAACGCAACGTGCGTGTAGTCAGCGCAATAATCCATTTTGAACATGTTAAACACAACCACATCCTGCTCGGGCTCTGGCCACTCTTGTGTGAATAGCCTGCCCAGCTGCGCCAAGAGGCCAGCATATTCTGCACTGGCCAATGAGGACCAATCAATGGTTTGGCAATCAAGTCCAATCAGCTGCTCAGGTGTTGTGTATCCCGGCAATGATCCGTCTTTAAATAAGAGCAGCAGTATAGCCGCAACTCCTTCAGCATCCGCCGTACTCTGCACGTGCTGCAGTTCACGTAGTTCCGCAATGGCCTTGGCCAGTGCACCGCGTGTAGATGCCGTGGGTGGCACTGCTGCTGTATCTGCTGCTGGTGGTGCTTCAAGAGCGGCTGCTAATGTTTTGCAAAAATGAGAGAGAAAAAACGAGTGCATCCGATTGGAATATGTTGCCGTTATTGTGTGTGTGTGAAGTAGCTACCGAGAAGGTATTAAGAATGCACAAGGAGCGGCCCACAAATTCTAATACATAACCTTAAATATATATATATAGACTAAACTACTTATCGATATCTATCTAAGGTTACGTGCTTACCCATTGGCATGCTTTGATGAATCGATAGATCGCCCAATCCCGCCAGAAGATCAGTGGCTGTTGGTGCTGCTGCTGGCGTTGCTGGAGAATTGAACAGATCAAAGCTATCACTAGCAGGTGTTGGCATCGCCACCAACTGGTCAGCCAAGGCTGTCGAACTGGAGCTCTCGAAGGCTGCAAAGTCTGCAAACTCATCATTGTCAGCCGTCGTTGCTGCAGGCAAGATTCCAGTTGAAGGAGCTGATGGGCCGCCTGCATCTGCACCCCCAAAGGCTGCCGCAAAGTCACCAAACTCTTGCGTGGCTGGAGCTGCGTCACCTGCGCGCGGATTAAAGTCATCATCGTCGTCGACAATTACGGCGGCACTGTTGAGTGTCTTTTCGGGGGTCGGTGCACATGTCTTAAATAGATCATCAAGCAAATCATTGTTGTTGCTCGATGTATTATTGCTCTTGTTTTTACTGTTGTTGTTGTTATTGTTATTGGTGGGTGAAGCACCTCCCATCAGATCAACAGTATTGTTGCTGGTCGTGCTTGGCGTGTCGCGATGTGTCGGCGAATGAATCCCAGCGGCATTCGGAGTCTTGCCAAAATTAGCCGCAGCACCCAAATTGATTTTCTTTTGTGTTACAGCCGTGGGCTGCTTGGATACCGGTGAGCTCACTGGCTTCGATCGTATGTTCATGCTGAGGTTTTGTGGTTTACTCGTTTCACTGGCTACTTCCGCAGGACTAGCGCGATCGTTATAGCGATAGGTGCGTCTGTATTAATAGAAAATGTTTGAATGAGTCAATGAGGCAATGAATAAAGTTTGAAGAGTTTGTCTTACCTGGGACTTGGCGAATCACTGTCGGATCCCTCGCGTTCGCCATCGTAATGAGTATCCTCGTCTTCGTAACGATCCGCAGAGCTCTTATCAGAGTCTATGGTTTGGCGCGCAAAACATTTGCCATTAATAAAAGTATTTTCAAAAGGAATTTGCATACATACACCAATTTTCGCCACCGCCTCCACGATTACTACGCCACTCGTCGTTGTAGCCGCCGCCTCCACCACCTCCTCCTCCTCCACTGTAGCCACCGAATCCGCCACTGCTACGAGAACCACCCATAGCATCACTGCTCATGCCTATGTACTTGTCCTTATTCTTTTTGGCTTTCTTGCGCTCCTCGCGCAATCGATCATCGTCCTGTATAAAGTCTATAAGCTCTCGTACCTTATGCCTAACATTAATACCCTGATCCTTGCCGCCTTCGTCGGTGAAGGTGTAGTTCTCCAAGGAGCGTAGATCGTAGATGTGCTCCCTCGACGAAGTCACCACCCGCTCAGAGCCATTGCGCACCAGATAGTTCAACAGCAACAGACTCTGAAATATAAGTATCGTATTAAATGATAGTGTAATCGATTGTTAATTCAAATTTATTTAATAATCACCTTGTAGGTTCGTCGCCAATTAGTTTTATTGTCCTGCAGCATGCGTTTCCACAGCATGGACATCACCTCGGGAAAGGTCTCGTAGGAGAATGTCGCATGCGCCAGCTCCTGCATGAGTGGACCTGTTGGACCCCAAGGATCATCGTTGGTTGCCTCACGTACTTTTCCCTCTATTTCTGTATAATTCATGACGACATTGGTGCTGCAAAATGAATTAATAGATTGAATAATAATTAGAATACTCTCAAGAAAGGAAAACTACAGTTTAGGAGCAGAGTGTACAATGATAGATAGGCAGAAATACTTTTAGGCAGTAGCTGCGATCAGAGGAGGTACATATCTGCACACTAGACTGGGATAAAGTCCCTTTTAGGCTGCTACAACCTCAAGAGGTTTAAGTAGTTGATAAAGCTGAGTAAGAACCCAGTGAGAATCATTACAGGGTTACTTAAAGGTTAGTGTAAACTTCCTTAGCTAAATAGGAACACTGAGTAATGTGCTCTGCAGATTCTGCGAGTTGCAGATCAAGACACTGGAACAGTATGTACACATATTATAAATACATGTGTACATACTGTTAACTTACTAACAAAACTTCCGGCATTGGATTTTAGAAAATAGAGTGTGGCACCACTCGGTAAAGGAGATAAGGTTGACCAATCCAGTCAAAATGTAGAATTTTCATAGAATAACTGGACTGGATAGAGAGCTCTGAGCTCAGATCATCTTCATCTTCCTCACAAAAAGTAATAATATATTATACATACTTATATTATAACAAGCTAAAATTTAACTATACTATGCAACTAACTAAAAAGCTTGACTTAATTTATGAACGTTTGAAAGTGTTACATCTCGTACTCTTATCAGTTTACCGATAAACAACTAATGGTCTCACAGCAACCTCAATTGTGTTTGTTTTAAATTGTGTCATTTAGCGGATACGAGTTCCAAGTTTGTAGAGAAATTTAAAAAATGCCACGCACAAAATGGGTTCGCTTGAGCGATAAAGAGAGTAATCGATCGCTGTTCGTAATTAAAACCACAACATTATTGGAAAGTCTTTACTGGAAGAACAAGTGTAGGTACACTTGGACACCTGGAATAGATATCTAAATTTTGTTTGGAATTTTCTTGTGAACATACACATATACAATCACAAACACATACACACTACTGTTTGTGTATGTGCATGTGTATGCGTTTATGTTGGGTACACTGAAATCCCGACAAAATAAACAACCTTGAAAGCAACAAAGAGTGTTAATCACGCTCCCCATAATCGCAGAGAGTAAACCAAACTATCTATATCACTTTAAGCACGACTGCAACTGTGCTTTCTGGCACCTGTGTGCTTGTAGACTAATAAGGGTACACGGGGTGGGTGTGAGTTGTGGTCGTGGGAGTGTCAGTGTTAGTGCTTCATTGTATACTTTGATTTTTATTATTCTTCTTGCACTCAATTTTATTTTATGAATTGTAATTTATTTATGGACAACTTACACTTTGTCCTTAATGTCGCGCATTTTCCACAAACTTAAGTATTTATCAACCATTTTAATGCAGTTTTTAGCTTTTGCCTTGGAATTTTTCACACAAACTTGCCAAGTCGGATGGCACAGAAACTTGTCTCGATTTTCGTGTTTATGTCTTTGCTGATTTGTTAACTAAAAACTTTCTGAAGTGATAATCTCGGTGTCGAGTTAGACGTAGATATATGGATTGTATTCTATTTCTTTTAGGCAAATAAAAATTATAAAATTGAAACGAAAATGCAAAAAACTCTGCCCAGGCAGATTTTTGGTGAGCTGTCCCTTGCCAGTGTTGCTTAAAGACTTGCATACCAGTGCTTTAAATTGCTTTACATGGCTGTATTTAATACCGCAATTGATTGATAGTATTTTTCCTGTCATTGTTAGAGATGAGTACATATCGATGTATGGAAACATCGATGTTCAATTAGCTCTGTAAGCGAACTAGCAGTTACGCTGGCGTATGTAAAGTCTGGCTCTTCTTCGCTCAAAAATGTTGACAGCCCAGCTGTTTTGAACTGACAATGATATCAAATAACTTCGTATTCCTGGGAATGTTAGCAAGGCACTGGATTAACGAAGATAGCACTTTAACTTATCACATTAAAGGTGGGCGTTCACTTTTCGTCGAGCTGAGTACTGAGTAGTAATCGAATTATAATTCTGTTAATTTACAGAAATCGGTTTTTTTTACATAACAGCATTATGTTATTTGGTATTACTGTTGCTAATTGGGTGCTCGGTCTACCAGAGTCGTCGGTTTTTTTGTAAATAGGAAAGTTGATTTAATTTGGTAATATAAATTAAAGTCGTGAATCAATGCCAACAATATTATAAGAGTTGGATACATAAAAATGTTATAAATTCCAAATATTACTGTTTAAGTTGCAAAAAAAATGTAAACAAAAAGGTTATGTAAACTTTACTTGGTCTCTTGCAGCGTGAAGATTAGCGGCCAGCCCTTACTCTCTGGAAAACATAAGTGAAAATGCTAGGACTTCAAAGATTTGCTGGCAGTATTGTCACTCAATTATATAGAAGGGCCGCGTACAGCAGCAATGCACGTGCTGCGAGCGCAGCGCTGGCGTCAGCGCCCAGCACTGGACAGGGAGTTGGGGTAGGATCAGCTGATGAGTCGGAAGCACGCACGCCGGCAGCAGAGGCGAGGAAACAGAAGGGTTCAGGTGGGTACCAAGTGTGTACCAGTCATTAGCTTGATTGACTAGAATTCTATAATTACTTGTAGGCCATATGGTTGCAGCAGCTTTTGAGTCTCTGCGGAACGAGACCGACGCCAGTGGAAAAGCAACAACACCTGCTGCCAGTACAAACATAGATGAGCGGATTGTGAATGCCAAGACGGTAAATGGTCTGCTGGCCATAACGGAAAACAATAACGCATTTTCCCGCAAACATGCCCTGAAGATAGTCTCAATACTCGCCGAATGGAGCACGATCGATCGGGTTAAGATCTCTGAGTTCGAGAACGACACCAGGTTCCTGCGGGTTTGTCGCATGTTAGGACGCACAGTGCCCAAAAATGGTGTCAATGGAAAGAATGGCAACAACACGACGGCTACTGCCAATGGCCATGCCTCAAAACGCATTTCTGGCTTTCGCACCGACGACTTAAATACTGTTCTTGGCGTGGCGGGTGACGATGAGGCGGCCAAGCTGATAGCTAGCATAAGTCTACCCCAGATGGTCAAGGTAATGAGCACCTTGGCACAACGCAAGCGACGCAGCACTCCACTCTTGCGATCTCTGGCCTTCAACATAAGCAGTGCATCGGATCAACTTGACCTGAAGCAATCCGCGGATATACTGTTTGCCATGGCTACGCTAAACTTCCAGGATTCGGTGCTGGGTGCAAAAGTGTGTGCGGATGTGCAGGCAGCACTTCCAAAGAATTCGGAAAAATCAGCTGTAGTGGGCTCCGTGCTGACCAGTCTGGGCATAATGCGTTATCGTGACTTGGGTAAATATTTTAGACCCTACAAATAGTATTCAAGTTAACCTCTTCTTCGTTGTTCAGATGTACTGGAATCGCTGACACAGTGGTTGTTAAAGAACACCGAAATCTGTAGACCCCAAGATCTCAGTGCTTACTTCCTGACATCGGCGCTGCTTAATTTCAAGAGCGCCCAACTAGAAGATGTGCGTAAGAAGCTTGTGAAGTCTATTGTACGTGAGGACTTCACCAAACAATCGGATTGGCTTAACTACATTTGGTCGCTGACCATGTTGGGCATTGTGGAGCACAGCCAGTTGGAATCGGTGTTGAGGTTGTGCCACATATACTATCAATGAACTGTCTTACTTATCTGGATTTCTCCCACAGCTCTGAGTTTTTACAAAAGCTGCAGATCGACAAACCTGGCCTAACGCCGACGTCCAAAATGAGGCTCCTTAATCTGAACAGCTACGCACAACTTTGTATTAGCGACTACAAAGGTGTCCTACTGCCAGCAGATAGCCCTGTCTACCAGGTGCCCATGGCACACAACAAGTCCAAGCAAGTGCTTGTCAACGGAATGCTGGACGCCCTGAAGAGCCTGCTGCCGGCCAGTAACCAAGTGCAGGGCTCGGTGGACAGCAAAATGGGTTTCCTAATTGGCAAGTGGCTGCAGCTGTCTCGACTAAGTTGATCTTAACAATTATCATTGCAGATGCAACATGCCAGTTTGATGCCAAACAGAAAACACCCCAGGATAAACAGAATACAAATGCCATAAGGTGCCTAACGATTATATATAGAACATGACTTGACCCAATGTAATCTTATCCTTTTTACTTTCAGAGTTGCTTTTATGGTCATTGATTTCCATGACGTCTGCCATGGAACGCACCGAAGTGCCAGCGGCTTAACGAACCTGGCCTTCGACTTGCTGGAGAAGAGTGGATTCTATGTACTACCTGTGCCCTACAACGAGTTCAGCACGAGCGATAAGTTACTGAAGCGGGTTCAGTATTTGGAGGCGAAGTTGAAGGCGATTAGTAGCAAATAACTTCAGATGCACATAGTGTTGTAATGTTTTATCAAAATTACAATTTATAGTTTGTTTATTGTAATTATAATTAGGCGCCGAAGTAAAGTAAATCAATCCAATGACCCAAGGAGCCCCAACTACAGTGCAGTGCGGAGAATGAGAGTTGCAGAGGGAATCATTTTAATTTGGATGAACTTAACATGTTTAACTGTAGCTGATTTGTTTAGTTGACTCTACTTGGCATCCAAGTCGCTGGTACGTTGCTTGTTCATGCCCACCTTCCACCACTGTCCGGTCTCCTGGAATTCTGTGGCGACAGCGGCTAGCGTGTGGAAGAGATTGTGTGCCAGCATGTGACAGTTGCTCACATGCAGCACAAACTTGGGATCATAGACCTTCTCGATGTCGTCGATCTTGTAGTGATCGCGCGTCTCGCGCTCAGTGAGACACACACAGTTCCAAGGGGACCAGTCGTCACTCTTGTTCCAGCGAGGCAGCCTGGAACACAAACGGTCTATATACTGCATAGATTGATCCACACTACTACTAACCTTAAGTCCTGTAGAATCTCAGACTTGCTAAGCGCCGAGTGGCCATGCCAGATTTGATCGACCATAAGGCGTATGTCATCCAACTGCATCACGAAGGCAAAGGAGGTCGTGCACTTGCGCTTGCGTTCGTCCCTCTGAACGCAGCGTAATATAGACTGGTACACTGAGTTCTCTGTGGCCACCAGCTGCAGAGGAAGTTATCATTGGGTTAGCTGATCATACAGTTACTCCTATGCTCACCTTGAGATAGTAGCAATGCTTGCAGGTATCCACGTGACTCTGGCGTGTGCGGATGGCAAACAAAGCGAAAGGTTTCACCTTCTTGCAGACAATGCACATGCGAGAGAGTTCCTCTGTAAAGGAATCAGGATCATTTCGTATATATAAAGTATATAAATGGATGTCTTATTACTTTGCTTCTTGTCGCGCTCTTGGTACCGTATGAGCGCTAAGAATAAGTTATTCTGGCGTTTACGCAGTATTTCCACATCGCAGGAGGTGGTGTAGATTAAAAGATTCCTCTCGCGATCGAATAGATCAAACAACTAAGTAGTAAACTCTAAGCTAACAGTAAACTCAATATTTAATCAGTCCTACCTCGGGAAAGTTGGGAAAACAAGCCTCTTCCAGGATCAACTCCATGACGCGTGCCAAGAGCTGCAAGCGATCCTCCTTGTCCAGCGGTTTGCGCAAGTCGTTGTAGATTTCGGTCAAGAAACGAACGCGTTGGGTACGCAACAGATCGAGGTGTATTTTGCAATCCTTATACCCAATCCATTCAATGGGCTTTCCCATTTTCTTCAGCAGTTGCTCGTTGCGAAAATCCTCCATGGATTCGAAGACCAGACGTTTCTGCTTGTCCAAGCCATTGAGCAATTGAATCTCCTTGTCCAGCAGAATGTTCACCTCGGCGATGCGTGCAGGTCCTTCGTAGCTTGCTGCAATTCTCTTCAGCTCTGCCTTCTTCCAACGGCCGATCTCGGCGAAGAGCATTTCAAAGTCATCATTGGTGCGAGGGAACTGCTTAAGTTTCTTATGGTGCTCGTCACGTTTCTCCACACACTGTTCATACTGCGCCTTCTCATTCTCGCGATTCTTCACCAGGCGGCTAAGGATGAAGACCGATTGCGAAAGGTTCTTTCAGGTTTAGGGTAATCCATAATCCTGCACTTACCGATACTCAGCAGCGCGTTTATGTATGTACTTCCAGAGTATCCAACGCCGCCAGTTACGCTGTATCAATAGCACCTTCTCGAGCTTCTTTTCAGCACGTTCCTTCTGCGCGAAGGTTTGGTACTTGCCAGGAATAATGTAGGAGTCAGCGGGTGTGGAGGTGTACCGCACATTGATGCCGTCCAGAAAGCATTGCACAGATTGCTCGTGAGCAGTGTTCTAAATATTGACCGGAGATTTGCATTAGGTTTACTCTCCCCGTTACCCCTTCTCCATAGCTTACCAAAATCTTCTCCTTGTGCTCCCAGGTCTGTGTGTCCCGAGTGCGGTAGCGTCTGTACTTCCACTTGTCAAAATACGGTCCTGTCTGTGTGAATGCATCCAGGTACTCCTTCGCGTTGCGCTTGTCCTTGTAACCGCACAGAAAGGGCTTTTCAATTGCCGCATTCTCAATCTCCACAACCACGTTCTTTGGCTGACCATCCTCCGTATCCTCGCCGGGTATATGCACTGTCAGATAGTCGGGCAGACGGTGCTTGCTGTAAAGTGTTAAGGATTGAGGGTTGAGGAATGAGGGTTATATACCTTTGACTCACTCGTAGTAGATGTTCATGTTCAGCCTGGTGGTGTTGCCCTCGGGCAGATTGAGCAACAGCTGATACTCGTGTATGCCAAAGTCATCGGATGAAGTCCAGTAAATGGGCACGTTGTTGCAGAGTACACGATCGTGCTGCTTCAGGATGAGAAAATCGGGATCGACTTCAAACTTACGCGATATATCCTGCTTGACCTCGGCCATGGTCATGGTGTTGGGATACACTTGAGCCACTATATTTGACGCAGATACGTAGAACTTGACGGTAACATTTTCCTTCTGCACCTCACACTGGTCCTTAAGATCATCGGAGTCCGTACTGCGATGGATGACCTCGGGTAGACAATAGTCGACAATCCTTGGCGCCTCCGAAGGGTGCACTTGCAGCTTCGGATTGCATACATAGTCCGGAGGTGGTGGCGGTGGTCCTGGTGGTGCTGCCGGTGGTGGTGGTGCCGGTGCTGGCGCCTTTTTCAAGGGCTTCTTCTTCTTGATAACCTTGTTGGTCGTCTTTTCACTCATCTCGATAAAAAATATACTCAAAGATCGATTGTATGGATATGTGGACTAAATGCTGGGAAAATATATATTATTGAATAAGCTGCCTGCTTTGATGCCACTTTGATTCCAATGGGAAAGCCCTTAAATGGGTCTCTGTTGGTCGCAGGTCGCAGGGTACATGGGAACAGCTTGATCAATAAAACTGTTGCGTGGCGCCCTGTCGTGGCAACGGGCCTATGCTCCGCTTTGACCCCCTTTGCCTCCGTTTACCCCTTTGATTCTATTGGTAAATGGAATTTCTCACGCTTGTTTTCTTCTACCTCGAGCAGAGAGAAAGCGTCACTCGGCAAGCACCTTCTCTTACGGGCAAATCTTCTCTAATTGCCCCAATTTTGTTTTCCATATGCAAAACACTCATAATCTGATACACACACACACACATATATACATATAAACAGTATTTCTCTGTTCCGAATTAATCTTGGCGTCGTTGTCTACGCTTCATTATTTATTGCGCAACATTGGAGCTGCTGCTGGGAAAGTGGTGACAGTAATTACACTTACTAAATGGTTGCCATGTGTGTGACTTTGTGTGTGTGTGTGGTCGCGAAAGGGCATCCACACGTGAACATGATTGACTGCTGCTGCTGCTGCTGTGCCAGAAGCTGTGCGTTAATTAACTCGATTAACAGCAATTTGTTGGCAACTTATAATTTAACTGTTAGTTATGTTAAATTTATGCGGCAGGAAGTGCTGCCACTGTTAATGTTATGTTAATCAATGCAGATCCATATCACATCTATCAATATTGCTGATTCTGTTGTGTATCCTCAGAATACAGACAAGAATGAAAGCTACAGTTGAGATGGCGCGACTGTGATTTGGACTGCGCAATGGGGAAGAGCTCATAATACCCATTGGCATTTAACATTTGAAATAAACATGATCCAATAAAGGTTTTTCATTGTAAAGTTTTCTATTCTATCTTTTATTCTTAAAAACTAATGATTTAGTCCATATAAAATAGAGAAAAAAGTTGATGCAGCTAGAATTAAGTTGCTTAATTTTGTGAAAAGATTTCTTAACTGAAAACTGACTATATTTGAAAGCAAGGCAATTACTGTGGGTGCCGCAAAAAAGTTTGGCTCAAGACTTCACCAATAACTTCGTTAATGCCACGTAGTTCTGATGTATGTATGTATGCAGATCTTGCAACCCTTTCATTTGGCAATTACACTTATTTAAATATTTACTTTCAATAGATATTAATCTATTTAACTTATCGATATCCTTTTAATCATCGTTATATCCTTTTCATTTCAAATACTTTTAAATCCAAATCATCTATTAATATTGCTGATTCTGAGTAAAATAAAACGCAAGTGAATAAGCTGGCTAAAAATAATTAATAAATTATGTTTTTATTATAATAGAAATTTGACTTAAGGTTGAGTGGCGTCAGGGCAGTCTTGCGATCGGCATGTGCCACCTGCAGCCGGAAGGGGCGTCCATTAAAGTAGTATTCCTTGTGGTGCTGCACACGAAGTATTTTACTCTGTGCCGGCGTCGTTGTTGGTTGGCGTTCTGTAGTAGTCGAAGGTGCAGGGGGTGCCATGGTGGACGGAGCACTATCCTGCAGAATTGGCTTGATCTTCATGGGCTGATAGTCGTAGCCAATGCCAGGTATATATCGATATGGCAGCGGGGGAATGGGTATGAAGTAGATCTTTGAATCTTTCTTAGTCTTTTTTGTTTTGCTGCCGTTCTTGTTGTATTTGTTACGCAGGATGAGTGGCTTCGAGGTGACCAAGTAGTCCATGTAGACGTTGTTCAGCGCAGGAGATTGCACCAACAGTTTGCTGATCAGTTGCGGCGACGTTGCTGCACTGCTTGATAAGGGTCTGTGCAGGGAGTAAGCAGTGCACAGCCTGAGTGCGGCCAGAGCAAGCAGTGCCAAGACGCAGTGTGATTGCAGCACGGGAGACATGCTGAAAGAGAGAGAGATAGAGAATGAGAGTGAGGTTAGGACGGACTAGAATGTGACAGTGAGAGAGAGAATGGGAATGAGAGGAGATAGAGACAGGAGACACATAAACGGGAGAGAGAGGAAAGGGGGAAGAACATTAGTCCACAAAATGTGTCAACAGAGTGTGCGGCCCCACGGCGCCCACGCCCTGCATTCAATTCGCAATTCACAATTGTTTCGCCGCTTGATTGATGGACGCTGCCAAATTGTGAATAAAAGCGCGAGTCGGGCAATCCAAATACAATAACAAAGAGCAGTCCAAATAAATAAATAATGGCAAGTGTTTTCTGCAAGTCACAGATGCCGAATAAATTTAATAATAAATAAATCGACTGTGCGCATCAAAGCGCGAAATATTTTACAGAAAAAAACGTTTCTCACGTTCCAGACGCACAAACTACAACAACATCAACGAAAAACAACAAATTTTGGAGAGCTTCGATTTGATTCACTTTAAATGAAAGCATTTAATGCACGCTAATCAAAACGTGGAAGCCACAGCCACAGCCAAAGCTGACGCCGACGTCGCAGTCGCTGTCGACGCCGGCTGAGCAATTACGCTAATGAGCGTGGCGAGCGCCATCTGGCGGCGTATTTCAACGCCTGAGTGATTAATGAGCTAGTAAGAAATAAATTGATCAACATAATAAGAAGAAAAAGAAAAATTATGGCAGACTAAACGGCATCAATTTAAAGCAGGGGGACAAGAACGATAACATACAACATGATCAACATGTCTGGTCGCGCCCCTTTCCTTCCCTCCGTCCCTCCTCAAGTGGTAGATACAGATATTTATCAGAGAACTGTAAACGAAGCTTTGTATTATCTGTCTATCTTAGATTTCAGTCTAACGAGAAATCACCGGCGGGGTTATTCGCATCCGCTTTGACCTTGCTGCCAAATGTAAATTGATAAATCGCCGAAAGTTCGTTGATAAGTTAAGCCTGCGCCCGCATGAAACACAATCTGGGAGGGAGAGAAGTCAACTTTCTTCAGTTTGCAGTTTGCGAGGGAGTGTTGACTTTATGCTCTAGGTACACTTGCAACTTGATACGGAGGAGTACTGTAGAAAGTTTGAATACTTTGCAATGATCATTTCGATAGCATTACAAAGTATTTAGAGTCAAAAAAGTGCCAGCGATTTAGATCTGGATTATAGCTTAAAGTTTTCAGTTTCTTAATTATTCTGTATTGTTTTTTGGAGGATTACTGGAAGGAAGCAGGCAATGTGGCACTGTCCCAAATCTGTTTGAATACTTTTCTTTTATAACGAAAGGCCAAAGTAGATCCTAAAATTTGGAATCAGTTACAGTTTATATAAAGTTCATGACATTGTCAACCATTTACAGTTATTTTGCTCTTCCTATATGTTTTCTGCAGAATTACTGAAGCAAGTAAGAATTGTGATTAATGCTGATACAGATCTGCTTAGATACTTTTCAAGATGCACAGTTTCAGTTTCTGCTTATAGTTCATAAAGTTCATAACATCGTCAACCTTTCACAGTTCTTCTATTCTGTTCTCTTTTATTTTCTTCTGTGATTATACATACAGTCGGCATCATTATATCATTATCATACTATTGTCATATCCTAATGTGGTCAGTCAAGGTCGCTTTATTTTATGCCTACTCTCTCTCTCTGTGTTCGATTGCTACTAATTAAGTCGAGAACGAAAGACTCAGGCAACAAACTTGCCAGGCATCTTTGCTTATCGATTAATAAATTGTCAGCAGTCAGTGCCAATTGTTTATGCAAATGGACGTGTGTGTTATGGGCATTTAAGTATTTAAATTGCACTCACTTTAACGACGCGTCAGCGATGGATGCTGCAGCTGTTTAATTTGTTTATTTAATATTTAATTTTCTCGTATGTTTTATGCACAATTTATGACTCTCGTGATTATTATTATGTGTCAAGTACGGAAGCCGATTAGGTATTTATAAACTATTACAACTGTTGATGCCGCTGCCTAGACTGTTTATCACATCGAATCATTCACGATCCTCTCGATTCTCTTTTTTAGCGCGCGCTGCGTTCTGTCTCGGACGTTGCGAACGCCTCGAAGAGCGGCGAATAAATGAGATCTGTGGACTGTGTGTAATTTGGTTTTTCTTAAAACAAAAAGCACTTTGCTGTCGCTGTCGCTGTGGCCGTCGCTGCTGCTGCTACGTCATCAACTCGGACGTGCTGTGCTGCGAGAGAGCGAGCGCTCACTTGCCGGCTGGTTAACTGGTGTGTGAGGTCCGAGCTTAGCTGGCAACCCGACAATGATCTCGATGATGAGCTCAAGCCCAAGCCTGAGCCAGCCGAACGAGACGAGTGCGAGCCAGCCAGACGAACTGCATCAATTTGCCACTTTATTGTTTGCCTGCTTTCTGTTACAGTTTGCTATTCATCATTTACCATTTACCACTTCCATTTGCCATTGCACTTTGCGGCTTTGCCTGCGTTTGCTTGACAAATTCACGACGGCGGCCAATTGATTCACTCCAAATGAGCCCAGAGAGTCTAGTCTGCTTGCTGTCTACAGGTAACTCTATATCTCAAGATCTCCACAGCGCGACAGTTTGACTTTGTCGTCGATTAAATTACAAGTGGCAGCTACAACTCCTACTAGTCTTACCCACTATCTGCATACCACGCACCTTCCTCTCTGTCTTTCAACTCTGCCACTCTCTGCATAGCAGTCTCTGCTCAGCACTCTCTCCCCTTTTTCTGTCTTGCTCCCCCTGTCCCTGCTCAGTAGTAGCTTCTTTTGTCCTTCGATTTGTGCACAAATTAGTTACAAATGAATCTACCACAACAAAGGGCCACGGGTAACACGACGCTGCCACGGCACTGGCACTGGCCATGTGGGATCGACAGACAACGCCTGCCAGATTGACAGACACCGCCTGCCAGAGAGAGAGGAAATAGTTCACTTGTCTTCGTCCTCATTCTTATCCTCGTGCACTGCTAGAGTTTGTTCTTTACTTCAATTTGAGATTTGACCAGGATTCTGCTTTAAACTCATGTATGCATATATGACTTAACGTTAGTACATATATCAACTTTTGGGTCAGACCAGTAACACCTTTCCCTTGTAGATAAGAGGAAGCTGCTTGTCTGCAGTTGCATAAGTGAACAAACAGTTGACTTATTCTCCCTTCTTCTTTCATCATTGTTGCTCTATTAGCTTTATATGTAAGTGGCAGTTAAGCGAATAAAATGCGACTAATTTCGCCTTTACGACAACTCTCACATGTCTCTCGTATTATGTAAACCCCTCTTTGACATGCAGCTCATCAGCTGAACACTGAACCGAACTGAACCGAACTGAGCTAAACACTTTCTCGTCTTTCACTGAGATAAACGAGGGAGCACAAATCTGAGTGCTGATATAATTTTAGTGCGCCCATCCGACATGACATAAGTGCGGAGAATGGCAATCAAAACACCTTTAAATATTAATTAGGCGTGCAGCCTCCCACCCTCCCTCCTCTCTCTCTCACTCTCGCCCCTCTTGGCAATTAGCCTCATCTAATGCAGATAGAAGTGTGTGCTGAAGTGCGTACACTCGCACCACAGTGGCTCACGCACAGCTGTGCTCTGTGTATCTGCGAGATACTTTGGCCTAAGCTAACTATCTACTATGTGTCTGTACATCTGTATCTACAAGAACAACAGTGGAACTGACACTGGCAACGCAATAATTGTTGTCGATTAGAGAGCACAAATCACGAACGAGCTGTAAACGCCATCCAGTCCGTGCGATCGTCAGATCGTTCGATCTGGTGTCTTCAGTCTTGAGTCTTGAGTGTGTGTTGTATGCTAGCCAAGCTTGGGAATTATTAGGCATAATATGCTTAATATGCTGACGGAAGCAATGCGAATAGGCCGCAGCACGGGACACAGCTGGCAGCTGTGTAAACTCCCCGACAGACACTGGCAAACTAATCTAAAATACGCGTCGCCTAATCTCCTCCCCTTCTGTTCTTTGCACGACATGACTGACAGACTCCACAAGCTGAGGCTCGCGTGTTTGGCTACTGAATTAGAAGAATTACAAAAACTATTTCAGTCTCTTCTCTGTCTTTGGCCAGTTAGACGACTAACGTTTTCATTAGTTGGCCTCGACTGTCAGCTGACGGCGGGAACACCCACCCACCGAGCAGAGCCTCGGGTTAAGGCCACCTGGCTGCAGGTCTGGCTACGTCATAATGGATGTTCATAAATATTTGAAGCTCATTATAAAAAAAGAGTTTCCCATTTAATAGTCAATAAATTTAGCAAGTTCGTTAAACTCATTCGCCGTCAGGTGAATCAGCTAAATCGGGCTGATTACGGCTTTAAATTTGTCTCTGTCTCTGTCTCAGTCTCAGCTATTTGCTGTGGGTTTCAATTTCAGTTGAAGTTCAAGCTGGAATCTCTCAGTCAAAGTCAAAGTCGCAGTCTGGGGCGCTTGGCATGCGGGCATCGCCTTTTAATTGTCGCTCGGAATGAAGTTGTCATCATCGTTGGCGGCTTATGCAATGCTAAAAATCTGGTACCGTCTTGTTAGACGATTGTTGTTTGGATTTACTGTGCCCGATTGGGGTCAGCGACGGCTGGCAATTATATACTTTCATTGAAAGTAAAATATTTGTAGAGCATACAAAAGGAAATGCAACGAATGGAGGAGAAACAGAGCTCAGCTGAGCAGCTAATTTAATATTTGCTCATTAAATTTATATACAATTTTGGGTTATTTTATGACTGACACACTTCTCTCAGCAGTCTCGTGTGGTTTCCATTAAATTTACACTTTCTTCTTTACATATATATCATGTTTCTATATAGATAATATATATTTTGATTGTCCAGCAGGGAATTGCTAACAGAAAGTGCTGAGTTTAAATTAAAGTTGAAGGGAACTGTAGCGAAGAACTAGAAGAAGTTTCTAAAACAAAATGTAGCTTGACCAACAATTTACAGGGTATTTCTCTGGTCTGTCGACATAGATATACTCACTTTATTTAGTTGTGAAAGTGCAGTGACCACAGGAAAAAGGTTAAACTGGGCGCCGAAGCGTGCCCTCTGCTGAATTGCTAGCGGATTGTGGACTGTGAAAAGTGGACAACGGACAGTGCACAGTGGACAGTGCACAGCGGACAGCGGACAGTGCACAGCTATGTATTGAACAGCAACGTATTGATATCCGTTAGATGGAATTTCGAAAATTGCAACTCTGTCCGCCAAATATGTCTAAAGTGGGGGAAAATTGAATTTTCCAAAGTCAAATATGTTCATGCACTTTCAGTCCTCCCACAACTGCTGCTGGCATAACGATGCGCGCTCTATATCTCAATTACTTTATACCCCGCACTAAAAAAGAGCAGAAAACTTTCCAATTTCCTGACAATTGGAGCAAACGATTGATAGTTAAGTTTTATGGCTGACTATGATTTACAGTTGGAGGAGACGTTTTACTGCGATGTCCGCCACGCAGAGCCACACAACTTCTTTGGCTCATCTGCAATTAGTGGAGCTAAATATGTTTTGCCATAGTAGAAAACCAGTTTGATCAGCACCCTGCAAAAACTAAACAAAAACAAAACAAAGTGATGAGGCCAAAAATCACAGCACGCACCTCAAATGTTTGTTTACATTTGCATTGTACTAAATAGATGAATTAGTAGCTGCCGTTGATGGATGGAGTAGCAATCATTTGGATAAGTTAATTGCTCCCACAGCAACAGCAACGTCAGCTGAGAGCGTTCTTTCAATTGGCTTTTAATTTTCTCATTGTGTCGTTAAGTATTTGCTTTAATGTCTGCTGTGCCTACGGCCTTAAAAATTCTCCTTAAGTATTTTGAGGTCCGGTATCATCGGCGTCGTGATGACCTTGACGCAGAAGAGGCAGCATCGGCGGAACGTCCCTTTCACGGCCAATGTCAATAAACTCAGGTTCTAGCGAAAACTGGCCCCACCTTCTTCGCAGCGACACTTAACTCGCGCTATCAATGTATCTATTTTCATTTCGTTTATAGTACTGTCTGTCCAGGCCATTACGAGTTAGCTTGCCACGTTGCAGCAGCTTGACGGTGCAGTCATAAAAACATTTGATTCTATTGAAATACGATAGGCATCACGTCTTTAAAAAGAAGTTAAAATTCCTTGTTTCGTTCTTGCTAGTTCATGGCGTTATATTAAAGATTTGTATGTGATATATAAAGGTAACGGTAGTTTCACTTATATGATTTAAAAAAATAAAACAATAAAAATTAAAAAAAATCTCGACGAGGATGGGATTCGAACCCACGCGTGCAGAGCACATTGGATTAGCAGTCCAACGCCTTAACCACTCGGCCACCTCGTCACGTGGCAAGGGTGGTTCTAAGTGCCCACTAGTTATGAGCACCAGTCAGCACTAGAGATTGTGGCACTAAGCAGTGCCTTTGTTGGAAAAGCAGTGCAATCTTTAGAAAAGCAGTGTTAGAAAATTGCCTATTGTGACTATCATTGCAACCTTAACATGTAATTTTGTTATGCTTAATATAATTTTTTGTGCTTTCTTTATTGCAAAACAAAATTTTTAACTCTGTAAATTATCTACTTGAATTGATGTTTTAAATCTCGCTTTTTAATAATATATTTTTGATAATAAATGTATTTATCATTAATAAAACTGCTTGTTATGCTGCCTATTATGAGCATGCGGAGTATGAAATCGCAATCTGGCTATCAAGGTCGCAAGTGACGAGGTGGCCGAGAGGTTAAGGCGTTGGACTGCTAATCCAATGTGCTCTGCACGCGTGGGTTCGAATCCCATCCTCGTCGATTGTCTTTTTTTTTTTATTTGAAGTAAACATGCAAAAAATTATAAAATTAAAAACTATTAGCATAATTTAATTAAAAATACTTAACAACTTTTTGGGAAGAAATTAAATAAAAAGCTCTAGCGACGAGGATGGGATTCGAACCCACGCGTGCAGAGCACATTGGATTAGCAGTCCAACGCCTTAACCACTCGGCCACCTCGTCATGTTGCCAGCCGCTGGCCCAATGAACGTTCTGAACCCTTTACAGTTTTTCCATCAATTCTGTTTGTGACAATAACACAAATAAGCCGTAATTGTGTCAATGAAAATGACGTAAATTCCATATTGCAAATGATTCTTCATACTTCTATACGGTTAAGTGGGCGCTACCGAAGAAAGTAGATGAGTGGTGGCCCGTGTTTTGTGGTTTTTGAAGTTCAGTGAGAGCGCGTTTTTAACTTTTTCTCTATTATTCTATATGTTTTACCTTATACCCTATAAAAATATAGACAACTATGAGCCACAGTTAATAAGATCCCACTATTTGCACGATTTATCAATAGAGTTAAGTATAGTGGGTATAGTAAAGTATACTATAGTTGAATAAGCCTAAGCCAAAAAGGATTAATCATGTCGATTTAGCTGTATAATTGTATTTCGAATTTCACACTTCTTATAGTTTCGTTATAAGTACAACATCAGGTTAATATTTTTATTTAATTATTATAATTTATATAGTAGTAATATACAGCAAAATTTGATGACTTCTCTTATTCAGGATTTTTTTTTATTTCAGTAGGATATTCGACAGTGTAGTACTTTCGATTTTAGTTTTATTCACTTGATTTTAAAGTGGTGTACTTTTACGTACGTCTACTACTGTGCAGACCCCGTAATGTTGTATATATTTATAGAATGCTTTATTTGCATAAGCATTAAAGGGTTTTCACAAATTCATGGATGTGCAAGCACACATATGAGACGAGATCGTGCCAACGGTTGACCCACTTTTTAATGATCTTCTGTGCTTGTCTTTGTATTTGTCTTACTCTTTCTATTCTTCACTCAGTCAAAGTTTGGTGTAAGCTAGCAAAAGTGATTGCTCGACTTGATGATGCTCTGCGATGTAAATGCGATGTAAATATAATGTAATTGTTGGAATAAATGTAAATGTCTTGATCTGTAAGTTAATTAGCATAAGAGTTAATCAGCTGTTCTGGTAAAGCATAATGTAATGTAAAATAACATAACATAATTATGTTACTTATCCACTTGCTCATGGAAAGTCAAAAAGAAAAGAAGTGCACGAAGCACAAGCTCATTAAATAATTAATATATAATTAAATAAACCAATCCAGTTTATTATTAATATATATTATAAATGTTTATTGTATAAACATTAAAAAAATTCTTGCATAGTTCATTCTTGTGTAGAATTAACAGTTTCTTAACTACTCTGTATTTTAGGATCTTCCATATGAATCCCCAGTAGTAAAAGGCATGTACACTCACGTACACATACACACACACATGTCCGATGACATTGTCGCCGCTCGTCGTTGTCGTCGGTGTTAATGAACTTTCGAGACTGATAGCCGATAGTTGTTTACGTCTGCGTTACGTTTGTGTTTACGACACGAGTTAGGAAGAGCTTAGCTGCCGTTGAGCCTCGTTAGAAAAGTGTGCCCAAGTTTGAGGATGCGCAGGCACGCGCGTTTATATTTAGCATCTAGTGGCAACACATGCACATGCACATGCACAGTGTCTCAGTCGCCAGCACATCCCATTCCATTCCACAACCATGGGTGATAGTCACGTGCGCAAGGACATTCCAAGGCTAATTACGTTGGCGCGTCGCCTCTGTTGGCCGCGGCAACGACATCGGGCAGCGGCATCGGCATCGGCAGGCAACGAGCTTGGCTTGGATTGGCTTTATTATAACACCATCGGTTCATTATGGTTGCGGCAATCGCTGCTGCCCCGCAAGCCCCGCCAGTTGCAGTGCAGTGTAATCTGTGGCATGCAACCCGTATCTGTATCTGCATCTCTGCGTGGCTGTCTCCCAGTACAGTCGCCAGTCTCCACTTAATTAGCCATGTAATTTATTGTTGCCCTAATCTTTCGAGAGCAGCTCCGGACGCCAACGTTGGCGCCAAGGCCGCTGGCATTGACAAATAAACAAATTATTGTATATTAGAATATTATGATGAGTAGCAGCCGAGCTGTGCAAGTCAGGAACCGCCAGTCTGTAGTCCTCCATCCTCAGTCTCCATTCTTCAGTCTTCAGCCGCCTGCCGCCAACTGCCAAGTGGCGACTGCCGGCTTCTGTTCCCTGTCTTTATCAACTTGTCTATAAAATCAACACAATTACTGCACGATCCTCTACCAGCACAGAGGCTTGGCCCCCAGAGGCTGGGCCCAAGACAAGGGCATAATATGCAGCTATGACTCGCATTATGCAGACACCCGAAGCACAGAGGCGTGCGCCAGGGAGTATTAATGCATTGGGTGTTGCAATGTGGTGACAATCATAATTATAGTATATAGGCTGGCACTGGCACTGGCTCGTATATGATGTGCAACATTAGGAAAACATCTTCTCGAAATTGAAGAGAAAGAGGGACAATCAATCTAGGAAATATGATAGATCTCCTAAGAAAAACTGAACTGAGAAGTACGGTACATAAGATCTTATAGGTCGTAATGAATATAACTAAATAAATAAATTATAAAATAAATAAATACCCCTCTCCAATACAAACTAATGGAATTATTTATTTAGATGAATACATCAACTATATTTGAAACTGTGTGCAAATATTCCGCAATTAGTTATGCTAAAAATATTAACATATTAATATTTTAGAAAATGAAATGTATATATTTTTATTGTGATATTTTTGTTATTATTAATGCTATTTTTTGAATATATTCTGATATTTTAAATGAAGTCAGGTTTGACAGAAATATAGCTTAATATATATTGAAGATATCAATATTATTTTTATGATATATCATTTTAATATTTGTGCCCCTACCTGCCTCAAAAGGGATGTTACGCACTCCACTGGCGGATCTACTGTGTGTATTTAAACATGAGTGCACATGCATGAATACATACTATATATGCCGCCAGATGTAATCACACAATTATGCCCAATTATGTAACAGCTTAGGTTCGTGACTGTGCAGCGACAGAGGGAGATAGAGAGACAGATACGCAGGTGCTTAAGCCCGGTGCTAAGCAGAGTGCTTGCTGGATATCATTGACTAATGACTTCCTTGTGACCCTGCTACACTTCAAGGGGTGTTTCGCAAGAATGGAAATAGTAAAATAGTTAATCGCGGGCGTAGTTGTGATTCCCGTAGTTAACATTTCTGGAATTTGATTCTTTCTTTCATTTTGCGCATGTTGCATGTAGATTCCAACTTGCCACTTGCAACATACAGCGCCAACGCCAGGCGGGGGCCATTGACTCGTCAGGCTAATTATAATTACAATTATATTATCGTTTGGCTTGTCGGCAATTAGTCGATTTATCACTCCAACTACCCAAACAAATCTCAAAGCTCTCTCTCTCTCTCCCTCTCCTTCCCACTTGTAAGAACGTAAAGTGCTTTGACAATGCAAACAATAAACAACAACAACACGAAGGGGAAGACTGAAGAACCAACGCTTTTTGCCTCTTCTCTTGCAACTTTCAGCTTCTCCGTCCAGTTCTGTCTCGACGTCAACTGCGCCACCTTGGCCACTTGGCCAATATAAAGCGCAGCCTCCAAACGCGCTTACTCGCATTGCCATTTCGTCGCGTCTCGTTGTTCAACCTGTGCTTGGCTCTCTTGGCGTTGTTTGGATACGACGCATAGTTCCAAATATCTTTAAGTACTTATCGTATGTTGATTGTGTACAGTGAGCAAGGAAATTAATTGTGCGAAGTGTGAATTAGTGTTTTGTATAACTTTAGAATCCAAAATTTGTAGTGTTTAAAATGGGAAATAAAATTTAAATTTACCCTTAACTTTTGATATCTTTTGATACTTATATATTGCTTAAAATTATAATGTTTCGATTGGAATTTGTGTTGGATCTCTACTTTTTGTATACTCTTGCAAAGGGCAGTAAATAATATGCTTGTAAAGTCGGACCTCTATAACATAATGTGCCAAAACGAGGGTCTCTAGTGAAGACTAGTATTCTATTTCGAAATAAGTCAACAAATTTTCTATTATTTCAAGATCCAATAAGTACAACTTTTATAGGAACAGTCAGTCAAAAATAAAGATTTACATAAAATAATTGTGTGCATATATGGTATGTCTGGAAATTAGTTATTAAAAATCTCTTAGCGAATACATGATTAAATTTTGTACAATTATATGGAACTAGTATAGGAAAAATTGGAAGAGATTTCTGCCAAAACAAATATCTTAGAATTGCATTTTGATATTTGTTGGCTTCAACATTGATCTATCATTAAAATTTGGTGGCATTAAAGTTACTTTAAAAAGATTGGCAATGCTCATTAACCTTTTCAATCGTTTGTCTTTTATTTTACCATTTAAGCCAATATCTCACAATGGCAACCCACATGTGTGTAACTTACTTACGCATCTTGCTGCCCGTGATACTTATCTGCACCTTGGAAGCCGCCAATTTGTCGCAGCTGGTGAAGAAGCAGTCGCAGGCGAAGCAGCCACAGGCGCAGCAAGCGCAACAACTTCTGCAGCAGGCAAACTCACATGCAGCGGCACATGTGGGGGTGCAACAATATGTGGCCGAGTCGGAACTGGCAACGGAGCAGCACGACATAAAGAGCGAGGAGGATGATGATCCTTACCAAATCATGCACGAGCTGAAGCAGGACCCACGGCTGCCTGTATCCTCCTCCAGCGCCAACTATGCATGGAATCCGTATACTGCAGCAGCAGCAGCTGCTAATCCCTATGAGAGTCTGGCATCAGCAAACCCGGCCATGCCAATGCCCAAGATGCTGCCATTCATAGGCTATGCACAGCCAGTGTTGATACCCTTTCCCTTGTATATCGCCCCTGATATGTTCTATCCCAATTATCCGGGTGCCAACAATGAATTGGATGATGTGGTTATGTCCCGCGCAGCCGGTGAAAGACGTCCCTCGCTGTCGGGGCACTCGTCCCGCAACTCACCCATCTACTACGTACGCCTGCCACCCACTCCATACATGTTTGTGCCCACTAATCTGCCAGCAGGCGCCTTTGGCAGTGGCTTCTCTCCTTTATTGACCTATCAACCGATGCCCACGTTCTCCACCTTTGGCTCCGTCTTCAATTTGCCTGTCAACTTTCTAGCCAATGGCAAACCTTCGGGCATATACCAAATGAATGGAGCACCCAATGATATATCCCAATTCGCGTCGGGTCTTGGCAGCAATTTCAATGTGCGCCCACCAACACCCAGCAACCCCTACAGACCAACACCTCCAGCCCCTCCTCAGGGATTTGGTAATGTGCAGCAAAGCTTTGGCCTTGCCACAATGCCAGCACCTCAACAGGACTCCAAGTTGACCTCACTGAAGCGTCCGTTTGTCTTTAATGGTCGTCCCGAGGATATATTTATACTGCCCAATAATCTGAACACACTCTATAACTATAATGAGCAGAGCTACTACTAAACGTCTCTGTCCTATGGGGGCCACCAACTAAAAGTATTACTGATTGCAATTAACTAAGAGTAAAATCAACTATACTGCATTTATATATACTATATACACTATATATACTTTATATACCATAAGAAACTCATGCAAGTCTTTAGATTCATTTGGAAATAAATAGATTTTCATTGAGAATTGGCAGAATAGTCTTATAATACACATCTTGAATTTATAATAAACAATCTATCTTTATATAAGTTAAGCTCTGATTTGATAAAGAACAACTATAGATTTATTTTCATCAATCAATTGCCAATGGATGCTACCTTCTTTGTCATCTCCTTAATGTACTTGGGATCCCCAAGGTATTTGCTGCCACCAATTAGATCGCCGGTATGTCCATCGAATTCGTATAGAATGGGCACACAGTTGGGCACATTTACACTCTCTATCATTTCTTTAGAAACCCCTGTCAAAGGAAGAACCAACTTTAAGCAAGGAAAGGAATTAATATTAAATGGTACACACCTTCTATATGCATGATTAAGGCGCGCGCCACTGTGCCATGTGCGATGATCATGGGGCTTGATCCTTTAAGCATCTCTTGTTTTATTTCCTCCCAGGCAGGCTTCACACGATCTACACACATGTGCATAGATTCTGTGCTGGGAAACTTGTCACTGGGTACATCCTTAAAGGCTGGATTGTTCACGATCTCGTCGTAATACTTGTTCTTCGGCTCTATCGGGGGTGGTTGGCTGTCGTAGCCCCTCCGCCAGGACTGCACCTGATCTTCACCATACATATCGGCCGTTTGCCGTTTGTTGAAACCAGTTAGATTACCATAGTGCCGTTCACAGAGTCGCCAGTCCTGTACGATTGGCACGTCGGGCATCTTCATATTCTCCAAGATCAGCTCTGCTGTGTGGATCGATCGACGCAGCACTGAGCAGTAGACCTTGTCAATCTCTAACTTAGCTTCGATTAGCTGTGCTGCGGCTATCGTACGCGATTGTTCAATGCCTATTGAATTGGTCAATAACTGAATTTGTAAGACTTTGCAGATATTCTTATTGATTATTTAGGTGGATCAACTTGCACCCCTTCGTTGGCTCCAGCCAACCATATAGCTTGCCTCTCAACGTACCAAGTTTGCTTAACGGCGTGTCCTGCCAGCCGCAGAAGAGATTTTGCAGATTAAATTCACTTTCGCCATGCCTTAAAAGAATAAGGCGGCAACTGAAATGAAAACACAGGTCAATATTGAGGATTTTTATCTGTCAAAGAGTATAAAAACTGTATAGTGTATGTTTAACGCCTTTACTCTATTTTGTTGTTGGACCATGTTAAATCTAATGTCTATAAGTCCGCTTCAATTGACGCATTGGAGGACAACATTGAAGCATTTATTCGTGAGATACCGGCCGAAATGTTGGAAAGAGTATGCCAAATTAAGGACTAAGGGGAGGAGCAGTCACTTTCAACATTTGCATGCAATAATTTTCAAACATTAAATTATATGAACCGTACTATCGATTCAAATAAAGATTTCTTACATTTCTCTTAATTCCAAGTGTTCTTTTTTTGAAAAACTTTTCTATAGCTCTTAAAAAATCACCCGTTATATAGCTTGCGAGGTCTGCCAAGCCTCCTTCTGCCTCTTACATACATTTGCAGAAAGATACCCTCTTTTAATGATTTTCATCTGTATATGTATATGTTGAGTTTAAACATAGTAAGCCTTGCTTTCTGTCTACTAAATAAAGTTTACATTCCCTTGTATACTCCCTGCCAAGCTAACTGTACACACTGTAACTGTAGACGAGAATTTGTACAGAAAGCTAGCAGAAGCACTATTGATCTTGATATCGTTTTTTGGTTGTGTTTTGCTCGCCAGTTTCGCTTGTCATACTTTGTTATTGTTTTGTGTTTCTCTCTCTCGCATATTTCCACGTGTTGCTCAAAGTTTACCGGGTCTATTCTCTTATTATTGTGATGTTATTATTATACATTTATATTGTTATTATGCAAAATATTATTATTATTTCAACGCGCATTCCTACGTCTTGTTCTTCTATAACAATCACACTTAACTAACACTTCCAACACGATAAAGCTTCGTTAGCTTGCGACGTCATTGCGTGACCTCGCTCACCACCCTCTCCCCGTCCCACCACAAACATTATTCGTGTACTTACGCCTGGCCCTCTGTTTGTGTGGAGTGCATCGCTTTTAATGTTATTGTTATAGTTGTTATACGATTGTTATACGTATTACGGGATACGTTACACTTTTCTGCATAAGTTCTTGAGCATAACTTGCAACCTCTGCTGCTGCTGCTTCTCTTCTTTCTTCAACACTCTCACTGCGAGCAACTGCGTTTGCTTCCTATTGGCCGCGACTGTCTACTGCGCAAAATTCCTATTGGCAAAAACGAAGCGTCGTCGCGACGCGCTGTTTCGTGGTTGCTATAGAACAGCTGATGCTGCTGTTGCTGCTGCTGTTGCTTCTCAGGCAGTGCGTACCCCCTCTTACGGTACACTGCTCGTCGGCCCCTTGCTCGACAAACTGCTGTGAACGACTGATAAAAAGTCTATTTTCTTTTGCATTTTTTTTTTTTTTTATTTTCATATACAAATCGTTTTGATTGAAAATACGAAAATGATTTGATTTATTTATAATTCATACGCTGAATATTGATATAAGGCAAACGAAACTTTACCATTTGTTAATTATTTAAACAGTTTTACATGCATAATAAATGCACATGTAATGAGAAGTACGATAAAACTCAGATCACTTTATCAAATAGAAACAGAAGTCAAGGACTGCAGTTGCAGTGAATTTGACTAGTTGCCAAAAATAAAAATAGAAGCAACTTGTCTGCGCTAGAGATCAGACCAAACATATGACGATGACAATGTTTTTTATTGTCTAAGGAGACTTTCGTATACCCTTTATACTAAAGAACATGAAAGAAAGGTTACCTACGACATGGCGAAGGTTTCATATCTTAACAGCTGTTGTTTCTATGCTAATGATATACAGACAGTCAAGTAACACTTTACTCAAATGCACATGTTAATGTAATGTACATCTATGTAAAATGTTACTTGACAGACTGTACATATAATAGAACACAATAATTGTATATGCTTTTAATTATAGCTATGTTAATATATCATTAAAATAACATATGTACGATATAAAACTCTTTAATGAATTAATTGATTTAATACATAACCTAAAATAACTTCCCTTTATGGTAAGTGTAATCTATGACTATTAATTATTTGGTGTACCCGATTAAGTTTTTGTACAAATAAAGTAAATCTGTTTACCAGCAAATTCATGCAAATGTTTGTGGCACTTGGGAATTTATATATCAAGTGTACAGTTTTTCAAGTCTCTCTCTAGCGATGGTTTCTCCAAGATCGAGCAGCTGAGACTGACAACTGACAACGGTGTCGAAGGGCTACAGTCACAGTGACAGTCACAGTCACCGTACCGTACCATAGCGTTACAGTATAAAGGTCTAAGCCCGCACTGAGCTTGGCTCAGTCTGCAGTCTCCCTTCGTTGTCGCGCGTGCGTGGATTGAGTCTATTCGAATAGTTTGGCGAATTAACTGTCTGTGTTGTGTGTGGCTTGCGAAGAATGCAGAATGCATTTTCCGGCATTTGGTGACTTCTTCTACCAGCGATTGCTTCTTCTGCTGCCATTTGCTACCAGTGGGTATTCTATCATTGCGTGATTCTATACGATTCCGATTGATGTCTGTATCTGCAAGTCAACCATGTGTGTCCAAAGTAAATCTGTGATTGTCTGTTTCAAGATCTCTCAGTTGTATAATGTTTCCTTATTATGGAGACAAAATAAACATAGTGTATGTTTTGTTGCACCGGGTACTGCAGTACTTATTAGAAACTTCATTAACATGACTGTATTGTCGTTAAATTATAGTTCGGTTCAATGATTATTATGCGAAGGTTCTCGTTTTGTGATTTATGCAGATCATTAGGTAGTTTAGTTAGCAATACAGTATCAAAACTGTTGCCAAGATAAAGAAATACTCTAACAATATACAAGTAAATACGATCTTAGGGCACTGTCTTCGCTCTGCTTGCTGTTTCTTCCCTAATATCGCATGTTGGCAACGGTACATGGGAGATTTATGAGCCATCTCCAGTGTAGGGCCCACAAATGTCACACTCAGCGCCCATAAAACTGTCAAATTGATGCGAAAGTCGAGGCTCACGCATCATCTAATGGATGGTAAACAAAGCAGTGGCTTCAGTGGCTTGTAAATAATAACAATAATTAAAATTGCATGCACAAATGCTTTAGGAAAAGCCACGAATAAGTCGCAGCAATGTTATTGTTTACCACGCTTATATAATAGATGGCACAGATATTGTCTCTCTTTGGCGATCTGCGCTCAAATTGGACCATTATAATTCACTTAGGTGCGTGATGTCTAGCTAATTTATGCCTCAATTGGAGCCAAAACAGTTATTTCTTGCCACAGACAGCTCAGCTTTGTCTGCGAATTCTATCAGAGAGTTCATAATAGGTCGGAAAATATTGCACAAGTATTCGCATTATTCTCTTGTTAATTTCTTGTAGATGGTCCACCTGAACAGCGTCGATTTAACTATGATGTAGTGGAGCAATGGCGCTACATATACCCTCAGTGTGGTGGCACCGATCAGTCGCCCATTGCACTCAGTGCACACAAAGCAATACCTATTGGTCTGCCGCCACTGCATTTCGGACTCTACGATCAACCCTTCGACGACCTATTGCAGGTGCGAAACAATGGACACACAGGCAAGTAGAATGGAGTACCTTTGAAATAAACTTGATCAGTCTATAAGTACACAGGAGTCTTTCTGAGATTTGTGCGTTCACAAAGCCAGACAGACAGACAGACATGGCTCAATCGACTCGGCTAGTGATCCTGAGCAAGAATATGTATACTTTATGGGGTCTTCCACGCCTCCTTCTGCCTGTTACATACATTTACACAAAGTTAGTACTCGTATACCCTTTTTTGACCATTTTCAATGGGCGAAGGGTATAAAATACCCCCGTAAATCAATAATTTAGTTTTGTAATGCGATTTGTAAGCGACGTATAAAAGATACAACCTACTGTCTTTGACAGCTTTATTTGCATTTGTATATGCTCCAAACTAAAACACAGAAGGTATGCAAGTTCTCTTAGAGCTTAGAGCAAGGCGCACTGCCTTGTGTAGGGGTGAAAAAGCAATAGACGGCAGAAGACTACGTCTTCACTAACTGTTATAGTATCTTACTCTGTATCAGTTTCTTACGGCAGAGGAGTTCGACTAGCTACTATTTTTTATTAACCCACAGTTGAGTTCAACATACCCACAACGATATTCGGCGAGCGTCCATATTTGTCGGGAGGTCTTCTGGGAGATTTCTATGAGGCAATGGCGGTTCACTTCCACTGGGGATCGCCGCAACAAAAGGGTTCGGAGCACTTGCTCAATGGCCGGCGCTATGATTTGGAAATGCATATTGTGCATCGCAATACGAGATACCAGAGCGACGAGGAAGCTAGAAACCAGACAGATGGACTGGCCGTCCTGGCGGTACTGTTTAAAGTAGTGCGAGTGAGTAGCGATCTTTAATCTGTATGAATATCATTTGTCAACTTGCGCACTTTGCTGTCAGACCAATTATCCGCAGTATCAGCCTGGCCTGAACGAAGTGTTCGGCTCTCTGCTTCATCTGGGTGAATTTAACAGCACCTACACGCCCCCCGCCTTCATAACACTTGGATCGTTGCTGGGCAATTTGGACAGGGGTAACTTCTATGCCTACAAGGGATCTCTGACAACGCCTCCATGCTCACCAGCGGTGCTATGGCATGTATTCGCCGAGGTGCTACCCATTTCCCATCTGGAACTACCCAAGTTCTGGCAGTTGAGAGACCGTCGAAGTCGACCACTTCTGAATAACTTTCGACCCTTGCAGTCAGTGGAAAGGCGACAGGTGTTTAAACGGCGCCCACTCGAGGAGTTCCTTTGGTCATAGCTATCATAATTAAATTAAATTCTAAATATTGAGATTGTGTGTAGCGTTTTTATTAATCGGTGCATTCGTGCCCTCTCATAATTCAGTCAGATATTTTACTTGCAACCTCGCTTGTAGTGCGTGAGCAGGCCTGCCAAAAGGCCCAGCTCAACGGCCAACGCAGAAGAGCGCATTACACTTTGCGGCAACTTGAACAGTGGAGTCGGTAATTTGGTCACATGACTACAGGCACCGCCCGCTTGCCTGGTGTGAATGGATACCTGCATTCGGCGACGCGGCAACAACCTGGGGCGCAGGAGATTGGGTGGCGGACGATAGCATACGGTGTGGTATTCCTGATCTCGCACATCGAAGGGTGGACGTGGAATTGGCATACGTGGATTTATCGGTGGATAAGCATCTGGCCTCGATGGACCTATTTTTTGAATTTTGTTTGGTTCCTTAGATTCATGTAAATAATATCGAGCCGAGAGAGCCTTTTTCTTATAGGGATCCTCGCCATAATATTCCACCGCCTCCTTTTCTTTGCGTGCCCTGTGCGATTTCAATTTTCTTGTAAGTTGATCAAGAAAACTGAATTTTAAAGGCTCTTTAAGATCGGAAGTCACGTTCTCTTTGTTCACACGATTAGCTTCTTTAGGCTCGAAAGTTAAGTCTTCTGACATTGTCAAATGTTCTTTCTTCGCATTCTTTTCGTCCAGATTATCAGCTTTTGTATTTAAATTCTTTTCAAAAACCTCCTGATACTCAGTCTTTTCTTTTATATCCTTAATATTTTCCCCAAGAGAACGTTTTTTTTCTTTCAAGTTATCGGGCTTTAAGTCCTCAACTACCTCAAGAGGATATGATTTTTTAACATCAAATTTATCATTGCCAAACAACCAAGCCCATTCAGGACGATTTTGACGCGGGGCGCCATCATTATTACCAAGATAAACGCTTTCGTCCTTTTTCCCTGTAACTTGTTTCGACGAATCTCGAATATCCTTAATCATTGCAATATCATCGATTTGCTCTATCTTTTGTTTATGAATTTCCTCATGAATTCGGTCAAAAACGTTATTCTTTTTGCCACGATTAGTAGTTGAATAGTCAATCTGTTTGTCATTTATCGATGAATATTCACTTTCTTTTGTATTGACCACATCACGGACTTCTGGATGACGCGCTCTACGAATATATTGATCAATTCTGTCAATAGCTTTGGGCTTAATCTTGTCTTGGGAATGCATATCCTGCTCTAGTTCAGCCAAAGTATTGTCTTTTTTGTCCTCATTAGTTATCAGGTTAGAGTAGAGCGGTGATTCTTCGATTCGGTGATTGGCTTCCACATAATATGCCATTTTTTCGCCATTTATCTCCTCTACGATCTTGGTATAAGCAGGTTTATCTTCGGTTGATTGCTCGACACTTTTCTCCTCGGCTGATATTGATTGATAAAAAGGATCTTCTATTGATTGTATGTACTTTTCATATTCTGCACTCTCAATGGAAGAGAGCCTTTCGTCGATGTTCTCAGTTTTCAGACCACCATCCAGTTTATTTTCCTGTGTATCCTTGCTATCATCACGCACACTTTTTATAAGATTGGCTTCTCCCATTTTAAGTTGCTCCTCTGAGGACTTGCTATGGGCATCTTCCAAGCTTTTCTCAGAAGTTGTTTCCGAATTTGAATTGGATTCATTTGCCATTTTATTATCGGTACCTGCAACATTATGTATACCAGTTGAGTCATTGAAATTCTTTGTTTCTTTGTTTTCACTGCGAGTGTCAATATTCCCTAAGTTCTGAGAAGAAGGTGTTTTACTTGTGGTGGCTTCAGAATTTGAATTTGATTCATTTCCCATTTGATTCATCAGAAGTTTCTCACTCAGAGCTTTCTTTGGAGGACGATCACTGCGTATAGTTTTCATTTGGAAACTAGAAACATTATCTGCCTTAGGTGAATCTTTGTTTTCACTACTAGTATTTGTACTGGCATGATTTTTAATATTTCCATCCCTCCACTGACTTTCATAATGCCGTTTCTGTGGTGTATTATTCAACTCAATCTTATTTTGCTCCGGATAATCATGTCTATTAATGACATATTGATTTGACGGATAATATGAATTGTTTGTCGATGAGAATTGCAAAGGGACTTTATCAATTCGTTTCTCGTTCTTAGGAACGAACTGATCAATAAAGTCTTTTCTACTTGAGCGTTTTTCCCCTACCACATAAACAGTATATCTCTCAGAATTGGTGGCACAAGCCTTGGGTTGCCGATGAATCTGGGTTATCTCAGAATTGGTGGCTTTAGCTTTGGGTTCCTGTTCAATCTGGGTTATCTCAGAATTGCTGGCTCTTGCCTTGGGATTCCGATCAATCTCGGTTATGTCAAAGTCTTCATTTTTATTGCTAATAAATTCCATATCCTCAATCTGACGTTTCTTTAACTCCGACATTGTTGATTTTCGACTTTCCTCATCCGATTTATTTTCCATGTCCTCAATCTGATCTTTCTTTGACTTGGATGGCGTTGATTCGCCACTGACTTCTTCCCCTTTATTTTGAATGTCATCAATGTGATGTTTCTTTAACTTGGATGTCGTTGATTCCTCACTGACATCCGAAATTTTTTCCACGTCAGACTGATTTTTCTTGGACTCAGATGTCGTTGATTTGTCATCCAATACATATTCCCAGTCAGACTGTTTTTGCTTGGACATGGTTATTTCGCGTTCAATCTTGTTCTGAAGTTCCACGTCAGACTGATCTTTCTTCGGCTTGCGTGTGCTTGATTCCCGTTCATTTTCAACGTCATCAGTCTGATATTTGTTTGACTTGGATTTAGTTGATTCCTGTCGATTGTCATCCCATTTATGTTCGCCGTCCTCCATACTGCCAACTCTTTTGGAAGCTTGATCATGGCTGGGCTTTATACGAGCTTTCCGTACCGTCAGATTATGCGTTGGAATGCCATCCCTTTTAAAAGGTACTACAGTAGATGTATTTTGCTGATCGGCCTTCGAATCATGTTCTGCCTTAACTTTAACTCTTACTTTTATAGACTTGAAATGGTCATTAAAAGGTTTTACATGCTGTTCAATAAGCTTTGTCAGGTTGATCAGATTGGACTCGTCGCTCATACCCAATTTCGAATCTTTCTCATCATTACCCATCATGACGATCAGCTGGTCTGAATGGTCTGTATCTTCAACTCGCATCTTTGATGAAAAGTCACTAAGTAATCTGTTGTCTTCATATGACGACTTGCTCTTAACACTTTGCGGCATCATTGAAGCTTCCTTAAGCTTATTGTATATCTCTGGCTTACTATCTGTTGACGATATCTCAAAAGAAAAACCTAAATTTGGATTGGCAGGCGATAGATTGTTTAATGGCCTTGATTTATGGCTGGACGAATTTCCATGGGCAAGTAATTGATTTTCATTTTTGCCATGGGCCACTTTAACATCCTCAGTAATAGTCTCTGGAACTGTATCGCCCAGATTCTCCAAAATACTGTTAGTATATGGTAAAGGCATCATGTTATACTCTTGCTTTTGCAATTCAGTAATGGAGTAATTGCTAATTGGAAAAGGAACATGAAGAATATTTGCAATATATATGGAAGATATTATCTACCTTAAGTCTGGGTGTGTGCGCAGGGTCTCTACAATTTCCTGTGGTGGCACTTCGTTCTGGCAGATACGGTGGATGATTGTAAACAGCGGGTATCTTTAATGAGATGTTAAATTTCATATACAGTTATTATATTTATTATTGCAAGTATATGTTTCTTTTAGGTATACTTACTCGTCCTGCAACTGCTTCTTTTCCAAAAAATGAAAAACCTTGGCGGCGATTAACGGCCCGAGCAACTGGCGACCATTTAGAAGATTTATTTCAATTTCCTGCACAGTTTTCTGCATGGTGACAAAGTTCTTGGCAAAGGTCACGTTTTTATCACCTGAAATATGAAAAAACAAGCACGACTACTACAGTTGACTGTTCTCGATTTTTAAATACCCTATACAAATTATAAGAAACGGGTACTGGATATACGGTCATCGACCGTGCACGATGAAGGAAGTGCGATCAGTCTCTCGAGAAAGCATCAGACAAATAGACGTGAAAGAATGAAAATAAAGAAAATGTAAATATAATACAAATAAATATAATATTTTACTATCAGATTAGAACTACATTTTCAGAAATCAGTTAGTCATTGTGCTAAACAGACACTTGGCTGATTAAGAATATGTGTATATATTTTGTGGGCTTAATAACGCCTCCTTTTCAGTTGGCGCAAAGTTATAATACGATTCTATATTATGTGTAGCGGGTATATTGATTTTAGATTCTTCACTTACCATAAGATGAGGCTATCGAATTAGCAATGCCGCAGCTTTCGTAAAGGGTGCACAGTTTTGTGGAGGGATTAAAAGTTTTAATAAAGCGCATCATTTCCTTCAGACCTAAGTGCAGGCAAGCGACCCGAGCGTTGTCCCCTAGTCTCAGACCATCAATGAATCCAGCGCTGAGTGCAACGAGATCCTTTAGAGTATTACACAGCTCGACACCATCGACATCGTCGATGCTAAACACCTTGCAATTATCGGTCTCCAGCAAAGTGCTCAGTTCTTGGGCATGTTCAACGTTGTCACAGCCAATGGTGATCTCGCAAAGTTTACCCTGTGCCATCTCCATAGCGCTGTTGGCACACATTAACGAGTAGCACGGAATCTGTAGCTGGTCTGCAATGGTATTGGAGTAGAGGGCAACCTCTCCATCGCCAATGTGATCCAGACCCTTAACTAACGACACTGCATAGGCCGTGCTCTTCACTTTGCCCGCTAATTTGTTGCAATACGATTTAATGAAGTCATGCGATGTGGCGAATATTAAGATATCCGCATCCAGAGCAGCCTCTATCAGATCGTTGACAGCAATCTGTAGACCGAGCAAACCTCTAATATATTAAACCCTAATCTAAGCTGATTTCTGGCAGACTTACCAGATTAGGGGCAAGCTTTATTCCTGGAAGATATTTAATATTCTCGTGCTGCTCGTTCATCACCTCTGAAAGGTATTTGCTTCTGACCAACTCGTCGAACACATAAATATGCACGCGTTTGTCAAAGCCTCCGTCAATGACATTTTGACACACCGCTGTCGAAAGTGCCGAGCCCCTGGAAAGAAAAAAGACCTGAAATTCTGAAGACTACTCCAATGTTTTTGTGGACATACCACCCTTCAGCACCAATAATGCACACCTTTGCATTCATCATTGATGCATAAGGTTTTCTATTTTTTTTGTATAACTAAAAAATCTGAATTTTAAATTTTGAGTTTTACGAGTGGTTCAGGCCAAATACTGAATTAGTTTTTGAATTTCTTGATATACATATTTTTCTTGGCATATAATACATTTGTAGAATAACGACAGTTAATGCAGCGGCAGCTTAGTTCAGTGTACTCTCCAGGCACGTAGCGACGGTCTCGGGGGCCCTTGCGCTAATTTTCTTGGGGCCCTATTATATTTGCTTTGCTTCCCAAAATATTGTATGAATTCATAAAACGTTTTATAAAATAAAGAAACCTTTATTATACTTTATAATAGTTTTAAGGATATCATTATTTTTCCCCATTTGATTCTTAATTGATAATATTGTAAATCACTCTTAACCCATTGTGCTTCGCTATTATTCATAGGGTAGAAGGATATTATAACTTGCTCGTCGAAAAATATGTTAAAGGCATAAGAAGGCAGGGGGCCCATTGCAGACGCAGTTGAGCACCGTACAAGTTGCACACGCCTCGCTGCGGGCCTGGTACTTTTGCAGTTTAGGTGTATGGTTGAAATTCGTAGACTATTCCAGACGAAGGTTCCACTAGCGCCTCATTCTTCACTCGCCGATTCTGTGCGATCTGTTGCGCCTCCTCCTCGGAAATCGCTCGGAGCTCAAACTCCGTAATAATTTGGGAAATGCGACTTTTCGCCTCAGCAGCTAACTTTGGTGGTAGACTTTTGATGCTTATGCAAGCACTTTCGAAAAACAAATCATAGCTGTCTCTCTGTATAATTGGCGCTGCTTTGAGTACGTTATTACGGGCTGATGACGACGGAGGGGAAGACACAGCGTCCCTTGTGGCCACGTCTTGACAGTATGTGTTAAGCAACTTGCGGTCACGTATAATCTTCTGGAGCAGCTCATCCCGGTTCAGAACTGGCTTAGATTTCATAATTCCACGTTTTGGGGACATAGTTTTGCTGGTTGAGTTAAGTCAATGTTATTCCTTCATCATTGATGGCTGAAAGTTGGAAATTCATGATTACAGGTACTTTCTTTTGTATAAGATAACATACCAGACCATATCCGTTCAGTTATGTTGTTTGTTTAAATATCCTTTAAATCGATTTACAATTGTGTATTCCTTTTCCGTAATTTATTTAATAAAACTGTTTTCCTGTTTACCATATGATGCCTTGGCGTCTGCACTAATAACATTTTACTGAAATGTTATTAACAGTGCCTACTAATCGCATATCGGTGTAGAATCTATCGATATATTATGTTCCTCTTTATTATTTGAACCACACCAAATTCGTATTTACATGCTATATAATAAATATAATGCCATTATAACGCACATAATCGAAAACGACAAAAATTGTCCTACCTATACCTGTTTATATAATGGTTATACTTATTCGTGTAAACCAAAATACACGCATACAAATATTTGTTAAAAATATATTTAAAATTCTTATACAATTTATGCCTAAAAATATTAATAATATATGTATGTGTATAATTCTTTGCCTAATTTACGTATGCATTTAAGTATGAGCTCCGAAGTGTGTATTGTGGGAAACGGCACTGTTATGATGTCCAACGCCACTTGGGGTCATTAAGTGACAGTTGCTGGGCATTTCTATGCTCACATCTCCATTGGGACTATTATCTTTCAAGGCCCGCAATTCCAGTTCGCAAATTAGCTGAGATACGCGCATTTTGGCTTCAGCTACAAGTTTTGGGGATAGTGCCTTAACACTTGAGCTAACACTTTCGAAGAACAAGTCAACGTGGTTTTTTTCTTTTGTAGGTGGAGGTGGATGTGGCATTTGTACGCCAATAAGATCTCTAAAAGACTCCATCAAATCGTTCTTATCTTGTTGGATTTGCATTAAGAGTTTTAGTCCATCCTTGTTACTGCAGCGATTTGACGTCGCTTGGGTTGTGGAGGGTGTAGGGCTTGTTTTCAGAGGGATCGCCGAACTATTTGTACTCGTCACTGTCGTTTGAGATCCTTCAACTACCTGAAGGTTGTGTAGGCTGTCAACAAAAATAAAACATATAAATAGAGAATGTGACAAGGGTTGAACATAGTTTACCTTTCTTCAACTACGCCAGGAAAATTAATAGACATCGGAAGCTGCTCTTCTTCTTTATGGTGTGTCTCATCGACATCCACCGATGGAGGTTCCTGCTTCAGTTCCTTAAGTGCTTGCTTCCGCTGGTGATAGTATTTGCTTCGCTCCTGACGCACACTTAGCTCTTTCCGCACGGCACCTTCTCCCTTGGTAACCAGTGACTCCAGGTTCCTTTTGTGTTTCGTAGTTCGCTCATGTCGCACCAAATGGCAACGATTACAGTCCAAGCGGCATTGACAAGCCCTACAGAAGGGTTTATTTGGATCATCGGCGCAACGTTTAAGCCACGGATCGAATAGACTTAGCCACTTCTCACAGAACTTTTGACTATATTTTTGCTTGCCGCTTGACCCAGTACTATTCAGTTTTACTTTAATCTTCGCCTCTTTCCTATGAATTATATCTAGCAGTTCAGGTACATTCGTTATTTTTATCTGGCGAAAGACTTACCAATCGGAATCAGATGTATTTTCGGAAAAACTCATTATTTGCTCCTGTTTTTGTGCCCTTTTATTATTATTTATTCACAAACAGTATCGATCAATTTCATACCGATATATCGATTGTTTATTTGTATATCGTTATTTGACTTATCGCATGAAACGAAATAGTGCGCTCCCCCAACCATTTCACACAAGAAAACATGCTTTATAATATTCAAATATAAAATTATATATTAATTTATTTATATTCTATATTTGTTTACCCTTGACCACAAGCCAGCTGTAAAGTTGATACCTAAAAAAGGCCAAAACAACCATCAAACTTAAAATAATTAAAGCATTTGCCTGCATACGATTAAATATGAAACTTACAAATTTTACTAACATTTATTCAGATTACCCAAAAGCTATGTCTCATGACTACTTTTTACTCAAATGCTGTTTGCAATACTCCCAAACGAACAAAGATCCAGTCACATGCACGTTTAAAGATCGCACCATTCCAAATTGAGGTATTTCCACAGCAAAGTCCAGAAGTGCAATTAAATCTACAGGAATTCCATGTTTTTCATGTCTAAAAGTAAGTTAAAAACCATTTCAATTAGTCAGAAAAATGATTCCGAAATTGATAAGAACTTACCCCAACAGCAAAATACATTTTTCAGGAAATTTAAAGTCTACAAAGCTGACACTATGCGCAGTCTGTTCAGCACCAACAATTCTATAGCCCAAAGATTGTTTTTCAATCAGAAACTCGCTGATGTCAGAAGGTTTTACTTCAATAATATTCAGGGTCTTCTCTGCAGTCATGCTGGAAATGAAGAATGGTCATTTCCAATATATATAGAATGATGGCTTATATTGTATTATTACCTTAAATTTGTGAAATCGCTTTTATCCGTAATCGATTTGGAACTTAATACCAACGATTTAACGCCTAGCACCTCACAAGTGCGTGCCAAGCCTCCAAGATTGGGAAGCTTATCTATTAGGGATGCCACGACAATCAGGTCTTTTACTTTGGGTTGATCATCCCCGTGATATGTATCGATAAGAGGATTCATTTTTCTCTGAACATTAACATTGGGTAAATCTATTGGTACTATTGTCTCAGATTTTGAAATTGCTGGATCTTTTCGCGCCTTTAGTATGAACTCGGGCTGACGGAATTTCATTATTTTATGATATTCATCGAAAGGCGTATTTGTTAAATATAGAATAACATCGGCCGGATCTTCGCACTGTGAACTGATTTCTGGTAGTAGGAGACGAATTTCGTTCTTATAGCCAAGCAATTTAGACCCCAAAATACTTTCAATACTTTTCTTTAATGCATTCAGAATGGGAAAATCAAAGCTGCAAATGAATATACAGTAATCATTATTTTTTAATTTCATTTGAAGTAAAATTGTTTCATTTACCTGAACTCTTCACATTTAACAGCCAGCTTATATAGAACCAATTGAGTCAAGAGACGAGTTTGAAAATTAGCTCCCATTGTGTGTGGCAGAAGCAATCCTATGGCTTGTTGTAACTCCTCCATACCCAATATGCCCCAGTTCAACATAATATAGATGTGGGCCACGGATATCAGGGACACTTGTTGGCTTGGTTTGAGTGTATCCAGCAGCTGCAATCGTTCCAGCAGAATCTTAAAGCTGGGTAACAGCTGTGCTACGAGAGACTCGTACATGTAGCTAATGTTTAGCTGGTCACATGCAGCCAAAAGGGCTTTCCACATACTATCAGACCATTGGATATAACTACGCATCATTAACAATGCTCTGGTAATACGTATTTTCATTCTGTGCTCTTTGCAGTTTTCAAAATATCGCGGTTTCTTATCCGTCAATTGATTGTTCATGTTTATCAACGATGTGGCAATTTCATTAATTTTTTCGTTAGGATACTTAAATTGCATTGTCAAGATATATATATTTCTTAATAGTATATCTTCAAAGGGATGGCCGACTAAACTGTCTGCGTATGCTGCTTCGATTCTATAAAATAAATACATATAGTTGAAGCACTTTTAAGTTAGCTAATACTAACCTTGCGTCTCCTGTGAGAGTGTCGCCATCAAGAATGCCCTGCACAATTAACGAGTTCTCTATTGATGCCTCAGATAACAATATTGCCTTGTTTATCCATTCATAACGATAATTAAGCATGTCTGTAATTAGTTTGTTGTTTTCATCAACATCCAGGTACTTTGAGCCGTATAGAACAATGCTAGTAACGCTGTAAATTGTTTAAAATTAATATAAACGTGATAAGGTATAAAAATAAATGTATTAATTTTACGTACGCTTCCTCACAGTGTTGATACTTCTTTAGCAGAGTAACTAAAGTTGGGATTACATCTTTGTCCTTATCTGGCAGCGGTCCCTTAATGTTTTTCAAAAGCTTTGCCAGACAAACAAACGTTGCTTTTGAACCACGTTCCAAAAGATCAAGTGGACTTAATTGACACTCTTCGAATTGGCACCAGCTCTGCATGTGAGTCTCCACATACCAATCTATGAAATGCTCGAGAACAAATGATCTTTCTTCTTTTGTCTGACAGTTTAGTTTCTGGATTAAATGCTTCTGACCATCAGAGAAGGGTAATTTCAGTACATCTATATTAATATCGTACATAGAATTGTAGAATTCAAAGCAGATTTCTTTTTCTTTTTCATCCATAATTTGATTGAAATGAAACAGTGGAAACAGTCGCAACCAACCATAACTACTCTTTGGTAGTTTAGTCAACTGTGGAAGGAGTGCAGCTATCAATCTCCCAACAAGTAGAGAATCAAAAGTTATTTCGCAGCAATGCCTATTGAAGTAAGCAACACTTTGAGCAAAGTCATGGCAAGATTCAATTTTGTTTATCAATCGTTGGTGATCAACATAAGAATTGTCATGTATGTTGAAGAGTGTCTCAATGAAGATCAGGTAATCGCTTAATGACAAGTTATCAATAGTGGCCTATAAAGATTTCAAATTGAGAGATCATTTTCAAATAAGTTGATTTCAAATTTAAACTCACTGCGAACAAATGGAATATAAGCCCATTAGACACTTTACGCAATTTTGTGTTACGCAGAGTTCGCACTCGAGAGCTAAGCTGGAGCAGCAAGTTCTTGTCGATGATAGCATCATTATCCATTGGCTTCATGTGGCTTAACCAAAAGTGCAAAGGTACCGAGTGCCAGGGTACTTGAACTAGCGCCTCTAAAAGGGCGATCCTTTCGTTTTGATCTTGTGACATGAGTCCTTCAATCTGCGAGGCAGATAAAGAATAACTTTCGACGTTGTAGAGTTGAGTCTTATTCACGGCTCCCAAGAAGTTGAACAGCAGTTGGGCGTGACGCAAATTAGACAAGTCAAAATTGGTAAGGAAGTATGTTAATGTCCAGTGCAAGACCAATATGTTATTATCCTGCAATAGGCGCACGTACAATATGCGAAGCCAGGTGAGCCACTCATCCGGCACGTGTGTGAGCATGTGTGTGTCCGCAATGTGAGGCAACAGTGTATTAAGTGTTGGCAGTACCAAATGCGACTGTTGCTCCTCCAGACTCTCCATTATACCCACATAGCCCGACCATTGACGCTCACTACATTTCAATGTACGAAGAACCTCTTCCTGTTTATCCGATTGCATTAATTCTTGGATCTTTCTCATGAGAAAGTGCGCCGATTTTCGGAACTCGCGTTGCTCTGACTGCAGCAAATTCTGGATGACTGTGTATAGCTCCATGGAGCAAGTGCACTCTTCGCCTAGCTCCCGTGTAAAATCATCAAACAGTTTCACCAGAATTTGAGCGGCATATGGTTGGCAATCGTTACTCAGGCTTAGCGACCAGAGCTGGCGCAGCAGAAACTTTCCATCAATGCGCGGGAACTTTCTTATATAGATCTGTACACAAATTAGCACGTTGGCCACCAGCTGGCAGTGTAGTCTCTCGCTGGAAACATCATCACTTACTTCGGCGTCGGCTATGACCACCGAGATGAGTTTGTGATATACCTTCGATCCAAATTTGACATTCCATCTGTTGTTGGCCTGAAGAAGATTGTATATGCATTGGACGACACGTTGTAGTGCCAGTTTGTTGTCTTTATATGATTCTATCATATCATAAAGCAACTCATCCAGTTCGGCGATCTCGCCCAATAAATTTTGATTTTGTATATAATTCTCTACCGCTTGTACGACCGCATGTGTTTCAGTCGGTGTTGTCGCTTTTTTTGTTGTCAAAGACATCTTGGTAATTGTACTTATATTTATTTACTAAAATATTTAACAAATGTGTTGAATGCGGTATTTCACAAAACAACTCAATTGTTTTCGATAAGTATCGGCTGAGTCTCTTATTAGAAAGTCGTGTCTGTTAGATAACTGGCAACTCTGCATAACAGACTGTAAATAACATAACAGAAGCTTTGATTACTTGTTGATATTTGTTATCGGCGCCATTCCGAGTTGAAAGAGAGAAAGAGAGTATCGAAGCTATTTCAGTACGTGCAAAAATTAAATTAACGATGAGCTATCCCGAAGAAAATAGTATTCATCCGACAAACACCGATTTTCATATGGAACTTATTGAATACGCAACAACCTCATACCGATTGCTATTCATTCAAGATTTCGATGTTTTTGCGGACTTTCATACTAACAACGAAACTTTTTCCGATTTTTCTTCATTTGAGCATTGCTCTTTGTTTATAAACGAGATTTTACCCAATGTACATTCCTATCCTTTGACGAGGAGAATGAAGGATAGCCTGAAACTTTTGGAACTGAATCCGTTTATGCGCAGAAATGATCAAGGGTATTGCTACGTGCCACTGGAATCCGCTGCAAAATTTGCCTTGAAACCCAAATGTGACTTTAGCATGGCTGAAGAATATTCGAAATTACTGGTAAGTAAACGAGATTTTGCATATGGCGATTATTATTTTATATTATATTAGATTATATTATCCTGTTGCAGCGAATCGAAAGAGGATTTCCTCTATCTAAGAAACTTCTTAAATTGAATGCCGCCTCTTCTGGCAAAGAACCATCTCATACAATGCTCGTCGATAAAAAAGCCGTTACCATATCATTCCCCAGCTTCCAGCTAAGTCCAGACATAGGGGCTCTGTTGTCGGCAGTGGTATCCACCGACTTGGAACTTTCCTATTCCCAGCTCCACAATGTCCAAGAAGTTCACAGACGTTTGCGGCGTGCTAAGCAAAGTTTTGAAGACAAAGCAAATATTCAGCCATTTCGCAATAATATCAATAAACTAACTCATAACATCAGGGATTTTGAGAAACTACGAAAGACACTCTGCAAAATACTGTCCAAAATTATATTGTCCAAAATTAAAGACCCAGTGCATTAAGGTACAACGTTAAGAAAGCCTTTTATAAGTGTTAAATTTTTGATTTGATTTGATGAAATATGAAGATAATTGTATGTAATAACCTAATTTTATTAATTATTTGAACTTAATTTTTTCGTTCTTATAATTGTTAATCGTTCTATTGCTGGCTATGCTGCCATTAACAGACTGTTATTAACATAAGCTACTTCGGTATTTTGAAACTAAGTTCTACTGAACTTTTGAAAACAAAGCAGATAATGGTAATGTTTATAAATTGGTTGAACTCTTCGGCATTCATTTTTTGTAGTGCTAAAACTATGTATATTGTCTTTAACAATAATCCACACGTATGACAATCGACTATTTTAAAGATAAAGAGTATCTGTGCTTTGTATTTCCCCTTTATCTGCACACCCTCTAGTTTTGTTGTAATGCAGTGCACGCACAAGAGAGTCAAGAGAGAGAGAGAAGAAGGAGACCGATCAAAAAGACCGACCAATGCCAGGCGTGGTCGAAAGAAACTCAAAGCCAACTTGCTCAGTTGATTTTGAGCAGCGTTGACGCACAGTTCGGCTTACTGCTTTCGTTGGTTATTTCTGCGCTGGCAGGAAAGGCCGGAACCGCGACTTAAACCAGTTTTTGACGATTCACAACAACAAAAAATACACGAAAGCACAACGCATGCGAATGACGAAACGAAACGGTCATAAGAAAGTAATTCGGAATAAAAAAAAATGCAATTACTTTTGTAACTGAACTTATGAAAAATCAAATCAATATACATAATAAAAATAATTCTTTTGTGTGATTGCAATGACATTGAGAAGCCAAGGTACTCTTTGTCACTGTTGCGACAGCGCTCCCTCTGGAACTGCTCCAAGGCGACTGCGACAACAACACCGTTTCAAACTGGAACTACTGCCAGTGCTTGTTGCTCTCTTCCTGATCTGCTTCCCCCACGGAGCATGTAAGTGAGATATATATACATACATACATATGTACATATAACATAAATAAATCATATTGCTAACGAAAGAGAAACTAATGCTCGTTACGTTTGTAAAGTTGCAACAAACAACGATGCAGTAACAACATAGCAAAAATATTCACTTTCGTGTGAAACTAGCGAAACTAGTCTGCGCTCGAGACTCAGACAACAGTGAAAGCTCTACGTAGAGACGTTAGGTCTAAGAACGAAAGTATTTAGTTGTCTGTTAAATTTATGTGCTTTTATACCCTTCGACCATTGAGAATGATCAAAAAGAGTATACTAACTTTGAAAAAATGTGTCGCTTTCAATCGTTGACATCGATGTCGTAAGGCGCGTGTCCACATATGTAAAGAAATTATAAGTTCCTTACACGTTCGCGAGTTTATTCAAACTAAAACCTATAGACTAAAGCGGTGGCTGTAAGACACCGTTTGGTTCATTCTAAATCTATCTATCGCAGCCTATCAAGTGTTTCGTTTATAGCCTCCGACCCGTGCTGACCCGTGATTCGCATGCTCAAGAGTCCAAAAATTGCTTAGGTTGATAAAAGAGAGACACTTAATAGTTTTGTTTACTAGTTAGAATGCAGTGCAGTAATATACTTCTAACAGTTTGTCAAAACTGTTAAAAGGGTATCTTACTGATAGCCGGGCCCGACTGCAACTTTCGTCTGATCTTAGTTCGTCTTTCTTTACTGTAAAATGTATAATAACCTGGCTTTTATAAATCTCTTATAATGCCATAAGTTGCCGAGGGTGAGGATGAAGATGGACCCTATCGAGGAAAGTACCTGGGCAAGTTGAATTCCTACCATCATCAGGTGTCAGGCGATGTCTATGCCGTGAACGAGTATACCTTTCTGATCGTGGGCTTTAACTACGATGGAAATGGAGCAGATACGTTCTTTTGGTCTGGTGCTAGTAATAGGCCCGGACCACAGGGTTTTATCGTACCCGATGAGTATGGCAAGTGAGTAATTGTTAAATTAAAACCCCTCATTTATAAACTAACACACTAACTTCATCTTCTACAGAACCAATATTTTGGATCGATATCACAATAAGGACTTTACTCTGACACTGCCAGATCGTAAAAAGATGACAGAGATCAAGTGGCTCGCTGTTTACGATCTTAACAATCAGAATAATTTCGGCGATGTTTACATTCCCGAGGAGTTTGAGCCGCCGCGTACACAGACCGGTGGCACATTTTCCAAACGCAGTCACAATGTCAGTAGCAGCAGCATTGAGATCTTAGACTCAAAGACTATACGTATCAAAGACTTCACGTACGATGGACGTGGCAAGCGTACTTTCTTCTGGACAGGCGTCGGAGCACAGCCCTCGAGTCGCGGAAGCAAGATGCCAGACGAGCGTGGCTAGTGAGTTGTGACTTAAGGTTGAAAGAATATTATATAATATATTATATTATGTATTATGTTACAGTCTCGATCCTATACGCACCTATTATAAGGAAACCATTGAGCTTGAGTTGCCTGGCGATAAAACAATCTTTGATATTGACTGGATCAGCGTTTACGATGTCGCTGACAATGAGAACTTTGGGCATGTGCTCATACCGGATGCGCTGAATGTGCCCCCATCGCTGGTCAAGATAACACCGTACGAGTTTTCACTGCCCAATTGCAGGCAGTTGCATAAGGACTTGCAAGTGTCATGGGAGGTTTTCGGACCACAGATAACGTTTCAGCTGTCTGGGCAGGTGGCGCAAACGGATTATATGTCATTTGGTATCTCCGGTTCGGATGTCTCTAGTCAAATGATTGGCGCAGATGTAGTAGTTGCCTATATAGACAACATTCGGGGTTACACGGTGGACTACAACATTACTTCGCTGGCACCTTGTGTACAGGTGTTGGGACAGAACAAGGGCGTGTGCCGAGATGATGTAGTTGGAGGACTTGATAGCTTTCAACTGAACACGTACAGTCGCAAGGATGGCATCAATACGATTAGCTTCAGACGAACTCTGAAATCCTGTAAGTAGAACATGAATGTAAAGATTACAATCAATGAGGTTTGAAATGGTTTATTTGGCAGCTGATGATGGCGACAAGGAGATTTTTCTGGATCGCAGCAATTATGTTGTTTGGGCTTTCGGTCAATTGGATTCAAACAATGAGCCCGCGTTTCATACTCACTATCCCAAAAGCGATATAATCATTGACTTCAACACCACGGAGCCAGTGAATGACTGTTTCAGCTTCACGAAGCGTATGGAAGCTCCAGTTCAGTTATGGGAGCGAACAAGGATTACAGATGCGTACGTAATTATGCAAATAAACCTATCAGACTATTTCACTTAACTGTATTTCTCACACATCTACAGAACCGTTCGAACGTTCAATGCATATCTGGGACCCTCGGGAGGAATACGTGGATATCAGGGATTGACGGGACATGTCTCAAGCGGATTGGCCTGGTACATTAATGGTTACATGATACCGGAATTGTATCTCAAGCGCGGCTTGAGCTACACCTTTAAGGTGCGTGGTGGCAACAATCCACACTCACCAGAGCACTATCATCCGCTGGTAATCACAGATGATCCACAGGGCGGATTTGATCGCCTCTCGGATGCCAAACAGAGTGAAATTCGAGTTTTGGCCGGTGTGGAATTCACACGTCGGGGTCGACCAAAGCCAACAGCAGCTGGTCCCCTGTGCTTGTCTCGTTATCCAGAAAATTATGATCGCCGCTTAGATGATAATTTTGCGACATTTAAGAAGTTTAATAGATCCCTGATTAACACTTGTAGCGAGGAACCACCTGCGATCCTTGAAATTACGCCAAACATAACCTGGCCAGACACTGTCTACTACAACTCGTTTACGCACGGCAATATGGGCTGGAAGATACACATTGTCGACAGCTACACCAATCTGCGCAATGCAGGATCCTCACTTCGGCTGCTCATAACATCTCTGCCGATGATGTTCATCTGTCTGCTGATCATCCCTTAGGAAATGTTTGTAATATTCCAATATATATGCATATTTAAGTCACCCAGTTATGTTTAACATGTATACGATATACTTATATATTTTGTATATCAGCTCATCCTGTTTATAAACATTGTAAATTAAATTTGCTAATAAAGGCAAAGCTGTATATAAGTCAGACGACATTTTCTTCATTATGTTAATATTACTTTAATTTAAAATCAAGGGCAGCGAAATTCAGTTTGATATACTTTAATTATGTACTCTTCACGGATTGTTCAGCATCAGATTGATTGCTGTATATGTATATTAGTATATACAAACAGGTTTAAGTTAAGGTGCCTTTTAAGATTATTCTTAATTATTGAATTCTACTTTTATTCTTTTTATTGTAAAGGCAATTTTAGAATAGCAATCTTTAAATGGCAACAGCTACTAGCAAAATGTTCATTCTCTTTTGTCCTACTAATGTGTTTACATGTATTGTATAAATATTGCATTTTTGAGATTAATTTCAGTTTGTTAACGAGTGATAAATTAGTTATTCTAGATATATGTATATAGCATGTATTGTATGTATATAGTGTAATATACATATGTATATATAATCCAGTACTTATCAGCTATTTAAACAGTTGCATTTTAACTTATTGTTGCCTTTGCGTTCTCTGTTGAATATGGTCTACAAATTAATGGTGCACTTTCGTTTCCTTTACAGTTTTAATATCACGTTTATCGCTTACACTTTTTGCTTTTGTTATTGTTTTTTTGTTTTTTGTGTTGTTTCATTATTGAGTTTTTAACTTATTTTAGCCGAATAATTTAACAACTGTAGGATACTCCGGTAGATACATACATGTACTATAAAGATATACGGGTAGATAAAGTAACAAACATAAAATACACTGGTAGAATTTTGATATAGCCAAACGAAATACATATATCTGTATAAAGTATATGCATACATTAAATTTTAGACAGAGACAGGGGCTTGCTCATGGTTCGTGATTATGCACAAACTGTTCGAGCTGTTTGTGCAGCTGATCCTTATAACGGATCTTATGCTTACTAAGCACCGTCGCACATAGGCACTGCAGGGAGACAAAATTAAGCAGTGGTATGGTATTGCTGGGATTCGAGGCAATCGAATCGTAGGGTCGTTTCTCTGCCCTATTTGGCTGATCAATGTCTGCCCCACACTTGAGCAGTAGGTGTACAATCTGAAAAAAGAATGTTATGTACAAATTGGTATTATATGCATTAGAAGACAGGAGCTCACCTCATTATCATAGTTGTAGGGCTGACAAGCCACGTGCAGAGGCGTCGACTTAGCTTCATTTTTCGTATTGACATCAATGCCGCATTCGATGAGCAATTTAATGACATCTGCATTGGGGAACACAGTCTTCTGGAATGTAATTAAAGTGGAATACATACTTAGTTACAAATAAACAGAGAATAAAGATGAGTGCGAGCTCTACGTACATCTGCAAAATTGTCCTCGGTAATGTAGCCGCTTTTGATCACATTAAGACGAGAGGCGGCTAAGTGCAGTAGGGTGTCAGAGGTGCTGGCACTCCTTAAATTGCCGCTAACGACCGACTTGTGGACAGTTAAAAATATGAGCTTATGCTGAGCCTCTGTGTGGACGGTATTGATCAGCAAATAGATGAGATGAGCCAGGCAGCGCATGACGCGATCATAGTTCTCATGTTGCCGTCGGAAGACTGGTCGCACCTGCAGCAGCTCCTTTACTTCGACAGCACTTTCGGCGAGCGTGCGAAACACGCCCAAGACATCCTCGAACCGAGGCAACAGATTGTCTTGATGCAAGAATCGAGCGCGTGCACCATCGCTTCGCATGTGGCTCGAGTTGCGCACGTGGAGATCCAGCATTAGTCTCACCAATGCCTGGGCAGCGAAACACGTCTCAAAATGCAATATTGACCAATTGGAGACGCGCACTTCCAAGAGGAAACGCCATAGATCGATGCATCGCTGAAGCTGCAAGGAATCTGCATATGAGGCGCCTCTAAATGTCAATCGGAACAGCATATCTTTGTGGGTTAGACCCAGAACACGTTCGCAGATGAGCAGGCTTTGTGTGCGCATCGCATCCATATCTGTGGCAATGTTGTCCAACTCCTCGAGGGTGGCAAACTCCACAGCATTTTCGTAGGCATTCCGTAGTGGCACTTTTGGCTTCTTCTCAATGTAGGGTGTGTAGGCCGCACGTATATGATGTGCCATGCGCCAATGCAGAATACACACACGCGACTCATTGTGCTCGTCCAGAAAGGTAGATCCCATTAGTTCGTGAGCCTCGGCGATACGTTCAACCGTATAATTCAATTCTTTCTTCAAGTAATCGAATATTTGATGAGCTCCCTTAAGACACGCTGTTCGCAATGCGTCATCCCCGTAGCGGCTCTTGGCAAATGGATCGGCACCTTGCTCAATCAGCATCTTGGTGGTATCCAGCCGATGCTCTTGTATAGCATAGTGCAGAGCCGTCTTATCCTGTATGTCGCGTGCATTTATGTCTGCTCCCTTACGCACAAGATATAGGCAAAGCTGCACAGACTGCACTGAGTTGATCAGACAGGTGCCACCATTGATATTGGGCTTCTTGATGTCGGCTCCATTCTCCACTAAAAACTTAACTGTGAAGCAATTGCGCGATTAAATGAAAGGTCAAAATGGTCAATTCGTATAAAGCACTTACCGATATCTGTGTGCGTCATGTAACAGGCACTTCGTACGGGCGTTGATCCTGAATCTGATGTGGCATTTATGTCACAGCCGATCCGAACCAGATACTTAACCATGGATAGCTTGCCGGAGACAACGGCTGCCCACAATGGCGATACATAGTGAAAGCTGTTGTCCTCGGGCACCTCAAAGTGTCCGCGCTGCTCGATGTCCGCCTCACAAATGGTTATCAGATACTCGGCAATTACAACTGCGCCACGTTTGCAGGCAATGAAAAGTGGCGCACAGCCATTGCGTTGCTTTCTAACCACTTCGCGGCGTGACTCACGTGGATGTCTATAAAATGGCAAATAGGAAATACGATTAGGATCACTCTAGCCTCTGTTGATAACATCAGAAACAACACATTGATTAAGGGGTAATTGGCCTGCGACAAATCTGTTATCAACTGACTAGATACGCATTCGATTTTTGGCAGTATACCTGTTATCAGTATCTGCATCTGTACGTACTTTTCGAGCTCATGTCGTAAATGGCGCGACAATATAGAGTCCTCTTGGCTTCGCTTACATTCCTCGATGAGCTCATGGTTGAGTTTCGTTATCTCCATTTTGGGACTACTCTGCTTGCGTTCGTTGGCCATTGGGCTGGAGCGACGCTGCAGCTGATGGGTGCCTTCAAGTCTGGAGTTCATTGCCAGTGGGCAGTGACAATTTCATTGCCAAATGCAAATACTTCTTTTGAGTGCAATTTTAATTAGGTTTGCGTTCTGTTTCCAAGGCCTTTCTGTTTTGCTTTGCTGTGGCCTAAGCACTTTCTTTTTTCCCCAATCAATTTTGGATGTGTGATGGAAATGTGAAACAGCAACGAGTTTTTAGACCACTGCAGCGCATAATATGCTCCGAATCTGGGTAAAACTCAATAATAAACAATAAACAGGTAACGTTTTCTTTGACTATTTTTATATTTTCTTTTATTTTAAGTTTATGTGTAGTAAAAAATACAACAACAAATGACAAAACAGGGTGAACAGCTGTCGCAAGCTGCTAGTGTTAGATAACATAAAAACGCGTCATAGCCCGTGTTGCAAACCTCGCAATATATTTTTAAACATTTACACAAAGGCTACTAATTTAATTAACTACAGGCGGGATTTTCACATGTAACTCTGTTTCTGTTTTAATTTTCCTTACAGACGGTAGTAATAAATGTACATGTTTATTTTGATTTTGTTATACAAATAAGCGGCTGATTAAAAAATATGTAAATATATGTCACGTACCGTTTTATTGGGTAGCTTGCTTTTGCAACAACCAATATATAAAGTTTGTTCCTCATAGAACTCGACAAAAGAAGACATAAATTAAACAAATCATTTTCCAGTTTTCAGCTCTGTATAGAAGATATAGCCTTAATTTCGATTATTCCTACAGTCAAATTGCCCAATGTGACCAAATATCGAAAAAGGAAATCACCCAACTTTGACCTCGTAGAGATGCATGACAATGGTCTCACTGATTTTAGTTTACAGTTTGCGTTTGAAATTTAAAAACGTTTCATTTGCTCGTTTTTTTTTGCAAATTGAATCCATTTTATATACAATTTGGTCTTATTTATTGAAGTTCTACAAGGACCAATCTTCAAATCTTGTCGCCTCGGCAAAAGCATTATCCACAATGAATCAATTATTGAATTTCTAAAAACAATGTTTGAACTTATCGATTATCGATAAGTTATGTGTTGGAAAGAAAGTTCAGGCGCGTACATCCAAATCCAACAGGGCCACCCAATTCGTACTGATAAGAGCTTATCTAAATTGGTAAATTTCACAGCCATGGTTTGGTCGCAGTCGACTCAGCATGTGCGCTGAAATCGTAGAACAAGACAGAAATTATGGGATGGCCAATGTGCCCGACCCATAGATAACTGTTTGTCGTACCGTAACCGTAAATAACCCACTTTACATTTTAAAACAAAACCAAAAAGTCGCTTATCAAATAACCGTGAATCGTTTGCACGTCGGTTCTACGTACACACATACACACACCCTGTACACACGTAGATATCATGGCCGATTGGTCACCGGTTTGATTTCTTTGATTTAGTGTCTTAGAAACCTTTCAACTGTACGGGTACTGACGATTCTCGCTAATCTCTCAATAATAATGGGTTGTTGTTTCAGTAAGCGATTACAATGTTGATAAGTAATTAAAATGCAATAATGGAATTTTTCGTTGATATCTAACAGGTCAAAGTAAATCAGTAGATTTGCCACCTGTGCCACCTGCTCCGGGTAAGCAACGCAAGCCAACATTACCGGAATTCCCAGGTGCAAATTCAGTGCAGAATAATTCCGGAATAACTGGAGGAGTAACCAACATAGCACTTGAGGACGACTGAGAGAGCAAACGAAACAAATGAACTAGATCACAAATGAAAACAAAACGATTAGAATAAAATTGATTTATAATTATAGTACAATAATACATTTAGTCAATAAGTGTTAGTTGTGCATAAAATGCAATTGTATTACATTTTGAAATATAAACATTGTTAACAAAAATTATATTGATAATTCTCTCTGTAAATTTGATGTTCGAAATCGATAACTGCCGCCAAGAAATGTTTTACAGCACTGTGTAAGACAACTGTTGTTTGCAAGTAGTTACTGCATAAAATACTTTTATAAGTAGCAGTTACCCAAACACACTTCATTTATGCGACCACAACACGTGCGAGCCGTTCGTGTGTGTCAAAAGATTTTTATTAATTTTAACTGTTTATTTATGAAAACACTGCATTAAACATATTAAAATGGCAATACAACCGAATAGACGAAAAAGGAAACATGAAACGACCGTGGCAGATCAAACGGACGAGGCAGAAGTAGCGGTACCAAAAAAAGTACCCAAGGAGTCCCACACACCAAAAACAAAAAAGAAGACGAAAGAAGCAAAAACAAATGCCGGTGTAGTAGAGGAAGAAGTGAAAGAAGGGGAACAGGAAACGATAGAGAAGGAGAATCAAGAGACTCCCACAAAGAAACAAAAGCGCAAAAAAGAAAAACAAACCGAGGAAACTTCCGCCGTACAAGATGAGGAAATGGATGAGGCTGAAATCAGTCCTGACTCGGGCATCGAACCTGAAGAGAAGCCGACGAAATTTCCAAATGATTTCAAAATGATGAACTTTCGCAACAAACTGCTGGGCAATAGTTTTATAACTGGTAAGTAAAGATAAAGTAAGTTAAACATTCTCTATTGTTGCTTGATCTCCTACAGAATTGCGCCACTTTCTGTACATGTGCCAGATTCGTCCCAAAATTGTGGCCAAGTACATTGAGAAGCGTGGAAAGCCACTGGAGCTGGCCGAGGCCTTCAACCGCATCGATCGCAGCAATGTGCTCCATGTGGGGTATCTCTGTGAGGCACTGCAAAGAATCATCATGGAGATCTTGACTAATCAAAAGAGTCACATGGAGTCGGCAGCCCATGCAGGTCGCTACTTCTTGAAGGCCCATGGAGGGTTATTGGATCAATTGCTGCAATCTGCACAGCCAAATCATCGCAAGATTGCGCTTAATTTGCTGACTGCAATTGTTTGTGTAGACTCGCAACTGGGCCGGCAGGTGCTCAGCTCTTATGATATTCTATCCAATGTAAAGACCATGGAGGAAATGTTATCCCACTCCAAACATGACTACAAGAATGAGGAGACAGTGCGTAAGGCATATATCCACTTTATTCTCGCCTTTTTGGTTGATGGGAATACGTTACTCATACGGAACATCCTCGATCGTGGACACCTAATTCGTGTGCTCGCCAAGGGGCTGCTCTATGATGATCATGTGACAGTGTGCGTTGTGCTGAACACACTCCGTCAATATATTCTCGAAAATAACAATATATTGAAGACTAAGAAGGTACATGTCTTCGATCTGGAGTGTTGTAAGCATCTGCGTCGCCTCTACGACTGGGAAGGACCACAGAGTCTGGCCAACATGTATAGCGGACGCAAGGATATCGGAGATAAGAACTACGAGCCAGAGGCGCGCGAGGCAGTTGCCACAGCCGTGCACCAACTACTTCTGGTGCTGTTGACATCACGCAAACACGGCATCAGTTTCGATGCTATGAGCAGTTACCGCCAGAAGCACAACACACTGCAGGGCAAGCTCTTGGGATCACTGTATCGTCCATTCGATGACAAGCGTAAAGTAGAACTGGTCATCAAAACCCTGGAGGCCTGTCCAGATCTGGGCAGGCATACAGTGCGCAATTTTGCTACCTTTGTGAATCCACAACGTTTGTCCGGTGCTGATCTACCTAAGGGAATTGATCTGCTTGCTCAGGTCATTGCAGCAGTGCCGCCAAGCTCACTTGGCGTGGCCATGGACAAGATGACCCTGACTGACTTCTCCTACTGGATTAAGGAGCTCTGTCTGCCCATCGAGTCACTGGTTCATATAGTCAGCAAGAATATGATGCGTACGGAAGACTTTCAAGTGCGCCTCGCTGTGAATCGCCTGCTGCTCTCCATGATGACGCAGTACAGCAATTATGTGAATGCAATTGCACTGCGGGAGCAATCGAAACGTGCGGGAAACTCTTTGCGACGTTTTAAGTTTGAACTACTTAATCATCTGCTCGTGAACTTTCCACCTATTGAGAGCATACTGTACTCTCTCTATGTGAGCATGAAGAATCAAAAAAAACCCGAAGTGAATGTGCTGGAACATTTGTCGGTCACCTTGGAGCTGGTGCTACTAATGTGCAAAGAAAATCGTGCGTTCGTTAATAAGACCAGTCAAATTCTTGACTATCTCGTAGTGCTGCGCCCCCTGTTCGAGACCACAGGCGATGAGCCACTGACCTCACAGAAGCCTGGACAGTTGGGCAAAGTGGAGAAGATGAAACTGGAGTTGAAGTCAATTAAAACCATTCTATTGCTCTTTCCACGTGCCCTGCATCCGCATGAGGAACTGTTCGAGAAGGTGCTGCGCTCATTTATCAAAGCATATCAACTGGATGATGTGCAGATCAAGGCAGAGGCTGGGGAGCTACTGCATCGACTGTTCCACAATACTGGAATGTTTGATTCGTTCAGCTATGAAGTCGATATTTGGCTGGAGGCTCTCATCGGGTTTGATAGTGCCACTGTAGAGAATGTGACAAGCATCTTGTTGGAAATACTCTCACTAGATCTGTCCAAAGTGCAGCAGCTGCCGTCGCTCAATCCCGCCGAAACAGCGACCAATGTGGATAATCTACGCAAGCTGTTTGCCCAAATCGATCAGGGACAAACAGTGCAGGCCTATGTGGAGACACTGACGTTGAGCAAAATGATGCCACTGCTGCTGCAAGGTGTTGCCATAGCGCCACCCTATGATGCCTATGTGGAGCTGGTGCTGGTGCTGCTCTACCAGTACCATACGAAGACGGAACAAGTGCTCAAGTTGTACAGCACAGAGCTGGAGAAGCACAGTGAATACATGCAGAGTTGGCTGGATGGGAAGCCAACTAAGCTGCCCTCTGCCATTGCCCAACATTGGCCACACCTCGCGAAGCTACAGCGTACGATACTGAAGAAGTCCTCGCAGTCCTTTGATGAGCTGTTCAAGGTTGCATCGAAGGATGAGGAATACTTCGAGCTACAACTGGAGGAGGGCAACACGCTGCATTTGCACGTCAGTCTGCGTAATCCTCGGCGCAATATGATCTATGCACACAATCTTCTCTTTTTGCTCTCCCAGCTGGTGGTCAATAAGCAGTTGACTGCCCAGCAATCCCAACTGATTGGGGATTACCTGATTCGTCTGCTGCAAATTGCCTCCCAATTGGATGGAGATCAGAAGCCGCAGCTTGAGTTGATTGTGGATCAGGAGCAGCAGCAGCGTGAGCAGCAACAGGAACAGCAACAGGAGACGCACACGCAGCGTCTGCTACACTATATTTATGGCATTCGCTTGAGTCAGTTGCGTGCGACGCAGTTGCTCAGTGAGACCAGTGAGACGCAGCTGCATTATGTGAGCTTCCTGCGACGCCTCACCGAACACTGTCGCAGTCTGCCCAAGTTCACCAGCTACACTGCCTACTATCGACTGCAGTTGATCATTGCCCTGGAAATTGGTTTGACTGCCGAGGTGGAGCAAGAAGAGAGCAGCCTGGAGCAGCTGCTTGAGTGTGTTGCCCTTGTGGATGCCTTTGAGCTTAGTGCCGCAGAGTGCGTACAAATGTTGCAGCTACTCACAGGCAAACTGCAGGCCAAGGATTACTATGTGTCGGGCAACAGCCGAACGAATCATTACTATGAGCTGCTCCTACGTCTGCTGCGTCGTCTGGCACAGCTACAGGAGCCAGTGGATTGCAGTGAGTCCATTGCCAAATTGCAGAGTTATTACAAGCAATTCTGTGAGATTGGAGGTGAATTGGAGCAGTTGGAGACGGCACTGCTGCACTTCCTGAGCAGCCATCATCATCATTTGTCCACCATCGATGTGGAGTTCTTCGAATGCTTCTTCTCTACCAGCAATCGCAAGTTGAGCAAGGCGGCTGTGAGTCTAGCCTGCTTGGTACTCCAGCGCAATGCCAAATTGTCGCAGAGATTCGCTGAGTTGCTGCCCTTGCATCTGGAGCAGAAGGAGTTGATCTATCCACTGCTGGATGTGGCTTTCCGCAGTGGTTATCAACTGGAGCAGTCACTACTGCAACGTTGCTATCAGACCTACAAGAACGGCATCCTCAAGAGTATTGAGAAGCCGCAGAAGGCGGCGGTCATCTACAAAGAACATGCGGAGGCGAGTGCTGCCCTCATTCGCCTGTGCATGCCCAGATCGGAGTGCTTGGACTATTGCCAGAAGCAGCTGAAGTTCGATGCTGTCGAACTCTTCCAGGTGCGTGTGCTGCGCGAGATTTACTGGCAGGCCTATGCCACCAGCAAGGATGAGAAGCAGCAGGCAAACATCTTTGTGAACTACATCAATCTGTTGGTGCAAATGCTGGCGCTGGATCTGAAGAAGCAGAGCGTGCAGTTGGATAGGCTAGAACAATTGTCCTGGAACTGTTTCGAGTGGTGGCAGCAGCATCCTGTGCAGGAGAACCTCGACTGGAAGCGTCTGCTGACTGCGCCACATTGGCTAAACTTTTGTCGCAGCTGCCTGAAGCAATCGATGCACATGGCCGAGGAGCAGCATCGCACTCCAGAGCAGGATCACAACAATGGTTTGCTGTTGAAGCTGTTGGCTTATCTATGCGATCAACTGTACGCGGATCACAGCGATGAGGCTGAGGAAGCACAGGCCGATCCTGCATTGCTTTATGAGATGGTCTGCACACATTCCTGTTGCTATGATCATCTGCTGGGTGAACCGAGCGCAGTGAAGACACATTTGCTGCAGTTACTGGAGACACTCGCACGAAAGGCGCCAGCGGCATTGCAAGCTGGACATATTCCGGTCATATTGGGCGCCTATCATGCTCGTCTCTCACCTGCTGATCGTTATGCCTTGGCGCTGCTGGAGCACTACGAGCATTGGGATGTGGGATTGGCACAGTACCGTCCTTTCATTTGGGGTGAGAGCGCTGTGGCTCATTATGCACTGCGTGCGGCGGACGAGGATGAGCGGGCCAAGCTGCAGCAGCAGGAGACAAATGTGGCGCAGGTGCTGGCGTTGATTGTGCGCCAGGGATGCGAATATACCATCGAGAATTTTCCCATTTGGCGTACATTGCACGCTAGCAAGCAGTTGCCAGAGTTGGAGTTCCTAAATCCCTCAAAGAAATCACAGAATTTCGGTGACAATCCACTGGAGAAGCAAATCGAGCGAGGCTGCAACGAGTTCCCTCAGGATGTGCGTCGTTTGTGTCCCAAGCGGGAGGAGATCTATGAGCGTTGCTATGATCCCGCCTTCATGTTGCCCCTCATGTTGCACTGCTTTGCACCGGAGTCGGTGGTGCGTGCCCAGTGGCCAGTACAGAATGGTTTGCTCTCCCTCAGTTTCTGTGCTCTCTCCTCGCTGGACAAGGATATGCGACTGGCGGCGGCTTGTTGTCAGCAGCGCTATCGCACTCACTTTGAACTGTCCAAGTTCTATGAGAAACCTTTGTGGACGCAGGCCTACGATAATATACAGTCGGGATTGAGTGAGTTGCGTGATTCGTGGCTGGCTCAGCGACGCACACACGGCGGTACTCCTCGCGTGCCTTTGATACCCACACTCTTCATTGGGCACAGCTTCAATCTGAGCACAGATCCAACACATTTGCTGTACAAGCGACTGATGATGTATTTGCAGCTGAAGCAGAGCTTCAACTTCCAGACAATCCCGGAGTTCAATGTGTTCTTCTACTCCCAGGAGCCGGAACATCAACAGTATCGGGAGTTCATTGTGCAGCTGCTGAGCAATGGCATCAAATGTAGTGCGGATCTTTTCCTGCTCGTGTCCACCAACACATTCAAAGTGCTGCTCAGTTTCTATGGCTCGAACTTGGCCAATTTGGACACCAATTTGCTGCTACTCTCTGTGCTCTCGACCTGCGTGAAGATTCCCGGAGCTGTTAAGATCATGCTCGAACATGTGGGCATTCTCTCGTGGCTGGTGGGCGTTGTGCGGGACACGCAGTTCCATCAGTTTGACATCATTGAAGGCATCATCAGCATTGTCAACAATTTGTGGTACGCTGTGGCAGCCAGTCAAGCAGAGCTCGCCGACTATGCCCATGTGCAGTTGCGTCTGCAGCGTTTGGTTATCCAATTGCTGCCCCTGCTCTCGCCTCGTGTGTCGGTGCCTGGCATTGCTCGTCTACTTAATGTGCTGCAGAAGACTGCATCGAGCAGTAGTGGTCAGTATCTGACTCTGTCCGGGCAACAGTTGGATCAGCTGCTGGAGTGTGTAGCGCGGCACTGGCCAGAGCAAATTGCCAGCATTCGTTATGTGCGTACATTTGGCGGTGCCTTTGCTGCTCCACACTCTGAATACTGCGACTGGCTGGCCAAGGAACAAAGCCTGGACACGCATGCAGTGCTCGCTCTGTCCAGTCTACGCACATATGTCGCCGCCTGGTGGCTGGCGCACAATCAAGTAGAGAAATCCGAGGAAACCCAAGCCGTTGCAGCCTCGTCCTAGTAGGGATACGCCCCGTAGCTTAATCTAAAAACACTTGTTAAAATGTATGTAAATAAAATAATATAATTTTGCATTCAATAAGGCTTGAGACAAGAACTCTATTAAGGTATTTCTAAGAGGTAAGCAGACAAGGATTTGTGAAACGTAATGGGAACTTATAACAGGTTTTAAGTAATCGAAGTCACAGTAGCTCAAGAGGCTTAAGCAAATGATAAAGAACTATGCAAGAATCCCTACTCTATTCTAAAAGGAGGAAAGGTAAAGAGAGAGCGCCAGCTGCTTAGACTCCTAGTGTTCATAGTCATCGAACCTCATAGTCACCATTGAGTGGCAGTACACTTTCCCTTTTTCAAATAATAATAAGTTTAAACTATTATATTATCATTACATGTAGGTTTATCAATATGTACAAACTATTGTGTGGATATAATATTGCGCATTTGTCGTATGGCCGTGACCAGACGCGGCTCACAGCCGGCGCTCAAGGTGAGGTACTGCTCTGGCGCAGCCTTAAGCAGTATTAATATTTGGGATAGCTGTAAGTTGATGGTCAGGCCGAGTTCCTCGAGCATGTTCGAAAGGTACTCAATGTCCACGCCCAGTTGGGTGGCAGAGGCAGCAGGCAGCGACTTAATCTGCAATATTTGCGCCTGGTAGAGCACACAGCACTGCTCGACGACCAGTGAGAGCAGCACATCGGCACAGGGTATGGCCTGCGTGTACTTAATGTTGCAAAGCTCAAGTGCTTGCTTCAGTAGTGGCGATGGCGACAGCAGCAGCGGCTCCAAATGTTGTGGCAGTATCAGTAGATATTGGCCAATCTGAGTGATGCTTTCCTGTGGAGCAAAGCTAAAGCTGGGCATATTAATTCCAGCGGATGCACTGTGGCTATCAACAGGTGGACGTATATGTGCCAAATGCACCTCAATGGGTTGCAACAGAATATTCAGAGTTATATCGTGTGTCTCCGCCAGATACGTCTTTAGCGTGGTATAGATCTGTGGAAAGATGCCTAAGCTATCGGCGCTGGTAGCCGCCGTTGACTCTGCGCGCTTCTGTTGGTAGTCCGCAATGCTAGCCAGGAGTTGTGCGTGTGCTGTGCGCTCACAGGTCTGATAGATGCTAATCCCAGCAGAGACATCGGGCTTCTGCTGCAGTCGATTGGCCAATGTGGACATGCGATCGTGCAACATCTTCTCGAACTGATGCAGTTGCAGTTGAAAGTCCGCCAGACATTGCAGCTGGGACATGGTGTACTGCAGCAGTGACCAGTTCTCACTGCGTGCAGCACTGGCACCTGTGCCTGCAGTGCTGCCAAGATTGAGACTAAGCTGACGCTGCGTGCGACTGAAGTTCTCCAGTTGCCGCTTAAAGATGCCATTTAGTACTGTGATAAGTTTGCAGAGCGCCAGATCGTTGGTGATCGACGAGCAACGGGCACAGGCCTGCTGTAGCCACTCATATAGCTTCCTTGTGCTGTCCTCCAGATGATGCACTGCATCGCTGGGCGTGGCCTGGTTCGACAACAGGCGATCGACTTGTGTGGACAGTTGGGTTTCTTCCAAGCGTGGATATTGTTGTATAAACTTGTGGAAATATTCAAAAATTGCTTCGCCCAGTCGACGATGCAGCTCTGGGGATAATTGTATCTGTGATTGCTCAAGCATTGAGTTCAGATGCAGCACAAAACTTTGATTGGCCTGAGCATATTGAGCCAAGAGTTCCAGACGTTCATTTGAGCTCTTTAGAAGCTGCAGGATGTGCGCATCCCGAGTAGGTTGAAGTGCTGGCAGCAGCTCGGCGATCACCAGGAAAGGTTGTGACTGAGCCACCTCTGCGGGCGACTCATCGCCAAACAACTGCAGACACCACTTCAACTGTCGCTGGCAGTGATCCAGTAGTTGGTCATAGAAGAGAGTAAGGAAATGCTGCTGCTGCGCGGTCTGTTGCTGCGATTCGCTGCTGACCTGCAGCTCGAGGGTTTGCTTCCACTGCAGCTGAAGAACGTTCTTCTGGACGGCACGATAATATTGATGCAATTGCGGCAGTCGCTGAATGCTTGCAAAGATTTGCACATGTTTCTGGGACTGTTCCAAATTGGATTCAGCAAAGCACTGTACCAGACTGGGCGAAGCCATTGCTTCCAAACGATTCTTAAAGTCCTCCACTTGCGTTTGACGTTCCGCATGTCCGGACAACTGTTCCTGTGCCTGCAGAGACTTCTGCAGAGCTGCTAGTTTATCGCAGACACCCTGGAAAAGAAGAATTATATTACTATGTATATTCATTTTATTCTTTATCAATTACTTTTATATCGTTGCGTTCGAAGCAGTCCTCCAGTTCGGCCAATAGGTTACCCCAGCCATCGGACTCTTGCAGAGATTCCTTGGCCGCTTGCAGCTTCGTTTGCAACGTATTCAGACGCTCCAAGGTAGCCATACAGTCACCCGTCTCCTCCTGCACGGCAGCCACTTCCTGCCGCATTGCGCTCATCTTCTGCTGCAGCACTGCAACATCACATTGCAACGTTGCGGCCTCCTTGGCAATCCGTGGCATGCTCGCCACAACTTGTTGACTGGATTCCTCAACGGCATAGTTCACCTGCTGAACATACAGCTGCAACTTGGCCACGTAGCTTTGGATGAATGTTGTGGCCGTGGCATTCTCATTGTTGGCATTTTCTTCCTTATATTTCTTGTAGTTGGCATTAATCCATTGGGCGGAACTGAATACAGGTCCTGACAGCGCCGATATATCCATTACAAGGATTAAATGCAAATATGAAAATATTTGACTGTTTTCAGAGCAGAGGAGTAGCCTAGCGATGTGTACTGTAGAATAAAATATCATCGATAAGCTTATCGATAAATTGCCAACAACAGAACAAATGTAAACACAGCTGTTGATTCAACACAGTGTTTGGCAATGGTTGTTTTTTTTATAACAGCATACTGTTTCCAGTGAAAATTTGTATACCATATTGTTATTTATTGTTATTTAATTTGGTAAATATAGAATATTATTTATAATTAAAACTCTGCAAAACATGATACAGGAGTGGTGTTGATTGTTGTTATTAATTAATAAATAAAATTTTAATGAATTGTAAAGGCAAATTACTAACACTACAAATTTGTAATTCTTGATTACTTTACGCATAAACGTGATAAATTTGTATCTTAAATCAATGACGAGACTAATACTTTGTTGAGGAAGTTAAGAGACCTAAACTAAGTGTTGATGTTTGTTTTGTAGCTTGTGAAACATGTCAGATTGCGTTGCCGATCCTTGGCAAGTAAAAAACAAAGATAGCATTGAGAAACAACAACAAAAAAACGGAAATATTCCAGTAATAGAAAAATTTGAGGATAATTTCAACCCCAATAAAGTTGAGACGCAGACGCGCAAAACGCAAGAAGAAAACAGAGACCAAAAATCGGAAAGTAATGTTACAAGCTCTCAGCAACAACAACAACAAGAACAACAACAATTGGAACCTCTGCCAGACTCGGCAAACTATCTACAATTGCTAGGTAATATAAGATATATAATAGTTAAAAGAATTACTTATCAAATTTATAATCTCTCTGTCTCATTATTATTATTGTTCTTTTCACACAGAGAGAAAATTGAAAAAAGTACAAAAGGGATCGAAATTACTGGACTCGCTGCAGGAGAAAAGAGAGGATTGCATGCGAAACCTGCTGCTCGGGTCGAACGGAGAAGTACCAGCAACAACACTTGAACAGCTACTCGAGCTCGATACGCCCATTGAGAGCGGTCGATTGCATCGTCATCTGCTGCCCGTGCAAGCGGTGACAGTGGGCGAGACACTGCACATTGTGGAGCACGACGCCTTGGGGGAACAGAAAGAAGAAGAAGGGGAGGAGCAAGAACCAGAGATAGAAGGGTAAAACAGTTAAAAGTAACTATATATTATAACAATGGACTCTACGTTTGGCAATGTGTTCCTCTTCCTAACCGACTTGGCTTGGAAGAGTCGTTTGACCATACCGGTGCTAGTAACAACCGCTTTTCTGGTCATGGACATACGTCTGCAGATAGAGATTAACATACAGACTGGTCAAGTGGTAAGACTATAGATATCACCAAATAAGTAAATATATATATAATAATATATTCCCATAGAATGCCAGCGATCTTGATGAATCTGACAATGATGGTTTTGAAGATCATATGATCGCACTCGGAGGTCGTGAAGTGGACGAAGAGAGCAACGTCTATAGTGATGATTTGGAGGAATATTATAGCGAGTATACCAATGGAGATGGTAACAGTAGCGATGACTCACGATACAGCGCCGATATCTACGATGAATTGGGCTCCGAGTATGAGGGATATGATGCAAGAGATCTTCACTTCTAGCAAGACGTCGAATATAAATTTTAAGCATAGTAACTTATACATGATAATGAAAATTTTTACATATATTTGTAGTCTAGATATAGTCGTATAACCAAACCCCCACAGAATATTTATATTGAATTTGTATAGTCCGGTAAAGCAATTCGCATTAAATCATTTATGTATTGGCATTTTTATTATAGTCAGTTTACATGTACAGCTTGATCAGTTCGTCGCTCACGGCCGATGGCGTCAGTATACCCAGATCTGTGAAGAGCAGCGTGATATACGCAGGCGGCGTATAATCAACCAGCGGATGCACCTTGGACACATCATTTAAATGCTTGCGAGAGTACTAAAAAGAGTAATAGATTATATTCATAAGTAAATTATATATCTATATATATTATACAATACTACCTACCTTATATTCATTGGGCAGATCGCGTTGGTTTAGTGGGTACAGGCGAGAGAACTTGAAACTCTCGGACAGCACATAGAATGGTTTCTTCATCTCGCGCGCACACAGGCCCATTGTATAGGAGCCTATGCGATTGATAATTCCACCGCTTTCCACAACCGCTTCCGCGCCCACCATAACGAAATCAACCGATTCCATTACATATCCCGTTGCAGAGTCCAGTATTAGAGTGCAATCAATGCCAGCCGCCTGCAATTCCTGCACCATATCCTCGCTAGAAATTAAGTACAGGGGGATTATATAGAGCAGTACAGATAGTTATCTTTAGATTGTGCGAGCTTACCCAGAGTGTCCCACTCCACCTTGTGTGACAAAGACGTGAAAGGATTTCTTGTTTTGCGACGCTGCTATCAAAGCTTTGAGTACGACGCGGGAACGTGAATGCGTTAGGATGCGGCAACCATCGCTAATAAAACGTTGTGCTTGCTGTGAAATCACTTGACGCGAATTGAGTAACTTGGTGAGAAAGATTTTGCCACGATTCAACATAATTTGTCTACATTCCTCCATATGCTTGTCGTCCAAACTGAGCGTTATGAAGCGACAGAACAATTCTCCTGCTGATACGATGGCTGCGATGGACAGATCCGTGTTCCGCATGGCCGCAACAGCCTCGCGCATTGTCGTATGCAGAATGTGAATGGTGCCAACTGGAAGGGAGTGAAAGTGAGAGGAATTAAGATCATTAATTGATAACAATTCTTTGATTATTTACATTGTTTTTTCTCCAATATCATCAGTAGCGTTTTAATGGCTGCAATGCCAGAGGAAAGGTCCTTATCGTCATCAAGCAGCTGCAGGAAGTACTTGACCACATCTGTAATATTTCATATGAATTATATTGCGAAAATATTATAAATTTTAATACACTCACCAAATTCTTCGCCCGTTTTCGTTATTTGTGGCATTTTCATATATTTTGTATTAAAACTCGCGTCTGGCTCCTCGTTGTTGACAACAACTGTTGTTGAATCAGCTGATTTGCTTGTGAGGCTCTTTACACGTTACGATTGACTGACAGCAAACAATTGCAAACTCAACGACTAACTGACTCATTTATACAACTGATTATGTTAATTAAATATTAAAATCTTATTACTGTATCTACGTTTTTATCATGCAACTAACAACACTTTCTTTAAATAATGTTTTCAAATTCATCCACTGACTTTGTTGTCTAGTGTCGATTTGCAAGAATATTTTTGAAGTTTACCAACACTACAGAGTGCCGGGGCCAAAATAAGTAAACAATTGACTATTGTGGCAAATGTTATTGTGTTTTTTGCTTTTCGGCATACAACTTATATAAAAATTAACAGAATGTGCATTATTTAGAACCGGTTAAGACTTATCTAGCTAGGCAAAACACTGGTCGTTTGCCATTTGTGCTGCACTTTACTTTTGGGGTACAGACGGCCATCGTCATCAGCCAGCAAAAATGTTTAGACTAGAGTCCTACGTGACACCTATTTTGCTGGAACACGTGGCGAAATACGTTAAAAACTTTCGGCCCGAAGATGCACAGCTATCGCTATGGGAGGGTGAGGTAACCCTTCTAAATCTCGATCTGGAACTAGACGTGCTGGAGGACGAACTAAAGCTGCCCATTGATTTGGTATCGGGACACGTACATGAGTTGACGATACAGGTGCCATGGACAAAACTAACATCAGAGCCAATTCGGATCATTATCGATACGATTGAGTTTGTGGTCAAGCTGCCAGATGAGATGAGCAACAAAGCTAGGGCCGAGCGTCGTGGCTCGTCGGTCCCCAATGCAGATGCAGAGCCCGTTGAGGAGGAACAAGCACAGGGACCGGGCATAAGTAGTAATCTCGTCAATAAGATAATCAATAACATTTGTCTGGAGTGCCGCAATATCATCTTTAAGTACGTCGATGATGACATTGTTGTGTCTATGAATATCCAACATCTGAGCGCCGTGTCAGCCAACGACAAGTGGGAACAAGCAATGGTCGATGCCACTCCCGTGTCGGTGTTCGTGAGAAAGCTAGTACAAGTATCCGATCTGACTATTTGTCTGGACCAGCGCAATACAGCCGGACGTGTTGATGTGTGCCAGGAGCCGATACTCTATCGTTGCACCTTGGAGTGCCGATTTCTGCGAAAATTCAATGTTAGTACCGTTAAAACTTCCAGCACTATCCGGGTTGGTGTCCTCACCAAGTCCCTAGACATTAATGTTTCTTCGCTAACGTTTCCGTTGGTTATGCGACTGGTTAAATTGGCAACCGAGTTCAGTACCCCAAAACCAGATGCTGAGAGCAGCAAACCTCCAACCAAGAAAGCAGATAAGCCGCCGCCGCCACCAGCTGAAAATGCAGAACCACAACCAGCAGAAGGTACTACGCGAGGTTCGATGCTGTCGTGGGCCTGGAATCTGTTGCCCAGTTTTGAGACAAGTGAACCATTTTCAGAAAATGATCCAATTGGTCATGCCTTAGATATCGGTCTCTATATTGAGGCGCTCAATTTTCAGCTAAAAAACTCGGAACTGTTCACCGATCATGTGATGAATATCAAGCGCATACGCTACACTCCCATAATGCGCGTCTCTTTGGGTGGCCTTTACTTTGAGCGTTCGCAGCTACCGGAGGGCGACTGGGCAAACATGAGAGCGGGCTTGTCCAGCATAAACATGGAACCGCTGGGCTACTATCGCAGCGAGGGTGCTGAAGTCAAGGGCTTTGTGACCACAAACGAGGTATCAGTCGATTCTTATTATATAAATATGTTCCTGCGTTTTATAAACCTACATTTATTCTCATTTTACAGAAGAGCAGCTTTAAGACTTTTCTTGATAAAAGCCTGTTCGACAATAAGTACATGTATGCGGATCGTACATGGTTCGGCCACAACTATGATGATTACTATAAACGACACACCGATGAATACATGGTCACCCGGAGTCCAGTGCTGGCGTTCGATGTCGTTGAGTATCGTGCACCCAGGCAGGCAATAGCTAAAGTGCCACCGGAACAACATCTAGAAGATTTGGGGCTTCGTGTCAAGTATCGACTGCTGTCTGCTGGGATAACGTTCCATTTTTCGCAGTCATTTCTACAGGTTAAAAATGTAATTAGTGATATTTTGCGTCCTTATGATTACACCGGATATTATGCAGCCCACTCAGAGGTTATCCATCCAGTGAATAGAGAAGAGGAGTACGGGATCGAATACATGACGTCCAAGGATTTCAAGTACTTGCTCGGTGTTATGCCCGTTTGCAACTATCGCATCGACCTGCGAAACATAACAATCAAGTTCTTTCCAAGGCGGCAGAGTGCGTACTTAACTGCTGGCATTATGCATCGCTTGTCCACAACAGTTGATCAGTGCCAGCTACCCCATTTTCAGTTCAAAATGGCAGCGGTTGTCGGTAGCATATGCGGTCCAGCGAAACCAAAGCGACTGGTAAAACTAATCACACACTTGGAGGACAAGCCCAAAGAGGTCGTAGATACATGCTATACAAACTACCAGTTAAGTGTAAAAAACTTCACCGTATCTGTGATCAATACAACGATAGATGGTTGCAATGTCAAGCTCATAAATATCCCTAGCATGCAGGTGAATTTTAACAGGCTTCTGTTGCCGTATATGTGGCGGGAGAATATTGCACCATTGGACAAGGCTGAAATACTGGCAGAGGTCATAACAATCGAAGGTTCTAAAAGGGAATTTATAGTTTTCACTGAAGTGATCAAACAGGTCTTCGACTATGACCAGGACCAACTAAATTCTCTCATCAAGATGGTCGCGCATGCCAACAAGAATTCCGATGTTATCAAACTACAAACAATGATCACAAAGTTTCGTTTTAAATATCACAAATATCACACGCACATGTCGTTCCTTACCTCGATAAGAAACCTGAACACAGATGTCTTCCACACAGTGATGAATATTCGCAATGTGGTTATATCCACCAACAAGGGCTATAACAACAAATGGTTTGAGCTTCAACTGCAGTTTCCCCTGAACGATAAATCCAATGAAAGCGACAACAAGAAGGAAAAACCTGCAACTGCTATCTGCCTTTGGGTTGATAAGTTTCGCGTAACACTTGACGTATACTTGCTACAGTTTTTTAACTCATTCATCAATTGCGGATGTAGTGATACAGGTAAACTAAATCTATATTGTATTAAACATTTCTATGCCAAGCTATCTTTGTATTTAATCTAATGTATTTAATAAGCCCATCTATCTGTCTGTCTGTATGAACTTCGAGTTCGTAGCAACTACAAGAGCTAGAGAAAGAAGTTTGACAAGTTAACATTCATGCAGAGTTTTCTTTTGGGCACAATAAGTGTGCTAAAGTTTTTCAAAATAGAGCGAAATGTATTTAACTGTTCAGCTTTTGTTACTTTATGGAATAAAATATCGATTTTAACTTTTTATTTGCAGAATTAGAAACAGATTCGGAAACGGTAAGTGAAGTTGAGAAAGTGCAATCGTATTCGAATATTTCTCTTACATCAGCGGTGCTTGATGGCAACGTAATTGAACAAACACAGAGTCGCCCGAAGCGTCCAAAGTCTCGTAAAGTCTCTAATCCGGCGGAGACAATACACGTTAGTTCTGAACGTGATGAGAAGCCGCCTTCGTTAACTCCACAGAGATCGATTGAATCGACAAAAACAACAACTAGTAGAGAAAGTATAAACCGTATTATCGACATACTAAGCTGTGCTGTTATATTAGTAGATATATCCAGGTCCAGAATCAATGTGTGTGACGTTATGCTACGGGGCATCAACGAATCAAATAATAACTTCACCTCCATACGGCTGCCAGTGATAAAGGTCAAGACGAGTCACACTAATGAAATAACGAGGGGTAACATACTCCGAATTATCTACGAGAACAAGAGCTCTGAAACATGCAATTGGATTATTGAGATGATCGATTTTGGTGTGACAGTGCAACAAGGAAATAAAACGGAAAATATCATTGCGCCAATACAAATGACAATAACGATAGCAGAGTCGAAAAAAATTGATTTTAAAAATCGGAAAAATGGTTCAGGGTCAAATTCGACTAGGTCGACAATGGAGGTCGACCAACATACGATCGGCAAAAAGAAGGTTGACTGGAAGAACGTGGAGACAGAAAGTGAGGCTAGTGAGTTAGAGCAAACTATAACCTATTCTGTCAATGTACATGTGGATATATCGGAAATAATAATATACGGTCGTTGTGTAAGTGCCAATTTTATTTATAAATATATGATAATAATGAATTATTAATTAATTATTGAATTTTCATTCACAGTTCAAGCTACTGAAGGAACACTACGGCATCATCTATGCAATCTATGTGTCGATTTGTTTTTCAGATGCCAAAACTGTGTGCAATAAAACCAAACGCAGTAGCTTGAATGTTGTTACCGGTAGTGCACATAATGTACCAATCATTAAGGAGTTTTTGGAGCTGGATCCCGATATGAGCTCTTTTGGCAAAGACAGCGGTAAGTAAGATCTAGTCTAGGAGCGGGATAGATGAGTCTCTCAACTGACACTACGTGATATAAGGAAGTTGACGCAACAACCAAGCTACTTCGCTATGAATGAACTTAGGCATGGAGCAGAAGGAAATATCTGCATACGTAAAGAAATTAGATCAACGAAAGAACCGCTTAAACATCAAGTTTGCTTACATAGTTTGTTCTCTACTGAGAGATTCCCTTCTCAATAATACTTTATAATAGGATATAGTCTTTTCAAAGGATATACTAAATGATCTTTATTTGTTTCTAGATGCCGAAGATGAGTCAACTTTGATAATATTTTGTCAGTTGACAATTCCTCGTATCTCGATGGAAATGGAAAGTAATGCAGATAACATTTATCGTAAGATCATACTTAACTTTGAAGATCTTCTATTAAACGTGGACAAACATCCGGATTTTACAAAACTAACAACCAAAGTGGAGCATGTTAATCTCAATTATTATGAGGGAAAACATCCGGCAGAATTGGAAATCATTGATAGTTTACAATTTAAAATGCTCGGAGATAGCTCGAATTTGCCGATGATAAGTGTTGTGGTTACCACAGTGAGTCTCAAGGATTTGTACACAAAAATTGGTGCACGTAATTTGGATGACAAGAGTAGGACCATTTCCGAGATTTTAATTGATCTGCAGCCAATTGAAATTATCTTGGATATTGAGCTTATAACAGAATTCCTGATTGGTCAATGTGAACTGTTGGAAGTGATTGGTGGTCAAGATAATCCCACATTCGAGAAAAAGGACCAGGCACCGAGTGTAATAGCGGTTAAAGATCTGCCTATGGTGCATCTGAACAGCAAAGGTGTCTACATTTACCTACCCATGGAGGAGGGGTGTAAGACATCTTCCACACTGCTTTTGATGCAGGTAAGTTCAGCTTGGACTGACTCACCATGGCAACATTGGTCTATAGTCAAGTGTTTTCTTTAAGGTCGAGAGCATCAAGTTGTCGCCAAGTGTAGAGAATCCGCTTGTGCGGAATCCAATTCGCCAGGATATCTACAACAAAGCTGCCGAATTGAATATGCTAAACACTCCTGGAGCTTTGGTTGAGGATCGTCAATATGAACTGAGTGTACGAAAGATTTCACTTTCCACCGGCAACTGGAAGGAAACACAACAATATCGTTTGGAAAACTTAGACGATAGCACACACAACAATCCCGCCTTTGAATGGAATAACCAGCCCACTGTAACTGAACTTAAGCAAATGATTATATTCAAGGAATTCGATTTTATCACAATCTATGCGCCGGCAATGACTTACGATCGGTTCTTGGTTAGTGGTGAATTGATCGAATACAATTGCGTGACTGATTTTGTAGCAACATTGAACACACACCAAATGCTTATGATGCTATGCATTATGGATCATGCACACGTTTTGTCCAAGTAAGTTTGCTTTTATGCAGAGACCTGCATGCAATCATAAATCATTGCATCCCTATGCACCGCATGCTGGTCTCTAGCATCCATTTTCCTATCACTAATCACTGTTTTTTTTCACAGTCTTTTGATTACGGTCTGTGAAAAATTTTCTAGTAGACAGACTGTTTCATTAAGTGAGTTTGGTACAAGCACCAGTACTCGGTCGTCGAGGGCGCCTTCAAATCTACTGCTGAGCTTGCAGGAAAGCAAGAGTGGCAGTAGTAAAAATGAAACGATCATGTATGGATCCTGCAACAGTGACTCGGGGATCAATTTGGCCAAGAACATATTAAATGAACAAAAGCCAGAGGCAATAAAACCTCGCCACAAATATACATTGCCGCGCAGCGTATCTTTTGTGGCAGGACAATTCTCAATGAAGATCTTCGATGTAATTGACGCTCAAAATGAGATGAAGTTGAAACCGCTTTCAATGATCACCATATCACAGCCCAGTTACTTTTTCACAAAAACAATGTCGGCTGAGATCACACAGGCCTCGGTATTTGATTTAAACATCAGCCTGTCGAAGAACCACGAGGTTGAGGAGTTTAGTCAGCAATTCTTCGATACTATGCCCATAACAATGGGCACCTCGGGTATTCCATCGTCATTGCTGACCATCAAGGCGCAGGTGAATCGCAACAATCAAATGGAGGTAGATGTCAATCTGGGTAAACCAATACTGATTTGTTTGTGCGAGAGCAGCGTAATGAATTTACTAGGCGACTTTGTACGCGTCTATACGGTTCTCAACGAGTCACCGTACTTTGGCTCGCGCAGTGAGCGACCCGTTGTGAATGCTCCACCATTGCGACTACTCAAGCAATATTGTTTCAATGCGGATCGCCTGAATATGATCTTCAATCAAGTGACTATCAAATTCTACAACGATAGCCCGAGCTTCGATTGCAAAGCCGTCTTTATGGACTTCAATGCGCTCTTTAATGCCCGCTCGAATAAGGCAACCATTAAGTCGACTCTGGGCACATTCTATGTGCAGGTCGGTGATCAGATAATGCTGCATCCGATTTTAATTCGCATGTCAACGGATCTGCTCAGTGAGAGCTGGTGTGATCAGTTGATGATTACCAGCACATTGAAGCTGAACATGTTTCATGTGGATGCGAGCATAACCAGCGTGTTGCATTTGCAAAACGCACAAAGGAGTTTCAATCACATCATGAAACACGTGAATCAGAGTTGGGAGCACTTCATGCATCATCGAATTCCCTATGGCGTGCCATATTTTCAATCGCGGGCAACCCTAAGAAAGTTCATGCCTTCTCCCGGCCAGATTGTGTACTCGAAGGTGTCGCAAAAGCCAAAAACAGAATTCTATCAGGATGATTTACGGTGAGTCCCGACTGTCCGTCGTTGTTTTAACTCACTTTGATGATAGTTTCTTTTTTATTATAGTGCTGGCGCCTTTCAATTTGTCGATCTAACTACAGATACCATGCTGCCGATGCCGTATCAGGTGCAGATAATCAAAAAGAAATATGGCATCATTTGTTGGCGTTACCCGCAGCCCCGCCAGATGAACAAAATATTCATAAGTCCAGTGCCAATGCCGGTAAGTCTTCGAGTGCTTGATTAAGCATAGAAGTCATATAAATTCTACTTTGCATATTTTAAGGTGGACAACCCCATACATATCAAATGCCGCATGGAATATTTCAGTGAGCCACACGAAACATTTCTACATTATTGTGATTTTCTTCTCTCGGAGTCGAATACTAAAATTCTAACACTGCCGGAGCGAAATATTTGCGCCAACATTTGGCGTGTTATCATCATGCAGTCGCTGATCTCTGTGGATGTGCCATGCTTCGAGCAGGATACAGACGAGGAACTGCAATCGGTGAGTGGGTTGCGAACGTGGAGAGTATCGAGTAATGTTAATTGAATTAATTGAATAATTACAGATCGATAGCAGTCGCATGGTGTCGGACTTTAAGCAAGGTGTCGATAATGATTTTATTTTGCATCCCAAAGTGCTTGTCGGCTGTATGCGCATTGATACCAAGTTTAATCCCGAACTGGTGCCGAAACTGCAATTATTGCTCTCCTGCCAGAGCATTGAAGTCAACTTGTTCAATCATCCGTCTGTGAAGGATCCACTGCCACCGCGACTAAGTATGTACCATACACCTTTCACGCGCAATCCGTTTGCCTTCCTCACGATCCAGTTGGAGGGCCTGCAAGTGCACACAGGCATACACAGTGCAACCAACTATACGCTGGAGATGAACTTTCGCAGTAGGATCAAGTGCCTTGACAATACCTTGTTCAACATGCTCGATGTGCTGGAGCCGACAAGTTTTCATGGCTATTTGCAAATGAACAAACAGCAACGCATTCTTAACGCTAACATTTTGATGGACAAATTGCGTTTCAACTGCGGCCCATGGGTGACATACACGCTGCTTTGCTCCAAACAGCATTGGCTCGGCATGATGCAAAAAGAGATGGCACACGCTATGATATCTAGATGTGTGATTGTCAATCGATTGGAGGTGCCGCTCTCATTTGGCCAGACGGGGACAAGCGAACGGATCCACTTGGCGTCACATGAGTTGCATTTCTATTACTTTGCCAGCGACTATCATGGGCAGGAGCTGACGTTTTTCATCGAGAACCCGGAGACAAAAGAAGTGGAGTGCAGTCAATCGATGCATATAACACTCAAGTTCGATGAGTTGTACCGTGTCAGTTACTCGCGCATTGGCAATCGTTGCATAACCGTTAAGGAGTGCAAATTATCATCGTCTCAAATGATTATTCTAATCAAGGGACAAATTGAAGTGATCAGCTTTGTGCCTTATAGCCTTTATGCCGAGTTTTGCTCAGAGGACAAAAAGAATGCGAATAATGCAGATCAGCTTCCAAATACAGTTGCACATTTTCTTAAAGAGAAATGTTCCTTCTACCAGATTGTGCAGCGCAATGCAGACATTAATATGAGGTTTGTAGTTGAAACATTAATTAATTAACATAATTCTAATGTATATATTAATCTCATTTGTAGACTGAAGTTACCACCAGATGAAGGCAAAGGTCGCACTGGTGACATTCCACTAAAGCCCAACACTATTGCACCGTGGCTTGTTAAGGTGCCCACACAGTCGCCTCAACAGTTCATCAGCCTGTGGGTACGCATATTGCGTGAGGATATTGTTCTGGACAAGGTCGAGGATGGCTTTCAGCCACAAAAGATTCTTGTCTGCATTTGGCCCGTCTTTGAGGTCTGCAACCGTCTCAGTTGCTACGTGAAGACAACGGATGCCGAGACTAAAGAGAGTTTTGATATTCCTGCCCAGGGGGGTCGTCGGGCGCTGAGCACAGCCACAACCCATTCCACCGAGCATCCATTGCAATTTGAATATCCGTAAGATCATCTTTTAAATTGAAATGAATCTCAACTTTACTAATCTTTCATGTTGCTTGCAGTTGTGTCATGGGCAAGCCTTCAACGGGCGAATACAAATTAATGCTGAAAACAATGGATTGCCAGAAGTTCTTCCAATACGATCCCGTTAAATGGACCATTGAAAGTGCTTTGACCCTATTCCGACTAGAACCGATTCCAGAATGGCCCAACAACGACCCGGAGGAGTTGTCTGTGCGACGTAACATAAAACAGTTGGACAATTTAGACGTACAGTATAGAGTGCGGGCGAGACAAGAGTTTTCTTGCACGCAGCAATTGGAGATCTCCGCCTGGGGAGTCTTCGTCAATGCGACGGGCGTCAATGTCGGCCTGTGCTTGCCCAAGTTTGGCATTCGTTATGACATTGAGGCGAACAGCTTGGCAATGTTGCCCCAACTGCTGAGCCACTTTACCATCGATGTTAGCTACGGCTCCAATTGGGTGTCATCGAAGCCAATTTGCCTGGACAAAGACATACAGTCGGCACTGTCGGCCAGCGGTGGTGGCCGGCATAATGTACTCAGTGCTAACTCCTTTATGGACATTGTTGTGGTGATCAACGACGAAGTGTTCCGCATGTTGTTGGAACACAAGTTTGACGATGGCCAGCGAATGTTCAAGTTGCGCTCGAAATTTGTCATTGCTAATTTTTCCGATACAAAGATCTATGCACTGCCACTGACCATGGATCACAAGGAGACTTCAAGTCGCGAGACTGTCAACTCTCTGGACAATTCCAAAAATATACGACTATTGTTGCCTATGACGTCGAAGCAAACATCGTAAGTTCATCAGCTAATTTATTATATATTATATGACATTATTCCTCTCATTTTTGCAGCTTGGGCAACACCATAGAACTGTTCCACGATCTGAACGCCTCGAAAAGGAAACACACTAACGACACTGCCTTTGTGTACTTTGTTTCCATTGCCGTTAGTGGCAGTCTTGACGTATCTATACCCATTCCATTGGCAATGCCATTTACGCGTCGCTGCTTCAGTGTACAGAATGGCGCCGAATCTATTCCCCTGATGATCACACTCATCGAGAAGGAAAATGTGTACTATCTGAATGTGTTCAAGGACACGGCGCCGGCAATTATGATTAACAACAACACCAACGTTAAGTTCATTGTCGCCCAGACAAGCGCCTCGGGCAACAGCAACGTGACTTGCACACAATCCGAGTTTGCTGCCAAGCATTTTGACTGGTATCAACTGGTGATGCCGCACAGCAAATGCTACTACACGCCGCCAAAGATGTATGCCAATTTTCCGGATGTCGAGTTCACAATGTGTAATCTGTCGCTGGCCATTTACACGGGTAAGAAGGAGAGAGACTTAGTGAAGTAATCCAAGTGATAAAATCCTTTCTATTTCCATTGCAGATCCCTGCGTGTGTTCTGCTAAATCAAGGATTGGCTGGTCCAAGCCCATACGCATGGATCAGTCGTGGAAGAAGTTCATGCACATACCCAACCATGGCGACATCAAAGTGGTTATCTGTGATAAGCATCGCGTGATTCAATTCAATATCTATTACATAGCCCAACAGTTGGAGTTCTCTGTCAAGGACTTGCGATCTCGCCTAACCGAGCCGGAGCAATTAACAGACAGGGATGAGAATGCGGCAGTCATAGATTCTGTGGCGAGCAAAGCACACAAAATGACAGACGAAGACAGCTTTACAGAGTTCGCTACAGAGTGCATACACTTCAAGGAGGAGTGCAACGACAAGACGGCGCTCTCATTGCGTGTGTTCATCAAGAGTTTCGTCTTTAGTCTGCAGACAAACAATCCGGATCGGGACTACCTCAAGACTGAGGTGTGCAATATGTATATGGACGATGTTGTTCTGGCCTACGACGACAACGAGGATCAGCGAGAGTTTCATTTGCAGTTACCCAATCTGCAGGTGGATAATCAATTGTACTCCAGTGGCAAATACGATTTCCCCGTGCTGTTGTGTTCCCAGCAACTGTATCAACGCAACTGTCACATTCCCCAGGTGTACGACCTGGATGCGGTCTATCGCCGGCAGGCCGAGGAGAAGGCCGTCTCGCTGCTGACGTTCACCTTCTACGAAGATGAAATGCTACTTCAGAGTGGACGCTGTCAACTGCAGCCGTTGCGTGTCTACATTGAGGATGCCTATCTAAATCAGTTGCTGGACACTTTGGTCGAGTGTGAATCCTCCAACAGTGTGTACACGCCGCCAGTGCCAAGCGAACGTATCTGCCTCGAGGTGGGTGAGACTCTGCTGCCCAGCGAAGTGGTTGCCCAGGCGCTGTATATATCCGAACCACTGCGTCTTAATAGCTTCGTTGTGGAACCGCTCAGCCTGCTGCTCTCAGTTCACACCTCATCACGTCTGTACATTGCCTTGGATCATTCACCGTTGTCCTTCTCGCGCTACGAACGTCATCAGATACTGACGGTGCCGCTGCGTTTTGGGCAAAACGTGGGATTGCATTATCTAAGTGGTGCCATCTTCGGTGCCGGTTGGGTGGTGGGTTCGTTGGAAATCTTGGGCAGTCCCAGCGGCTTGGCACGATCGTTTAGCACAGGACTGCGTGATTTCATTGCAATGCCCGTGGAGGGACTGTTTCGTGGGCCATGGGGTTTTCTGGTTGGCGTCACACAAGGCTCGGCATCACTGATGCGCAACGTCACGGCGGGCACTGTGAACTCGGTGACCAAGTTGGCCGGGTCAGTGGCACGCAATCTGGACAGACTGACACTCGACTCGGAGCACATTGAGCTGACTGAGGCGCGACGTCGTGCACGTCCCCAAGGCTTTGCGGATGGCCTCACGCAAGGTCTGACGGGTCTGGGCATCAGCCTGTTGGGCGCAGTTGGTGGATTAGCGCATCACACACTTGAGGCACGCAGCTCGGTCGGAGTGTTAACAGGGCTCACCAAGGGCATTGTGGGGGCACTCACGAAACCCATTAGTGGTGCTGCCGAAATGCTGGCACTCACTGGCCAAGGGGTGCTCCATACGGTTGGCTTCAATACGATGCCGCTGCAGGTTGAGCCGAGTATAACGCGCAATGTGGCGCTGCATACTAGCTCGCATCGCATCTGGCGTTATATGCCCGAGCAGCTGATGAACGATCAGATACTGTTCTTCCAGGAGATCACGCTGATTGTGGAGGGACACATGCACCCTGCGCTGCTCTTTGTCACCTCAACTGTGCTGGTCATTATGGAGCGCCAACGCGAGGAACTGGCATTCTACTCGGCTGTGCTGAAGGTGGAGGCAGTGGCCGACCGTGACGATCCTTCCAAGCTGTACCTCAGTCTAAGGCCGGAGGACGATGAAACGGAAAGTGTAAGTAGTGGAACGAAAATTGATAGTAAACTTTAGTAAACTTATCCTTCCCTTTCCTTCCTCCCACTGCAACAGGAGAACTACAAGAACGAGCGCATCATGAGCTTCCTGAATGCATCGCGCACCCATATTTTAGCTAGCGATAAGATTGATGATCTGCTCACCCTGAACGATCTGGACAACGATTATAATAAGTACCGCAAGACGGAGTGCGTGTTCTATATCAGGCCCAACCTGGGAGAGCACCTCATTCAATACTTGAAGGTCATCAGGCAGACGCATTGATGGCGCTCCTCTCTCTATTGTTAACTAGTTACATTGATCTGTATGCATATCGTATCTGGTATATGCCTCTGTACATATAGAATAGTATGTCCGACATCGTCTTGTATTATTGTTGCGCATTCTGCTAGTATTCTGGACAGAGCCTCGGAACTGTTTGCCAAAAATGAATAACGATAACTAAAATTAACTAAATCTAATGCGCTAACATCTTTTTTGTTAACTTTTTGACTGGTTGTCTTTATTGCAATAAAAACAAAAACATTTTTATAAATGTAATAGGAAAGTGTTGAATGTTGTAGAGAATTTAAACTTTACTGGAAGTGGGAACATCGCATTTCTGCAAATAGTAAATTACACACACGTCGTTGTGTATGATTGTATATGTATTTTTGCACGGATATCGTAAAGTTTAAGAAACAACAAAATCAAATTGAGGCTGCCCTTTTGGAATTTCCGCTCACGTGCCTCAAGGACAACGTCGTCGCTGTGGAACATCGCACGTGCATGCCAATGCGGCCAAGCTCAATTTAATGAAATTGAAATTGATTTTAGTTAAGACCAATAAAACTATGTGCCGACGCGGGATGCTCCACAATCAGTGGGCAAAATAAATGTGCACGAACCCAGCAACGGACATGCTGTAGGCGCATTGCAGAGCAAAGAAGAAGAATAAGAAGCAGAAGCAGAAGATGCGGCAAGTGCAAAGGGACAACAACACAAACTTACATACTTTGCTGCAAGCCAAGCTACTGGCAAGACACATGTTTGACGCTGAGATACCCTTGTCGCACTTACTGCCCTTCCCAACAACAAGTTCTTAAACAAATTCTGTGCTGAGTTTCTAATCATTGTGAAATATGATATATGGGATTATCTGTATATCAGCTGTATGTATGCTGTATGTTCTTAATATTCCTTAATTGTATTAAACTTATGCTATGCTTGCTATATAGAAACCTTCAGGTGAAATTTGGTGTCTCTAGTTCTTGAAGCTGCTAAGATTGATCCGTTCATACAGACGACTAAACAGAGACAGACGGAGACTTGAACAACACACATTAACATAAGTGGAAAGTGTTTAGTTTCTTAGTGTAGTTTCCATCTGCTTAAATAATTTACTAAACAAGCGTCAACATGAGTCAATAAAAGCGCGCTAGTTGTGTGTAGTCGACTGTAAGACACCCTATTATAGAAATTGCTAGAGGGAAGCAGAAAGCAGCAGTAGAAGTAGAAAACCACGTGATTATAGATATTGAAACAATGCCCTTCTACTCGTTATTTAAACGTTATTACACAGCCTCACAGAAGTAACAGCAGCAGTAAACATATTCTACTGTATATATTTGAACAGTTGGAAGAGCCGAGTAGATATAGGTATGTCTATAGTATAGACTTTATATAGCTATGAACAGGCACCTACATGCCAAATTTGGTGTCTATCCTCCTCCTATTTGCTGAGATCTTCACTTTCATACATGCAGATAGGGCTAATAAGATTCGGAATTCGGTGTTACGTGCTCTGCAACGTCTATTATTGCCTGTTATGCCTTTTCTTCTCCATTTTCAGGGGTATAACAACAACAATGTGCTGTTGTGGGAACTTGTAAAATATTCTTGCCACCCACAAAAGCTGCCGCAGCAAATTGCTTTGGATTTTTTCGCTTAAAATATAATTTGCTTGGTGGTTGCATGCAGGGCTGCGCGCTGTTTGCAACGTTCATGCTGCAAGGATGCATAACCAAAGGATTCAATTATAGCTGCCGCGTTGCCACAACCGCAGCGCCACACACACCCACACACACTCACACACACACAGACATGGTTGTATTGGTGTTTTTTCAGCATATTACACGCGAGTGCATCATTCATTTCGAATAAAGACGAGACCGGCTCACTAGTTGGCCTATTTATTGTGTGTTTGACGGCTTTGATAAACTTTGGCACACCCACACACACATACACAATGAACTGTAAAGGCTGCAGTCTGTGTGTGTGTAGTGTGCGTGTGTAACGCGCTAATATGGCCATCAATTGTTAAAAAAGATGCGCACTTCACGACGCGCTTTGCCTTTGCACCCAAGCTTCGCCTTTGTCTTGCCAGCCAGCCTGCTCTGCATGCCAGTGCGTATGTATGCCTGTGTGTGAGGGTGTTGTATGCTTGCAGCGTGCGCTCAAAAGTATGCAACGAATTGTGTCATGAACAGGCCGCTGCCTTGCGTTCATTCGCTTTTTGCCTTTCTTGTGTTTTTCCAAGAATTGTCGGCGGAAATGGCTTTGGCTTTCACTTGCGGATGCTTGCAGCGGCACACAGAGAGCAGACCAGTCCCAGCCCCAGTCCCAGCACATTGAGCATCCGTCTAGATATATGTAAATATGCTTTATATGCATAATATATGCTTATAACGAGTTCAATGTGTTGCTTCAGCATTGCCAGCACAAAGCGACTTTGACATATTTTATTTTTCCGCTTTTTACACCCTAAGACAAATGGAACTCACAAAAAAAGAGTATGCGAAGTTTGTGCAAATGTTTGTCACTTCAAGAAGAAGGCGTGACAGATGTCATGATGAATATTCTTGATCATTATGCTGTCTGTCTGTTTAGCTCTAAAATCTTAGCTGTTAGACAAGTTAGAGATACCAAATTTGGCATATCATGCGCAGATAGAGTTTATACAGAGTTATTTAGAGTTACTTTGTATTGCTTTTGTTGTTGTACATAGAACATGTCTGCAGTGTGTGAGCAAATGGGAACGAAGGATATTTTACTGTCGACTACACTCGACTGCAACTTTCGTTACTTGTTTTCCATGTAATTGCATTTCCTTTGACAATCAACGCGATTTTCATTTATACTATAATTATATATACATATTATTTTGTGTAAATTTCAAGCTTAAATAGTTAAAATATTGGGATAATGAGAAACTTATACAAAACCTCAAAATGTTATCCATATTCCTCTCAACTTGTTGCTTTCCAATATGAAAACCAACATTATCCAATATTATGTTTTAATTAAAACAGTAACAGCAGAAGAAGAAGAAGAAAAAACAACAGAAACAGAAGAAAGAATGCAATTACAAGCCATAAACTTTTCATATTCCTCTTCCCATTTTCCATTCATTTCTTCCCCGAAAAAAAACTTTGCAAATTATTTGTGTCTGATTAATCAGCAAACTCATTACAATTTGCCGCAGTAATTCTACTTTGATTTAGTATGTATAAATAAGCCTTGAACGTAGTACATGTATTTGCTTTAATACAGCTAGCTTTCCATTTAAAGTCCCTGCCTAACTACCTGAGCTAACTGATTGATCTGTGATTGCAAATCAAAAGCACTTCGAGCCTAAATTGCCTAAATTAATTATGCCGTCAATTTGTCAGTGAAATGTTGTAAGCCAAGCTAATCAGACGTATAAACGTAATTATGTGCTAAAAGTCAAAGCATCTATTATTTATGAACTCACAGAGATAGAGAAGATGAAGGAGGGTGAAGAGGGGAAGCGTGAGAGGAAGTTGATGTTGTGACATGCAATTTCTGGCGAGGCAGAAGCTCCACATGAGAAACTGCCAAATGTGTTTACTGTGCCAAAGTGTGAGATACTTTTTTGCGCCTATATGACTATATCTGTTCTATATGTATCTATATTTATGCTTATGCAAATACACACACACACACACACTTCAGCTTAAGTATTTGGGTATATTGTGCGCATCTATGCAAATATTACTAGCGCTGTTCCCGAGGCGATTCGATTTGAAGGGGAGCGACGCCCACGCGAGATTTCCTGGAAGCAAAGAACAGGCACAGATGCTCAATTACTTGAGCACACACTTACACACGCATATACACAGGCACACATACACAAAGTCACACACACGCATAAACCAAATAAAGGCAAATGCAATTTTCTTCAAAATTGTTGCTTATAAAAAATTGATACAGCAACAACAACAGAACAACTTCAAGGTGTGTGTGGGGGTGTATTCATGCAGCATTGGCAACACTTCTTGCTGGCTGCGGCGCCACAAGGCAGGCAGCATTATTTATATTTACATACAATTTTTACGTACTTCATAAAGTTGCCCCCAAGCAGCGTTAGTTATGAATGCGACTAGGCGCCTCCGCGTGTCAAGTGGCAGCTAATGGGTTGGGATTTCATCAATCTGTTGCTCCCGTAGCGATTGTCTGTCTCTACTTGCTCTTGTCTTTCGCCTGCCTCTGTTTCCTTGTCTGCCACAGCTTCTGCTACTGTTTTCTCTTCAGTTACTGCTGCTTCTACTTCAGCTGGCTCTAGAACTCCTGCTTCTGCTATAGCTGCCACTCCTGCTTCAGCTACTGGTCCTGCCCTTACCTCTCTAGCTCCTGTGCCACCTTCTGCTGCCTGCTCCTGCTTCCTTCCCTTTAAAACACTTTCAGAAATTTTGAGTAAAACGCTTTATTCACAAATTCTCGGAGGCAGAGATAGACTTAAGTAGATGAATACACTCAAATAATTCACTATATTTATTTACACTCAAGCGATCAACTAACAATAATTTCGATTCGCAATTAACTTATATACAAAGGGGGGCAGCGGTTTGGTAAGGGGTGTAGGGAGGGGAAGGGTCACACGTATAGAATGATAAGAAGTCTTCATTTGCTTGCAATCATTAGCTTGACTTGATTAAACCGTTAGTAGTAGTAAATAATATATATATAGATATATATATCATATATGTATTTGTATAGTAGATTAATTGGTATTTTCAACACTCAGTGACAGTTTTGCATTTAATGAAGCCGCAACGAATATATTCGTAATTTGATATGGAGGAGCTAGTTGCGCTCTTCCTTTTTTGCATTTATTTATAGCTCATACGCAACGTTGTACGACGACGACATGTGCTCGTAATTGCCGGGTAGAGTTTGCCTAAATTCGAGACCATTTTATAGCCAGGTCTTGTCATCGCCCGCTGCTGTCTGGGAGGGGGAAACTGTTGGCGCCGTCGCTGTCCCCAACGATGTTGCCTGTCCTGCGTTGTTGATGCGTCGATAGTTGTTGTTGTAGCCCGGCGTGCAAACCACTTGCATCTGCAGCTGCAGCTCAATACTCTCTGCCGGCATCGTCGTGCTGACCTGCTGACCAGCCTGGCCGGAGTGGCCGGCTGACTGTCAGGACAAGAGTTGTGTGGTGCGAGACTCCGTGGTCAAGTTGTTGCCACTGTGCGACTTATCGCTGCTCCAGCGCTCCTTCATCTCTTGCTGATAGGAGGAGGCGCGATGGCCACGCAGCTGCTGCTGCTGCTGTGCCGGCATCGAGTGACGATGCAGCGCCTCGTGATGCTCACTTGCCCGCGAGCCTGCATTGCGTAGCACACCTGAACAGGAGAGGAGGGAAAGGAAGATATTGAGAAATTCATTAATCGTTGACAGGTGCTGCATTCTTTTTATACAGTGTAGAAGGGTATATATATGGATATATGCGACAGTCAGGAAGAGATATGGCAGACAAAGGGTATCTATTCTTGATTAGTGTCTGTATGAACATCTATATTTTAGAGACTGTAGGAGATAGCGACTTGTAATTCGGGGACAATGTGTCTTGTTAGTGCACGCAGATAAAGACTATTCTACGATTTCGACATTTCGATTTAATTGCGAACGGATCAAAAACACAAAGGTTAGAGAAGAAATTGGGAAGTTTTATTGGGCGAACAGAGTTAAAAGTCTCCGTCTATAAATTTATCGAAAATACGCTTAAAAACACAAATTTGATAAATGATTAAGTTGATGAAAGGGTATATAACAGTCGAGCATACTCATCAGTACCTTTCTTACATATTTTCTCTTCCTATCAGTTTCTAAGACTTACCGCAATGCGAAACTCGATGGGACTTTGGTGAGCCTGGACAGGCATAGAGTATGGATTTCTGCGTATCTGTGTGGCAAAGAGAAAGAGAGAGAAATAGAGAAAGAGATAGAGATTTCATCAAGACGAAACTCATTAGATGAAGCTGTCGCTGGATTGACTTACCATTGCGCTTGATGCGATTGTGGTCGGGTGAACCAGAACAGGAGTAGCGTGATGTGAGATTCTCTCGACGGCTGAGTGACTCGGCGCCCACGTTGACAAAGGGACACCAGCGAAAGACCATTTTGAAACCATAGCGAAACCTGCAAATATCATTACATCAAAATGCAAACAATGTGAGACACGACACGACGCGACGCGACTCTTGACTCGATTTGACTCGCTGTCGACAATGTGCAACCAGTTGGAAATGGAAATGGAATAGAATATATAATCAGAAGTAGAAGCAACACAGCCCCGGGGTGAAGGCAAGCGACAATGTTGGCAGAGAAAACTACAAGTTCATTAGGATATATTGACAAAGTGAGTAGCTAAATCAGTAGATAAAAAACCTTTAAAACTGTTCATGGCAATGGAGAATGAAAGGTACCAAGGGAAACCTACAAAGAGTCAACTTATTTGCAATGGGATCCTCGTTTTCTCTACTCTAATCTTTTAAAACTTATCTTATTCATTAGTAAAATGAAGTTTCCATTCAATTTACAGCTCATGTACACCCTGTAAATATGCACACCCTGTGTTGTGGTACCTGCAGAAACCTTGAATGATTTCGTTGTGCACCCGCCCACAGGGCACGTCAACTTGCTTGATTTATATCGCAGTTCAGTTTTTAGTTCGTTCATTTCTTATTCCCAGTTGATAGTTCTTTTGGCAATAAACAATTCGCATTACTGTAATGGGTAGTGCTCGACGCACAGATACTCTGTTGAGGGAAAGCAATGAGGGTATACCGTCAACATGCCTTCTCTGTATGCATAGTTCGTCTTTGTCGATTGCAGATACTTTAAGGCGCTAGCTGGTTTAAGGTTAACCTATTTAAGGTTAACCTATACCTGTTCATACCCTTTAGTTGTACCTTTTATGACTACAGGGTATGCGTTACCACCTTTATAGCCGCTCGTAATTTACATAAGGGCGTTGCCGAATGGCGAAAGCTGTTTGCAGTAGCTGCCAGAGTAGTTTATACGTGCTGGTGTCAAAGTTTGATGCACGTAAAGGCGGCAGGACATCAGCAGACCCCCCTTCTCACACCCTCTCCTTTCCCTTTCCCTTCCCCTCACCCTGCCTTGCTTTCTCTATATGTATGCGCAGAGCATTGGCAACGCGGCGACGTGTCGAAGGCAACACAGTCATTGGCAAGTCGACTGGGCCAAATTAATTGCAATCAGTTACGTTTCCCCTTAACGGATATGGCTCACGGAACGCATAACGACCATACTAGTTGACTCCGGCGCACATGTGTGAGTGTGAGAGACATATGTCGATTAACGAGGTGCGGTTCAGAAACAACTTAATAGAAAGTGTTGCAAAGCTAGTAAGAAGGATCAGTATATCGATAGGTTGCTCAAATTACTCAGTTAAAATAACAGTAACATAGCAGCACGGACTCTTAAAATGTTAATAGGCTGTAAAATTAAAATTAAAATGTCAACAGCGTATCAAAATTCAGTTAACATGAAAACAAAGAATTAACATAACATATGAATAAAATTAAGGAATTTAACATAAAGTGCGTTGTTTACAGCCCATTTGCCATTTGCACTTTAAAACATTTACTGCTGCAATGAGGCAAACTAAATTCTTTGAATTTTAGAACAGCTGAAACTACCCTCGCATAAATAAACTGTAATTCGCAATAATCTTAAACGATTTCTCAATAACCAATCATTAATTTGTTGCATTAATTATGAGTTTCAGCACGCATCGAACTGCCTCCGCATTTTACCAATTGCGATTATGTATTTACGTTTCGAAAAGATGAGTTAATGGCGATAATGATGATGATGGCCATGGCGATGGCGATGGTGGCAAGGGATGGCTTTATTTCCGGCCAAACAGGCCAAGCGAGTAACTATCTAAGTGACGTTCCAGGACCCCAACCACAAGCACAGAGGGAGGCATTGGCCAGGGGGAGTTTGGTAGGAAAGGGAAACACTTCAGGTTCCCACGAACTGTGTCTAAGGCTTTCGAGGGCTGCACTCAACATGCCAGGCGCTAATTCAACCGCAAATGAATTAATTTAGCCTCTACCAAGTGCACCCAGAAGGTTAAGAACTTGGAAGGGAATGGGGAACGGGGATTTCGGAGAAACACTCGACTCACCGTGAATTCATCCAGCAGTATATAATCGGATTGTACATGGAGTTGCTCATTGCCAGCCAATAGATAACCAAATACAGTTCCTGAATGAAAGGCGCCTCCGTGATGGCTGGATAGCAGGACGTCACAAGGAAGTACGTGTGGAAGGGCAGCCAGCAGACGCCGAATATTAGTACAACAACAATCATCATCTTGACCACCTAAGCGGAAAATTAGAATTTAAAATATGCGTACAGCTCTCTTTATGCAAAATGTATCAATGTATTAATGCTAATGCGTCTACTCTCAAAATGAGAAAATGATAAAATGTTAAAAATAAACCATAGCATACATTTTGGGGATGGCAACCAAATTAATATGTACGCAACGTAGCTGCTGTGTTTGATCTTACTTCTCTCACACAACTGTCACTCACTCACCCTTCGCTTGCTACGCACATTCTCCACCTGGCGGGGCGTGTACTCGCCAATCGTCTTAGAACCCCAAAGTTCAATGCCCACACGCGAATAGGTGACCGTCATGGAGACAATGGGCAGACAGTAGGTGACTATAATGATGAGTATGTTGTAGCTAAAACAGACGAGATAGAAAACAGTAGATAAGGCTTGTTAGGCTATTCATTTTGATGACCATTTGCCAGTTCCATATTGTAGATGTAGATAGTATCGTACACGATATGTAAATGTCTAATGTGCTGTGTGTATGTCTGTTCTCTTTACACTGAGGGTCTTTTTGTTTAGCTGCTGCATGTGTAAAGCATTCAATACGAGTTTTTCTGATCAGCTTAGGAAATTGAACTCTTCTTATTCATTTATGCTTATCATATGTCTATCATTAGTCATGTTATGTTATCAAGGCTAGCTGGAATATTCCTGTTTAACTTTTGCTCTTCAAGTTGAAACTTTTCAATTGTCATACTCAATAAGGTATACAAAGTTACATTAAAATATATTGACTATTTATAAAAGAAAGGATTGCATCAAAATACTTTGTAGAACTTGCAATATAAATTTATTTCTACAAATGTTTTCCTTAGTTATTTTATATTCAAAGTTCACATTCACTTGTTGAGTTTACCTTTGTAGAACTTGCAGCACAATAGAAATGTTATTCCATTTATCACATTCAAATAGAGATGCTAAAGTTTTACAGAAATTGAAGTGTGCATAAACTTCGTTGCTGTCTCTCTTGCTTTCTATTCGAATCGTTATTTTATAGTGTCGCGTGTCATAGAACTAAACAGTTACAACGCTTGATGCCACACACATAAAATTTGCCTTCGTATTTTGCTATACTAAAGGCTATTAAAGCCAGAGCACATCCCATGTGCTGTCTCTTTCTCTCTTCCTCTCTCTCTCTTTCACTCTTCCATAGACATGCTGAGTAACACAGCCATTTGTATTTTATGGACTGATTTTATGGCATCCAAACGAGTAGCTGCATTCCGCCTGGCAATGATAATCCGATAACAACTGCAGGTTTCTCTGATTTCCTGATTTACGGCCCAATGCAATTTCGAATGCAACAAACTACGCTCATATGTCCTTCCACTCACACACACACGCACTAGGGATACTCACAGATATTCCTGCTTGGAGAAATTCGTCTGACCATCGGGCCACTCGGAGTAACAGACGATGCGTGAGCTGCTCTGCTTGGTTGCTGGCACCTTGGGGGCAGTAAAATGGGGACACACACATACAGAGATAGAGGAAATGTTATTACAGTTGACTTATATACATGTGTGTATGTATGTAAACGTACCTCTTCGGTCTTGAAAAACAACAGCATGGGACAGGAGATGAGCGACGAGGAGATCCAGATGACAGCAGCGATGGCCAGATTGCGTCGCTTGCTCATCCGCGGTTGCAGCGGTCTCATAATGGCCACATATCTGTAAAGGGCAAAAGGAGGCTCTAATTGAAAATAGTCCCGCTTTACCATCCACAAAGAGGCGAATGCACTGTAAGCTAATTACTTTGCATACCACGCGAAAGGCCAAAAGAGCGAAAAACCTCCAAAAAAAAACATCCAAAAATTTATCGACTCCACTGGCGAACAAATGTATTTAACCCGAAAACATTTTCAGTAGTCGCGCGAAGTATGCGAAGTAAAGAATGTTAAATGCTTTAACAGCAGCACTAACAGTACTGTAGCAATTTTATATGTTAAGTGGACAAAAGATATCGATAGTTATTGAATAAGTATGAGTTATCACTATTTAAAGTCCGATCTTTAAAGAAAAAGAGACGCGTGCAAAATCAATTAAAACCAGTCGAACGCTACAGTCAGGTGCTGACTGTACAAGGCCATGGATTATCATATTATACCGTAATAAAAATTTTAATTTTGCTACCGATTATCAAATATAATCAGAACCCAGGGAACACCACGGGGAGGCCATTATAAATGAAATTTAATTAAATAATTAAATAATTTAATTTGTTTGACAGTAACTTTTCTTTTAGTTTATTAGAATAAAATAAAAAAAAAAAAACAAATTAAAATAAAATAAACAAAACAATTAATAATAAAAAAGAAAAAATTCCAACCGGCCTCAACCGGGAGTTGAACTCACGCACTCTCGCGCAGCCGTCCGCCACTCTAACCACTCGGCTATTGCCTCACTCCTTGGCCCATCGGCAAAGTTGCATTGTGAACCAATTCTGTTACCATACAATGCAAACAAAAAGTTTAATAATAAAATGCTGTGTGTCTGACGCTAGATTTGTAAGTGAGTTTAATTCGTATCATATCTCACTTATTTATAGTCCGATTTAAATGAAATTTTCACATAACGTCCGTGGCAGGGTATTTGTCATGTAAGATATACAACTTTGGTTGTTGAGCTAATATTGTAGTTTTTAAATAGTTATTACTGATTTTCTAAGGCGGGAAGGGGCGTGTCCAAATTTCAAAAAAACTTTGAGACACTGCAATATATACGTATGTTCTCACAAAATTTCATGACTCTAGCTCTTATAGTTTCCGAGATCCAGGTGTTCATTCGGACGGACAGACGGACAGACGGACAGACGGACAGACGGACAGACAGACATGGCTCAATCGACTCGGCTTGTGATCCTGAGCAAGAATATATATAGTTTATGGGGTCGGAGATGCCTCCTTCTGCCTGTTACGCACATTTCCGTTCCGACAAACACAATAGTCCATGAATTTTTTTAAAATCCATGGCCTAAATAGTGAGGTTAAGTTTTACTTTATTTACCTAATAAATAATAATAATAAAATATTTGGGTAGTATGGAAACTATCAATAATCAAATTAACCTTAAATTAAGTCCATTATTTATTCAAGACTTCGTTAGGTAAAACCTTCTTGCTGAGTATCTGATAATCTATCAATTTGCGCCATGCTTTGTCGACGTGGCAATGCACTCTCTCTCACTCTCTCTCGGCAAGCGTCATAAATCAAATTAATTTGGCTAATTTGGACCATAGGACAGGTAGGGGTAGGACTAATGGAAACCTAATAGGGTGAAAAATTTGAATACTGCGGTAGTTTTATCGAATTCCGGATAGTTTTTGATGTGAAATTAGTTTAGCCGGTTCCGGTGTGTTTTTGTGTGTGTGTGTAGTGAATAATGAGTTTTGCGCCGACTTAACAAGTTTCGGACCCTGCCTTGATGTAATAAACTAAAAGTGCTTTTATGCCGACACAGTTTTATAACCTTGACTTGTTGTTGTTCTCAATCTTGTTGTTGTAGTTCTTGTTTTGATCAATTGATGGCTCTAAATCAGGCAAAAAGTTGACAGGCTCTTGTCAGAATTGATGAACTGTGTGTAATATTTGAAGTTTCGATTGCTTATTATGCGAAATCCCTTTTGGACCCGTACGTATTGCGGATGAATGATGGCGTCGATTTGGTTAACAAAGCCTGGGGTACAACAAATGCAACAGGCCATGTGTGTGTGGGGAGCTTAACCCATCAAAACTCGAAGCTATGTAAAGGGATATATGAAAGCTCATATGATATTAAATTGAGCTGTTTTCTGGACTCGCACAGATTGATAAGGGTGCGCTGCACCCAAATCACGATGCTTCACAAACTTTGCAAACGAGCCACGCACATCTACAATTTGTTGAGTAGTTTGGAAAGGGAGATGGGGAAAGGAGGGTGGTACAGAGAGTAAGGGAGAGTATATATTAGTGAACTCACCTGTCGATTGAGATGGCCATTAGAGTGAACACCGATGCGCAGATACTCAGCATCGCAATGAACTGCGATATCTTGCAGTACAATTCGCCAAAGGGCCAATCATTGTCCAGCATATAGTAGTAGTTGAAGGTCACGTTCAGGCTGGAGACCATCGCGTCCGCTATGGAGAGATTCACTGAACATTCAAGGCGGGTGCGAAAGATAAACGGGAAATGCGTCGATTAGTAAAGTTCAAAAAGGTGAAGCGGAGAAGATAAATAAACAATCGGAAAGCACAATTAACTTTAATGCTAAGTATACTGGTGTACGACCAGCAGTTACCCTGTAATTTTTTAAGCTATAATCCTTTTGACTTTTCTTTTTTATCTTTATCTTTATTTCAACTGCATCAAAACTATTCGTATGTTAATCCTCTGTTAGTTAACAAACTTAGGTTCAGGCTATCAAACTTAGGCTCACTATGTTGTTCTCGTCTTATGCAATGTTAGATCAAGCTCAGACTTTGTCTGATCAATGTTATGCGCATGTTATGTTAATCTCCTGTTAAGTTATTCTTATGGTATACTAATGCTCTGTTATGTTGACTATCAAACGATACATATCTATCGATATACTGCAGCTGCCGTAAATTCTTTGTTTTCTTATCAACATAGCAGTCAAAGTTTCTAGGAGGGAAAACGAAATTTAAAGCTTTTCCTAGAAAATTAAATTTATTTCGCCAAAATTTGCAGACTATTTTAATGCGTCGCAGACTCAGTTCGACAGCCTTTTCACACCCATTTTACTGCTGCAGGGTATAAAAAGTTGCCAAACATAAAAGAGTTAATAAACAAAAAAGCAAAAAAAAGAAGGTAAAGGCGCAAAATTTTTTGGCCATATGTACACACGGTCCAGACTGGGTTGTTTTTGTTTATTTATGCGTTGTACATTCATAATTAGCCAAGAGTTAAGAGTAATTCGGGGTAGACAAAGCAGTGTAGAATGGGTTAACGAGGCATAATTAAATGTTAAAGGTGCTGGCGAAACTTGAAGTCGGCCATTTTGTGCACCATTTTGATTGTTTTTTTGACTCTTTGTCTCGGTCGAGGTTTATATTCGATACGCAAGTGAAAATGAAAGAAATTCTGCATGCCAATGTATCACTAAAAAAGAGAAGTAGAGGCGGGGGAGGTGGGCGTGCGAGAAAGACAAAAATTATTATTATTATGGCCTGTGCTTGGGCCTCATTGTTTACTTTTCATTATCTATGTAGATAAGCGGCGCTGAAATAAGCATAAAAAGCAACACTCGTAACAACACCCACCACAGCAGCAACAACAACAGTAGCAGACAACAATAAAACAAATGTTCCATTGGGCATTAAGCATTGTGCAGTTCTTGCAACATCGACGCCCACGCGACGTGTCGCATTTGCCAAACGACCCAAGACCAAGTCCAAGACTAAGTCTAAGTTCCAAGTTGCAAGTTCGAGTTCGAGTCTTTGACTTGGCATCTGGCCAAGTTCTTTTTGTGTTGTTGGCCACGTAGTTCTTGAATATCGATTCGGGCTCGTTTTAATTAATCGCAATCTAATAACAATGCGAACAAACACAAGATACAAAAAAAAACAAAGCAAATGCAAATTCGCGACTTTCTATGGCGAAAATTGCGTGCGCTGAAAATTGATGCATATTAAACGGCACGTCAAACTTGGCCAACTAATAAAGTCGGCCAAAGTGTGTTGATGTAAATGCAAATTTACAAAATAATAATAATCAGTTCGTCGCTTGCCCAGAGGAGCTGAGAGCACAGCTGGGGCGTTGGGGCAGTGAGAAGCATCCGCTGCGAAGACGAGTCAAGTTGGCTTTGCTCTTGGTTCAGGGCAGGTCAGCGAGGCGGGGCAAGGCAGGGCTGGCAAGCAGTCAGGCAGGCAGGCAGTCAGACTAGGCCAAGTTGAGCAAGGGGCTGGAAGCGTCATGAATCTCAGCCATTAGGGGCTGACAGTGCAACTGCCAGGCATTTGTATACTCACTACTCGCAGAAGAAGGCAGTAAGAGGCGTGGCAGAACTCACAAGTATATATATTTTCTATATCTATAACAGCTTCTTCTCAGCGTCTCAAATTTGTGACAATATTTTGATTGCAATCGAATAATAAACATAAAAGTTGTTTACGAAATTATATTCGTGAGGGAACAGATTTCGCTGGCGTTGTCTGTAAATATGCAACACTAGAATTGGTATACCATACAGTAAATCTAGAAGAAAACATTAAGTAATTAATTTTGTAATCTAAGGAGTATATAACAGTCGAATACAGTCGACTGTAGCTTTCCTTTTTTGTTTCATTCTCGACTTGCGCATGCATAAGGCCGGCGGGCTTTCGAATGCAGGCTACTGTGTGGGTGTAAGTGCACATGTGTGCGACCAAGTGTGTATGTGTGTGTCTGTGTGTGCGCCTGACAATTGTCGGAAGGCAGTCAGCTGACAGCATCTGGCCAGGGTTAGTTGTTCTTCTTGTTGTTCTTCAGGCTGCGTTTTTATACGCTTTGTTTTTAATGGTTTCGGCAATGCCAGGCGGAAACTTACACACACAAACACTATCATATTTGTGTATGGCATATAAAATAAATGACTTGACAAAGAAGTCAGTCAACCCGAACCCGCCCGCACATTCTCCATTGCTCATGCCGCCATAAGGCGCATCAAAAGTGAACGAGCAATGTCAGTAATGTCATTATTAATAGAGCAAGAGTAGAGAAAGTGCGACAGAAAGAGAGAGAGTGAGAGGGAGAGAGGCGACCATGAAATGCTGTCTGAATTATTTCCATCAACTAAATCAAGTTTTATGTCTTCAAAATTTAATTAAAATTGTGATTGAAATAAAAGTACAAAACTTGAATTCTAATGAAATCAAATGCGTTTTTAAAGAGCAGTTAGTTCTACTACAGTCTGCATATCTACAGGGTCTATAGAATACTATAAATGCCACATTTAATGACACAACTTAAGGCAGGGAAAATATTTTTCAGCATGAAAATTAAGCTGCCTTCTTAGCGATGAAAAATGCGCTCAAGTGCAGCGAGGCGCGAGTTGAGTCGACGCTTGCACTTGGCTTGAAATCGCAGCAAAAGCTTCATATCCCTGATGCCCCTGATGCTCATGATGCCACTGATGCTCCAATGGCAAGCGAAAGCCTCATTAATCATTGATGTAACTGTAATGTAGCCAGCGTAGTTGTTAAGGCGAACAATTTCATAAATTTTCCGGTGGCGTTTTTCGGCTTCAATGGACAGAGTAAGTTGTGAGAGAGAGCTGGCAATATTTATATCATCTTAACTACTCATGCCTATAGTTCGTTTGTGAATGTATGTTATGTATCCAACTGTAAATTAAATAGGCGATTATTCATATCATTTAATGTTGAATTTGAAATAAATATTTATCTATGTTTTTTTTAACTTATGTTTTAACGGACAGAATATACAATACATTTGTATTTTTATATCCTTAAAGAAGATATTAATTTTGGACAGTAGTTTGCAACGTATCATAGCAGACATATCCGACTAGCCATGTTCGTGCCATTGAGTTAATATAGCTGTCAATAAGTACACGGAATATTAATCAATTCTACACTATTATATCTAACTAGTAAAGAAAAGATCGAAGGAGACAAAAACCTGCAAGGGTATAACAAATTCGGCATGCCGATAGTGTCTATTTGTTCTGGTTTGCTTTAAAACAAATAGTCAAAACACTCTCTTTGTGGTTGTTGATAAGACAGTCTAGTTTTGTATATATATGTATATAAATATATATAGATATATATATGCATATGCTTATTATATATAGAACATACAGAAATACCATGTTTTATGCATTATAAAGTCTAAAATTACGAAGTAATAGATTGATGAATCTTCAAAACACATACATTCTTAGTGCTAATCAGTAGATTAAGTACAGTACTATAGTGTATGTTTATATATATGTATATACTAAACACAAATTCTTTTCACTCTCTTTTGAATGATACAAAACACATCTCTCTTTAAGAGTGAATACGATTATACAATATTAATGTCATAAAACTGTACTGGCATACATACTTACAAAGCATAAACATATATTGTAGTATATCTATAATGTTAAATATATGTATAAAATATATGTAGTTTCAAATGAAGAATTTAAAGACATGATGAATCATCGAAACGACCAAAATATAGAGTCATTATCATCATATTTCGTTCAAAATACATATATAAAGTCTTTTTTTTAAATTGCTGAGAAATAGAAACTCAATTTAGTTTGGTTCTGGATTTGAAACGAAATAATCATGAGTCGGATCATATTTCTAATACTGCTTCCACAATCCCTGGAAGTTCTTGGGTCATTCAAGGAATTGTATCCGGACGATTGTGGATGGACACCTTTGTACCCTAAGGAACAAATAATAGGTGGAAATATCAGCGAGCCTGATGAATACAGCTGGCTAGCCAGCTTACTGTATGGCAAAGAAAATATATTTGGAAGCTGCGGCGGATCGGTGATCAACTCGTGGTATGTGCTGACAGCTGCGCACTGTGTAAAAGGAAACAATGTTGATAGATTGGGTGGATTGTAAGTATTCAAAACATTGACTAACATACCATATATAGTTTGTGATCTAACTATTGTTTTGAATTCGCAGAAATGGGGTGCGCTTGGGAGACTTTGGCGAAGAACCTTATTGTGATTATGGGACTTCTGACTGTAACTTTTATCAGCATTTTGGAATCAGAGAAAAGATAGTGCACGAAAATTACTATAGGGATAGGAACTATGTTTTATACAATGACATTGCACTGCTTCGTCTCAGCAGAAAAATACAGTTTGACAATGTATTAAAGCCCATTTGCCTGCCTAATGCCACTGTGAGCGAGCCAGAAAGCAATACTAGTCTGATAGTGTCTGGCTGGAGCAAAGACTATGTCGGTGTCTCTGCAAAACGATGTGTAGGAGTTCTCCTTGTGTCCGACTCTAAAATTTGCGAGTTTCAAGATGACAGCAGGTTTTGCGCTGGTGTACCTTCTGGTAATTATCAGAGAGCAAAATCCGCATGCAATGGCGATTCTGGAGGCCCGTTAATGTATCAGTTTCAAGGACGGCACATGATGATCGAGGGCATTGTATCTTTTATCGTAGGTGGACAATGTGTTAACCACTACTACGCTACTCATTACACACGAGTACGTCATTATCTTAAGTGGATAGACGCAAACATGGTTACACCGAATCGTTCTCCAACTACTACTACTACTACTACTATTTCACCTACTACTAGTAATTCGGTTAGGGAACGCAAGTTTCCAACGGATTGCTTGGATAATGATTATGTTAGAAATAACGAAACCAGCAGGTTGGTAAGAATGGTTCATTCAAAGGACGAGCCTCGTTTTAACTGTGGCGGTACAGTGATCAACTCGCTCTATGTGCTGACGGTAGATAAATGTATAAACATTGATACATTGTAAGTTTGCTTAAATGCAAATTAGTTACGTTCGTTAAATTATGCTATTGTTTTATCTACAGAACTAGAGTGCGACTGGTAGACTTTAATAAATGCGATGACGGCACTAAAGACTGTACGCATTACAAGGAGTTCAGCGTTAAGAAGTTATTATCGCCATTAAACTGCAGTGACGACTCTACGATTGTGTTGATTCTCCTGTGGTGGCCGATCCAGCTTGGACCCAAGATGAAGCCCACTTGCCTGCCTTTGGAAATGTCTCCGAACAGCAGGAGTTGGTTGGAAGAAACCATGAAAATGTAAAATGTGAACAAATCAAACAACTATCCCAACTTATCTAAATTAGGTTGAAGCTTTGCAGCATTTAAATCTTGTTTTGTTGTAATTCGTGACTTAATCATCAATTTCAATGTACTAGTAATGTTTTAATGAATCAATTTATTGTAATCTAACTAATTAACTATGTTATGAATGTCTAACTGAACATCTTATCAATATTTTTATGAACAAATGTTAATATAACAAAACCTGAAAACAATTCAATAAACAAATAATTACAAATATCGTCTAAACGAAAGAAAATACTATGATTTTCAGTTATTTAATGTCATAGTATGTCATAATCTTTCTACAATATAGAAGTCATTGAAGAATTTACATTCCAAGGAGTTATTAGATCTGATTTATGTACATATCTACCATATATAGTACATGACATCAGTAATTACAGTAAACGAATGCGTACATACATATGTCACTTGGCTAAAACAACGACATAGAAACACACGCACACACACACACGTCGCGTATGTGTAATATTTGATTTATTACACATACGCACTGTGTGCTCAGCTAGATATTGACTCACCTATAAAATAGTTGGTAACCGTTCGCATTCGCTTAGTGGTGAGTACAATCCAGACAACAATTAGATTGCCACCAGTTGCCACAATGACCATGCCGCCGTAGAGAATGCTCCAGAGCACCTGACGCCACCAGGGCAAGACGAAGGCGAATGCGGCAGCCGGAGTTGCCGCATCCTTGTCATCGTCGCCAGGCAGCCCGGTGATGCCAGTGGGTTGGCTGTGGAAGGGATGGAGGCAGGTTAGAAGGCAACAATGCTGTATTAGTGACATGAAGATTATGTGTTGTTAAGCCCAAGTGGGTCTACCCTTGCCGACTGTGTGTGTGCGTGAGTGCGTGTGTGTGTGGCAGGATATTAGGTGTATGTAATTGTGCATGCGTTAACAAATCCGTGTTTTTGTGTGCGACGTCTGCTGCCACATAAAAGCCCCACCAGACTGTGGCTTACGAGTCCCACTTGTCGACATCTTTTTAATATTTTGTCTCATCCGATTGTTTATTTAGCTGCGCGTGTGTGCGTGTCTCTCTCTTTCTCTTTCTCTCTGTGCGTATGTGTGTGTAAGTGTTTAAATAGGCAATTCACACATGCTCACATATACATGTACACGGATTTAGTGGTCTGGTTTAAAAGGGCTCGCCTGAAACGCGTTTGTCGCCCTTCGCACGCCTCGTTAAGGCACCCGGACACAAGTAATTTAATATGTGCGCTGACATACGATGCTCTCGTTTGGATAAGCTGCAGCTCCGACTACGTATAACCCCACAGTAACATCCCCACTCCATCGCCTCTCCCCCTCCCTCCTGTTAGTGTCATTAGTGTTTGTCAGCTCTTCAGAGCAATTAAAATATGTATTCGCATTCGCCTCAGCTTGATGGATGTGCCAGTGCAGGGAGAGGGTTCCTCTTCTGTGTGTGCTTGCCATTTGCATAAGTCCCCCTTTGTTTATTGGCCTAGTGCAAAGAGGATTATTGATTTTCGACAGCAGCCACACGGCTAGTTTCGCACTCCACAAAAAATAAAATGATGATGGGCAAAGAAAAAGAAATCTTTATGTAGCATCAGCATCAGGGAAACCATTTTGTGCCGCAGGCTCACCCAAAATGTCATGGTAAAAAATAGAATAAATCTGTTGATGTTTCTTCTTCTTCTTCTGCTTCTTTTTCTTCTTGTTGTTGTTTGCTTTTGGTTTGGATTTTGATTTTTTGCATTAGGCTCACCAAGGCAAACAAATAAACAGTTATGAAAAAGAAAACATGGACGTAGCATTTGCAAACGAATCAAACTGATACTTTCACTCAGATAAAAAGAGAGAGAGAAAGGAAAAGAGAGAGAGCTCGTTGTCCTTGGCGTCCTAGTTGAGGCATTGGCATTGCGTGCGATCCGAAGGCGGTTTGGGACCGTCAAACCGCAGCGAATGCTTCTCAAAAATGTATTTCGAAAATGTCAAACACAGCAATTATCTCGCTGTCTCTGTCGGAGTCTGTGTGTCTCATTCTCATGCGCCATGTCACTGTCTCTATCTCTTTCGACTGCGACTGTCGCTGGGTGAGGCAGTCAGTTTTTTGCATAGACTTCTCCTGTGTGTCGCAGTATCTATTGCGGCATCTGCGGGTGTGTGTGTGTGTGTGTGAGACTATATATGTGTGTGCGTGGAGGGGGAGTAAACAAATTTTTACTGCAGTAAAACGACTGTCGTAGTCGTTAAATATGTAAAACGACTAGAGTGTGTGGAGAGTGACTTGACTTGAGCATACCCTGTGCTAGTAGTGAACATTTTAGCAATGTTTCAAAACTCATTATTATATATTTTAAATTATTAGAATTTTGTTGAATAAATTATATTATTTTTAATATAATCAAACACAAATTGAAATATTGAGGTCACTCCAAAACCATTTAAAAAATTTCAAGAATGCGTGCATCTTTAGAATACTTTTATAAGAAGAAGTTTGTAAAATTGTTCTAAATAGATTATTTTCTTTATAGGCAGAAAAAACCTTGGAAAATTGTTTAATTCATTGTTTATTATTTCTAGACTAAAACATTTAGATTATGAAAAATTAACTAGGTATTTTATATATAGTTTTGCAGGTTTAGAATATTTTTGGAAGTGGAAATTTGTAGAACAATTAGATAGATTCATTTAGTATATTAGGACATCTTAGAAAAGAACAATTAAATTATGTATGTATTTTATCCCAATCTAGAATGTTAAGCACATCAAATAAATAAGTGAAATATGTTGTATATCTAACAACATTTAGCAACGCTTACTCAATTACAAAGATACTTAAGACTTTTAATCTACAGAAACCTGCTAACAAGTTGTTAACTTTATAGTTAAATTGCTGAATTTACAGTCTTAAAACAAGCTGCCTTACTGTCAGACCGAACTCAGTGCTCAAAATAGAATAACTTCATAATGATTCCGCAACAATTTGCTGTCTGGGAAAACACTTTCCCCACAAGAGTCTTTAAAATGAAGCAATAAAATTTTCCAGCTGCCTCTTTATGGGCTAGAAACATTTGTGAAACTGTTATGATAATCATTTTCTAAGTTACATTCTAATTTTACAAATATACATAATCAGTATATAGTATAAGTAGATGCTATAGAAGCCATATGTATCTGTATGTGTCAATTCACTTGCTCCATGTTGTATGCTATAAAAATATGCCCTTTGTTCCCAAAGGGGAAGCCAGGAGAAGGCACAAACACACACACACACACAGACAGACAGACAATCAGATAGATAAAATGTGAAATGTGTTCTCTCTATCTGTGTGTAAGTGTATTTGTATTTGTATACGTATTTGTATGCCGCGTGGCCCATCAATGTAATGTATTTGAAACGGAAATAAAAAGCCATGAGACAGCAGGGTGGGGCGAGCGGAAATGCTCGACTGATTGAATGGCGACTTGCAGTGTCGGTGAATGAGTGAGTGAGTGAATGAATGGCTGAGTGAGTGCTCGAATGCTTGCCGCAATGTGGAGTCATTAGATATGCATGGTCGCCACACAAAGTCGAGCGAGGCGAGTCGCGACGAGACGAGTTCATCAACTTAAATCAAGGAATCTTCTCTCCCCCAAAGAAGAGTCCCCTAATGGCGTGTGTGTGTGTGTGAACTGTACACTAATTCAATTTGTGTCATAATTAGGCAGTCGGACACCCCTTAGATATATATCACTTGGTTGTACTCACATTCGACTCAGATTGTGGCTAAAGTCGGGAATCGACGTTTGATTGGACGCCGACATGAGGCTATTCATGGCATTGTAAAGCAGCACTGGGGCATAAGTGCTCCAGTTGTTGTTGTTGTTGTTGGGTGTGTAGTTGTTGTAGTTGCTGCTGCCATTGTCCAGTAGCTCAACGTTGCTGTCCATGCCGGATGTCGTTCTTGTTGTTCTCTCCGTCTCCGTGTCCAGCATTCGCTTTTGTTTGCCTTGGCTAATGTTGCGTGTCCCTTTTGCTCAGCTTATTTGGTTTCCATTTGCTTGCTCGTGTGCCTGCAACAGCAATAACAACAAGAACAACAACAGAAAAGTAAGAACAATAATACATTTAACTAATTTCGTCTCGCAGACGACGGAAAGCAAAAGGCAAAAATAATTCTTAGATGTTGTCGAGGTCAACCGCAAAAAGAGGCATTTCATGCCCGCTTTGGATCAAAAGTTTTCAGCTTCACAAGCTGTGTGTGGCTGTCACGTATGTGTGTGGGAGTGTATGTGTGTGCCTGTGTATGTGTGTTTGTGGGAGTATATTTGTGTGTTTGTTTGCCTAGACTTGCTCGCGATTGATTTTGATTTGTATTTGTCGTTGGTCTTGGCTCATTTGCGGTTTTCTGACTGTTTTTAGCGGTTTTTCCGCCCATCAAAAAATAAAAAAGTTTACTCAGCCATCTCATTTCGACTGTATCACCGTCCCTAATAGGCTTTCAAAGGGATTCCAGTGTAGTCGAATGTAAATAAGCTCGGGCCCAGTCGAAATACATTTAAATTCATTCAACAATTGACGAATTTACTATTTGAATTTCGAAATGAAAATGAAATTTCTTTCTACATCAAAGACAATCAAATGTTGACAATTGCAAGTTCAGTACACTGTAATTATCAAGAGTACTTAAGTACTTTGTGTATAGATTTTCATTTTAATTGGCATAACTAAAAACAAATATTGTCACAAGCCGAAAAACTGAAGAGCTCATTAAGAGACTGGAAAGCACATTAATTATGTTTTGTATAGCAAACTTTTGCATAAATATATAACTTATGAATACCCTTTACTGCACTGCAGTGGGTTGATACATTCATTACTGTTTGATGGAACAATAATAAGATATTAAGATATTTTAAGCAGAAATTTCTTCCTCAATTTTCATCATTCATTTGCAGTTTAAATTGGTTTTACTTTAAGAATGACTTGAAATATTTTAAGATATTAATGCGAGACAATTTTTATTGACTTCATTTAACAGATATTTATATTAAATAATATTTGCTTGTTCAGATCGAGAGAGAGGGCGCCTCCCTTTATGTCGCACGGCACTCAGATTTCTAATCGAATCATTCGCTGTGAAAACATTTGGATAGAATTTACAGCTATTTCTTATCTGTAAAAACACTTGAACAGAACAGAGAAGAGAGCTCTCGTCAATTGGCTTACGAGAGCTTGCTGATTGTGCACTGCTTGGTGTGGGTGGACTGTGAGATACCCTGTCTACACTTAATTCAATCACATTATCTGGCTTATCTGCTGCTCATCACATTGTGCGCTTAATACGATTCCTTATATTATAAATCTATATAAAAGGACTTTACTTTTTCTTTATATATATATATATATCTTTATATATATCTTCATAAGTCCAGCAGACAATTACGTAGAGAGATTGAAAAATTCACTTAAACACAGCTAAGATAACTGAATAGAGAACCATAAATAGCTTCTGCTGTGCCTTTTTTTATCCGTTTGTTTGTTTGTTTGTTTTTCAATAACCAAACAATGGCCATATGCCATTTGGCTTTGACAAAAGCGCATTTGGACAGTGTGAAGGAGAAGGGCAGGCAGAGGGTATGGTGGGGCATGAAGGGAAGCTGAGCATGTGAGAGTGAAGAGTACAGCAAGGCGTCCAAGATCGAAACAGAAACTAATCCAATTCTCTCTCGGCATTTTCTGGCAAATGTCCCTTGTGCTTGATTTACTTACCTGGCCAAGTACTAAGACAGGTAAGGGGGAGGGGAGTGTTGGGGAGGGGCAGGGAGAGAGGGAGGCTGGCAAGACTGTGGCTGAGTGCGAATGCGAGTGCTTGTGACGCGCGTCGTAGCATAGAAAATTGCTTTTACTTTACTTTCCTCACCGAAATGACAGTTAAAGTTTTTCCTGATAAAAGGCCAACAGATGTGGCAAGCGAACTGTTCGCGGGTAGCAGCATGGAATGAGGCGAGGGTGTAGTGATGAGAGAGGGAGGGGTAGCAGCACCTACTAAGCACTTTTCGTGTCTCCTTCTTGGTCTGCTTCGGCCCTTTGCTGTCGCTGACAGATTGAGACAATTGCGCCTGACGGAATACGTCAAGGCGCACTCTCCCTCCCTCTGCCATCACTTCCTTCCCTGTCTACCTTCTCCTCCACTCTGTCACTTCACCTACCAAGGCGAAATGCTTTCACATTTTTCGCCAAATTAAGCGTCGACTGAGCCCTTAACTCTGCATATTTACGATGATTAAATATTCCAAGCGAGTTTTTATTTTTAAGTGCAGCCACAAAATGAAAAATACAATCAAAATTATTGTCCTTTCTTTTCTAAGGCCAAAGCTCATTAATTACGCGGGATTATGCGAGGGGCAGTTAATCAATATATACCACAATGAAATGAATAAAATAATGAATGCCGTTAGCAGCTTCAAAACTCTTACAGAACTGTTTATTTATTAATAATCGACTCAGGAATCAGCATGATATGCAAGATAGAAAGATTAGCGCAGGTTTGATACCCCTATGGAGATCTGGCAACCTTCTCAATTTGCCAATCACACTTAGTTAAATATATCTGTTGAATTTATCGATATCCATTTAATCATCGCTAAATCCTTCTCTTTCGATCGCTAACTGTCAAGCACACAACAATTTTTAAAACCTTATATATTTAATCAGAATAAATCTACAGCATCAAACACCATTCATTGCATTTGATTTCATAAAGCGTATACCAAAACTCTTGTTCACCCTAGTGACACTCTCCCGCTCCTTTTGTGTTATACAACACCATTCACTAAGCAGTACTTATGGTATAGCTTAACAATAGATTATAGTTACTTGGTTCTTTTGAAATTTAAATGCAGTACGAACATGTACATAAATCTAAATTTGGCATGACTTAGTTGAGGTATGCACATAGCAAATTAATACAAGCAAAAGCATTAATTTGTTGATGATTATTTCTATGGCACTATAGAAGTCAGATTATAATGAAATTTGTTGTGTATATTATATAGCAAACAACAGTTGACCTAGAGACATGAAATTTCTAAGAATCATGCTCTTCAATTAGAAAGAACACCTCCGGCGCCTTGTTATCTTTGCAGTAATTACACTGAACTTAAGCCATGTCATGTTAAGTTCACGTTTTAAATAATAATACAGCTATATTAAATCGTTATTACATGCATATCATGTATAGACATTATCTTTTATTGTCATCATTGAAGTGTTTAGTCTACATAAAGTTTTATCCAGTCCAGGATGTCACGCACTCGTATACCAATTGATGGAAATTGCGTACAGTCCATGTAACCCTGGGATGTGATGCCTTCGAGTACCATGCGCCGTTCAAATGAGCGCATCAAAGGGCCACCAGAATCGCCATCGCAAGTATTGTTGCCACCACCTCCAGCGCAGATGTGTTTGCCTTTGGTGCTATACTCACACTCTGATTCATCTAGGACCTGCAGTGAAGCAGCGCGTTTTTCGGCTTTGCACCAAGGTTTCGCAGTGTTACCCCATCCGCTTGCTATTAATGTTTCCTTCAACGATTCTGTGCCTCCAAGCTCAGGATGGGGTAGACAAATGGGTTTAAGTTTGGCAGAGAACACTATTTCTCTTTTTAGTTTAAGCAGCGCAGCATCATTAACTGGCGCTACGCGGGGATTTTTGTGTTTCGGGTATTCCGGATGCTGAAATATCTCAGCAACCTCAATGCGCTGATAAGGTTCACACACACTGCCACCATAATCACATTCCATTCCAGCTGTGCTCTCAAAATCTCCCAGCCTCACAGCAGTTCTGTGAATGCATTTTCAAGCAGATTATATAGAATATTTTTAAATATTTATATGCGATGATATATAAATATACATATGTATATAAATCATAATCAACTTACACTGGTCCGCGCGTTGAATCTATACAGTGTGCAGCAGTTATCACGTAAAGGGAGCTTATTACAGATCCAGAACATATTCCAAGTGAATCCCTCAGATTGTTATACTCTAAACTACCGATCCAACTGTACTCTTCGGGGGGAATCGGTTTACCTCCTACTATATTATCTATAGGATAACCTGGAGTCTCGCCACAGTCGAGGATCATTGTTCTCATGTTGGGTAGTTGGCGGTCGATTGTTGGTGAGCGCTCTGTCATTGGTTCGTTGTCGGTTAATATTCGATTGTCTATCGGTATTCGGTAATCGATCGGTGGACAGCAATGAAAGCCATTGCCTGTAGAGCATTCATATATCGTTGCGGTCCAACAGTCTTCTTTCTTTACACACTTGCCAAGGACTTGAGGAAATCTTTTAACTAAACATTTATTACCGAATGCGGACAGCAATTGTAGAAGAAGAAGGACGACTATTACAAGCCGGCACATTGTTTATGTTTACACGATAAGTTAAGACGAACTATGTTAAATGTCTGCCAGACAAAGACTGCGGTTTAATTTCTAATACGAGCTTCTTTAAATGAAATCGCGTGTTATCTGTGCTCGTCTGTTCTTTTCCATACACATTTAATTTTAATGTCGTTATGGGAATCGTCCCAAGTCCATAAACTTAGTATAGTTCGTTCACCTTGATTAAGCACACGTATGCTTTATATTTTTAAATTGTTTATTATTTTTGCCCTTGAATTATTATTTGTATTTATTCTATACATATTGTTTTAATGTCATTTATAAATATGATGATATGTATTTGAAATTTAATGGGGAATTCCTTCTTATCAATGTAAGATTCAAGGCTTGCAGAAAGACTCATCTGGCGAATTTGTTAATGACATAACATACATAACATATGTATATATATATATACATATAACATATGTATTTATGTATGTTTGCACATATATGACAAGAAAGATCGCGGCTCGTGTTCCCGACTTAACTTGAGAACAATAAATAAATGTTTTACTAGGAATGGGTAACGTTATATTTTATATACTTTTTATATGTGCATACTATAGTATATGTATAGTGAATATAATACTACGTAGTTTTATAGCTTTTTTCAGGCTGAAGACAAAGAAAATCTAACGATATATTCAACGATTCTGCTGTCAACGATATCAGGTTTAGCTTTAAACTGTGAGACTAATTTGCGTTGCAATAAACAAATGGATGACAGAGTTGCCAAGTCATTTTTACTACTTACTTACTTTATTCCCTTTAAATCTAGTTATTTTTTAAAGCAAAATATTGCTAAAACTAGCCACTTTAATATCACAAATTAGGTTTTTCCTAGATATTTAACATTTTTACAATATTTAAACTGTCTCTTCTTCGCTAATAAATCTTAGCAACAATCTCAAATGCGCCGTCATTAAAGCCAAATTGCAGGGAAAACAGCTGAATTGGCGGCACTTCAGCCCACGTTTCTGACATTTATCGCACTATGCAAACTTCCCAAAATGAAATTCGCACAAGCCTGATAGTATATGGGGAAGTGTATGGAGAATATACGAAAACAGACGGCGAGAATATGTTGAAATCAATTACCGCCAAGTTGTCTACGCATACACAAAGCATATGGCACAGAGAGTATTATATATCTGTTGATGCGTCCAACTGGGAGAAGGGGTGTGCAGGGGACGGGGTGGGAGTGCTGTGCGAAAGGGGTGCGATAGCGTTCCGCGCGTTGCAGTTGCGGCGACGCCGGGCATTGTAGTCTTAATGAAATGTAAACAAACTTCAAAAGAATGTTGGCTATAATTGGCAGCTAGCCGGACTTGAACTGGACGGGTTGCTGGCGCTGCATGGGAGGCGGTGCGGAGTGGACGCGAAGCGTAGCGGAGATGTGCAGGCTATATGACTATGGCGACCGCATTCACGCTGGAACGAACGCTGCCAGCGAAAATATACTGAAAATATTTGTACGAAAATATTTGTTCAAATAGCAACAATTTCAAAAATGCACCCCGCCTCTCCTGCTGGCCCCGCCGACTGCCACTCCCTCTTCTTCAGCCTTTCTCTCTGTTACGCTGCCTGCCCGTCTGCCTGATCCTCCTCCTGCCTGTTCCTCCTCCTGCCTCTTGCTCAGTCTTTCCCTCTGCTACGCTGCCTTCACCTCTGGCTGCCCCTCTTTCAGTTCCTCACTCTGTCCCTCTGGCTGCCCGCCCTCTGCCTCTGCTTGACCCTCGTCTCTACCTCAGCCGACCTCCTCTCCTCATTGCCTGTTCCTCTGCCTACCTCACCGCTCTGCCTGCTTCTTTCCTCTACCTCACCCTGCTCATTCTCTCCAGCCGCGCTTGACGTATGTCACTTCAAATGGATTTTTGTACTTTCCCTTTGCAATAATCGCAAAAAATTGAATTTCGTTTTTTTGTCGTGGCATCAGAGAAGAGAGGGGGTAAGGGGGCTCACTTGAAAAATAGCCAAAACTGTCACGTGCCGCTGAGTGTTGATTGTTGTAAACTGTTAAAGTCACAGTCAGCAGAACGCAGCAGAGAGAAAGAGTGAGAGAGAGAGAGAGAGAGAGAGTGAAACAGACACGCAGTGTGTTATTCCCTCCCGCCTTTCTCCACTGCCCATTGTGAGTCATGCGGGCAGATAACGTATACGCCACGATGCCGTAACATTTTTCAATATATGAATGAATTTGTCTTCCTGCTGTCAGTTAGTTAGCCGAATATTTGGGGCCATAAAATAACAAGTTTATCGCTAGAATTCACTCGCGACAATTGGCTTGAAAGCGGCTTTAAAAACTCTATTTTCTAGAGACAATTTGTTGCCTACTTTGGGGCGCAAAAACAATCGCCATAATTTGTAAGTTCCTTTCTTTTTTTAAGTTTATAGTGTAGTAAATTTTATTACATGCCATAATAGTTAAGGCTCAACTTGAGCTGGCCTTGAGCTGGCATAGGAAAGAAAGAAAGAGCAAGAGAGAGATAGAGGGAGAGAGAGACGGGGAGATAAAGAGTGTATTAAGGCCTCGCTTTAGCAGCGCCATTGGGTTGCTTCTTTATGGGGTTGTGTGCAGTTGTTTGTTTGACAAGTCAAGTGCAGTGAAAAAACAAAAAAATAACATACACTTACACATGCACACATATGCATACGCTTACGCTTGTGTGTGTGTGTGTGTAATAAAAGAGAGTTTGGCTTGAGTGTGCGCGCCTGTTGGCCCATTCTGGCCATAACTTTGCCCCTAATGCTAGGTGAATGTGTGTGTGTGTTTGAGTGTCTGCATATGTATGTGTACGTCTATGTTTGTGTGAGTGTCTCTGTGTGTGTGCATGCGCGTTTGTATGTCAATAAGCAATGGGTTCCGCTGGCAGCAATGCTGGTCTACTTTCAGGCGGAACCTGCCTGCCCAATCCTCCGTCGCAGCCACGACAAAGTTCTAAAACAATTTAATGCTAAAATGTGCCTAGCACACCCTGCCCGCATCCCCCGTACCCCCTGTTCCCCTGCACACATTTTTTTGTGGGCCTGGCGCGGCTTCACACACACTTTGTTTTTTTGTGCCTTTCTTTGCTTTGTTTTCGACGTGTGCGCACAATGGAAATGAACTTGAATTGTAATTACCAAGGCCTAAAGCGTGTCAGTGTATGTCAGTGTGTGTGTGAAGAGGCTGCACACTCAGTCACACACACACACATTCTCACTCACTCGCACACACAATTTTAATTTCGCCAAGCACAAGAAACATATGAAATTTAATTAAAATACCCCAGGCCCGACAACCAAAATTGGCCACAATAATCAGGCCAGGCCAGACCGGGCCAGGCCAGGCAGGCAGGAGAGATTCTTCGTGCCGAATTCGTCAAAACATGATTTTTTAATGAGCTTCACGAAAACGTATTTACGAGATTCCTTTCACACCTCGCGAGGCGAAGAAAAAAGCGCGCACAATACGCACAACATAACATAAATAAAAAGGGGTGCACACTACGTATACTTTACCATGTGTGTGTGTGTGCCTATAAGTATCTTTGTGTATATACGTGGCAATCTGTTTTCGGTATTATGCCATATCTATCTACGTGGGCGAGCGTGAGATAAATTGTTTATGCGCTTTTAATTTGTTTGCGTGTGTATTAAAATATTTAAAACTCAAGCAATTACATGGTTGAGAGTGGAGTGGGAGGAGAGTAAAGCCAGGGCCAAAGGGGGTAAAAGAAGTACTTAACGGCTTAGCGCAGTAATTTGTCATGATTTTGCAGCTATATTTAGCCGTTAATTGGGCTGTTGCTTTCAATTCATTCCATTCATTCAAGTTCTTTGCAATTGAAAAACACTTTAACATTTTTGTACACAATTCATTTCTCACTACTACACATTGTACAATAATATTATGAAACATAAACAAATGTGACCTTGTAAGCGAAAATTTTATTATAATTTATATTTCCAAATCGTTCTTGTTTGCTTGTGATTGTTTTAAGTGCAATGTGTTAACATAATTTGAATTTAAATTCAGTTGCCTAAAGTAAAGTGGCAACTGCATACCAAATTTAATATCTTTAGATTGATTTGTCAACACGGTTTGAAGAGATAGAACTTTAGAAAAGTACAGTGATAGGCCTTATAAGCTCTGAGCTGCCTTTTAACAAGACTAACTTGTTGCGATTTTGCTTTTACTTATTAATATTCATATTCATATTGTACAAACTGCCTTACGGTTTCCATGTTATCACTTAAAAGGCAATGTTTATGCAAAAATGTGTATAATATTTAGTTATATAAAGTAAAATAGCAGCTACATATTAAATATACTGAGACTTTTTCTATTAGTTAACAAGATCAAGACGTTTAAAGAGGTAGATCGTAAGTCGAACTATGTAAACTACAAATAAAATAATGATAGATTACACAAGAGTTCTTCCTCAGAGCTGTCATCTTTCTATAGCTACACAAACTAACTGTACTCCTTCTAAACATCATAAGTGCACCCAGGGTACAGCACAGCACTTTCATGCTCAACTCGAACTGTCGGAAAAGTCATGCAGTTTGTGATAACTGAGCCACAGTTTATGTGCATAATAGAACAGTGAGGGAGCAGTTTCCAACTCGTCCACAAAGTTGTGAAAGTTTATTTTCAACTTAAATTCAATTAAATTATGCATGAGACTGCGAAAGATTTCAGATTATTAGCAGAGCGCAGAGACAAGACGCATACGACCTGTTGTGCGCGCGACAAGATATACTACCCAATGAAGCCCTGGGCAGGCAATATTCTTTGCACCAGCGCTGCCGTTTTCCTTATCTTATCTGAGGATGGGTTTATTAAGAGTGTCAACGAAGATATTTATGTGCTTTGTAGCTAAATCGATACGCATTTGTCGGCGACGATTGCATTAGAGGGCGGACTACAAACATTTTGACGCCTTTACTTTGAGCACGCCCCGTTGACCCATTGGCGACCCCGTTGCCCGACTCCTGCCTCACTGCCACCCGCCTCCTCTGCCAATCAGTCAATTTATTGCAATTATGTGTAAATTGAGGAACAAAGCGACGACGACGACGACGAACTCGAGTGAGATCTCAAATGGCAAAGCAGCTGAGAGGGTAGAGAGAGAGTACGGTCTGCCCTGCACTTGTTTGCTAAAGTAAGAGACAGTGGGAGAGTTGAGAAACTAAAAAATAAACATAATACATAATAGCAAGAAAACTGATTCGTTAAAATATGCACATGATTCGGGAGGAGGGGGAAGAGAAAGTTGCGGGTCCAGTTGGGTCCGTTGGTTACCTTCATTTAAATTCATATTGTAAAAGACAGCAGCGCTCTCTACTTCGCTTCCAATTTAATTAAATGTTTTGATGCATGATGCGCACAGTGGAGAGTTGTGAGCCGAGGAGCTGTGGTACTGTGGAACAAACAAGCACACACGATATGGCATTCATTCTAATTCGTTTAAAGACCTTTCCGCCGACTGAATCTGTGGAAAGTACCCGAAGGACGAAGAACCGGAGCCCAGTTACAGCAGGGGCAGAGGCAGGCAGGACAAGTATGTCAGGCGAGGCATAAAATTCGACTAATGGCAGCCGACACACACACACAGACACACTCGCACACCCACTCTCACTCCCTTTGCACTGCAACGTAATGTGACGTGGCATCGAGGGTCGCTAAAAGCAATTCGTGTTGAAAGGATTTCAGCTTTATTAAACTGCCCAGCAGCAGCAGAGTCGGCAGCAGCTCGTGGTTTCGCATTGTCTGTCTCTGGCTGTCAGAGTCTGTGACTGTTGAGCCGGCCAAATTAAGCTAAAGCTAAGCAGTGCGCCCACAGTACCACAGTGGGCAACCGCAACTGGGGCAACAACTCGGACCCAGCTAACCAGCCTGACCACCCTGTCCAGGATGGCCGTCATTTTCGACATTAAATATCTAGTTCTGGACGGGTTAGTGGCGCTTTGATTGATTTACGAGCTCGCTGTATCAAAAACCACAAAATGCTTGCATACACAACCACAAACACCCACACACACGTGTGTATTTGTATACAACATCGAGTTATGTTTTGCCGCTTTACGACAAACAACAGTTAAGCGCGGGCCGCACAATTTAATTGCATTTTTTGCATTCTCCATTTTCCCTTTCTCTTTAAATTATAGCGCACATTTTTCAGCGCTTCATTTGAAAATTTATGAATAAAGTTTGCATGGAATGCTAGAAAAAAAACAACCGAAAAGAAATTGTATACTATATCTCAAGTAATTATTTCAAAATTAAAACTCAAGAACTTTTGCTCAAGTGCTCTAAAAACTTTTAACTGTGGAAAAAAAAATCGTTTGCTATAAACAGTTTGAATTGGACTTTATCCAAATGATACTCTGTACTTTGTCAGAAATATTTGTAAAGTTTTTTAAAGAAATCAGAGAAATAATATATTATTTTTTCCGATAAGTTCATTAAAAAAAAAAAACTAAAAAGAAATTATATTTATTATTGAATAAACGAAAGATTGATATTTCGATAAATTTAATGGCTGTACTTGTTTTGATAATCAGGCCATTAATTAAGATCAATTTATAGTATAATTTAAGTTAGTATCATTTATAATTGCAATTGTCTAATTATAAATATTATATAAAATAATCAAATTTAAATACAATTATATAAACGAATTGACACCTTAATATAATCTTAGCCAATTTTCAAACTGCCTTCGACCATTTTGTTGCCTGTGCCTAATTTAAATTGGCATTATGTGGAGGATTAACTAAACGTTCGCATTAAAAATGCAATTTCAATTTCAGACTCAATTAATGCATAATAAAACTGCGTTCATGGATCATTAAACAATGAATATATAGACAGATTTTCTGGCAATTTCAAATTTAGAGATTAAATGCGGATAATAAACCGAAAATCTCTTGCAGTCAATTGCACAAGGTAATTGTAAATCAAAGGGCCTTTGCCATTGCACTCACTTAATATTCGATTAATATTCACTCAATTAGATCGAAGAGAAGCGTAAATCAAGCGAAAGAACGATTCATTCAATGGCAAAATTGGCTCTGAAGTGAGGTTCTGTTTAACTCCGTAGTAATTAGGCGCCTCAAAGGGTAAAGATAATTTGATTAGGGAATGGAAAGGATAATCATTGTAATATTTAAATGATTTATAAATTTTATGTGTATATTTATTTATATTTTTCAGTGCAATAAAGAAATAATAATGCAATTTTAATAGTCTTACATTAAAAGTGAATTATTTAGATACATTTCTTTTTAAATTTAAGTAACAAACTAATTTATAAGTTAAACATTATATATATATTGCAATAAGTATTCCCCAGTGGAATTCAAGTGTTTCATAAATTTAGCGTAATTTAATACACACATTAGCGTACAGTTTGCACAATTGAGCACTTCCTGATGAGTTCATTTGGTTGAACTCAAATTTCGCGAATTCAATGAGCTCTTCTCGCCTTACACGCCATGTGGAGTGTAAAGTAAACCCGCGCGATAAAAAAAACACAAATCGAATAGCCAGCGCGAAAATATTTAAAACAAATTGTTTAGCTTACCGTTAAATACTTTTTGCCTGGACGTCGACGTCGACCAATTAAGTTAGTTCCGAGCTAAAAACAATTCCACGCGTGCATCCATTAAAGTCGGCAATAAAAATGGATTTTTATTTCAAAGTAAATCCTTTTGTGTGTTTTTTTATAAATATTTACTGATTTTGATTCAATAATCAAATTTTTTTCATTTTTTGCTGCACACACACACGCACACATACAGAGACACCTGCACTGTGGTCAATTGTTTAATGTTTTATGTAGATTTTTGTGTTGTCGGGAAAATTGAATTTGGATTCTCAATTTTGTGGCACCAATTCGATTACGATTCGAAAAATGTTGCCGCCGGCATTTTCCGTGCTCAACATTTTCCTCAATCTGATTTTCCCACAGATCTAACGACGCGTTCGCCAACGTTTTCGAACTGTTCGCGCGCGAGTTTGCCGTCGAACTGAACGCCAGCGTCAACGTCGGCGTCGCTCAACGTTCAGTTTGCTGCCTCAGCCGCAGTCGCAGTCGCTGCCAGCTGTAGATGTGTGTGAGAGTGTGAGCGGGAGAGAGCGAGAGTAGACGACGCAGGTCGCTGTTGCTGCTGCGCGCTTGTTGCTTCTGTTAATGTCTTTATACTGCCTATAGGGAAATGTTTATGCATAAAAATTAATGCAGAATTGTTTATTGATATTTTTTAAGTAATTCTCTTTACTTAAATCGTATTTAAGTTTAATTATTTCATTGAATAAACTCACTTTGCAAACTTGCAAAATTGTTGCTTTCTTTGCGGCAGTGTTGACGTGCTGCAGCATTGCCTACGTTTTGGTTTGCGTCTGCGCTTCTTTGCGCTCAGTCGGCAACACGTTTTTGCGCTCTCTTTGTTTTCATACGCACATTCGTAAACAGAGCGCCCGCAATTGGTACCGTGGCACGTGCAGTTGGCCCAGTAAACTGTGAATAGCGGCGCAAAATTGAAATTGCCACGCGGCGCTAGTTCCCTGTGTGGGTCTGTGTGTCGGTATGTGTGTGCGGGTGTGTATAATGTTTGTTGCTTTAGCTGGCGGCACCAAATGTCTCGTCTCATTCGCATGCAGCAGCTGCAGGTGGCACAGCCATAGGCGAAAAATGTCTTAAGTAAGCATCATTAAAGCATATGAGGCAACACATTCATGCATATCCCTTAGAAATGGGTTGTCTGTAGGGTATAATAGACTAACAAAAAGAGGTTTTATAAGTATATATGTATATATAAATTTATGTACATATGTACCTATGTATATTCTTAAACATGCTCTTTAACAGTGTTTTTTATAATAAAAACTGTTGCCATGAACAGTGTCAAATTTGTATATTGTTATGGTTATCGATAGTTAAGTTCGACATCTTAATTAGCATCAGCTGGTAAGACAACGTTCCCAGTTTCTGTTAAGTTTTACTCCAAGCAGCTATTAAGTTTTAATCTGAGCTGCTGTTAAGTCGTAGGCTAAGCAACTGTTAAACTCTATGCTTAGCAGCTGTTAGGTCGTATTTCAAACCGCTGTTAAGGCTTACTCTTAGTTGCTGTAGAGCACCTGTTAATGTTAGCTGATCATTTGGCAATTCTCTCTCTTATTGAATACAGCGGCTGTAAATGTTAACTGCTCATTTGGCAACGCTCTCTCTCTCAACTCTTATTGAATGCAGCAATGTAATTATGTGTACAATCAACAACTGCAACTACAGGGTATTGCACAGTCTAGTACATTTCTCTGCCCTGCTCTCCCAAAATTTTATTCATAAAACCAGCAGCCTTGAAGCAATGCCGAGTGCAGCCAAAGATCCGATAACGTGTATGTGAAAATGAATCATGCCAAAATACGAGAAATACATCATAAATTCCATTTTATTTGTGTGTGCATGTGTGTGTGTGTTGTGGTCTGAGCTCAGTTCCGATTGACATGCAGGCTAATCAATCATTTTGCCACATCAGATAGTTCTATCAGCTGCTTCATCATGCAGCAGCTTAAAGCAAATATGCTCAAATGAAACCACAAGAAATGCACGCAGTAGAAGAGAGCGAGAGGAAGGGAAAGAGAAGCAAGAGATTTAGACCGACACACGTGGCGTATGCGCAACGTCAGCAGCAGCTGTACATAATTTACTGCCCAACAGCGGCTCCGGACATTGCTTTATTAAATGCCGTGCCGTGATGACCCACATTTAATCAACGTTAATTGCGCCACGCCTCCTCCGACACCCTCCTGCGCCCCAAAATGATAATTTGTTTGTCAACCTCAAGTTGAAAATTTACATTAGGCCATTTTTCCGCTAAATACCATCGGACCATCCATGATGGCCATCATTGTTTTGATTGATGGCACCGCTCTCTCTCTGTCTCTTTCTTGCTCGCTTTCGCTTCCGTTTATATTTCTGTTACTGATGGTGGGCATAAAAATTTCATTTCGAACAGGATATCCTGTTGCTCGTCGTGCTGTCAGTGGCACAACGGATGACGCATGACGCATGCACACAAAACAGTTGCAAATTAAATCACGCTAAATTTGTTATCAAAACAATTCAATTAAGAATCATAAAAAAGAAGCGTAGGTAAACGTGTCTCCCTCTTCCACTCCTTCTCCCACTTTCATTCATGCTTTTTTTCCTTTCAAGTACCTCGCGGAAAATGCTCGCATTGCCATGACATTAGAAGCCACACGACATTGTTGGATTTTCCACAGAAATGTACATATATAGTATATATGTAAATTTATCTGTTGTATTTCCTCTTCAATGGGCACACAAATTGTTCCTGCGACAAGACAGAAAACATCATTTCCATGCGAGTTTTTTATTTCAATTGTTTTGAATTATACCGCAAAGCTTTCCCATTGAAGCTCTTATTCGTGCATAGGAGACGTTTCCGTGGAAGTTGTCGCCAACGGATATATGTTGACTCAACCGAACTGAAACGAAACCCCTGTGGTCCTTTCTTTATCGCGAAAAATATCACAAAAAGCATAAGTGTAATCTGTGATTGTGTAGCCCACTGTTCCTGCAGCCTAATTATCTTATATTTGGCATATTTACGATACTAATTAAACGAAATGTTTTGTTGTAGAGCTTATCAAGAACATTTGTTAGATATCTACCAAAAATAGAGCTGACAAAAAAGTCTTGTTAGAGGCGATATACATACATATAATGGAATCGGTGTTATTCACATTTATTTTTGGAAGTTGAATATGAACTGAAAGTGGAATTGGAAAGAGAGCATGAGTGGGGTATAATTGCAATAGGTTGACAGTGCTAAACATTACAACATATTGACAATGAAATGCTGTCATAGAATAATTAACAGAATTGTCAACAGCACTTGTAACATAACTAGTAGCAGAACTAACAGAACAATAATAAGAACCAGAACTGAAAGCTGTATATAGAATCTGTAATCAATATATCTCTAGAGTAGCAGAATTTAGGAATTCATTACCAGAGCCAGTATTAGCACATTAACCTCAACTAGTAACAAAAGCAATACACGAACCGGAACAAAAATAGGTACCAAAATAAGGAGCCAAACCAGTACTGGAATTAATAACAAAACACCTAGATAAACTAGAACTCTGAAACTAGTAAGAAAACCTGTTGATAAACTTTAACTGAAACATAAACAGCAATTTTTCATACGAGGCATAGCATAAACCAAAAAAAAGGTATAATTCTCAATAGAAATAGAGCTAGCTTAAATAAGTTACAGCAATTTAAAGCAATGTTAATGGCACTTTGTAATGTTTTCCGGAAATTTACTTTTTATGAAATTTCTGCTTTGTGTTGTGCTTTATAAATTCCTGTTAAATTGTATTGCTCATTTTGGGTGCAACAGTTTTGAGTTTGTTGGGTTCGCGCGAACCGCAGTTAATCAAGTCAAGAGCGCCAACATTAGGCCAAGGCAAGCAACAGCTGCTAGTTCTCAAGGTCGTGTCATAAAATGCCATTGGGCTCAGCTGTTTTTTTGCCAAACTCGCGAACACTTTAATTTACGGCTAATAAACTGCATGCGTAAACATGGCTAAAAAAAGAAGAACTGAAACAAAAACAGCTAAACGGAATGAAATGAGAGGAAAGGAAGGGAAACTTTTTTTAAAAATATGCAACGGTGTCACAAAGGGCAACTGCCGTGTTGGATTTGCTGCTGCTCTCCCCTGCTTTAGGTTTCTGTACTTCTGGTTCCCTGCTCCTACTGCCACTGATTCAGTTGCCTCTGCTCCTTTGTATTCTCTTGCTTCTCTGTTTCTTGAAGCTGATCCAGCTCTCCTACTCCTGCTCTCCTTCTCCAACTCCACCTGCACCTACTTTCCACTCTCCTACACCCACTGCTTCTGCTCCTGCTTCTCCTGATCCTGTTCCCCCCTGTTACTACTGTCCCTACTACTGCTCCTCCCCTTCCTGTGCCTCCTTCTTCATCTCCTACTTCCTTTGTTGTTATTGTAGCTTCATTAGGAAAGGTTCAATTTCCATAAAGCATAAAGTTTTTACTTCTACAGGGGCAGGCACACAGAGGCAGGAGGAGTAACATTAGACAGCTGCTCGTAAAAGAAAAAAACGAGGGGGGGGTAGAAAAAAATACCGAAACAGCAGCAAATCAACTACAAAATGGAGGCGCCACAGCAGCTCAAACAGCAAAACTTTTTTGAGCACGTGTGTTGTGCGAAGAAGAGAGAGACGGAGGCAAAGATGAAGAATAAAGGTGTCGCCTTATGGAGCAGTTCATTTTGTAGTATGTATGTGTGTGTGTGTGGGAGTGTTTATGAATATATAGAGCTATATATGGCTGTATACTAGACGTACTATGTCTGGTTAAGCTCTTCGTCGGCCCTCCCGCTTGCCCGTCGATTGTTAATTACGCTTCGACGTGACTTCGACTTACTGCGCTTTGTTGCAGCTTAAGTCGTAAGCTCCTTGTTGCGGGCAACCTTGAACCCTTAAACCATATTTATATGCCGCAGACACGACGCGACACAACACACATTACTACCTTACATACGTTTTGTCAACTTGTGCCATTTATCAAGTGCCTTAGCCACCAGTCAATCCCTCCCGCTGCCAGCTAATCGGGCACAGACTCATGTGGCAGGCGGGGCAAATCAATGCGAATTGCCGCATGCCACAACTGTCTGCAACTGTGGCCCCTCTGCCTCCATCTGTCCCTTCCTGATTTGCATGCACTGCAAAATTGAAGTACAAAGTTTTCCCAAATTCAAATCAGACAAATCTCTCGAAGGAGGCCAGGAAACTTAAGATACACATGTAAAACATGTTTTATGCAGCAGAAAGTTTAATTTGAATTGTGAATATTGTGTGAGCTGTGCGGGAAGGGGGCAGTTTGAAGAGATTCTCGAAATTCCCTTCATACCTCAATGGACAATCCTTTTTTGGGTTTGCAAATGGAATTTCTATAGGAATCTGCCATTTACGCTCTATTTGCTTGTGCCAAATCGTTAAGATCTTAAATTTAAAGTCTCTTCCTTTTTCTCCTCTGCATTCTGCTACTGTGCTCAAGCAAATCTGGGCACTTTACGAGCAACCCTCAAAGATTCAAACGAAGCCACATTGTGAACGAACTTTTGAAGTACGTGGGTATCCAAGGTCGGGGAATCAACCCGTGCGGGCTGAGCTCTGGGCCTTAGTGTGTCTATGTGTGTGTGTGTAATAACTGAGAACTGGCAACAAAAGTTGCCAGTTTAATGGGCAGGTGCTGCACCCCGGGAGCATGTTCCACTGCAGTTGACGGAATGTGCCCAGTTCTCCAAGCACCAAGGTGCCATTCGGTGAGCAGCAGGACACCCGTCAGAGCAGTCTTAATGGACCATTTCGGTTGCCAGCTCTGCCCTTTCCCTTTCTTATGTAGGCAGGCAAATTAGCTTAACTATGATATATTTTATGTGAAAGTATGAAGGTATAACATGTCTTACTTCTAGCACTTCATTTTAATTACTGTAATTTTATGCTCATGTTATGTTAACTGCATGTTAATGTAACATAACTTCAATTGTCATAGAATCATTAGATCAGTTTTGCTGACGTTATGTTAATCCTATGTTCTGTTAACTCAAGTCAGCAGAAAAATAACTATCGTTGATCCTGCCTATCGGACTGCTTATGTTATGTTAACTCAGTCATAAAATAAACATAAATGTTAACATACTGATCCAGTCAATCGTCTGCTGCATTTTAATTACATCCCTGTTATCCTTGTGTTATGTCAAATGTATGCTATGTTAACTTAAATTGGCCTAACAGCACATCCATAAGCAAACGATACACAGTTATCGATATATCGCACGACTACAGTTACAACTGCCGCACTGACCCGAGGCCAGGATGACGGCGGAAGTGGCTGGCAAAACTGCTGCAAAATCCTTCAAGCACTTTCTAATCACTTTTAGGGCACATCAAACAATGGAGGATACAATATTTTACCACAATTAAGAGAATTCAATTAAAAGCCAATTAAAGAGCTGCAAAGCTGCTTGAAATTGTGCTTGAAATCATTTTCGCTTTGTTTTTCAATAAGAATCGGTTAACCGCTAAAGTCCGAGCAGGACAACGACGACCACGATGACATGATGACAACACTTTGGGGAGCAGGCAGCAAACATCCTGCGGCCTGTAGAAGAACTCCAATTGCTCAGCAATAAAAACTTTGTCCTTACAGCAGTTTCCGCCTACCTCACTCCACACGCACCAGCAGAGAATGCCCCTCAGGGCGACACTCTGCGTCTCTTATGAGCCAGGCAAAGCATAGCTGAGCTGAGCTGAGCCAAGGGTCAAAGTACCGCTATGCAAACCGACTTCCGCCAGCTACATATTTTCTTAAGAGAGAAGAAAAAGTAAAAAAAACAACAAAAAAGACGAATGTTATTTAGAACTTGTTGTCGACGCAACCAGCATAATGACAGATTTATTACATTTTAATTTGTTGAGCCGAGCTGAAAAAGGATGTATATACGATATATATACAATGTATATATATATTATGACAACAACATGGTCATAATTTCTGGCATTCTCTTTGTGTTTGCCCAATAAACTTTGCTTGCTTTGTGCTGTTCCCAAAACCAGTAAACAATCATTTTCCTTTGCGCTCGAAAGTATGCAATGAAATTATTCCTACTGCTGCAATTGGGAACAGCTTCATGATTGTCCTTTATACTTTTTCTTGTCAGTCAATAGAAAGTTTTGCGTGCAAACTTCTTTGCCGAGTGTCATCGAGGCGCGCACAAATTAAGAGTTTTCTTTATTTACTGCTGATAAAAAAAGCGAAAGGGAAGCTCAAAGAAGGTGCTTGCCTGGCAACTCTCAGCTTGGGAGTAGGCCTACTCTGTGCAGCCATTTGAGCGTGAATATAGGACACGGTTCTCCTGCTACCCCACTCCAGTTCTCCCTCTTCACTCCTCATAACAAGCAAGCAAAGAAATTTGGGCGACTGTCAACCGAATGTTCAGAAAACAGCGCCACCGCGTCGAGAGCACAAAATGCTCAGTGCCTTGGAATTTAAAAGGATAATTCTAAACAAATTACTGTTACAAGCCAGCAAAGACCCGACGAGAGGAATAAACATACTTAGAGCTTAGAGCGCGGAGTGTGGGGGGAAGAGAGAGAGAGGACTGAGCTCAAACATTTCGTCAGCGAACATTTTGCATGCGCTGCAAATAAATTTACTTAGGTCTATCATAAATTGGGCCGCTTGTCAGGCTGCTTATCTGTGTGTAAACAGTGTGTGGCACAGTCGGCTATGGCCAAGGCGAGTGCGGCTAGACGGAGCCGCTGCTTTAGCCAGACAATATGGTAATTCGGGGCAGCAGCAATGTAGAATGTAATTGAGACAGCGACGAGGGGCGTTTAACACCAAGACACAAAAAAAAGACCAACAAAATATGACAAAGAATTACAAAAATTATGAAAAAAAAAGAAGAATAAAATAAAAATAAATATTTAATTTTCTGAAGAGGGAAAGGGGAGAAGACATCGCAGACATCGTGACCCAGCAAAGCACTTTATGAAATTATGCAGACTCGGTGTATCTGGGAGTAATGTCACTTGCTCGGCTGCCCTGTCAAACCTTTCTCAGGTGCTAAGCAGCCACGCCATATTCATGGTCCTCTAACCTGCCCCACATTATGTACAGCTTTGCGCGCAATCACATGCAAATGAGAAGGCACAGCTCGGCAACGGCAATATGCCAGTGCTATATAGAGTACTATATAGTTATATACAGAAACATATTTAATATATACTAAGCTAGTTGCCCAGACTGTCTATCTACTGCCCAGACACTGTTTATGCTGATTAATTTCACTCGCAATTCGTTGGCCAAATGACTCAGCGCCGAGACGCCGCGCCACGCCCACTTTTGTAGGCATTAAACTGGCTCATCATACTACAGATTAAGATTATAATATAGAGTAGAGAGTGTTGTTGTAGCGTACTTGAGAATAGAGTTAAAAGTTACTTGCCAAGCACAATAGGTGACTTCGCTGACGCCTTGAGAACACAGCATAGTACGTTACTTACATATACATATATGTATAACTGATTAATTGTCTGTTTATTTTAAACAATATAAGACTTTATGTTAAGTTAGCTAGATATAACTTGCCACACTTGCTTTCAATTACTGAAAACACTATATAATCTGGCACTAACCAGATCACTTCGATATATACGAGTAGTATAGCTACCATAGAACCCAGTGTAGACCTATGTTGGATAATCTATAGCATAATCATCTTCTTCTTTCTATATTTATAATACTATCTGTTATCGAACTAACATCCAAATCAAATCATGTATGAGTTCATTTGTGATTTTCCATTTCCCCACACAAAATAAACACAATTTCTTTTTGTTTTTCTTAACTTCTCGGCGCCGCGTTAAGGATTTGTATGTGTCACGGCGCACTCAGAGTTGATTAAGTCAAAGTCATGTAAAAAGAGTGTGTTTTGTTTGCAGCAGCAACAGTTGAAAGCCAACAAGTCTGTCAAGTTCAATACGAATTGCCAAAGAAGTTGTTTGTCTTGATTTGCCGAAATAATGTTGCCTACTTTCAGGCGTAGCTTAAAAGTTTTAAGACTTTATTGCCGTATAATTTCAGACTGAAATTAAATGAACTGTTCCCTGGCATATACATATATAAGAAAGGAAATATTATTAATTGGGTAGCTTAACATGTGGAATTCCTGCCTGTGCGCGTGTGTGTGTAGCCACACGCTCAAGAATGTTCAGTGCACAGCGGGAATGCTGTAAAATTGTTGCCTACATCTCAGCGCTCATGCCGTGTCAGTGTGTGTGTGTATGTGTGTGTGCGCCGCAGTGTCGCAATGTCACTAACAAGTTAATTTCGCTGGCATTCGTGCGACACGTTTTCACACATCATTTCTGCTGCGAGCGGCACCAGACGTAGAGAACGATAAAGAGGAAAGACAGAGAGAGACAGAAAAAGAGAGCGAGAGAGAGAGATGGAGAATGTGTGTGTGTTTGCTGTTCTTAAAGCGAATTGAAAAAATGTGCTGCATACTTTTGCTGGCTGTCGACTTAAGCATTGCGATGCCATAAAGCCACCCACAGGATTTTCGACACCGTCAGCACATTGAAAAATCGTCACATTTTCAACGGCAAAGTACCGCTATAATTCACACGATACGCACAAGTTGTCGCAGTTACAAACTTTCAGCTTATTTGCATACGGTTATTATTGAGAGTTTGGCAAATTATACAATCGAGTGAACAGCATCCGCCCCGGGAGGGGAAGTAGGATAACATAGAATGGAATGGAACAGAACCGACGCATGGATGGCCTCGCTTTGGCAAACTATATTGAGAGATAGGCAGCGTATGTTGCAAATAATATTCAGTACATACATTTGTATGCACTTATTTCCGATTTTATTGCTTATACTTGGAAATAATGTTAAGCTAAATTGATGTAACATAACAAAAAATAAACCTAACCGAGTGATAACATTAAAGTTAATTTAATTAAGATCAGTATATCGATAATTAAGCTCATGTAAAGGTAGCTTAGTTCGGAAGGCAACCTCAATTAATTCTCAATCTGTTTTAGTTTGTTAACATAACAGAGTTATAACATTAGCGAGGTTAAAATAAAATAAAGTTGAATTAAAAGTAACCTCCAAAATAATTGAATTGAAAATGCAACACTTTCTTCTGCTCAGTTTCCTACTCTACCTCAATGTGTCACGAATTTATAGGAAAATTATAATAGCTCAGTTTTGGTTTGTCCATTGTACAACGGCAACAACGACAGTGCCGACTTTCGTCTATATCGTCGTCTATTCACCTGCTTCCGACTTGCGTGCGTAATTTATGTTACAATATTATTCAATTATGCGATTGTAAACCTCCACAGACGAATGCTCTCATAAATTATGCAGCCAAATCCGCATCAGCATAAATTTTGTGCAGCTGACACCCACGCACACACACACATGCAGCAATGAATACATATTTATTGCGCTTACCTGTACATATATTAAGCCTCGCAAACATTTCAATTAATGATTTGTTGCTTATTTAACAGAGACATCACATGTCATCGCACATATTAACATTTTAATATAGAAATACTTACGCAAATATTAATAAGACACTGATTGTAACAATTACATTATAATTATATTAAGTAACTCATGCCCCTATATATAGATCGATAGAAAGGCATAAAATTATTGATGTCATGTAGTATTGTATCATTAATTGATCAGCACCTAGCTAAAAAGACAATAACAGTATAATAAATAATAAACACAAAATTAATGCAACCCATAACTAGAAAAGTTGAGTTTGTTGATATTTATTTATAATATGAACTTGATTTGGGGGCGTATTACATTTCCATGTTTTGGTCTAACCATTCCAAATATTCCGAAATTCACATACGGCACTCTTTGAAACTGTGCCGGCGTATAAAAGCTTATCCGAATTAATGAATTTCTGACACACGTCTGTCGCCATAAGAGATCAGATGATTTACTCGATTTACTTAAAAATATATTTTTAAAAATATATTTGAATAGTTGAATAACTTTTGCTTTTATTCTATGACATTTATTCCACATTTCAGCAAATTTTTTGAATAAATAATTAAATACTTTCTTAGAATAATTTCGTAATCATCAGATTAAAATATATGATTAACGTCATAATTTACTTGTTTAGCTTTATCAGCAAATTAACCTACTACTCACCACCACATCTCAAAAATATTTAACCCTGACAGTTTATGAATTGCCTATATATATTAAAAAAAAAAGTTTAATCAAATTAAAAAGTTCAATTTAAAAATAAACAATTGAGATTTCTAACCACACACGAATACGACGAACACAACAAAGCACAAAATATACACGAAAACAAACAAACGCAAAATATGGAGAAACACAAAAAAAGTGAATAAGTCAGAAAGTTGGAAATAGTTGCAGCTCAAATTTAAAACATAGACTAAGAAAACATGTACTAGTATTAAAAAATAAGTTTCATTAAAGGGTAAGACAGGTATCACAACTTTTTCTTTGTGTGAAATCTATGTATACACAAAAATATACCACTCGGCAAGTCACTGGTGAAACACACAATTTAAAACAATAACACAGCACACATTGACTTAAAAAAAATACTCAGTTTTATAGTAGATATCTTTATTTTCAATATTCATTTTAATTGACGATTATTAGATACGATTTAAGATTAAAATTTAATTTTTTTGTGAAAGCTAATTTTCAAACTGTGTGCCACGTTTGAAACAAACGCATTCGAAGGAGACAGACCAAAAATGAAATTATAGTTAGTTGTATTGCTATGTTAAGCGGTATTTTTTGGACAAAATGTGACCAATTTTAAACTTTTGTTTTTTTTTTCGGCCTATGGAGGTGGCGCTTGTTGAGGTGGCTTTTGTTGTACGCAGCGTTGCAGACATTGCGCCTCGCTTTCCATTGCCTCCACAACCACCATAGTAGAACTGACGACACTTATAGCACTTCCCACGCTCGAGTCAATGCCGGTTTCTTCTCGCAGCGTGCTTTACATTCCTCCTCGCTGGAAAACCTATTCTGATTACCACCGCAACCACTGTAGTAGAACCGACGACAGACAGTATCCTTGGAGTTGTAGTACCAAGCAAAGTAATAACTGTCACAGTCACCAGCGTCAATGGGAAGATCGCAATTGTCCTTAGCTAAGATAATATGAGAGAGCAGGGTGTTAGCTAGACTGACTCTCGGGGAGAAATTCTGCGCACATAGAAAGCAAAAACAGTCACAATAACATTGATGGGCTTACCGACTTGCAAATGCCATCTGGCATCCGTAGGAAATTTGCGGTCCACAATCGAAGTAGTAGTTGTTGGAGTTCTAGCAGTAGTAGTCGTAGTTGTGGTAGTACTAGTAGTAGTCGTAATACTAAAACTATTAGCAATGTTTTGATGTATCCAGTTAAGATAATAACGCACTCGAGTATAATGTGTGGGGTAGTACTGATTAACACAATTACCACCTTGTACGAAAGATACAATGCCCTCGATCATCATTTGCCGTCGTTCGAACTCATACATTAGCGGGCCGCCTGAATCGCCCATGCACGAAGATGATACATTCTGTGGGTTACTAGAAAGTACACCTGCACAGATCTTGCGGTTATCTTGAAATTCGCAAATCTTGGGGTCGGTCAGAAGAGGTAGAAATGCAGCTCGTTTTGCCGGTGAATCGTTTTCGTTATCTGTTTTACCCCATCCAGCCACCGTCAGAACAGTATTGCTTTTAGGTTCGCTTACATTAATATTAGGCAGGCAAACGGGCTTCAATGCATTGTCAAAGGGAATTCTCCTAATCAAGCGAAGCAATGCTATGTCATTGTGTGGAACAAAGTTCCTAGCTATTCTGTAATCTCCATGCACTATCTTATTTCTGATTCCGAAATACAGATACAGACTGCAATCAAATGAGCCATAATCGCAATAGGGACTTTCAGTAAAATCTCCCAAACGCACTCCAGTTCTGCGAATTCGAAACAAGTTAGATTAAATTGAAGATCAGAAATGCTTAGCTTACTTACAATCCACCCAATTGATCAACACTAGTTCCAGTTACACAATGAGCAGCGGTCAGCACATACCACTCGTTAATCACCGATCCGCCACAACCTCCATACGTGTTTCCACGTCCGTATTGGAGGCTGGCCAGCCAGCTAAATTCGTCTGGCTCGATCACTTTTCCACCAGCTATTTGTTCTCTTGAGTACATCGGAGTCTGCCCACAATTATTTAAATTCACGTCTTCATTGGAACAAAGAATTTCCCCAAATTTTAGAAGCAGTATGAGATATTTAATAAGATTCATGACTATTTCGTTTTAAATTCAGAAATCAACTGAATTGAACGTTTCTGTTATGTTTTCGTTCAGCCTCTGCATTTCATTTGAAATATGTACATATGTATGCACTTATTTCGCTACTGATAACAGAAGTACATATTTCGATTTAAGTATAGAGCAGATAAGCTTAAAAATATGCGGGCAAATACTTTAAATTATTATATATTTAAATGACACATCAAGTCTACCGTTACATAAAATTAAGTGCATTAAATATAAATAAATATAATTGTAAATAAAATATGATACACGTGCACGATATTTAGCTTCGTGTTAGAGAGAAAGTGATGTCAACAATTCTAAGAAAGATTATTTTGCATATTTACATTTATATTCGCATATAGCATGTATACACAAAAAATTGCATTTAAAACGAGAGCAACAGTCGAGCGGAACGCGACAGTGGGATACCCTTTGACTTATGTTCCGGTATAGTTTAATTTGCTAAATTTATATGCATGCTTCCAAATTATTCTCGACAGATGGCGCTCGCATTCCTCCCTTGTTAGTTTACATAAGCACTTGGTCTTATCGAATACTTTTTTGAATAACTTCTATGTTTAGTGTCCGATTGAATTGCAATTTGTAGAATATGTAGATATTTTATTCAGCTTAGTATTAAGTAAGTAGAAAAGTTCTATCTTATATACCCCGCTTACAAATCACTTGTTAAAATTAAATTATTCATTTATTGATATTGATCAATAGAAAGGCATAACATTATTGTTGTCATGTAGTATTGATATGTATCATTAAGTGATCAGCACCTAGCTAAAAAAACAATAACTGTATAATAAATAATAAAAACAGAGTTACTGCAACCCATAACTAGAAAAGTTGAGTTTGTTGATATTTATTTATCATATGAACATTATTTAGGGGCGTATTACATTTCCATGTTTTGGTTTATCAGTCACTGTAACTACGAATTGGGGCAAAGGAAATAGGATGATGATAATTGCCGATAATACATTGGTTCCCAATTAAGAATCCTTCGAAGACTGTTCGCTGGCGTGCAAACTGGTGCATCAAGGGAGTGCCATCGAATACACAGTATGAATCTTCATCTCTGTAGGCGCATATCTGTGTCTCATTCATATCATAGTTTTTCTTACACCCGTCTGTCGCCATAAGATTAATGTTTTTAACATGTTTTGTAAAACCTCTTCTCCGTCCAGCCAAAGTAAAATGGCTATCAATAGACGGTTCCGGGATATGATTTCTGCCAAAGGGCAGGCAATCGGGCATCAAGTTAGGTTCGAATTGTATTATTATTAGTTTAATTAAAAAGAAAAATAAACCTCGAAAAATATATCTTGAATCGAACGCACGTCTTTTATTTTCGACTAAAATGTACAGCCACCAAAGTTTTCGGTGAATAATTAATATTAGATAAACTAATCTAATTTTTCAGTCCATCCTGGTGGTTGTAGTACCAACGCGTTATGCTCTCATAACAGTTGCCAGCTTCCGGCAGGTATCAGCTGGCTGCTCCGGCTCCTGCTGCTCATCTATGTTTTCTATGCAACGTGCCGAGCAATTATCTTCAGTAATGAAACGATTCTCGTTGATGCAGCCTCCGTAGTAGAATTACTCGCAGTGACCTTAATGTCCTTAGCTAAGATAGGACGAGAGAGCAGGCTGACTCTCGGGGAGAAATTCTGCGCACATTGAAAGAAACAACAGTCGCAACAACATTAATGAGCTTACCGACTTGTCGGGGACAATGAGTCTCACATGATTCCAATGAGGGGAAGCTATTCTTGTTGCAGCCACAACCCGTGTAGTAGAAGGGCAAGCAATGCTTCTCGGTTTCAGAGAATTGTCAACTGGCATGCTTCTCGCTGCAATCGCCGGATGGCTTAGGCAGTGAGCATTGCTCTGGTTGTGTGTAGGTGTGTGTGCAGCATGCAGGTATGGTATGAGTATGGGGCGTTGGATCAAGCAAATAACAAACAAATATGCAAACGTAACAAAAACCAGGCAAAGGAAAAAAAAGGAAATTGCAAAAGATGCGAACCATTAACTAAGAGAAAATAAAAAGGTTTTCAAGCACCCAATTAAATATAAAGTAACCCAAATACAAAATATTGATCGATAGTTAATGCCACCTTAGATAAATAACTAATCTCAAACCTTTAAGCACTCCGGGCTGACGACAGTTGTAGTTACAGGCGTTCTCCGTGGGAAAGTTGTTTTTATTGCCCTTGCAACCACCGTATCTGAATGATCGACAGATATCAGTCTCGTTGTCGTAGTGCCAACGCTTGTAGTTGCCATTGCAGGGTCCACTGGCCTCGGGTTGTTCACAGACAGCTATGAAGACAGTAAAAAGTACATATCCATATAATAAACTGCACAACTTACGAATATTTTCGGCGATCGCACAGGTGCTCTGGCACTGCTCAAGGCTGTCGAAGCGATTGCTGGTGCCATAGCATCCACCGTATTGGAATTCCTCGCAGCGATTGCGATCCGAGTCAAAGTACCATTTCCTGGTAAAGCCTTCACAGACGCCAGGACTCTTGGGCAGCAGACAGAGATGTTCGCCAGTGTAGTCCTGGCACGATTTTTTACATTCGGCTTCAGTAGAGTAAAGGTTGCCATTACCCCCGCAGCCGCCGTACCAGAAACGAGCACAACCTCCAAACTTGGGGTCGAAATAGTACATGACGTCAAAGTTGCTGCAGGTACCCTGGTCCTTGGGAAGACCGCAGGACTTCTGTAGTGGCTCGGGAACATTTTCACAACTTCCAAATTTATCATCCAGAGCCAATCGTTGTTGTACTACATTTGTATTATCCGTTTTTTCAGTAGTCGGAGTTCTAGCAGTAGTAGTAGTAGTAGTTGGAGTTCTAGCAGTGGTAGTCGTAGTTGTGGTAGTACTAGTAGTAGTTGTAATACTAATACTATTAGCAATGTTTTGATGTATCCAGTTAAGATAATAACGCACTCGAGTGTAATGTGTGGGGTAGTAGTCATTAATACAATTACCACCTGGTACGAAAGATACGATGCCCTCGATCATCATTTTCCGTCGTTCGAATTGATACATTAGCGGGCCGCCTGAGTCGCCTGTGCACGAAGATGATGCATTCTGTACATTACTAGAAAGTACACCCGCACAGATCTTGCGGTTATCTTGAAATTCGCAAATCTTGGGGTCGGTCAGAAGAGGTATAAACGCAGCTCGTTTTGCCGCCGAATCGTTTTGGTTATTTGTTTTACCCCATCCAGCCACTGTCAAAACAGTATTGTTTTTAGGTTCGCTTACATTAATATTTGGCAAGCAAACGGGCCTCAATACATTGTCAAAGGGAATTTTCCTAATCAAGCGAAGCAATGCTATGTCATTGTGTGGAACAAAGTTCCTAGCTATTCTGTAATCTCCATGCACTATCTTATTTCTGATTCCGAAATACAGATACAGACTGCAATTAAATGAGCCATAATCGCAATAGGGACTTTCAGTAAAGTCTCCCAAACGCACTCCAGTTCTGCGAATTCGAAACAAGTTAGATTAAATTGAAGATCACATATGGTTAGTTTACTTACAATCCATCCAATCGATCAACACTGGTTCCAGTTACACAATGAGCAGCGGTCAGCACATACCACTCGTTAATCACCGATCCGCCACAACCTCCATACGTGTTTCCACGTCCGTATTGGAGGCTGGCCAGCCAGCTAAATTCGTCTGGCTTGATCATTTTCCCACCAGTTATTTGTTCACTTGGGTACATCGGAGTCTGCCCACAATCATTTAAATTCACGTCTTGATTGGAACAAAGAATTTCCCCAAATTTTAGAAGCAGTATGATATATTTAATAAGATTCATGACTATTTCGTTTTAAATTCAGAAATAAACTAAATTCCACGTTTCTTTTATGTTTCCGTTCAGCCTCTGCATTTCATTTGAAATATGTATGTACTTATTTCGATACTGATAACAGACGTACATATTTCGATTTAAGTATAGAGCAGATAAGCTTAAAAATATGCGGGCAAATACTTTAAATTATTATATATTTAAATGACTCATCAAGTTAACCGTTACATAACATTAAGTGCATTAAATATAAATAAATATAATTGTAAATCAAATATGATACACGTGCACGATATTTAGCTGCGTGTTAGAGAGAAAGTGATGTCAACAATTCTAAGAAATACTATTTTGCATATTTACACATATATTTCGCATATAGCATGAATGTACATATACACAAACAATCGTATTTAAAACGAGAGCAACAGTCGAGCGGCACGCGACAGTGGGATACCCTTCGACTTATGTTCCGGTATAGTTTAATTTGCTAAATTAATAGATACAAGTGCATGCTTTCAAATTATTCTCGATGGCGCTCGTATTCCTCCGTTGTTGGTTGACACAAGCACTTGGTGTTATTCTCATACTTTCTTGAATAACTTCTGTGTTTAGTGTTCGATCGAATTGCAAATTGAAGAATACGTATATATTTTATTCAGCTTAGTATTTAGTAAGTAGAAAAGTTCTATCTTATATACCCCGCTTACAAATCACTTTTCAAAATTAAATTATTGATTTGCTAAGGGAGTGGGAGTGGCACCTAATATTTGAAATATACTTGATCAACGTATAGTATATGCTAAATTTGGTAACTCTTACTCTTATAATAGCTGAGATCTGTGTGTTCACACAGACAGATAGACAGACATGGCTCAATCGACACGGCTAGTGTTGCTGAGCAAGAATATATACTTTATGGGGTGTCCCACGCCTACTTCTGCCTGTTACATACATTTGCACAAAGTTAATATACCCTTTTTAACCAATGGTCGAAGGGTATACTAATAGTAATATGCCAAACTATAATATATATAAATTATAAATTATATATTAGCAAACACAAACAATCGTATTTTTAAACAGATGTGTGGGGTATCACCGGACGAGTGGACAGTCTTATCAATAACCAAAGAGTGTTTCGACTATTTTTACCATTATGAAATTTCGACTGAAACTGTCGTCGGGAATCTGCGAATGCCTTGACCGTCTTATCAACAACTACAATAGAATTAGCTTTGACATCGCGCATCGTTGTTATTGTATGTTTAAGCTTTGTTAGTTTGTTTAAACAATACAATAATAAGTATTAAATAATATAACTTAAACTGGGAAGAAAATAGAAACTAAAGTAGATTTCTTTGAAATACAACTCATAAACAAACAACTTTTGCCAGCTCACATGCAATATTGCGGGCCAAATTTATATTTTATATAAAAATGTTTTATATAAATATATATAAATATGAGAGAGTCGCTTAAAGTGACTGCATTGTTAGCAGAATTGTGTATTGTATGTGTGTCAAGTTGAAAGTGCCAAAAATTCCAGTTACATTTGGCATGCAACACAAATCCGAACCCAACTTTCAATTTTACACGTCGCTGCAAGGACAACAAACTGAAGAATTTTGCCTACTTGACATTTTTATGCCACAACACGACATTATCAAATGTGGCAGTTTATGAGGGTGTGTGTATATGTGTGTAGGAGTGTGTGTGTATGTGTATGAGTGTGTGCATGTGTACACTTGCCAATCTTGTTGCCTTTTTCGCACAATGTTTGTTTACTTGCCATGATTTTAAAAATATGCTGGGAAATATTTGTTTGCCATAAAATATGCAAATGCGCATCGAAGATGAACACCTCAAAGATACAGGTAAAGGTAAAGGTAGGGGTAAAGGTACATTTAAGTATATGTAGGCCTTCCTTTTGGGATATTCAATACCGCAATTCCACACATGCCTTCTAATGATGACGCACGTCTGTTATAAACTCGCAGAAAAAGGAAAATATTTAGCCCAAATTTCTGACTTTGACTTTCCCAAACTCACTTCAAAGTTGCTGTTTTCTTTGAAATTAAACGATTTAATTGCATTAAAGTTAAATCAAATGCGCGTGCGAAAAGTTTTGCGCATTCAGTGGAGCACACAACGCTCCCGTTCAAATCAAATCATTCAACTCAAGCGTGCCAGCGACGCTAATAGCTCTGCAAAGGGGGAGGCTGATGTAGAGGTGGAGGTGCAGGTAGAGGCGAATTGTAGCTAAAGTGGGGGAAGGAGGAGAAGTATTTTGAGGGTGGTACTGCTCTGTTGTGGCTGTTCGCACTTCGCTCTAATTTCGTCTTTGTTTGCGGTTTTGCTTGACTGTTTTGCAGCGCGAAAAAGTTTTAATTAACTGTTGCTGCAACAGCACGCGTCGCTGCCACGCCTCTACGCCCATTCTTTTTCTATCCCTTCCCGACTTAAAGCATCAACCTTTAATCATCAGCATTGACAAACAGGTGGCTGACAACCCTTTTTAAGCGCGTGACAACCCTTTGTCAGTCGCTTTTTCCATGTTGATTTTTCTGATTTGTATACCCAGGAAATTTTGCAACCTCAAATTGGGTATACAATACAGTTGGAAAAGTCAATACAATTAGCTGAAAAAAACTGTCGTCAACACTGTAAATTATTTATGAACAATATATATAAAATATTTTAAAACAGTAGCAGAAAACAAAAGAAATTGATTGGAAATAAAATATCAACTTGAAATTAAGTAACATTTTATAGAAAGGAATTATATCTGAGAGACTCTTAAATCATTTATGATTAATAATGATTATGTTATATATAATAAATATAAAATATAATAAATAAAATCACTTGGAGAATCCAAACATAACGTCAAAAGTTATTTTAGATAAATATTCGATGATATATACAAAAGTAATGACCATTCACTGCGAAAAAAACTCATAAATAATTAGAATTTTGCTCACAGTCGAGCAGCACACTTTTTTCTATTAATACATTTTATTTTATTGCCGTACACTGTCAAGAAAAAGTCTTTTGTAGAGAAACATAAGCTGTAGATAAAAAGAAAGCAACTTATAAAAAGTAACTAGATGAGAATATTAATAAAAAACTTAATTGTCGTTCAGTTAAAGAGCTGAAGTTGCTGTCACTTTTAAAACAAATATATGAAATAGTTAAAATACTATAAATACATTTACTAAATATTGTATTTAACATATACTAGTACGAGTAAACGACAGTTTTATTTCCACCATTTCTACGTCAAATGTGTTTCGATTGCAATAAAGTGGCTGTCAATTAAACTAGATTCCCATATACGTATTGCTGCCAACTGTCAGGCAGATGAACTTGTCTATAAGGGTATCTAATCTGTGACACATTTTAGGTTATGTTACCCAACTAATTTGGTTTGCTTTTTTATGCCAGAATGTGAAGTATTTTTAGAAACGAATTAAAGTCGTTGATTGAAGTTGTTGGAAAAGTTTGAGGCAACTTTGATGTTGCCAATTTATAAAGTTCGACGGAAAATAATGGTCTCCATTTATCATGGCTAGCTGACTAATGGGCTGCAGGGTGTGTGGGTGTGTGTTGCAGGGTGCAGAGTGCAGGATGTAGTCCTGCCTGTTATACTCATGATATTTATTTATAGATGAATATGAATATGAATGTAACTTTTGGTGCGCGTTAAATTGCGCTTTTCAATTTTAATTTGATTTTCACGGGAAATATGCGGAAGTTGTGTGTGGTGTGTGGTGTGTGGTTATTTGCATATATTTGCTTGTATGTGTGTGTGTGTTTATGTTGCAGAGCGCAGCTGTCAATAAGGCAACTGCATTAATAACGCACTTCTGCACTTGCTGCCCCGTTGTTGTTGCTGACTTATTGACAGCTGCCTGACCAATTATGGTGCAATTAACACACTTGATTGGTTAACAGCTACGCTGCTCATACACGCTCACACACTCACCCACACACACCCACACAGAAACATACACCGCAGGTAGCAGACAATGGGCCTCCATTTCCTGCTCCTTTGCCTTGCCTCGTGCGCTGAGTTGTATGCTATGATTTTAACATTTCAAAGGTGTATAGACCCTCCACACCCGCCACTGTCCTTTCTGCCTCCTCTCAACTGCCTGCTAAGACTACTACGCAACATGGCCACGCAACAAGCAGACAACAACAAGAATTTTGCAAAAATGTTCACTGGCTTTGCATTGCAAAGTTTTGTTATAACAAGTTGGCCATAAAGCTGATTGCCAATTGGCCAAAGGCCAACGAATATACCAAAAATAGATTCGCCTAACAGTGCTGACTGTTTCTGTTTATGTGTGTGAGTGTGCTGTGTGTGTGCGCGTGTGGTGTATGTGAGTGTGAGTCTGCAGTGTGCGTAGCCAGACAACCATTAATTGTGGCTTCACACGCAGTCGGCTAGCAAATCTGCCGCTGTGTTAGTGTGTGTGTGCTTATGCTTGTAGATGTGTGTGTCTTTATCTGCCTGTGTGTGTGTGTGGGTCTTGCGCTGGCAATCCGAGTATTTTTATTCATTTCTGTTGCGACTGAGGCAATTTGAATATGCCTAAAACTCACTCCCTCTCTGTCTCTTCCAATCTATCTCTGTCTCTTTCACTCACCTACCTCACTTAACCGAAATTAAATTCAAATGCAAATGCAAATTTAATTTCAACTGTAATTGTAAAGCTATAAAACGTTATGACGGAGCATTGCCCCAGAGAGACATGATGGTCTCTCAAGTCATTTGAATTCGTTAAAAAGATATCAGAAATATTAAGATAATTAAAAGGCTACAAATACAGCTATACTCTGCAGTAATAAATACCGTTATATATGTGGTAATTAATACGTTCAGAAATAATTATTGGGTTTATTAATAGACAACAAGTTTCGAATTGCAAAAAAATACATCAAAATTTAATATACTAATGTTATTTTTAATTATAATATCAATTTCAGTGAAAATGAAGGTTGTGCAATTTAATTTTAATGCAAAAATATAAACATACTACATTTATATCTTATATATCAAATTAGCAGAGCACCCTAATTAAGTTAGAGATCATCTGGTAGTTAAGTTTATTTAATTACAGTGCAACTCTGACTTTCTTTAATGTTAACATATTAAAAGTTGATGTGCCTGCATTATCTTATTATAATGAAAGAATACTTGAACTAACCTTACAAGTTATACCTGCCTCATTTAGTATATAAAACTGTTTTATCTGAACAGGCTCACCCATTATAATATTATTATAATATTACCATTGCTCCTAATTAACCATTCTCTAGCAATATAAGTTACAATCATTTCATTCACAAACCTTAGGTAAACTAATCTTATTCAATATATTTTACCTTCCTTATCTCATTTACCATGTCTTCTCCTAACTAACCAAGCTTAACAATAACAGTATCATCGACAGCTTTTTAAATGCCAACTTTCCCCTCACTAACTATTCTTAAGCATTACAATATGATGTTTACCTGCCCCCTCTCATATATCATATATTTCCTTAACTTACCATCCTCAAACATGTTAATATTATCAACTTCTTTTCCATCTAGTCACCTTTGCCATTTAGAAACATACCTTACACAAACTAACCATTGTCAAGCAATACGATATAATAATGGTTTGCTGTCCCTTTTAATATAAGTTACCAACTTATTTCCAAACTTATCATAGTCAACAATTATATTATAAACGTTACCTTTCCCATCCCTAACTAACCATGCTCAACTGTAATAATATTATCGCTTTGCCAACAATTATCGATTGTTGGCTGAGGTGGGAACTGTTCAGGCCTATGGCAATCCAATCAATATGACAAAATTGTCACGCTTCTGTTGATTTGTTTGCTGTCACTTGCCGTATCCGATGGAATAAAGATAATAAAGCACTTGGCATTACGGAACGAATGCTACAAGTTGCAGTTTAAATAATTTATCAAAATAGAAATCCGGAAAAGGACATCGTCCGTTTGTGCCTATCCCCCTGTGCCTATAGCTGTCCCTCCCAAGTCCGATTGTCCCTGCTCGCTCGCACGCGTCAAACAATTTGATATACGAGCCAAGGGGTCCCCAAGGGGTCCCTAGGCCTGCTGTGGGCCTCCCACTGTCTCCTGCTGTTTACGTCTTTGCGCATTATTAACGTGCGACGATGCGACGACTAATAAAATGAAACGCCAACTGGGCAGAGTGTGGGAAGAGTGTTGCTAGACAGGGGAATATCAAGGACAATGCGCCATTGCCTTATTATGTTGACATACCATTTCCAGGCACACACCCCCCTCCCCAACCCTACACAACATGCTCTCGTGTGGCCAAAGCCAAAGCGTTTGTATAATTGATTAGGTTTGGCTTTGCCAATAAAGCACACACTTTACTTATCCGGGATGGGGGAGGTAACAGTCCTTCATCAACATCTCCATCTACATTTCCTCATTCCTTGTCCCCACTCGGGCTCTAAATAATAATTTATGTACTGTGTACAAAGACATTAATCTTTATTGCAACTGTAAAGTATATGCAAACCGCTGACAAGTCATTTTCCTGTCTCGTCTAAACGCATTACAAATAAAACTCTCGACTCTTCCCCCAGGTTAGTTAGGCAATGCCTCCTCAAGGACTCTTCACACACATCTCTGGCGCATTTGCTTGATTTTCATTATCATTTTGATTAGCTTTGTGTGTTTACACTGAAATTGAAGAGCTTGGAAATTATAATGAATTATCATCACATACAGAGCTGTTAAATTTTAATCGTCTGTGATATATTCAATTAGAATGTGAAGCTTGTGTGGGAGTTGTCTTTAACTGTGCTGGGAATTTGTGGAATGCTGCTTTGTAATAACAAAGACAAAGTTTATATGCGCAAGTTTTTGTAGTTCTTTGTTCATAGTTTAGCTATTCATAGCAAACTTTCTAGGTACAGTTTAGAAAACACTAAGTTCACTTTTACTAAACTGCAATTCAAAGTTCGTTTTCTTTTTATGAGCACAACAGGAGCAGCCAACATAACTGCATAACTTGCTGTAAGTGAATTTATATACAACAAGTATGAAAGGTAGAGTTGCTCGATTGTTATATAGACATATATCAAAGTATTCACCTGTTCTTCCACTAATATTAATACTTGAATTTACGCTTGCTATAAAAAGTTTGCTTATTTACAGGGAAGACAGTGGGCGTGGTCGAATTCTAAGTCAACAAAAATGTGCGTTATATATTAACACATATTCCCAACAAATTTTATAGCCCCAGCTGTTATAAACTCCGAGATACAGGCGCTCATACTGACCAATAGACGAACGCATATGACTGTCCACAAGGCTCTAGAATAGTTATATATACTTTGTGGGTTTGTAAATAAAGGCTTATGCCTTTTGAGATCCTCACTAGGCAAAAATTAAATGATGTCATATAATAAACACAATGACAATCTGTGTATAACTTTATAATACTCGTACGATGTGTACTTAATGCAAATATTCAGATTTCAATACTCATATTTATGCATGTTTAAATCTCTGATAACTCTTTTATATAAACATGAAAATATTGAATAAAATGAATACAAATTGTCGTAGCACATTACAGACACATTGATTTCGAGCAATCAATAAAACATGAATATAATCAAGATGTAATGGAAAGCCAATGTCGTCAAGTGCACTCAACTATGAGATACCCATGAGGTATTGAGTGGCACATACAAACACACAGGCAGCTATCACCTTGTTACTCTTATAACTTGCTATATTTCCTGTACTTATTTGGCACATCTTTAGTTATTAAGCCTTTTAGCATACATATATACCAAAAATTTACTATCCAGTTTGTATAGAAACTTTCTAGTATTTGTATGTAGCTCATATCTGCAGTAAACTTGAGTTAACTAAATACTCTGAGAAATACTCTGAGAATATTTGTGCCAAATTTCATATAGACTTCTGTAGTCAATCATAGCCGTCTGGCAAACATAACCTCACATATATGCAGCTTGGTCAGCAGTCTGACGCATAAAATGTTATTTTTTTCTTTTTTTGCATATATGCAAATGGAAACAATCAATTGGGCTGGGCTCCTACAGCCACATCCTACAGCTCATCTCGACTAGTAAAAGTTGTAGGAGTGTGGCGAGGGGGGGGAGTGTACGGACCCAGAGCCAGTCAAGTGTTGCGCTTTAGACATAATTCATCAGTTGAATGATTTGATTTATATGGTTAAACACGGCATGTGGCGAGTCATTGCTGCTGTTGTTGCTTTTGCTCGCGTTGCTCTTCATTATGATTATTGTTATTGTTGTTATTTTCGCCGCTATTTTCATTATTATTATTGTACTCTTACAGAGGGTATATTCATTTGGTAAAGAAGTATAGTAAATACATATACATATAGTATAGTATACATATATGTGAGATTGGTTTTTGGCTGTTTACTCAAATCCCACTAGTATGTAGTAATAAAGATTTTCTTAAAAAAGCTTTATATATTTTGAAATAATGCATAAGCAATTTCTGTACCAATTTCTGTACTTTATTGTACCATTATAACTCATATAGAAACAATCGGCGCAATCATGTCTGCAGAGCCAGCAAGGGTATTAAACATTCGATATGCCGCAAGATGGCCATTCTTTCTGGGCATTATTATTATTTTTATTATTATTATGTTAAGGCGAGTGTGTGTGACTGTGTGTGTGTGTTTCTGCTACCATTTGCGGACCATTTGCTCATGAAAATGGAAAGTATGTTTGCGCAAAAGAAATTTCAGCGGCGGCCGCGAATATGTTTACCATGCATGCCTTAACATGAAAAACATAAAGATTACAGATTGCACATAGCCCCCCACCCCGCCCAAAAAAGGAGTGGGGCGAGGCGGACAAAGGAGGCGTGGTCGAGTGTGTCTGCAAGTTGAGTGTTTTGCCTGTCTGTGCCTGTCTGTGTCCGTTTGTCAGCAGGTGTTAACAACCTCTCTAGGCTGGCACGCACACACACGCACAGACACGTAGCAACATGAGCTGAGCATGCCAAGAGATGATCAATGTTGTTGTTGCTGCTGTGTAATTAGTTTTCGGCATGGAAAGTAACTTGCCATGGAAATCGAGATCAGAAGAGAGGGAGGAGGAACACAAAGAGACAAAATTCGTGTACTTAGCCCATTGTCACTTGTTTGCCCATTATTGGAAGACTTAACCCCATTAACGTGAATTGGCGCACTTGCCAATCAGCGATCACAACAACAATAGTAATAACAACAGTGAAACAGGTAGACAGGCAAGGGCAACAACAAAGAAACACACTTTCTGCCGCATGCCAAAGAACAGAAAGAGCGAGGCGAAAACTTTTACCCAGCCCCAAAAACGAAAAGCTACAACAATAAAAATAACAATAACAACTCATTCATAAGAGACGCAGAGAGTGCAGGAAGAAGGGAGAGAGCGAGAGTGTGAGCGAACGTGCGCACAAGAGAGCGCAAGCGCAGCATCTTGGAATGTTTAGCAGCAAACCTGTTTCCAATGCGCCTCGCGTACTTCTTCGGCTGCGGCTTCAGGCTGCTGTGCTCTCATTTTTACTCTCAACAGCGCAGCCGCCGCGCAACGTTTTCGGCTTCGGCCCGCTGCAGTGCTCTCATTTTTACTCTCAGCAGCGTAGCAGCCTAAAGACCAAGACGAACCAAAACGAAGTTAGCCAAAGCCAGCGTCAAAGACGAAGAGAGGCTTGCATATTTTGTCTTGCTCTCAGCAGCGCAGCCGCCGCGCTTCGTTTTCGGCTTCGGGCTGCTGCTGTGCTCTCATTTTTGGCTTGCTCTCTTCAGAGCAGCACCACGAAGCCGCAAACGAAGCCGAAGACGCACCGAGACGAGCTTAGCCAAAGCCAACGTCAGTCAGTTGCTGCGCGACGCTCAAGTGGAGCAGAAGACAATATTAGCGCAACGGACCAACGTCTCTCTCATACACGGTACGCAGTCGCAGTCGAAGCTGCAGTCGAGGCAGTTAACGAAACAGAAGCAACGTCGCTGCGCATGCGCAGTCAGCAGCAGCAGTAGTTGTTGTTATTATTGTAGTAGTTGTGTGTGTGTGTATATTGTACTTGTTGCAGCGCCAGTGCGCAGCTTAATTATTGCCACAGCCACAGCAGCAGCAGCAGTTCCAGCCTCAGCTCCGGCAGCAGCAGCAGAAAAGCCAGCGCCAACGTCAGCGCTCCCAACGCTCTATTCCCGTTCCTCTAGTTGGCAACAGGCAAAGTTTACTTGTTTGTCTGCATTTTTCCCGTGTGTGCGTGTGTGTGTGTGTGCGCTGTAATAACTACACATATTTTTCCCAACGGCGCACGCTTTTCCATGGGAAAATATTCTTGCCGTTTTGCGCTTTCTTTTTGTGTATAACAGACAAAACAAAACGTAAACAGACACAACAAAACAAACGTTGGTTACGCCAGCGCCAAAAACAACAATAGAATCCACACTCCACAAATTTCCCAACAGCAGCAACGGAAAACAACAACAACAACAGTTAGGATAGTGACGTGCAATTTCACAAACCGCCAGAGATCCCAAAAAAAAATAAAGTAAGCCAAAAATATAAATCAGAAAAGAAACTGGTTACAAAGGCAACAACAACAACAATAACAACAACAACAAGAAGACTGTTTCAACCGCAATTTGTGATTAACATATTTCCCATCAACAACAACTCGTTGTTTTTAATCGCCATATGCAGGTGTGCGAGTGTGTCTGTCTCTGTGTCTGTGTGTGTGTGTGTGTGCGTGTAAAACAAGAAGTGGACGCGACTGCGCTGCGCAAGCGTTAAAGAGACCTTGAAGCTGTCGCTGTTGGGTCGCGGCGTCGAATCGTATCGTATCGAAATGGTATCGTAATATGGCATCAAATCGCATATCGTATTATGCATATAAAGAAAGAAGAAGGGGGAGGTTGATTTTGAAATAAAATACCAACAACATTTATGAAGATTTTGAAATGCAGCTAGCGATGTTGTTTTATAGCCAATAAATGTTAATTTGCATACACACACACAGAGACATAAGCATACACATGCACACACACCTTTACCTATGCAAACATCGTGTGCTATTTCCCAAACTGACCAAACTAACGTTATAGCCTTCTCTATGGACCATAAAGCAAATAGACAAGGCAAACACACATACGCATACACATGTATACAGACATAAAATACATATATACGTGTGTGTATGTATATGTGTTATTACTCCAAGTTTTTGGTGTCGGTGCGCAATTCATGAAACCAATCCAAAGCAACGGTACTGCAAACGCCTCGAGAGAAATAATCAAGAATATGCCACACACACACACACATACGTAGTCACACGTATCAGAAGTAGAAGTCAAGCTTGCGCCTGCGCTCCAGTAACCGCTACCATTGCTCCATAAACAAAATTCTCAACCGGATTATTATGTATTCCCAGTTTGTTATGGATGGACTTGAGCTCAGTTGAGTCGGTGCATGTCTCTCCCTCTACCTTCCCCTTCCCCCTCTAGAGACCATCATTTTCAATTTAATTCAAGTCCGTTGATTTTACAACATTTTCTTTTGTTTGTTTTTTTATTATTGTTCGCTGCGTTTCAGTTTTTTTGCTTTTTTCAAAGTTTTTCTTTCAAATCTTTGGAGTATTCCAACATCTAATTAACATATATTACAATATATTGTGGTAGATAACTTTTTGTTCTCTTCCATATGACATTGAATACAATTAACTTTGAACCTCACAAGTTATTGTACAATTTCTTACTCGAGCTCTTGGCTAAAGTTGTCTTTTCTTATACATAAAGTTAAAGTTATCAGACTGTAAGAGACTCATATCTCATTAATTATTTATATGGTTAGCATTCAATTGAGAGGAAATTCTCAAGATATTGTTTTCAAGTATTGTTTCTAATTGAAGTTGACTTATATAGAGTATATTATATTGTTATACAACTTGTTGTATATTGAACATGTATGTAACATGCAGAAAAAGGCATGCGCTACCCTATAAAGTATATACATATATTCATGATTAGTGACAAAAAAACGAAACTATGAAGCTGTTTCTGTCTGTCTGTTTATATGAACATGTATATATTAGTGACTATAAGACCTAAGGTTTCCAAATTCAGTTACAATATATGGTATGTATATATGTACATACGATATACCATTGTAAAATTGTTTAAAAGTCTGTATACTTCCCTTAAATGGAAAAAAACAACTTACAAGTGCTATTTTAAAGTTTGAATGTTTATTAGGAAGTTATTTATGAAAATATGTATATGAGAGAACAGATAAAGCTTCGATTAGAGGATATACCACAGTCAAGCAGACTCTACTATAGTTTTCTTACTAATTCTGTCTAATAAAGTTACTTTTCTTCGTAAAAATAGATACCAAAGATGTAAATTAGATCTGTGATATGATCTAAGTGTCATAAATACTTCAGATTCAACAGATGCCAGTTGACAAACATAACCACTATTCCCCACAGCCTCAGTTCAATGCGTAGGTAGAGGCAGCAGCTCCACCTTTTGTTAGCTCTTATGATTAGAAGGTTCTTTCTACAAACAACTTGTGGCTGCTCAGAGAATTAGAGAACTATGCAAATGAAATGTTCGAAGCGCAGAATAGACACCAAAGAGGAAATGACCAAACGTAGAATGTAGAATAGAAGAATGGAAACAGAAACTAAAATAAGAAATAAGAAATACAAAATATGTTGATGATTGTTGAGTGTAAAACGAGTTTGGGTTTTTGTGCCTGAATCAATTGAGGCAACTCGACGCGCGGTAAATTGGCAAAAACGTCAGTGTAATATTAGCGATCTTTAATTGCAGTGAAAATGGAAACGTGTAAAGCGCAATTGTTGTTGCTGTTTTACTGCTGCCTCTGCCTCTGCTACTTGACCCAGCACAGCGAGGCATGGCGACCGTGTCCGGAGCTGAGCACTGCCTTGCGATTGCCATGCAGGTGAGTGAATCAAGACAGACAGACAGACCTGAGCTGGACAGAGTTGAATTTCCGGCTGTTGCTGTCGATTGACGGGAGGCCGCGTATTATTTTAATATCCACCGCTGGCAAAATTGTTGGCAATTTGTAAAGTTGTTTTGCTGCAATCATTATTGAACAACAATTACAGATGCAATGTGGTGCCTTTTGCTGCGACGGGACAACTGGGCGCGGTGGCCATGGATTGTGATCATGTTGTCTTTGCCGGTGATGCCCCACAGCTGCCGTATGGAGCGCCCATTGTGGCGTATACGCAACGTTACAGTGGACAGCAAACATTGCCCGCACAGGTAGGCGACCCAAGACACTTATATAATCAATTAACATGGCGTAGAAAGGTATTATGTCTGTATGACCGTCCTAATCTCAGTGACTATAAGAGTCAGGAGTAGCTAATTTTGTGTCAATATTTATTATTGTTGTCCAAATGATTTTTAATATCTCAATTTGATTACAAGCAAATAATAAGAATAGAAATTGTTTAAGAATCAATTTAACTGAGTGATCAGTTGTGTATAGGGTATATAAATGTCGATTATACTCGCCTATAATATTCTTACTTGTCAATACTTTCTTTTTATTCCATGCAGACCTTTGGCCAATTGAAGCTGCCCATTGAGGATCTGGATTTGTCCAACAATCTCATACGACGCATACCGGATAAGGCATTTGAAGGATTAAAGGATTCATTGAATGAGCTGCGTTTGGCCAACAATTTGCTGGGCGATAATCTTAATCCGATTTTCTCCACTGCTGAGCTGCACTCACTAAAGAATCTGCGCCTGCTCGATTTGTCGGGCAACAAGATCAAGTTAATTGAGGAGGGTGTGCTCAAGGGTTGCATGGATCTCAAGGAGTTCTACATGGATCGCAATAGTCTGACTACAGTGCCGGTGAGCTCATTGAATGGTCCCAATGCGCTACGACATTTGTCGCTGCGACAGAATTATATAGGTATGACTTTATTTTCTCTCTCTGTCTCTCTCTCCTTTCTGTTTAATCGAGACTTCATTCTGTTTCTTCTCTACTTAGCCACACTCTCGCGTGATTCTTTTAGCGCTCAACCTCAGTTGGAGATCATTGATCTGCGCTACAATACACTGCGCAGCATCGATAGCCAGGCCTTTCAGGGTCTGCGCCGTATAAGGGAAATCAAACTCGCTGGCAATCGCATTGTCAATCTGAACAGTGATGTATTTGAGCAGCTGTCGACGCTGCAGAAGTTGGATCTATCCGAGAACTTCTTCAATCAGTTTCCAACAGTAGCACTGGCTGCCATTGTGGCACTGAAGTCGCTCAATCTTAGCTCCAATATGCTGCAGGTAAGCACTATGAAGAATCAACTATGTTATCTATAAATTTCCATAATCCTTTATCAATCTCCTCACAGAATTTGGACTACACGCACATGCAGGTGGTCAAGTCACTGGAGAGTCTTGATCTGAGTCGCAATAGCATTACAAGCATACCACCAGGCACATTCCGTGATCAGAGTGCGCTAAAGTATCTTGATCTCAGTCTCAACTCGCTGCGCACGGTGCGTATACTAAATGTGGCATTAACTTATGAATATATTGATTAACTGCTGCTTCACAGATCGAAGACGACGCGCTGGAGGGTCTGGAAAGCCTGCAAACGCTCATCATCAAAGACAACAACATTTTGCTTGTGCCCGGCAGCGCTTTGGGCCGCCTGCCGCAGTTGACTTCGCTGCAAATGGATTTCAATCGTGTGGCAGCTTTATCTGCTGAGATACTCGGCTCCCTGCAGGCGGGAGACATCACAACGTTGTCCCTCTCACGCAATGTCATACGTGAGTTGCCGCCGGGCAGTTTCCAAATGTTTAGCAATCTGCACACACTCGACTTGGGTGGCAACTCGTTGGCCCTAGTCAATGCGGATACCTTTGCCGGCCTGGAGGGCACTTTGATGCAGCTGAAGTTGACACAGAATAAGTTAACTGGCTTGGGCAATGCGCCCCTCGTGCTGCCCGAGCTGCGTAGTCTCGATTTGAGCCACAATAATTTGGGAGAAATCTCATCGAGTGTCTTCAGTGAACTGGAGAATCTACAGTCGCTCAATTTGAGTGGCAATCATTTGGCGCCACTCACGCCGGCACTCTTCAAATCCCTGGCACGGCTGCAGATCATCGATCTGAGCCAGTGCAGCATACGGCAGTTGAGTGGAGACTTACTGGACGGTCTGCAGGACTTGAAGCACATTCATTTGGCTGGCAATCAGCTGCAGGAACTGCAGGATGGTAGCTTCTTGAATCTGTGGAACATTAGCTCCATTGATCTCTCGCAGAATCGCATTAGTTCCATACGCGCTGGCGCCTTTGTCAATGTGATGCAGTTGAAACGTTTGGATCTGCACGGCAATCTTTTGTCAGCCTTTAAGGGAGAGTTCTTTAACACGGGAACTGGCATTGAGGAACTGGACATCAGTTGGAATCAATTGAGTTATCTATTTCCCTCATCCTTCCGCATACATCCGCGTTTGCGTGAGATTAAGGCAGCGCACAACAAGTTCTCCTTCTTTCCTGCCGAACTGATAACCACATTGCAATATTTGGAATATATCGATCTGTCGCACAATCAGCTTAAGACTGTGGAGGAATTGGACTTTGCCCGCTTGCCGAGGTTGCGTGTGGTGCAACTGGCACACAATCAATTGGATATGGTCAGTGAAATGGCCTTCCACAACTCAACGCAGCTGCAGACTTTGGATTTATCCCACAACAATCTCGATAGGATTGGAGAACGCACCTTCGAGGGTCTTGTGCGACTGGAGCTGCTCAACTTGGAGGGGAATCGTTTGTCGGAACTCTCTGACGGTGTCTTTGAGCACTCCAAGTTGCACATGCTGGAGAACATTAAGCTGGGCTGGAATCACTTTGAGTATGCACCGTTGAATGCACTTCAATTGCGTCACTTCTTTGTCTCCTCGGTGGATTTGAGTCACAATCGCATCCGGGAATTGCCACGTGACGACAGCATCATGATGAACATCAAGAGCATCGATCTATCCTTCAATCCTCTCACTCCTCAGGCTGTGCACAATGTGCTCAATGAACCCAAGACGGTGAGGCAGGTGAATCTCGCCGGCACTGGCATTGAGGAGCTGCAACTGTTGGAGACGCCCTTCTTGCAGTACTTGAATCTTTCCCACAATCGCATAAGGAATATCAAAGCAGAGGTTTTCCAACGTGTCACCTTATTGGAGTCTTTAGATTTGTCCCACAATCAGCTGCAATCGTTGGCTGATCTCTCTCTGGCCTGGCCACAGCTGCAGGTGCTGCAGGAGCTGGACGTGTCCAACAACAGCTTCGACCTCATCTCGCAATCGAACTTTGGCAAACTGGAAATGCTGCGCACGTTGCGCTTAAATCATTTGCCACTCTGCAGTCGCATTGAGAAGAACGCCTTCAAGTCGCTGCCCAACTTGGCCACGTTGCAAGCTTATGATCTTCCGCTATTGGGTTATCTGGATCTGCAGGGGATTATGGAGCTGCTGCCTGGACTGCAGTCATTGGATATTGAGGTCAAGGATTCGTCGATTGGCAGTGAACAAATTCAGCCGTTGAAGCATCCGCGTCTCAGTTCAATTGGCATACGAGGGGAGAGACTCAAGTCCATTTCCTCTGGCACCTTGGCGGGTCTGAAGAGCAGCGACCTGACCATCAAGTTGCAGAATACCTCATTGAGTGCTTTGCCACCTGCATTGCTGTTCCCCGTGCCACGATCCTCACAGCTGACACTGAACGTGGAGGGCTCCAAGATTGGTTCGCTGGTGCCGCAATTCCTCAATGCACTCGAGGATCGTCGCGCCAGTCTACAGCTGCAGGGCCTGGCAAGCAATCCCATCAATTGCAACTGTGATGCACGTGCGCTGCGTCGTTGGTTGCCCTTCTCGGGCATGCCGGAGTTGATATGCCAGGAGCCGCCATATATGGCAGGACGCAAACTGATCGAAGTGGGCGATGATGAACTCACCTGCGATGCACGTCGCATGACCACATCCTCCTCACGTCCGCCCTCCACCTCCCAGCTGCAGAAGAGCTCAAGTCAGTTGGTAACCCGCGCCAGCAGCAGCAGTAGCGCCACCACAGAGGAACCACTGATCATCTGGAGCCTGGAGCCCACACAGCCAACCATTATGAAGATCAAGACAAAGGCACCGCTAATGAAGGCTCAGGCGCCCATTATGAGCAACGATGACACGCTCATCATTGGCATTGTCGGTGGCGTGGTCGCTTTTATAGCGATCCTCATCATCATCATCTGCATTATCCGCCTGCGCATGAGCAATGCCGAGTACCAGCAAAGTGCCGCCATGTTGGGCTTGCCTGCCATGCAGTTGGGTGCCCACAATGCCGCCTATAGCTACAAGAATGGTGCAGGTGCACCCACTGCGGCGCTCTATGCTGTGCCACCGTATCAGGCCAACTATGCCACGTTGCCACACAAGGCGGCATCCATACAGAATCTTTCGCAGCGTCAGCAGGCGACGGCGGCAGCACAGCAGGCCGTGGCAGCGCAACAAGCGGCAGCTGTGGCAGCTTACTCCACCATGTCACGCATGTCGTACTTCAGCGGTGCGGGTGGCACGCCCAGTGCCGATGGCGCTGAGAGTCTCTCACATCAGCAGCATCATCAACAGCAGCAGCAGCAGCAGCATCAGCCCTATATCATCTACTCGGATGACAAGGCCTACAGATAGGCAGGCAGGCAGCTTTCATTCTCCCCCCCCTCATCTTTCACTCTCTCAGTCTCCTCCTCCTGTCTCTCTCTCTCAGTCAGTCAGTCAGTCAATCAGCTTAAACAGGTTCTACACACAATTTGCAGCTTATTGTATTGTATATAGACTTAGTACATTCTAACTGTATCTGTATCTTAACATAATTAAGTCGATTAAACGCGTATGCGTAATAAACAAATTATAGTATAATATACAAAACTCAGTTTGCGGTTTGTCTTTACAGAGTTGACTGTTTTAAATGTGTGCGTATTTGTATATATACACTTTCCATTAAAGGTAGAAGGGTCTTATAACTTTGTGCCAACCGAAAATGTATCTACCAGACAGTAGATGCTATATATAAAATATATATTCGATATACGAGTACATACATATATTCTTGATTAGCCTCATGAAGCCTGTACGAATATGCAGCTCAGAGTGAGTGTGTTATTCTCTTCTAACTTATTAACTTTCCATACTGACTTCCATTACTAGTTTCAATTTGATTAAACAATAACTGAATGCAATGCTTAGCACTCTACAAGACGCTCATCCTACCCGTGTGCTTATACGGAGCTGAAGCATGTGTACTGTCACACACGGATGCAGCAGCGCTTGCTTGGAGTCTTCGATAGGAAAATACTACGCAAGATCTTTGGTCCTGATCGTATCGGGCACGAATTTTGCATTCGAATGAACCACGAATTATTCAGTTGATTCAGTTGAGGTTCACATTTCCCTTCAACTTGGCATATATTGTCATATTTCCCTAAGGATCCATTAGACTTCATAGTGGATTTCATCTATAAATTTAAGAAGTTACTTATTAATGAATTCTATTAAGTACACGATTATATAGCTAGTAATTACATCTAGAGTGTTATCTTCAAGTTTACAAGTTCACAAAAAACGTGTTCATATTTATTTTGATGCTTTCTTTTCCTACATACATTAAGATACCAAAAAATGACTTTGTCTAATCCTATACTCGTAAATGCATGTATATAAGTAATGTTCACTTAAATTTATACAAGGTGTACTACATGTATGTATAGAGTTGTGTACGCACTATTTCAGGATAACCATTCACAGTCTTTGATTTTCATAATTTCAAATAAAACAACAACATTAGAACAGGTGCTCAGGGGCCTGCCTCTTTTCTTCTCTTATACTTCTCTCTATAAAGAACTGTTTAACAAGGGTAAATTCATTAGTATAACTTATTAGTTTATGGCAAACAAAAGAAAGAGAAACTACAAAATCGAAAACCTTCTTCTTTAGGATTTGGAGGAGCAGTATTCGTTACACTTGAGGGGAGTAGTTGTGTTAGTGGGGGCATACTGTGAGGAGTTAAGATTTGTTCCATAGTCTTTTAAGCCATCTGTCCATAGGAGCTTTGCATTGTGTAATTGCGACGTTGATAGAAGATCATCAGGGCATAGCTGAGCAACAGCAACAAACCGATAATGCACATAAGAATGCCTGCAAAAAATAAAAAAAAAAACAGTTTAAAGTGAGAAACAAAAGGGGGGAAATAAACAAAAGCGAGAGACTTTTTAGCCGTTAAAAGCTTTTATCAATTACAAAAGCAATTAGCAAATTGTTTTTTATCTCAAGTCAAGCTATTTCTGAAAGCTTTGTGCACAGTTGGCAGCGTTTATGACTAATATTCTAAGGAATTATTTATGTTTACTTTAAAGTGCGCTATCTGCTAAAAACAATACAAACTGCGCGATAAACATTCAATGCAATTTTCTTGACTTTTAGTTAACGCCTTGGCTGGTTACGCCAACTTGCCTGTTGCCGCGCCCAAATTGGCCTCCTCATATGTCATTGTGAGTGTAGAACGTTGGCACTCAGCTTGCCAATCCTCGGGCAGCACATCCGAATACAAATCGTTCATTTTGTACAGAGGACACGATATACCACAGCCGGGTATATACAGGGGCTCTGGCTCTGCTGTGGTATTGCGATAGAAAACCGATACCAATGGCATATTATTATCATCCACACGTAGCTCCATCATTATGCAGGCCACATAGGGAGGACTGTGCAGCTAAAGAAACAAAGTACGACAATGAATCATAAATGAAATCTGCTTTCAATCGATTCCACACATACCTGAAACAACTTGAGTGCATTCAACAAATTGGCAACTGTTGTATCATGTGCACTATAGATGAATAATGTACGATCTGGTTTCAGTTCATTGCGCAATTTGGTTTCAAAACGAGACAGAATATCCTTGAGCAAAGGTCCCGCCTTGAGACGTGCCAATTGCCTTGTGTATGTATTGATGGCAAATGCAAAATTTGTGGCATAATTCCACTCTGGAGTTTTGTACACCTTCTTTGTCCATTCAGGCAATGTCTTGTTGTATAGTTCCTCTATGAAGAGCGTATTATTCAAGTACTGTGCAGCCAAAAATGTCTCCACCTTTCGTCCACTGTTGTCACTCAAATATTTAAAGAGATCTTGGTAACGTGCCAGCAGTGCCTGAAACTCAGACGAGGCAATCAGCTGGGAGTAGTAATAGTCAAAGGCGGGACAGGGCGCCTTGGCTGCGAGTATCTGTAAGAGAATATAATATATATTATTATATCTAAACTGATATATAGAGTATCCTTACCGCATCACTCTTCTCTGGCATGGAGTGTATGGGTATGGGTTGCCATTTGATCTGCTCGTTCCACACATCATCTCCCACAGGCTCATACAGTCCAGCCAAATTGGACTCGGCACTCATGAGGGTGCGATCCACATCTGTTGACCGCACATAAATCTGTTCGGTGTCGAAGTGTGTACTTATCAGAGAACTATAACGTTTTCTCAGCCATTTTCCCAGCTCGTAATGTTGTTGCTTGCCACGCTATGATAGGAAAAAAATAATTATATTAAATTGTTAGTTAGTCATGGCTGCACTGATTGCACTCACATTAGTCAATTGCCCCCAGCCCGTGGGCCAGTATTTGCGATTGTTCCATGGGTCAGTCGGATACGGGTCCACTGGCATACGGTCACCATGGCGAAAAATCTAAAAGTAAATTGCGAAACATATGGTAGAAAGAAAAGTGCTGAGCTAAGCATTTCTGCATTTCTTACCACATGTGCAAACTTTAGCTCGCCTGGCAACGTGTGTCCTTCTTGGACACCTTGCTGTAGCTCCTCTTCACCAAAGCTGAAGTGAGTTGCAGATGAAATGCAAATCAGGCTTAGAAAGACGATTGCCTTGACATTGTTGTACTCCTCCATCTGTGTGAAGACAGACAATAACAAAACAAGAAGTAGTTTGCTCACTGTTGGAGACTAGCTGGAGAATTTAATTTAACAATGTCTGATGCCTGAGGAGTACCTCACTCAAAGCAATTGCTGCTATTTTTTGTGCGCCACTTACCTTTTATGCATTCAACGCAAAATACAATTCAAGCAATTTCCATTGTGTTGCGATTTCTTACGATACACGCAAACGATAGGCAGATTTCTCCAGCAGCAGCAACAATATCGCTATCGATAATTTCTTAGGGTGACCAGCTTTTGGTGAAAAAGGGCATTTTTGGTGTAAACGAATTTTAAATATATTTTTTATTTGCTTATTGTTTTTATTTATTTAACAATATTTAGCAGTTGCAGTATCGTAATCGATAACTGCCAGAGTGACCATCTGGCTGCAAAAGAGCAAACAGAAATAAAATTTGAATTTATTTTTGATTTAATTATTATTATTTATTTAAGTCGTCAGACCGTTCTCCTTTTTTCGTCGTTGCTAATTAAAAAATTCTATTTGCACATTGCTCAAATGATTAAATATTGAATTATCCTTAAATACAAGTAACAAATATACTGTTGATTGTTGTTGTTGTTGCATGTTAGTTGTTGTGGATTGTAAACTTGTTTTTTTCTTTTCTTCTTTATAACGTATTGGAAAACATAATTCGGCTATTTGGTTGCATCTGCGTCCATAGATGTCTTCATTTGTGTAGACATAATAAAAGTTTACATACATTAATATAAATTGGCTTTAAAATCTCCTATTACCACCGCCCCCCATATGCGGTGCAGGCCGCGGACCGTTAAAGCTGTGAAAGTTAAAATGAATTAATAAATTGTTTACATTTCGTACGGTATGAATACACCTTACCGATTTCTGCTACTACCCAGGGGAGGAAAGTCCGATTGATATGAATTTGGTGCATGCTGCTGATGGTGATGACCATTTGCGGCTGCGTGTTTGTTGTTGTTAAAGCTGCCGCCGTGGCTGGAGGAGGAGCTGCCGCCTCCACGTCGATTGTTGCCAGAAAAACCTCCGCCGCGTGATACATAGCCACCACGACTCACATTAAAGCCACCGCCGCCGCGTCCCCCCTGCGTGCTGCCACTGAGGAGGATAGAATAAAGATTTGTATGATGACTTCATTGTCCAGAGAGTATGTGCCTTTCACCTGTGACTGCGATTTGCCTGAAACATGCCATTGTCGCTGGGACTGCTCCCACTTGGCACCACCCCAATTGGTCCCCCATTGCCATAGCGTCCCAGCTGCTGTTGCTGCTGTTGATGATGATGGTCCACTGTGGGCAATGCGAAACCTCGACGATCTTGTCCACGAAAGCCGCCGCCACGATGACTGCCCGCACCACCGCCAGAATGATAATCACTGTGGCTCATCTGTCCCTGGCTACCTTGGCTGAATTTGTTCTTGTAACCACCTTGTGTGGAGCCTTCGTAGCTTTGATTGTGTCCTTTGCTGTATGGCGCATTGCGCTGCTGTCTGAAGTGTCCCTCATTTCTTACAGGGCCAAAATGACTGTCAGATCGACTGTTGCCAGTGGAGCCGCCGCCACGTCCTCCTCTAAAACTGCCACTGTGATGATCTCCACGACTGAAGTTGCTGCCTAATAAACAAACAAGTTTTTATTTAGGTTCTCTTACTCAATGGTACACCTTACTTACCTTGCATGTTTGGCCTACGATTGCTACCGGCACCGCCACCACCACCACCAGTATTGCCGCCTCCTCCTCCACCACCACCTCTTCGATCTTTTAGCCTGCCCGGCTCGACAACAATGTTCTGTCCCTTGAACTCAACACCATTGAGTGCTGCTATCGCAGCATCGGCCATTTCCACCGTTTCCAGGTGTACGAATCCACAACGATTCATAATATCGCATTCAACAACATTGCCATAGCTTGTGAACAAATGACGAAGCTCCTCGGGCTTGCAACCAGGCGGCAAGCTGCCCACGAATACCTTGGCTGTCTACAATGTGGAAATGAGAATGAGATGCAGACAATGTTTAGTCCGCCCCATCAGTTGTTTACTTACAGTCATGGGTAGCTTATTTTCTTAATCAATTTTACTTTTTTTATTTTTATTTTAGCTGTTCTTCTTCTAGTTATTCTCGCCCAGCCAAACTGAAACTTAATATGTTAATAAGCTGTTAATTAACAGTGTTCTCCTTCTTGTGTTAAACGTGAACATTTTTGCTTTGCTGCTACAATCTCTTGCAATTACACCACTTATTAATTAAATATTTTTATAAAAGTCATTTTTATGTTGTTTTATTTATAAATAAAGCTGTTTTATTAATAGACAAGCAGCGGCGTGTTTGTTATGAATCAGCGTTACTAACAAATAATAACAGTGTCGAACAGCTGTGCAGCTGACCAATAACAGTGCACGGTTTCCTTTACTTTTATCGAGAATTAACAGGACTGTTAACAGCAGTGACAATGACTGTAAAGCTCATCACTAACGGCACCTACACATGTCGATTATCGATTTGTAATTGCAGACGACATTTGTATATTTGTTTATATTAAAATGAGCACGCCTGCTAAAAACGATGGCACCGGCCTCGAGGACGTGAATATACCAGGTCAGGCCTTTCTACGTGAAGCGCTCACCTCGTGTACGGATCCGTTGAAAGCCATCGAGAGTTTCCAGCTGGAAAATGGCGTTTTGCTGCCATCGCTGCGTCCGATGTTGCCGTTGTTGGATTTGCATGGAGTTCGTCGTCTGGACTTTCATACCTCGTTGATGGAGGAGCTGCGGGATAAGCTGATTGCACACATCAATGAATTGGGTCAACAGGATGTGAAGGAGCGTGAAAAAAAGCTCAAGGATTTGTTGGTCAAGAGCTTTCCTGTTGTGCGGGTCAAGCATCTGCGTCCAGTTGTCATGGCAATTTTGAGGAACACGCAGCACATTGATGACAAGTATCTGAAGATACTGGTGCGTGATCGGGAGCTATATGCAGATACGGACACGGAGGTGAAGCGTCAGATCTGGCGCGATAATCAGAGTCTATTTGGGGATGAGGTGTCGCCTCTGCTCTCCCAGTACATCAGAGAGAAGGAGCACGTACTCTTCGATCACACGAATCTCAATAACTTGTTCTTCCACCCCACACCGAAGGTGCGTCGTCGGGGCGAAGTGGTCCAGAAGTTGGCCAACATGATTGGTACCAGTGTCAAGCTCTACGACATGGTCCTCCAATTCTTGCGCACTCTCTTCCTGCGCACACGCAACGTTCATTATTGCACACTGCGGGCCGAACTGTTGATGGCACTACACGATCTGGAGGTGCAGGAAATCATCTCGATTGATCCGTGCCACAAGTTCACGTGGTGTCTGGACGCGTGCATCCGTGAGAAGAATGTGGACATTAAACGATCACGGGAATTGCAAGGATTCCTGGACAACATCAAGCGTGGCCAGGAGCAAGTGCTGGGGGATCTCTCGATGACTCTTTGTGATCCCTATGCCATCAACTTTCTAGCCACCTCGGCCATCAAGATCTTGCAGCATCTGATCAACAACGAGGGCATGCCAAGGGACAATCAAATCTTGATCCTACTGCTGCGCATGCTTGCCTTGGGCCTGAGTGCGTGGGTAATGATTGATTCGCAGGATTTCAAGGAACCCAAATTGGACAGTCAGGTGGTTACCAAGTTTCTGCCAGCTCTGATGTCTCTCATGGTGGACGATCAGTGCAGGAGTTTGCACTCCAAGCTGCCACCAGATGAACGTGAATCGGCATTGACCACCATTGAGCACTCGGGCCCAGCACCGAACGCTGTGGAGGCCTATATCCAGGAGAGTTCCGTGGCCAGCATCTTGGCCATGTATTATACCCTGCACTCGGCACGAAACAAGGATCGGGTGGGTGTGCTGCGTGTGCTGGCCATTCTATCTGCCTGTAAAGATGATCGTGCCTATGAGGATCCCTTCCTGCATTCCCTAATTGCTCTACTCATTCCCATGAGTGATGAGTTCGCTACAGAGGATTTCTGTACTACGCTCTTTGATGAGTTCATCTTTGCTGGACTCAATCGGGAGAATGTCACCTCACGGCACATGCTCAAGCTGCTGTGGTATGTGCACAATAAGTTGCCCGTTGGCCGACTGGGCACCTTAATGAAGGCAATGCAGCCCACTACGGCGCACAATGAACAAATCCACAAGCTATACGATACGCTGCAGGAGCGGATTGGCACTGGGACAGCGCCAGAGACACCGGTTGTTGAGCTTCCCCCAGTGGATTTTGATTCTCCCTTGAAAAGTGTGCCCACTCCGGGCCCCCATTACAGTGCTCAATAATTATGGATTTACATACATTTAATTTAAGTTGTCATTTTAAGTTTATGCTAAGTCTCATCGGCTTATGTATTCGTACTACATATATGAAATAACCGCACGCTTGACATCCCAACAATTTTTTTTCAATAAAGACAAAATATTTTTATTTTGCATGGATTTTATTATCTTGTTTGCTTAATTATTTTTGCCTTTTTTAAATGTATTTCCAGTGCCATTAACAGTACCCCACTCTGTTAACCCTCTAGCGATTGACACACCATGCAACTCTGCAATCGATAAAAAGAACAAAAATCGCCCTAGTGTTGGGCTACCCATCTCTAGCTCAATTCATTTAGATATTTCATATATTTTGGTTGTGTCGCAGTTCGGAAAAAAGAAGCCAAATACTGATCAATTCGCAGAGGCATCCGGGTGAGTTATATGAAAAGTGTTTAATTTTTATATAGTAATTTCAACTAACTGATATTCAATACGTAAAACGACTTGGTTAGCCATTAAATGAGCCGAGAAAGTTTTCCCCTATTGGCAATTGCCGTGCGCCACGCGTTTCTTCCAATTGGAATGTGTGAGTGCGAATGTGTGTGTGTGTGTGTCTGTGACGAAATCTTAATCTAACGAAGGTTGTTGCTAACTTATCTCTAGCTTTACAGTTAGTTCTTAATATAATGAATCAATAATGGAAACAGCCATGGAAAGTGTCAAGTGCATTGCCGACGCACAATTTCATTAACAGAATCTATTGCGTACTATTTATATACGATACGTATGCAGCTTGTTGCTGTTTCTGGAAACTCACGCACACTTGTGCGTATGACAAATATATGTATATATATATGAGTGTGTGTGAGTGAAATAGCAATACCCCTTACACCACCATCCGCCCCCGCTCTAGTTCATTCAGAAAATCACTTGGCAACAGTTTTTGTGTGACAAATTTACAAAAACAATTGAATTTTCATCCGACGGCAATATAAACGTTAAACATGCATAAAAGAAAAACAGTATATTAATGTTACCTCTATATTCTCTAGATGAATCTATGAACTCGTCATCTCATTCCAAAAATCTTGCATAAATATTTATTTTTTTTTGTTTATTTAAATATATTGTGAAATTTTCTATTCACTTAGAGAATGTACAAAGTAGCATTACTTAATCTTTTTCTATATGTGCGATGAATTTAGAAACACGCGCCCCTTTGAAGCGCTGCCAGCAAGTTTTTTGCATGTCATTGGCGTTGCCACTAAGCAGAAACTTACTCAATTTGGCAAATGTTGTGGTATTTTAGGGGGACCAATCAGTATGTGTATGTGTCTCAACATTGCATTGGCAACATTGTTGCTGCAACATTCAGTCATCGTCTGATTTTCTCGTTCTTTTTCCGTCGTCGCTACGTCAGTTTACATTTGGAAGCAACAAAGCAAAGTACCGTTTGGACTGTAATAGATCGTGTGCGCGTGTATTTGTACTTTTGTGTGTGTGTGCGTCTTTGCATAGAAATTTTTATATTTTGAATTTAAATTTATCAATCTATCAAAATCGAATGTATATATAAATTGAAGAAGCGTAGCCAAGCATAATTTAAACAACAGCAGAAAAGATGTGCAGCTGATGGGAAAATACCTACCACTTTTAAACTGGTGTGTGGGAAAAATCGATCCACATTAACTGAAAGAGAGAAAGAGCTAGAGAGAGAGAAAATGTTGGCTTAAAACGGAAAGACTCTAATAACAACAACAACAACAAGTTCACTGTGATACATTTTGCAGTACAAATTAGTTAAATACTTAGTGTAGTTAAGAACAAAAAGTTAACATCAACAACAACAACTACACTTAATTGCAAGTGCAATAATATAAATAAATATACAAAATTTTCGCCAAAATTCTCAAGTAAATAAATTCATCTCAACATTCCTGCGCAACATAAAACAACAACAAAATGGCTGTTAAAATGTAAGCATACACTAAAAAATATATACTATAATTAAGTAAAATCTTATTGCGTTTAAAAAGGCCTTGATATGTTTCCCTTATTCAATTGAGATATAGGATATAAACACACATACATATGTTGCTTGCATATGTATGTGTGAATGCATACAAAAAGTGTAGAAACAATTTACGTGTTTGTTTCACTTCCCAATTCGTTTCCCAGCTGTTTAAGCATTTAGCATATACGAGTATGTGTGAGTTTGCAAGTGTGTGTAAGTGTATGTGTGCGTGTGGAGCTACTCATTATAGTATGTTGGGAGAGAGAGAGAAACTATGCAGGCTGTGGTGGTGTTGCCCCCCAATAATAGTACAGTTACCCTAACAGAAGCTGTGTGTGCCCAACCAACAAATTGGCTATATTTGTTTGCCCTACATTGTTCTTATGCTTATTTGTTTGCTCCCCATAATCTTTGTTAGTTTGACTCCAATTGTTTTTTGCTGTTATCGACGCACAGACGAGTACAGAGAGAGCACCAACAGTTATGACTCTGTTTCGTTTTTCATTCGTTTCACTTGCTCTCTCAACATACACACACATACAGAAGGCAAACAAAGAGCTTTCTGTGTGTGCGTGCTATGTTCGTGTTCCCATTTGGATTTTCGCTTTGTATTCTTGCACCAATACAAAGGTAAATGCATTATAGTGTATATGCATGTGTGTGTATGCCTGTGTGCGAGAGCTTGAAATTGCGTCAGCCAATTGAAAATATATTTTTACTTTACATACTCGAAAACTTTAGCCAGTTTTTAACTTGTTTTTACAGATTTGTCTAAAGTAGCTTAGAGGTGTCTATTAGTAGCGCTCTTTGCAGTTGTTCCAAAATACTCTTTGCCTCGAATTACTTTTTTTTGTTATGTTTCTTCTCTCAGTCTCTCTCTTGATTTCACCTTCAGCGTATTTTGCTTTCTGGGTCATATTTGTTGATTTCAATTTGTTGCCGTTGCGTTAAGCATATATAAAAAAAAATGTTACATATAATTTTGTTTTATATACGCTTATTATTCATATACACACACATACTTACACATACCTGTTTCAATTTCAATAACCTCCAAAAGGGCTCCCACACATACATATGTAAAATACTTGTGCTTGTGTGTGGGTGATGTTGCTTGACGTACCGTTGTTTTGTTTGTTACCCCTCTCTCTGTTTCTCTCTTTACATATTTTCAACATAATTTGTTCATCTTCTTTAACATTTGCTTTGGCGTCTTCTTTGTTACCTTCGAGGCGTTGGCGCGCATTTTTGTGTGTTGTTTTCATTGTTGCTTCTTTACACAATGATTTGTTGCTTCCTTGGGTCATGTCCGTGTCTATGTGTGAGTGTGTGTGTGTGTTTCTATGTAACTGAACTACTACTGGCATTGGTGGAGGGAGAGAGAGCAAGTGGGCGAGGGAGGCAGGTAATGAAACATGCAAGAGACACAGCGTTGCCATCTTGATCTTGTACTGTGGTCAAGCGTCTCACAAATTGCAAGTAAATCCATTTTAAATTTGACGCGACGTTGTCTTCTCTCTATTTAAAAGGTTTCACTTGTTGCGATGCAGACTTGTCTCCGTCTCCATCTATACCTGTATCTTCTGCGAATAGCGTTCGAAAAGAAATACCCAAAAAAAATATCTCATTACTGTCTGCCAATTTTCGACAACTGTCGCGACGAACCAAACTCAAGTGAAACTCGAGTCCCTCAAAGAGTCATGCGAAAAAGAGAAGGAACGAAAAAAAAAATACAACGAACTGGAACAGCTGTTTGTCATTTTATACGGATAGTTGGGAAAGATAACCCAAAAACTGACGCCGCTGACTTCTTCCTTGAGCTCAACTTTTGTCTATTCAAGCATATGTTCTCATTCGGTGCCCGCAAATGAGCTCAATAAGCATATTTAAAAAAGTTGCAGACAGCAAAAGTTAAATCTATTGTCAAGAGGAGTTTCCAAATACTCCCAATTGCCCCTCCCTGTCTGTGGCAGAAATCTGAGTTGCCCCTGACAACGTTAGCTCGTGCCAAGCGATAGATCCACCCCTTTTTTTGGATTGACGTCCTAAGGTGCGTCTCTAATTCAATAGAGAGAGGGATAGAGAGAAAGAGGGACATTCCAATGCCGTCAGAGTGAGCAGCTGCCATTGCATCGCAGCTGCTGCTATCGTGCTTTTGTTCTTGCATTTATACGGCTTTGGAACTGGAACTGGTAGTGTAGCTGGAACTGGAACTGTAACTGGCTGGCAATGAGCGTAGTTCGTGCGATAAGATCGATTTGCTTATCTCGTTAACGCGTCATGGAATGCTACGACGACACAGAGTGTTCGATAAGGTGAAGCTCATTTCCAATTCCAGCGCATAAGTCACCATTGATAAAATGTCGTAATAACAGTTATCTGGCATCCGGTGGGCGTTTGTAAATGTAATCAGTAATGTATTGAAAACCTAATTTCACTATTTTCATTTTCTATCTTCGTTTCCTTTTTTGTTTTGGGTACAAAGTGCACTTAGTTGTTGAGCTTATCTAGCGAGTTTAACTGAATGCACTCGGTACACTTAAAACTTACAGCAAAAATAATTTACTCGTGACCGTCATGACGGCAATTGCTGAATGCATTTCCCCTCCCTCTCTCTCTTTCCTTCTCTTCCCTCTCTTTCCTTCTCTTCCCTCTATTCTCTGCTATGGATAATGGAAACTAATTTTAAACACTTGTCTGTTCTACAATTTGCTGAATAAGTCGGGAAAAATGCAAATAAATTCAATGCGTTCATTGACAGAGATATGGCGAGACGGAATGGCAGACAATGACGGACGGTGTGGAAGGGGAGGGGGACGGACGTATGTAGATAATGGTCACGAAATTGGACGAGTGAAAAACTAGTGAAATACAAAGTTCGTCGCCTGATTCTGAATCAATTTTAAAGAGAGAGAGAGGGAGAATGAGATAGGCATAGGCAGGTATAAAAGTTGATGGAAACATTGAGTACAATGAACGCTAACGGACGTGGATATGTTTAGATTTTTTTTGTTGCCTTTTGTTTAAGTTATGCTTGGGGAACACTTACACACTGTGCAGACAGATACACACACACAGGGAGAGACATGTGTCTGTGTGCATGCACACATATGGAGAGGGACTTTGCTTAGGTTAAAGAAACTGTTTTGTTTTCTTCACTTGAAATGTAATAAATAATCTAGCAGCGCATGCCACTGTACCCCGTGTTCCTCTCCCTCTCCCAGTTCCCTTGACACATGCCAGGGCTGGAGCACAGCTGCTGCGCCTGCGTTGTTGTTGCCGTTTCCGCCTTTGTGCTGCATTTCACACTTTATGCTGTCATGGATATTGGGACATTTACATACATATTCACAGTGGGGTTGAATGTTAATGTCTGTGTGGCTTCCTGGGCGACACACACACACACACAGTGTGCAGTCGGGGTTGAACTGGTCGCCCTTAACAGTTCGTTGAACAATTTTGTGTGATAATTTTTTTTTAGCTTTCATCAAAGCTAATGTCGCCATAACGAAAGTGTTGCTGTTAATTGAAGCTTAAGGGTTGCACGCACCCATAGAGAGGAGAAGGGGGTGGGGGGAATGGTGGCATGCCACACAGAAGGGAACACACGGAATCGACCCAGGCTTACCTGTTTGGCGTCACGTTTAAGCTGCGCGTGCTACGTGATTCAAGCAACGAAACGCATCGCAGCACGTAACTCTCCATATGCCCCTCTCCCCTCCTCTCTCTCCCGTACCAGCTGAGCTGATGCAACTACCGTTGCACTGAGTTAAATGCGTCCTACCTCTCTCTCTCTCTTACTCACTCGTACGCTCGCTGGGATCTTTTGTTTTCCCTTTATTTTTTTTTATTTCATTTTCGATTTCTGTTTGTGAAACAGAAGCTTCGACGGCGCTGCTGTCATTTGTGTGACCTTCAGCAGCGCTTTAGCTACGCAGTCCATCATCAATTAAGCGCTGATAAATGAAATAAACCGTTTAAAGCAGACAGTGTGCAAAGCATAAAATGAAAAGCACCAAAAAAAACAAAAAACACACAAACCACATAAAGCTAAAGCAAAGCGCGCATAGTGAATAACAAGCGCTATCTCGCTTGTGCAGGTAATTGTTATTAGACTATGACTATCTCGCTCTTGCACTTGCCTGCGTCTGTTAATTAAAGAGCACAAGCGCAAATAAAATTGTTGAAATAAATATTTTCGCAAGCTTTTAAGTTGCTTTTGTTTTGATTCCTATTGCGAATAGCAACAACAAACAAAGAATAAGGCAATCACACAACAGCAACAACAACATCCATAATAATAACAATTTAACACACTTTCAATTTCTGATCAGATGTTTGCTGCAGCTGTAATTTTCTCTCACTCAGCTCCCCCACCGTTGACTACGTCAGTTAACATTTGAATTGCATCTCAACTCTCTCACTCTGCTTCCCCACTGTTAACTACAGCTGTCATTGCATTGTCTGTGATACCCTTTGTTCTCCTTGTACTGCCTCTCACTGTTAACTCTGTCTGTCAGCTAACATTTTTAATTGCAGCACTTGTCAAACCCTTTCTCTGTCATTCGTCTCCCCCTCTGTAAGTTAACATTTTAATTGCCGCACTTGTATTTGCTTTTTATTTGCTTTGTCGTCGAAAGTGTGTACATATGCAGTTTTGAAAAATTTCACGCCTGCCCAATGTTTCCCCTCTTCCGTCTGTCTATCTTCGTTTTTAACTCGTTTCGCAGTTACGAAAATAGGCAAAAAGTGAAATTTTTTTATGTTGGCCAAGTTGTTCGAGCAGCAATAGCAACAACAACAACAAGAAAAGACTGCCTAGGTATTGCTTGTGTATAAATAAAAACAACTACACAGATAGCTATACACTTGTATAAGTGTGTACACACACGCACACATTCATAACTGTTTACCATATCTCTCTGTGTACGTGCTTTGCGTCAGCAGCAGCGCGTAATAATATTTTTTAAAAGCTGAAAATATGCAAGAAACTAAAAAAATAATTCGCTTTGACTCAATTTCGAAAATATTTAAGACAGACAGACAGACATTAATTTCAATATGTTGTGGGCCTTGTACAAGATCAATAAAATTATATCTTTGAAAGGCCACCATACTTTGAATTACACCAGCAGAACAGACTCTTTGAAAGACTTGGACTTTACACCTCACACACACACACTCTTCTCTTCTCTACGCTATTTCATGTTTTCAGTTCAGTTTCTCAACATCTTCATGCACTCTCTTCTTCTCTGTTACGCTTTGTGAAGCTTTACGGAGTTGAACTTTTAACCCAAGCTTGCTCCCGTTACTTCGTCGGTGCTTCGTTTTTTGTGAGTATTCGCTTGGCTGCCTGATTCGATGATGATGATGCATCGTCATCGTCGTCATGCTTAGACCTGAAAACTAGTTTCAAGTTTTGTGGGTGGACGACCTTGAATTGAAACACACACATTCAGCAAGAGGTTTTCATTGTTGAGGTTTTGAAAACGGAAGTTAAAATATGATTCGTTTGTTATATTTATAAAAAGAAGTAATTACAATAAATATTTCCTCATATGCGTCAGATACTTTGGAGTAGCCCTCATCGGTTTGCAACGGTTGATTCACTTTATGTAGTGATGATCAAACTGATCGATGATTAACTAAGGTGCGGTCTCATGGCGAAAGTTTAAGCAAATTCTTTCAAAATAAACAAAACCAGTTAAACTCTACAAGAAAAAAAAAGAAACTATACTATATATTGTTGACTTTATAAGAGAATAAACTAAGAGTTGAACGATTTGCCTTTTTAAGGTTATTCACAGTTTTGTTTCGCCTTGTGAACTGGTTTTACATTTTTAAGCCAGCCCTGGCGAAGGCTAATGACAATTGTTACTAAACAAAAACAGACTCAGGGACGGACGACATGCATACGTGTGTTTACAATTGAAATTCCCTAAACTCGCTATAAATAGCCAAGCCAAACCCAATTTCCCTTCTCACATGCAATATTTTATATTTCTTCAATTGCATCAGCCCCCATTAATATCTCTCGTCACTCTCTCTCAAGTAGCTGAGAAACTTTGTTTTTCTTTTGGTATTTCTTCTTTTTGTTTAGTCTTTATGTCATTTATCACTTGCTGTGTTTAGATTATTTAATGTTTTGTTTTGATTTCCCCTCGAGTCTGTTACAATAACAACTTTAAGTGCAGCAGAGAGAAAGCTTCATGCGCTGACCCAGCCCTGGCTCTGCTCTCTCCCTCTCTGCCTCTCTCTTACTTTGTTATCTTTCAATCCGACACTGATGCTCTGCGTACGCTTTATGCGTGTGTATGTGTGTCGTATTATTAGCTGGCAGGCGAACGCGCTGAATTGGAACAAAATGGCGGCGGTGGCGGGGCCACTTTGTTTACTCAAGTGCGTAAGAGCTTTTTGTTCTTTTTGAATTAATCAAAGCTGAAAAAAAAACCAAAGGGAATTTGTCGATGAAATACGTAATTGGGCTATTTATGTGGTTCGCCTTCAGATGACACGATCACACACCTGACCAGGCCAGCTGTCCACCTCCAAAGTTACCTCCTCCTCCCCTCCCTACTGTACTCAGCCTTGGTGTGATTTGAATAAAAATGTAGGCAATATTTGTGTATGTGTGTGTACTACTGTTTGAGGTCAAATTGAGAAATACATAAAATGTTTACCAATGTCAACTTATTACCAGCATTTTGTCACACTGTGCAACAAGTGTCGGCAATTCTCGCAGTTCTCCTCGCTCTTTGCTCAACCAAAGTTCGTTCAACGTATTGAATACAGTTCATTTTATTTTATTATAAAGTGCAACGTACGAAAACATAAAAAAAATAATTAAAATTTGCATGTTTTTTTGCTAATAATGAACTTCATTTTTCACCTTATACACTCACAACTTTATCTTACATATACACACAAATGTTTTTTATTTAACACCTTTTTATTACAAGATTTAATTAACGTTTCTTTTTCTTAATTTGATTGCGCAATTTTTGTTGTGCAGCTTTGTAAGTTTTTATATATTTTAGCAAAAGGTTTTTCCACTCACTACTGGAAATCCCCAAACAACCAAAAAAAGAAAAAAGAGCATACTCTATATAAACAGAGCACACTCTATATAAACTGTACAATATACATATATATTTCAGCGTCTTGAGTTTATTATCGTAATAAGCATTGAGCGAACACATAATAAACCATTTAGACGCATTGAAATTTGTACATCATTATTGTTTTCTCTCTAGAAACTATATAAGACAAATTGTAGATCCAGCGTACGTTAAGCGACTGATTGATAGACACAAATCGTTAATATATAAACCAAATATATAATTCTCGATTTATTTCAATATATTGTCATCGTCATTATCGTTGTACACTGCGACAAACAATTGTCGCCTTATATAATATATTTATCTATATATTTATATTTATAATCATTGTTGAGGGCGTGTTTTCTTTGTTTGTTAACTGTTTGCAAATTGTTGAAAGAATTGCATTAAGGTTACGAAAGCTATTCACAGAGCAACAACAATAAATCCTTCACTCTCTCTTGTATTCTAACTTCGGCTCTGGGCTTCGTTTAACCAGTGTATGCAGCACAAGTAGCAAACAGTAGATTTTATTTTCGGTTACATTTGCGCTAACAGTGGGTTAACATAACATTCATCGATAAACGATAATTAATCCTAGCTGAAGCGCTCCTCTAATTTCGAGCTGCAGATTGAGAGAGCAACAACTTTATTGTTCTCGCTGATATCTCTGGCAAATAAATATCGATAAGCACTATTGATATATTTATATCGTTGGCTTGAAATTTTGTTTTGGGCATTGCTGAAAATAAAATTCGCAAACAAAAATTTGAATAAGGGACACGCGCAGTATTTATTGGCCTTTATAAACGCGACAAGAGAATTGATCTTTGTTAGCGTTAATAATACTAAGAAATCCACAAAAACAAAATCCTTGTTGTTGTACAGGTACTAGGCCAGCCCTCACAATGTCTGTCCCTGTACGCTACTCTGCTGCCGCCGAATACGCCGTCGTTGATAGTGGTTTGGAAAATACTCTAACCCAAGAAGAGCAATACCACCAACAACAACAGCAACACCAGCACCAACAGCAGCAACTGCATCAACTCCAACAGCAGCAGCAGCAACTCCAACAGCAGCAGCAGCAATACGAAGCGCAGTACGAGCAATACGAGCAACAATATCAACAGGAGCAGGAACAGGCTCATATATTGTATTGCCAATTGCAGCAGCAGCTGGAGGCGGAGGTGCAGGCGGTGCGGCAGCAGCAGCAGAGGACATCGATGTCGTTGTCGTCGGGAATGCCAGCATTACTTGATTTGCCCCTTAACAACAACAACAACGCTAACGTCGCCACAAACTTGAACAACAACAACAATATGGATGCTATCAGCATCAATGCTATCCTAGTCGATGATGAACAACCATCAACATCGGCTCAGGCAGCAGCAGCGGCGGCGTTACTTGTGGGCAAATCTGTAAATGGCATCGGCGATGCAACTGAGATGTCGACTGATTGGATGAGGATTGCGAACGAGGGTCGGTATGGGACACCGGGTGCTGCTGGCTTGGAATATCAGAAGTACGAACAACAACAACAGCAAACAGCAACACTCGATACTGAAGCTGGAAATGGAGCAACTGGAGGAGGATCTGAGCCGTCGTCAGCAGTGAAGATTTTGGAGGAGAAATTGCATGCATTGAGTTCCGATGAGCTTTACGAGACACTGAAGGAGTACGATGCATTGCAGGATAAATATCATACAGTACTCTTGCTGCCCAAGGAGTCGAGGGTAAGTTGAGCTAAACAATATTAAGGGGGGAAACTCTTTAATTAACAATATATTCTGCTCTTTTTGATAGCGTGAGGTAACCGCCGGTGGACGTGATGGTTCCGCTTATGTTTTGCGCTGCCTGAAGATGTGGTACGAGTTGCCTTCGGATGTACTGTTCTCAGCAATGAGTCTGGTGGATCGCTTCTTGGATCGCATGGCCGTTAAGCCAAAGCATATGGCCTGCATGAGCGTAGCCTCCTTCCATTTGGCCATCAAGCAGCTGGACTTGAAACCCATACCTGCCGACGATTTGGTAACAATATCTCAGGTAAGTTAAAGAGAGGAACAGTAGACTATAGTCTTTATATTTGGTTGTGCATCTCTGGGACAGCTAAGTTTATAAGGCTGTTTCAGGCTGCATCAACTTCTTGATCTCTAGAAGACTATAGAACCTATACCATATGTTATTATTACACGCATTTAAAACCTTGTTCTAATTCTTTTTTCCCCCCTTTTGCAGTGTGGTTGTACCGCTGGCGATTTGGAACGCATGGCCGGTGTGATTGGCAACAAACTGGGCGTACAGATGGGGCATGCACCCATCACATCAGTGAGCTACCTGCGCATCTATTACGCACTCTTCCGCAATTTGGCGAAGGAGATTGGCGGTGATTTCTTCAAGTTCTATCAGCAGCTGATCAAGCTCGAAGAGCTCGAGAATCGCTTGGAGATTTTGCTGTGCGATGTCAAGACGACGGTTATAACACCGGCGACATTGGCTCTAGTGCTCATTTGCCTGCATTTGGATTTCCATATCAAGGAGTCCTATACACGCGGCAGTCCTGAGCTTAAGCATGTCTTCGAGTACATTCTCTTCCTGCAGCAATACATGAGGGTAAGTTAGAGAGAGATTAGATGAGACTAGGGAGGGTACAATGAGTTCTAATCTTTTGTTTATGCATTGCAGATTCCCGATCGCGTTTTCACCTGCGGCTTCAGCATTGTCTCGGGCATACTGTCCCATTACAACGGGCAGAATAAGGCGCCTTACAAGCAGCGGCTTGTCTGGAAATTATCCAGTCGCACGCTGCGTGTACTGCGTCCCACAAATCGATTCTCCTCCGACTTAGCCACCATTGAGGAGGGTATATCGAATGCCCTAGACGACGGACTGCGTTCAAGGTGAGTGTGGGGGAGGGAAAAACCCCTAATACATTATGCTATAAAGTTCATGTTAAGACTGTTATATAGAGCGATAGACCTAAGACAATCAAGACGGGAAGTGGTTAAGGGTAGAGAGGGGGAGAGTCCGTTCCATACGTTATTTTATTTTTAGCAATCTTATGTCGACTCTTTGGACTAATTTGTATGTAGGCGAGTGTGTCTGTGTGTGTCAAGAGTTTGGCGTAAACAAGTTTCTAGAATTTTTTTCATTATCACAACAACAGCAAACGATCAACAACAGAACAACAACAGCAGCAGCACCGACAACAAAATAGAAAATCATGAGACCTGCTGGCTATGGCTGGTGCTGGTTTTGCTTGTCTAACTCGCAGCATTTGCCAAAAGTGGTCGGACAACAATAATAACAGCAATACACACACATACAGTTAGAGCCAGACGTATGCGCACACACACTCGCATATCTATGCAAACATATGTATGCACAGACATGTGTGTAGTATATTTATGTATTTATATTATGTACCTTGTTTTGTCGCGTCTGTATGTTTCTTTTTTTTTGATGAAAACAATCTTATCAGGCAGAGCAACAGCCCATCAAGGCGTTCGGTAAAGGGGCGGCACGGGGAGAGGCGGTTTAGGAGACGGCACACGCTTACGCACACAGAGACTATCAAAACGAGGGTCGCTAGTAATATTTCGTTAACCTTTGAAATTTGTATAGCAAGAGGGCTGCTAGTAAACTAGTAAAGTAACATTTCTCTGAGTTATGAAATTCTTTTTACCTTTCTTTCATGTGTCATTGCCTTTGCAAGAGGGTTGCTAGTAAAGTAGCATTTCTTTAAGTCATGAAATTCTTTTAACATTTCTTTCATGCGTCATCGCACATTTGCTATGTTTTTGCGTGGGTTTTGGTTTTCTTTCTGGCATTCATCCATCGCTTCTTTGTCATCTCATTGCCAAACCTTGACACTTTCACCGCACCCGCCCCTGTGGTACTGAGCAGATTAAAGACATAATAGACACATAATGAGTCTGCTATGTTTATCTTAACTTGTGTAGGATATCAAGAGAGTCTGCTATGTTTAACACTACTTGTGTAGAATATTAAAAACAGTCTACTTAGCTTATCTTAACTTGTGTACCTGCTGTGTGGCATATCGTATACTCACCCTGACCAGAAAAATATATGTATATACACTCTTGTGGTCAAAGACTTTGCTTCATATGTCTGCACATACTGACAGTATATATTGATGTATATATATACAAATAAAATACAACTACACATATTCCCTCATTACCTACACCATAATTAGAAATGTGTTTATTTGCCGTCGTTGTATTGATTATTTCAAACGAACTTGACCTTGAGTTGGTTGGTCACACAGCTGTTGCTCGCTATAGAGAGAGAGAAAGAGAGAGAGTAAAGGTCTATCCAAAACTGTGTACCATTAAAGGGTATTTGATATGTCAATGCAGCCAAATTTTTGCTAAAATTTTGTTGGCCTTGTGTTGTTGCTGTTGTTGTTTACTTATCTGATTAGTTGCTTGTTTTTTTTTTGTTCTTCTTTTGTTACTCATAAAGTTGTGAGTTCAATGCACCATTTGGCTTGTGCTTGTGAGAAAGGGGTGTGTGGGGGGCAGGCGTTGCACTTGAACGAAGGTCAAATTTTGAAAGCAAACATCAGCTGATCTGATCGGAACGATAGGAGGGAAAATTACGGCACATTTTGATAGCCTTCAACTTGAAATGATATTGTATTTAGAATTAGAACTTAATTTCGATATGATTGATGAATAATATTGGTATTTTAGAACAATATCTGCTATTATTTTTATTATATGAATGATAATGCCATTTTATAATTTTAAGTGTGAGCTTGCATTATCGTAAGCTCATTTAGTTATTGTAAATTCTATTGATAGTATAGTGTTGAATAACGCAAAAGAGCGGAGGAGCGTCACTACATTGTAAAAATTTAAAAGAGCGTAATAAATAATAAAACCATTAATAATAATATTTCTTTTATTTCTATTACAGAACCGAGAGTATTAGCTCCGAGGAGGAAGAGGATTGGCCAACTTCACCCATTATTCCAATTTTCGAACAATGTTAGTAGTATCCAGCAGAGCAGCAAGTGTAAGCAGAGCATCCAAGCAAAGCAGCAGCAGCCCCCCGAACAACGGACAACACTGGGTGGGGGCAATGAGAGCAGCAGCAGCAGAAGCAGCAACAGCAGCAGGCAGGAATAAAATCCATTCGCAAGCACACACACACACACGCAGACATGCGCGCATGCACGCACACGCACTCAGGACAAAAGGGAATCAAAGACATATCTCCGGCCTACCCCCATTTAAGGGGGTGGGGTCGTACCTGTCCACAGTTTTATAACGATGCGCTCATCTATATGTGCTTGAGCGTGTGTGTGAGTTGTGTATGTGTATGTGTGTGTGTAGTGTATGTATGTGGTAGTGTATAATGGGTGTGCGTGTGTATATTTTGCTAAAGTGCATCATAATTGATTTAGCATATGCAGAAGATATATATATCGATAACTATTATTTACGCTGGTTCTACCATTTAAGAAATTTATGAAAAATGTGCGAGGGTCAGCCAGGCAAAAATTTGCGAAAGAAAAATTCACATTTTTTCTATTTATTTGCGGCAAGACAAGACAAAAACTTCGTTAGAAACAGAAAAAGAAAAAACCACAAAATGAAAATGAAAAAAAACAAAAGAAAACGTAGAATGATGCGGACCATCATACAAAAGATTGATGTCGTTCCGGACCATTTTTGAGATCGGTGAAAGAGAGACAAAAGAGGCAATGACAGACACAATGATACCCAACAAACGGAATACGGAATGGAACAACGATTTTTTGTCGGTTACGCTTGGAAACAAAAAAAATACTATAAAATCCACTTAAACAAATCAAAAAGCAAACAAAAAAAAATAATAATCTTAAACTCTTCTATGCCCACAATTTGAAATTAGTTTAAATAATTTGTATTGTGCTCCATGTTTGTTTTGTATAAACACCTTAAAACTTAAAACAACAATAAAGTACGATGGACCCACAAGCAAGAAAACACAAACAAAAAAACCAACAAAAAAACAAAAAAGTCTAAAAAAGTACAAAAATGCATAAAATATAGACGGGACAATTAATTGATAAAGAAAAGGAAGAAAATCCCCAACAAAAATATCAAAAGTTTATCAGCAATTAATTTTTGGCCGCGCTCAGAATTCAAGAACTATATGACTAAGAACAGTAACAGTAACAATTACAATAACATTAATTAACTATAATAAAAAGAAATGCCCCCCATCATATGTAGTTGTGTGTGTAGTCGACATTTTTGCTCTATATATAACAAAAAAGAAAAGAAAAATAACAAAACTCTGCAGAATATAACAATATATCAGATTTATTAATGAGCTAAGCGAAGAAACATTTTTTTGTTATTATTTTAAAGATCTTTTCAAGTTTTCGAAGATCTTTAGAGCATGTATTGAGATCAATGCAAATCAAATTTACAACAACAGTGATCAATTATTTTTACATACATCATTTTGTAATGTATGCGAACATTTCAGTTTTCTTTTTTGTTATATTATTTAGTAATTATTTAATTTATTAAAGCGAAAACATTTGTAAAAAAACAAAACCAAAAGAAAAACTTGTACTAAATATTCTATAGATACTATTATAAAGAAAAGAAAAAAAACTAAAAAAGCGAACCAGCAAAACAAAAAAAAAGAAAACTAAAAAATTAGTAACTATCTTACAATATGTTTTGTTTAAACTTGAAGCGCGGCACTCTGATTTCAAATTATGATGCATTAATAGTACGGGAAAATATATACACGGCCAATGGGAGAAAGTAAGATGAAGAAGATGAAAGAGAACGTAAGAAAACTGTGCAAAGAAAAACAAGAAGAAACTACCCGCAGAATAGCGAAAAACATTTTTTTTAAAACATTTCTTAAATTCTTTATAAATAATTCAAATCAAATGAAAAGTCAAACATTTCTGTAAATTTCAATAAATGCGCGTGTCACTGTGCACAGTGGCATTCAAATTTCTGAAGAATATTTGTAAAAAAAAACAAAAACTCATTGCGATATGTTTTATTTACCTTTGTGTGAGTGTACGTGTATGTGTGTGTGTGAGAGAGAGAGAGATCTAATAGCATATGCAGAACGAAGCCCACAAAGATCGATCCATGGAAGGCCTCCGCCTCTCGCGCCTGACACAATGTGAGTACATTAAGTATGCTCCTCATAAGGGACACACTTGCAAATGTAAATAAAACATATTTGCTTTTGATTATTTGATAACTCTTTTGCATACATTATTGAAGGAAAGAGAAGAAAGATCTATAATGTTAATGTGCAATTTAGTTAATTCCGCCGATTTCAACAACGCGATGGCAATACTCATGTTGTTTATTTATTATTTTTTTAATATATTTCACTTAAGCTAAACTTAAAAAAAGATTGTACACAATAATGCCGAAAATATGTGAAAAAAAGGCGAAAACTATTTTTAATATTTAAGCGAGACAGAGACAAATTGTGTGTGTTCATTGCCAGGCTGCAAACAAATTTTTAAACTTAGTCTAACTTTAAAACAACTAAAAAATGGCAAAGTGACAAATAAGCTAAAAGAAAAACCAATAACAAATGATGATGAAGAAGAAGAACAACAACAATGATGAAGTTTAGACCTAAGAGACATTCTCTATACAGAAATATGCCGTCAACACTCTCTGCTGAGCAGTCGGATATTTTCAATTAAAAATTGTATTGTGTATTTTAAAAAACAACTAGCAAATTTTACATGTATTTAGCGCGCGGAGGTTAGTAAAATATTTGTGCACGAAAACATCATAAACGAAAGAAATCTCTCCATTTATTAATGTAAAACTATTTGATTTGCTAGTACAAAAACAATGATGAAAATGATATGAACAAGCCTTTTATTAAGTTTTAGAAATAATTTTAATATTTAATTTCAATATTTTCACATTGCATTGTTAGTTTTAAACTAAAATCAAATACGTTTTAATCATTTTGTAAATTATCTCTCATTCATTTAATTTATTCAAATTGTATTTAAAAAAGAATGATGATGCATGTTTTAGCGAGCGGCGCAAGCGAATGAACAATTAAGTAAGATAACTGAAGATTGTGTATAAAAGGAATAGAGCTGTAAAAGAGAACAACAAAAAATCGTGATTTATTTCATTGTATACACATGACAACCAATAAATGAAAAAAAAGTATTATTATATGGTAAAATAAACTTCGTTTTATTGCATTTATACATTTAAAATGTTACTTGTACCAGTTATACTCTTCGATAAGTAACCTGTTGCACATATTAATCGTTTATCGATAAGGTTAATCGCCAGTGTTGTTAGTGGCAGTGCTGTAAACTACCAGCATGTAGAGTTGCACAGAAAACCATCGATAAGTGGCATGCCGTGTTTTTGCCTAGTGCTGGCAACGCCGTGACACATAACCTTCCTTTTCTAAATAATTTTTGTGCTGTGTACACGTGTTTCCCACAATGGCACCCGTCGAGAAAGCTAAAAAAGTCGCCAAATCGGCCAAAAAGGGCAAGAAGCAGCCCCTCAACTCGTACCTGAAGGGTGGAATCTTGCGTTACTCCAAAGCCCAGGTAAAAATCTAAAAAGGCACATTCAAAAATCACGAAACCAAACTTGGCTGTGACGCCGCCTCGCTGCCTCGTGTGTGTTTTGTGTGTGTGTTGATGGTGTAGTGTGGACTCTGCTGGACAGCCTGCTTATAATAATTATGTGTTGCTTTCGCTATTGATTTCTAGATGTACAAGCGCCGTGCGCTGTACCGCCTGAAGGACAAGAAGCACCCCGTCGTGCAAAAGGAGAAGGTGCCCATCAAGAAGGTGAAGAAGATCGGTGGCCCCAAGAACGGTGGTGAGCGTACCGTCTACCTGCGCAAACCCAAGGCCAACTACCCAACCAAGACTTTCGTCAAGAAGCGTCCCAGCAAGGCCAACTTCAGCGAGCACAAGCGCAACGTTCGCCGCAACCTGAAGCCCGGTACCGTGCTGATCCTCTTGGCTGGTCGCCACCAGGGCAAGCGTGTTGTGCTGCTGAAGACTCTGTCCTCTGGCCTGCTGCTGGTCACTGGACCCTTCGCCCTCAACTCGTGCCCCCTGCGTCGCGTTTCCCAGCGCTACGTCATTGGCACCTCATCGCGCGTGGACTTGGGTGACTTCAAGGTACCCGAGCATCTGAACGACGCCTACTTCCGCCGCCTTAAGGCCAAGAAGGAGAAGAAGTCCGGTGAGGCTGACATCTTTGCTGCCAAGCAAGAGCGCTTCGTGCCCAACGAGCAGCGCAAGAAGGACCAGAAGGAGATCGACAGCGCCCTCCTTAAGGTGATCAAGGCACATCCTGAGGGTAAATTCTTCAAGAAGTACTTGCAGAACATGTTCGCCCTGCACTCCTCCCAATACCCTCATCGTCTGCGCTTTTAAATCTGCAGAGGAGGATTCAATTTAAGGACTTTTAAATACTTTGTACAAGCCCCGCTAAAATAAACAAATAGAAAACGGAACTCTGTGTCGAGGTATGAGGAAACAAAAAAAAACAATGAGAGTGTATTATTTATTGATTATCTAGTTTTTTCTTATCCAATTGCTCATTGTTGCTCTCCTGCTCCTTCAGAGCCTCTTTATAATCCGGCTGCAACTTGAGGGCAGCCAAGAACTTTCTCCTGCCGTGTATATACCAAAGCATCTCTTTATATGAACCTGGCATCACTTCATCCACAGTCGACTCAGCTTTATAGGTCAAATTAAAAACATTTGTTGTTATCTGCTCATTGGTTTGGACATCCCATCTCCGTGCCACAGTCATGATCTGTACATAGTTCTTTGCCGTGAAGACAACATACGCAGTCATCTGTAGGAACGAGCTGACACTGACGGGCTCCATGAAAGAGATGTCCGATATACATTTAAGCAGAGGTCGACCCCCGATATACATGCTTGCCATGATGAAGCTGATCTCGATGGCTTGACGCATTAGATACCCACCAAAGATTGTATTCTGTGAATTGCGATTTTCGGGAAACGGATGCACCATGGTCGAGCGTTGTGAACTATTCATCCATCGACAGTTGGCAGGCAAGACGCGTTTGTTCAGATCGAAGTTGTTTGGCGGCGTGGAGCGTTGCAATAGTCGGTACATAATCGCCTGTTCGTGCTCCTGTGGTGGAATTATTGTAACCAATGTGGATCTCTCAGCTTTTCGATTCTCCTGCCGTTCAATGGCTTGCTTCAATATGCTCTCCTCCATCTCGTTGGCGGGCTTAAGCTTATTTACCGGAGCAGATCCAGTATTTGTTGCATTACGGCAGACCATGAGAAACATTGCCTTGGTAACATTCATATATTGCCCATCCATCACTTGACGCACATAGAGCGTTGCTTCCAGCGACGTCGAGCCAGTCCAGGACACAAATCCGCTCAGCTCGATATCCTTGTTGATCCCTACCTTCTCAATGTTGCTGAACTCAACGCGATCCACAAGCAATGTGACAAAGGTGTAAGGCAAGGCAACATCCTTGGGCAGATCAGGGATCTTAATGTGACGATGGCAGAGCCAAACTATAAATGGAATTGCTCAGGGAATTCATGAATGCTAATGGGGCTATGGTACCTGCAAACATATCCAGTTCCTCCATTAATCGTCCCATACGCACAGCCCCGACATGATTTGTGTACCGCTCCCTGCTCATCTCATCATTCTCCAGTGGCAATAAGGCAGATGTATATGAATCCTGCATACTACGCTCTGGCAGCTGATCTGGCTTGGGTGTATACTCCAGCAGATGTTCCCGCGACTTGGGCACCACATGATAACCAATATCAATGTCAACTCTCTTGCGAATCTTGTTGGCAACTGAAAGTAGACACAATATTGTGTATAAGGCATGTATCTCTACCTCAAACTTAGACTCACCTTCTGTCATCGTGCCAGAGTAATGATTTGACTTCGTCTTCAAAAAATCACCAGCCTCATAGTGCCTTACCCCAATTTGCATCAAGGGCATCCATCTAAAAAAACAGTCTAAAGTACAAAAAGTATAAAGGGCTTGATAGTATACCCTACCTGGGTAAAGCCCTACTACAACTGTGAGTAAGTTGCAACATATTCGTTATCCGTTGCATGCTGATTATATTTACAGAAAATGTTTCGCGCTATGCTTTATCCGTTTGAACGTAACCAATTGCACAATTAATAAGAAAACCGAAAATGAAAATATTTGAATTGAGTGCTAGACGAAATTGTGCTCGCCAAATCGACGTAATGAGCGTGATATGGAAGAGATAATGGTGAGTGAACGAACATACTGAACACTCACCACATCAACCCACTACCCACTGTACAGTGGGTTGAGTATCACACACACAACGAGTGTTCTCAGCTGCAAAAATCTTCCGTCTGCCAGATTAGCGTCATGAGCAATTACAATATACATACATATAATTTGGTTTGTTTTGATTACAACGAAAAAAAGGGAGAACTAGATAGATAAATAGAAACGATACGGTAAGACCTAGCGATGTTTACCTAGTTGGTATGACAATGTGAACTGCGAACTACATTTATAAAAATTGAAATATCATTTTAAATTTAAATCAATTTCTATTTAAAAGTGTTTGCGATTTAAATGGAAAACTGACAAAAATTTGTATAAAACTTAATATAATATCCCAAATTTAGAAAAATAACTTTCTGATTGTGATTTATGATTTATGTCTACTTCAATTTGAATGAAAAAGTCTTTTGAAAACTCTTAAAATTATTTGTATATATCTATAAGAGTATTCGAGTTATATTAAAAGAAATTAAATATTAATTTAAGTTAATATAATATACAATTCATATATATGTAAATATATATTATAAATGAGGTAAATTCGTAGGTTTCACTGTATAAATAAGTATTAACGTCTCTTTGTGTACTTCGGTGTAGCTGTGTGGGACTGAGAATGTTGTATAGAAAAACATATTCCTTGTAGTTAGGTCGCGCACGAGTAGTTCACTAGTCCGTGGCTTCTTCCGATCAGTATTTGGCAGCAGAAACCTTCCCTCGCTTGTTGCATTCCAACTTCGCTGCAAATTGTCGCACAAACAGATCTACAAAGTCAAAAATAATTTTAAGCCAACTTAATATTCCCTTTATTCAACTCAAAATTTTGTAAAGTTATTATTTACGCTTAATTTTTGTAATTTTAAATAATTCTTTGTATCAATATCCTTTCTAATTCAGTCGACTGTATTTAGCTGACATTAAATTAAATAAATAAATAAATAATCGGAACCAGAAGCAGTTAGTTTTATTTTTGTTCTATTTTCTCCTCATCCTCCTTGTTATTCAAGTCGCCGTCATAATCAGGCTGCAGGTAGAGTGCATCCAGGAACTTCCGTCTGCCGTGTATGTACCAAAGCATCTCTTTGTATGAGCCTGGCATCACTTCGTTCACATTATTTTCTGTTTTGTAGGTCAAGTTGAAGACATTCGTTATATGCTGCTTGTGGGTCTTAACATCCCATGTGCGCGCCACAGTCATAAGCTGCACATAGTTCTGGGCCGTGAAGACAACCTGTGCGGTCATCTCGAGAAATGCATGAACACTGACGGGCTTCAGGAATGTTATGTCAGATATGCACTTGAGCTTAGGTCGCCCGCCAATATAGATGCTGGCCATGATGAAGCTAATCTCGACGGCTTCTCGCATCAGGTAGCCACCAAAGATTGTATTTGCTGAGTTGCGATTTTCGGGAAAGGGATGAACGATGCTCGAACGTTTGGAGTCCGCCATCCAATGACAATTGGGGGGCAGTACGCGCTGGTTCAACACAAAGGTTTCGCTCGGCGAAGTTCGTTGCAACAGACGGAACATCATGGCCTGTTCGTGCTCCTTTGGTGGAATACTAGTAATATCTACAGACTTTAATAATTTCCGCTTCTCCCGCCGTTGCACGGCTTCATCCCAAAAGCGCGACTCCATTTCGTTAGCGGGCTCAAGTTTATTAATCGGAGCAGGTCCAGTATTTGTTGCATTGCGGGCGACCATAATAAAGAAGGCTTTGGTGACATTCAAATATGTGTCACCCAGCAATTGGCGAACATACAGAGTTGCTTCCAGTGAAGTCGAACCTGTCCAGGACACATACCCGCTCAGCTCGACATCCTTATCGACCGTTAGCCTATCAATGTGACTAAACTCGACGCGATCCACAAGCAGAGTCACGAATGTGTACGGCAAGACGATATCCTTGGGTAGGTTCGGCAACGTAACGTGACGATGGCAGAGCCAAACTACAAGAAAATTAATTCAGATATCATTAATATATATACTTGTATATATATGTATGTATATTATACCTGCAAACATATCCAGTTCCTCCATTAATCGCCCCATACGCACAGTGCCATTGTGATTGATATATCGTTCTCGACTCAACTCCTCCTTTTCCAGTGGCAATATTGCCGATGTATAGGAATCCTGCATACTACGTGTTGGCAGCTCCTCCGGCTTGGGTGTATACTGCAGCAGATGCTCCCGCGACTTGGGCACCACGTGATAGATCAGATCAATACCAATTCGTTCACGGATCTTTCTGAAAACTAAAAAAGTTATTAAAATAAATATTAATATTAAATAAACATTTAATTTACCTTCAGTCATTGTGCCAGAACTATGATTCGACAGGCGCTTTAAATGATCTCCGGCCTCATAATATCTAAGGCCAGTTTGGGTGATGAGCATCCAACTTGTTCGGACTCTGCAAAAGGCTGCTCTAAAGTAAAGTGATTATATAGTGATTGTTTATATATATATAAACCTCGTATTAAGTTGCATCGTGTGTTGTATCCGTTGCATTCTTATTGTATGCGATAAAAAAGAATTTAATAATATTTGTATTAGGCTAAGAAAGAACACAAACAACGAGTGCTCTTGACTGATTTAGCCTCATTTATTTAGGTTATTTAGTTGAAGAACACCAGGAACACAGAACAAGTTGGTTAAATGGATGAAAGCTACAGTAAACTAGAATATCATATTTAATTTTGATAAAAAAAATATATAAATTTGGAAAAAGGTACTACAACCTGAAATATGAAATTTGTGTCTAGCTTGGAAAACAAATATCTTTATCATTGAAGTTAAAGTTAAAAGTAAATATGAATATCGTTTTTTAATTGATTCACTTTATGTGTGAGTAATATCGCTCCAGACTAGCATCCGCAATCATATCATATCCTTTACACGGTTTAATACAGTTGGTATAATAATCAGAAGATAAGTTATGTCTGCTGGAGGCCCATGCTATATTCGAACTTTCGACGTCCCTGGATGTACCACATGGTCTCGTGGTATGAACGTGGCAGCACCTCGGTGACAGTGTCTGGCGCGGAGAACGTGTAGTAGAAGGTATTCGAGGTAACCTGATTGCCCGTGCGTGTATCGAGCACTTCGGCCACTGTCATGATCTGCACATAGTTCAATTTGGTGTACACCACATAGGCGGTCATCTTGATGAACGAATCCACACTGACAGGTTTCTCGAAACTAATGTCCGCGATGTGCTCGAGCTTGGGACGCGTCTTGCAGTACAGCACAGCTGCTGCCCAGCTGATCTCGAGGGCGGTGCGCATAAGGAATCCGCCAAAGACTCGATTATGATGATTGCGATTCTCCGGGAACGAGGGAATAGTGCTCATCTGAAACGAGTCCGACATCCAGCGACAATTGGGTGGCAAAATGCGTTTATTCAGCTCCATGGTGTCACTGGGCGTGGTGCGTTTGTATAGCTCATACATGAGTGTTTGTTCCGGATCGTTGGGCTCCACCTTGAAGATGGATTGTGCACCGAGCAGCTGCCGCATACGTTTTCGATCCTTGCCACCGGCTAGAATAACCTTCTCCTCCTCATTTGCTGGCTGTATTTGGTTAACTGGTGCCGCCGCCGAGTTTGTGGCATTGCGTGCTGCCATCAGAAAGAGGGCACGCGTCAGCTTCTTGTAGCTACCATTTTGCATCTGCTCGAGCCACACCACCACCTCCATGGAGCTGCTGCCCACCCACGAGACGTGCCCAGACAGACGTATATCCTCGGTGCCAGAGGCGAGTGTCTTGGTGAAATCAATGCGATCCACTAGGATGGTGACAAACGTATATGGCAAATGCACATTCTCCGGCAGCTGCGGCACCAACAAGTGCTTGTGGCAACACCAGCCTGCAAGTACACAAAGATGATTAGTACAACACGAAGTTAGAGAGAAGTCTTTGCTATGACTAACAGGCAAACATGTCCATATCCTCCAGCAGTCGTCCCATCCTCACGTTGCCCAGATATGTCACATACTTGTCCTGCAATGTGCGATTCGTGCTGAGTGGAATAATGGCCGAGGTGAACGAATCCTGCATGGCACGTGGCGGCAACTCCTCCGGCTTGGGTTGATATTTCAGCAGATGTTCACGCGACTTGGGCAACGGTTGATAGCCTGGCTCCAGGCCCAGGCGCTTCATCATCTCCTCCTTCACTGCAAGATGTAGCATGAAATGAACGCAGGCAGGTAAAGAGTTAATCCAAAGCTAACTTACCCTGCGCCATGGTGCCGGATTCATTGGGCACCGCCGACTGTTTGATGTGCGTGGGCGGTGAATAGTGACGTCTGTAAATAATATTGTATTATATATAACATTATATTAATATTATAACTGTTTAAATTGTGTTAATTTCTTCAACTTACAGCGACAAAGTTGTGGCCAAAGGTGACGCATTTTTTACTTGAGCCAAAGATCTATTGACCAGGCCTAAATATTTCGGTGTTGCCAGCAAAGAACGCAACATTATTTGCAATGTTTAAACTTGAACTCAATCAATATATTTATCTAATTTTTAACTAAATAAATTCAGTATACGCGTTGACCCAGATCTGCAGGCAGCTTCGTTGGAGGCAAACAGCTGATTGCTGGGCAACGCACAGTGGGTCACAGCTGAAAGAAATGCGCTTCAAATATTCGTTGCAAAGAGAAATAGTTTGAAGCTAAGCAACAAGTGAAGCAAACTTGCATATTATTTTATTAATCAGATATAATAATATGAAATTAAATTTTAATGGAAATTAAAATAAAATAAATTTAATATTTAAAATAAGTTATTATTAATAATATTGTTATCTATATTCACACTGATTTCTCTGTATTTACTAATGTACTTGAATGTTAATTTATTGAATTGAGCTTGCGAGAATCACTGCACCAATGTTTATGGGTGGTGCTAATTTTGTGATATTTGGTTTTATCTCTATTTAGTTTGTCTTATCAAGCATGTTCTAACTGTGTTAATGGTGTCAGGCGTATAATAAATAAACTATCTCATTGATAAGGATCATTAATCTTATTTATTAAATTTCATTGGACAACAAATAAAATAATAAATAATAAAATAAATCCCATTGAAAATGGTAAAAAAGGGTATACTAACTTTGTGCAAATGTATGTAACGGGCAAAAGGAGGCGTGGCAGACCCCACAAAGTATATATATTCTTGCTCAGGATCACAAGCCGAGTCGATTGAGCCATGTCCGTCTGTCTGTCCGGATGTCCGTCTGACCAGATAAACACACAGATCTCAGCTATTATAAGCGCTAAAGACACCAAATTTGGATTGAATGTTTCTAAATACTTTGCGCAGATCAAGTTTATTTCAAATGTTGAGTGCCACGCACATCGCGTCCGCAAAAGAATAATTTAGATTTTTTAGCTCGAATTTTAAGCAATGTATAAAATATACATTTCACATATACTAAGCTGATTGTTATATCTACTTATTCTCGAAATTTCAATCGGATCGGACCATAAACACAGAAGTTATTCAAGAATGTATGAGCATAACTCTAAGTTCTTGTGTCAGCTAACAAGGGAGGCAGGCGAGCGCTAGCGCAATCTGTTGAGAATAATTTGAAAGGTTGTTCATATGAATATGTGTATGTTAAACAAATTAAACTACACCGAAACATAGGTCGAAGGTTATGCCACTGTCGCGTGCTGCTCGACTGTTGCTTTTCTTACTATTACCCTTACACCCTTGCAGAGGGTCTATTAATTTTGGTATATATGTATATTCTTGATCAGCATTAGCAGGCGAGACTGACTTGCCATATTCGTCTTTCTTGACAAAAACTTGTTACACATTTTTTTTGCTTATTGTATTTCTTATTTTTTAGATAAACAAAAGTCGGAGCAAGCAGGATTGGATTGGTTATCGCATAGCTGCTATTTATACTTAAAGATTGTCAATTCCAATCATTTTAGGTCTGCCCGATAATCTTATAAATAAGAAATAACAAAAATATAAATTTCGGTAATGTATTCATGATAAATATGCCAAAAAAAATATGACGGACCCTAGACAGAAACTCAAGGAAAGTATTGTTTTGAAGGGAGCCATTGCTGGCGGGATTGCTGGTATTCTAGATAAATTACTGACCCATCCATTTGATTATGTAACGACACAAATTCAGTTGGACAAAGATAAACAGATATACAATGGTCCCATGGATTGTATTAGAAAAACGCTTGCAAAGCGTGGATTTCTTGGGTTCTATCGCGGAATGGGTATCTTATTATTGGCCAATATACCAAAGGTGGCATCGAGGTATAGAATATATTGTATATCAGCCTTTTGTCAAATGTCAACTATAAAGCATATAGTAATTTTTATTAGGTTTGCCGTATTCGAGTATGTGAATTACCATTTTGAAGATGAGAAAGGAGATGTCGTGTTAAGCACAAGTTTTATGGCCGGACTTCTTGCTGGCCTTGCAGAGGCGATCCTCTTCGTTACCCCAATGGAAGTAATTAAAGTAACGGTTTTGTCTAGGCCAGATTCGTCTTATAAAAACCTAAAGAGTGTTTTTTGGGATATAATTAAGCGTCATGGTATCATTAAGCAATCAATGCAATTAATTTTATATCGATACTGAATTATTTACAATACATTTTAGGTGTAAAGGGCTTGTATACAGGATTGTCAATAACGACGTTTAAAGAGGGAACTAGTCAGGCCATACGTTTCTACCTAATGTGTACCCAGAAGAATTTTTACGCTGGCGAAGATGATGGAATTGCAATTCCAACGCCGATGATTGGCTTTTTTGGTATTATAGCTGGCGCTGCATCGCTTGCGTGCAATATTACCGCGGATGTGATCAAGACCCGAATGCAAGCCAGAGTTGAGAAGTGTGCAAACCCATTTAGTTGCTTTCAGAACATACTACATGAGGAGGGGGGCGTCGCATTCTTTAGAGGTAATGCCATTCGGGTGACCCATATATGTATCGAGGTCGCCGTTACATTTATGATTTACGAACTAATCATGGACTACATTTTTGTAAATATGGTGCTCTAGACAGATCTGCGATAAGAAATAAAATTTTTATGAATCTAATGTTAAAAGTATTTCAAATAAACAAGAACCGTAAATGTGATATGAAGTTCCTTTTTTAAGACTTCTTTCTGTTTCTCTACCATGCACATAGCACATTTATTGTTCTTGTTTATGAAAATTACTTTTAACAAAATGAAATCGGAAATTCTTTGGGCGATGATAGATTTGAAACATTCTAACATTCTTTAAAAATGACACTTTAAAAGGGCAGAAGGGAGTGTGTCAAAATTCAGAAATAAACATTCAATACTTAATTTAGTAGCCCTAGCTCTTATATTCTCTATAAGATATAGACTTTTATATTGACATACACACTCAAATTTAAAATTACATAAATATTTTAGTTTTTACCCCATCCTTTTGTGTCAATCCTGATTTCTTTAGCAAAAAATTCAAAATGATATGACAAATTTAATAAAAGAAGCGTTTTTACTGGTAGTAACAAGGGAGTTTGAACAGCCTTGGAAACATGATGATATAATGCATAAAATGTTAAACTGTCATTAACAATGTCGCGACCGAAAGACAAAAAACAACAAAATAAAACAGAAACAGAAACGAATGGTTTCATAAGAGGAGCTTTGGCTGGCGCGATTACTGGAGCTTTGGATGTTCTAGTGACGTATCCAACAGATTTTATAAAGACACGAATACGGCTCGACAAGTACAATAGGAAATACTTTGGTACTTTCGATTGTATTAAGAAAACTATTAAACAACACGGTGTACTTGGGCTCTATCGCGGTATCAGTATTTTACTATTTGCCAATATACCAAAAGTGGCGGCAAGGTAGAGATTATATATAGTAAACATTCCCGATCTAGTCAATTTTAATGCAGACATTCATTTCAGATTTGGAGTATACGAATATTTCAACCAACGCTGGGCACATGCGGATGGAAAACTCGGACTTTCAACAACTTTTGTCTGTGGTATGATTGCCGGCATTGTGGAGGCGGTGGTGGTGATAACGCCAATGGAAGTGATTAAAGTAAAGGTTTTTAATGATATGTATAAGGCACGACCGCGTTATAGAGGCATGGCCCATGCTACAAGAGATATAGTAAGGCGCTCTGGTATTGTTCGAACTCCGATGATTACTCAAACAACATTTATAATTTAATATTAATTTCAGGAATACAAGGTTTATTTTATGGTTTAACCGTTACTACAATCAATCAGGCCACTAATCAGGCCATACGTTTCTACCTAATGTGCACGCAGAAGGAATTTTACAGTGCCTACGATGAGGATGTGGTCATTCCAACGCCTATGATTGGCATCTTTGGTTGTATAGCGGGAGCTGCGTCTGTCATGAGCAATATTTCATTGGATGTGATTAGGACACGAATGGAGACAATATCTAAGAAATATAGAAATGCACCCAGGGCTCACATTGCCGAAATGCTCCAGGATGAGGGTCCTAAAACATTTTTTAGGGGCTCTGTCGTCCGAATGATACGAGTCTGTTTCGATGTGGCCTGCACTTTCATGATTTACGAGAAGGTCCTCGCTTACATTTACAGCCTTCGGATCTAAATTTTCAATTTCAATTGATCATTTGACGACAAGAGTGTGTTGGAGAGCGTTTATATTGAAAATTTCATTTTTATTTATAGATTCAATTCTCTAAGTGCAAAGTTTAAAACCATTGGCAGCAAACCGGCATCTTCTAACTCCACAATCTGCTGACGAAGATTATTAACGTGTCGCGAATGTATAAGCTGGCACAAAGTAGTATAAAGAAGTAGTATATTAAAAAACATTCAAATTTCAACTTGCAGTTCAAATCTTTACCTTCAGTATCTTTTCACGCTGTTCAGCCGTCTGGCAGAATATAAGCACCGTGGCGGCCATATGTGGTCGATGAATGAGTATACAAAGCTCAGCAAACTGATAGAGATTCAGTGCATGCACAACGGGACAGACTTGCAGGCGCAGCAGTGTCTTCTGCAATCGCTCCTCTAGAGCACACGAACGTGTCGACACTGCATTCTTGAGAGGATGCGTTAGCACACAGTCCCATGCCAGAGCCAGGCCATCCAAATGCAATAACTGTGGCCTGCTGCTTAGTACATCGACTAATGCATTTAATTCTCGCACCATATTGTATAAGACCATGCGCTTGAGTATCCCGTTCCAGATCTTGGGCATATGCACATCGAAGCCCAGACAAATGTCGGCCATTACCTCTAGAGAGAGCGGGTTCTGTGCGTTACGCTGCCACACCATCTTAATGATACTGATCTTATCCGAACTGTCATTTGCAAATTTCTCAATGTTTAAATTATATCCCAGCGCCTTTAATTCGTGGACACATTTGATGGTAATGAACTGACGCTGGCTGAGAGTATTGGTGAATGAATTGCTACCATCATTAAGCTTGGAATAGCATTCGTACATCTGAAGCTGAGTTGAGGTGTTAATCGCACTGCAGAGAGAGGATATATAAAGACGTATGTATATGAAAAGTTTTAAGTTGTTATATCTTACCCGCCTTTACAGATTAAGCCCACCAAAAACTGAACAGCTTCGGACTTTGGCCAACTTCGTAGAATATAAAATGCACGCACAACATTCTCGCTGGCATTGACAGTCTCATCACCATTGGCGCCATTGCTCTGTGTCCCATTCTCAGGCCAATTTTGATCCTCAAGAAATGTCTCCTCCATTATGGTACCATCTGCTGTTTCCATTGTGACTGACAGCCACTTTTGAAGTAGCTTAAACTGAATAGTCTCCAGATTAAGTTCGTGTAGATTGCAAATCTCCTTAACCAACGCATTAATATCCACTTTACTTGATTTTAATATCAGTTCGTGATGGTATAAACAATATATAAGGTCAGTGGGATTTTCAACAAGACGCAAAAGTTTTTCATCGTTTAGACCATAGACATGTAGTAAATGTTGTGTCTTATGTATGGGATAAATGCGTTTTATCTTGGCCACCTCATCCTGGCACTTGGGATCGTCATTAAGCGTATCTTCATTTGATTTAACATATTTCCAGCACTCGTAGAATGCTTCTACCTGATCGGCACCATCGCGTGCGTAACTAGCCACATGATACAATATGATAAACACTGTAGTGGGACTGTGCACATGCTTAACCAAACGTAGAATCTGAAATTTGAATATTTTCATTTAAATTAATCAATATATAAGTAAACAATTGCAAAATACGAACCGATTTAAGAAAGGCATTGTTCGTGGGATGCAGGCTCCATGTCTCCGAATCATTCTTGGACTTATACTCAGTTATGGAGTTCTTAACAGCAGCCATGCAGTAGTAATCACAATTTTGTGCAGCATTCTTAGAATTCTTCAGTTCAGTACACATGAGAATAAGCGGGAACCAGCTCTGGCAATTATCCACATTCAATTCGCTTGCTGCAGTAAAGCAAATACAAAACTTTAGTAAATTTATAGGAGATTCAGTTTTGCAGGTAACATACTGAGTATATCTTTGAGAGGATGCTCTACAATGGGCTTGAAGGGAAGGCGATAACGTGCGATCTTCGGCAACATGCCATTATCCTTCTGCAACTTCATCCACATATCTGTCTCCAGTTGTCCAGCACGATTGCAACGTCGTGTGACCATTTTGTGACGCAAGAAATGTAGAATATTCATCCATGTTTCCATTTGTTTAGGTGCAGCATCAAAGAACATTAAGATTTCTATGACGCAAAGATATAGCTCATAGAAATATAGATTGATCTACAAAAAAAAGAAATGTGCATGAGGAAAATTTTCAAGAGATATTATGAAAATATGACCCACCTCCTCAAAAAGTTCATTTAACTTCGAGGTCAGCAATTTCACATTCTTGATCTCATTGATATAAGGTTGACACATTTCACGCATCTCATGCACGCTGCTGAGCACAACTAGCTCCTCATCACCAAAGGTATTATGTTTGATCTCGTAGCGCAACTCTTGGGCCCGTAATATGCTCAGGATCTGAGTGATAAGCATTCTCTGGAAGTCCCATTTAAAAGTGACACTCATGCGCTCCAGCAAATGTACATTCAATCGCTTGTTGTGGAATTCACCAAGTAAATGCTCCACATCATCCATTTCTGGATTGAATTTACCTTTGATACTCGGATCCTGTTGGCAGAACTCCAAATAGTAATACAGCTTGTTGCGTCTATGAGAAAAACAAAAAAATAAAGTCAATTCTACAATTGAAATCAAGTGCAAAATTGTACTAACGTTACGCGTAAGTTTTGCACAATTTCCATTTCGTCAAAGTGTTCATTGTACATTGCAGACAGTGTAAGAAAGTTGATCTTCTGCTGATCGGTTTTCAGCTCAGTGGAGAGTTTATCCAACAGAGCGCGTGCTTCGGAGTCTGCCACTAGCATGGTGAAGAGCTCTGCAACAAGAACAATAATGAGTAATTGCTTTCATTAATAGAAATACAGCTTACCTATCAAATTAGCTTCCTTGCTATTCAGGGCATTGCGAAGAATGCGTCGCAATTGCAGCGTGATGAAACCTTCATTCATTATCTTCTTGCTATGATTAAGTTTTTGATATTCGAGTAGATACTGTGCCATAATATACCAGATATCATGCTCCTTTGCCTTTATGAGATGCTCCAGAGACGAAAAGAAATCGGCTTGGGCACCATCGATATCATTCTTAATGTTATCCGGCAGCAAATGTTGCATTTGCAACAGCAGCGAGTTGGAGGGCTCTGTCTCAATGATCATTAGCAGCAGTGTGCGTGCCAAGAACTTAACTATAGGCAAGCTGCTGTTAATACGTTTCTGGAAATCATGGAACAATTATAATATTATTTATAATTGGTTTAGCTAAACTGTTATCACATTTACCTTCTGTTGTGGCTTCTGTTGTGGCACCACATCAACTTCATCGAACATGGACACTGAGTATCGCTTCTTGGTCGATGGTTCTGGATTGACTTTAATGTCAATGGAATTATTGAGGGCTGTCGAGAAGTTAAGTGTTGTTTCACCAAAGGCAATTGGCACCCCATCCAAGGCACGACATATTTGCTCATTTATAGCCTCGTCTTTGTTCAGGTAGTGCGACTCAATGACATCCAGTGGATAGTGAACGACAGCAACGCGGACATATTTAATTAATTCACTAAGATCGCCATGACGACTATGTTCATGCATCAGTGCCTCAGTCAGCAGTTCATAGGCCAGGGGCAGGCACAAGGGATCACTCTCGTTCAGAAGCTGCAGCGAGGAATGAGTATCTGCAAGGAGAGACAGGGAGAAAGAAGTGAGTATTCCATGTCTATTACTCTGTCAGTTCCAGTTCTTTTAAATGTTCTGCTGCGCTTGTTTTTATTGTTTCTTTAACTGATTTCTAAGTCTTCGTCTCTGTGACCTAGTTGATCCTCGGCATTTTAGTCAGAATTAATATTCAATTCACTCACCATGTCCATGACTCTTGGCATCGGCTATTTGCTGAACCAGCAGCTCAATTCCAAAGTTGATAAAGTCAGCTCTATTCGCAGGCACACAAGTGATGAACTCTATGACATGATAGGCCAATGCACAGGTCAGGGGCAGACAGCCAACGCATCGACTAATGCGCAGCAGTCCATGTACCTTTTGCAAACCCAATGTAGCGCAGAGTTCACTCATTTCGTTGATAATCAAAGCACAAACATTCAAAGCAGCCTGAGCACGTGAAACAATCAACTCAATACCCTCATCAAGCAGTTCAAGACGTCGTTGTAGTGGAATTAAATCAGTGCTGCAGTTTAACTGTATATTGAATTTCTGATGCAGTTTAAAGCGATGCTCGATGAGCATATAACGTTTTTTGTATACCTCCTCCACGTGTGGCAACATCAGTTTGAACAACTCGAGCAAATTGAGATGCTCTTCCGGTTTAGTTTCCCCAGAGCAAGAGCTCACTTCAAGTAAATTAGCCAGGATGTCTACAACATCACTAGCATGTTTAGCATTATGTTTTCCTTTGAGACTCTTAAAGAAATCGTAAGCCATATCAATCTGTCCTCGTCTGCCCATTTGATAGCAGCAATTGAAGTTGGCGCTAGTGGAGATTTCTGGCGCCGCTTTGGTCAATGTACGTATATCTTCAAGCATATCGGGTAAGTTCAGTTTAACAATGCGCATCATAAAGAGCTCCAAATTAATGTCGGCTGCACTATCAGCTGGCCAACCATATTTGACTTTCATGATCTTAATAACCTGAATTTCATATTCGGCATTGATCTTCACACTTAATGGATGCGTCGAATTGCGCAATTTGATGAGAGGCGCCAGTGTCTCTGGCCAGGGAACTGGAGCATTTTGTAGAATCGAGAGGGCGCATTCCAAGCGACTATCCTCGTTGTGTATCAAATCAATGCAAGCAATTGCTCGATCTAACCAATTACTTAGCGATTGACGATTCGCAACCAATTGTGCTATATACTGTTTAATCACATCCAATAGCTGACGACCTTTCTCCTGATAGATGGGATACAGAAAATCCTTGATGAGGCTTTGAAAATTCTCCAAATGAACACGTTGCAATATGCGCAACGCTGTGGCATCTATAGAGTCTTGCATATAACTATCCAGAGTGAGACTTAGCTTGTAGCTCTTCTTCAGCACTGATAGGTCCTGCAATGCATTGTCCAGATCCCGTAGTTTTCCTATATTGCGCTCTTGCTGTCGTCGCACATCTCTATAAAATGAGTTCTATATACAATTAAGATCCATTTAGTTAGTTATACTACTTACGAGAATATAAATTGAGTTTCCTCAAAGATTTCTAATATTTTTGTGGCAAATTCATGACCAATTTCTGGCCAATGATCACTGTATTGTAATTTTCGGGTTCTCTCAATACTCCAATCCGTAACATGGGGCATAATTGTGGGATGAGTATTGCTGACCATAGGCACAAATTGCCGTAGCCATTGGACCACATAAAGTGGCTCCGTGGTGCTGGGTATGAAACCAAGCAGAGTTCGCAATTCATCCTCGCTAAGATGCGGCAAAATGTTGCTCGAATGACGTCGCCAGATCAGACATGCAGTGGGCATATCTGTATTGAACATGCCCTTTACATATTTCACAAGATTTCGGTGGTAAATAAACTTTTGCCACTCTGAATTGACTTCATAGGGATCGATGATGGACAGCGTTTTAAGACGATGCAATTGCTCGTCTATTTCAAGCAGATCATCTTCGTCCTCCTAATAAAAATATATTATAATAAAAAGTTTACACATCCGGTTATTTTTTAATCTGAAGCTTACCTCGGAGTCTAATCTCTTTTTGATTTCATTAAGGTAACGTTTCAGAATTAAACGGGAGCTAAGATTAATCATACAGTTATTTTTTATGAACGCCTTGCTTTCGATCTGTCCCAAAAGTTGTAGTAATGTTTGAAACTTCTTTTCCAACTCGCTGGCATTGATATTGCAGAGCTCCACGAGGATTCGCTTGGCCTTTGCCTCGTAGATCGGCTGCAGACTCAACTCAAATTGCTTTCCAAATTCCTAAGTGCAAAATCAAACAAATTATAATCGAATATGGATTACAGATTATCTGTTTACCTCGGCTTCTTCCAGGCGTCCCTTGGCAATGAGTTTCTTAAATCGATCACTGGGATCTGTCTCTGAGACCAGCATCATTTCCATTTCAGCGGGAATTTCACCAACGTCACTCATCGCTTTGGTGGCCAGATAGTATAAGTTAACAGCACTCTTGGGCTGATGTATTAGCCAAGCGTGCCGTGGCACCTCCACTTCGTTCTTGCATCTGAGAGCTAAAGCGAAACATTATATATTATATTCCTATCATAATTAACAACTCTTTATCTTACAAGGATATTCCACAATGCGAATAAATCGATCGCCATCTGCTGTGAGCTTTGTGAGAATCAGCAGTTCCACATTTTCATCGTTGCATTCCATAACCAGCATATCATCGATAAGGAGTGCATTGGCACCATTCTGTGGCACCGGTCGCAAGTTAATGCAGCGTGTGAAGGGACAAATCTCCAACAGATGCCCGGATTCAGTAAGCGCAATGCTGCGGAAGTGTGAAAAGGAATTAAGTATGATATCTGAAAGTAGTATAGTATCTTAAGTATGATATCTACATACATATAGTGTTCCATATTGTAGATGTGCTTGATGCTGCCAAAGTGACTGGGTAAACTGATGCGCGTCATATCCTTGGATACAGTACGGTAATTGATCGTACCCTGTGACCCGGTTATAATCAAATCGTGATCGGTGCGTTGGTTCTCCCGATTGTTCTCCGCATAACTATGAGCAGTCAATTGTTTCAGCAGCAGCGCACTCTCCACTCTGGCCATGGCTTTGCCCGTGGATGTGCGTTGAATGGTGACATCATCCAAGACGGCGGCCACTGTCTCATTGTCATTTACCGATACATTGAACACTGACTCCAGACTTGATTCATCAATTTCGCTTAGACTGGTGGGAATAGAAAAGGTATTTACTCTACAAACTCCGGACACTTGTTCAACGCTCTCACTCACCAATAGACACTCCCATTGCGACAGGTGAAGTAGAAGTGTTTACCCAATTGCTGAATGCTGGTAAAGGTTCCATCTGATATGCTCACATCCTCAAGGCGAAGACTCACACTGAACAGCAGCAATCCCTTGATGTAGACACCATGTACTTCTCCGTCTGTGAGGCCGCATACGATAAGATTCCCACTATTTGATATAGCGATCGCATCAATGTTCGAAGAGAAGCTGAGAAAGCTGCACTTGGCAACCAGCTCGTCCTCGAGCAGCAGCAGACTCTTGTCAATGGCTATGACCATTTTGCCACTCTGCACAGATGCATGAACCAAAGGATATTTTGTAACCTAAAAAAACAATATATATTGTTTGCCTTCACTTCCTCCTTTTTATCCTTTATTTTCACTTATATTTACCGCATCTTCGCTGCTAATTTTGAATATACTTCGCGATGAGAACGCATTGGAGATGGTTTCATCCTCCACCGTCGAGGCTTCGAAGTTACTCCACATCTTTATTTGCAATAATTAGCAAATATAATAAAATTTTAAATCCACCAGCGCCAAAAAGCAGCGTCACTTTCTTGCCAAGACGACGAGCTCTAACGATAGTATCGATATGTTTGAGATGATATTTAATAATGTACCGTTTTATCGGTTTGTGACTGTGATATCGAAAAAGAAATACTAATAAGATTTATCCTATGCTCTTTTTAGAGATAATATACTACATATATAATTCATAAGCAATAAGAAACAAAATGTATAGTTTATTCCAAGTGCAAACATCGATATAAATAATAATGTAAATTGTTAGGGTTACCCTAACTTGCAAATAAAGAATGGAATCTTGGTATTAGCTTGTTGTCGATTTACGGTCACCTTGACTGAGAGGCGAGGAAAATTATTTATATTTTAGAATCCACGACGCTTGTCATACGAAAATTGGCAAAATATTGCAAATTTTATACAAGTTTTAACCAAAGACGATCAAATGACATTCTGTCTCACCCAATAAGGCCACATTGTGTGCTTATTGTGTTCAAATTGTTACACGGCATTCAATTTACGATAAAAATATAGCCTGGACACCGCGGCCATCAACAAAAACGAAGAGCAAATTCCCAAAGCAGTTTTTATTGCTCAAAGAGTGTAAAGTTATAGAAGTGTAAATTATATTCATATATTACAACATACGCATAAATCGTGGTATATAATTAATTACAAAAAAACGCAGCTAAATAGCTGCCGCTGCTGCTGCTTTACGGTGGTGGTAGTGCAAAAAGAACATAAAATCGGTGGTAAGAAGAAGAGCCGCCAAGTAGGAAAAGTGAAATAAAAAAACAACGAGCATAACGCGAAATCAATTAATCATATCGGATACTCTCTCAACTTTAAATCAACGTGCAGTTTTGCATAGATCGCTGAATATTATTTGTGCTGCAGGTGCTGCTGCAGCGGCTGCTGGCGCTGCGCTGCTGCTGCTGCTGCTTGGCGCTACGTTTACCGAGACGCTGCCAACGCTGACGACATGCGCGCGTAGAGTTGCCAGCTCGGAAATTGATCAAAAGTGGTCGTCGCATTGTGGCGGCGTCTGCTTAAGACAAATTTCAAATTAATCAGTCACCATTGGAATGCACAGGTAAATTAATTGCCATATAAACAAATAAGTAATCATTTTATTTAATGCAAATTAACAGAATGCAAATTTTCAAATAGGCTGGTAACCCTACTCAAAGGATTTTCTAGAGTGGTCACCTTTGGAATGCACTTGTAAGTAATTATCGAAAATAAAGAAGTAAATAAATCACTTTAATACTGATTGGCAACTCTTTCATCTGCAGCGCTGCACAGGATTAACGGAACTTGAAGGCATTGCGGACACGCCGTATCAAAAGCAAATCCCACAAGTTTTATATATAGACCGCGTCGTGATCCTTGATCGTGGATCGACGACGCCATTAGATAGACATATTTCGTTCGCCCCGTAGTTAAAGAAAAGCTGCCACCATTCGGAAGAAAAACACTTCGAATATGACCCACAATATCGGTATGGCGCCATATCGTTTGCCGGGTCCAGCAGGTGGTCTATGTCCACCTGATTTTAAACCGCCACCTCCGACGGATATCATCTCGGCGCCGAGTAATCCAAAGAAGCGACGGAAAACTTCCAATGCTGCAAATTCAGCGGCTGCTGCGGCAGCGGCGGCAGCAGCTGCAGCGGCCGCCGCTGCCAATTCAATGCAACAACAGCAATCAGTTCCGCCAACACCGCAAGATCTACTGCCGCCACCACCAATGGGTGGCTTCGGTGATACGATAGTTGCTTCCAATCCATTCGACGATAGTCCACAGGTGTCGGCCATGTCCAGTTCGGCAGCGGCAGCTATGGCGGCCATGAATCAAATGGGCGGCGCCGGAGGACCTGGTCATTTTGGAGGACCGCACCCGCATTGGGAGGAGCGCATGGGCATGGGCATGCATCCACACATGCATCCACATCATCCAGGTGCCGGTGGTGGTCCAATGGGTCATGGACCGCATGGACCACACGGACATATGGGTGGACCGCCACCAATGCGCGGCATGAGTCCGCTGGGACCTGGAGTGCATCCGCATCCTCATGGCATGGGACCTGGCGTTGGATTGCCGCCACATATGAATCATGGACGAGCAGGCGGAGTTCCCATGGGCAGCCCAATGGGTGCTATGGCCGGCATGGGTGGCATGAGTCCCATGGGTAATATGGGCGGACCAAGCATATCACCCCATCATATGGGGATGGGCGGACTGTCGCCCATGGGTGGACCCAATGGTCCCAATTCACGTGCGATGCAAGGATCACCAATGGGAGGCAATGGAGGACCAGGGCCGGGTCAGAACTCGCCAATGAACTCGCTGCCAATGGGTTCACCCATGGGCAATCAAATTGGCAGTCCACTGGGACCGGGACCAGGACAACAACAACAGCAGCAGCAACAACAAGGATCACAACAACAGCAGCAGCAGCAACAACAACAGCAACAACAGAACCCGCAACAGACGCACATGAACAATGGACAAATGGGACCTCCGCCACTGCACAGTCCATTGGGGAATGGACCAACAAGTCACAGTCACATGTCTGGTGGCCCAGGGCCAGGTCCGGGTCCAGGACCAGGTGGCCTAGTTGGACCTGGTGGTATGTCACCTGCCAATCCGCAAAACAACAACATGATGGCCGGCAATATGTCCTCCAATAGCAATGCGAATATGAACAGCAACAACAACAATAACAACAACAGCAACAACAATAACAACAACAACAGTGGAGGTAATCCCAACCAGTTAAGCAACAACAATCAAAACAATGCACATCCACATCTGTCGCCAGCTGCAGCAGCAGCAGCAGCGGCGGCGGCAGCAGCTCGATTGGGTGGTCTGCCCAATTCAATGCAATCGAATGGTCCAATGCCACCGTCGGTGTCATCGTCGTCAGGAGCCTCAACATCAGCGACGACGAGTGTGTCGAGTGCGGGAGTAACCGCGACCACGTCAGTGCCTACATCTTCACCAGCGCCACCTGCCATGTCACCACACCATGCGCTTAATAGCGCCGGTCCCAGTCCTGGCATGCCCAATGCGGGCCCAAGTCCCCTACAATCACCAGCGCTGAGTGGTCCGGGTAGTGGCAACAATAACAACAACAACAGCAACAATGGACCCATGATGGGCCAGCAAATGATCCCAAATGTTCCTATGCAGCAGCAACAGCAGCAGCAGCAACAACAGCAGCAACAACAACAACATGGTCCAATGGGCATGCATATGGGTGGACCCGGTGGCCCTGGACCCGGACCTGGTGGACATGGTCCAATGGGCATGGGCATGAATCAAATGCTGCCGCCCCAGCAGCCACAGCATCTCGGACCACAGCACCCGCAGCTCATGAATCATCCGCACCCGCATCATCCACATGCCGGAGGTCCGCCGCCGCATCATATGATGGGACCAGGTCCCGGTATGCATGGTGGGCATGGCCCAGGCGGTATGCCACCACATATGGGTGGAGGCGGAGGTGGCGGCGGTGGTGCGGGCGGCGGCATGGGCGGTATGGGTAACCCACACATGATGGGACCACACGGCAATGTCGGTCCACACATGGGACATGGTCATATGGGCGGTGTACCAGGGCCAGGACCAGGACCTGGCGGCATGAATGGACCGCCACCACATCATGGCATGCCACCTCACCACGCACATGGACACCCACATCTGCATAATCATGGACACGGTCACAGTCCGATGGGCGGACAAAATATGTTCGGCGGTGGCGGTGGCGGCGTCGGCGGTGGAGGACCCATGGGTGGTCCAATGGGTAACATGGGCGGCCCAATGGGTCCTGGTGGCCCCATGGGCCAAATGGGTGGCCCAATGGGCAAACCAATGACAATGTCTGGCGGCAAAATGTATCCGCCAGGTCAACCAATGGTATTCAATCCTCAAAATCCCAATGCGCCGCCCATTTATCCATGTGGCATGTGCCACAAGGAGGTGAACGATAACGACGAAGCGGTTTTCTGTGAATCCGGTTGTAATTTCTTCTTTCACAGGTAAGTTACGGCATATACATATATTCTTGTTCCATTATATTAATAATAATCTTCATTCTTGTGCAGAACGTGTGTGGGATTAACGGAGGCGGCCTTTCAAATGCTCAACAAGGAGGTGTTTGCCGAGTGGTGCTGTGACAAGTGTGTGTCTTCCAAACATATACCGATGGTTAAATTTAAATGCTGAACAAGTGATCCGAAGAATTATCAATAACCACCACCACTACCACAACCACCACCACCACCAGCTAGCACTCATTCACTCTGTATAAATATGATATAATCCAAGCATTAACACTAGATTTAAATTTATAAGGCAGGACTATTTCATTCATTTAATGTGTGCGCTCAATAGTCAGTCAGTCAACAAGGTCCCCAACGAATCAATCAATCTTAACTAGCGACGACGACTCACTAATTATTTATGGCCGGCGGAGCAGTGTTGTGAATGTTGTGAATATATAGTTAAACCCCCGGCCTGGCTCAATCCACGCGCATCCTTAAGAGTTAATGAAACAAAATGAGAATCAAACCTTAACAAAACGAAACAAGAAGATATGTGTATGCTAATTGTAATATATCAGTAGTATAGCCATAGTATAGTCCATACGAGAATACAAATATAAAACTCTATAGCTATATATCTATGTATATGTATATGTATATCTGTGCGTGTGCTGTGCGAGACATCAGCAAGATAAGCAACACCGACGAACGGAAATTGAAAATGAAACAACAACAAAAAAGAAGTGTGTGTGAATGCAGATGATGATAAGGAAAACAAATATCAATTTACTTGTTAGTGTGCGTGTGGCTGAGAACTGCAAGACTATCGTAAAAACTATCGCAGCTAGTCTTCAATTAAAATTCTATTGTGATCAGAGTTTTTATAATTATGGTCAACAAAACCTTAAGAGTTAAAAAGCCTTAACAATATATTTAAGACTGATGTTTCGATAGTAATTGCGTTAGTTTTCCAGGTCTAGTGTGTATTAATGTGTAAACTGTGAATGTGTGTCCGAGAACTGCAAAACTATCGAAAGAATTGTCGCAGCTAATCTTAAATGAATCCGAATTGTTATGATTAATATGTAAATATTTAAGACTTGTGTTATGGCGTTTTGATAGTACATGCGATAGTTGTGTCTGTGTCAGAACTGCTCAACTATTGCAACGACTATCGAGGCTAGTCTTAAAACAACACTGGGCATGGATCAAAAGCCTTAATGATGTATTCAAAACTATTGTTTCGATAGTTATTCCGATAGTTTTGCAGCTCTAGTGTGTAATATAAATGAAAAACTGGAAGAATTACTGTAATTCAAGCGACGAGAGTGAAGGAAACAAGAGCACATAATTTCACAATTTGTTTTCGAATAATTAGCCTTAAAAGTGTGAGAACGTGAGCGTGAGCATGCATATACATACATACATATAAATAAACACATACATACATATACATGCTTAAGATAAAAAATTAAATAATCGATCTGATAATGAGCATATGAAATTGTAACGAATTGAAATTAACTGTGTGAAATTGTTCAAAAAACAAGAAAATGAAATCTATAAAACTGGAAATAAGTCGCGTCTTTCGTGTGGTGTTTTTTTACTCTTGCGTCAATTTTACATGAACTTTTTAAACTAAAAACAAAAAAAATACTTAACAACACATGAATGAATACTGAGAATCGATCGAATTGGTGCGATATGTATTAACAAATTACAATTAAAGATCAACAACAAATGAACACAGATACAGATAAATAGGAGAGATGATGCGAACAAAAACAAGAATAAAATGAGCACAAGAAATTATTATGAATGCAGCAACAAGAAGTAATTTAAGCATTAAAAGTTAAAGCGTGAGGAAACAAAACAAAAAACAAAAAAGATTGTATAAATTGCGAATTAAGTTATTTATAATTAAATAAAAATACATACGAAAATAAATTGAATACTTGAAGTTAGTTTACTAATGAAATGAATACGTAATTTTGTTATATTTTTTGTATATTTTTAAATTGAAAACAATTTAAGGTTGAAGCTATTCTGATAGATTATTGCAGCTAGTCTTAAATTTGCAAGCGTTGTTCGTTTGTAAGGTGATTCATTGTTAAATTATAGACCAAACTGAAGATGTTTGACAGTGACACAAAACACGAAAACTGCGTCAGCTAATTAGACAAGTGTTGCCAAAAAGATAATAGCTTAAAAATCACCCTTTATATGCGTGTAGGTGTAAGATCTTCCGAACTATCTCAACTAATATCCAAGGCAGTCAGTCTTACAACAATATTGTGCATAAATTAGTTGGCATGATCAATAAGCCATAATGATATATTAAGAACTATTGTTTCGCTAGTAATTCCGATAGTTCTGCTGCTCTATAATCCCAATGGGAACCTCAAAACCTTTCCACAGCAAACGCAGTAAGTATTGCATATAATCGTGATTCATTTAATGTTCTTAATGCTTATACTAAACACGCGCGCGGTTTAAATCGATAATAAACAGATACAAATATGGTGTATATATAATTCTTTTCGCATAACTGCAGAAATTCCCTTTGGAAAAGGAGACTCGTTTAACAAATGCCCAAAACGAATGATGAAGTTGACGGCTTTCAAATTCGCACAAACATTTTAGCTTGCTATTTTTTAGCCAGACAGAGAATTAAATCTAGCAGTTTTTTATGTAACTTAAAGCTATAAAATTATATGGGGTTCGTTTTTTTTTGTTGTTTTGATTACATTTAAAGTTTCATATCATATTTATTGCACGCAAAAACCAAATGAGATTTTTGCATGGCTCGCTATTTTATCCGATGGCTGCCGTTATAAGCTCTGCGAGTTCCTGATCTGTGCTACGCACTGTCAGATTTAGCGTGACACCCTCCGATAGTGCCAGCTTGGCCCGCACTAGGACTTCAATGCCGCCACGGAATGTGCCTGGATGAAGAAAGGTAATATATAATTTTATCTAATATTTTATAAAACTGTTTCTTAACTCACCTGAGCAGAGTACGGTGTGCAGATTAGTGCCCTCCGGCACTTTCTCGGATAGATTGGCTGCGCCCAGACCAAGTATTTTTATAATTGTATTGACTGCATCCTGTAGATTGTTCACAGCGGATAACACAAAGGTATCCTCCGCTTGTAGCCATTCTGTGAATTGAACAAAGGCTTATTACAGTTATTATTTTTATTGCAGGATCAATCCCTGACTTACCCTCACTATCGGCAGCATCCCAGGCTACTTGGAAGTTATTCTTTTTCGTTTTTTGAATTTGATCAGCCACTGTGATCTCTAGATCCTCTAGCATGTACTCATCATCGTAGCCCTCCTCTGAGTCCGGCTCACCAGTATTGGGATCGCAATCCTTCACCACAAATCGTAAGGTGGCACCAAAGGTGGCTGAAGTAGGCGACATGGATTAATAATATGTATTTATATTATATATAATAATATTGTAGTTACCTATAGAACTGGCTGCATCCTGTGGGAACTCGACAATCACGTAGGTCGTCTGCAATTCGTTGTACGGCAATTTGAGGCAAGGAATTACAGCACGTGCTGTGTATCCCTCGGGCAACGTCAGCTCCACGCGCACGTTCTCCAGGAATTGATCCGAGAGTGTGTTGAGGCAATCGAATTGGAAAACAATATGCTGGGCAAATATATGTTTGATGCACTGCACCGTATACTCTGTCTCACTTTCGGTAAGTTGAATGGGCGCCGTGCTGCGATGAATGGGTCCAAGCACTTGAATTCCTGGAAGCTGAGCCAGACGAGCGGCACTCTCCTCCTCCCGTGTGATCTTCGGTGCCCTGGGAGCACTTGTAACCATCATGACATCATTGTTGATCTCTTGCTTAACAATTGCTGCCTTGGGCACAATGGAAATATCAAAGTGCGTCTTCAGTTCACCGTTCAAATGCTCAACCAAAGCCTTTTCCAGCAGTGCAAGCGAGCAATTCTCACGCTCAATGATGTAATTCTTGTAGAGCTCTGGCTTGGCCGAGTTTAGAATGCTCAAGTAGTAAGTGGCACGATCACGTACTTCATCATCCGGATCCATTTGGCAGCGGCCAAGCAAGACGAGAATGTTGGCCAGCAAGGCCGGGCAGGAAGCACCAAATTGGGCAAGAGCAGTGACAGCTGCAGCACGTACAATGGGACTCTCCAAAATGACACGATTGTAAATGAAGCGTATATACTTGGAGGGCGTGGCAGCAAAGGGTCCTTCCTTGCCGAGAAGATGCAGAATACGCACAGCCAGTGAGACATGCTCACAATCTTCAATGAACTCGCAAAGGTGCGATAAGCCCGACTCCTTTGCATCGACATTCTCCTCAATGATCGTTATTATGGTATCCACAATTGATGTTTTATACTCGAGTCCACCTTCCTCACGCAACATGCCACTAAGGAAGTTCATCAGCACTGTGTGCTTCCTTGGATATTTCGCGCACAGAGCACAAATTGCCTGAACCACCACCACCTTGAACTCATCAGAGATCTCAGCGACAAATGTGGAGATCTGTTTCATTAAACGCTCCACTGATGATTCGGCACCAGTTTTCAATAATGTGGTAATAGCCAATGTAGCCACTGAGCGATTGGAATCAGTAATGAGACCTTCCAGGTCCAGATTACAAGTGGTTACAGCCGCAGGGTGCGTCATTGCAACCTTGTTTAGGGTTCGTACAGCTGCGAAACGCAATGTTGCCTTGGGTGAGCCACAGAACAACTGGAGAATGGAAAATGCTGGCGATAGCATGCGAGGATTCGTGTTCTTCAAGTTGACAATGGCATGGGCTGCCTCGTAGATGACCATTTCGCTCTTGTGACGCAGACAAGACTCAATGAAGGTGTACAGCGGCGAGTCCGCCAACTCCTCGGCGGGCACATCCTCCTCCTCAATCAGCTTGCAGGCAATGCGAATCTGTAAATGAATCTCACTATAGATAACCATTTTATAACATGTTTACTTCAGTGCTTACCAGCATACAAACTGCATATGGGGACTTCAAAGATCCACGGGTCAATTTGTTGACCAATTTGGAGACAGCCAAGCGATCCGATTTGCGAATGTGATAGAGCAATCCGAGAGCATGATATTGCACCATTATGTTGTCGCTGTTGAGGGCTTCCTGTGCCTCATTGGCCCAACGCTTGACAACATCGCCAGCAGTGCTGGCCAGACGCAGCGAACTGACCAATGCGGCACATGAAACGGCAGCATTCTTGTCAACAATGCATTGTTTCATGTAACGTTCAACAGCTTGCAACATGGTGTGGTCTGTGATGCTGCACAGGGCACGAATGGCGGCGGCTCGATACAGATCCTCCTTGCCGGTCATATCTTTAGTAAGCGAACTGGTCACTATGATCACATCCTCGGCAATGGAGCTCAGCTCCTTGATGCCCAAGTACACCATGCGACGGAGGACCACATCCTTTGACTGGAATAGTTTTGTCATGGCAAAGAAACAATCGGTTGCTTCGCGTGCCACAAGCTGTTCTCCCTGATTGATCAGGTAGAGAATTTTGGTGAGAATGTGAATACATTTACGGGCATTCACTGGTGTCTCATTGAAGGTGCGGGTCTCCTGCAATACCGAAGTCTTTTCCAGATTCTGGTATGCGTTCGTCGGACCTAAGGATCGATTATTCGAATTAAATGATATGAAGAAAAACATTTTTTTAAGCGACATTCAGTAAGAAATTGAAGTAATTTGTGTTAGATTGTGTATTTTGTGAGGGAAGTACGTGGGTATATTAGTTTTATTATATTCTATTGTACTTTGCCAGCGGAGCACCTTCTTCTCGGCTACCTTGCCGCATCGTTGGCCGTGTTAGTAATGTTTTCCAGCATTTCCTCTACTTACCATCCTCCTCCTCATCCTTTTCGCGACGAAATGAACCCATTTCTAGTGTGCTGCGTTCAAAAACCGATTAAAATTAAACAAATTTAACAATTTTACAAACGAAACTTTGATTTTTCGCTACGCGTACACGTCACACTACAGCAAAAAGAAGTTTAGTGATGACATTCGAATGTATACGTTGCTGCACACTTTAACAGATATTTTACAGTTGTTGCACATATGTTTAAGAAGAAGTTAAGTTCTGCTATTCACCTGTATACGTTGCTGTTAACTGGCGCTGTACAGCAATGTTTTTATATTAAATTATTGCTAAGTGCTGCTACGATATGTTATAAAATATTTACAATCACAATTTAATTCTTTTGCTTATCATTTAGTCACAATTGATTATTCAAAATTATTTTAAATTCCTTGTTATTTAAAAACTATCGATAATTTAATATCTTGTGTTGAACATCGATATTTTTCATATCAACAGCGTAAACGTTTTCCAGAAATAAAACTTTGTTTATGTGGAAATAAATAAGTAAATTGTTAATAAAATGCGCTCGCGTAGCAGGAATCGATCACGAAGCCCACGTAGAGAACGTTATCGTGAAAAACAAGACAGCGGAAGGTCTAATGCACGATCGGACCGGCATGAATCAGGCAAGCCGGTTGCACACCGGCGTTCAGAGTCACGAACACGAGACCGGGAAAGGAGACAACGCACACATAGGAGTGATGGTCAAGATAAAGGGTCAATAAGTCGAAGGTCCCCATCCCGTGAGAGGCGATCCTCAAGAAAACGAGAGCCGCCAAAACGACGTGAACGGTCACGTTCCCGTTCCTTGAGCTCAGACTCAAGCAGTGATAGTAGCAGCGAAACAAGCAGCGGCAGTAGCAGCGAGTCGGAATCGGGTTCACCCATTCGAAAGCGTACTGAGAAACGCAAATCAAAGTCTGTTGAACGTTGGCCCAATGATCGTTTCAATGGAGGAGCAAATAATCCATTCAAAGGACGTGCGCCTGAAGGAAGCTTCATCAATGATCCTGCAGAACGGCCGAGCAGAAGTTACCATGGCCATAGAGGACAAGGACAAGGCAAGGGTGATTCCAAAGCCATGAACGCTCGAAGGGCTCAGCGAGTGCGTATTGGCGAGGAAGGTGTTCCAGAGGTTTGGGGCACCAGCCCGAGTCGGGCTCACGACGATGATGTGGAGCTAGTAAAGGGTTCGTTTGTGGGCCCCAAAAAGAAGAAGCAAAAAAAGAGCAGCAAGAAGTCAAGCAAAAAGTCTAAAAAGAAGAAAAAGAAATCACGAAAGAAGAAACATAGAAAGAAGTCCAGCAGCTCCTCGGAAACGTCATCATCCTCATCGAGTGATAGCAGCAGCGATGACAGCAGCTCCAGCGAGGACAGTTCCGACGACAGTGACGACGAGGATGAAGATGTTTGGTTGGAAAAGACTGCCGAGGGAATTAAGAAACCGTCGAAGAAGAAATCAAAGAAAACTTCGAGTAAAAAGCATAAGAAGAAAAAGAAGAAGCGCAAATCTGAGGACGATAATCGTAAGAAGAGTTCATCCGGCGCCAGCAAGTCCAAGTCGAAAACAAGTGCCTCCCACAACGATGAGGATGTGGGTCCGTCCTTGCGCACCGGGGGCAGTTTGAATCAAAAGGACTTTGGTCGTGCCTTGTTGCCCGGTGAAGGTGCCGCCATGGCTGCTTATATTGCCGAGGGAAAGCGTATACCTCGACGTGGTGAAATTGGACTCACATCGGATGAAATTGCCAACTTTGAATCCGTGGGTTATGTCATGAGTGGAAGTCGCCATCGGCGCATGGAAGCTGTGCGTATACGTAAGGAAAATCAGCTTTATTCGGCAGATGAGAAACGTGCCCTGGCTATGTTCAGCAAGGAGGAGCGACAGAAGCGAGAGAATAAGATATTGACACAGTTTAAAGACATGATTCACTCAAAATTGCAAGCTAAAGATAAGAAATAGTGATTGTAATTTGTACATATGGGATAAACCTGCATCAATACATTTGTAAACTATCGATAAATAACAATGTTACCGTTAAAGCAACGACTAAGCATTTTATTGTAATTAAAAGTGTACAAAAAATTAAAAATGATTTAAAGCAAAATATTAATAACTATAAATTGGAATAAAACAAATGCTCCTTTATCGATATATCGCATCTTAGTTGATATGTTTCTCCACTTTATCGATTATTTATCTTAATTGAGCATTAGACTCATCCTTTATTATCGATATATCGTATGTTATCATCAATTCCTTTTTTTTCTTATTCCGCAACGTGCGTGTAGGCTTTAGTTTGTTCAGTTAAAATGAGCCGGTTTTCTGAATATAATTATTTAAATTAAAATCCGATTTTGGTATAGAAATATTAACTAAATTGTTTACAAATCGAGCGAAACGAATTAATTCATCTCCACATTTTGCAAAGAGTCAAATTGCATGTGCAAGTAACGAAAGCAGGACAGATATTGGTGGCCAGAAAGAGCTAGCGATATATGTACGAAGTGGGTTAGCAAAACAATGAAAGCGTAAATGTGAAAAAAGAAACGCTAGCCGGCAGATAAGCAAAATAACGGGATAGAGAGTAAACTGATGATAAGCCGCTCAAAGTCAACGTCAAATACACGCTCACTCATTCACACACGCGTATTCAGTTCACAAACACACACTCACGGATACGGGCAGACATCATTCTAATCAAGAGGTAACAACACAAGACAGCGACACTCCCCTCGGCGCTTAATCAATTAGCTGGACACACCACGGGCAAAGCAGAGACATAGGCACCGGCACCGACACCGACACCACCAGCTGTGGTCAGTCTGCTTTTGTACTTTAAGCGTGTAGCGTGTGTGGCAAGCGTTAGCGATCTATCACGATGCCATCCCACAATGAGTTGCCGACACCGTCGAGTGAAATGGTGTTGCTCACACCCAGCACGGAGAACCCACCCATACTTGTGGCAGCAACAAGCAATGGAACAGACAAGGACCCTGCACCCCGTGAAGGATCAGCGGAATCGGATAGCAGTCGTGTGGTGATGAAAAAGCAACTGGGATTACTAGAAGGTGTGGCCATTATATTGGGCATAATCTTTGGATCCGGCATATTTGTCTCGCCCAAGGGTGTCATTCGTGAGGTCGAAGCTGTGGGCACATCTCTCATTATCTGGGTGCTGTGCGGCCTGCTCTCGATGATTGGTGCCCTATGCTATGCGGAACTCGGTACAGCTATACCTAAATCTGGAGGGGATTATGCGTACATCTACGAGGCATACGGTTCGTTGCCGGCATTTCTATATCTCTGGGATGCAATGATGATATTTGTGTAAGTATCCACAAGTTTAACCCCATTTACATGGGGTTAAATGAAATATTTGTGCAATTGCCTAAACAATTCTCGAGTTTCGTTTGAATCAATTGAAATCTACAGAGATTTGTCTGGCAAAGCTTAAGGTCATCCGGCAAAGTCGTCGTCGACAGTTTTCACTTTCTCACATTGTAAATATAAATCTTCTTATCAAGCTTTGCTATCGACCGATTGATGTTTATGCATTAAAGAATCATTTTCCATTCCATTGATAAGGCAAATTGGCAGACTGCGCTTATGACTTGATTATCATTATCGCATTGCTATTTTTGTATGTCAATTGAGTGAGTCCGATAAGAAAGGAACAACTGCAAATGCATGCGTCAACAAATAAATGGAAATAACATGTGTATCGAATGGGTTAGCATTACATCTGATATCTGATAAATAGAGAGAGACAGAGACAGAGGGATCAATATGTAGAATGATATACCTACATATCTATATCATGTGCGGTACTTAAGTTTGTAAACAAATATACAGTCTGGAAAGATGTTGATTATAATCTAAACAAAGATTATACTATATATGCTTAAAGTACTCATAATTTATTTATTCTCTGCTTATATCACTTTATTGCTTTCAAATCTAATATATGTATGTTTATTTTTTAGCCCCACAACCAATGCCATAATGGGTCTCACGTTCGCCTCGTATGTACTGCAGCCTTTCTTTGCCGATGGTTGTGAAATTCCAAAAATCGCGCTACAGTTGCTAGCTGCAGCTACCATATGTTTCCTGACCTACCTTAACTCGTATTATATGAAAATTACAACGAAAATGCAGAACATTATAATGTTTACCAAAATCGCTGCATTGGTACTGATCATTATAGTTGGCTTAGTTTGGATGCTAATGGGACATACGGAGAACTTTAATCAGCCCTTTGAGAATACTGAAACTGATCCCGGCAAGTTGTCAGTGGCATTTTATTCTGGTATCTTTTCATATGCCGGTTGGAACTATTTGAATTTCATGACGGAGGAACTACGCGATCCATATCGCAATTTGCCACGTGCCATTTACATTTCCCTGCCCCTCGTGACTGGTATTTATGTGCTGGCAAATATGGCATATCTGGCTGTGCTGTCCGCCCCTGAAATGATTGCCTCCAATGCTATAGCGGTGGTAAGAAGAAAATGGTAAAGTAAGGCAGCTGAACTTCTTATTAATTGAGTTTCTCTTCTTCGCAGACCTTTGGCAACAAGATAATGGGCGGATTCGCGTTGATCATACCGATCATGGTGGCCATATCGGCTTTCGGCGGCCTGTCCGTACACATAATGACCTCGTCCCGCATGTGCTTTGTGGGTGCACGCAATGGACATATGCCGGCTGTGTTGTCCCACATTAGCGTCAAGAGCTACACGCCGCTTCCGTCGCTGGCTTTTCTAGTGAGTTCACAAATTGCTTAACAAAGGAGGTTCCTCAATTTATTTGGATCTATTTCAGTGCGTACTTTCAATTGTGATGCTGCTGGTGAGCGATGTTTATGTGCTGATCACCTATAGCAGCATTGTGGAGTCTTTCTTTATAATGTTGTCGGTGTCGGCGGTTTTATATTTTCGTTACAAACATCCCGACATGAAGCGCCCCATTAAAGTGAGTGAGCCAGTCCAGGCGAGAGTATATATGATGAGACTTTAATGTATATGTATATCTATTCTGTATTTGATAGGTCTCTTTGTGGATACCCGCCGTGTTTGTTGTGGTGTGCGCATTCCTTGTGGTCGTTCCGGTTTATGTGGCCCCCTTTGAGGTCGCCATGGGTTTGCTAATCACACTAATTGGTATACCATTCTACCAAGTCGGCGTCGTGTGGAAGAACAAACCAAAATGGGTGCAGCACGCGATTGGTGTGTACAAACAAATACATATAAAGCATTGTTGCTATCGCTCTGGCTTTATCGCTCTGACCTTGGCAATCGCGTCGAATTCGGCATTAAAAACAAAGCTTTATTTACATTTTTACGTATTACTCTGTATGAACCCAAGTTAATTAGCATTTCACATTTCTCGTTTATTTAGATCAAATGACGTTTACGTGCCAAAAGCTTTTTATGTCGGCCAAGGAGCAGAAACAGGAATAAGTGGCCAAGAATCAACCCACCTGAAACAAGGAAACAAATACTGACTACAGCCTTACAAACAATGGAATACATCACATGCACATTTGCATATACATCATATACATAAATCACACACAAATCGTTGACCATAAGTGCAAAGACATCGAATATTAGTTGTTCTTCTTGGTTTGTTCGCCTTCTTTATATTTTTATTGTGTCAGGAGTATTCGATCTTGACATATAATATGATCTTTTCTAGTTCTTAATAAGTGCTTATCTTGTCAATTGTCCAAAGCTTAAACATGACTAAATTTACATCATATATATGAAATAAGTACAGAGTGTTTACATACATAGATATGTATGTAATGACATCTCTCTACACCAAAGTACATCACTATTTTGCCAAAGTTGTTGATATTAAACAATTGACTATTATTATTTATTTAAATTATGTTTTCATTCATTAATTGTTTGTGTATTTTTCTAAAGAACATTAATAAACTATTTTGTATATTTAAATTGTAACTGAATTCTTAATTGAACTCTGTCATTAAAAAATGTATTGAGATCTTTTAGGCGAAACGTTGATACCCATTGAAAGTATGCTATACAATTTGAGGAACTCGAAAGGGAGTGCATAAGTTGTTAGACAATCAATTATACCTGATAAGCTATATTAATGGAATGTTGTTGTTCTTAAGTCAAAGCAGACATATATAGACATATATAATGTACGATGCGTGTATGCGATTTGCCAAGTTGGTCTAAATATAAACCGTAACTGTCGTGGATCGCTTATATTTTTGTCATTCCCAGCACGTAGAATCGAATGACGCCGGTTTTATCGAAACACGCGTATCTAGTATCTGAAAAACATGAACGTAGCACATGTATTCTTACATAGATCGTACACAATCAGAATCTAGGTGTTTTTAATTGATAAAAGTGTAGTGCACCTTGCTGTCTTATTAACATTCACTGGGGGTGCGCGTCTCCGACTATTTACATATATTTGTACGAGATTTTGTATAATTCTCTCGCGCCAGTGTAGCTATTTTGTATGTGACTGATGCTCAGTTGCGCTGATTTCATCGCCGTTTTTGCTTTTTTATAGCTTTTTAAATATATGCCAGGCCAAAAGACGAATTGCCAAATCATTGTTAAATCAGTTTCATTCAGTTTTTATGGCTTTCGTTATGTTCAAATAATTGATTATTAATTCATATCGGATGCGATACGTTGCGAATGAACAATTTCACAGCATTCTTTAGCACAAAACTGCACCCATAGTTCTATATCTAATACTGTCATTAGTAACAGATATCCGGGAAATTACTGGATCACCTACTTAATCACATGTTTAGGCACTCAAACAAAAACAATGCTCTAAAATGTGCTAAATGAGCACACGTTTTCATTGATCTCGAGTGATATCGGGGGGCATTTGTTTTGACGTGCGAGTATATTGTCTGTTAATTGAATTGAGTGTATTGGAGATCGTAGCACTCTTTCGTAATTAATACTTATATATACTTGTTAGCACAGATCAAATATTGTTGTGTTACTATGGGAGTTTTATTGCTCCATGTTTTCTTTTCAACGATCTGCTGCAAACTGATTTTATTGATATGTGGGGTAATCCTTTAACTCGATCGATCATGTGACCCACAGATGCATCACATATGGCTCACATATGTGACTGATTAACACATTTAAGGGTATCATTAGGGAATCGTGTCTGCACATTTAAGCTAGCAGAGTGGAAAAAACAATGAAAACTAACGATCCGCACACGTTTTTAAACAGAAACCGACTTAAGACTCCTCAAACCATTATTAGCAATCAAATTATTGCGAATTTGTGTATAATTGATTGGGTTCAGCTAAGAAATTGCCAGAGATTAAAAAAGGAAATAGATGGGGTATCAAATTAAAAGATTATATGCACATAATCTACCAAATGTTCAACCGTCTGTAAGTTCCTATCTCCACATGAGTCGCTTTCGGAACTGAATTTAAATGAATTCTATATTATGGAGCTGTAGACTTGACTTTATAATGTGCATTGTACACATGTCAAGTATGTTATTTATAGCTAAGTACTGGATTAACTTGGAATTCTCTATGTAAATCACGAATTTCCTATACGAATGTAAATCAAATATTGACTAATTTCAAACATTAATTGGATCACATTGCGTTTATGCGATGAAATTTAAAATATGATAAACTTTAAGTTGAGAATGAAAACAAGAAACTTATCTACCATTCAAGTGACCTTAGATATTATACAATATATATATGATATACATATAAAAAATTGATCGTTGATTTTATTTCAATTCTAATTTTCATTGACCTAGTTTTCTCAAATGATTGCTGTGTAAACGGGAAATGAAACTAGAAACGAGTGAGTGAACGTGTGAATATCACTCTGAATGAATTCATTGGCCTGCTCGCGTACGCGGCTTTGATTTCCGCTGCCCCGACAGCCACGCGATCAATTAGTAGCTTTCTGCATAACATTGTCAATATTTGTTGTAGATTTATTAGGGATATTCCACAGGGGGAGGGGACTAAGGGGGAACAAATATTTTAGTATGCATGCAAAACAAAATATTATCATATGATTGAAAGCAGTTTCCACCTCGCCCTGCACTCTTTGTTTGCTATAAGCATTAACTAGGCGCGAATAATGACGAATCAGTTTTTTTTTGTCTGGCTGGGGGATCTATTTAAATTAAAGTTAAGTATACGCAGCGTGTTGCAGTCGCAATGAGTGAAGCAAAGTAATGCTACTTCAAATTCGATTTCCATAAGTCGGCAGACTTACAGCGAAGCTTGAACAGCTCAATACTTCAATACCCTAGACAAAACGGCCGCAGCCCGATGGATCGATCGATCGATCGTATGCCTCGTCCGTCGTGGTTCGTGCAACCGAACGACCGTTCGATGCGATCGTGTGTGTGAGTGTTTTTGTATATTACGCTTCGTTTCTCACCGTGTGGAGCACGCGCTATATACGCGCGGGGATTTAAGCTTTCGAATTTTCAATTAGTTCGTTGACGCTGAGGAAGTTGTGAAGGTGTTTCAATTGCCAAACGTCCGAGCAGTTCAGAATCGGCCAGCCAACCGTTAGGTCTTGCTTTCGCCGGTCATACACGAGCTTAGTTAAGGATCTACATAAGGAATTCCCTTGAAGTAATTCCCGCTAATTGTGTTTTATCACCTGCCATGCAGTTGTCAATTGAATTTCTAGCGGCTTTTCTTACGATCAGCTGCTTGTCTCAAGGTAAAATATTGAAAACTCCTTCTCTCCTTCTCTCTCTCTTCGATTTGGATCGATCGTGTGTAATTCGATTTGTTTTGTCATGTGATACATTTGTCATTGTCTCGAGAGTGCAGCAATAGTATAAATCAACGGAAAGTGATTATCATTTAGCGAAATTGTTAGCGAAAAAGCTAATCAATATCAATTTCAAGCTAACTTGCGCTGACTGTGTCAGCTGTTCGTCGGACCTATACATAACATATGTATTTATATTTTATAGAGCTCTCTCTCTTATCAACCAAAGACAATACGCGGCAACTCGTGCGACAAATGTCAAGGCTGTGCAGTGGATCATTATTTATAGTTAATATACATAGAAAGTCAACTAAGATATGACAAAGATACCGCTGGGCGAAGTCCTTCTAGGCGTGCGCACTTCAGAAACTAATTGCAACTGTTTAAGGGTATCTATAAGTACCACTTGAGAGTCTTTATTCATATACTCGTATGACAATTCAAACACCTATTGACGACATTGATTTTGATAAAGTATTCATCAGCTGAACTTATATAATAATAATCATATCACTTGGTACTATCTCTAGGCGTGTCAAAAGATCAAAATGTTAATTTTGATGGAATTTAATGGGCAATTAATGTCCGGCGCCTTGAGTTATAATCGTGTTCGGAAATGTTTCCAAATAATTTATTATATAACAGATGGAAGGTACTTAGTATAATATATCTCATATAGGTTTCATTTTTTTATATCTTTCCTTATTTTTATAAAACATAAATATATTTTATTGTTTAGTTCTTTGAAAAATTTCCATTACGAAAGCAATACATGCTAATTAGTCAAGTGTCATATGATACTCGTACGATAGATAGACAGTTTGTCATGCTTTCTATATAAACTGATCTAATTAACGATATCATATGCAAAAGAAATTTGCTTAATTTGTACGCAAAACGTAGAAAATTCCACACGGAAAATGAATGCAAAAAAATATTTACTTTCGTGGGCGTCGCATTATCTGGGCGTAGTACGTATATATCAATATCAATTCTTTGCGTTATCTATCGCATTTATCGTGCCCTTGTGTGTCTCGCGTATTTTCTTAACAAATTCATTTATTGATTTATCTATTTTTCTAGGCAGCAAACAGTTAACATTTTATTTGTTTGCCGTCTCATTTATTTGCCATAATTCACAAGTGCTCGTATATGTCAACGATAAAGCGCCAACTCTGTTGACACTCTCCTTGCTCAGGGAGGTGCGGATTCGGGGCACGGTTCGACTGTCTCAGAGGGGGCACGTGATCTCAGCTGAAGACAACGCAGGGCGATTCCCACACGTTGTCATATAGTTTAGTTTATTCATTAGCTCCTCTGACGTCTTTGCGAATTGACTTTGAACTTTCTTCATTCTTTTCTTTTTTGGCTTTACAGTGGTTAGCGGTCATGTGTTTGGCTACTCGGAACCCAATCAGAGGCGTTGGGCGCGTCATCATGGTCACTGTGCCGGCAAGACGCAGTCACCCATTGCCATCACGTCCAGTCATGTAAGTGCAGAGGATTCTAACTTGAAATTATACTAATTTAACATCGATTTCCAATTCGATTTCAGACCATTCCGGTGCACATGCCGGCCGTGGATATGATTGGCTATCACAATCTGTTGCCGTATCCGCTGAAAATGGTCAACAATGGACATACGGGTAAGTGGGGTTGGAGATTGATGAGCTCCATTGCTTAATTGCATTGATTAATCGCCCATTTGCACGCCAGTCTCCATCGGTATACCCAAGGGAAATACGACTGAGGAACAGGATGAGTTCTTGCCCTATATACGTGGCGCCAAGCTGCCCGGCGAGTTTGAGGTGGAGGGTCTGCACTTCCACTGGGGCGACAAGAACAATCGCGGCTCAGAGCATGTCATCAACGATATACGCTATACGATGGAGATGCATATTGTGCATCGCAACAAGAAGTATGCAACAATTGGCGAAGCACTCAATCATCCCGACGGCGCTGCCGTGCTTGGCTTCTTCTTTAATGTAAGTGCAGGTGCAGAAGTGCTCCTGGAAGAGCTGAAGATAATCACATGATTTGCATTCATATTCACAGCTCGATGAGGATGAGGGACAGGGACTGGTGACCATTAATCGTCATCTGCATTTGATCGCTGATGCCAATCAAGAGGCGGCGCTCAACGTCACCTTCTCGCTATCCTCGCTGATAGCCAATGTGGATGTGGACAAGTTCTACACATACAAGGGTAGGTGTTCCCCTCCACGGGTCTGTAATTGACAGCCAGCTGGGTGCGGCTGTCTAATTTGAATGCCTCTTGATTAGTTGACATCGAACATGCCCTATTCTGACACGTCACGTCACGTCTCTCACCCATTACAGGCTCACTGACCACACCTCCCTGCTCGGAGGCCGTCACTTGGATACTGTTTCCCGATCCCATACCCATTTCGCCTAAGCAGGTAAGTCTTGCGACTCTCACCCACACAGTGCGTATGAGTAATATTTCTGTTACTGCAGATTTCCCGTTTCCGTCAACTGTCCGACACACAGGATGGCGCACTGGTGGACAATTTCCGTACGCTGCAACCCGTGGGCAATCGTCGCATCTTCGCACGCACCGGACACGTGCGTCACACATCGATTGCCTCGCTGAAGCACGAGGGCGACTATCTTAAGTACGATTGGTTCTACTGAGCAGCCTGCGCTGGTGTTTGTGCCATGAATATGTTAGATCTGTAGTTCGGTTAACATTTGCATTTATTAACTAACTCTAAGCTAAATCTCTCTCAAACTAAGTAAATAGCAAAGACATTTTTAATACGATATGAAGCTTGTTTTTACATATATTATTGATAAAGAATTAAGCGGTCATTAGTGGGGTTGGTCAAATTCGAAAACAAAGTTTATCTGCGTGCAATAACAAGACAAAGGATTACCAAATTTGATAGTACTAGCTCTTATAGTCTCTGAGATTTAGACGTTCATACAAACATGGCTGTATCAACTGCTGACACTGATCAACAATATATGTGAAAGGCATCCTTCCTGAAGATGTTCTGTTAAATAAAATAAAGCTTATCTTGAACAACCTTATGTTACTAACCAGTTCCGATATTCATATAGGCTCCGTAATGCGTTGTACGTTATCAATAAAATGCAGTCGTCATTTTGGTTGTTTCCGTGCATGGGCGATAACTGAAGTCGAGTTGGAAGTCGGTTTCTGTTTAGTATATAAAAGTAAATATGTATTGTGCAGTATATAGCATATAAATGTATACATTAACTATATATTTATTTACTATATACATAAACTATATACTACGTATTTACATGTAAATACATATATACCATATATATTTATATATATGGTATATATATTATATATTACAACAAATCAAATGAATATGTAGTATCTACTGGTACCAGTCTATAGAGCTGATAATATATGTATCTTAGATTGAGATATGAATTGAGCTGTGAACAATTAAGCATACTCGTATAGGTATAATGTAATATTATGACGTCTTTCTAACGTACAATATTTGTGCTTCTATTTAGCAACATGTTACCGGGCAACATTTATGGTGCTGTATTCAATTAGAGACTCCCCAGATTGTTTAGTAATAAACATATTGATATGCATATAGGAATAAACAGAATTGATATACATATATAATATATATCAATTTGTTTATTACTAAGCGATTAACTTGCTTTCCTTGACCAGCAATTTGCAAAAGCAAACGAATCTTTTAATCGGTCAGAGCTGTGGAAATGTTTTTGTTTACTAATACTTATTATATATTAAGATTATGATTCCAAAACATTCTTCTATCTCGGGTATAGCTATCGAGGGAATAACTACTACATTTTTAGTAAAGTTTTATCTATTGAATGACATTAAAGAAACCATTTTAGAAAACCCTTTATTAAGCTAGGGAATTGACATCTAGGCAACAAATGAGAGATTTCAGTAGCTTAGTTTTGATGACCTCATAAAGCGAAGTACGTGTTGAAGAAGCCCAGCACTTGATAAGCTACTATTTGTAGTCTATGGAATTAAAGTAATTAACTCAAATTAATTTATCCATTTATAAAATCATTATGATTTTATGTTAAAATGTGTCAGAAATGCAAACATAATAAAAAGCATCCTTTATTAACAGGTTCACATTAATTAAATTAAAGAGATAACGCTTTTCCGACACTGTTGCACTTACACTTTCCCGTGTTACATACGAGGCCCTTAACACACCCCACAGACCTCGGGCCGTACAGCGTCAGAGTAAGCCAATTACAAGTACCCGTTGTGTTGAATACATCATAAAAAGTTGCCGCTACTGTCACAGTTAACGTCACTGTCACCGCCAAATCGAGTTAGTCGCGACTAATGAGAGCTGCATCGGCGTGATACAGTGTTTTATATGGCAAATCTGCAGCTGATATGTTATACCAACGGAGTAAAGTGAGAATAAAATGTGATTTAAACAGGTTTACAAATCATTTAAAAAATTTCTTTCTGCTTTAAAAGTTGCTAGTGACCACTTTGGTTAATATATTTGTTATGGAAAATTTATAACTTTAAAGAGAAGTAGATAAAACATTGAAAGTGGGCAAACTTTGTGGAAATGTATAAATGAAACATTCTGTAGATTTCGAAAACCAGCTTAACTTATCGGGTATACAATTTCGGTATAACATGTTTAGTGGAAGATTCTTATAAATCATACGCTAATCAACTTCATACCATATATGTTAGAATGTTTGATGTCATGGTTACTTCTCGGCTTAGTAGGTTGTTAACTTGAACTTAAAGTGATTTACTTATGACAAATTATTACAAATGTAAATTAATATTGATACTATATATATATGATTCATAATATTTAGTTCAACTTAAGCTTAATCTAAATATGCATATAGTATTTGCGAGAAAACAAATTTATATTAGCCCCCATTATGATTATAATAATTTTGCATATACCATATAATGTACATATATGGCTGGACAACCTATTTGTGTAGTGTGAGTATTTTTGCATTTATTTATATTGTATCAATGAATGTGAATGAATGAATTGAAGATTACATGTTGTAAAAGTATTAAGCTTATGTAAGCTTATTCAATTTTTAAGCTAAGTTGCTTTATTAAACAACATATATACCATATATTTGTATACGATATATTTTAATCTAGTTAAAGAGTCTGAAGTCATGCTTTGTATTCACGCTTCCTTCGCCATCGCTAACTAAACAATATCACGTTTCGCGGACAATTCACTATCAACGTTTTTGTGTACATACATATATAATACATATTTATATAGTAGTTGTTCTTGTTCTTTTATCTACATATAAATGTACTATATACATTGAAATATATATGTCATTAGTACATACTAATTAGAGAGAGAGAGAGTCTTGACAATATTTATAGTATTTAATATGTTTATGAACTTAAAGGTCTTATTAAATTCTCAATACTCTTGAGAGAAAAACAAGATAAACAGAAAAGAATTCCGACTAAGAGAGACAAAGAGAGAATGCTTGCCCATTATTCGCATATGGTAAAGTTTGCGATAAGGCTCTACTTATGTTCGCAATTAAGTTGAGCTGACAATCCTCAGTTTCATTTATATTGTGTCCGAGTGAATACAGACGGAAGATGCTAGTTCGCAGTATTTTAATATTTCTAATATTGCCCTTTTTGGTGCAGTCACAAAACTGTTACACGCGTAAAAACAATGTGGTATGTTCAATGTCAGCCATTGGACTTAATATGATATGATAGATTTTCCTTTTTAGAGAGTTTGCAGAAATGGCTGTAGGAAAATCGGGGCGCAATGCCTGCCCGCATGCAATAAGCCATGTGGCAGTGGAGTGTGTTACAGTAAAAAGTATTGCCATTGTAGAAATGGCTATGAAAACCTTAATCGGATTTCCACTAACAGGTATTCTACTACTACTTGTTTCTACTTCCTGTTAGGCATTGGATTCTAATTCCACTTCGTATAACTTCTAGATGTATACCCAAGTGTACCCAAGGTTGCCCTAATGGCTTCTGCTCTGGTCCGAACATTTGTTCTTGTAATTCGAATTATCAGAAACAAGATAACAAGTGCGTGCCCATATGCAAAGACGGATGCCGAAATGGAGAATGTGTTGCTCCAAATAAATGCGACTGCAAAGATGGCTACCAAAAGGTTAATGATCACAGCTGCAACCCCGTGTGTACTTCCGGATGCAAGAACGGTTTGTGTACTGCACCAAACGAATGTACCTGCAATGATGGGTACAACAAAACAAGTGCGAACAGTTGTGGACCGATTTGTGAAAACGGTTGTGAGAACGGTATTTGCAGTGCACCAAATAAATGTACGTGTAATGATGGCTACGAAAAGAGAAGTGAGAACAGTTGTGGGCCAGTTTGTAAGGATGCATGTGTAAATGGTTCCTGTACTGCACCAAATGAATGCACCTGTAATGATGGGTACACAAAAATAAGTAAAAACAGTTGTGGGCCGATTTGTGAAAGTCCCTGTGAGAACGGTTTCTGTAGTGCACCCAACGAATGTACCTGTAAGAAAGGGTACACAAAAATTAGTGAGAATATTTGTGGACCGATTTGTGAAAACGGTTGTGAGAACGGTATTTGCAGTGCCCCAAATAATTGTTCGTGTAATGATGGGTACGAAAAGAGAAGTGAGAATAGTTGTGGGCCGGTTTGTAAGGATGCCTGTGTAAATGGTTCCTGTACTGCACCAAATGAATGCACCTGTAACGATGGGTACACAAAAATAAGTAAAAACAGTTGTGGGCCGATTTGTGAAAGTCCCTGTGAGAACGGTTTCTGTAGTGCACCCAACGAATGTACCTGTAAGAAAGGGTACACAAAAATTAGGGAGAATATTTGTGGACCGATTTGTGAAACCGGTTGTGAGAACGGAATTTGCAGTGCACCAAATAAATGTACGTGTAATGATGGCTACGAAATGAGAAGTGAGAACAGTTGTGGGCCGGTTTGTAAGGATGCATGTGTGAATGGTTCCTGTACTGCACCAAATGAATGCACCTGTAACGATGGGTACACAAAAATAAGTGAAAACAGTTGTGGACCGATTTGTGAAAACGGTTGTGAGAACAGTCTCTGCACTGCACCCAATAAATGCACATGTAAAGAAGGATATACAAAAATAAGTGAGAATAGTTGTGGGCCGATTTGTGAAAGTCCCTGTGAGAACGGTTTCTGTAATGCACCCAACGAATGTACCTGTAAGACAGGGTACACAAAAATAAGTGAGAATATTTGTGGACCGATTTGTGAAAACGGTTGTGAGAACGGTATTTGCAGTGCCCCAAATAATTGTTCGTGTAATGATGGCTACGAAAAGAGAAGTGAGAACAGTTGTGGGCCGGTTTGTAAGGATGCATGTGTGAATGGTTCCTGTACTGCACCAAATGAATGCACCTGTAACGATGGGTACACAAAAATAAGTGAAAACAGTTGCGCGCCGATTTGTGAAAACGGTTGTGAAAACGGTCTCTGCACTGCACCCAATAAATGCACATGTAAAGAAGGATATACAAAAATAAGTGAGAATAGTTGTGGACCGATTTGTGAAAGTCCTTGTGAGAACGGCTTATGCAGTGCACCGAACAAATGTACTTGCAATGATGGGTATACAAAAAATAGTGAGAACAATTGCGCCCCGATTTGTGAAAACAGTTGTGAGAACGGTCTCTGCACTGCACCCAACAAATGCTCTTGTAATAAAGGGTATACATCAATAAGTGAAAACAATTGTGGACCAATTTGTGAAAATGGTTGTGTGAACGGTGTCTGCACTGCACCTAGCGAATGCACTTGCTTCGACGGGTACACCAAAATAAACGAGAGCAGTTGCGGTCCAGTGTGTCAAAATGGCTGTGAAAACAGTTATTGCAGTGCTCCAAATAATTGTACGTGTAATGATGGCTATGAAAAAAGAAGTGAGAACAGTTGTGTACCGATTTGTGAAAACGGTTGTCAGAACGGTTTCTGTGCTGCACCCAATAAATGCAACTGCAACAATGATTACTTCCAAATAAGCGAGAACATTTGTAAACCAATTTGTGAAAACGGTTGTGAGAACGGTCTCTGCACTGCACCCAACAAATGCTCCTGTTATAAAGGGTACACAAAAATAAGCGAGAACAGTTGTGGACCGATTTGTGAAAGTCCATGCGAGAACGGTTTATGCAGTGCACCCAACAAATGTACCTGTAACGAAGGGTACTCCCAAATTAGCGAGAACAGTTGTGCCCCGATTTGTGACAATGACTGTGAGAACGGTTTCTGCAGTGCACCAAACGAATGCACTTGTAATGATGGTTACAGCAACAGAGGAAACACTTGCAGCATTGAAGTTGATAACTTCACTGCCAGGAATGCTGCCACTCAAGGAGAGTTAGAACTTCCCGGAATTCAAGAAGACGACTGCGGACAGAAGTGTTTCAATGGAAGCTGCGTTGATGGCGAATGTGCGTGTGAAACAAGCTATCGGTTGAGCCAAGATACTGTTAACAGCGCAATATTGCTTTGTCTTCCCATCTGCGAGAGCAAGTGCATTCACGGATATTGCGCCTATCCCAATGTGTGCGTGTGCTACGATGGCAAGATGCCTGAGGGGGGCTACGAATGTTCCAGTATTGACAGCATTGAAATAGCTGGTCAGAGCCGTACTAGCAGAACATTTGTAAGGAGTACGCTGTTCTACAGTCTGATTGGAATTGCTTTGTTGCTGGTGGTGATTATCTGTGTCGTTATGTACACGTTCAAGAAGCGGGACTACCGTGTGGGCAAACAAGGTTAGTACACTGAGACCTCAGTTTTAATTACCTCAATCAGTATTAGATACTAACTTTGATATATTCTCTTACAGAAGAAAAGCATGGAGTTTACTTTTTGGCTAAAAATGCTGATGTTATACGCGCCTAATCTCGAAGTAACAAGCCAATCTGATGCATTCGAAAACTGTCTAACAGCTTAAAATTATAATTAACCTTATTCCACTTACTCACGTTCTAAATGATATTTTAATTATACATAGTTTAAATATATGCATATATTATTGCGACTTGTTTACGAGTAATTTGTACTTAGTGTAAGTTTACACCTGTAGACCCGGCTTTGAATGCTATGTCTCTCAGGTTTCAAAATCCAGTTCTATCGTCTCTAAAAAGCTTCTCGTAATTGATGCTATCAATATGCTTTCAACACATTTTCAGAGTTGAAAGTTATAATGGTTGAGATAAACCTTTATTGAGTAATTTTATTTTTGTTTTTATTTTCACATGAGTTATTCAATATTAGTAATAAAATCTACATTCTCAATAAGATGATACTTTTTTACATACAATAATGTTGCAAAAGAATTGAATATTTTGTTATTTGGGAATAATTCTTACAGTCAAAATCAATAACAGTTCTTAAAGATTATAAAGAAAGTAGAAAGGGTATGTATTATTTAGCCATATTTACGTTCAGTAATTATTTCTGACACAGTAACTAAAGAGAATAAGATCATTGTTCAGTTAACTTTTTTACCATACAATTTCTCTGGTGTGGGAATATCCTCGACAAAGAAATTGGCTGGTACCAGGTGGAATACTTTTCCTAAAATATCTTGTAGAATGTTTTGAACTGTGTCGACAATGAGAGGTTTTAGTGCTTCATAAAAATCACGCCAGTTGTCGTTGAAGAACTGATTGGTACTGCGCTCCACCTCTGGACTGTTCCCATTGAACAGATTGTCCAGATGTGTACGAACGCGCGTCATGTTCAGCTTCACTTGTACATTCGTCACATTGTAAAACGTAAATCCGCCTTTCTCGTACAGTATCGTTTTGGTAAACATCAATATATCGAGATTCTCTGAATGATTGGGATTTGTGAAGATTAATTAGTTTATACATATATGAATCGGCAAGGTTACCCACCGATTTCAATGAACATATTTCCTGAACCACTTAATGGTATCAGCAGAATGCGACCTGCCATTTTGTACTTTGCATTCAGCCTCATTTTGGGTATAAGGATTTTCGTTTGCCAGCTAAAGTCCTTTTTGCTGACACTGTGAAACATTTTGTATGATAAATGATCTATGCTCTTATGATTCGATTAACTACGTACCGACTTTCCTTAATCTTCATATCGGTAAAGCCCTTCACTACAACTTCCGTGAGATTAGCTCTTATTGTAGCCACTTCATTATTATCTTGCTTGAAGAAAATATCCTTAACGAGTAAGGGATCAAATTTTCCAACCATATCCTCAATATCTGGTATTCCAATATTCAGTTGATCAATCAGTTTCTGAATACTGTTTGTGGAGCATTTCGTAAATCCAGGCTCATAGATGCGGCACGAGGGCAACCACGAAGCTATAGAAGTCAATCACTCAGTAAGTTGATAAATATCAATTAATCCAACCTCAACTTACGCTTCTCCGTGTAGTATGCTGCAGCTTCTACATTGAATGTGATACCGTTCAAGCAGATCACCGCCAACAGGCCGAGGCAACAGTGAAGCAGAAGGTGTGCACTGCGGGCTGTACCGTTCATGGTGATGCCAGGTGAGTGTCTGAATAGCGAATGATTCTAAGTATCTGCCTCTCAGCTAGAAGTTACTTAGCTGCTACAATTACATCAATGGGGAATACGTACTCGTCTCGGCGAGCTTTGAGCGTACAATAAAACTAAAATTGTTTATGTCAAGCGCTTTTAAGTCGACTAGGGGTCCGACCCCTAGAAGTTTACGTGTCTACAGATGTCTGTCGCAAGGTTTGATCTAAGTCGTATATAGTATGTGGAATTTATTTTAACATACTAACTTTTTATACCCTTCCGGCGAGTACATTATTTATATAATTTAATGTGCGCTAGAATTAAATGTATATTTTGTGTATCAACAAGATCAACTTTGTTTATTTCTCTAATAAGTACCTATAGTTTCTATATACTGAACTCATTTGATGACCATATAGTTCTCATTCGAAGAGTATTAAATGTTCTAAGTCGCAAATTATTTTGATCTATCACATTGTTTACATTTTCCATTGGGTTCCACACCAAATAAAAGTTGTGGATCAAATGATTAACCTGTAAATAATAGCAAATACACATGAATCAAAGGGTAGAACAATAATTAAAAACAGTTAAGTTCCGGTTTGTAAAGATGCTTATTATAAAGCTAACTTCATATAGTTAAAAACGTCTATGCATTTCAATTGAGTCACAGTAATGACTTGTTTACGAGTTATCTGGGGCACCATTTAGATAAAAGTAATATATAAATACTGTCAGATATATTAACTAAATGTAGACCCTGTACGTCCGGTTTGAACTGCCTTTGCCTTCGTTTTATATATTTATAAATCCAGTTTCATCACTTTTCTAGCACTTGGTGTTCTTAATAAAATTTTAAAACAATATTATAAGTAATTAGACGACTTGACAGCCATTTTTCGACTCGTTTATCTTCATATAAGATGTAAAATTATGAAGATAAAACATGCATAAGATTATTTTTGACTTTTTATTAACAAGAATACTTCAAATATGAATTTTTTTTCAGTTTTATATGATATATTTACAGATGATTACAAATATTATAAAATTGTTCACTTAACTTTTTTACCATACAATTGCTCTGGTGTGGGAATATCCTCGACAAAGAAATTCGCTGGAATTAAGTGGAATACTTTTCCTAAAATATCATAAAGAATGTTTTGAACAGTGTCGACAATGAGAGGTTTCAGTGCTTCATAGAAATCACGCCAGTTGTCGTTAAAGAACTGATTGGTACTACGCTCCACCTCTGGGCTGTTCCCATTGAACAGATTGTCTAGATGTGTTCGAACGCGTGTCATGTTCAACTTCACTTGTACATTCGTCACATTGTCGAATGTGAATCCCCCTTTTTCATACAACATCGTCTTGGTAAGCATCAATATATCGAGGTTCTCTAAGAGATTGAATTTAGTTACAATGGCTACGCAAGTAAGCTAGTAAGGATGCTCACCAATTTCAATAAACATATTTCCTGAACCACTTAATGGTATCAGCAGAATGCGACCTGCCATTTTGTACTTTGCATCCAGCCTCATTTTGGGTATAAGAATTTTTGTTTGCCAGCTAAAGTCCTTTTTGCTGACACTGTGAATAATTTGAAATTATATGTTATTAAAGTTTTTATGATTCGTTTAACTACGTACCGACTTTCCTTGATCTTCATATCGGTAAAGCCCTTCACTACTACTTCCGTCAGATTAGCTCTTATTGTAGCCACTTCATTATTATCCTGCTTGAAGAATATGTCTCGAACTTTCAGCGGATCAAGTTTTCCAACCGTACTCTCAATATCCGATATTCCAATGTTCAGTTGATCAATTAGTTTCTGAATACTATTTGTGGAGCATTTTGTAAATCCGGGCTCATAGATACGGCACGAGGGCAACCACGAAGCTATAGAAGTCAGATACTTAGTAAGTTGTTCACATATCAATTAATCCAACCTCAACTTACGCTTCTCCGTGTAGTATGCTACAGCCTCCACTTCAAAGGCGACCTCATTCAAGTAGAGAACTGCCAACAAGCCGAGGCAATAGTGTAGCAGAAGTCGAGCACTGCGGGCCGTGCCGATCATGGTGATGCCAGTCGAGTGTCTAAATAGCGAATGACTGCAAGTATTTGCCACTCAGCTACTCACTTACAATTACATCAATGGGCAATACGTTCTCATCTCGAGCTTTGAGCGCTCAATTTAACATTAAATTGTTTATGTCAAGCAAAGTTGAGTAATCGGAGGCCTAGAAGGCGGTACAGGTCTGTCGCAAGGTTCAAACCAAGTCTTATATAGTATGTGGATATTATTTAATGTTGCTTAATATTATTCTGCCCCACTCTTATAGTTGAGTTCTTTCTGTTTAGTTTGTTTATCAAGCAGATCAGGTTTGTTTGTTTCTCCCGTATTTACATATTTGAAGTTTGAAACAATATGTATATTTTATTCCTTTTTATTGAACTACTTATCACGTCGTGCTGATATTATGCATATCACACATTTTAACTTAGTCAAAGTTACTGATTAAATATTTAATTGGAACATAGTCGAACGTCTTCTTGGCACGATCGAGCATTACTGCCTCTATGGCTAGTTCAACGGCAGGACGTATTATTTCGTAAACTTGCCGCCAGTTGTCATTGAACAGCTTGTTAGCTATATTCTCCAGTTCTTCATTGCCTCTAAAGAGATTATTCAGTTGAATTCTGAACTCTCCTGTTTTACGCATGGAAACTTTTACATCCTGCACATCGAAAAACGTTCCTTCTGGCGTAATACGTGTCTTGCCATAAAATTCATCCAGCATCCAAAGATTCTCTATGAAATAAAATTCTTGTAAATAACTCAAGACTGGAACGAAGACTTTTGAATACTCACCACCTTCGAACTGACCATCTCCTTGAGCATTAATTTGAAGAGAGAGAACATGACCTTTATTTCTGTAGACATCGACATCGAAGCTTAGTTTTGGGACGTAGAACAAGGCTTTGATCATATTACGCTTTGGATAGTATCTGGTTGGAATAATGTATGGCATTTTACAGTCTTTATAAAGATAATAATTATATTCCAGTTGGATTACCTTGCCCGCTTGACGATTAGTTGACTGGCGCCACTCATATGAACATTCCTCATACTTGACTTAAATTGGATGACGTTATTGGGATTCGCCTGTGTGATGGTCAAGGTCTTTAAGACTAGTGGGTCAAATGGTCCCAAGGTATTTGTACCGGGCAGTCCATCCTTCCACTCGACAAAGGCATTCTGCAGGTTCTTCGAAAGGCACTGACCGAAACTGGAATCGTCCAAGTCGCAAGGCGTTAGGAAGTCAGCTAATACCGAGCAACCCTTATTAGGATTCAAATGGACATTAGGGTGTGTTAATATCCTTACGTTTCTCGGTTGCATATTTAGCATTTTTGGCTTCGATGACGGCTATCAACAAGCAGGGCAACACTATTTTAATGAACATCACGTGCTGCAAAACCTACGAACTAAAACCTTTGAAAGCACTAAGCGATCTGGCACTCCGATCTGCAGGGATTGATTTATATTCCCTTAAAAGAGAAATCCATGAAATGCAAAACATATTTAAATGTTGTTTCTTGTTTTGATTTGGCAAACAAGTTTGAGCAGAGTATTAAAACTATGCGCTTGCAAACTGACTTAATCTTTCTCATGGTAGATACACATATGTTTATTAATGATATATGCGATTGATTTAATAAGTCAACAAAGTTTATATGAAGCTCTTTTACTGTTATTTAAGAGCAGAACTCATTGGCATAGGTCTAGCGCGTTGCTAGATTCAAGTTATATATAGTGTGGAAAATATTTAGTATTACTTAGATACTTTACACTGTACATACACTTTAGCTGTGAGTTAAAGTGAAATATATGTTTGCTTACAAAGAAGATTAACTACATTTCTTTCTCCCTTTAGTTGATATTAAAATTATATATAGGCATTTGCTCAATGTTGGCAATTTGAATCCTCGAAATTGATAAAACATCACAAAGTGCTTTGAGTTGTCATATTTATTGTCTGGTAAACATTTATTCACTTAATGAAAGTCTTGGATTAGATAGGTAGCCGGTACATAGTTTAAAGTCTTCTTCACACGATCGAGCATTATCGCTTCGATGGCTTGCTCAGCAGCTGGACGTAATATTTCATAGAATTGCCGCCAGTTCTCATTGAAGAGTGTGTGAGCTGTACTCTCCAGCTCTGCGTTGCCTCCAAACAGATTGTTTAGTTTTATTTTGAAATTTCCAATCTCACGGAAGGCAACTCTAACCTTCTGCACATCGGCAAACGTAGCTTCTGGAGTGCTGCGTGGCTTGACGGCCAATTCCATTAGCATCAAAAGGTTCTCTACAAAAAGAATTTTAATAAATAACTACAAATTGATGGGAGAATTTTCGAATTCTTACCAGCTTCAAACTGACCCTTTCCTTGGCCATTGAGATTGAGTGCGAGAACGTGTCCCTTGACTTTGTAGTCGAAATCGAAGCTCAACTTTGGTACTGCGAACAAGGCCTTCGCAACATAACGTTGTGCATTGTAACTGTTTAAGAAAATATATAATGCTATAACTGAGTCTGTAAAAAGATAATCCTTGATATCGCTGGCTTACGTGGCCTCCTTGACGGTCAATCGACTGGCGCCGCTGACATGAACATTTTGCATATCCGCGTTTAATTGAATGGCACTATTGGCATCCTGCTGGAACTTGACACGCTTTATAAGCAGTGGATCTAAGGACCCCACGGTGTTTGTGCCAGGCAGTCCATCCTTCCACTTGACAAAGAAGTTCTGCAGGTTCTTCGATAGACATTGACTGAAGCTGGGATCCTCCAGGACGCAAGGCGTGAGGAAGTCAGCTACATATAGCCGAGCAACCTTTATTACGAACTTTATTCAAATAGATATTATATAATTTCACTCACGTTTCTCGGCTAGATACTTTGCGGCATCGATGAAAGTTGCCAGCAGGCAGAGCAGTAAGATTTTAATAAACATTTCGGTCAGTGAAAGTTATGATCTAAGCCCGTTGGAAGCACTTTCTGATCTGGCATTTTGCTCTGGATGAATTGTATTATATTCTCCCAAATTAAATGCAGAAATCGAGAAATACACAAAAACGCAATATATCTACATATATTTAAATTTGTTTCTTGTTTTGGTTTTGTTTAACAAGTTTAAACAAGTCTGTTTTAGACTAGTCATCATTAAATGGAATACAGGGTGCTTCTTATCGGCAACTCCAGTTCTCGATACTCCCATTGACCTTGACATCAAGTCATATATATTAAATTCAACGCGGCGCTACTTAACGACCTTGAACTCAAGAGTTTTCTGATATAACTGGCATTTATTGCGTTTAGTTTGGAGTAAACTGGTTTCGCCACATCTCACTCAAATGTCGGCAAATAATTTGACTAAAATATCATCGCAATAGAACGAATTAAGAACTTTTTATTGTCATTACAGATCTGAGTTTCTTGATGACGTTATCTCAGATATATAATTGCATTAATGCAGGTATATACATGTATGCATATATGTTTGTTTCATCTGTTGTGAGCCTTGGCAGTTCAAGGTTTGCGGTCGCCGGAGTCATTAGCCTTCGCTCCAGTTGCAACATTGTCGTTGATTTTTTTTATGCTCAAAGTCTTGTGGCTCTATCAATGCTCGATCAACTCTCTGATGACCAGTCAGTCCATGGCGAGCAGCCAACTGAAGCGGTCGATGGCGACGATGATATTCGGCGATTCTCTGCGGTTTTTCATTGTTGCAGCAACCTTGTGGTTTGCCGTGGTGCAGTCGCAGCAGTATCTGCAAGAACCGCGTAGGTATCTGACTGACTGACTGTTCTTCAAGGTCTCAATATCAATTCCCTTGCCACTTCAGCTACCTTCCTTAAGCCATGTTCTTTGAAGAGTGCTCCGGGCGATACTTGTTTGGCTAATATGATGACGAACCTATTCCAACACTGGCGTAATGGTAGGTTATTTTGAATGTCAATAATACATGCTTAAACAATCTCTTATCTCCTGAATTCTAAGGTGTGCCAGGCCTGCGGACCGTTGGTTCTTTGGATCCCTTTCGCTTAAGTAAGCTTCGCATTGCACAGCGCGTGCCACCCAATCTGGACGTGCAGGTGGGATTACGTAACATGAGCACCTATGGTCTTAGCCAGATCGAGGTACTCAACACAACGTAAGCTGTTTGAGATTGCTAAAGACACAGTTTCTACAAGTGGTAGATATATATGTATATATACAGAAAACATTGTATTACACTGTTCAATCTGTACATCTAGTTATATAGATTTGAAAGCAGAGTGCAAGTAGAACTCTGACAATTGAATATGTTAATATAATGTATTCTTAATAAGAAAACACTTAAATCATCTATACATATTCTTTAACCTATGACAACTTGTAGAAAACTTGTTAAAGTTCTAGAAAATGAGATTAACAAAAATACTTTTCAGTACTCTACACAAATCCGGACAATATTCGCTGGGATATCATGTGCGCACTTCGAAGCTGAACATCACATGCAACTACAAGCTTAAGGGACACATACTACTGCTAAATCTGAATAGCATGGGCATATTGACGTCTAACTTGGGTAAGTATTTAAAATTTTCCATAACTTATTTCTCATTTATTCAATCCGTTTCTTCTCAAGACAATCTGGAGTTCTATGTGGCCCTCAAAATGCAACCAAAGCCAGGAGTCGATGGCTTGGCATTTATGAATGTCACTGCCATTAAGACGGAAATTGTGCGCATCGACAAGATTCGTGTGAACCTAACGAATCTATTTGGTGGCAATCGGGAACTCGAACGTAGTGCAAATGATCTATTCAACGACAATTGGCGAGTTTTGTTTGATGTGATGCGACCAGTGCTGACACAAACATTCGACACAATTCTACTGGATCGTTTCACCAAAATATTTAACTTTGTGCCAGCAAAGTATTTGTTTGCGGATTTTTCATAGCATTAAATCTATTTTTGTAGCTACGCTCAAAATGTTGTTAAAATCTACCGCATACAATCGTTTTTATGTCATCTACACACACCCGCAAGTCCAGACACAAGCTCAAATTAGGTTTTTGGCTGCATAAATAAAATGAATATAAAAATCCAAAGTCTTTGCTTCATGCAAATTTAAGTAGAGCTGAAAGAGAATGTGAGGGTACACTCTGCAATACCCTGTATTAAAAGGTTTACGTTTGTATTATGCAGGAGTTTTAATGATATAAAATTATAAAATGATGTGCGGAGACAAATGTTAACCGTATAGCAAAATGTGTTTTTATTACGAGTTCCAAATTAAAAATAATATAATTGCATAAATTAAAACTTGTACAATATAAACAGAAGATATGATATATAATATACTTATAAGATATGCTCAAAAGTTAAGACGATTTTTTTAAAAAAAAAAGAAGAAATATAAGTTCACATGATAATCCGTTCTTATTCATTAATAAAAAAAGGGAATATAAGCGAACAATTTGAATCATGTATGAAAAGAAATTATGAATATAAATAATATTTTAATATAAATAATATTTCTAATAAGCTAAAATGATAACTTATTTCATAACGATCAAATCTGGAATCTTTAAATATCATATACACTTCTTATTAACATTTTTGTGTTCTCTACTAATATAGTTTGCGATTTTGGGCATACCCGCTTCATCATCTATATTTTCTACAGGGTATCTAAACACATGCATGGACTTTGTTTGCACTGCTGGCAACCAGTTTTTATGGCTATTGCCCGCACCATTGACTGGGTCAGTGGACTAAAAGTTTTTCGCCTGCATTCAAAGAGTTTGGCCAAAGAGCCCAAAGAGAGAGAAATGCCGGACAAAGGTTGTTTGGAGCAACATGGAAGCATATTGTGATTGCATTTTGCTGGAGCTCGTATTGTCTGCCAGTTTCAGGCATTTCGAACCATTTACATAATTGAAATCAAGTCAGCTTCTACAAAACTTCCGCATCTAATCGCATGTTTCCCATTCCTGGAGTATCTCTCGAGGCTCATTCAATATGCGTAAGTGCGAGTTGGCAGCATAAATTGTCAGCTAAGAATCGGTTTAGACTTTAATAACCTGATTCCGCTTATGGAATTCTCTGCTTCATCCAGTCGCAGGGGCGGGGCAGGTCGGGATGGAGGTGGAGTACTCAATAGCTTTCGATTTCTATGCGGCATTCCAGCGTACACACACAGCGTATGTACTCGATTCTGTTCGGGGCAGTTTAAGCTTCGTATATCGCAGCTGATCGTTGTCAGAGCCAAGAGCCAAGAGCCCGTCAGCCCCGTGCCGCACCTGCCCCGCTTGAAGGCGGGTAATTTACTCTCGGGCCGCCTTCGGCTTACGGTCTCAACTGAACTGAACTGAACAGAAACTCAGACTGATTTTTCGAAGTGCCGTTCGTGGTAGTATAAAAGCGTTGCACGCCCTGATTTTCTTTTGAGTTGTCGTTTCGTTGCGCAGAGTCTCGTGTGCAAAGTGCAGAAAGTGCGATTAATATTCCCTCCTCATCGATTTGTGTTTACTTTTCTGTCGTGTCTATACTTACTTGAGATTGGTGAAAACGTAACGGCAATCGACAATTGACAAAATGCTGAAATTGGTGAGAAAGTGCAATTGGGAACCCTTGAATTTGCAGTTGAATTCAGAATCAAAAGATTTACCTAGTTCTAGAATGCAGCTGTAAACCGGTTCTACTGTCTACAAGTCAACAAATTGTGCCCGAAGTGTCTTGAGATTTATGTATATGATTAAATGGGTGGCACTTGAAGTGAGGGGCAGTGCGGGAGAGGGGGCTTAATTGCAGCTATTTTGAGTATTTGTTTGCAACGTCCTTGAGTGTCATTGTCTGTGGAATGCTGTTGAGTAAGCTCCAGTTAATTGAATCGTACTTATGTTTACCAATTCAGGCAATTACAATATTGAGAAATGTTGCTAATGGTGTGTTGTGGGAAAGTGATTGGTATATTGTTTAATTGATATAGTTTTAAGTGATCTTAATTGCAGATTGATTGAAGAGAAAGACAGAGGCAAACTTTGTCAACTTCAGTTAGCATTATATGATCTATATTTAGTCCAAGTTGGATATGCATTATAATATATATACCTTACTGCTTGTCAACTCATCTACATTTACTATTTCCCTTTCTTCTACAGCTTTCGTACATTAATGTTTGTCTCTTGTTGCACACTGCGTATGCGCAACATCAGGATTACACAACACCCGTGCCCATATTGAAGCAGATCGACAAGCACAACGATGACGGTTCATATACCTACGGCTATGAGGCGGCAGACAAGAGTTTCAAAATCGAAACAAAGTATTCGAATGGGGAAGTCTATGGCAAATACGGTTACGTTGACGATCAGGGCAAGGTGCGCGAGATTGAGTACGGTGCAAGTAAGCGTGGCTTCGAGCCAGCTGGCAGTCACATCAATGTGCCACCACCCACACTGACCAATAACAATCCCTACCCACTGGGCCCCAATGAACTGGACGACGGCCAATATCGCGAAGATCCCGCTGTCTACTACAAAGACCAAAAGTTCAATCGACCCATTGCGTCCAGCAAGTTCAGTTTGAATGACTTCGGACGTGGCGGCTATCAGCAACCCCAACAGCACCAGCCTCAGCCTCAATATGCACCAGCTCCAGCCCCGGCACCGGCGCCAGCTCGTCCCTATTACAACCCGACGCCGCAGTACTACAACCAACCGGCACCGGCACCACAGCCGCGCTACTATCAGCCTCCAGCGCAGCAGCCCTACTACGGACACCAGCAGCAGCAGCAGCAACAACCCTACGCAGGCCTGCCGGAGCAACATCATCCAGCATTGCGTAATCTCAATCTCTACACGGGCTCCTACAGCATCGACTACACGGGCAGAAAGTAGAGACGAAGCTGGAAGTGGAGTGGAGTGTGTTGCCCAGAGAGATAGCGACTGATGTTCCCCCCGAGGACAATGTCAAGTGTTTGTTACTGCCAAATAAATCAGTCAATCCCCACAGAGCACAATATATATATCTATATATCTGTATATGTATATGTATGTATGTGTGTTATTACTAGTTATGTCGAAATTTACTAATAAACCATCGAAGAGAGATGAGAAAAAACATTGCTTGAGCCTTTGTTTTGAGTTCCGCTTCAATTGGGCCCCGATAAATCGAATCGCCAGTCGCAGATTACGTCAACACTTGCTGCAGGTTTTTTTGTGAGCCAAAGAATTATATAGAGTAAAATTCAACTGATTTAGATACTATTAGAAACCAGGTTTGGTTGCTGTTGCTGCTGTTGTTGTTGCTGCTACTAGTTGTTGGTATTTGGTGCACTTATGCAATGGCCAAAACCACTTTCAAATGCACCGCAACCAGTTGGTCGGTTAGGCTGTGTTGGGCACTGGAAATGACCAAGCAGCTGCTGCTGCTGTTGGTGCAATGGGTGAACTCGACTGTGCATTGTCTGTGTGTGTCGGTGAATCAATTGGTAAAACTATTCAGTCTGTTTCAAGTGCACTCACTTATAAGCAACTGTTATGAGTTGTAAATTTGCCTTGTCTTTGCTCAACTTTGGCCACTGTGCAAGCTGAAATGTTCTGCAAAGAACCCAACTCTGTCAGTTGGCTGCACCTTTTTATAAAGCTCATACACCATACACCACACACACCATTCACACACACACACACACATACATACACTCGGCATTATTTTATTCAGTCGAGCAAATGTTGTGGCCGATGCCATGAAAGTGAAACTTGTCTGGGTGCTGCCATTGGGCGTTGCCATGACTCAAGAATTTCCTTCAACATATTTCTTGCCATATATTTTGTATTTCTATTTCGATTCTGTTCATTGTTCACACACCACGCGGCGGTAGCTGCAACAGCTGCCTGCTTTGGGTGTCGCCAGCAATAGCACTTCAAGCATAAAGTACAAGGCAAACAGGCATGAGAAGGCGCAATGCAACATTGCAACCACAGTAGTAGCAGCAGCAGCTGTCGGAAAGGGATTTCTTTTTAGGCAAGAATGCATAAATAAGGCAATTGAAAAGCCTGCGACGTTAAGAAGTACATAGCACTCTGGAAAACATAACAATAAATCAACTTTTAAACTATCATTGCCAGCTGACTTTAAAGCTTTTGCTATGAAGTGTTTGAAAAGGGAAGCACTTAGTCAATACTTAGGAATGAATGCTCTAAAGAGGTGGAGGAGGATAGGAGGAGTTGTAGTGAATCTCACATAGAGTATATATTCTTGCTCAGCATTAATAGTCAAGTAGATGAGGCTTTGTTCGACTGTTTCTCTGTCTTTCTGTCTGTATGAACACGCAGATCTCAGTTATAATAAAAGCTAGAGACATAAAATTTGGCAAGAATATTACTTATATAATACTTAGCTAAAGCTTACATAACATAAGTTGTGCCACGCCCAGAGTCCCTGCTAAATAATAATTTAATTTTGTGGTTAAATTTGTAGATGTTGTATTAAAGTTACACAGTTTGGTTTTGGCAAATAATTAGCTTGATATATTAGCTTGATATTTGCCAAAGAATTAAGAATGTATAAGAATTTGTAGACTGGGGAAAGAATATCTGATTATCGGCATCTCTTGACTGTAACTTACTTTGCTTGTTATTAGATATATTATAGATATATTGTAATTCAACAAACTAGCCATTAAGTCTGCCAAGCTTTGAGTTCCTTCAACATATTCTCTATAAATAATTCCGCTAAACAAGTTTCGATTGTCAGGAATTCGCACAGATATCATGGTCTGCAGATCGGCAGGAATTTAGCGGCAATTGGCGACCTTGATTGTGCGTACTGAGCTGAGACCAAGTTCCAAGTTCAGACACACACGCAGCTGCAGCTACCATCCTGCCCACCGATCCCCAACTCACCCCGCCTCACCTTACTTCACTCCATCATTGAGCTGGGTTGGGTGTGTGCAAACCAGTCGAGAAACTAGTCTTCAAAGCAAACTCAATACGCACTCCGAACAAGAATGTAACGACCCCGACTAACTGCGTCATGGTGACCCACGCCGACAGCAGCAGCTTGCTGATTTCCTTGTCTGCTTTATTGTAGTGTGCGTGTATGCGTGTGCGTGAGTGTCCGTGCCTTGGCTGCATGCGATTCGATATGTTTGTGTTTGTCTTACTATATACGATATCTTGCAGCTACGGTAATAACGGTGGTCTGCGTACGACGAGTCGCACTGTCATTGCGAGTGGGCAAGGCCATTCCAATTGTGTGTATCCGTATGTGAGTGTGTGTGTGTGTGTAGCTGCTTTCAGTACTGCATACACTCGTTGACAGTGCAAATTACATGGCTGCACCCCAAGGGGGGTGGGGGCACAGTCATTGCATACCTGTTCATTAACAAGCGACACACACGGAACGGAAGTGTTTGCATTACGCATACGCACCGTTGCCACGCATTGCATCAATTGCCTCAATTTACCAAGCAACAGAATGACGCTTATTCATCGAACTATTCAATTGTTTGATTCAATCACATATCGCACTTTATTACTATATATCATGACAGTTATAATCCGGTTTGGCTTGTTGCTGTTGTTGTTGTTTATCTATTTTTATAGCACCGGTTTATGGAGTAATTGTTTGAAACTACTTTTTAATTGTAGCTTAATTGTTACTCACTTAAATTAAATATTACGTTATTAAAGAGAAATAAAAGTTAATTATTTCTTAAAATTTAAAAATCATATTGAAGTCCTCAGCTCAGCTCATCATAGTTGACAACTTTGAAGCCTTTGCCGAATAACGATTTATACGATTTCGCCTCGATTCGATACAGTTCACTTAACTTGCCTCCCTTTGTTGCCTCATTGCTTTATTCATTAGCAATGCCGCCTGTCAATTTTCGTAATTTTTCACATTTATGGGCCTCGCACTTTTGATTAATTGTATCGCTCCAGCTCGGTTTTTTTCTTCTTCTTCTTCATCTTCGTCTTTCGGCAATTTAATAGCGTGTGAGTATTGGAGGGGAGGGAAGTTGCCAAACGGCTTTGGGTGTGTTAAAAGGCAATTTATTAAGTTCAGAGCTAAGTTAACTGAAATTGCTATGCCGGCGATGATAAGGCGGAGCTTAAATTGCAATTTTTATACAAAAAAGGATTTATTCAATTTTCATTTCATTTTAAAGCAAATAAAATTTGATAAAGGAAATAATCGTATTCAATATTTTATGAGCTCTTTAATGGCATCTGAAGTGATTTTGTTATTTATCAATTTTATATTGTATTCTGTGTAGGAATTTAATATTTGATAATATTTTATTTGAATGTCAAGATTATATATAATAAATATGGTATATTATTAATATAATGTAATAAATAGTTTTATATAAGATTTCCAATTTTAAAAGGAAGTTTACTATGAATATTGAAATGTTTCTTAGTAGAGACTATAATATATTGTAAGCATTATTATTTGCACTCTAAGCATTCAAATCTATTCTAATATGATGTTGTTATTTGAAGAAAACTTAAACCTAAAGTTATATATATATGTATTCATGTCTGTTCGTATATATACTTAATATACTTCAGCACACATACTTTCGAACCTTTCAAAATTGCAAATCAATTAATTTACCTTTAATTTAACTTTAAACAAACCATTTACCTCACGCCCACTGCAATATGTTGTTAATCACAAATCGAATTAGACCTGTATCGAGAGACTTTCGTGGCGGCACTTTACTTCTTGAACATTCCTGTTGTCTGCGGTGCCACATGGAAAAGCTTCCGAAAGCACACTGAGAGAGAGAGGGAGTGGAAGACAGAGACAGAGAGAGAGAAAGAGAGAACACGTTGGCAAGCGCAAAAGAGTTGCGCTCACAATCGGCCAAGCTTCGTGGAGTCTCGCGACTTTGTCTAGTAAATGTTGCCAGTGTGGGCTGTAAGTGTGTGTAGACAGTGTGTGTGTATGAGTGTAGACTGTGAGTGTGCCTGTGCCTGTCCTTAGCGCATGCGCCACCGACTGACTCGTTGGTGAAGTTTCTTGTTGGTGTCCAAGTCGTCGTACGTTGCCGTTGTTGATTGTCGGCTTGAAAAAGGTTTTCCTGCAGCAGCTTTGGAGCGCGGTATATAAAGCGAAATACAACAACTTGGGCGGCTCAGTTGCTGTCGGTCTCAAGTAAATGTTGGCGCACAGCTAAACGCGAATCAAGCTCAAAGAAGAAGAAAACAAAAAGCCAACTACAACTTCAACTCAACAGTTTCAGTTTCAGTTTCAGTCCCGGTTCATTAGATCAATTGAAAGTGATTTTCGGGTGGCATTGTGACTGGCTTTATTGGGTGCTGGGTGTTGCCAGCGAAGGTCTTCGAGAGACGTGATTGCAATTAAAGTATTTCGATTGAGTCCGCAACAAAGAGTGGCCCCCGTGTATCCCCACAACGAAATATGAAAGTGGTAGGTGCCAGTGAAGGATCTGTATTAGAGATCTATACGTATACTTATGTGACTAACTGTAAGGTGAAAACCAGCATGGAAAGGTCAGAGTTGAGCCTGAGTGTGCGTGGCAAGCCAATCAGGTGCTGTTGCTGCGGCTGCTGCGATCACGGACCAATCATTGACTATCAATCCCTCTGTCTTGCTGCCCCCCTGCCTGCTTCCCTCCCTCCCTGCCTGCCTGGTTGGTTACGTCATGCTGTGTGAAAATATCGCATAATTTGCTATGCAAATCGAGTGAACCGTTAATTTGCCCAGTGCAGCCAGTCAAGTCGGGCAATTGTGCACCCAATTTGGTAACTGGATTTTTCTAACATCATTTATGAGCAAATCTTGTGCACACTTCTGTCTATCTCTCTCTCTCTTTTCTCTCTCTCTGTCTGTCGGTCTATCTCTGCGTGTGTATGTCTCCTTCTAAGTGTGTCTCTTTCTGAGTCTGTTCCTATGTGTGTCCCTGTGTGTCTCTGTCAGTGTGCCTCTGTGTGTCCTCGTGTGTATCTCTCTATTTATCTGTGTGTGTGTGTGTCTCCTTCTCTTTATATCTCTCTCTGTGTGAGTGTCTCTGAGTATGTCTCACTGTCTATTAGTATGTGTCTCTCCGTCTCCCTTGTCTGACAATTGCAAGCACATTCTTTAGAAAAAAGTTGCAGGAACTTCAGTTAGAAAAAGTTGCACTAACAAGCGCACTTCAAACTGCATTCCTCTCCTCCACCTCCTACCAGCTGCTCCTCACCCCCCTTGGATGCAGAATTCCCCAGACAAGCGCGAAAATATCAAAGGCAACATTGGCGACTAAAAGCAAATGGGAATTCTCATTGGCTCAGTTCACACGCTGCTGTGTTGCGTTGTCGCTTTCGGTCAGTTGCAGTTGCCACAAAAAAATAACGGTATCCAGTGGTCCAGGCGTAAGCCAAGGCTATGCCATATGCCATATGGCATATGGTAGCGTAACTCTGGTGGCGGTGAAAGGATTTGGTAGACAATGATGCAATGAATGACAAAGCCGGCTAACGTTAACGAATCCCTCTTGGCCACGTTTTATGGCATAACGTAAGGTGTTTTTGCTGTGCCCACTGTGCAAATGTATATAGAAGGCGTGGCAGAGCCGATAAACTCAGTTTGTCTGTATGAACGCGCTAATCTCAGTTATTACGAGAGCTAGAGACATTAAATGTGGTATAGAATTTATTGTAGATCTTACGCAGATAAAACTAATTTTGAATTCTAGTTGCTACAATCGCTGCCACTGTAAATTGTTATTTAAATCTTGTAATGCGTTTTTGGAGAGCAGTATCAGAGTCTTAGCTTTTTTCTTCTATATATGTATAGTTGAATAAAATATTAATCTAGTTTCTAAATTTTATTTAAATTGGACAATAAACAAAACATTTAACCCAACTTTTGTAGAGTCTCGTACAGCACTTGCCTGTGCTCTACCAAGTTCACTTCTTGTTCTTGTTGTTGCTCTGAGATCTGTTCCCAATCAGTGCATAGTTGGTTGTATTCTAGCGACCGTTGTCCAATTTGAGACTGAAATTGAGCAGATACCGCAGCTTGTTAGCCGCAAGCGTAATGTACCCTTTAAAGCGTGTCAAAGGCAGACTAGTAGCTACCCTGTAGTATTGTTGCTTTATGCAAATCTGCAAACTAATGTCAATATGAATAATGTGGATAAACTAAAGCAGTTATTGAGCACACATCGCTTGCTTTTCAGTACACCCCACAGTGGGCTCTGCTTGCGTACAGGGCATAACAAGCAGCAGTGTAGTACCCTCGTTTCGCTTGTCAAGCTGTACACACTGACTGCCGAATCTTGAGCTTAACCTATGCCACTCGGTGGCAGTGTAATTTCCTTAGCATTTGCATGCCTCAGATGCAGCGCATCTTTCAGATACTTGTTGTGTGGGAAATTTTGTATTTGCTTCTACTTCTTTTGCGGAATTCGCTTTGCATGTACGTGTGTGTGTGTGTGTTTGAGTGTGAGTACACTCGAATTATTCAACCGCAGCCAGTGTGTGTGTGTAGTGTGGAGTTTGAATAGAAATGAGTATTCATGCATTTCACCCATGGATTTTCAATTAAACCTTGCCCAGCTGGGATAATGGCTGTGCAGATGGAGGAGAGGGGAGAAAGGGGAGAGGGAAGAGAAGAGTGTAGTGAGGGTAGGTAGATGTACCTAGCTATAATTTTGCTGCACCTCTGCGGCATATCGCGTGTCGCAGGTTTTCCTCTATTTTTTTTTTTGTCTTTATGCAACGTTGCAACATGCTTGGCGTATCTGAGTGGCACCATCGGTTCCTGCATTGGCATTGGAGGGCGTCCATAGGCATAATGACAACTGGCCAACAGCGTTGTCCATGTTGAAAAGTGAAAGGTGGCCTGACTTCAGACTCTGCTGTGGTTTGAGGCTGCGTCATCATCATCTTGCGGCACATTCTTTCTTCTGATCCCCACACACGGCACTGTCAAGGTGTACTGGCTACCCAGACAGCGCCGTCTGGCAATTAGCGAACCGGTTGCCAGTTCGCTTACCTGACTGCATCCATATCTCTAGCTGCTGCTGTATCTATATCTCTGGCTGTTGCTGTCTCTGCATCTCGTTCTCATTCTCGTTCTCTTTGCAGCTACAACGTTTACTGTTAATCGGCTGCCTGCTTGTCGGCCTGGTCAGTGGCCAGGACTATCAGGATTACCAGCCCAGTGCACCACGTGCCGCACCACTGAGACTGCACTCGCAAGCGCAGGAGGAGGCAGCACGTCCCACGCCAGTCCCGATTCTGAAGCAGATCAACAAGTTTGTTGGCAGTTTACTTTACTTTCTCTTCACCCTCTTAACTGTTTCCCCTCTTCCGCTCGCACAGACACAACGAGGATGGCTCTTACACCTATGGATATGAGGGAGCCGACGGTTCCTTCAAGATCGAAACAAAGTTGGCCACCGGTGAGGTGAAGGGCAAATACGGCTACGTGGATGCCGATGGCAAGGTGCGCGTTGTCGAGTATGGCGCCAATAAGTATGGCTTCCAGCCGTCGGGTGAGGGCATCACTGTGGCACCGCCCACACTGGTAGATGAATCCACCAAGGAGGAACCCGACTACGAGGATGAGCCCCAGCAACGCCCACAGCGGCCCTACGTAAGAGATTCCCTGCATTTTCCACTTCCTACTTGACTCTCAAGCATCCCAACTTTTTTTCCACCACTTGACAGCGTGTGCAACGTCCTCAGCACCAGCCACGCCCACAGCCCGCCCCACTGCCACCGCGACCACAGCCACAACCCCAGCCACAGCCGCAGTATGTGCAGTACGAGGAGGAGGAAGCGGAGCCACCGCGTCGCGTGCAGTACGCACAGCCGGCACAGTCCTCGTTGGGTCCAGCGCCACCACGTCTCCAGGTGTCTGGAGCACAGCGCACCACCGATGTGCTCTACTCCCCTCAGCAGCGTCCCGCTCGTCCCGAGCCAGATTACTCGCAGTCGCAGAGCTTCGGCGAGGGTCCATCGAACGTGCGCATCTCTCGTCCCGTCTACGCCCTGCCTCCAGCCTCGCCAGCTCCCAGCAGTGCACGTGCTCAGGGCTTCCTGGCGCCGGCCTCTGGTGGACGACCCCTGCTGGAGCCGGTGCACTTCGGACCTACGCAGACTTCCCTGGCACAGCCCGTGCAGCAGCAGCAACAGCAGCAGCACCAGCCTCAGCCGCAGTCTAGTTACCAGCCACGGGCCCAGGGACGTATTGGAGGAGGAGCTGGTGGTGGTGGCGGTGGCAGTCTGCTGGATCAGCTGGCGCGTGATTATGCTCTGCCCCAGGGCAATGCACAGCCGTTGCATGACATCACCTTCGGCTACTACTAGGAGGAGGCGAAGGTACTTGTAACTGGGTTGGTCAGGCGGACATCGCCTTGAGTCAGGTGCATACAATGTTTAACGATAACTGCTACCTTTCCCCCTTCCCCGACCATCCTCCCCTGCTTCCATTTGTGTTCCAACTGTGAACTAGTGATTCCTGGCTTCTAGGTTCTAGAATCTTTAATCAATAATCTATTTGTATGTGTATTTCGTTCGAAAGGATTTGTGGTCGAAGATTTGTAATTAATTAAAAATTCAAGAAACATTTTCCTAAATATTGTTTTATTGTTAAATGTATTTTTTGTTCTTATTTATTCATTTTATTCATTTTGACCAGAGATTGCGATGCACTTTACGAGACTTCTACGACCCTATAAACTTTACATACTCCGATTCAGGATAAACAGTGAGGGGCAAAGTAAAGGGTGATTTTTTAAGAGCTATAGGAAAGTTTTTTAAAAAAAAGCACATAAAATTCAGAGAAATGCACAAAATCTTAAATTGAATCAATAGTACGGTCTATATAATTTAAAGTTTAAAGATTATTTCATGCAAATGTAGATTTAACTTACCATAAAATAGAAGAAGTGCGCGGTGAACTTTCTTAACAGCGCACGCATTTTGATAATAAAATTAAATAATTTGCAAGCGTTGTTCGTTTGTAAGACGACTCATGGTTAAATTATAGACCAACATGAAGATGTTTGACAGTGATACAAAACACGAAACGTGCGTCAGCTGTTTAAACCAGTGTTGCCAAAAAGATAATGGCTAAAAAATCACCCTTTAGAGTTATCTGTATTAAAATAAAGGCAAAAAAAATGATATAGAATAGGATGTTGATGTATTGAATAATTGCCAGATTGAAAAACTGATTCATTAATGTGCAATATAGTGTATCCGGTAGTATCCAGAATCCGTACGAAATTTGCGGTTCATATCCGAAGTACTTGTTGGAGAATGATATCTTGTAGCCATGTTTGCATTAATCCACATTATGTAATGCCGCACTCGTGTGTAATGTGTGGGAAAGTAGTCATTAATACAATGACCACCGGGCATGAAAGATACAATGCCCTCGATCATCATTTTCCGTCGATTAAACTGATACATAAGCGGGCCGCCAGAATCGCCCTTGCAAGAAGATCTTGCAGGCAGATGCTTACTTGAAAGTACGCCTGCGCACATTCTGCTTGAATGTGTAAATTCGCATACAGTGGGATCGGTCAGAATAGGTATAGAGGCTGCTCGCTTCGCAGGCGAGTCGTTTTCGTTGTCTTCCCTACCCCATCCAGCCACAATCAGATGAGTACTGCTTTCAGGCTCTCTCACATTGACATTGGGCAGGCAGACGGGCTTCAATACATCGTCAAAGGGAATTTCCCTATTGAGGCGGAGCAGGGCAATATCATTGTGTAGAGTGTGGTTATTGTCCTTCCTATACTGTGGGTGCACTATCTTATGTCTGATTCCGAAATACAGATACAGACTGCAATTAGAAATGCCATAATCGCAATAGGGTCTTTCGGCAAAGTCTCCCAAGCGCACTCCAGTTCTGCGGATTTGAAACATATTAAATCACTTTGTAGATAAGAAATGCTAAGCTTACTTACAGTCCTCCCAATTTATCAACCTCTGTTCCAGTTACACAGTGAGCAGCTGTCAGCACATACCACTTGTTAATAACAGATCCTCCGCAAGCACCATACGAATTTGCACTCCCGTATTGGAGGCTGGCCAGCCAGCTGAATTCGTCTGGTGCGACGACTGTCCCACCAGTTATTTGTTCTCTGGAATACATCGGAGTACGTCCACAATCAGAAGGATTAAGTTCTTTATTGTAACCAAGAACTTCCAGGAATTTTAGAAGCAGTATTGCAAATTTGAACCGATTCATGACTATATTGTTGCAAATCCAGCAATCAACTGAATATAACCTCAGCATTCCATAAAAATGTATAATGCTTAAGTCGAGATTGATAACAGACCTACATATTTGGGATTTTGTATACACACATACATACATAGATGCATATGTATTCTACTGATAAGACCCAAAATCTGCGGACAAATGCTCAAAATTGTTATACATTTTGATGATTCATTTAGTCTTTCCATACATAGCATTGAGTGAATAAAATATTAATAAATATAGTAGTAAATAAAATATGGTACACGTGTACGATATGCATGCTGCGTGTCAGTGAGAAAGAAATGTTTTGGGTATTTTACAACAACTCGACTGTCAACAACAAAGACAGTTGCATACTTTTTAGCTGATTTTCGCAAACGCGTAACCCACAAATTTTGTAGCCTACTTTCAATCATGGCATAAAAACCTATGCATTTGATATTGTTTAATTTAATAAATTCAAATATGTGGTAAAAGCTTTGTAAACATTTTAAAATGCAAGGATATTTATTATTATTTTTTATGTTTTATCTTCCAAATGAAGCTGATAAAATATATATTTTTATTATTTTCCGTGAGTTCAAAATTAAATTATATGTTGCATACTTTTAAGCTGCGTATAATATTTATATGCATGTGTGTATATGTTCACTGCGACTTTCAACGCATCTCCCTCGAGTTTTGTAGCGAGAAAAACACGTCATTCTCTTCTATTGTTCAACGATTATTTATTTAATTTAAATACTTAAACATAAGATAGATAATTTCGATGTAGTCTCAGCCAATAATAGTTCGAGTAGCTTGTGTGCTGGTCGGGGAGGAATCTCCCTTGAGTCAGAGATGAAATGTGGGTAATGTTTTCAGAAGACGATCTATAAATCTCTAAAGAAGTGTTGTGTGTGTGAGAAAGAGAGAGAGAGAGAGAGTGAGCTAGAGAGAATGTGCGCTATGTTAATTGTAAAATGGGCGTGGTCCAGAGTTATTGCCCGGGTGGCAGGTGGAGGTGGCTGGAAGAAGGCTGCATTCCGCATTCGCCTGGCGACGACTACTGCAGGTAGACTGTAAAGAGAGCGTCAGGTCAGAGAGATGTGATGTTGATAGTTCAGTTAAAGCGCTCTCCAGGAGGGGGCAGTGTGTGGTGCTGGTGGTGCGGGGTGGAACATGGAAGCAGTGCAAACGGAGGGTGCTACAGATGCATGCCGTGCCTTGGTTTCATAACTCGTTTATTGCCTAATCGAGCTCAGTAATAAATAATAATAAACCATATCGACGATTAAGTCAGATATGGCATAACATATATAAGTTAGGTTAGGACAAACTATAGATAAATGCTGCACATGACTTAGAGAACTATTAAATAGATTATCTCTATAAGAAGACCCGCCCATTCCCGCCGGTGTCGCCGTCGCGCTCTACACCTCGAGCAGGCGATTGAACATCAGCGGATCCTGAATCTCGTAGTCTTGTGATCGCGACATGGACGATCTTCCTATTCTCAGCTTGTTGGGCACATGACGACGCACCTTGTAACCCCCATGGTACTGGGGTGGTGGTGGGGGTGGGCCTGCTGGTGGTGCACTGTAAATGTACTTTGATTTCTGCACCACAGGTGGCAGATACTGGAAGGGCACCTGTTTGTGCACCTGCTTCTCGATGGCATAGGTCACGGGGCTGTTGGGATTGCTACTGCCCGGTCCCTTGCGCTTGGCCACCTCCAGGGCGGCAATGATGGGCGACAAATCCTTGAGTGCGTTGTTCTTATTAGCATGATAGTTCTCCACGCGATAATCATTACTAGGCGCCGGTGCCGAAGGCGGTGGTGCCTGGTAGTCATAGCCCTCATTCGGATGCTTCTGTATGTATGCCTCCTCCACGGTCTGCGGTCGCTTGGCCATCTGATGGTAGATATCCGCAGCAGCACCTGGATTACTTGCCGGTGCCTTGGGCACATAGGCAGCAGTTATGGATTCCGTGTGCGACAGTGACTCCAGCGTGCCCAGATTGTGGGGCAGTGGCACTCCATAACTGTTGTACAAATCCGCCTGCTCCACTGTGGCACCACCAGTGGGTGAAGTATGTGTGTCCAGTGCCACTGTCTTGGAGGCAGTGTATTCAGTCTTGCCATTGGGCAGCAGACTGAGTATCTCCTGCAGCTGCAGCGCTGCCTTGCGTGCCTCCTCATCTGTCAACTTCTTGTGGCGTCCGTAGACATTGAAGTCGTCGGTACCGGCGGTGGCCACTGTGCCACAGTTCAGTGTGAGATGCGGGAGTGTTTTTGTTTGTTGTTTATTTGTTTGTGTATGTGTGTGCAGTTGTTGTTGTTGTTGTTGGTGTCGTGTATGCAATGAGTGAGATTTTATTAGATTTACCAATTAAATATTTATGTTGTGTCGTAAAATTTCTATTTACAATTTTCGTTGATGTCGTCGCTTTGTATAAGTATGTGTGTGTGTGTGTATGTGTATGTTCATGAGATGAGCTTGGGCGGATTTTTGTACAGATGTTTTTGTAAATTTAATGAGAGAGTTTTCTTCACAGTTTTGTTGTTTCTCTTCAGTTCTGCTGCTCATAAATGATTTAAGATTTAGTTAAGTGGTTTTTTATTTTTTATGATTAGTTGCTACGACTTAAATAACTAAGTATAGGTGTGTGAGTGTGTGTATAGGTACAGTCAAGCCTCGCAGTGTGAAACTTAGAAGTAGTAAGTAGTTAAGGAAGTGCTTTCCACATGGAGAAGAAATATCTTGAAGACTACTCAGTAGTTAGTTCGTTATAGCGTGGCTTGACTGCTGGCAATACACATATAATATATACAATATAGGTATTATAGGTCGTTAAGATAGTAAATTCAGGGTTGCTGCTTCCTTTGCTATAAAATATTATTGGTATTTCTAGCAGTTTTATAACTAAATTACGTGTATATACAAAATATTAAGTATGCGACGTGATGCCGCTATAAATGACAGTGCTTACTATATACAGCTGTGCATAGATGTGTGTGTGTGTATGTATGATAGTGTGTGTGTAATTGATTAACACTAACACATAGGTAAATATCGCCTCAGTGGCAATTGCGCAATGTGAAATCGAAAGTGCGACTAGAAGTTTGTTTGTCGGGCAGAGATGGGTTAAGGTGTGTGCACTGTGGGCTACAGGGTGTTAACATCTTTTGCAGTATTTACATTTAGTTTCTGTTTAAGAGATGCTTTCACTTTCAGCGCGCGCACGGAAGTGTAGAGGGAGAGAGAGAGAGAGGGATGCTGTGCAAGGGAGCAGGGAGAGGGGTAGAGGGGCACTGTGGGTTGTTGTTGTTGTTGATGGTATGTTAATGACAACGCCTTGTCATCTCTGTTATACATAAAGTTGTTAATATGTTGATGAGTCAACTTGGTTGGCATTAGTGACATGATTGAATCTCTGTGTGTGTGTGTGAGTGTTTATGAGTGTGAGTGTATTCACAAATGAAATAAGTTCTCTACGCACCATCTTGTCCATAGGCAGATGGCAAATAGTTGCTCTGATGCTCCTCGAATGCGGCATGACCGATGCTAAACGGCGCTGCGCCTCCACCCACATAGTTGGAACCCGCCGGCGGCAGATACTGATGTGTGGCGCTGCTAAACGTTGGCGGCTTCGATGGTGGACCATAGTTGGCGTGTCCCGTGGGTATCTCGTATGTTGTGATGGCTACAAAGACCAAGCGAGAGAGAGATAATGGGAGAGTGTTGGGTGAGTGTGAAGTCAAGTCAAACGAGAAGCCGCAACCGAAATAGGCTAAGGCATTCGGAGGAGGCCTGGTCAAACGGGTTCGCATCGGCGAAAAATGAAAGTGGAAATGCTGCACAGCGAGGGTCAATGCACGACGATGACGATGACGACGACGACGTCGCTTTGCAATTGCTATGGGGAGTGGAGTCGCCTCTTCCGTTGGTCAATGTTACTTGTTAGCTGTGTGCGGTTATCGAGTGGTTTAATTATAATCTCTGCCCGAAAGTGGACAACGAAGGCGAGTTACATAATGACCTTAGCCTATGGTTTCACGCTCCACCGGACTCTGACTCTGTCTCTGTGTCTGTGTCTGTCTGGCTCAGAAGACTAGGAAATTGATGTTTCGGAGCAGCTGGCGCATTGCATACTCACTCTCAGTGTGCAGCACGGGCCCTGGCGCCTTGTTGCCACTGCTGCCGCCGCTGCTGCCGCCCGAGGAGGCACCCGACAGGGAGCTCAGCTTGGCAAAGGGATGCACAAAGCCACTGCCGCCTCCGCTCGAATGGCTTGTGGCATATGTGTGTGAATTGATGTGCGCCGAGTTGATGATCGATTTGCCCACATCGGTCACCTTGTCACCGGATGCAGCCACCAGATTGCCACCGGCGCTGAGCACATAACCGCTGCCCTTGATCAGTTGGCCCTTGAGGGCAGTGACGCCGCCAGTGATGGCCTTGACTGCCTGGAAGATGGTGTTCAGCACGGATTTCTTGAACGACCACGGATCATAGTCCACCGAGTTGCCCTGCAGAGATAAGGTAAGTCAATTAATTAATTCTTACTTATGCAATCTCAGTACTCACATGCACCACAATTTCGTGGGATTTGTAGCTATCTCCACCACCACTGCTGCCTCCGGAGCTGCCTGAGGCAATGGAGGCAGATGCCTGACCAATGCTGGAAAGCAAACCGGACTTCAGATGCGCCACATAGTCAAAGCTGCCCGAGCGCTTGGCTATCTGTGAATCCTTGACACTCTCGCCCTGGTCGTTATCCAGATCTGTGTCCTCCAGCGAGAGGGATTTGTCCGCCGCGGCGCTGTTCGCTGTGGGGTAGGCGTGGCAGAGCAGGGGCAGTGCTCCAATAAGAAACACACAGAGGTAATGCAACTGCAAAGAAAGTAAGGCGATAATTTATAAAATCATTCACAATTTAAACTTAAATTGTAGCAGTTCTCGAAAGGCTGAAACAGCATATCGATATAATACTTTTAGATATAACTGTAAAGAAGCAAATACGATAACTTGCAATGATCATTCATAATTAAAGTTTTCACATTGCAGAAATTATTGATACTCATCTATTCCTTGTTCATTGAATTACCTAGAAATGTATTTAAATTCTGCAAAGGAGGCAAGACGACAACAGCATTCACAATGATCGATAGGTATCAATCGTTTATGTTACACCAAATTGAGTTAACATATCATAAGCATAACACAACTTAGTCATAACAGTGAGGAAATAAAAAGAAAGGACACAGGCAGGAGCTGCATATCGTTAGTTACTTATTGGTTGTTATGTTAGATCAAATTGAGACAACATAACAGAAGATTAACATAACATAGGGATTACAGTACGGCAGATAAAAGAAAGCAAACTGTTTATCAGTGTTGCTAGATTAGCCATTTTCGCACAAATCTGTCTGTGCTGCCGCAATAATTGTATTAACAGGGTTGTAGCAACAGTCCAATGGGGCCCTGGAGCAAAACACTACTACTGTTACACTATTCATATTCATATCAAAACGCGTTAGTTGCGAATGCAAACATCATTTGGCTGCACAGTTAATTCAATTACCGAAAAGTCTATGAAGTTGCATCATCGGCATGTGGCATGTGGCAGCTGGCGATCATGCATTCATCTGTCACACACAAGCACACACACTCTTGCACACTTGCAATCGTAATTCCCCACTTAATTTTGCACGCTTTTCAGTTTTTCCAACAAAAAATTTGTTATTCAGCTCGTAGTATTCATAGCCGCAACATACACTTGCCACGTCGAGTACTCGTCGCAGTTGAGTGAATTTCATTGCAGTTGCCACACATGTCGTAAGGCAAGTCTGTGGGCGTGCCCCCGCCCCTGGCCAGTGAACATTTTACATCAGTTACACGGGCCATCAAACATTGCGGCAAACGCTAATTGATTAGACAATCTGAATGGATTCATTTGAATAAAACGAACAATCTGTGAATATGCAAATCAAATGGTATTATTAACTGTCAACTTGGCGCACATTTCCGCGAAGGCAACTTATTAACTCATTATAAGAATGGAAAATCTTTGAATGGAATTAAGTAATAAAGCTCAAGTCGAGCGATTCGTAATTGCGATGACAAAAGGAAAATTATTCGAAGAGCCAAGATTGCTTAACTATCAGTAAAGAATAGATTTACATATTTATTGCAATTAAGGTTATGAAGAGTTTTGCATAGCCTAATAGGGATATCGATAGTAAAAGTAAGAGATGGGATAGGTCGATTTGATATTCCTATTTCTTGATATACATTTGTATAAGTGCTGCACACCTTATTTAATTTCGTTATATACGTAGGTTCAATGTTTAATCATACATTTTACATTAAATCAAAAGCCGATAGTACAATACTATCGATAGTTTCTTATCCTTCATGGCACATAACACTCTGCTTACAAATCGCAACTAATGAGTATCATTCGTCATAATTGGCAATAAAATTCATAGAAATATAATTTAAAAAACCTATTAAACAATATTGAAATTTGGGTCGCAAAAAGATTATGAAATACGACAATTAATTACGAGTTTATCGATTAATGAGTATTTTGTGTAATTTGGTTTTTTAAATTGCCCTTGCGGAACCGCCCTCCGAAAATGGCATATGAAACTGATTTCTTGCCCAATTCAGCTCGAATCGCTGTTGGTGATTTGGCAGTTCCAAATATGAATGCGGTTTAGGGGGTTGGGTCTAGATTTCTTTGGACCCTAATTATCCTAACCCTCGCACGCCGCAGCCGGCACTGCTGTTTGCATATAAATGCACTATTTATAGTCGGACTACCCAATATCGTATGTAGTATATCCCTCATATTACTCTCTGGCTAGGCCAGGGGCTGACTCGTTGCATTGGTTATTAATTTGCAATTTAATTGCATTGTACGAATCGTGTTTGCTGTGTTTACTATATTATATTTTTGTATCGTTGGGTAATAATTAATAAAATTTCAATAGATTCCATTAGTATAGAAGGTAAACATTTCATAACCCAAAATAATTAAATGCAAATTGTTTTTGCCTCTTTTTCTGTTGTTTGTTAATTATTTTTGTTCGGTTAACTCGATTGAATCAGATCAAATGACCGTGCCGAGTCCATCTATGGGCCAATTTACGGTATGCCCATAGTACCATACAAATGTACATATCTACAGACATATAAATATGTTTGTTTGTGTGTCGCATTGTGAGTCGAGTCGAGACGAAAAGAGAGTGAAAGTGTTGCCGGCTTTGCTTATACGTGAGTATACGTGAGTGAGTGAGCTCTGCGCTCTCCACTCCCTCTCTCTCTCTCACTCTCCCGCTCTAGCTGCCTTCCTCTATCTCTTTCTCTCTCTCTACCTAGTCATGTTTGTGGTTTCTGTCGTTTAATTTGCATGTTGCTCAATCGTTAACAATACGATATATATATTTATTTTTATGCTCGCAGTTCGCTCATGTCGTTTAGTCGTTTAAATAATTGCGGTAGGTTCAGTGAAAAAGTGAAAAAGAGCAATGCGAAATAAGGTAAAAAGTCGTGTCGCAGTGCAGAGGGTACATACAGTACTTATAACATAATAGTTATGCCGATGATCCCATAGTTAGGCAGTGCTATGGAGGGGAACAATTGAACTGGGGCGGCATATTATTCATTTTGAAAGTGCACTTGACTCTGACTAATCATGGTAGACATACAATAAGTTTTCTTTATTTCTTTGAGTAAATAATTAAGATATTATGCAAGGAAGTTAACTGTAATTGCTTTATGAACTAATGTTACATATTGAACGTAAAATGTAGTGTCGTTTTTAATATCTTCAAGTTCAAACTCAATTTTAAAAAAATTAAGCCATTCTGTTTAAAATTTCTTTTACATCATATACATTTTTCACTTTAATGTATTTATAATATAAAACTGTCTATCTCTTCTTACACATTATTATAATATTTTTCATTTGATTTTAGATACTCTAAGTATCTCTAACTAACTAAGTAAACTAACTATCTCTACCACATTTGTTTTACAAATTTCTTTCACATATTTTAGTGGGTGCCATTAAATCTAAGTATCGCCCTAATACATCTCGCTTACTTTATGTCTTATTTACTTGAACTTAACTGCTATGATTTTTATGGGTCATATTTACTTTTTGAACCTGTTGCCATCTCACGTATATTCGAAATTTCTTCAACAATTTTCGAAAGCCTCAACAATGACGACAGCAAAGAGAGCGACACGAGAGACAATAACAGAAAGAGAAAGAGAAACAACAATAAACGACTAGACACGGTCTGACATAATAATTATGCATGACATTTTACCTTCACACTCGTTCGACATGGGGCCGTCTTTCGATAGAGTATGTATGATATGACATAAGAAGTTGAACTCTTGAGGAGAATGGAGGATGAACTCGTGAATCAACTATCGTTTGCAATGATGAAGCTGCTGCTGAATTGAGATTTTTGGGTTAACAGCGATTGCATAACGCCTAGAGAGAGATTAGAGATACTCTATGTATGTCGAGATGCAGCTGTAATCGAGCTTATCTCTCTCTCTCCTTTCGTTGCCGAAGTGCGGCCAGGTGAAACGAGTTTCCCAGTTTGGTAAGAGAATGCGCGCTGCACTTGAACTTGTTTGTGTGGCGAAAAACAGTTGCATAAATTTGCAAGTATGTGTGTGCGTGTGTGTGTGAGAGTGTGTGCTAATTTGGTCATTTGGTTATTGGCACGAACACTTTCACTGGACTTACCTTCATGTTGTGTGTGTAATCTCGACTTGGCTCTGGCTGCGACTTTGATTAGCTCAGCTGCTAATCAATGGAACCAACGTGTTGCAGCTGCTGTAATCGGCTGCTGTTGTTGCTGCTGTGACTGCTGCTGCTATTGCTGCTGCTGCTGATATTGTTGCTGCTGTTGTTGTTGTCTTTATTGCTTTGCAGCTTTTCACTTGCAATTCGGCACTTTTGGCACTTTGGCTCTGTATGGAGCTCTGTATGTGTGTGTATAGGTAACCACAAACAATACACACAAACGCACGCACAGACACACGTGGACACTCGCACACACTGTGATTTCACTCGCGTTCGCGACGACTTTCTTTCTGCGCTGCTCGCTTGCTTTTTGTCTCTTGTCTCTGTCTCCGTCTCTGATTTCTATGGCTCTTTCGTTGGAGGTGGCTCCTCGGCGACGTCTGCGTTCGAACTGTTGTCGAAAATGCCGTCGTGTGGCTCTTTTAAAGAAATTCGCTGAGAGCGTCGTGCCTCAGTTCGGCTCGTGCTCTTAGGGGCACAACGAAGAGTCGCCTCGACGATCGCTCACCTGATTCAATTATGTTACAAGGCATTACAAGGCGGCATTTGAGACTCTTTCATGTGTAGTTGGGGTTACTTTTTGTTGAGTTCAATGCGTTTATCAAGTTGCCACAATGTTGCCTCCAATTGCAACATGCGCCAGTGCAGGCGGTTCATTAAATTGGTGGCTAAAACGTGTTTAATTGCAAGCAAGTTGGCAATGTGATTTTAGTTTTTTGATGACCAAAACAAATGATTTAGGCAACGAACTTGGCAACGTGATTGATTTGCTTGGGCTGAGTATAAAGAATATAGACTCTGCTAGGCTGGTCTCACTGCTGAGTTGTAAAAAAACATTCTTTGCTTTTCTAGGTATATAAAACATAGACTTCTTATGGATAGTTCCTTTTAAAGGAATATAAAACACATCTCTTATAGAGTTTACAGAATAATGTAGAGATTTGGTTTTTCTATTACATGATTTACTTTTGCTTGCACGGTGATTTATGTTTTGTAAAGTGTTATTTATGTCTTCATGGTTTAGAAATATGTCGGGGTTTTTCCTAAAAAGGGTGTAATTAACATCTTTGATGACTTTTTTATTGATTAATTATGATAGTAATATGTGTATAAATATGCACAATATTTTTAATATCCAATCCGATTTTGGAAATATGATTTATCTGATTTATATTTTAATAAAAAGGAATCTATATTTCACAATTTTATTAATTCTTCAGCCAATTCTGAAGTTAATTAACTTTAAATAAATAAATTGATGAAGACATATTGAAACTGCCAACCCTTTTTCTGTATATATCTTTACAATAATATTGGATATTATACTACTATAATATAATGTAGTATTTCTTATTGCCCCTATAAATAAATATTAATTATATTTATTAATTCCTTTTAATCTAATTCACTTTAATTCTAAAATATGTTTTATATTTAACACAGTTTGTCAAATGTTGTGCAGCTCATTCCCCTTGCATCGGCAACCTTGAACCGCATGTCGCACTCTGCAATGAGTCCCCCCTGGGCAGCCCTCAAAAGATGCAGAGTTCGCAGTTCAGGGCACTATTATCTAATGCTCGAACTAATGGCTCGACATTGTGTGAGTGGGAAAGTTCACTGTCATCGTGCCAAAGGCGATTACAAGTGGGCCTCGCATCACTCGACTCCACTCGACTCTACTTGAGGCACGCATACAAGTCAAGATCTGTGGCAAAACGCATGAACAGCGGCAATTAATAATAATAGCCTGCAAACTTGCCACCTCGACAAGATGTGGCCCCCGGCCTCTGCTCCAATTTGACAGTTGTCTGTTGACTGTTTCCACTTGCCTCTGCCCAGTACCCTCTTGCCAGTTCTCCCTTACACTTACCTCTTCCTAGTCTCTGCTTGTCAGCTTCCCTCTTCCATGCTTCCCTCTGCCCAGTTACCCCTTCCCAGTTAACCCTTTCCAAGAGTGTCCGGTGGCAATGACTATACGAAAACTTGACGTTATGTTTTCAGTGCACAATTTTCACAGTCGGAGATTCAGATTAAAGCTCCTGCTAAATAAAACAACCCACGCCCTTCGCACACCCCTTCCCCCCGCGCATCTACCTGCAGCACCACCCTTCACCATGCTCGCCTTGACTGGCTGCGGTTGTTGTTGTTGTTGCTGTCGCTGTTATCTAACCGAAAGTGAAATGGGCGCAGACAAATGCAAAATGAACATGGAAAAACTTGGCCGAAACACGGCACTTACATCTGTATGTGTGTGTGTGTGCGTGTGTGTCGCAGTTAACAAACTGTAAATTTGCTAAAATGCAACACACAAAACAGAAACAACAACAACAAACAAAGCAAAGCAAAGCAAATGAAAATTAAAACAACAACATAAGTTAAAACATCTCTCATGTAATAAACGTTGCAGTTGGCAACACACACACAAACACACACATATATGTATATACCGGGGGCAGTTTGTGGCACCTGCAGCAGCTGCACCACAATGTTGCACTGCGTCCGCAAAACGGTAATTGCAGTTCACAAAGGTTCATTTAAAAATTTAGCACATTTATGGCCAGCCCATTACAGGGTATTTCAACTTCGTTCAGCTAGTAAAGTTGTTTATTGTGCTCCTGCTGCTGTGGCTGTGGCTGCCTATTCGATTGTCAACAAGTCATGCAACTGTTGCACACTGTTCAATTGTTTTCAGTAATTTGTTGCGCCCATATGCAAACGTATGTTGAACATACATATACATACGATATATCTATATCTATATATGTATTTGGCAGACCGTTAAACGTCGCTAAACGTGGGGTGCCATTAGTTCAAGTTGATTGAACTAAAAATGATTATCAAAACCAACAATGAAAATTATCGCTACTGCAAGAATGGCGAATATGCGATAACCGATATGTGTGCTATGATATAAGCAGGATGATCATAACAGGAAGTCATCGATAAATCTCAGTGTTCAAAAATGTCGCAAAGCATTGCAAATGAAGTAATTTTCATTTGGGCACAAAACAAACTGATTAATTATGTATCGATATGTGGCTTAATTGTTTCTCTCTCTCTCTCTTTCTTTCTTTCTACTCTGTTGCATTATTTATCGATGATTTCAACTGGCTTCATTTTTCAAGTTCCTCGTTTACGTTTATTTTTCTTAATTGACGTGGAGCAATGCTAAAAAAGAGAAATAAACATACAAAATCTGTGGAAAAATTTTCAGAGTGTAACGAAAAATGCGATAACAGCCTTGACAGCACTTGGGCAACCCGAAAACTGAAAGCAAGAGAAAGAGAGAGGAGAGAAGGAAAGAGAGAGAGGCAGAGAAAAGCGAACGAAATGCGCTGGTTAACAGCATCCTCGACGACTTCCTTGACTTCCTGTTTGCCAAGGCGACCGTGGCTCGTTGCGCAATGTACTTCAACTTCAGCTTTAGCTACAGATACGCGATAAGCGCCACACACACACAAACATACACACACTTACACACACTCACACTGAAACTAAGTGACAAATTCACAAATCGGAAGTGAACTCGTTTTTGGCATTAGCGGAAGCTGCGCGTCCGCCATCGCGCCTCGCGCGCATAATTCAATTCAATTGCAGCCGCCGGCGCCGGTGTTGCTGCTGGTGCTGAAAGAGTTTGTTGCATGTGGTAAGTGTGTTTGTAGGATCGTGCAGCTGCATCCAGCTGGGGCAGGAGTAAGCCTCTGTTGAGCTGATGAAAAGTGAAAGCCAGCATGGGGAGCAATATTTTTTGTACATTTATTTTGGTGGCCAATGGAAGAGCTTGGAGTGTCCACAAGTCGAGCAGTTATTGCCCATTGCAGGCTTGACAAATTGAGCAGCAGCAGTTGTAGTCGCAGTTGCAGTCGGACTCCCAGCTGCAGCCGTGGCATCCTGCCCGTGCCACTTTTCCGTGCAACATTGCGTGTCACAGTCGTCATGACTGTCGCTGTCACTCTCTGCTGGAATTGCAAGTGTTGCCACATGTCCACATTTTTCCACTGACTGCTTTAATTATGGCGGGTTTTCTTGTTGTTGTTTTTGTTGTAAATTCAATTTAAATTTTCACATTTGCATTGAATGCGCAATGCATTTCCATTATTTATCACTTTGTTGTCGGACTTGTTACAGTGTATTTCACCAGAGTTTTGTGGCTAAACTCATACGACATCATTTACGCCCATTGCGCCCTTTGTAACTGCGCACGAGTCTCATTAAATGAGTTTGCTCGCTGCCCTAATAGAGCCATTTCCCAACCAATTTGCGGCTATTAATGAAATAGTTGAGTCAAACAGAGATTTCGATGATGCACAATTAACAGCTCCTCTGCGTAAATACGGCAGTTGAAATGGGTTTAAGTTAACTCCACGTTTATTACATTTCTTTGATTTGGCCTCATTAATTCTATGGGCCTGTGGATGATTTTGCCAACTGGCCGCAACTCAAAGGTCAGTTAGTCTTATTTTGTTATTTTTTTTTTTTTGATTACACCCAAAATACGTAATGATATTTAAACCAGCCTAAAAGTCTGCCAGGTTTTTTACTTGCCAAATTTAAAAAATGTCTTCAGTTATAAAATTACTAACCAAAGAAAGGGTAGTTTATTTCTCAGTGCTAACTTAAAACGTAACTGCCAGACCGAAGGAATTATTGCTGATGCCACAATGTATATATATTGTGTATACATAAATACATATACATATATACTCGTATATTTGAACAGTGTCATCAGTCAATGCAATATAGCCGTTCTTATGATCATCTATATGCACTATCTATAGACACTTAGTACAATAATTATCACCATTATGTCTGAAAACTTGATTGTGATTCTTCTCTTCTATTTATTTGGAATCATATGAAATATAATTTGACTTATATTATTATTTTCTTATTATACTATACATTGTTATATTTGTAAATTATTATATTATTACATTGTCATATTATTATAATATTGTGTTTTTATATGATTATATTATTATATTATAAGCTATTATTCTATTATTACATTAAAATTTTGTAACATTGTTACATTATTTATAACGGTATTTGTATGTTTTTCAGTGTATTTTGCTCTTTCAGTTAAATCACTTACCACCTCGTAAGTTGCTTGTAATTTTCTGAGTATTTATTGATTCATCAAGATGTTGATAGAGGCTTAAGGTTGACAACGTATGCATTTCTCTTTTTTTTTCTTATTTTATTTATCTGATAATAAGTGATCTCAAGAGGTTATGTCTTACAGGTATTACCAATAATAAAAACATTTCATTCTTATAAATTTTGGGAATTATCAACGAGAGTATCAGCTCAACGAACTACCTGATTTCGCTTTATGAGTGTTCATCGGCATTGTGGGATACGTCATGGCTTCAGATATCGATCGTGGCTTGTTATATTTTTAAATATTTGCGGTGGTTCAGCATGAGCGCAGGAAATCCCAACGAGTCATCTTGATTCCCGTGGCTAGAACCCGCTAAGTGGCTGTGAATGATAATGTAATTCAGCCCGCGCTTACGTGTTCCACACACAAAGATTGTTGGCCAATTGCAAATGTGACGCGTGCTCGACGCGCGCCCCATACAAAGTACGTGTGCTTAGAGTATTTGTGTGTTGGCTTAAAAGACACGATATATGATTCAACGATTACGATCTAACACACGAGAGAGTGGCATAAAAGCTTTGTCGAAAGCTTCACTTTTGTTTTCAGCTGAATAAAGCAGCTGATTAATAACAACTAATAATATGATTATAGATTAAAATATACGAGTAAATGAAGTATTGTAATAATATAGAGAATATTAAAATGATCTGAACTTATATACACATAGCCTAAAATGCAATAAAATATATTATATACATATATAAGTGTGTATATAAGCGCTGTAATGAGCACCCTGCACACCAATCGAGTCCCCTCTCTCTCTCTGTTCATCTCTTCCACCATCTACCTCTCTTCTTTACGTATCACTCTCTCACTGCTGCGCTCTCTATCTCTCTCCCTATCTGGCCAAGCTTTGCTTAAAGCTGCACTTGCAAGTTGTTGCGAGCTTGAGCAAACTTCTGCTCAGTCTTTTCGATCAGTTGCTTTCTTGTCTCGCACATTGTCATACACATTGCCTGTATGTGTGTGTGTGTGCTCGCTCTCACCACACTTCGTTCCCGTTGGCACACGCTCGCTATCTCTCTCTCTCGTTCGCTCGGTCTGGCGATGTGCATCAGAAACTAACTGATAGTCGAAGATATAAGACGTGCGTCTCCCACAATTAAATTGTGAATATCGTGTTCGGAAAATCCCCCTGTATGGGAGACGCTAGATTGTGAAATTGTTGAAACAAAAACAAACAACAAAAACAAAAAAAGAGCTAAACTTTTGAGGCTACTGCTGCATAAAAGCGCTTGGATTGCCCCCATTGAACCTCATTTGCAACAAGGTCCGGACTTGCATCAGAAGAAACCTTCGACAACGCATTAATTGAGCTGAAACATCCGAAAGGCTAAAGTCAAAAAAAAAGTAAAGAGAATATAAGTGAAGTGCCTCCGTTTTTGCTTTGGGCTCGGTCTGTTTCGACGGCGGTGTGTGTGTGTAAAGGAAACAAACAAAGCGGAATAAGCGACAAATCGAAAGAGGCGGTTAAAAAAAAACATTTAAAAGCAACAACAACACCAACTACAACAACAGGCACAAGAAACGACTCAAACAGCAAACAGAAAATATAATCGAAAAACAACAACAACAGCAAAACAATAAAAAAACAGTCGCAATAACAAAAACAACAACAACCACAACAACAATAAGAAAAACACACAACAGCAGGCAAATAAAACCCGGTAATAATTTTAGTCGTGCCAGTTTGTTTATTAAATATACTACGTAAATCGCATAAATACATACATATACAAACAAGTTCGACTATACGGACTGCCAATTACCCTGTAAGTGGTGTCAATTTCCATAAACAACTAAAGAAACAAAAAAAAAACAGTTTAAATGGCTCCGATGTGGTGGAAACTTATAAAAATAGTGCTGCTACTTTTCGCACTTTTCACAACGGTGAGTTTTTGAAAAGTACTTAAAAACTTTGTCACAGCTCGATTATTATTACCCATGATATATGCTTCAGCACGTTTTTTTTGTGTACTTAAAACGGAAATTGTTTAAATGTTTCGACTTCCCATATGAAAGGTGGTATTGTTTGTGGGTTTGACATTTAAATAACTACTAAAATTGCATCGAAATCATTTACTAACTGATAGAACATGATAATACCCAATGATAATTTATATACATATATCGAACATACCCAACTTGATACATTTTACACCCGGTACATATCAATCATTTGCACATATCTATAACATACATAACATATATAGAGTCAATAGTATTATTGACTTCATTTTTCAGGCATTTAACAGCAAGATAATACGACAATTAGTAGGAAAATAGTATAAAGTTGACAAATTCTTACAATCTTGTATTCAAAGTGTGCCTACAACGAAAGAATCTCGTGGAATTTGTAATAACCAGTCTCAAATCAAGGGGTCAACCACATCAATCCCTTGCGTTGTACCCCATGTTTAATTCATATATGCAATTTCCCAGAAGCTTTGAACTGATAATAATATGTATATGGATGTGTATATGTTTGCTATAGATATTTCTGTGAATGTCTAGACTGCAGTTGATTGTTTGGAAAAATAGCCAGGCCTGACAGCGATAAAATCAATTTAAACAATTAAATATGTAAGGGTACGTTAGTGTTTGTAGATTTATCACGTCCAGTCATTAAGCCGATATTTACACGGCTATTGATAACTGTCTACTGCAACGCAAACTAGTGTCTCGGTTGTTAAACTATCTTAATGAAACTTGTCGCAACGAGCCGGACAAGAAATCAGTTGGAAACTAAGCTTGTAAATCAAAATCGCTATATTCTTTTTAATTAGAATTCATATGCCGAACCCTTAAAGGATTGTTTTATTCAAAATAGTTTATATAAATAGAATTTTTAGCATGTCGATAAAAAGTTTAATTCTTGTTTTTCTACTCGCTTCCCATAGGGTATAAGGTTATAATAACTTTGTGCCAACTGAAAATGTATGTGACAGGCAGAAGGCGTGGCAGACCCCACTAACTCCGTCTGACCGTCTGTCTGTCTGTCTCTTTGTCTGTCTGCATGTATGTCTGTCTGTCCGTATCAATACCTAGATCTCAGAGACTATAAGATCTTGCATTCTAGTATTATTGTATTTTTTAATACCGTAAAACTACATTTCACACCTAAATCAATCATGGAAATCTATATTAAAGTGTGAACGAATCAATTACTATTAAAATTTAATCGGTGAATATAAATACTGTAACAATTGTATTTGGATCGTTGAGAAGAGCGCAGTTTACAGAAAATTAAGAAATGCGATTAATAATTACTGTGGCAGTCCTCATGGGTGCAAGTAAGTTATACTATTATTATGCATATGTATTCCAAACTTATGATTAATTACTTTAAGTGTGTGGAGCTAAAAATAATGAAAAGCAGCGTGGCTTATTAAATACTGTAAACGGAATTAAAGATAAAGTAGAGGATATATTAAAGCCATACGACGATAATACAACAGAGGAAGAAATAGATGAAAATCTACCTAAGGAATCACCACCAAGAGATGATTCATCAGAAATTGAATCCGACGAAATGCCTCCAGAGCCTGAAAATATAAAACTTAAGTTTGTCCTTTACGCAGTTAAATCGAAGGTGACTCTATTTCATTGTACTTTCGTGTCCCATGAGGAATCTCTTTACAAGAAAAAAAAAGAAATTATTTATATATATAAAAGGTATCAAGCAGAAAAGTGGAAAAAAACTGACTTGGAATAAAGTTGCAAAACTCAATCCAGACAAAAGGAACTTTATCAATTTGGCGTATATAAAGGGGAAATCTAAAAGAGTTCCCGTTAAGGATTCTGCGATTATATTAATGTATTTTTTGAAATGTCTAAAAAGAGAAAAAGCGAATGTACACGACATAAAGATTGGAGGCGGCAAAGAAGCAAAAAAAATATTTAAGTTCTATAAGAAACATAAGCCTTGGTTGAAGAAGTAATTTTATTGCTTTACCTTCAAAAATATTATGCGACCAATAAATACAAATTGTTAAAGAAAATTATGAAAATCAATACATGATAAAGTGAATTATTAAATAGTATTAAAAGCCAAACTGTTCCGTCTGTCTGTGTGAGCACATATGTATAAACCAGCTATTATAAAAGCTAAAGCACCAAAATTTGCCGTAAAGGTTTCTTTATAACATACGCATAATAATTGTATTTTAAATATTTGGTGCCACGCCCACCACTACAAAAATTGGCACATATATCTTTAGTTACACTGGTGCGCTGAAGAAAAATTTATTTTTATTCATTTTATTCAAAGCTTTTGGCACTGTTATAATAATGCATATTCATATCATTCATTCGCTTCACTTCACAACCATAAACTCCCTTAGGATAATCTATAGATATAATATGATTGCCACAAATCGATGGTATCAGAGCTTTCTCTTGTTACCGACAACAAGACAATCAGTTGTATTGTTTTCATTGTTGTTTTTGCTGTGATTTCCAAGAGTAGTTTCCAGGTGTAGTCGCTAGACTTGTTAATTTGTTGGCCAACAATACCGCGAGAAGGCATCCTCCCCCGCTCATTGTACTGTAAACAACTTCTCCCTTCTTGCATACTCCTGTTCTCAGCCTCAGTTTCAGTTTCTATATTATTTCTATCCCTCTCTCTCTCTCTTTCTCTGTCTATCTTTCTCTTCTGTACACTCGGCAATGTTGATCAAAATCGCAAACACAACCTTCCGTCCACATATATATTTCAGATAGTTTGTATCAATAGCGAAATTTCAAAGCGACGCGAAGCTGAGGCATTGGCAGCCGAACCGGCATTGGCAACATCAATGGGGGCCAACAACAATTCGATAGATTTGACGGCCTTTTTGTCCGACAATCTGCTTAACATGATGCGCAACAAGAAGCAGGATATGGCCGAGGATCCGCAGTCGCCCCCCAGAGATCAGAGATCGCAGCAACAGCCAGCCGAGGTGGAGGTGGAGGTGTGATTGTATATATAGAATAGTCCGATCGTGTTGAGATAATGCTTGTTCAATATAATATTCTCTACTGTGTGTTGAATGTTTTGTACATATATAGTTCGTTCCTAGTGAATAATTTGCATTGTTTGTATTGTTTACCTCAGACCATTTCAATATGAAAACTAAATGTTTTCCCGCTTTTCGTTTGCCCCTCTTTCTACTTCAGTTGCCCGCCGAAGAGATCGATGATCGTGTTCGTGCTATTTTCAAAGTGCACGATGGCGACGGTGTGATGATATTTAATGTAAGTAAGCACCCTCCATACATACTACTACATATACATATTGTAATATCAGTTATCGATGATCATCACTAAAACTTCATTGCCATAATTAATCGTATGCTAACCGTATCTGTGTTTGTGTGTGCGAATGCGTGTTTGGCTTGGCATTTGATTCGATTTCGTTTCGATGAAACTAACGCAATATTTACACACACACAGAGGACTACGACTACGGACGATGCATCTTTCATGCCATCCAACCATGCCATATCCACCATGCTCGGCCATGATCCGCCAGCATCAGAGTCTTGGCCACAATCAGAATCTCAGTCCCCAAGAAAAGAGTCCTCTGAATCTCAGAGGCCCAAGTTTTATCATCAATATCAAAGCTTGAATCATCAACAGCAGCAACAACAGCAATCGTTTAAAGTGCAGCGATCACCGGATGGCAAGCTGAATCTCGTCTTTAACGATCCACTCGTCTCTTTGCAGACCACTCAACAGCAGAGGCAGCCAGCAACGGGTCAAACAACGACAACACCTCCACGGCGTCCGACCATCTCGGACAGTAAGTACAGTCGAACCCAGCGACAACTCTACTATATATGTGATAATATACCAAAGTAAACCCAAAATTGTGACAACTAACAAGTTAACTTTATTCCCTCGGCACATGCCTAACATCAGTTATCGTGTTTCCCGACTCTATAGATAAGTATCGGCCCGCAACTCCCCCACCGACATTAGACACGGGAGATCATCAGTGCGTGGATGGATTCAATCAGAGTCGTTCCTTCTGCACCAAGGTCAATAATTATCCCGATTTGTCCGGCTTGAAGGATGTATTGGCGCGTCGCTTTGCCAACTTCTTTAGCGACGAGCAACAGCCCACAGAAGTTGGTCTGCGAATTAACGATGACGAGCAATATCTGTGCAACAGTCATGTTCGATTGTTGTACCCCAAGAGCGGTCTCAGGGTGGACTCCACATGGCAGTACATTGTCAATACTGATGACTTCAAGCAGGGCATACTTATCGAGGAGTGCGAGTGAGTAGATGATGTGATTTACCAAAGAGAAGTAACTATATAAAGCATATTTCTATTCTTCTTCAACTTAGTAATGAGAACGATAGCTGTCAGTTCCTGGACAGTTTCCCCAATAATTATGTGCCAGTTTGCAAGCAGCGTTACGTGGTGCGACAGTTGGTCACCATCAAGAATCCCAGCAGTGGCAAACCGGAGGTGACCAATGAACCCTTCAGGATACCCTCGTGCTGCAAATGCGTGATCAAAAGCAAATTCTCCGTCGACAGCAGCAGCAGCAGCAATCCCTGAGGAGATTGAAGGGAATCATTGAGCACAGCCAATTACAAGACATTAATGTGATTTGGTGGCCAGAGTTCCGTAAGGTAACAAAATTTATTAAACTCCGAAATTGTAAGAATTTGGTACATATAATTTAAACCGGCTGCGAGGCCAGCTCAAAGAAAAAAAAAGAAGGTCCAATCATGTTCACTTGATTAGTTTGCGCAGCGACCAGCCCAGGGCATAGAATCCAACGAGCTTCAGAGCCATTCTCTTGCCTTCCATATTACCAATATTCTTGACATTACCAACGTAAAGGTTTTTAATTGCGCGATCCATGATGAACTCTCACTATAACGTTTTCTCACAAAATCACGAATTGTTTAACAAAAACACAAATGTATTATATATTTTCCAACAAAAACTTGAAAACTGAACTTTTGTTCAAAAATTTTCCTATCGTAACATCAATGCGTGAAGTGTGATCAGCAACTGAAATTTTCCTATGTTGCAGGGAATTGTATTGTTTTTTTTTGATAACAGTTAAACAACTACTAGATTTATGAACAAATATAAACTGTACCTGTACATGTGCAATATGAAATATTATATTAATTAATTGTTCTTTATTTTCTCTTCCTCAATTAGCAACGAGTTTTACCCACCACAGAATGGCAGGCCAAACTGTCTAGGGGATTTTGTATATTAATTTGTAGTCTACTAGTTTTATATGCATATAAAACACCCTACCATACTATATATATATATACATAAAATATACTATTGTTATTATAATAAAAGTGGTCAATACTTAATTGTAACATTGTCGCAGAAGCAGCCATCAATTAAAAATGTATTTTCTAGAACTAATTAATACTAATTTTGAAATTTCACTGACGCTGCGTTTATGCTGAAATATTCGTGTCAGTTTAGAATAAATGCATGTAATTTAGTCATATATTATGTACGCTAGCAACAAAGTAATAAATGAATATGAATCATAAATAAGTTTAAAAAAAAACTCATATGGTAAACTATCACGCACAAAATACAAGATTTTTATAGACAGAGTTCTTTGAACTCTCTATGTGACATCTGAAAACATAAACATATTTTCGACAAGTCCTTTGTGAGCTGCATGCTAGCATTGGCATGTTTATTTATTAATAATAATTGTACTCTCTGCATGTGTAAACTAATTACACTCAGTGTGTGCAAACATTCCCCGCCATCAGGCAGACAGACAGCACTGTGTGGCCCCCACGTTCCATAAGAGCGAAGTTTGTTTGCCGTGTTGCCTGGTACACTGCCACGTGCCCGAATCGATATTCTATTCTATCGATTTTGATTCCAGAACAGTAGTCTATATATGTAAGTAAGTAACTATGTCAAAGCTAGGTCGAACAATGCAAAAGCCTTTGGCATCGCTACCGTTCTACTGTTTAATTACTATTATTTTGTCTATAACCAAAAATGGGCAGTCAAGCGACCATTAATCATGCCACCGCAAATACTTAGTACATGGTAGAAAGTTTTTATCAATTACATGCCCACAGACACCCCTTGCCGGTTTCCGATTCTAATGGACATTTTCCCCAATTACGCCATGGCCATATTCCAATCGAACTATTTGTTTGCTGTCCATAGTTCTGTTGTGATTTGCAACCACCACACACCACATCCTTGGCCCTGCTCCATTTTAAAGAGATTTGCACAGAATTGTAGATACCTTCCCTAAAAGTATTTGATATTCAGAAAGCAATATAGAAATGTTATTTGGAATCTTTTCTTTATAGTAGATATATATCGTCGTATCGCTGGCAACGTCTTTTACATAGATACTCATAGTGAAAGTGTTTGATACATTCAAGTATACAAAGTAAGTATTTGATTTCCTCAACATTTCACTATAAAGAAAACTATTTTGGAATATTTTGTTTAATAAACAAACTAAAGTTTCGGGAAACCAGTATATTTTAGTTGCTCTCACTGAAAGTATTTGATATAATACCTTCTATACTCTATTTGATTATTTCACCATTTTAAGAGACAATATAGAAATCTATTTATGAATATAGCCCTTAATAAGCATATTAAAGTTTCTAGAAACCTTACATATCATCGTATCTCTGGCATTGTATTTTAGATGCTCTCACTGAAAGTATTTGATATATAATACTTACTACACTTAATCATCATTTCAGAAAACTATATAGAAATCTATTATAAACAATCTAAAGTTTCTAGAAACCTCCTGCATGATATAGCACAAATCGTCGTATCTCTGGCAGTGTACACTAATGTACAGGACAGTTGAATATTATTCTTGTTATTATTGTTGTTTTGCCGGCTTTGGCTTTGGCTTTGCCTTGTGGCAGACTGACTGTGTGTGGTGTCTTGTAATTGCCGCAGCACATTTGCATGGCTAAGGGAGTTAATGGTGGTTGCCTGATTTGCTGTTGTCTAGCGTGTGTGTGGTTGTTGCTCTTGTTATGGTTGTTGTTGTGTTTGTTACTGTTGCTGTTGCCTGTCGCTGGCATTATAAAAACCTTGTGTTGGTGGCGACAAGGCTTCAATCCGCCGGCAGTCGAGGAGTCGAGAGTTCAGTCGTCGTGTTGCAAGTGCCAGAGCTGGTGGTCTTCACCTTGTTGTTGCCACTGTTGCAGTTGCTGAAGTTATTTGCTCTCTCTCGAATTATGCAACTGGGCAATAGCCGAAAGGAAGTTATTACCACCAAATAAACGGGAAGACGAGCCCATAAGGCCTTTAGATTTGTATGCGCAACACGTGGCATACGACAATAACAACAACAACAATTGTGAACTACATTCGCTAAGCGGTTAAGCTACGCATATTAATGAAGTTCTCGTATTCATTGTGTGCCTTCATTAAAATGCTTTCGATGCACCAGAAAAATCACCGGAACGAGAGAAAAATCACACGGCAAATGAATGAATTTGAAATGAATTAAACGATGATTATTATTATAATGACAATTGTGCACCTCCATCAACAACAGTAGGTTCACTGTCAATATGGAGGCCGGTGCACCCAATACCCGACACGGCATTTGGACAACGGGCAATATAAACAATGGATTCTTCGATGAGAATCTACAACAACAGCCGCTGCCTCTGCAACGTCTTCAAACTCCGGGTGAGCCTTACATATAAACTGAACTTTAGTCGGATTAAGGATATAAAATATAGGAAAGACATCTGCATCTAATTGTACAATTTTATTATCTTAACATTTCGCCAGCTTATTTTATTCCTTTTCAATATATTTTATGTGTCATGGTTGATCTTGTAACGGGAATACCTTGGTATTGCAATACACACAGGCCAACCAACATTGTATGAATTTATAATCTGAATACTAGTTATTAATCGAGTTCAATTATGTTGAATTTATCTGTTCTGATTCTTTTTCTATAGCCATGTTGAATTGTAATTTGATTCAAGTTACTTTTGAGCTTTAACCACTATTGGTTTTAGTCCCATGTCAGGATTATAACCATTCGCTAATGTTGTCTCACTTTGATTAGGGGGTAGCTTTACCAAGTCATGGGTATAAATTGATTGTTCCCTTTTCATCTGTTTCAAGAGAAAACTCAAATGCTGTTGTACACTGTAGTTGGCTTCATTCATTCCAGGTTCTTCTACGATTTCCTTCATTTTACTATAATCTAATATATGCTGTGTAATGATAACCACAAGATATATGGCCAATATACAGTCACAGAGCTTCGTCAAACAATTCCAACGATCGATAATTTGCGTACGAAATTTCAAAGATGCTTCCATTAGTTCGCTGATCTCGGTCACATCCTCTGCCATGCTATAGATCATTAGTTCAACGTCAAATGTATCACGATTAAAAAAATAGTTCATTTTTAAACTTTTTGAATTTTGATGTACATGTGTCAGTCGTTAATTTAGTATTTATAAAAATTTCAATGACTACTAAAAACTCTTTTGGTCAAAACTTTTTTGTAACTGGGTAAATTTGGTTGAAGCCCTAGAGATGTTTCTCATATTTGAGATCTGTTATAAGTATATAACTTTCTTAGGGATGGTCAAGGCTTAACACACATAGTATTCTAGGGTTGTTCCAATGAAAAATATAAGAAAAATAAAGAAGAATTTAGCTCCTAGACCTTAACAATATACATACTCAATGCATCATGTTGCTATATCATAGCTGAGTCCATCCTGTCAGCCTATGATATACATCCACCAACGTCTCCCTCTGCTGTACAAGAAGATAAAACATTCTTCGCTAGTTTGTTTTGGATAGTTTACTGTGCATACAGTTATTTATATAGAATAATTCGTATGAGGCTTCATATATTAGACTAATTTTAAAAATATCCTAATGTCGCCGAACACGCAAAACATTTGCAGTGCATTGAACTATGTACACGCTTTTTAATGCACTTTGCGGCAAAGCGCCAGTTGAAAATGACAGGTAAACGCATTTAAAATGCGACTATATGACACGGATCCCGTGGTTAGAGCCACAATACAAATAATAGAACACCCCTGAGGCACGACAGTTTGCTATGAGCACGTTGATTTGTTAGTACAATGGACATTCGAAATGACGATAGTACAACCTGTATATAGATCCAAATTAGCCTGCGATGGGGCCATTAGAGGAATGACCCATACGGTCAAATTAATTGTTATTATTAAATTGACATTTATAAGTTATAATCTCAGTTGTCAATCTGATATTCCTGGCCATCAGCAAGTTCCTTGACATTGTCTAATTGCTCAATTTTGATCGATTTCATATATAATGCCATGTAATAAATCATTGCTACAGCTAATAGAAATCTCTTAACTGCCCAACTGGGACCTGGATCGGTACCTGCAAGTGCCTTTAGCAACAATGGCCATGGGAACAGTGCGCAAAGCAAACATCATCTACCCTACCAGTCCATGAACTCTAATCTTATTGGCGTGCAATCAAAGTGAGTGACCTTAACGAAGTAACCTAATCATATTACACATTTCAAACATCTTTACTCTTAAGGTTTCGGCGCAGTTACTATCATAAAGTCGTCTTGGGCGCACTAGCAGTGCTCGTAGTCATTTTGCTGATAACAATCATAGTGATAAGTATTACTTGTGAGTTAATGTTTTCGATCTAGAGTTGGATGAAGTTACCTAATTCAATTCTTCTTTATAGTAAGAAAAACCAACACCATCTGCCGTAGCAAGGAGTGCATCCGCACAGCGGCAAGCCTCATCTACGCAATGGACGTACAGACTGATCCCTGCGAGGACTTTTACAAATTCACCTGCGGTCGCTGGTCGGACGAGCATCCACGTCCAGATTCGGCGGCCTCCAATGATTGGTTCCGGGAGCGTCAGGCGCATATAATGCGTGTGGTGCGAGAGTTCCTCAAATCGAACATTAGCGGCAGTGAGCCCAGTGCTGTGGGCATGGCCAAGACCATGTATATGGCCTGCATGGACACGGATCTGTTGGACGAACGTAATCTGGAACCCCTCATACAGTATATACAAGAGTTCAAGCTGCTGCTGCTGCCCTCTGCACTCAATCTCACGCTTAGTAGTACGTCCAAGTATAACATGGATGTGTCCAACACCAGCTACAACTGGCTGGACACAGTGGCGGCCATCAAGCGACACCTTAGTATGGATCTGATAATAGGATTCGATGTTTTCCCTGACCCCCTCAATCGCACTCTCAATCGCATTGCCTTGGGCACACCCGAAACAGACTCCGCATTTCCATTGTAAGCAGTGCAAAACTTCATGTTCTTTCTGTACTTTTAACTATTTTACAAACTTTCTAGCAACAATGATGACTCACACAAGCTGTTAAGGAAAATTCATAGGAAGACTATTTATATGCAGAACAACGATGATAACGAGGATCCTGACAATCATGAGACGGATGAAGAAGAATCTGCAAGGCAGACTCAGTCTGGCATGTCTGCCTACATTTTCTATGTACGCAAGGTCATTGAGAAATATCTACTTTACCTGGATCCAGATGTTAACCAGGATGAGGCCACCTTGGGCATAACCGAACTGGTCAAACAAGGTGTCCAGGTGGCGCGTAAAGTTCATACGGTAGGCATAAAAAACAAATCAGTGATGACTTTCATATATTGAGACCAATTTAAATAATTTATAATTAAAGTTAATATAAAATATACAGGGAACTTGTACAATTCTCATGCACTTTCCTCTCTTTCTTCTAGTTAAAAGAAGAGGCTGAAAACATAACCAAGCCCTCCAAGAACCCCGTAGAGGATATTGTCTACTTATCGCTTGCAGACTTGCAGAACCAAACCGATAAGAGAATTTCACCCCAGACCATGCCCATTTGGTCACGGTACCTCAATCTTTTAATGGCTGGCACAAAGCACGCGGATAAAGCGGAACTATTAAATCTGACTATCATAACTAGTCCAGCTGACATACACTATCTGCAGAGCATTGTGGAGTATCTGCAGGAGACTCCAGCCATGCACATTGAGTCCTATTTGTGGCTCAGTGCACTGGAGGAGCTTGTGCTACACACGACGAGCGACATGAGGTTGCTGCATTCCGAGTACATGCGCCTGGTCATTGGCACCGAGGGCAGCACACCACGTTCGCTATACTGCGCCCATGGGGTCAACTCCCTCTTTGGCATGGCAGTCAGTTATGTTCTGGCTGATGAACGATTCACTCGCGACACTTTGCCACGCGTGGAGCGCATGTTGAACGATATACGACGCTCGTTTGATAGACTGGTGCGTGCCACACCGTGGATGGATGCTGCAACCAAGCGGCAGACAATGCAAAAGTCTGCCGAAATGAAAAGCTTTATTGGCTTTCCTCCCTGGCTGAGGAACGGCACGGCACTGGACGAGTTCTACGATGGAGTTCGGGTCAATGCCAGCACGCATCTGGAGAATTTAATGGGATTTGTGCACTGGCAAATGGTGAACAAAATCAATGACATGGATCAACCAGAGCCCATCGGTTGGGCCACCTCCCCCTCGAATGTGAACGCATTTCATACGTTTCAATCGAACGCAATAAGTAAGTTAGGGTCAAGTTAGGGAGCCTAAACTTCTACATTTGTTCTCTGTTTAATCTACTCTCCTTTCGTGCAGCTGTGCCCATTGCCATTCTGCAGTATCCTTTCTATGGGCTTGGCCTTGAGTAAGTTGGACTCATTTTGTGAGAATACAATGAGCACAGAGCACCAATTACAAACCCTACTTCCCCACTTTGCACTCTGCATTCTGCACTCTACGTACGCATTGTTGTGGTCCTAAGCCCTTAAGATAGCAAACTCAACTACATTGTCCGAACGCATTCTTATTAGAGCCCTGAATTACGGCTCGATTGGCACAATATTGGGGCACGAACTGACGCACGGCTTCGATGACAGCGGCCGACGCTTCGACCGGGCTGGCAACATGGTGGAATGGTGGTCCAATCAGACAATCAATGAGTACGTCAATCGAACCGATTGTTTTGTGGACCAATACAGTCACTACTATCTGTCGGATATTGGCGAATACGTGAGTCTGCCAGGCAGCTTCGATGGAATTCTTACTAATTTATACAATTTTTCAGATTGACGGCGAACTGACACTGGGTGAGAATATTGCGGATAACGGGGGAATGCGGGAAGCCTATCTAGCCTACAGGCTCTATGTGAAGGAGGTGGGACGTGAACGCCTCAAGCTGCCCGGCTTGGAGCATTTTACTCACGAACAGCTATTTTTCATAGCGTTTGGCAATCTCTGGTGTGAAACATATACACCCGCCGCCTCACGCTATGCCCTTGAAGACTCCCATTGTCCTGGGCACATACGGCTGAAGGGCGTTCTGACAAACTCAGAGGAATTCGCACGCACCTTTAAGTGTGCCCGCGGCACAGCGATGAATCCACAACAGCCCAAATGCCGCATTTGGTAATGGAAGTGATTTTTCTACACACACACGCATACAAAGTATAATCGTATTACTAGACAAGGAATTTGATGGAATACTTACGTTTTATATAAGTGTTTTCTGCTCGTATTTTGAAAAAATATACAGTTAATGGAATTTTGATAGCTAGACAACATTTAGTCAATCTGTAAATCTATTGAGTTTTATTTAGTTGTAACGTATACGTAATTTGCATCTCATTTCCCCCTAAAGTATGCAGCACTTTTGTGCACAGCAACACGACAAGACTTGGATAAGCAAAATTGTGTTGTATACTTTTGTGCTGGCTGCAAATCTAATTTCACCACACGCGTTGCAAAAGAGAAGAAACAGGAACAACTTTGAAAAAAGATAGTTTTGAAGGGAAAAAAGCTAAGTGAGTTGCACGTGCGTGGAATGTAACTTGCACATAAGTTTATAATTTAATGTGATTATAAAGATTGATTTATATTCATTTTAATTCACATTTTATTTATACAATATTTCTCTTCACATTTATTTAAGGATAAATTCTTATTATACATTTTCTATTTGTGTCCCTTTAACATTTACATACACAATCGTTATACACATACATATAGACACCTAACGTATTATGCCACTGGAAAGAGATTCTTTCTATAATTTAAAACTGCGTCGAACTAACGCAACTTGTTCCATTCGCTCGATTCAGACGAGTATCTTGCGTGGAGACGGGAACTACCGCAGCACAGTGGTCTCCGCACATGAAAATTGGCTCTGCAGACATAAAAACCAAAGTCATGAATAACGAAGATAACGAATCGGGAATGGAACTCACCATTTGTATAGAGTTGGCGCGTAGCTTTCGCCTTGTGCTGATGTAGGTGGTGCAGGTGTTCACACGATGTAGGTGGAATGCATCTTCGGTGCCTGTGGAAACATATAAGAACAATAGCGAGAACATTGATAGAGAGAATTATTCATAAAGAATTATTTACGATCATGTTAACTGCATTTAACTGGTAACGTTTGTATACCCTTGCAGGATATTATAAGAGATTTCTTTGATTTTATTAGGTATGACTATTTTTGCTTCAGTATACAACAGACATGCCCAACAAATTACATAGTTGCCATTAACTATTGTTTGTTTAAGGATATTATTGATATACTCTTGTATTATTTATTAACAGTCAAAACATCTGCAAGGGTATAAAACCTTAGACATGCCTAATGTAATTTCACATTCCTGTTTATTTGTTTCTATCAATCTGTGCGCCAACAACGCATGCAGTTGCTCAAGATATCGGTGTGCTACGTGCAACATGCTTGGTCTTGATTCATTCGAGTCTTAGAGAACTAACTATGTCTGTATCTGTGTATGAGTGTTTGGGTTTTGGTGTGTGGGACAACAAGATGTTTGAGAAATGATAAACGTTATAGTACTAGAGAGAAGGAAGGCACCTAATGCGTATTTTAGGTTTCCTGACTAGACCATCGCCATTTCGGCGATTGTAGTATTTGAAGGTCACCTCACCGGTTGCTTCATAGCTGCGATCACCACGGCTACGCAGATAGCGATGCAGGCAGCAGCAGCGCCGCAGACCCGGCACGCGGTACATGATCTGTAGGAAGCCGCCGCGAAAGCGCGCGTTCATGTAACAGTAAATGATGGGATTGTAGCAGCTGTGCGACATGGCCAGCCAGTGGAATGCGAACCAGACATAAGGCAAAGGCTTCCAGTCGGTGAACCCGTTGTCGTTGAGCAGCAGCTGCAATAGAAAGTGTGCAAGGAGAGAGAGAGGATGAAAAGGGAGAATCAAGTTACAATTAATCGGCAGAGTTAGTGGCAATTTGGTGTCTGGGGCTCACCTGCAGAATGTTGAAGGGCAGCCAGCAGATGGTGAATACAATTACCACGGTCAGCATCATTTTAATCATCTGTAAGCAGAGAGTAAATGTAATAAAAGCTTAGCTAATCAAGCAATTGTGCAGTTGTGATATGGCTCAGCCTCCCACCGGCACCGGCGCCGGCTCCGGCTCCGGCTCATTTGGCATTTGGCAAAGATTCCTTGGCATTTTCGGGGGTCAGAGTTCATGCACTCTGCACACACACACATAAGTCCCTTGTGGCCCACAGATTGTTCGGATTTACGAGCTGCCGTTGTGGCGTCAATCCATGCACAAAATCCCATTTTTGTGGTCTGTTCGGTTAAAGGGCAGGGTGGGCAAGGGGCAAGCGGTAAGTGGCAAGTGGTAAGTGCCAAGTGGCAATGTGGCATTAAAATGGGTCAACGTATAACTTTCTTTATGCGAAACGGAAGCAAAGCAAAGACCCGAAACTAATTTATCAAAGCGAGACGGCGCAACAAGGAGTCGCATCTTTAATCTTCCCCAAAGCCGAACAACATTAAAGCAGGTGCGGCAATAAGCCCCCGGCGTGCCACATACGCTTTCCTAGCAGTAATTATGTGCACAGACGTAAGTGGCAGTGAAGTTACAGCTGATTTCCAAACATAAAGGGAAAATAAATACTAAGCCCCACGAAGCTCAGGAGAGCCGCTTTATGTCTGTATTTGTGGGAGTATTTTGCCATTCGCATTGCTTTAATTAAAGTTCAGTTAGCTGCTATTATATAATTAAAGCAGTAAGTAAAGAGTATATTCAAAGGTGGGCATGGTCTGAGCAAAGTATGTTGAAACCTTCTTGCTTAATTTAAAGTTTCTAGCTTTGATAGTTGCTGAGATCAGTGCGTTCATACAGACAAAGGGACAGTCTGGGGGCAAGAAGTGCCTAATGATACAGAACATATTTGATAAAGAACATATAGACAGTGTATTGCATGTTTAGCCACACAACTGTTCCACATTACTCATTCGCCCCACTAAACAACTGCATGCCAAGTGAAGCTGCTGGTTTTTGGGACTAGTGAATGTGGCCTCTAAAATTTGAGCTAATATTCTTTTGCGCATGGTGTACCTTAGCATTCATCCCAAACATGGTGTATGTTTCTTTTATAACTCATAAGTTATGAGCGTTCATACAGACAAATATGACTAAAAGAGACAGATATAACTCGCCTGTTAAACAATAATTGTTTATATGAATACTAATTATAATGGTAACACATTATAAAGCTTTATATTCTCAAAGTTTGCATATATTTTATACCTACTCAAATTGTTTCCCTTTTTATTATGCAACTTTCTTGATAACCTGATAAAGACTGCCCAGCAGAACGATTTTATGTCTACACTCCCTTTACGAAGCACATTAAAGAACAGATTTCATCCTTCAGTAACTCTGTATACCCGGAATTGGTTATATGATGTCATAAGCCACAACGGAATGGGTGCAAAATGTCGTTTTCGTTTAGTTTTACGACACGAGCTCGTCACGTATTCACGATTTGACACAAGCATAAGGAAGACTTGCAAATCGTCTGAAGTGAGCTGCCAAATATGAGTTGCACTGAGGACTGACACATTGACGGTAGTCCCTGTGAATGGAGCAAACGATTGAGAGACATCTTCACCATAATCGAATCATATTTGTGATGTTCGATTGAATTTTGATGGCACAGAGCGCTTAAGAGATTCAGATTGTGGATCTACCATATGTATTCGCAGACTGTAAGTGGCCTTGCAACTTGTTGAGGCACTTGTGCTGACTGAAAATTGGCATATGTGCGATGGGATTTCATTGTGTCAACGTCAGCATTCAAATTGATAGAGTCAAAGCGAATGTGTGACAAATGCTTTAGACTTCTATATAATTGACATGTTTAGTATTCATTTTAGCTTTATATGTTATTTTTTATAGCGTTCTCTTTGTTGTGTGTGCGGCACATTAACGACACATTCCTAACAAGGGCATTGTACGTTCCCGTTCCAATGCATTTGCAGTTGTGTGGGGAATGAACTTCATTCATAATACGCACCGTTGTACACGCATCAAGTTGCCAGACCGTAGACGCGTATGCAACATTACGCCCTTGCTCTGGCTATAAATATTAATAATAACAGTGTTAATAAATATATATGTGCGTGCTTGTTATTGTTGTTGCTTGGAAACAAAGTGTGGCATATCATTGCCAGAAGGTTTGCCCTGTAATAACAAGAAGTGTAGGTGACGGAGAGAGTCTACTAGGAGATACCCTATTTAATGTGTTTGGGGTCAGCAGAAAAGGTTCTTCAGGCAAGGAAGGCTGGGATAAACTATGACAGCACCTCATGGGTTCCGCAACCAAATAGTTTCAATTATGATCTCTTATTTTAGAAAGGGCATCCTGAGTGAAACGATTTGTGTAGTTTACTCCACGTAATGTCATCTCAGGCCTGCAGAGTGCACTTTATGCCATTGCCATCCCTGCACACATGTTGCAAATTGCATTTGCTTGCCAGCATGTGCAACAAAGTTTGTAGTATGCCAACTTCATATCCATATAATCATCACAGTCGTCACAGTTGCGGTCGTTTGCTTTGCTTTGGTCTTCGCAGATTTGTTTCGTTTGTGATTTAGATTTGGTAGCTTAATGGCCAATGACACTGCCACCGTCACCGCTCTAGAGCAGCACAGCAGCCGCAGCCGCAGTCACAGCCACAGATCACGTCAACTATTTGACACTTTGACTTTTTTGCGCGGTCACACGAACCGTTTAGGTTTGTCTGCTTCTGCTTTGGTTACGGTTATGGTTAGGTTTATGTTGACTGTTATGTCCAGCCATAAAACTTGATGCCGCGGCTGGCGCTTACATAAAAAAATGAGTTCATGTATTGTATTAAAATGATTTCGTTTTATATGTATGCAGCGTATCCGCTGTAAGGGCTCTCAAAAAAGGGCAGACGAGTGAAACGACCGCACCCCTTCACGGCTCCGTTCGTGGCATGTCAAAGTGAAAAATGATTTCAGAGTTTTTTGGACACGCATATCGTTTTGATGCGGACAGCAACAAGCTGCTGCTACTGCCTGTGTGATTTCAATTTTGATTTGAATAGAGCCCCCGAAAGTTGAGTGAAGTCTTGGCAAAGACCCGAGAGGGGGAGGGGGTTGTGCTGGGCCAAATGAGGTGCGAACTTTTCTGTCAAATTATGCGCTAATTAAATTTCTTGGCACGTCCGAGTTGTAAATGGACTCGACTGGTCTTTCTAGTTTCATTAATTAATGTGAAAAGGGGTCTGCACTTGATTGATATCTAAGTGAAAAGCAATTTAATTCACCTACAGCCATCAAACGTGGGTGGCAGCAAAGTTTGGACGCCTTAACCCATTAATATTTCCAACCCATACTTGACATTTTACACGAGATTTATTTATGAAACATTGTTATGTCTCCGTCATCGTAATTATAATGCGGAAAAATGTAAAAAAAAAAAACAAAATGAACTGTGCAAACAAAAAACAATAAGCCAAACTTTCATCTTTCAATTGGGCAAAAATCCGCAATAATTTCAACAATATACAGACTTGAAAAAAAAGGTCTCTGCCTTCAAACTCGGTTACCCGTCTAGACATCAAACAGTCCAATCGGCGAAACGTGAATCGAAAAAGCTGCCCAAACTTCCGCAACGGGCTACCTACCCGCGAAAAAAGTTCGCCCGAGGGTTTCAAGCACAGAAGGAGGAGGGTGGGGCCATGCTGAGGCTGTTGCTGTTGCTGATGGCGAATGCCGGCTAAGCGCATTAAATGCCTTTATTACAATTTTGGGTAAGTCCCGTAATGCCATTGTATGACCAAAATGATTGTTTGCGCCGTTTATGGACTTAGTTGTTCTCTTGCTGGGGTATATTCATTGGGTAAACAAGTAACGAAAGCTACAGTCGAGTGTTCGCGACTGTTCTTCATATCCGCTTCTTTTACCTTTTTCATTTCATAAATAACTATCGCAACTAAATTTAAAGAACTTATTTGCATGGTGATAGTTATTGCCAAAACTATAAATAAATATTCTAGCACTTAAATTACGCCTGCAATTCCGTTTTAAACGATTTAAGAAAGCGTAAGGGGGCATGGTCAAATTGTAAAACAATATTTGTTTTGCGTGTAATAATGAGACATAATGTCTCCAAATTTGGTATCTCTATCTCTTATAGTCGCAGAAATAGAGATGTTCATACGAACATAAATTTTTATGTCGACTCGGTTGTTGACGTTAATTAAAAATAAAGATTATTTGTGCGCTGGGAGATGTCTAATTCTGCAAGTTATATACCTTCTCAATCGACACAAAGTTTCCCAACTATTGGAGCTGAAGAAACATTGATTTTTGATTTTCCGCTAATGTATTTCATATGAATCATCGATGCTTCTCCAGCTCTACCAATTATACATATATTCACGATCAGTTTAAATCACTGACAACAGTCCTATTATTAAAGCTGAGTAGGCCAAATTAAGCAGGCGGCTTATATAAATTACAGAATTAGTTCATTCTAACACTGACCGCATGATGGTCAAATTTTAGATTTCAAAATTCAAAATTTTAAAAAATTAATATGCGTTGTATTCTTAAGATATCCAACACGTTGTTGCGCCCAAAGTGCAATAACGAGTGCGCAGCAGTTAAGAGCACTTACTCGGAGATGCCAAAACCCCTCACAAAGCCTGAACTGAAGTACACCGAACTGTTCATCGACAATAAATGGGAAAAGAGTTCGTCGGGCCAAAAGTTTTGTTCCATCAACCCATCGAACGAGGAATGTATTATATCGGTAGAGTACGCAGGTAAAGAGGACGTCAATAAGGCAGTCTGCGCAGCCCGCAATGCATTCAAATTGGGCTCACAATGGCGGCACATGGATGCCTCAGAGCGCGGTCGTCTGCTTTATCGTCTGGCTGATCTATTGGAACGCGACCGGACGTATTTGGCAAGTCTGGAAACTTTGGACAGTGGGAAACCCTTTAAAATGTCCTATAATGTGGATGTGCCCATGACTGTAAAGCATATGCGCTACTTTGCTGGCTGGGCGGACAAATGGCAGGGCAAAACGATTCCCATGGATGGTCCATTTCTCAATTACACTCGCCACGAACCTATTGGTGTATGTGCCCAGATCATACCCTGGAATTTTCCCATGCTGATGATGGCCTGGAAACTGGGTCCAGCTCTGGCCACCGGCAATACGATTGTCTTGAAGCCTGCTGAGCAGACCTGCCTGACGGCACTTTACATTGCATCTCTGATTAAGGAAGCAGGTTTCCCAAAGGGTGTAGTCAACGTGCTTCCCGGATACGGGGATACAGGCTGTATGCTAGCCCATCATCCTGATGTTGATAAGGTCGCCTTCACCGGCTCCACGGAAGTGGGTAAACTAGTTCAGGCGGCCTCTGGCAACACTAACTTGAAGCGTGTCAGTCTCGAACTGGGCGGCAAGTCACCAATCATTGTTACAGAAGACGCCAATTTGCCATACGCCGTGGAGACGGCTCACTTTGCTCTCTTCTTTAACATGGGTCAGTGCTGCTGTGCCGGTTCGCGTACCTTTGTGCAGGAAAAGATCTACGATCAGTTCGTGGAAATGTCTACAGAGCGCGCGAAGAAACGGTCGGTAGGTGATCCCTTCGATTTGAACAATGAGCAGGGACCACAAGTTAGCGAAGAACAAATGGAAAAGATCTTAGGTCTCATTCGGACTGGCAAGAAACAGGGTGCTAAACTAATGACCGGCGGCAAACGGGTCAAGGACAAGCCCGGTTTCTTTGTACAGCCCACGGTTTTTGCCGATGTCAAAGATCACATGACCATTGCTCGCGAAGAGATTTTCGGTCCTGTACAGCAGATAATCCGTTTCAAGGACCTCGATGAGGTCATAACGCGTGCCAACGATTCGAACTATGGATTAGCTGCTGGTATCTTCACCACCAATCTCGAGAATGCTAACTACCTGATAAATGGTCTACGCGCTGGTACTGTCTGGGTCAACACTTACAATATACTGGAGGCCCAGGCTCCATTCGGGGGCTACAAAATGTCGGGGCATGGTCGTGAGAACAGCGAGTATGCGCTCTCGAACTACACAGAAGTAAAGAGCGTCATCGTTAAACTGACGCAGAAGAACTCCTAAGGAGTTAGGAGGGTACATTGTATTGTATGTATCTTACGTTTAGGATAAGGCAGCTGAACTTCTAAGCTGGCACCACAGATGGGGAACCTAAAGTTAAGTTACCAGATAGTAAGAACCAAGGTGTCAAGGAAGAAGTTCTAAGCAGGAATAATACAGAAGTTTAACTACCTTCTATACAATAAGAAATGATAGAAGAACTACAGAAGGAAATTTTATTTATCTTACAACAGTAATGGTAAATGTTCTTATATTATAAATTGAATGTATGTAATTGTAGTAAGTTTATAAAAAAGTCATATAATAAAAGGACACAAAATTTGACCAGACAAAGGGTATTCTATATTCGAGTCAGCTCGATCTTACCTACTTAGCTTGTTTTCATTTGTCTAGTCCCGCAAGACAAAATCAACAATGTAAAGAGATTCAATTTATTTTTTATGCACATTTCCATTGAAATTAAAAACAGAAGTAAAGCCTTTTCTTCAAGCGATTAAAGACTTAAAACCTTTAAAGCTTTCTTAATAAGTCGAAATGTTTTAAGAGAAAAGAATAGAGAATAAAGAAATTACTTAAGCATTTCCAAATAAATACAAAATGTATTAAACCATTTCACCTCAATAACTTAAAGTCTATTTATAAATAGCGACCAGTTCAACGAAGCGGCAAATTGGTTGGATTATGTAAATGTTACATGGCTTGTAGCACAGTTTAACACTGAGAAAACTGTATCTCCGGATATTAATCAATTCGTTTGCTTATTGATTAGCGCACACTCTGCGGGCTTCAAGCAATTCCCGCTGAACTCGGGGAACCCGCATATCTCGAGAGGCGATGTAATGAAAGGCAGCGTTAATTGCAAGACAATTACGAAAGTGCTGCCCAAAAAGTGAACCACAAATAATTTAACTCAAAAGTTGTTAAGACGAGGTGAGCCCAAGCTGAGCCCGAGCTAAGCCCAAATGCTGTTCCAAACTGGAGGCAGCTTAATCTAATCGTAAACTAATTTGTGCCGCAAATTCATTATACCTTTGTAGGGTATTTAGACTGGGTATATTATGTCATGGTCAACAGTGGGATATATGGCTTGCAAACTTCTGACCAAAATGTACATACCCTCAAGGCAAAGGGTATAATTAAAGGCAAGTAGCGTGCGACCTCAGTGTGGGCGTGGTAACTCGATGCTGATGATGGATACTGTGTGTCAGTATAACCCACCCTGGCAATGTTTCCTGTGTTAGCTCCTCCGTCTCGTTGCTGTTTCTAAGTGACGCGACTTTTACTTTTATCGACTTACATACAATATAATTAAGCCAGTCGGCAGTAGAGGGCTCCTCCACCCTACGGGGGTCTCATGACCACAAACGGGCTGAGAAGAACGCACAATTAATTATAGCACGGAAAGTGTCATAAGGGAAAGTAGATGGAGAAGTGCCGTACAATATGAAGCCCAACAAGAGTCGAACAAATACAAATGATGCAATTCAAGTGCGGAACTCCGATGTAATGCTTAGTTACTTGTTGCCAGGTCAACACATTGGCAGAACCTTCTGTCATGTCTTGGTGCACACATTATTCAGTTAAAGTATAAATATTCCAGGAATCAGCATTAACCGTAACCAAAAGCTAATAAGCTAAGTCTTACATAAATGTTCTGAATCAGCATAAACCATTAACATTTTCTTATTGCACGTACTCAGTAGTAGGAAGTTGCCATCAGGCTACATTGTAAAGTAATTTGAATGTACTTGGAATATTTTCCCAATTTATCAGCTCCTCCTTTCCTGCCCCCACATGCATCATCAGCACTATAAACACACCCCAGGCACAGTTTCATTGCCAGCAACTAACAGCTGTATAGGGCGTGCTCTAACAGAGACTACATAAATTAGACACACACGCACACACATACATGTTGGCTGACTGTGTGTAGAGGAACGGGCAGCATTTTCAAGTGCCAAAAGCATGTAAAGCATTTTGCCGCCCTCTAAGGAGAGAATGCAACAGCAGCAAACGGCAGTTTTTTGTTACCAAATGCCACAACAGAGATAGCCCTGGCCTGGTAGTACCTAAAACGTATCTACGACAATGTTGTGGCCCAAACTTTTCGAATAAAAAAGAGAAGCGTGTGCTGCGGTGCCCGAGAGTGCACTACCCATATGCGATTTATGTGCCACCAACACTTCTAGGGAGCATGCAACACACAAACACACACAGTGGCATATTACGAGCACTAGAGGCGCACCAAAGTTATGTTCCAATATGCAAGTTTAGCTACAGTTTTCGCCTTAATTAACTTTGTGCATAGAGGAGGCCTGGCAGACCTCATGGAACACATCTATCATACAATATTCTAAATGTATTCATTGATAAATTGCACAATTCATTCAGCTTGTGCACATATGACATAATCGCTCGATATGGTACTGGGTATCTCAGAGCCTAGTGCCCTGGGGGTGACATACAAAAAGTCAACAACAACAAAAAACAAAGTCGCTTTGTCGCCTCTGACTTGGTACGAGCAACAGCAACAAAAACAATTACAACGAAAGTGAAAGTGACAAAGTGAAGCGCAGAGAAGGAAACTGAAATTCGAGCGCGATAATGACAACGCGAAACTCCGGAGAACACTGTATACTTAAAGCATTAAAAACATTTCACCAAAAATAAAGCAAAAGAAATAAGCAAGAAAAGGTTACAGTGCAGCAAACTTGACTATTGAACACCCTGCAGAAACTTGGGAAAAAGGGTATAACTTTGAAACAGTACTTAGCGTTTATTCTCAACCCAACAAGGTCTTATTGCTCTCTTGTTCATCTAGAAAAGAATATAACAATTTAACTTATGTTATATTGGTGTAATGACGAATTTGATCCCTTGATCGACATAAATATAACTTAACTCAAAATTTGCATACCCTTCCTTTTAGTCTTCTTGTTATCAATGGGAAAAGACCTATAATAAGGGTTGATTCGCATCTGGCACTGAGAGTCGGGAAGTTAATTAAGCGACATTAAGCTTTGTCTGTCTATAAAAGTTTCTTCAAACTTTCTCTTCCAGCCATTCGTAATTATCGCCTCATCTACACTGACTTCCTTGATGAGAAAAAACAACAAAATTAATGTATACAATCCTATATGCAAAGAGACTCATGAGTATGGTAAAATCAATTTCAGTATGTGCAACGTCGCTGGGCTAATGGAAAATGAATTGTTCCTAAGACTTTGTAAGAAATTACAATTGTTTTGTTGTTTTTTTTTCGTAATTTTGTCACCGTTGTTGTTTTTTATTCTGCATAAAGTACTTAGAGCTAATAATATAATTAAAGTATATTTATATTTATATGTATTATGAATTGGAGCAAATGTCTACTCCGGTTTTATCATCATCGTCATCTTCAATATCATCTCTATCTTCATCTTCTTCTTCTGCTTCTTTCACGTCTTCGGTTTCGCTCGGATGGCAAGTGTAGTTCCCTTCTCGGGGAACCGTACACTTGTCATCGATTAGCTAAAAATGTTTTACAGGCGAAGGGGGAGAAGGGTTGCTTGTGAGTGAGTGAGAGACAAATGGAAGTTGTGATAGCACGATGAAGGGAAAGATAGTTGAGAAAATATTTTATATACAAAAGTTGTGGACGATAGCGAAGCCCTTGTTGGCCAGACTAGGCGAGATGGAGGGCGGGGGGGAGATGGTCTTCTCGTCCAGGGTTGGGGTGTCAAGTGTCAGTTAGCAAATGTGATGCTGAGAGTGAGAGTGGGCGTCAAGGGGGCGTCAGGATTAGTAGTAGTAGTTTCTGATTAGCGCGTCAACTGGACTAGTCAGCAGCTTGAGCCGAGTGTGTGTGTCTGTGATTGTGATAAGTTCTCGAGGTTCGTGTTCATGTTACTGTTCATGGTGTGTTCGGCTGCTTAGTAGGGGCCAGACTTGCCGGGTGGGCCGTAGTTGCTGGATGGCGCCGAGGTGTCACCGCCAATGAAGCCACCATCACCACCGCCAATGCCACCTCCAATGCCGCCTCCAATGCCACCTCCAATGCCACCGCCGATGCCTCCTCCAATGCCACCGCCGATGCCTCCTCCAATGCCACCACCACCACCGCCATCCTTCTGGGTCTTGTACTTGATGAAGTAAACCTCGGGCTTCGACGGCTGCGTGGGTGCGGGTGTGGGAATGACAATATCTTGCTGATCCTCGGGCTTCTTCACCAACACATAGACGAGAGTCTTCTCCTCATTCTGAGGCTGCAGTGGGATGACTGGAGCCTGGTACGAGGGCGGAGATGGCGCCTTGATGAAGATGATTTTGTAGTGCTTCTGCGACTGTCCAATTGGAATGTTGGGGCGCTGACGGATTTCCTCCTGCTCTGGTGGTGGCACATGCACATAAATGTGCTTCTGCACCAGAGTGGTGCCACCGCCGCCGCCGCCTCCGAAGCCACCGCCCGAACCTTGAAATTATTTGAAGATTAACTTCGAGAATTGCTTACACTTTGTACCGTTACGCACCTCCTCCGAAACCGCCACCGAAGCCGCCGCCGCCACCGCCGCCGCCTCCGAAACCACCACCGGATCCGCCGCCGAAGCCTCCACCACCGGATCCACCACTGAAGCCTCCACCGCCAGAGCCTCCACTGAATCCGCCAGAGCCTCCACCGAATCCGCCAGAGCCTCCACCGAAGCCGCCACCCAGACCAAGGCCGCCGCCGCCGCCGTGGGAACCGCCACCGGAGCCACCGCCACCACCGGGACGGTTATAGTTGTAGCCAGCTTCAGGGCGCGCTGCGGCCAGCGCCAGGCAGGACATTAAGATGAAGGTTTTCATGGCTGCTCTTCGAGGATGTGCAAGACGATGCGAGATTCTCTTGATGTGGTTGGCAGTTAATGGATGTGGTTACACGCGGGTTTAGGATGCACACACTTGCACTGTCACAGTAATCCTAGGTCTGTGCCGTGTATTGGTGCGGTATATATGTATTCAATATATAGAAGAGATACGTTAGGCTGCTGCTGGATTAACACTGGATTGCTGGGGGATGCTCTCACGTTTTGGTTATCCTCTGACTGGGACTGGGACTCGGTTCACCGATGTTTATTAGACCAAATCAAATGCTTCACTGACGAACCAATGCAGCCGCATCACGAATTTATACAGAAATCTGGCAACATCGATGTCACAGTTGCCTCACACACACACAGGCACACACACACAGCAATTGAGAGAGGCTTGCGATCCGTGATGATGATGATGATGATGATGCGACTTTGCTCATGTGTGTGGCTTGAGCCCCCGTAGCATTCATTGTGGCTGGCCAGTGAGCTGGCCAATAATGAGCAGATCTCTCTCTCTCTCTCCCGCTACCCTCTTGCCCTGCTCTGGGTACTGCTGCCGCTTGTGAGGTTCCGACCGAGTCTCTCTGCTCATTGTGTAGGACGGGGCAAGTGAAACCGAAATTACCGCACAATCAACTTATTACCACATAGGCGTCTGCCGAGCCAGAGACCACGATGACGATTTCACGTTTGTCGGATGTGCCTCGCTTCAGAGACTGAGAGCTAAGGCTCTCCCTCTCCCTCTCTCTCTCTCCCTTTCTTTCTCTCTGTGTATCTTTCTCTCAGCTTTTCTGTCACTGTACCCGAATCCAATGTCGTGCACTTTCGCTCTCGCTGGCGGCGACATCATCTTGCTTGCAGTTCGCCACTTCGGAGCTTCCAGCTGCCAGCTGCCACTTGAGCTGTGGCAGCCCAAGCGATCGGCTGCGACTTTGGCTCTGGCTTTTTTGGCTGTAGCTGCAACGCTTTCCTCCGGGGGCCAACGCCGACTTAATGAAAATAAAAACTGTTTCTCTTGCCGTGGAAAATGCACTCACGATCACGTATTTACCTGGGCCTAAGCAAAAAGTGAAAATCATAAGAAGAAACTGCGAATCTCGGCCTGAATCTACTTTATGTTAACAATGGCAATTTGAATAATTTGTGCGCGTATTGTGGGTTTACCTTTCATTCGAATTTGGGTTGCCATTGTGCGGCAATCTGCACGTGAATAAAGAAGCAACCCAGCGTATATAGCCCTAGATGAATTGCTTACATCTACATACATGTGCATAAATATGTACACAATTTCACGTATGACAAATGAGAATTTGTGTTGGGTCCGGAGTAAGCTCTGGCACTCTCTGAATTGGCACTCACAGTTATACGAACTGCATTATTAACTAGAGTTAAAATTAACTGAAGTTATTGCCTAAAGGTTACACGAATATCTTTGGAGAAGATTCGACAGTTGAAAGCATATATTCCCAATACCAAAAATTATATAAACATAAGTGTATTCATTATCATTAACAGCAAGTGAGTACAAGTTGGAATAAGTACAGCTTGTTGTATTTATCATATCGCAGACAGACTCAGCCCATCCCTTTTGTATTAGATTAACAGCCACAATCTCAAGTACCTCATCTAAAGCTCATAAAACGATTGCAAAATTCGATTTGGCAGAGCATTCAGTTAACACTTTGCATTCATACGACGCTTACGCATTAAAAATTAGCGACTTGTGTAATTCGCACATAAAATGTAAGGTTGCTTTCGGCATATCAAAGGTTTTATACCTTGGCAGCTTATGGTATAAGCTAAGGCAATGATCTGTACAATATGTAAACATTTTTACAGCAAGGAGTAATAAGATAGTTTTATATGAATGAACCAATTAAAACACTTGAGAAATCCTTGGTTCCTGTACTCACTAATCTTTCTAAATCTTACAGAACATCAAAGGGATACAAATATTATGTTGTTTAAGTACTTTAATATTAAAGAACCCTACGAACCCTTCATAAAACAATAGTTGTTAGTGCAAATATGATAAAACGTACTTACAACGAGTACAACTCAAATTCAATTCCAGCATTTCTAAGGCAGCTACATATTCTGCAAATCCTTAACAGTATGTTATTAATATATGCTAAGTTTAACTATGTTATTAACAGCTTGCTTAATTCTTTACCACAAAACCCAAAAGTTCTATTGCACCCGCAGAAGCAAAAGGTTGGTTCTGCCTACAAATTATCTGAGGATAATTTGCACTGACCATTAAACAGCAATTGGCAATTGCCAAATGTTAACTCGTTAAAGAATATGAGCGGCAAAAAGTCGTTGACACTAATTAGCATTTAAAAGTAAGCAAAAGTGAAGATGCCAACAAGTTGCAAGTTGGCAAATCTGCTAAACTGCAACTGCAACTTCAACTGGCAACTGCAACTTGGCGAGTGGCCGGCAACAATCTTTGCTGAAACATAACAAACATGCTGTCAAATGCAATAAATAACAAGTTTATGAATATCTCGTGCCGCTCTGTCGATGGGCACATCTCCACATCGCACATGGCACTCATCGCGAATGTCGAATTCGTCCCAGACACAGACACAGACACAGACGGCTAAAGGCTTCGGGCTACAGGCATCGGGGATAGCAACACAAAAATGTCAAATGTAAAATCGAAGCACTCAGAGAGCCACCAAAAAGGCACCAAAAAGAAAAGTGAAAACAGAGAAAATAAATAATAAATGTAGTAAAACAACAAAACCTAAAAAAATACATATAAAATACTATTCAACGATTCAAAAATTTGCACGCTCTTGTCGCTGTGTGTTTGCCTAACAAGCAGGAAGTTGTTGCTATCGCTGCGAGGCAGACGCAGTGCGCAGTGTGCGATGCTGGTTGCTTTTTGCTGGAGATGCTTCATCGAATACACTCACACACACACACAGATACACAGTCTCATACACATTCGCATACCAGTAACAATAACAAGATGTAGGAAGCAACACAGCCGTCGTCAGCAACTTCCTACAAAATCCCCGCCATGACATTTGCAGAGAGGCTCAGCTGATTGCGGGTCTAGTGGGACGCTATCGTTGTCTTTCAGTGTCAGCAGCAGCATCATCCCAAAGGATGCCGCGTGAGACCGCTTTCTGTTTCCCACTAATGCAATTTGCGCACTGCGTACTAATCCTTCTGCATTGATTACTTATTGCTTGGCAACCAGAGATAAATAGCTTAACAAAACTTCCCCCTACGTGCTTGTGCCTTAGGAATGCTTCCTGAAATAGGCAGCACAATTATGCAGTTGCACTTTTGGGATCCTATTTCAATGAAAGGATCTACGTCAATATTTCTAAGCTACTCAGCTTGAGGTAGCAAGCTTAAACTGCTGACAAGTGCTTGAGTTGTACGAGTAGGCTAGGGTTTTCAATTATAAAATAAAGAAGTGAGGTTTAAGACAACAAACAAAAGTAATTATATCATTTAGAACTGAAGTCTGGTAGTAGTTGTATAATTAGAAAGTACTGCACTAGTAGAAAAGGAAATTAATGGCATAGCAACACAATGAAAGACGCCAAACCTCTTTTAACTGCAATAGGATTATGTGATAATGTTATAATCAATGACTATTAAGTATTACATATATTATAGTTAAAAGAAAAGAAAACATGCAGAATTGAACTATAAGAGGTACCAACATTGAAACTACCGTGCTTACACAGACAAGAAGACACTTAACTACTGATGTTCCTGCCTATTTTCTTCTTTTGTTGTGAACTCAATGGACGTAAGGTACTTATAATGTCAGTCTCCCTCCTTGGTACTATATCTCCTTAAGGTGGGAAGAATATGTGGCACCCAAAGCTATCAACACTCCTGCTAAAGCACTTAACAGAAACTAGTTAAACAGTCGAAGAACTTAATAATACCTAAGTATTTCTCAACTTGTCACTGAACTTGTGCTTCTTCCATTTGAACTTTCCCTTTAAATGGAATACATTCGCTGTCTCTGACAGGGGCGCGTCTCCCCCCAACTGACACTTGCAGCGACTGTTGGTGCATTAGTAAAGCTGTTAATTGAATTCCAGCAGCGTGCAACGTGCGTGCGGCAAGGTCACTTCTACTCAGTTGCCCCCTTCTTGTGGTTTCATTCTCGACAGGTGCAAATTGTGCATTTACTTAGCATAACGTTGCAGAGTGAAGTAGAGCTCAGTAAGGGAGCGAACCCTTTTAATGTGCATTTGCATATAATTAACAGTATACTACTAAATTTGTCAATACTCTCTCCCTCTCCCTCTCTCTCTCTCTCTCTCTCTCACTCTCTCTCTTTCACTTGCATTTCCTTACAGTCACTCTTCATTTTTCTTTTTTTCTCTCACTGAACTGCAAAGACTTTGACACGCTTTGCTGTCAACAAACGTTTCCAAGCGATTTACGAGGTAGTGCAAAATGTCAGTCAACGGAAACAATGTTCATAACAACAACAAAAACAAAAGCAACACAACAACCAATGTCCGTAAAAGACAGTTGCTGATGATGTGCGCGACCAGAGAGCAAAGCGTACGACGCGGCGTATGCGTAACTTTTTTCTAATGAAGTGCAATGAAGTGATCATTAAACTGAAACGCTACTTATCTCTCTATCTCATTTATCTGCTTCTGTGCGTGTGTCTCTGTGTGTGTCTGTGTGTGTGAGGCAACTTGGTCATCAATTGTTGCCAGTGGTTTTTTATTCAAATCATAAAAGTTCATGTAATGAACTCATAAAAGCCAACGACATAAAAGTCACACTTGCATAGGGCGAGCATTCAAGTGACATTTGTTTTGGGTTACGAATATCAAGCGAGCTGAGATTGATGACCTAATTGGGAACTTAAATGGAAGAGTAGCACCATGAGAGCACTTTGACAAAGTGTTTTACAGTCTAAAAAAGCCTTTTGAGGAAAAACTATCAATCAAATTTTCAAATTCAAGTGCAGATTATCTAACAGTTAAGTGTGCTTGACTTCATAATTCCCTTCTTATTAGGAAATATGTATAATGATAAATACATATTTCCTAACAAGAAGGGAATTATGAAGTCAAGCACACTTAACTGTTAGATAATCTGCACTTGAATTTGAAAAACCCTTAAATAGCAAACAATATATATACCCCAAATATGATACAAACTTTTGTAACTTTTACTCTCTTTTTATGTTGTACACCTTGTTGGGTCTACTACGCCTGCTTCAGTCAGTTAAATATGTTATAGTCTTACAGTATGTTATATACCCCTCACTCACTCTTCTCTTCAGCTGTCGAATAAATCTTTTGCTATCTTCTGTACACCCCTTTTTTGCATATTTTTATAAACATTGGCAATATTTACATATCTGACGAAACATTTTGTCAAGACATCATCACTACCTCTTCCTCTCCCCCACTTTCCTCTTGCTCTACCCCTTCCCACTCCCCCTCCCCTTCTCTTATACCTCAACCGCTTTATAAATAATTCGTGTAATTTGGAGAACTGGCGGCAACTGTAGAAGATAATGCAAATGGTCATTAGACTGAGAGAGCGCTGTACGTTGCTGCAGCGCTGACTGACCACACTCTGCCTGCCAACCGCCCCTCCTCCTGCCTTAGCTCTTCCCCTAGCCACAGCCTCTTTGAGCTTATGTAACCGCGTCTGTTGGCTAGAAGAAACCACAATTATTTACATAAGATTCGCTGTGGCAGATGCACTGGGAGAGGCCTCTCACTTTTTGCCTTTCCTGGGCTATCATCAATTTGTATCTGAATCTTTGTCTTGCTGGTCTCCTTGGCAACAACAACTCAAGTGATTGGGCAGTAGAAAACATTCCTTAAGTGTGGGTAGAACACTGAGCATTCTTGGAATCTCCTCTCTCCCCTCTGCGAAACTGCCTTTTGTTGCGGTACTTAATTCCAGCGAGCCACTCTTGAAACTGTTCTGGCATTTCAATTCGATACAGTGGGGACATTTTTAGGCTTGAGAGTCTTGTAATTGAATTTGTGAGAGCTTAAAACTACACAGCAGAGACCATGGGAACAAAATTAAGTTAAGCACTTTCGAGCGAACTTGAAAAAAGCAAAGCACAATTGAATTTTCCTCTTGGCTCTTTGTTCATCTCACTCGTAACTTAAGTAATGAATTTTTTTTACAGTTTACTAAGATTGAGCGCAAGGTATCTTACCATCTAGTGCCCTCGACTTTATACAGTTTCTTTAATTGTAGTTATAGTTTCGCACCTCTTACAGTGAGATACACATAAAGGAGTCCGCATGAAATATAAAATTGCATTTGCGCGTAAATTGCTTTCGGTTTCAAAAGTTTTAGCAGTAGTTCGGGACAGTCTGCTGGTTAAACTCAAGTAGAAGACGTGAGGTCACAAGATTGATTAAGCACAAACATGCCCAAAAGCCATTCACAACAAAATCCCTTCCACTTGTCCGCATTGAGCTGACGCTGACCGGCGTTACCAGTTAAATGTGGAGTAAAGCTTTAAGATCAAAGAAAGAAACATAATAAATGTGGTAAAATAAATATAAACAGGAACGCAAAATCACTTGCGGCATGACGAATGTTTTATACTCTTGCATATACATTTATATGTCTTTACTGTTGACTGCTAGCATGTTTTTATATAATAAAATAATATAATATTATATATAGATTGTTTAAATAATATATTATAGAACAATACAGACAATACTTCCCTGCTTTGATCTAGGAAAGTTAGAGAGTGTCAGAGTTTTCTTTCGTATTGGTTTATTCATATTAAAGCAAGGGTTTACATAGCTCTTCTCTTAATAGCTAGATATTTGCATGGGACAAAATAAAATCTTATTGATATGAATACAATAAACAATTATTACTTATTCAGGAAAATGTTTTCTATATTCATAATATTGATAGTGGCAAGTCAGTAAAGGGTCATTATTTATTTATTTATTTAGGTACGCATGCAATTCGATATTGACAAAGTCTTTTTCTTCCATTATCTTGTAAAGTGTAATATAATATTCTATCCTTTTTTCATCTAATCGTTCCTATAATCCAATAATGTGGTTGCATTTCAACAAAATTCAAGTATTATATTATAATTGCACTAAGAATGGGCTGTGCTGAGTTGAAATTTCTTTCTTTATCTTGATAAATAACAACAGAACACTTAAAAACTTTCATGACTACGATAAAATATAAATGTGCAATTGAGAGACTCAGGACTGTACTCGCTGTATTCTTGATAGCTTCCTCTACTCATTGCAAACTTCTAAATCCAATAAACACCCCGCAAGGGAATAACAACAATTATGTCCCGCTCAATATTAAGCTTTTTAAAATCAATTAGGGCCAATGACGTTAAATGTCGAAAACTGAAAGTTAAAGAATGTTGCGTGTGCAAGCTGGACAAGAGAGCACTGTCGATCAAGCATGTTATGTAACAGACAAAGATCTCTCTGAAGAATTCAATTGAAAGTGCGCCAAAATCAGTTGGCAGCGAGGCGCGATAATCAATGCGATTTATAGTGGCGGCATAAAGCGTGGCAAACGCGCTACAAGGATGCCACAACTTACCGCAAGTCAAGACGGGTCAGACAAAGACGCCCGCAACCCGTTCCGAGCGACACTACACACTGCAACAACAGCAACAAAATCTTCGATTAGGTAAGAGAGCGCAAATTGAGCGAAAGATAAATGGCCAATTCGATTCGCCAGTCTGAGATTCCCACCGAACAGCTAAGAAACTTTCGCTTTTCATCTGCGAATACGCGAAGCGCAATGATGATGCTCCCCCGCGCCACCATCTACCAGTCCCGTCACAAGACGTAGCTTCTTCCTGCACTCGTCCCCTCCCTCCCCTTCCCATGCCCTGCTGAAGTGTCAGCAAATTAATTCACGTATTCGGCACAGGATCCTCCATCAACGGGGACAAAGTCCATGTCACCCAACGCCAGTGATTTCTACAGTTGCCAGACAAAGTTGTCAGCTTTGAAGTAGAAGTAGATATATGTACATATGTATTTCAGATCTACATATTACGTACTCTGTACAAACTCAGAGAAGTTTTTGCTTTGGTACTACAGTTAACAATAGAGAAGTTTTCACAGATTCCTTGTTTGGAAGGTACGAAGTATGATCAGCAGAAACCTTTTAAAGATCATGAAAAACAGCAAAATCTATACAATATATTTTATACAATAATATACTAGTATATATGTATGTACATGTGATAGACTTCAAAGAGTTCAGTTTGCATAGAAGAAAGAAAACATAAACCAGATGAAGTTATCTCTTTTGAAATCACATTCATATCTTAAGAAGGAATAGACAAATTCAAGACACACACACATCAAATTCAACTAAATTGCAGAGCCTTATTTACAGGATATCTGCACATCGGTCAATGCAAACTTTATGTTTTAGTTATGCTACACTTGTGGGGAAATTCATTATGAAACTCACCTCAAGTACAGCAGCAGGACAATTGCAGTTGAAAATTGTTTGCTTTTCTTTTGCATGCAACGCTGACATTGTTGAACCAGTTAATGTTGCTGTTGTTGTTGTTACTGTTGCTGATACTGCTGTTAGTATTGCCGTTTTGTTGTTGTCATCGTTTAATGAATAGCAACGGCTTCAATTGGCAGCGTAAATATTAATGAGTGAACGTGTTTGTGAGTTGTGGCAACTGTTGTTGCCACTTCCACTTACGCTCCAGCAAACCACAGAAGCCGCATTGGTATTGGTATTTGTATATGCCTTGGTATCTGTGTGTACTTATAAATTATGAAGTGATGATTACGCCTCAGCGAAATGACTTTATCGAGAGCCGGAAAACCTGCCAACTGCCAGCACAGGGAAAGGGAAAGGGTCTAGTCATGCCAGGCGCTTAATACTATCTCGAGGAGATTTTGGAGTAAGACGTCAGAGAGCTGAAGCACTTTGCAGCAAGGTCGCGACTCTGAAGCAACGCGTTGTTTCATCCCAAACGGAAGCAAAGCAGATTCTGTTACGTGTTTTCATTTGGCAACAAACTGATTAGGCAAGAAAGCCAGAGTCGAGTGTGCTCACTGTGATATACTTGCTATTCCAAGCTCAAAGCCCACTAGATAGTTTCCTATATTACTTATATATTAATTATCTTTTTATAAACATATGTTCAGATGTCATTATGGTGATGATTATTATGCAATATACTTAAAAATTAGCTCTTTAGCTTTAAAATTACGGTTGCAATTCAATTTTTATTTATTTACTGAGGCGTAAGGGGCGTGGCTAAGTTCTTAACTCCACTTTATTTAGCTGCAAAAAAAAGACATCTTGCTATCAAATTTGGTAGGTCTAGCCTTTATATTTTCAGAGATATAGCTGGTCATACGAACATGGTAGTACAATTTACACGTTAATCAAGAACAGTAAGACTTTATTTGGTCCGAAATGGTTTCTTCATGGTTAGCACAAACTTATAACATACTGCTATTCTTTGATTAGGGGGTGTATGAAGAAAATCTTATGTTTTCGATCTATTTAACAGCAAATTTGAACCTCAACTGTATGTACTGAGTAGGATTATTCATAACAAGGCTCCCAGATACTTCTTTCTGTATTTTCCATACTAATAAAGTACATATGAATGTATTATATCTGTAGTTTTTGATCCACACCATAATTACCTTGTACCTGTATAAAACAAAAAACGTGTAAACATTTTGCAAGTTGAATTGAGCATTATTAATAGACTTGCTTATGCTTATGTGCCTAGTCTGTTAGTGCATCTGCATCTGGCTCGCCTCCAACTGCAAACGCACCTGATGCGATTAGAGACTGATGCAGTGGAAAATGAAAACTGTGTGCACCGCACGAAAAGGTCAGTGGTTAAACTGGTTTGATTTCATGCCTACGCCAAAACATTTTGGTCGAATCGACAGCAGTGCTAGTTGATCCTCTCTCGAATTGCCGAATTTGCCTCTCTCTCTCTCCCCTCGCGACATCCTCCAGCAGCTGCAAATCAGACTGATGCAGTAACCACAAATGGCCGCACCAACACACTTAACCTTGTAGGCCTTGCCACAGTTGCAAATGCAACTACAACAGAGCGCACAGCAACAACAACAGCCACAAATCAGATTGGCAGGCCAAGGCCTTTCTTTGCGGGAATGAAAGGCGCTTACCACATGTCGTTTACCTCTTCTTGCCACATGACTCTCAACCTTTCGACAAGGGCACACGAAACGTGGCAGGAAATGCCCAAATGCAGCAAACATGCTACCAAGCCCAGAGCCTGCTTGGTAAACTCCACGTGCCTGAAAGCCTCATTGATTGGTGTAGACCCGTCAAGAAAACTCCACTTCGCCTTTACGTAATGCTAAATAAATCAATGTAGACTCAAATCTGACTTTGATAAGTGAGAAAGAAACGGTTCTTGGTGTAAAGTTCTTCACAAAATTGATATACCCTCTGCAATGATAAGCATAGTATAATAAAGAAAAGTGAAAACCCCATTTCCACGCAGTTAAAGGGCAAGTATCTTTTAAATGGTTCTACAATTCAACAGACATTTAAAGAAAACTTCCGCCTAGCACACTCGACAATGGGATACCCTTCGCTGCTCTTTCCCTTATCGTTTTTACATCCGCAGAAAGACACGCAAGAGCTCAAGCTGTAGAAAATGGTTTCTTGAATATCTTCAATGGTCGAAGGGTATAAAAATATCCTTGAGTGGCCCCGCAGACGTTCTCTTAATAGCCCCATAAAACGTGACAGCAATAATACTTATATTATACGACGAACGTACTATCTGTGAGCACAAGTTCCACTGGTGCTGGCACTCTGTAGTGTCAGCTTCGACTTAGCAAGTACCAATAAGCTACAGTCCAGTCTTATCAACTGTTGAATACCCTTTGCTTGAATTTTGTAAAGGCGTGTTAACCATATTAATATGGTAATCTAATATATTAATAATACAATATTATATTATATAAAATAATATATTGTAGATCATATTATGCGTGCCTTTGGAGCTCATTGTTTCCTTGTTGAGCTTATTACTATATAATAACATATATAATACTTCTTAGAATAGTCAATTTTATTTCGTGAACTTCGAGATGGTTTACAATAAACAAAATTCCCAATTTGTATTCCTAATCAAAATCAATTTACTTTTATACAACTTTTGTCAAGACTGTTCAAGAATATTTATATCATACTCGTGCATTACTTTGACTGTTACCTACGTTGACACCAAGTCAATGTACACTGTCTCACCCACTTTCGTTTGTGTATAAAAAATGGCAATGATAGCATAACATTATTTCCGTCTAGAGGGCAACTAGGCAGCAGGTAAGAAGACAGACAGACGTGGCAAGCAAACGTTGAAGAAAGTGCAAAGTGCGAAGCGGCGCCGAGACAAAGAGCAGCATTTATACTTTTATTTACAAGACAAGAAATTATTTTCACCACACTATTGTGTCTGGGCTGCAACAACAACAACAACAGCAACCGCAAAATGGGCTGTAATCGAGGGGGCACCTTCACACACACACACACACAAGCATAAGTTCACTGGCCGGCCGAAATACAATTGTAGCTGTTGTTGTTGTTGCCACAAATCCAAGTGCCACACGGCAACCAGTGACTGTTGCAGCCATTAGAGCAACAAATCATTTTGCAGCAGCAGCAGATGGGACAGTTGGGACAATGCAGCACGCTCTCGTGCTATCTGCCTGCCTCACTCTCGCTCTGTCTCTCTCTGCCACACTCCCTCACTCCCCCTCCCTCTCTCTGTGTGTCTTTTAAGTTCGCTCTTGGGGTCTAGGAAGGGATAAGCGACGTAATAAAGTTGTCTTTTACTGGAGCTGCTTGTAAACAAAAAGTCATTTCTACACTCTGTAACTGTAGGTGTATATGTGTGTTTGTGTGTGTGTGTGGGTTTGCACCTCTGATATTACGACACTTTGCAGTTGAAGATTTATGCACAAATTGCGGCAAGTGTAAACTAATTACGGGTTACAGCTCGTTGCTGCAAGCAAAAGAAAAAAATCACTTAGGCGTTAAATTTGCAAAGTGCCTCGGGCCTCAAGAATGATATAATAGTTTCCTCCATTTGAAATACTATTATTATGATTAGTTTCCTAGAATTGTAGTATTTTATAAACCCTTTCTGCATCCCCATTTTATTTGGCAAAACAATTCAAATAACTGTCTGAACTGTTTCCTGCACACGCCCTAACCTCACACATACCCACACACCCAAACACACACATCTACTCCTCCTTCTTTTCCCACTCCCACACACATACAAACACATACTCAAAGAGACTTGGTAATGGGCATTGAAAGCTCGAAATTACCTGACAGGGACAGGTAAATCGCGCTATGTCGAGAGCTGGTAAAACATTGGGGGCGGTAGGCTCTTTTGGGATTTTCAATTTACAATGTTACATCGATTCGGCAGACTTTTGTTCATTTCATGGTGTAGTAAACATTTTAATTACAACAACTTTAACTCCACGGGGTGTGCTTGAAACAAAAGCTCAGCCTCTTTGTTTATATACTCTTTAAGCGCGTGGGTGCCCTGAAGTGGGTATGCTTAAGTCAAGTGGGCACTCTTTGCAAGTGCAAACGTAATCGAATTGACTATGAAGAAGACTACTGAGTATGATTGTACTATACGTTGCAAATTGAAGATATTATCAGTTGTGTTAAGAACATGTCAAGGTATAAGAAACTTTGCTTTATATACACGTACATACATATAAACAATATAAAGAAGCAATGTAGAGCCCGTTAACAAAGCAAATGGACTACGAAGAAGAGTTAATATTATATTTTACTGAGTAAAAAATTACTATTTTATAAGTGACAACTTGAAGAGAACATCAACACTATTATGAACATGTTATTTTTTATATTATTTCATAAGATAAAAGAAATTCTGCTTTATCTGCATAAAACCTATTGAGTATCTCAAGTTTTTATTCATCCAACACTTGTAAAAAGAACAATCCATAAACAAAGACCGTTTTATATAAAGAAGATCATTCTTGGCTCTACACACTTTGCACAGTTTTAATTGCAGGGTAACTGCAATTCCATCATTCATGCACACATCATAACTGTGACTACCTGTTTATATCTTTGGTTCGCTGACGCCCCGAAAACGTATCCAATCTATTGGCTACCGATGCCAAAGGTACATGCCGTATAAGATTAATGATGCTTGAAGGCAGTCCTACAGTGGTTATTGTTCACAGCTTACTGAAGTCGTTTGGAATTTGCTTTTTGCTAATATGATAATGATTTCTCTGATAATTGCAAAAGAAAGTAATGAATTTTATGTTCTGCACATAAAAACCTCTGACCACCCCAGTCTACTGATTGTACAGTTTATAAGCTGACTGATTTTAGTGCGTTACTGACCTGAATTCGCAAAAGAAATAGCATAAAAAAACAAATAAAGATAGGCAGTGTAGAGAGTGAACGACACAAAGATGCCACTTGCTCCATTTAGCAAAATAGAAATAAAGATTAAGAATTTACCTTAATGAGTTTGCCACGCCTTCTTATGTCTGTCACATATGCCCCCACAAAGTGCATATAGCCTTTGTAGGGTATAAGCAGCAACAACAATTGTTAACCTCAGCTGTGTGTCCGAAAAACCTTTCACTTTTTGTTCGTACCTAGAATAAACTTGTTCGACGGCGGACAAACAAACAAAATGATGTCGCTTTATGTAACACCAACAACAAAAGCAACAACAACAACATCTTGAGCCTCAACAACAACAACAGCGCGGAGCAGATGTAACAACAATTGCAGCGACATCTGTCAGTGTTGGCAAATGCAGGCAGCAAAAGTCGCCGCTGTCGGTTCAGTCAACTCATCACGGAGGAGACGAGGAACAGCTCCTACCTGGTAATGGAGCAAGTCATGCCACTTGGAAGCGGACAGAAGCCGCCAATGACTTTGTCCAACTTTGTGTGTAAGTGTGGGGCGAGTGTGTAAGTGTGCGTATGTGTGTTTGAGTGAAATACACTTTTCAGCTGGTGGTTGGCTTATTTGAATTACAATCTAATTTATGAGCCTTAATTAGCTAATTTATGGCCCAAATACGAATTAGATCTATTTATTCAGGACCTGCCAAACAAGCCCAAAGAGCAGCAACACTTATAATAGTCTGTGTGTGGAGCAGGTGTTGGACCTAAAGTAACAAATGACACCAAATCGAATATTATTAATTGCTTCATATTTAATTACTGTATAAATATTTGGAAAGACCATAGAAGCGATATTATAGATAGAGGAACCTTTATGCCGCACTTGGTGGATGAAAAAAATGTATACAGATGTGGGTAAATCGACTCCCTCGTTATGGAATATATTGAGTGCATGTTTATACATTTTGCATGGGCTCTACCTTTAATTACCATTTTAGATTGAAATTAATTTTAAGCATCACTAAAAATATCACTAAAATTGCAAATAAAATGCCGGAAAAAGCTAAGTGTATCCGAAAAGCAAACCGGCAAAGATACAAAGGCACCCATAAACGTATGGAATGACTCAAAGGGGGAGGAGAGGCAGGGTAGGCTCTGCAGATGATATCTACTGCTAATTGCAGTATGCATAACTGTTGTCTGACGCCCGCTGCAAAGTCAGTTTCGCAGAGGGTATACGAATTTCGGGAAGCGCTTTGTATGAGTTATTTATATTATTTACCATAAGATTTTTATTTTATTATTTCGTTATTATATTTAAGCACTTTTAGTTTTCACTTGTTTATATCGTTTTCCTTCCTTATCCTTCCATATCGACTTAATTGTTATCGGCCCACCGCCACTTTCGATAAGTTATTGATCAAATTCAGCAATAAGTGTTGAATAAGTTCAAATGATAAATGCAAATTAAGGCCATAACTTACAAATGCAATACAAATTGTTACAAACAATGCCTTACAAAATATAAATATTAAATATATACACATAAATAAATAGTTAAATATATATATTGTGCAGTCTACTCCGCCAACTATGTATAAGTCGCAACAAGCTTATAGCATTAGGCATCAAGGGTATGTGTGCGTGTGGGTGTGGATACACTTGCAGTCAAGCAGCCGCGCAGGTAAGCAGCTTCAGCTTGCTCTGAAGAAGCCTGGGAATCCTCTCACTTTTTTCCCATGCACACGCCATTGTATGTAAGCCACGAGATGATGAAGACGATGCGAGACGGGAACTGTGACCCAGCTGCTGCCTCAGCTGTTCCAACTGCCCGGCTGCCCCCGACCCGACCCGGCCACGGCCCCGTTTGCCCAGATCTGCTCCCTCGCTGCCTTGCTGCCTGCCTCTTGGATATGACACTGATTACGTAAGGCGAAATTAACATTTTAACACAATTGCAGCGAAGCAAGAAAGACAGAAAGAAAGCAAGAGAAGATGCAGACGTAGACAGAGCAAAAACAATACATCAAACTGAAGACAGCAGTTTGGGGCGGCATCCCATCAGTCTGTGCTGGTCAGGGAAACACTCAACCTAGGATTTGGTCAGTAACCCACACACACACATGCACACACGCACATAAAACACGTCTAGACGCACACACACAACTGCAGCCGGTTGCGCCTCTTGCAGTCAATTATGCAATTAAAGCTTTACATGCGAGCGCAAGCAACAGTTGCAGGTCGTCGCAGCAGCAGCAACAACAGCAGCAGCAAATGATGCGAATTTCCAATGCGCTGGCGTCGATTTGACAAAGCGACAGCACTCCAGCTGCGTCTAGCGATGAGTGCCCCGACAAGCAGACAGCAACCGCAGTCACATCTGCAGCAGAGGTAGCAGCAGCAGCATCCGCAGCAGCAGCAACCACAACATTATGTGCCATCGAGTTACATTTGCCGCCGATGGCAATAGTCCATCCGACTCAATGGCAAACTGACTATCTGTCTGCCTATCGGACTGTCTGTCTGTCTGTATCTCTGCCTATTGGACTCTCTGTCTGCTCATCGGACTGTCTGTCTGCCTATTGGACTCTCTGTCTGTCCGTCTCTCTGTCGGTCTGTCTGTCTGCCTATCGAAGTGTCTCTCTGTCTGTCGGACTCTGTCAACTGTGGCGTGTCATCGCCGTAAGTCAACAGTTTTATTATTCCTTTTAGTTGATTGTTTTTATTGCATTACATTTTTGCTTTTCGGTTGCCTTTTTCCGTTGTCTAGTGTTATTCCCACCGCTAGAGCTGCCACTGCTGCTGCTGCATCTCACCTCATCTTGCTACATCCCACCTTGCCTGTCTGGCAATCGGTTGCCTTTGATTTGCAGCTCGTGCAAATTCATTTGCGCAAATGCAACGTCGATTCAGAGTTGGCGCAATAAAGCAGAAGCTTTTGAGTGCAGCTCGCAGTCCAAATCAATTCAGTTATTGTTTTACAGTTGTTTTATATCACACACATACAAACGTGTATACCAAATTAATTTGACACAAAAGTTTGCTAAGAAACCGGTTTGTAATGTATCTGCAATTGTCGAGAGCAAGTACTAGATAAATTCTTGATTTTTAGATGCTTTAAACTGGAACAAACTGACCCTACAATAGGTAAGAATTACCAAATATTTGAGACTTATGAACACTTTATCATCAAGTTCTTTCAACTGGTATAATATGAACACACAATTCTCAAATAAATAAGTTGCAATGTTCTCTCTATTTAATACAAATGTCTTTATACTAAAACATACATAATTTCTTCTGCATCTTCCAATAGGAATCAAAACATTCATCTTTATTCTATATATTCTATAGGAATTAATAGCATACATCTTCTTATATATCTTCAATAGGAATTGGACCCCCTAGGCCCACCAAATTAAAGTCTTTATGAACTGCAACGCACTCTCAATAGATCAATATATGAATAGGAAGTTGGTATTAAAATATTCATAGGAATAATATATAAACTCTTTGGCATTACTTAGTAGATAGTTTTCGTTTTCAACTTCATTGACGCCATTGTGATAATTTGCTAATCAGTTTGGTTAACAACGAGGAAGAAATTGTCAACTGGACAGTCATGGGAAAATGCGGCGAAAATAGTTGCCAAAATGGTTGCCCATTTGCGGAGATACCTTGCAAAGGATGCTTGAGATGGACCAACTAGACAGACAAGTAGGCAGACAGACAGATAGACAGACAGCCAGTGAAAAGTGAATGGCAGATGATGTTGCGTTAGGGGAGCCAATTGGTTCGAAAATTGGCAGGTAGCTTGTGGGGTGTGTCGAGGGGGGAAGAAGCACAGCTGCCACTATCAATATTGCCTTTTGTATATTGTCTGCTCACGTCTCTTTGGTTGAGAGCGCACATTATGGTTAGCTGAGCCAGCATAAAGAGAAACTGATGGATAACACAGCGTCAAACTTATGGCATGGCTTAATTAGGCAACTCGGCAAATGTTAATTAAAGACAAACTCATCTCCAATACTAACTAGATGCGAGACGAGGCGCCTAAGCGCCTGAGCCTGCTGAACTGGGAACTGGGAAGCTGCAAAGCGAATGCCCAGCTGCGTTGCCGACATTCAGGGGTCAACGTCAGCATATAAATTTGTTGGTTGGTTGAACCAACCCTGCCCCCTTACCCCCTGAAACGGGCTTTCGTTCGTTTTTGGGACTTGACGGGCTGCAGCAGACGCTGCAGACGGGCGTCCTCTATGGAAATTCCACAATGGCTCGTTTAACAACTGGTTACGTGGTCGCTTGGTCTTCGTCACCCGCAACGATGCTGCTCCGCCTGCTGTGTGACCCAAACGCTTCCTGGAAACCAGCGAAAACCGATCGTTGTCTCTTTGCCACAAAGGTGGCATCTTTAGACACAGTTGCAACGGCTTAGAGAGGGCGAGGGGAGGTGTGGCTGCTCACGTACGTGGCACCAACTAAGCAGCGCGTTGCTGCACGCGCCGCATAAATCTTAAAACATTTATTTATTTAAAATACATACCATATTACTATAGACTGCAACTGGTTGCCTCTGGCAGACGCCTGTGACAGCTGATTATATGAACATTGTATGGGAATTTGTAATGCTGACAAGCTGCTCCTCCTGAACTCGCCTACAGGATGCAATTGGAAACCAATTGACTCTGTACGAAACAATGGTATTTGCCAACTGAACTTTAGCATTAGCATGTCGATTTGTTTAAACACGAACCTCGACTTCTCCCCACAATTGGTAAATATTCAACTTCAATAATCTCTGGGATTATTTCTTCTTCTTATTATTTTGTTGTTTTTGCAGTTCGGAATGGAAACGCAAATGCTCGGAAATGTATTTGGCAAAAAGGTTTTCCATTGACTTGGAAAATGCACACAGTACTTTGTGTTTTTTATTGTAAGTATTTAATATGGATAGAGAAATGTGCCAGCTGCCAAATGCCAAAAAGAATTGCCGCAAAAGGGTCTCCCTCTCTCTCTCTCTCTCTCTCTTTCCCGCTGAAGGGGTTCAAAGGGATACCGCATTTTCATTTGCCGTTTGCCATTTATTTAATACGACATTGGCCGGCTTTGGGTTCCTTTCTACTCGGACGGGCGCGCATTTCTACCCTACTAAGCTAATGGCCAAATCCATTTTGCCTGAAATTAGTTTTTGTGGTCGTCCGTGGTATGAAGGGATTTATGTTATGCTCATTTTTTGGTGGGCGAGAGAGGGGTGCTAAGCTTTCGAACTTACCTTGCGCTTGGAGCGCGCCATGCGTTGGTCGCGCGAGTTCTCTGCCTCGCCAGGTGGACGCTTGCCCCACACGGCAATGGCAATGCGGGTGTAGGTGAATATCAGCACCAGCAGCGGCACGATGAACTGCAGCGTGAACAGGGCCAGCGTGTAGTAGTAATCCTGTCGACCCTGTGGCCAAACCTCGCGGCAAATGTATCTGATGGCACAGCAAGGACACACAATGATGATGGAGCAGTGACAGGAGCGAAGAGTACGTTGAATGTTGCGTGCATGCAATAAAATGGAAAGAACGCAAAAGCGAAACGCAAAATATTGCATTAGTAGTATATGTAGTAGACCGGATAAATGTGGGAGCAGGGCAGTGGGGGAGGGGAGTAGTAAGCGACAAAAATTTCAACCCATTTCGTGCTGCTGTCAAATGCATATCTCACACACACACTCGCACACTGGCCAACCAAGTGAGAGAGACAACCAGCATACCCACCTTCACCACTGTGCAACTGTGTGTGTGTGTGTGCAACAACAATGGCGGAACAATAATCCATTCTCGGCTTTTCGCAAAGATTTTCGGACTATTCGTTGGTCCTCGAAATTTACCCTGGAAAATTTGCATAATCTGAAATGCATAACTGACATTTTTATGTGCTCTTTGTCATTGCGCACTCCCGGGCTGGCAGGAATGCCTGTTTTTGATAGCCCACAGAGTGAAGGCTTCTCTTTGACCACTGCCACAATGGGCCAGAGTGGGCTGGAAATGTTGCACAAAAAGCCAAAAGTCTTGACCGATTGTCAAGAATATAATAGGAGTATTCAAATTAAACTTGAAGAGGGCATAAACTATGACAAGATGTGATACTTCGCAGAATAATTATGGGTCTTATATTATAAAAGTATAAGTCTTATTACTCTAATATTATTAAATATATTATTTTTACAATTTATAAAGGATCTTAAGGATCGAATGTTACCACATCGTTGTTCTTTATTACTATGGCATCGATCAGACAGATTCCAACAACAAAAACTTATTTACGCTTTATTTATAACTAACTAACTAAGCTCCACAAACTATATACACGAATGAATACACCCTTCTGCCTAAACACACCCACAGTTTGAGCTTTCACTTTGTTGTTCGTACTTACTTTTCGCATTTTTCGTGCCAAGGTGAACCAGGTGGCACCTCCAGGCGTGAAACCACGGGAATGGGAAAAGCGGTTGCCAGTGCAATAAACCAAATTCCGGCAATAATAAACTTGGCATAGCTAGAAATTAGAAAGAAGGAGTAAAAAGACACTTAAAATAGTTTTTTATAGCTGAAAAGTGTTTAGTATACACAGATATTCATTATATTCTACTACTACTCGTATGTTTAGCGTAAATGGAGCATTTTTAAGCCTAGATTCATTTATACCCAGCTAAAAAAATATCCTAAGATATCATTGTATGTTATAAGTTTTATCAGCATACTCATCATAGTGCTTGTCTCCATGGAGATCTTTAGTAAAAGGCGAAGCATTTATTTAACAACTGAAAAGAAGCCAGAAGAGTAACCCAATTCCTCAGGGAATTAAAGATTTGTGTGAGATACATGTGTAACAAGAGCAAGTAACCATAAATCGACTAGACTATTGATACTCTCTATTAATCACGACTTCTGCTATTCATTAGGCATACCTGCACCAAATTAATATACCCTTTCTTGAACAGCGCGTAAAACTACGCACGGAGTTGACTCTTCTCGTCCACATGCGTACACACAACCCTTGTACCCACTAGCAGCAACCTATACTCACGCGATCCTTCCTGTGCCATGCGAAGTGAGCTTTTAATGTTGTTGAGAAGCAGACTCGCTGCGTGCTGACGCTGGGTAATTATGAACCTTATTTACTTCATTTCTCGCAAATATTTGCACAAGCCACGAAAGCCTTTGCTGTCGCTTCTTCTGACACTCTGTGAGTGCCCTCACGCACTCATTGACGGGGAGTGTCATAAATTGTTCCTTTAAGCACTTAAACAGAAACCACCCACCCTCCCCTGCACTCCTGCACCTTACCTACCTATGACACTAACCATTTGCGTGCCAGGCCGCATATTTAACCGCTATTTAGCACAGTCCAAGCGACCAAAGTCAACGTTGCTGTGAGAGTGAGAATGAAAACGAAAGTGAGAGGTGTTCTTTGTATTCTGTTACAAAGCAAATTGACACTCAATGACCACCCGAGTTGCCCGATCGAACAAGATTTGCCGAGCAGGAATGTCCTCTTGCCCCCGCTTCATTTCTCTTCTCGCTTCTTGGGTTACTGTTTAAACCAATTAACACGGCATGACTTGAACGTTATACGTTCTCGCCAACAAGAGCGATGCGTGACGCGGTCCCTGTGGAGCTGACGTATGTAGCTGCCTCCATTGCCATCGCCATCGCGTTGTCGCCCTCCAAAAGCAGCAGATGGCAGAAGCTAAATGCCCCAAAAGCAATGCAAATACGTGAGCGGCAACTCAATGGCGCCAGCGTACGATTTCACTCAACAAAATTGAAAGAGCAATGAGTAATGAGCAATCCGTCGATTGTCCCGAATGTAAGCTGAGTATAGCAGCTCCGAGGCAACAGGAAATCTGCTAAACGAATTTATAAACTTTAGCACGTGTTTTCGTTTATTTTTCAATTAAAATTTTCTATATGCTCTTCAGGTTACTTAGTTACGGTTACTCCAGAAAGCAATTTAGCATGTACTTGAGATTTGATTATTGTTTAAATGAACTGTTTTAATCAACTAAGATGCAACTAAGGTGCTTAGGTTTCGTAGCATATAGGTCGCAAGATTCTTATACCAGCTAACCTTAGGGTAGAACTGTATTATAAAAATTAATGTTACTGGTAATAGAATAAGTCACATCCGTCTGTTTGTCCGTATGAACACCTACATCTTTAACTTTATAAAAAGTAGAGCTGCCAAATTTGTATATACACCCTATTAAGAAGCCTTTTGCACAAATAACTTAGCATACTTGTATATATACATATAACTCTATAACACTAACTCTTTTTACTTACCGCTTTGTGATGCGTGGTCGAAGCGGCCACATAATGGCTATGTATCGATCAATACTGATGGCCACCAATGTGTAGGCGCTAACTAGTACGGATACCACTTGGGAATAGTTGACAAAATGACACAGTACAATGCCAAAGGGCCAATAATTGAGTATGTACTGCGAGATGAAGGAGGAGGGCACACAGAAGAGGGACATTAGAATGTCACCCAGTGCCAAATTAGCTATGAAATAATTTGTTACAGTACGCATACGCGGCGTAGACTGTACGATGTAGCAGACAGTGCCGTTGCCAAGCAAGGCGAATATAAAGATGGGAATGTACAGCAGGTAGACAACGCTCTTAAAGTATACACTAGACCAGAGGTCATCCGATTGGGGTTCCATATCGGTGCAGCTAAAGTTCATTAGCACCGTCACATTGAAGTGTTCCTCTGTAAATGGGGATATTGTGGTGTGATAACCCACATCGACACCCCTCTCTCCTGGCAGCTCGGCAGAACTGTCGTTGTATTTTAATGGATTGCTAGCATTTTGGTAATCATCGTCGCTCTGCAGCAACGGCTGTTCCGGTGCGATGTAATACAATCGTTCATCGTTCAAAATTAATCGACGATTGTACCATGTTAAACTATAGAAGTCCATTTTGAATTGTATCTGCTGGTTATGGACGATATAAAACTTTACTGAGACGGATAGGAACTAAATCCGACAGCTTATTTCAGCTTCATTATGTTTATGACACTGTAAAAGTCATTTCTGGGCTGCTCTGCAATTGAACCTGTAATGAAAATATGTATAAGCATTATTTATAAAATGAATTAAACTTTATTTAGATACATAAGTTGGAATCAATAGGTATATATAATGGAATTAATAAAACCGAGATTGCACTTTTGGAATCTTTGATTCACCCTTAGTTAAGTCCAAACTGCCTTTTGGTAAGTTAAAAAATAATGAAGTGTATTTTCAGGCACGAAAAAGAAATATCTGTTTGCTTTCTGTCAGGGATTGTAAATAACAGTAAGGAGTAAAAATAAAGTTTTATATTAGTAAAAGTAAAGTTATATAGTAGTAGTTATTTAGCCAAGGAATATCCATGAACTGTATAAATATTTTATGATTTTTTTTTATTTTATTTATCACTTTTGAATCAAATAAAATGTTATATTTTAATCGTAAATGTTGTTTTTATAGGAGGAAGACTGAAACGCCACCACCCTCAAGACCTGATTGATCTTATAAAGAAATAACATAATTTCATTTTATATTACACTCATAGTATATAATCTTTGTAAATAACCAAAGTATTAAGATTAAAGTTGATAGAGATTAAGTTGCCCAAAATGGATAATAGTACGCTAATCCAAGATACATAAACATTTACTCTTTAAAATAAAGAAAAAACAAAATATTTTGTACTTTTTCTATGTATGTATATTAAGGTGAATGAAAAGTTATCGATTTCTTTTGTGAACATGTAAACTGAGATCTCTTACTGGTCAAAGTGGAGACTGTTACCTACGTAAAAGCTTTGCAGGTGCAAAAAACATAAGCTTTATTAAAACTATTGCATACTTTAAGGCGGCACCAACTTAACCCATAAAAGAAGGTAGGTAATGTATATTACAAACTAATTGTATCTATAAAAATGAACTTTAAATAAATAGCTTTGAAATTCCTCAAAAAAATGTGTTTAAGTATTCATTCGTTTTGTTTGAGATCTATTGCAAACCCACTGAATTAATCAAATAAACTTTATGATGGTAAAACTGTTGTTTTATTTATGAGAATTGCGACATGAACCGTAATGGTTGCACTCCATCAAAAGCAGAGTTCTTTGCGTTCTCACAGACAGCTGGACTAACAGAAAGGCAAATGGAGATGACTAGTTGAACTCGTAGATTAGTTATCATTATTAATATGCGTATTTACTTTTCTGGTTATGCTGCTTCTTCAGGACGCAACTAAATATACCCCCTAGACATAACAAGTTTTGCAACTGATAGTAACATTATTCTGGAATAACCGAAGCACAAGTATGTGACGCTATAACAACTGATAGCGAATTTAACTTGATTCATAACAGTTCACAGTATGCAATGTGCAAGTCAGATGTCAACGAAAATCAGGTACTCCTCCGTATATAGTATTTTTAATCGTCTTAAGTGCTCACCTACGGTTTGCATAAAAATATTCTAATCAATCTGTAGCACTTGAGAGTTTATTTTTCAACCCCAGCAAAGTGGGGGCATGGAATTATCTGGCTTGCGACTCAAATATCAATTAAATGATAAATGTTTGAGAAGTACTTGTTGTGTGCTAAGCGTAAACACAAATCTTTATATTGTTATCTGATGGTTATTTACTGGTTAGTGCTTTATCGATAATTATGATAAGGTTCCTACGCATGCATCACAAATTTTGTGGACTATAAAAGAACTACTGAGTAACCGAAAGTCATTACAGTTGTAGTGCCCCCAACATGAAGATTATTTGGCTTCTTGCTTTCCTTGCATTTTTTGGTTGGTTTTCACATTTAATATTGTTGCCAATAGAATGTTGTATAAGTAATTTGATTTCTTAACAGCTTCGGCATATGCTCTGGAGGAATCCGAGCGTGAGAATGGAGAGAATGGTTGGTATGTACCCCAACAAGATGGTTCATTCGAGTGGATTGACATGGATGAGGCTGAGGAATGGCTGGATCGCCAAGACGAGATGGAGGGGCGCGCTCTTAGCACCACCCCTGTTAAGTTCTATTTGTTCACCCAATCGAACCCTAGCAAGGGCAAAAAGATTACAGCAAGCGCCAGCTCCATCGATGGTTCCAACTTTAATGCTAATCACCCAACCAGGTAATACCTTTCCCACTATATTCGTTTTCACGGGCTAACTAGAAAGAAATCTTCGCCAACAGATTTGTCATTCACGGCTGGACTCAGAGCTCCTCGTCGGCCATGAACAAGAACATTCGTAATGCCTGGCTGAGCCACGGTGATTATAACATCATTGTTGTGGACTGGGCTCGTGCTCGCTCAGTGGACTATGCTTCTTCTGTTGTGGCTGTGCCCAAGGTTGGCAAGAAGGTTGCCGCTATGGCTAACTATTTGGCTTCCAACCACGGCATGTCCTGGAATGATCTGTACATTATTGGACACAGTCTGGGTGCTCATGTAGCCGGATATGCTGGCAAGAACACCGATAGCCAGGTGCACACCATTATTGGTCTGGACCCTGCCCTCCCTCTGTTCAACTACAACAAGCCCAACAAGCGTCTTAGCTCCACCGATGCTTGGTATGTGGAGTCCATCCAGACCAACGGTGGCACCTTGGGTTTCCTGAAACCAATCGGCAAGGGTGCCTTCTATCCCAACGGTGGAAAGACACAGCCTGGATGCACTCTGGATGTTACTGGCGCCTGCTCCCATGGCCGTTCTGTTACCTACTACGCCGAGGCAGTCGAATCCGACAACTTTGGCACCATCAAGTGCGGTGACTACGAAGAAGCCGTGTCCAAGAACTGTGGCAGCACCTACAGCAGTGTTCGCATGGGTGCCGATACCAATGGTTACATGGTCGATGGTGACTTCTACGTTCCCGTAAACAGCAAGGCGCCATACGGCAATATCAACTAATGATTATGTGGCAATTAAAAAAAGAACTTATCTAAAGACTACTACCTGCATTTTATACTCAAGAAAACATTCTTTATCGTCTGTGACCGATTAATAAGCGGATATTTATGGTATTAACCCTATGACTGAATGCCACAACCTTGAATTCATAACCCAGCTACATGACATATAGTATTACAAACAAATAAAGATTGATACGATCGTGTTCGCTGCACAGTGAGATACCCTACGGTCTTATACCAAACATAGAATTATATATTATACCCGTCGACCATTGCAAATGGTCAAAAAAGGGTGTACTAACTCTGTGCAAATATATAGCAGAAGAAGGCGTGGCAGACACCATAAAGAACTTATATATAGCCGAGTCGATAAAGCCATGTTTGTCTGTGTGAACACACAAATCTCAGCTAATATAAAAGCTAGAGACACCAAATTTGGCATCATGTTTTCTGTATACCAGACGCAGATCAAGTTAATTTCAAATGTCGTATGCCACGCCCACCGCCCCCGCAAATCAATAATTTGATTTTTAAAATTAATTTGTAAGCGCTGTACAAAAGATACAACTTTCTGACTTTAACATATACTAAACTGATAGTTATTTTTACTTGTTCTCCAAATTGCAATCAGATCGGACAATAAACACAAATGTTATTCAAGAAACTATGAGCATAACTCCAAGTGCTTGTGTCAGCTGACAAGGGAGGCGGGCGAGCGCGAGCGCCATATATCGTGAACAATTTTAAAGCATGTGCTTATGTATATGTGTATGAATTTAACAAATTAAACTACAGCAGAAGATAGGTCAAAGGGTATCCCATTGTCGCATGCCGCTCGTCTGTTGCTCTCGTTAATTATGGTTTTTCCACTCTTTCAAATAAAGTAAAAGTTCGCATATGTTAACCAATTGTAAATATGTTTTCTGAATGCTTTCTTTGTTGAAATTCCCATTTTAGTTTGGGCTGCTTAATTTATGTAGGATTGGGATAGTATCGCTGTAACAGCGTACCCTCCTCGATGCAACATCATTGAACCCATCGATAGTTTTTAATCGATTGTTCGCTTTGAATGGTTTTTTAAGTTTAAGTAAAAAAGAAGAGAAGAAGATCGCGCGACACAGAGAGAGAAGTTGTTGAACTAAAAAGACGTGCGCATTATTTTATTGGAAGTGTAAATTGCACAAAGAACTCGAAGTCGTTTGTTTTGCCCCAGTTACTTTATTTAAATCTTGTATTACGTGTTAAATACTCATAGTGTTAAGAAAATGAAATCAACAAATAAACTTTAATTTGTATTCCCACAAATTTTGGGGGCTCGTCCGGGAAATGATTTCGAAAATTTTTTTTAACAAAGTACACGATAATGTGCTAAATGAGTAAACAGTAATTAAACAATCAAATAGAGTGAAAACTGAAGTAGCAAAAATCAGTGGTCAGTTGTGAAATTCTTAAAACTGCGTAATTTTTTTAACACGAAAAAAGAATTATGAGCGTGCATTTCACAATTTAACGGACACAAGAAGCAACGTGTTGGACATACATATATACACAGGAGTGAAGAGTACGCTGCAAAGTGGTGCAAGAAATACAACGACGCAGAATATTTTCGGCGCCGGCTAGACAAAATTGCTGTGTGCTAAAGCTACGAGGAAACGAGCGAGTCAAGTCTTCTGTTGCATAGAGGCAAATAGAAGAGTGTGCAGCGAGTGCACAAGGGCAAGCTTGATATTGAAGACGCATACAGGAGGAGTTGAGCGAAACGTAACTTTTGCTTGCACAGAGGTGGGCATAAGGACGCTAAGAGGGCGTAGACGTGGAACTCAAAAAACAGAGTGAGCTGGAAACTACAAAGCAGTACAACAACAAAGGCGGATCTTCGGCGCGAGCACGTGCTGAGGCATCGAGGGATCGAGAAGGTGTTCGAGATCCAGTGTTGGTAAAAACCGACAAGCGCAATACATCTGAAGCTGGGATAAGTGTTGACTAACGGAGAGCTGCGAGAAAAGGACGGAAATTCGACAAACACGTGGCGTCGAACAGGCATAATATAATTTTTTTTTTATATTTGACTCCAATCATTTGTAAGGAATATATTTTTAATTCAGTTTTTGTAACACTGTAGATTACATCTGGGAGCAAAACAATGGACACGAGATCGATTTTGTCATTAACAGTACCCTTATTGAAGGCTAAACTGAGTGAGTTATGTCTTAGCACGGAAGGTAGAAAGAGCGTGTTGCAAGATCGTCTTTTTGAACATTTTGGTTTGAGTGATGCTGATGTGACTGAATTGGACGATGATGTTGCAAACGAGGTTGGTTCGACTAGTTCAATTAGTGAATACCATGAAGTGAACAATAACACCTGTTCAAGGTTTACGCTAGGCGATATAAAGGATAGCATTTCTTCTTTCGCGGGGTTAGCACAGGAAGATGTAAACCATTGGCTAAACGAGTTCGAAGACGTGGCGGTAACAGTGGGGTGGAATGACTTACAAAAATACATTTACTGTAAACAACTATTAAATGGGGCAGCCAAGCTTTATATTAGAAGTTTATCAGGTGTACAAGGCTGGTCTAAACTAAAGTCAGAATTAAAGAGTGAGTTTGGAAAAGAGTTATGTTCGGCAGAAATCCATAGAATGTTGCGAGAACGACAGAAGGCACAAAATGAAACCTGCATGGAATTCCTGTATAGCCTGATGGAAATTAGTAAGCCTATAAAGTTAGAAGAAGAAAGCTTAATTTTGTATTTTGTTGAAGGCATTCCTGACAGCAAATTGAACAAAGCGGGTTTGTACAGAGCAGAAACGCTAAAAGAATTGAAGAAAGAAATCGGAACTTACGAAAAAATTAGAGCTAAAGGTGTTAACAGGCAAGAACATGATGCAAATAAATCTAGAGACAAGGAGGGCACAGGGAAAAGGAAACAGGTGACCGAAAAGAAATGCTTTAAGTGTGCAGAAGAGGGGCACATTGCAAGAGATTGCAAGAAAGACGTAGTTTGTTTTAAGTGCAGAAAGAGCGGTCATATTTCTACAAAATGTCCAGATAATAAAAGTGCAGTCTCTATTAAAACAGAGGCGGCTAATATTTTAGAAGTAAAGTCACCTAGAGATTGTCTGATTTATAAAACTTTTGTTGCCTCAGATATCTCGTTCGCTGCAATGATTGATTCTGGGTGCGATGTCTGTTTAATGAGAGAGGATTTGTTTCAAAAATTCAAAAGAGTTGAACTGAGGAAGGAAATCAAACACCTGAAAGGAATTGGCCAAGGTGCAGTAGTGACTATTGGTAGTTTTAATTTAGAACTTTTTGCTGATAAAACAACAATTACTGTAACTTTTCATGTAGTGAAACAAAGAGAGTTAGAGTATGCTGCCATTATAGGAAATGACGTTTTAAGCCAAGTGGATATCTTATTTAGCACCAATGGGGTTGTATTTATAGAAAGAGAAACCGACGTTGATTCTATAAAGGTATTTAAAAGTATGTGTGTGAAAGAGATGTTGGAAGAGAGCTCTGTAATTGATTTAATTGATCTAAATCATTTACAGCAAAGTCAGAAAAGCGAAGTGGTAGAAATAATTGAAAAATACAAGCCTTTGAAACTTATTAAGTCACCAGTTGAGATGAAGCTTATTTTAGAAGACGATGTACCTGTTTTTCAACGACCGCGTCGGGTGTCTTATGAAAACAAGTGTTTTATTGAAAAACAAGTTCAAAATTGGCTTGAAGAGGGTATAATTGTTCCGAATTGTTCCGAGTATGCTTCTCCGGTGGTTTTAGTAACAAAAAAGGATGGGTCAAAGCGTTTCTGCTGCGATTACAGAAAATTAAATTTAAAAATAAAGCGGGACAATTTCCCGATGTCTTTGATAGATGACGTGCTTGATCGGCTTCAGGGCGCTAAAGTATTTTCCACGTTAGATTTGGCCAATGGATTTTTTCATGTACCTATCGAAAAAGAGTCAAGGAAGTTCACATCATTCGTAACACATAATGGGCAGTATGAGTTTACGCATGTGCCCTTTGGTATAAGCAACTCCCCTGCAGTGTTCTGTCGTTACGTCAGTGCAGTACTTAGAGAGTTAATAAATGATAAAAAGATAGTCGTATACATGGACGATATAGTTATTCCAACAAAAGACGAGAAAAGTGGATTGCAAATATTAAAGGAAGTTTTAAAGAAAGCTTCTATTGCAGGACTTCAGATTAAATGGGAGAAAGCTCAAATTTTAAAAAGGAAAATTCAGTTTCTTGGTTATGTAATAGAGAATGAAACTATTGCACCCACCGAAGATAAAATAAAGGCAGTCGTAAATTTTTCTATTCCTCAAAATAGAAAAGCGATCGAGAGATTTTTAGGCTTGACATCCTATTTACGCCGTTTTATGAAAGGGTACGCTTTAATTGCAAAACCATTAAGTGATTTATTAAGGAAAGAAAGTAAGACGCTTAATAGTGGGAACATAGTATTAGACGAACAGTGTTTGCTAAGCTTTAACCAGCTGAAAAATTTGTTAGTCACAGCGCCGGTGTTGAAAATGTATGATCCGCGCGCTGTTACAGAAGTCCATACAGATGCAAGCAAATTCGGATTTGGCGGAATGCTTATGCAGAAAGACTCTGAGGATCAGTCGTTTCATCCTGTCGAGTTCATGAGCAGAAAGACCACTCCGGCTGAGGAAAAGTATAGCGCGTACGAGCTTGAAGCATTGGCGGTGGTAAACGCAATAAAGAAGTGGCGTATTTATCTGCTCGGAGTTCAATTTACAATAGTAACAGATTGTCATGCACTCGCAATGACCCTAAGAAGAGACGATGTTCCTCCCAGAGTAGCACGTTGGGCTATGTTTTTACAAGAGTTTAAATTTTCGGTGCAGCATAGGTCAGGTAGTCAGATGCGACACGTAGATGCATTAAGTCGTTTGAACTGTTTTTTAATCGAAGACTCGACAAAGCATCGTTTAAAGGAATCACAAGATAATGATGAGTGGATCAGAGCTGTCAAAAAGGTGTTAGAAGTTTCTGGAAGGTATGATGATTTCTTTCTAGCGAATGCTATTCTCTATAAAGATTCTGTTAAAGAATTATTAGTCGTTCCAGAACCAATGCATGAAGAAATAATAGGGATCGTACATAGAGAAGGTCACTATGGAGCTCAAAAAACGAAAGAATTAATTGAGAAATCCTATTATATAAAAAATCTTGCAGCGAAAGTAGAGAAGTTTGTCAAGTGTTGTATTGAATGCTTGATAATAGATTCAAAGCGAGGCAAAAAAGAGGGATTGTTGACACCAATCGACAAAGCACAAGAACCTCTTAGTACTTATCACATAGACCACGTAGGACCATTGACGGAAACAAAAAAGAAGTATAATCACATATTGGCTGTAGTCGATGGGTTTACGAAATTCGTATGGCTATATCCAACTCGATCGACAGGCACTGAGGAGGTTATAGTTCGACTGAGCAAGCAAGCTGCTATTTTTGGGAATCCGCGACGAATTGTTACTGATAGGGGCAGTGCTTTCACGTCTACAGGATTCAGGGATTATTGCACAGATCAGGGAATTCAATTGCTTCATATAACGACGGGAATGCCTAGGGGAAACGGACAAGTGGAACGAATTCATAAAATCGTTATTCCCATGTTAGGAAAGTTATGTCACAGTAACCCTTCGAATTGGTACAATCACGTAGATAGAATACAGCAAATACTGAATGACACAAAGCCAAGGACAACTAAATACACAACTTTTAAAATTTTGACAGGGTTAAATATGCGCAAAAAAGACGATGATTTACGGAAACTGTTAGAGGATTTAGAAATAGATCAATTAATAGATGATCGAGACGAAACTCGAAAAAAAGCGCAGGAAAACATAGACAGAGTCCAGCAAGAAAATAGAATGAGTTTTAATGAAAAAAGAAAAGTTGAAAACATGTATAAATTAGGAGAACTTGTGGCTATCAAAAGAACACAGTATGGAACATCTATGAAGCTTAGAGCTAAGTTTTTAGGACCTTATAAAGTCACAAAAGTAATGAAACATGGACGTTATGAAGTCGAAAAAGTAGGTAATCAAGAAGGGCCTAAAACAACAACCACTGCAGCAGAATTTATGAAAAAATGGGGTTCATTCGGGACGAATGAATTATCAGGATAGCCGAATGTAGGATTGGGATAGTATCGCTGTAACAGCGTACCCTCCTCGATGCAACATCATTGAACCCATCGATAGTTTTTAATCGATTGTTCGCTTTGAATGGTTTTTTAAGTTTAAGTAAAAAAGAAGAGAAGAAGATCGCGCGACACAGAGAGAGAAGTTGTTGAACTAAAAAGACGTGCGCATTATTTTATTGGAAGTGTAAATTGCACAAAGAACTCGAAGTCGTTTGTTTTGCCCCAGTTACTTTATTTAAATCTTGTATTACGTGTTAAATACTCATAGTGTTAAGAAAATGAAATCAACAAATAAACTTTAATTTGTATTCCCACATTTATATAGACAATTGTTTGTTCAACAATTTGTTTGTTTATAAACAGATCGATTGTCAGTCATGGTCAGCGAATACTAAGCTAATTGGAGAAAAGTATCTTGTTTATAGATAGTATGGGAATTCAGGCAATGTATGTATGTATTTATATCTACGTCAGCTAGGCGTACATCAAAGAATTATATTTTTACTTTTCATTGCAAAAACTATTTGCGTTGGCGGTGTGCGTGGTTTTTTGAATTTTAAATTAAATTAATTCGGTCGAGGAACTTTTATGCTCAATTTAGTGGGTCTAGTCTCTTAAAGTTACACAGATAGTTTAACGGGTGGAATGAAGAACAGATAAGGGGATGAACAGAAATAAAGAAGGAAAGACGGACAGATAGACGAAGAGGCAGAGAAAAGGACAGACGACAGACAGGCAGATAGATGGACTCAGCTAAATCAACACGACCTTTGATTCTGTAAAAATTAAATATTTATACTCTCTATTCGCGTATTTCCCTCATTTGCACAAAAGTTTTATACATTTTAAGACAATTTTTCATAATCATATGGTTAGTTTTTAAATACAGGATAATTTTTTTCTAGCTTTATCTGGTTGGTGTCCGCCATTTTATAAATCAACTCAACTCAACTTCAAGATTCATTAATAAATTTACTATCAGTTTAATTGACAAATTTAAGTTCATGCTATGGATTTCCCAATCAGTACAATCGACTTTATCTGGACATTTCTAATCAAGCTCTTAAGTGCTAATAAAACGATGAAAATAAATTAATTAAAACGTTCGTTCCGGGACACTATAAAAAGCTGACAATTTTACCCCCCAAAGTCACTCGTGATTTAAATATGAAGGTAGTCATAGTAGTAGCAGCGCTCTTGGTAGCAGGTAACTTCCCTATTATTCTACAATTCTAAATCGTTACAGCTGCTAACCAATTTAATCGAATTCCAGTCAGTGCCCTCCCCGTTGAGGATCGCATTAATGGCGAAAATGGTTGGTACGTTCCCAAATTGGATGGTACCAGCGAATGGATTGATTTGGAGGATGGCGAGAAGTATCTAGAGGCTGGCGAGACAATCGAAGGCCGTCTTTCTACTAACGCTGTGTCCTTCTACCTGTACACCAAGTCGAACCCCACAAGTGGACAGGAATTGAAATCCTCAGGATCCTCAGTTAGGGATTCGCACTTCAACAAGGATCATGCCACGCGCATAGTTATTCACGGCTGGACTCAGAGCTACAAGGACTCAATGAATACCGAAATCACCAAAGCCTGGTTGTCTCGTGGTGATTACAATGTCATCATTGTCGATTGGTCCCGTGCTCGCTCCGTCGACTATGCATCGTCTGTTCTGGCTGTTCCTGGTGCTGGTGGCAAAGTAGGAGACATGATCAACTATCTGCATGATAGCCATAGCATGTCTCTGGACTCTCTGTATGTCATTGGTCACAGTCTGGGAGCACAAGTCTCTGGCTATGCTGGCAAGAAGGTGGGTGAAGGTCGCATTCACACCATTATCGGCTTGGACCCTGCCCTGCCCCTGTTCAGCTACAACAAGCCCGCAAAGCGTCTTGCCTCCACTGATGCCCACTACGTAGAGTCCATCCAGACCAACGGAGGAAAACTGGGTTTCCTTAAACCCATTGGCAAGGGTGCTTTCTACCCCAATGGCGGACAGAAGCAGCCTGGCTGTGGTGTTGACCTTACCGGCTCCTGCTCTCACGGCCGTTCCGTTACCTACTATGCTGAGGCAGTTACCCAGGACAACTTTGGCACCATCAAGTGTGGTGACTACGAGAAGGCCGTGGCCAAGGAATGTGGCAGCACCTACAGCAGTGTCCGCCTCGGTGCCGATACCAATGCCTACATGGTCGATGGTGACTTCTATGTGCCCGTGAACAGCAAAGCTCCCTATGGCAACATCCACTAAATATTGATTTGAATAAATTGAACTGATTGCACATGTAGATTTTTATATGTAGTTTACTTTTCTTAGTTCATTTGCTTTTAAACGAAGATAAGACTCATTATTTGGGCTGATATGACAGTACTAATGACGTTAACTCTTACCAATCTTACCCACAAATAATATATATACTGATAAGGCCAACACTACACTGAATCGGATGATTTCTTTGTGTCTTAACTAATCGTTCAACATATAAATCGGTTAGTGCAAGCTAAAATATCTTTAGATTAGCCAAAGAATAGAATTCAGCATTCGTCTATAAGTAACAATAGTATTTCCTAATTGAAAAAGACATTTGCTTAGCAAAACATGAAACAATCAAGTTAATCATTTCTTTTGTATAATCTGAAGTGCGTATTAAGAAGTAGATATGATTAGGTGAACTTGCTATTGTTTCGGACCTATAAAAGGGAGAAACATTTCCTCGAACATTACAGTTTCCTCTTGTTCCGCAATGAAGGTGTATATTGTTTTAGCAGCTCTGGCTGTTGCTGGTAAGTTAGAGAAGTGCTCGAGTAAATTAATTTCTCTACAAATCACGTGACTTTTTAGTGAGTGCCCTCCCCATCGAGGAGCGCATCAATGGCGAGAATGGATGGTATATACCCAAGTTGGACGGCACCATGGAGTGGATGGATCGTGAAGAAGGAGAACTTCTCTTGTCGAACGGAGAACTAATGGAGGGTCGCCTCAGCACCAGTCCAATGTCTTTCTATCTCTACACTCGCTCCAACCCCACTGAAGGCAAGAAGATTGAAGCCAAGGATAAATCTATCCGTGATTCTCATTTCAACAAGGATCATCCCACTCGCATTGTTACTCACGGCTGGAGTGGCAGTTACACTGACCCTCTGAATACCGAAATCACCAAGGCGTGGCTGTCTCGCGGCGACCATAACGTGATTATTGTCGACTGGTCTCGTGCTCGTTCTTTGGAATATGCCTCCTCTGTCATGGCTGTTCCCGGTGTTGGTAAAAAAGTGGGAGACATGATCAAGTTCCTGAATGAGAAGCACGGCATGTCCCTGGATACTCTTTATGTAATTGGCCACAGTCTGGGTGCTCATGTTTCTGGATACGCTGGCAAGACGGTGGGCGAAGGTCGCATTCACACCATTATTGGCTTGGACCCTGCCCTTCCCCTGTTCAGCTACGACAAACCCAACAAACGTCTGTCCTCCAACGATGCCCACTATGTGGAGTCTATTCAGACTAACGGAGGAACGCTGGGATTCCTGAAACCCATTGGTAAGGGCGCTTTCTACCCTAATGGCGGCAAGAAGCAACCCGGTTGCGGACTTGATGTCACTGGATCTTGCTCCCACTCACGTTCCTACTACTACTATGCTGAGGCAGTTACCCAGGATAACTTCGGCACCATCAAGTGCGGTGACTATGAGAAGGCCGTTGCCAACGAATGTGGCAGCACCTACAGCAGTGTTCGTCTCGGTGCCGACACCAACTCCTACATGGTCGATGGTGAATTCTATGTGCCCGTGAACAGCAAGGCTCCATATGGAAACATTCACTAAGTATCTAGTGAATTTCTTATATGGAAATCAATAATAAATTTCATTTGTAATACAAATATTTAGATTACTTAAATTGTTGAACTATTAATAAATGAAATGAAACGGTGAATGTACAGTCACTGTACTTAGAATATGAAAATAATATACGTGTCTTTCTATATTAGTATTTCCAATATGTAGTTACATTTATACTACATGATATTCACATGTTAAAAGGCACCCTCTGTAAATATGTGTTACTATGCTGATCAGGGATTGAAAAGGTTAAGAAAAGGTTCCACTTTCTTTGTGCATATGCATGTAAAACGTCCCAGATGGCAAAGGTATAAGGTTGTGATCTCGTGATAAACATTAACAGGCAAATCATAGCAGATAATTCAGTTGTTTCAATAACTAGAGGTACCAATTTTGAAAGAAGGTTCCCCAACACCTTTTAAAAATCAATTTTTAATTTAAATGTTATATATGACGCATCTAGATTTTATTACCAAGCTTTTAATTAGTAAGGTTATTATGGCAATGAAAAAAATTGCAATTTGATAGAAATAATAACACACAAGTTATTTATGCATGCATTTTGTTGTAATATTAATAGATAGTTTAAAGATAAGAAGTTCTAACTTGTTTATTAGTTGCTTGTTTCTAAGGCAGCAGGCACAAACGTTACAACAATATGTCTAGTCTTTGTTTAAGTGTCTAACTTACACACTCCAACTTAATTACAACACTTTTGTTACATTGTTCAATTTATATATTGGTTGATTAAAAAGATTACAACTGTAAAAGATATAATTACACACTTATCGGCAACTTGAATCTTTTCAATTAGCTCAATTGTCTATAAATAAAGAGGCTCAAGTGGTGTCAAATCAGAACTACGATAATAGCACGTGTACGAACGCCAAGTGGTCAAAATATTTATAAAAATACTAAAGGTAGCAAGCACAAAGATGATCAAATCCATATGCTTTGGCGTCAAGAGTGTTATCAACAAATGTGAAGAGTACGGCAGCGAACACAACAGTGATGGATTTAGTTGACTATCAGATTGCCAAATTATAAGTGGCACAAAAAAATACTCGCGTGATTTGATAAGCGAGCCCCCCGTTGGTAATAAAAGGAAAGAATCGCCCATGGTACTGGCATAGTGGAGCTTCAACTCCTTAGCTACTTAGCCATGAAACTGTGCCTGATCTTCATATGTTTTGCTTTGGCCGGTAAATTAATTGAAATGCAAACTCTTTAATGTTTTACTATTATTGAGAAACATATTTATATTTTAGCCCAAGCCGCGGAACATCCAATCAATGGTGAAAATGGTTGGTACGTTCCTCAGATCGATGGATCATTCCAGTGGATGGATAGGGAAGTAGCCGAGGCCCAAGTGGAAGCTCACAGCCAGCGTGAGGGACGCTCATCGAACCCGGTCACTTTCTATCTGTACACCAAGTCTAACCAATACTCCCCACAGCAAATAACTGCGAACCAGGCCAGCATCTGGGGATCCCATTTCAATGCCAACAATCCTACTCGATTCACCATTCACGGCTGGACCTCCAGTGCCGATGAGTACATCAACTATGGTGTTCGTGATGCTTGGTTCACTCGCGGCGATATGAACATGATTGCCGTCGACTGGCCACGTGCCCGTTCAGCTGATTATACCTCATCGGTTTCTGCTGTTCCCGGAGTTGGTGAACAGGTCGCTGACCTGATCAATTTCTTGCGTAACAACCACGGTCTGAACCTGGGCAACACTATGATCATTGGCCACAGTCTGGGTGCTCATGTGTCTGGCTATGCTGGCAAGAACATCCAGAATGGACAGGTTCATGCCATCATTGGCCTGGATCCTGCTCTGCCACTCTTCAGCTACGATTCGCCCAGTAAACGCCTCAGCTCTGGCGATGCTTACTATGTCGAGTCCATTCAGACCAACGGCGGCACTCTGGGCTTCCTGAAGCCCATTGGCAAGGGAGCCTTCTATCCCAATGGCGGTAAATCTCAGCCTGGCTGCGGTGTTGACATTACCGGATCCTGTGCTCACGGCCGCTCTGTCATGTACTACGCCGAGTCTGTCACCCAGGACAACTTCCCCACCATGCGCTGTGGCAACTACGAGGATGCCGTCGCCAAGAACTGCGGCAGCTCTTACAGCTCCGTCAAAATGGGTGCTGTGACCAACGCCTACATGGTCTCTGGCGACTATTATGTGCCTGTAAACAGCAATTATCCATATGGCTATGGAAACTAACTGAATATGCTTAATGAGTAATCACAAGTTGAATTCATAATAAAAACTACTGTCGAGTACATACAACTATAAGATACTCATTACTTTGTGTGTCTCAAGACTTAGTAAATAAATGTGCACACCAGGAAAACGAAAAGCTCTTTTTTGTCGTTAGAAAGCTTTTGTCACTATCATACTTTTGAGCTTTATTAAACGACACGCCGATTAAACATACGATTGATTTGTCGAAGTTGGAATTGACATTTGGAAGATTTATGAAAACAAATAATGATAGTCACTGTCGCCCGATCTGGACTGAAAGTATGATAACGTTCAGAATGCCGACGATTATATACTCTTGCAAATATATTATATTGTTGTTTCATACATGAGGTAGTGCAGAATTAAATATAGTAAAGATTAGTTAAGGTATCTACATACTTGAATGCAAATAAGCTTTCATTTCTTCCGAATTCTATTTTCTGCTGTAATAACCTACGTTGTTAGAAAGGTTTTTACCCTTAATCTAATCGGCTTAGATTTATGGCCATCGACTGCCCAGACAAATGTATTTACTATATTAACGTGCTACCACCAGAAATTGATTCATTTAACTTTTTGACTCGCAGGCATGACATTGTGGTGGCTCTTAACGATTTGCGTGCTAGCTGGTAAGTACTTTGTTCTCTCCTAATCATAATACAACTCAAAGTTCATGTGAAAATCAAAACAGTATCCGTTAGTGGATTGTCCATTACGGACAAAGCAGAAGGCATCAATGGAAGGGATGGATGGATGGTGCCCACTAAGGAGGGAGGTTTAAAATGGCTTAGCATCTCCGAGGCCAACGAACAGTTGGAAGCTTATGAATCAATTAACGATCTGGAGATAGATGCACGCATTTCCCTCAATGCAGTCAACTTCTATTTGTACACAAAAAGCAACCCAACCAAGGGGCAGACAATTACCGCCAGTAAGTCGTCAATTGATGCATCCAATTTCAATTCCGAAAACCCCACAAGGTAGGTACGTTATCATTATTTGTAACGTATTTCTCTAACATTCTTCAAATTATTTCCGTAGGCTCACTATTCATGGCTGGAACTCGAACTATAAGGATGGTGTGAATACCAAAGTTCGTGATGCTTGGTTCCTTTATGGCGATTATAACATGATCGCTGTAGACTGGTCACGTGGTCGCTCCTTGGAGTACGCATCATCGGTAGCAGCTGTTTCATCGGTTGGTGCTAAGGTTGCCAAGCTTATAGACTTTTTGGTCAAGGAATATGGCATGTCTCTAGAAACCCTTGAAATTGTGGGCTTCAGCCTGGGCGCTCAGGTCGCCGGATATACTGCCAAACAAGTAACCACTGGCAAAGTGCAGAAAGTGGTTGGTCTCGACCCTGCAATGCCGCTCATGAGCTATGATAAGACAGCCAAGCGTTTGAATAGTGACGATGCCGTCTATGTGGAGTCAATTCAGACAAATGGTGGTACCTTGGGATACACCAAGCCAATCGGTCGTGCTGCCTTCTATCCGAATGGTGGTAAATCTCAGCCTGGCTGTGGCCTCGATCTAACCGGAAGTTGTTCACACACACGTGCCGTCTCCTACTACGTTGAGTCTCTCACACTGAACAACTTCCCCACCATAAGATGTCCCTCGTATAAGGAAGCCAACAAAAAGGACTGTGGTAGTAACTACAGCACAGTTCGCATGGGTTCACCACATAATATTATCACGGCATTTGGTGAATTTTATGTTCCCATTAACAAAGAGTCTCCTTACGGGTTTGGAGACTCAAGTGAGATCGATGACAATACTACAACAGCAGTACCTGAGGAGACAACTACACCAGTTGCCGAAGTAGAAACAACTACTACAGAGGTACCTGAAGATGACAACACGACCCTACCAACTGTTGAGACCACGATCAGCACAACAACGGAAGCCTTACCCTCTGAATCCACAACAACCTCCGAACCCACTTCTACTGATCCCACCACAACATCCGAAGCCTCTTCTACGGATCCCACAACAACCTCCGAACCCACTTCTGATGATCCCACAACCTCCGAACCCACTTCTGATGATCCCACAACCTCCGAACCCACTTCTGATGATCCCACAACAACCACCGAACCCTCTTCTACTGATTCCACAACAACCTCCGAACCCACTTCGGATGATTCCACAACAACCTCCGAACCCACATCGGATGATCCCACAACAACCTCCGAACCCACTTCTGATGATCCTACAACAACCTCCGAACCCTCATCGGATGATCCCACAACAACCTCAGCACCCACTTCTACTGATACCACAACAACCTCCGAACCCACTTCGGATGATTCCACAACAACCTCCGAACCCACTTCGGATGATCCCACAACAACCTCTGAACCCACTTCGGATGATCCCACAACAACCACCGATCCCACTTCTACTGATCCCACAACAACCACCGATCCCACTTCTACTGATCCCACAATAACATCCGAACCCTCTTCTACTGATCCCACAACTTCCACATCAGAAGACGGAGAAACAAACCCTACTCCTGCCAGCACAACTACAGTACCCACTACAATCTCCACTCCTGGAATTGTAATCCCAAATCCCCCTGAAGATGACAATGAAAAAGGCGGTCAAACAAACATTTATATTATTAATTTAATATACGTGAAGGCGCAAATCAACAAAAACTTAAGCGAAGCTTAAGTAGGAGTAAATGCTCCTTAAATAAAATCAAAATAAAGTCTAACTTTCATTTTTGCATGCATACAACAACGATTTCTTGTAATTTCTTTTTTTATACAATTAAAACCGTCAAGTCTCAAAGGAACATGGCAGGCGCATAGAAGTGGCTGTCCTGAGGTTACGCTAGAGGAAATCTTTTAATTAACGGTATGCTTAATCGAAAGTTGCAGCTTTATAGGAGCAAGTCACGTACTTTTTTCTTTCATCTTGCTTATTGGTAACGCAGCTGACTTACTTTATCCCTAATCACGTTAACCTTCTTGTTCCGAATTTACTTTCGACATGCAAACAGTTGGTGCGTTAAAACTAACAAGATAGAAACTTACATTTGCTAAATTCCTTCAATTAAGTGCAAATGTTATAATTATGTTATCACTTTAACCGAAAACTGGATAGTAGCAGCTGTTGGCAAAGTTTTTCCTGTTATATCATATAGAATGAGATACTCGTCTGCTATTTAGCAGTTTATACGTGATAATGATGCACATTTATTGAACTATTAAAGTCTATGTAGGATAATTATGAGTGGTAAGGCTTGACACAAATAAAGTTTTCATCGATAGCACATGATTTAGTGTTGCTATTGAAGTAACTACCATTCTCACATGTTTGTGCAATAAAATCTTCATCGATACATTCAAAATATGAAGCGCAATCTTCGTGATCTACCTCCCTTTCACCTTCTTCACAATGCTCAGAGTTTGCTACGCAAACCCCATCAACATCAACTACACAACTTTTCAATATTGAATGAAAGTAACTGCCAAATGAACACAGTCGCTTCATCTGTATGCCATTCACACACTGAAAGAAGCTAGCACAATCATCGGGATCCTTATCTATATCACCATGCAAACAGCCTCTAGTCGAAGCAGAACAAGCTCCAGTTTCGTCGGTTATACACGCGTGATAAGTAGAATTATAGTAGTTGCCACTGATACAGTTCACTTCTACGAGACTCCCGTTTACACATTGGAAATAGCCACAAGGATTATTAGGATTTTCTTCAGTTTCTCCATCCGTACACTTTTCAGACGGACATAGTCCATTCTCATCGATAAGACAAGAGTTGTAAGTGGAGTTAAAGTAGCTTCCATCGGCACAGCTCTTTTCCACAAGACTTCCATTTGTACACTGCAGATATCCACAAAGGTCCTCAGGATTTGGTTCTATGTCGCCGTCTGTACACTTTTCAGATGGACATATTCCATTCTCATCGATGAGGCAGGCATTTAGAGTCGAGTTAAAGTAGCTTCCGCTGGTACAGTTGACTTCTACAAGACTTCCATTTGTACACTGGAGGTATCCACAAAGGTCCTCAGGATTCGGTTCTATGTCGCCGTCTGTACACTTTTCAGATGGACATATTCCATTCTCATCGATGACGCAGGCATTTAGAGTCGAGTTAAAGTAGCTTCCGCTAGTACAGTTGACTTCCACAAGACTTCCATTTGTACACTGCAGATATCCACAAAGGTCCTCAGGATTCGGTTCTATGTCGCTCCCTGTACACTTTTCAGATGGACATATTCCATTCTCATCGATGACGCAGGCATTTAAGGTTGAGTTAAAGTAGCTTCCGCTGGTACAGTTGACTTCTACAAGGCTTCCATTTATACACTGGAGATACCCACAAAGGTCCTCAGGATTCGGTTCTATGTCGCCGTCTGTACACTTTTCAGATGGACATATTCCATTCTCATCGATGACGCAGGCATTTAAAGTCGAGTTAAAGTAGCTTCCGCTGGTACAGTTGACTTCTAGAAGACTTCCATTTGTACACTGGAGATACCCACAAAGGTCCTCAGGATTCGGTTCTATGTCGCCCTCTGTACACTTTTCAGATGGACATATTGCATTCTCATCGATGACGCAGGCATTTAAGGTCGAGTTAAAGTAGCTTCCGCTGGTACAGTTGACTTCTACAAGGCTTCCATTTATACACTGGAGATACCCACAAAGGTCCTCAGGATTCGGTTCGATGTCGCCGTCTGTACACTTTTCAGATGGACATATACCATTTTCATCGATGACGCAGGCATTTAGGGTCGAGTTAAAGTAGCTTCCGCCAGTACAGTTGACTTCTAAAAGACTTCCATTTGTACACTGGAAATACCCACAAAGGTCCTCAGGATTCGGTTCGATGGCGCCGTCTGTACACTTTTCAGATGGACATATTTCATTCTCATCGATAACGCAGGCATTTAAGGTCGAGTTAAAGTAGCTTCCGCTGGTACAGTTCACTTCTACAAGGCTTCCATTTATACACTGGAAATACCCACAAAGGTCCTCAGGATTCGGTTCGATGGCGCCGTCTGTACACTTTTCAGATGGACATATTTCATTCTCATCGATAACGCAGGCATTTAAGGTCGAGTTAAAGTAGCTTCCGCTGGTACAGTTCACTTCTACAAGGCTTCCATTTATACACTGGAGATACCCACAAAGGTCCTCAGGATTCGGTTCGATGTCGCCGTCTGTACACTTTTCAGATGTGCATATTCCATTCTCATCGATGAGGCAAGCGTTGTAGGTCGAGTTAAAGTACCTTCCGTTGGGACAGCTAACTTCCACAAAACTACCGTTTGAACATTGAAGATATCCACAAAGGTCCTTAGGATTCACCTTGACCTCGGCCTCTGTACACCTCTTAGATGAGCATATTCCATTCTTATCGATGAGGCACGTCTTAAGGTTGGCATTAAAGTAACTTCCAGTTGAACAGTTTAGCTGTTTAAAACTGTCATTAGTGCATTGAAGGTAGCCACAAGGGTTTAGTGGATCCTCTTTCAGTTCGCCACCTGTGCAGTTTCGTAGTGAATGATAGCAAGCCCCGTAAACATCAATCACACACACATCGCAAATCACATCGAAATAACTTTCGTTCGGACATTTCTGCTTTACTATTTCTCCATTTAGGCATTGGTAATATCTATTGCACTCCTGCGGGTCGACTCTCATGCTACCTTCAGTGCACTCGGGACTTGCAGTTAATATTGGTGGAACAAAACCGAGCAGGAAAACCATTTGAAAAACTGTCCAATAGAAAGTGCTTGAGAACTTTTTATTGAATTTTCACCAGTATTTTATGCTCACCAAGGCAGTACATAATCCTAACTTTTTTCCGTAACATTTTCTTTAGAATGCAAAATTACGACTGAATTGAATTACAGTTGAGGACAACTTTTATATTTTCTGAACCAATTAGAATAATGAGATTGTAGAGTACCTCTTGTTTTGCGGTGATAAGACAGAATTTGTTTTCCTTCTTATAGAGACACTTGAACATTTACACGTGTCCAGTCATTCTAAAATAAACAAATGACACAATGACATAAAGCAAGAAAAACATCATTTTGAAAAGTGCAAATAAAATATTGTATAGCAGAAATAAATACAAAAGGGCGTTGGGGCAGCCTAACTCAATTGAACGAGAAAATACGGACAGTATATGAATAAATGTGTCCAAGGGAAAATCCTCTGTGACAGCTTGCAAGGCAGCAAAAAAGAATTTTTAGTATTCGTTCGGGGGATGTCAAATGAAATCCAAAAGCTCTTACAGCTCCTTAGGTAAAACGAAAGACAGTAAAACGATTATGTGATGGGGAGGACAGTGCTCCAGTCGCGCAGACCAAAAAAAGAAAGAAGAAATATTATGTTGAGTGTCAGAAATTTGTGTTGAGTGATTTGCAAATTCCATTTACTTCCACTTACACAATGAACACAGAACTTATTCAAGAAACTATTTTCCGTTAGGCATTTGTTTTGCTTTTGTCTAAACAACTTGACGAATTGAACAAACATTTAACTTATCATTTACACTGTCACTGAACTACAAATGTGTGTGCGAACAAATGTCTTTGGGCCTAGGAAACTCATCTCTGCTGCTGCTGTCAATGTTCATTTATCATAACTTGTCAGCTGAGTGATTCCACTATTCCCAATTCAAAACATTCCGTAGATCCATTTGTTCTCATTCTTTTGTTTGCCTTCCCTTATCCTGATTCGCCACAAGAGTATCGACATTGCTCATCGGTAATAAATACTAATGCTGTTTGCACTGCAGTTCAAAAGGAAATTGTTACGTTAGTCATTTCGAAACCAATGTCAAATGTTATCATAGTCAGTTCTCGTGCGCTGTTCTACTACCAAACGAGGTTGGGTAATGGCCACAAAGTCAGTGTAAACACGTATTTGTCTAGTTAAAGTTAATACGAAATCTATTTGGAGAAGACTTCTGATAAACTACTGAATTTTCGATTAAAGTGTGATATTTTATGATGAAACTTGGCTGACAGGGTAATGAAGTATACAACATACTATATGTCCAAAAAGACTTCGTGTTACGTTGCTACACACAATCGCATGTTTAATAGTGACTACCTTATGCTCACATTTAAGTCGTCTGCTTTTAGGCGCCTACTGTATTTAAGCCAACTGGACTCAACAGTTAATTGCTGATTAAATATGCAATCACCTGCAATGGCGGCAGCACCAACATACATCAAAGCAATAATATATTAGGTAGCTTTTTTACGTTGCCAGCGGCACACACTTTTATCGTGTGTCGACCCCACCTCATTCTTTTTCTCTCTCTCTCTCTCTCTGTGTTTCTCCCTTTCCTAAACACGCTCATTACTTATAAATTATAATTAACTAACTTCTCGCTTCTCTGTCAGCTGTCAAACGATGCATCATAAAAGCGCGCTAAAATTAGCTCATTTCATGTAAAATGCACAACATTTTTAAGTCATTTTTTTTATCCATGTGTAAAATGCTGCACAAGTTGCGTATGCGTAATCTTAGAAACGATATTGGTATTAAAAAGTGGCCAGAATTTTTAAGGCGGTTGATTGTAGTTAGACTGACTTATAATTACTTATGTATAATATAATCTATAAATATATTTGAACATTTTGAAAATTGGATTATAGTATAAACTGATTCCATTATTCAATCACATTATTTTATGTACCTCTACACCTTTCTATACCTTCCAAATATACAAATAATATTTTATGATCTATATCCAAAGTTGTTTCGGTGATGTTTAGATACAATACCTAATAAATTATGTATGTTAAGCTCAGATTATAAAAAAAAGTATTTCTATTTATATTTGTTTACTATATTATTTCATTATATTCCTTCTATATTCCTATACATTTCTTTGTTTATCAGGGGTAAGCCAGAAAACCGTCTTTTACATTGGTTTAATATGTTATCTTTGTAGATAAGGAAATGTTCCTTAGTATAATTATGTATTATTGATGACATTGTATTATTCATTCCCAAAATGTATGATAATATAATAATATAAAAACTTAAAGACCACTGCACAACTAAACTCTGAACTGATTAAAGTGTCTACCATTTTTCATACTCGTATAAACTCAGTCTATGCAACTGTAATGTGTTAACAACAAAATTAACAAAGAACCAACGGGAGGACAAACTAGTTAGCACTTGAGAGGCGTAGCTAGACACAGGGTGAGAGTGAGAGAGAGGTATAGAGAGAGAGAAAAAGAAACAGGCAGTGGGACTGGGAGGACTGTAGTTTACAGGGGGCAAAAGGAAAGATTGTTTAACTCACCCTGCCCTCGCATGGGGGTCCGTCTGGCCGTCTGTAATGAACAGTTCCCAGGTGACGAAATTAGCATTTAACGGCAATGCCAATGCCACAAGCAAACATTTAACTGACCCGACACAGTCAAGTTACGTGCACAATTTCCACATTTACATTTGCATTCACATATCGGGAACACACACACACCCGCAGCACACACCCGTAGTGAGAACTTTTTGAAGAACAGTAAATTTGTATTTTGTTTTTTTGCCTGTCCGTGGTTTGCGCGTGTTCTCCTACTTCGTTTCCTTCTTCTTCGGCGTCTTCTTTATAAACAGTTAATTAACGCCGGCATTTACTATTCACGTGTTCGCATTCACATTCACATTCACTTCAAATCATCGAATAAACAACAACAATTACTAATTGCGTTTTTTATGCGTTTATGTGCCCACACACAAATTGAAACTGAAAGTGCCGTTAAATGCTGCCGACGCCACCGTCGCCGTCGCTGTCATCGCCATTACTCGCCACGTAAATCGGCAACAACAAATCGTTGAAATTCCGCAGCTGCTGCTGCCACGTTGTGACGCGCACGAGCCCAAAAAGCAAACTGAATTGTCTGAATCCGTGACTCGTGTCGGCGTCAACGGAGTAGAGATCATCCTAAAGTTCTAAGCAACAACAACAGCAACACACGACGACGGTGAAAGTGCACGAAGTGCGGGCACGAAGCCCACGCAGCCTTCGGCAACATTTTGCTCATGTAGGAAGTGTGTCGGTGTTGCCAGCACAGCGCAACATTTGGCGCCAAAAACACAACAGCAACACAAAATGTTGTCACACTCAAATGAAAAACAAAAGCTAATTTTCAAGCGTCGATTGTGGGAAAAGTATAATTGCTATTGAGTTGCGGTTTTTTTTATTCTGCTCATATGTTCTTTTTTTAGCATTACATAAGTTAAAGAAGTTTGTCAAGTGCATGTCTTGAAAATTGCTCAAAGTTTTGAAACGGAATAAATGATTATTTTAAGTATGTTCTTCCCTAGGTACCATATTGCGGAGAGAAAACATCGATATTGACTTGTGGAATTAAGTAATGAATGATATTTTAATTGTATATTTCACTTACTTTTTAATTGTAATACGCTTCTTGTGGCACGTCGCTTGGCGCTGGTCTGTCATCGACTTAGTTATCGATTTGCGGAACTTGTTCGCGATGTATCGTGACTGCCACAGACTTATTAAATCTTGGGGGTTAACTTCTTTTAATTAATGTAAATTTTATGTAGATTTCTCTGTCGATTTGTTATTTCATGTATAGACACCTATTTGAAAATGCTCAAGCATAGTTCTCAACAGATTATTATGAAACGGTGATTGTTGTAATTTTTAAAGTGATTGTTAGTCTCTGTCTAGATATGTATATAACTCCTCTTTAATCCTCGTCGATCCTAAATAACACAAAGCAGCCTAAATATATATATACATACATACTCTTTAATGATTTTGTGTGATCTGAAATTGAAGCAATATAATTAATTGAATATATTCCAAAATTACACTATAAACCTGGTAATAAGGTAATCAAATTTATATATCAAATAAACATAATAAACTAATTTTTAAATCATCTGTTAATGAGTTTCATTATTTCCTTATTAAAATAAAAGCATTAAGTAATTTTCAAGTAAATTTACAACTTCACCTTGAACTTGGAAAAAAACCTCCATCAATTAAGGTCTTCAGTGCATGAAGGTCATGCCAAAAACCCACTTATGCTTCCCTTAATAACCCATTAAGGCCTCTTTTGTCCATTAACCAACACAAATTCGCAATTAATAATAAAAATTCGAGTTTTATTTAACAACAATTTAACATTTTAATAATGACCATTTAACAATCGAGATATGCGTGTGTGTGTGTGGGAGTGTGAGTGTGTGTGGTGGAGGAGTGGGGGGAAAACAATGTGACTATTTAGACTAAGTAGAAAATTCGCTCACGCTCTCTTTGCCGCCTACTCTCATTCACTTGAGCTTCTTGAGGAAGAAACGGTTGGGGGGACCGTAGTTAACAGCCGGGACATGGTTGGGGGCATCTGTGGCCAGATGTGGTTCAGGTTCGCCAACAATGATGGGCGCCATGGGGCCATCGGTGGCAAGGGGAGCAGTGGGCGACTGCGGGGGCAGATACTGATTGGAGGGCACTGCCAGAGTGGTCTGCACCTCCTCGCCGGTGTAGGCGGTAGCTGTGGGCGGGCCATAGATGGGGGAGGGCACAGCAGCAGGTTGCTCGGGTTGCTCAGGCTCCGGTGGGGCCAGGGTGGTGGGTGGAAGCACATCGCTAACATCGGCCATGGGAGCAAAGTCATCGGCATTGGACTGACGTGGTTCCATGTCCACCACAGCTGGTGGGGGTCCATAGACGGGAGCCTCCTCCTTCTTGGTCTTGTACTTGATGAAGTAAACCTCCGGCTTGGATGGCTTCGTTGGTGCTGGCGTGGGAATCACAATATCCTGCTCCTGTTCGGGCTTCTTGTGCAGCACATAGATCAGTGTCTTCTCCTCGTTTTGTGGCAGTGGTGGCACAACTGGTGGACGCAGCGCCGGCGCTGATGGTGCCTTAATGAACACAATCTTGTAGTGCTTCTGCTTGGGTCCTTGTTCGTGACGCACACGTGGCACCACCGCGTCCTCCTCCTCGAGATCCTTGGGCGGCACATGCACGTAGATGTGCTTGTGGATGCGCGTCTCCTGTGGTGCATTGTTGTAGCCGCTGGCATGTTGCACGCCCGACAAACGATGCGCCATGTTGTACGAGTCATCGTAGGCGTTCAGTGGGAGGGGCTCACCAGCGGGCGCCAGTTGCTCATCCACAATCTGTGGCTGCTGCTGCAGCTGCTGTTGTGGGGGCAGGTAGTTCATCTGTGGCTGAACGGATGCGGGTGGTGGTGCGGCAAAGTTGGCAAACGATTGCTCCTGTGGCAAGCCCTGATAGATGTGTGGCGAGGGGGGATGCACAGCTAAGAGAGGGAGGAAGTAGAAGAAGGCAATGATTTTGAAGAGTTGATGGAATCTGTGGCAGCTGAGTAAAGATCTATGGATCCTTAGTTCCTCTCACCGTTGAGCGGTGGCAATGCACGCTGACTCTGCTGCTGTGGTAATCCATAGTAGGGGGAAGGAGGCTCAGGATGCGCTGTGGCAAGAGCAACCAGTGCCACTGAGGCAATTAGAAGCGAGAATGAACGCATGATGTACGAAGTCTTGGTTCTCTTGGGCAGATCACGTAATCCTTGATCGATGAACAACGAATCCAAACGGAACTGCTACTGGATGACTGCTTTGATGGATGAAAGCGCAAATATCGACTGATACCATACTGAGCCGAGCGTCAAGCATTTATATGATTCAATTGCGAAGGCGAACACGCAGGCAGAGCAACAACAAGCTGCGACGCAAGCTGCGCAGCCAAGACAAGCCAAAACAAGCCAAAACTGACCGAAAATCTCATTACAAAAGGCCGCAGCAGCAAAATGAATTTAATTACACATCCAAAAGGTGCACAAGATACACAGATACATGTATACAGATACACAGATTGAACAGATACGCAGATGCGCAAGATACAGATACACACACACACACACAGCAGTTGCTGGGCTAAAGAGTTTGCTGGAGATGGAGAGAGGAGAAGGAGAAGGCGTCGTTCGACGCGTGTCTTTTGATGTCTCCAAGCGAGAAATTGGATCAAGTTGAAAACTAAACGAAGCTGGAAACACACACACACAGATACTGTACTATATATATGTATGTTTGTGTGTGTGTTATTTATTTTCTGCTAATCGTCTGTATATCTTGCTCATCGATAATGTTGTTGCTGCTGCCGCATGGTAACGGTACTCAATGAAGTTTCCTCAAGACGAGGTCTTAAGGTCGTTTAAAGACGTTCGAATTTATCACAGATGTATCCGACGGATGCAAACCTTCGCTTCGGCGACGAGTGTGCCAAGTGTTATTTTTACAATTGGAGCGCACACACACTCGACAAAACACTGCAATGAAATCGAAAGTGACCCACGGATTCAAGTGACTCAACCATTGACTCGCTCAACCCACCTTACCCCAGCGCACCTCATCTACAATTTCAGCTCTCCTCGTCTCATCGCCACCTCATCTTCACCTTACCTCATCTGCACTTCATCTCCACCTCACCTCACCTCATCGCCACCTCACCACATCTTACCATTTCATTGATCAACTTACTTTACTTGAGCCAGTTATGAAATATAAATTGCTTCATCTGGAGTTACTTCAGATATTTGAAAATATTAAATAAATATTCCAAAAATATCTGTGCAATATTTATAACATTTTATCAAGAGAATTCTGAGAATTCTCTCTATCTATCTCTGTAGTGACCACAAATCGTATTTGCATTTCATAGGATATCGAGAGAACCCTTTTTGTTTCAGTATCTGTTAATGTGTAGGTGCATTTGAGAGGTCTTAACAACTGTTTACTTGTTAGTCAAGGCCAAAAGATTTTCATAACAAAAAAAACTGTCAATTGAATTCACTTGCAACACCTACGATAAGTTCCATGACAATCCAATCGAGTTGGAAAAATCAAAATGTTTGTTATTGCACCAACAATGCAATGAAAACTTTAGTAAAGTAACCGCGACTTTAAGATATGCTGGAAAAACATTATAAATTCATTAGAAAATGATAACTGCTTGTCAAATAATTTTATGTGTATTTGATCTATCAGGTTTTATCATTATTTTATGCCACGACTTTATCGACAAATATATATTTATATTTTAATTGCTTAGTCTTTCCCAAGATTTTTTTAAGTGTTGCAAACTGTTTGATAAAATTCACTATACACTTTCGATAACGATAACTGCTTGTTGCTGGGTAACTACTCATCGATACTATTGAACATGACATCAATTTAATGTATGTATATTTATTATCCCATCACTTCGTCTTGATTTTAGACATACTTTATATATAGTCTTATGTCCAATATCAATATTTCTTTACATGTTACAAACCGTTGAACAAGTTTGTTATACACCTTCCAACCCATTTTCAGGGGGTACACAAAACAAAATAAAACAAAACAAAACGACTAAAGCTCAATATGAAATCTGTAGAGGAGCGAGGGAGGCAGAGAGAAGAAGTGTGGAGAAGGTAGAAACAAAAAGAAAAAAGCAAATTAACAAAATAAAACAATTGTTAACGATTTATTATAAATTGTAATTGCAGGCCATGTGCGATTGCGAGAGAGAGAGAAATTGTGCAGAGGTGGCCCTCAACAAAAAAAGATATAGTAACATATTTAGGTACTCGAGAGCAGCAGCAGCAGGTTCATCTGTAGCTTCTGCTGCTGCTGCGGGTGCTGGGACAGCGTCGTGTATGTGTCATTGAAATTGGTGCACTTGGACCCTCATCGACATGAATGGGGCAGAGGAGGAGGGTCAGGCAAGAGTGATCGCCTCCGAAGGGACAGAGACAAAGGTACCTGGTGAGATGGTTGCGACAGCCTGTGTGTGTGTGTGTGCTTTGTTTCACTATCTGAAAACTTGAAAATCGAATGGAGAATCCACTTGAGGCAACCCGTAGTTGCCACTTGTACTCAAGTGACAACGCGCATTGAAATTGTTTGGCCATAGACCACAACAACAATGTGTTGTGGCCAGTAATCTCTATGCTTGGAGTCTCCGTCTCCTCTGTCGCCGTCATTGAGAGATGCGACCCTGCAGCTCGATTTCTCGGTCAATGCGTTATTTGATCTGAATTTCAAATAGTTTCAGTCAACATTATAAAAATCTCCATTTAACTGACAATTGTTTACGCATTCATCAATCTATTTTTAAACTTATGTCTTTTGTTTTATTTAAATACTTTTCGATCATTAAATAAGAATATGCATCACAAGTAGATAAAGGCGCAGCATAGAACAGAAAGTCCTATCGATAGTTAGTTAAGCAAATTTGACACCGATAGAGGACACTTAGATTTAGTATTTTATTGTATGCGTTTTTATCGTTGTTGTAATTGGTCACACCGATTTAACTATGAATTAAGTTAGGCTTGGCGCGTCAGATCAGTTCGTCTGGCGAGAAGATAAACGGCGGTATGTAGACTTGGAACTAGATTTAAGGTTAAATTCTTGTTATGCCTTGCAAACTGTATTATTTCCCTATAGAATAAAACATAATCATTCAGCCCTTCGTTTGTTCAATGTACATTTGCCAACGACGGTCAACGATTCATTAAGGCGGCTCGACAGCAACAATATGTAGATCAAGTTTATAAATAATGGAAATAATAATTTTATTTTCAATATTGATAAAGTGAATATAAAGTGCTGTATTAAGGTTTTCGTTTCGTTATATACATTACATACATCGTTATATATTATCATTAAATACAAAATTTGACAGACTTTTGTTTGACAGACAGACAGACTGACAGCCTGGCAGATAGAAAGACAGACAGACAGATAGACAAGCGGACAGACAGAAAGACAGACAGACGGACTTGGCTAAATCGACTTAGCTCAGCAGGAATATCATATATATAATTTATAGGGTATATAATTTATAGGGTTTCTAACGCCTTCTTTGTTTTACCATAATTTAGATCAGAACCCGATATCGCCCAGATCTCTTGCCGCAGCGGCAGCTTATGAGCCACTCGTTGGGGGCAGCGTCACGGGTGCATGGCGGTAATGGATGTTGGCTCCCTTGATGGGCAACGGATGCGCCGCAGTGTTGAAGACCCACTCGTCCAACGGCAGTACGGAATCATCCGAGAATAACAAGTACAGATACTTAAGCGTCTCTGCCAGGAAATAGCTCGGTTGCACATCAGACTTCTTCGGCTCCTGCTCATCAACGTTTTTCAGTCCACAATAACCGTGCGCGGTGCGACAATGCTTCTCCAGTGCCAGCACCGCTTCCCAGCCCCAGTCACGGTATTTCGGGTCGTGAGTTAGACGCCACAACACAAAATAGCTCTCAAATGTGTCCGACCTGAGGTTGTAGGGTTTGTCATCGAAAAACAGAGCTTGAGCCTCAGCCTTATTGCTGAAGCGGAATGTCTCGGAACCCAGTTGGGTGCGTGTTCGTCTGAAGCTCTCGTGGCAAGTGTTGGTTATCCCCTTGCCCACCTCCATGTACTTGTCAGTGTGCTCGCTCTGGCGCGTTGAGGATCCCAGAGCAAAGAGGCCACCCGAGAAGCAGGCAAGTTGATCCATTCTGTGATCTAATTGATCGTGCTTCAGATTTGATACATATGTCAACCCATTAGTGCTGTTCCGCACCATTTTGTCCATTATCTCAAACATGGCCTCGTCATACATATCGAGTGCCTCCTCGTCCGTCTGACCAGACTGTATCCAAGCCTTCAACAGATACTCGTAAAAGCTGTCGCCCAATGTGCCCAGCGACACGTGAAATACTCCCCATTTGCCATTCCATGGATTTAGGAAATTTGGGTAGAGCCGCTCGGGCTTCTCGATCTGCTTGAGCACCTGTCGTATGGTCTGCACACGTTCGCGATACAATGGATTGCCCGTGATGTCACTCAGATAAGCGAACTCCAGATGCAGGCCACCGAACTCGGATAGAACCGAATCAGACGAGGCCCAGAAATGGTTTTTGGCTTTGCCTGTCTTGGGGCTGACCAGTGCCAAGGGTATACCGGTTGGGGTCTGGAACGCGGGCAGCAGCTTGTCCGCAACATGCTGGGCCTTCTCCTTGTACAGTGGATCCCCCGTGAAGGCGTAGAGTGTCAACAGGCTGCCCACAAAGCGAATATTCATCTCGAAAACAGACAACTTACGCTCGATGTTGTCCAGTGAGAAACAAGATTCAATCCAATCGCGTCCCTCCTTGTACTCCTTCTCTAGACCCATAATGTATAGTGTGTCTAGACTATCGACAATTGTGGAGCCCAAATCGTATGAGCCAAAGACGCTGCCGTAGTACGGTCGCTGCGACAGTGGTCTCAGTTCGTTCCTGCCCCAGGCGTACAGTTTGTAGTTGTGCCAGGCGTGCTCCATCATCTCTTTGACTTTAAGCCGTTTTTTCTCTATCTCGGGTTCCGCCTGCTCTGACGCCATGCCCATGGCCAGCTTCATCTGCTGTCCACTTACAGGCGATGTATAGTTGTTGTTGCTGTTGATGGCTCCATAGTTAAGGTGCTCCTCTATCCATTTCAGATAATGGCGTACTCGTGTGTAATATGTAGTATCGTATTGGCTAGCACAGATGGCACCTGGGACGTATGACACGATGCCCTCGATCATCATTTTTTTTCTGCCATATTCTTGCATTAGCGGTCCTCCAGAGTCTCCCATGCACGAAGTTTTTGCTCTCGTTGGGTTACTAGAAAGAACACCGGCGCACATTCTAGTGGCATTTTGGAGCTCGCAATATAAGGGGTCGTTCACAATGGGTACACTAACAGCTCTCTTTGCCGGCAAATCGTTTGTGATCATTGTTCGACCCCATCCAGACACTATCAGTATAGTATTGATATCCGGCTCTTTCACATCGTCCCTGGGCAGGCAAACAGGCTTCAATACCTTACCAAAGCGAATAATGCTATCCACACGGATAAGGGCAATGTCATTTAAGAATGTGCGCGGAATATAATCTTCATGCTTGATTATATTTGCGATTCCAAAGTGAAGATAGGACATACAGTTGGAGGTGCCATAATCGCAATAAGGTTCTTTGGTAAAGTTTCCCAAACGCACTCCGGTTCTGCAGATTGAAAACAACTTAGATAGCTTTGTGGATTAGTCATGCCTACTGTACTTACAATCCACCGTATGTGTCAACAATTTCTCCAGTAACACAGTGAGCAGCTGTCAGCACATACCACGAGCTGATCACCGATCCTCCACACACTCCAAATGACCCCTTGTTTCCATACTGAAGACTTGCCAACCAGCTATATTCGTCTGGTTGAACAATATCTCCACCAACAATTTGTGGCGAAGGATGCATTGGTGTCTTTCCGCAAACTTTACGTAACGACATTGCTTCCACAGTACTGAAAACTTTTAGTGCTCCAAAGAACACAAGAAAATGGATCGCGCTCATGACGATAATTTCGACAACTAAATTTGACTTTCGCGTAAGTACAGTTTATATTTCTCTACTCTCTAAATATGCATATATGTACATATGTATATGTACATGTATTTCTATTGTTGTTAGTTAGTATTGTAAATTGCTGAAGAGCTCCTATTATATTATAGTTATAAATACTTTTACCCCGACATTAATCAGCTTCTTCCAATCGAGTGTGCTGAATTGTAGCTCTCCTTAGTTTTGTTACGGTCAAGTGTGTTAAAGCTACTAAACTACTAAGCTGCCCTTACTTTTCTTACAATAAGATACTTGCAAAGAATTATGCTGAATTGTAAATCTCCTTAGTTTTGTTAAATTTAACCATCTTCTTCCGGTCGAGTGTGTCAAAGCTATTAAGCTGTCCTTAGTTTTGTTATAATTAGATACTTGCAAAGAATATTTTGAATTGTAGCTCTCCTTACTTTTGTTACAGTTAGATACTTTGAACGCAGCATCAACCAGCTTCTTCCGTTCGAGTTTGCTAAGTTGTAGCTCTCCTTAGTTTTTTTTACAATTAGATACTTGCAAAGAATTATATGCTTCTCAAAAGTTCGCCAGTTTATTCCAACTGAAAAGCTCATAGACTAAACGGTGGTTGTATGACACCGCTTGATACATTCTTAATCTATCGCTGCGACGCAGCGGAGCCAATCTAGTGTTATGTTTATAAACTTCAACCCGTGCTGACCCTTGTGTCGCATGCTCAAGAGGCCATAAATTACTTGGGTTACTAAAAGATAGGCACTTAATAGTTTTGATTACTAATTAGAAAGCAGTGCAGTGCAATAAGTTTCACTGCATCAAGATGTTCATGCCAGTGCCTGTACAATACTTTTACCGCAATATTTTATCAACCTGCAAAACTTATACTCAAATCGTGCCAATGTGTGTTACACATTTAAATGCTTCAACCTACATTGAACCAATTATGACAATTTTTTGCTAAATAATTGTTATGCCAGCCCCCATGGTAAGAAATTCTAACTCTCGGGTCTCATCTTCGCCGTCGACGCCTGGTTGTCGAGTACTTAATGATTTAAGCAGAATTAAGCTAATAATTAACCTATGTTTGGCGCGTCAGATTAGTTGGTCTGGCGAGAAGAGAAACTGCGGTATGTAGACTTCCAACTAGATATAAGGTTAAAGTCTTGTTATGCCTTGCAAACTGTAGAATAAAACAAAATCATTCAGCCCTTAATTTGTTCAATGTACATTTGCCAACGGCGGTCAACGATTCTTTAAGGCATTCCCTGGATATTGTCGACGGCTCGACAGCAACAATATATAGATCATGTTTATATATAATTTAAGATTACGCCCACGCCCAGCGCCCCTGGAAATAATAATTTTAATTTCAATATTGGTTAAGCGAATACAAAGTGCTGTATTAAGGTTTTCGTTTCGTTATATACATTACATACATCGTTATATATTATCATTAAATACAAAATTTGACAGACTTTTGTGTGACAGACAGACAGACTGACAGGCAGGCAGATAGACAGACAGACAGACTGATAGACAAGCGGACAGACAGACAGACGGACTTGGCTAAATCGACTTAGCTCAGCAGGAATATCATATATATAATTTATAGGGTATATAATTTATAGGGTTTCTAACGCCTTCTTTTTTACCATAATTTAGATCAGAACCCGATATCGTCCAGATCTCTTGCCGCAGCGGCAGCTTATGAGCCATTCAATGGGGGTAGCGTAACGGGTGGCTGGCGGTATAGGATGTTGGCTCCCTTGATGGGCAACGGATGCGCCGCAGTGTTGAAGACCCACTCGTCCAAAGGCAGTACGGAATCATCCGAGAACAACAAGTACAGGTACTTAAGCGTCTCTGCCAGGAAATAGCTCGGTTGCACATCAGACTTCTTCGGCTCCTGCTCATCAACGTCTTTCAGTCCACAATAACCGTGCGCGGTGCGACAATGCTTCTCCAGTGCCAGCACCGCTTCCCAGCCCCAGTCACGGTATTTCGGGTCGTGAGTTAGACGCCACAACACAAAATAGCTCTCAAATGTCTCCGACCTGAGGTTGTAGGTTTTATCCCCGGGAAATAGAGCCTGACCCTCACCCTTAACGCTGAAGCGGAATGACGCCGGACCAAGTTGGGTGCGTGTTCGTCTGTAGCTCTCGTGGCAAGCGTTGGTTATCCCCTTGCCCACCTCCATGTACTTGTCAGTGTGCTCGCTCTGGCGCGTTGTGGATCCCAGAGCAAAGAGGCCACCCGAGAAGCAGGCAAGTTGATCCATTTTGTTTTCTAATTGATTATTGGACAGATAAGATACATATGTCAACCCATTAGTGCTGTTCCGCACCATTTTGTTCATTATCGCCAACATGGCCTCGTCGTACATATCGCGTGCCTCCTCGTCCGTCTGACCAGACTGTATCCAAGCCTTCAGAAGATACTCGTAAAAACTATCGCCCAATGAGCCCAGCGACACATCAAATGGTCCCCATTTGCCATTTCTGGGATGTAGGTAATTTGGGTAGAGCCCCTCGGGTTTCTCGGTCTGCTTTAGTACCTGCCGTATGGTCTGCACACGTTCGCGATATAATGGATTGCCCGTGATGTCACTCAGATAAGCGAACTCCAGATGCAGGCCACCGAACTCGGATAAAACCGAATCAGACGAGGCCCAGAAATGGTTTTTGGCTTTGCCTGTCTTGGGGCTGACCAGTGCCAAGGGTATACCGGTTGGGGTCTGGAACGCGGGCAGCAGCTTGTCCGCAACATGCTGGGCCTTCTCTTTGTATAGTGGATCCCCCGTAAAGGCGTACAGTGTCAACATGCTGCCCACAAAGTGAATATTCATCTCGAAAACAGACAAGTCATCTTCGATGTTGTCCAGTGAGAAACGAGATTCGATCCAGTCGCGTCCATCCTTGTACTCCTTCTCTAGACCCATAATGTATAGTGTGTCTAGACTATCGACAATTGTGGCGCCCAAATCGTATGAGCTAAAGATGCTGTAGGAGTACGGTCGCTGCGACAGTGGACTCAGTTCGTTCTTGCCCCAGGCGTACAGTTTGTAGTTGTGCCAGGCGTGCTCCATCATCTCTTTGACTTTCAGCCGTTTTTTCTCTATCTCGGGATCCGCCTGCTCTGGCGCCATGCCCATGGGCAGCTTCACCTGCTGTTCACTTACAGGCGATGTATAGTTGCTGTTGATGGCTCCATAGTAAAGGTGCTCCTCTATCCATTTCAGATAATGGCGTACTCGTGTGAAATATGTAGTAATGTATTGGCTAACACAGCTGGAACCTGGGACGAATGACACGATGCCCTCGATCATGATTTTTTTAATGCCAAATTGTTGCATTAGCGGTCCACCAGAGTCTCCATTGCACGAAGTTCTTGCTATCATTATGTTATTAGACAGAACTCCGGCACACATTCTAGTGGCATCTTGGAGGTCGCAAGCTACGGTGTCGTTTACAATAGGTATACCAACAGCTCTCTTTGCCGGCGAATCGTTTGGCATCATTGTTCGACCCCATCCAGACACTATCAGTATAGTATTGATATCCGGCTTTTTCACATCGTCCCTGGGCAGGCAAACGGGCTTCAACACATTATCAAAGGGAATAATGCTATTTACACGGATCAGGGCTATGTCATTTAAGAGTGTACTTGCATTATAATCTTCGTGCTTGATTATATTTGCGATTCCAAAGTGAAGATAAGTAGTACAGTTGGAGGTGCCATAATCGCAATAAGGTTTTTGGGTAAAGTTTCCCAAACGCACTCCGGTTCTGCAGATTGAAAACAACTTATAGTAGATATCTTTCTTCGATTAGTCATGCAAAGTGTACTTACAATCCACCGTGTGTTTTCACCGTTTCCCCAGCAACACAGTGAGCAGCAGTCAGCACATACCACGAGCTGATCACCGAACCTCCACACACTCCAAATGACCCCTTGTTTCCATACTGAAGACTTGCTAGCCAGCTGTATTCGTCTGGTGGAACTATCGCTCCACCAGCAATTTGTGCCGTAGGATACAATGGAGTATCTCCACAATCTTGCTGAAATGCCATAGCTTGCACAGTATTGAAAACTCTCAGTGCTCCGAATAACACAAGAATCTTGATCGCAGTCATGACGATAATTTCGCTTGAATGCCCGAAGTCGACTAAATTTGACTATCGCTTATGTTCAGCTTATACTTCTCTGCTCTATTTAAAATATATACTTAAATCTATGTGCAAATGTACATCAAACTGTCGTTGCCTCATATTTGTGAGAGCCTTGTTGGGTATATTCCAGTGGAATCACGCATGGAGATTACAAAATATTGTTGTGGTTTTATTTTTACTCTGCGCTCGTATTTGTGAGAGCCTTGTTGGGTATATTCCAGTTAAATCACGCATGGAGATTAAAAAATATTGTTGTGGTTCTATTTTTAATATACAATATTTTGGTTTTTTGCTTAAAAGACAATTATATGAAATAATCAATTTAAATTATATTTTTATTAAACTTATTAAAAGTTCGTTTAATGTTGTTAATTCTAGTAGTAAAATAAATAAATAAAGAAAGCAAAAAGTCGATCAATCCCTTCGGCAGTTTTGATCTATGCAACATATCCAGCAAACTTGATATCTCAATGCGCATTGTAAAGTTGATGAAATATGCGCATTTCAAACCTGATGAGGTGTTAGTCATGTCAGCTGTTCAGCTATACAGCAAAACATTGCAATAATACCTATACATATGTACCATACATACAATGCATATATATAATACATATTCTTATCACATCTATGGCTTACCCCAAGGCACTTCTGCCAAATAAAGTCTTCTCATGTATTCCACACAAGAACATTATCAGTTCCGACAATTTCGACAACTTATTATATATTATATACATATATATATATATATTTTTATATACATACACATCTATTCACATACACATCAATATACATATTGTTTATGTTTAGCATTATTTCTTAGTTTGACTTGCACTGATAAGTTAAGTTATTTCGAAAATCAAAACTGGTCTTCATACAAAACCTTCATGTTGGCCAATTCTTATTGTTATTGTATCACATAGCTTTAGAACTACGAGACAGACAGAAGGACAGACGGACAGTCGGATGGACAGACAGAGATGTCTAGATTGACTCCTCTGGTGATGCTGATTCAGAATATCTATAAGTATTTATATATATATATATGTCGCATCGATATTATTTATTTAATTCCTTAGTTGTTAAGTATCATCACTGATATAAGTTATCGTATTGTAATCATCACTAATAAAGAATAAGTGACAAAGATAGAATGATTCTCTATTCTCATCCATCCTCTTCCCACTTGTGCCTTCTCTTGCACACGATCCACAAGCCCAACAGAATTGACTGTTCTGCGTAGCCTCGGTCTGACACTGCGTTAGAGCGAGACAAATATACTGTGTGACCGAATGGATGATGCAATAATTGCAATCATTGCGTTGTTGCTAACTGGCGTCAAGAAGACGCGTGCCAAAAACGGTGTCTACGCAGTGTGCTAGCATCATTTTGGAAATTCGAGTCAGTAAAAAACAGACACTAAAAGAAGGCAGTCGAAATGTCGAGGAAACGCAAGGCTACGATCCGAGAGGCACAGGAGGTGGAGATGAATGAGTCTGGCCATCTGACTCCGACATATACTTAATGAGGTTGAAAATGTCTTCTTAGGTGCATTGCAAACTTCTAGCCAAAATTAATATACCATCTGCAAGAAACCGAAAGCGAGAGAATTTACTCTTGGTGTTAGTTAGTAAATTGAGGAAGAGCATCTTCCGGTCGACTGTGCTGAATTGTAGCTCTCCTAAGTTTTGTTATAATTAGATTTTACTTTTACCCCAATATCAACCTACAAAAATTATACTCAAATCGTGCCAAAGTGTGTTACACATTTAAATGCTTCAACCTACATTGAACCAATTATGACAATTTTTTGCTGAATAATTGCTAGGCCAGCCCCCATGGTAAGAAATTCCAACTCTCGGGTCTCATCTTCAGCGTCTGCGCCTCGTTGTCGATTACTTAATGATTTAGCGCGATAATGATGATAGTTATGCACAGGTAGCTTCAGCACAGTGGCACAGTGGGGTAGTAGACTGAAAGCATATTATCAATTATTTGCTGTGAATTAAATTTAAATATTTCTTGGGATTAAAGGCCTAATATATAAGTTTGTTCATTTATCAGGTCTTTTGTTAAATAAAGATTATTATATTAATATTTTATTACATTAAATTTATCATAGATTTGTCTTTTGTTCTTGTGCATTTAAAGTACAATAAGTTATTGAAATAATTCAAATAAAGTTGTATTGTATTTTATTTTGTTAGAAATGTGACTAAAAATTGGTGTACATACATCGTTTGTTACTTTATGAAATAAACATCGATAGGTCTACAGTACAGTAAGTAGTACAGTAAGTAAAGTAATAAAACTAAGTAGTACAACAAGCCCTATAGCAACATTGACATTGAATTAAAATATCAAATAAAAGACGTCTTTTATAATGAATAATTGCCGAGTAACTGCAATGAATGCGTCAAAGTACTCGTAAATAAAGATCATCAAGCACACGCACACAAAAAGGGTGTTTTATTTTCGGCAACAGCAACAACAATTAACACAACGGAGGTGGAAGTAAGCCGCCAACAAAAGGCATCCCAGACGAATCGACAAATCGAATTGACGAATTCAACAAAAGGTCGCCCGACAACAATTGGAACAAAAGTTTTGTTAATGTCAGAAAGTCGTCACCAGTGGGCGACATGTGATAATTAGGCGTGGTGGGCGTGGCAAGTAAGTGCAGGCGAGGTTACAAGTTTTGAGATCGATGAAGGGATTGGGGTAGTTAATGAGCTCAGTGAAAGTGTCCATTGCCGATAGAAGGTGCTTATATAGTCTTACTATGTTTATGCTCTACACAAATATCAAGTCATTTAACAGTTTATCTTCTCTTCTCTTCTCTTCTTTTTGTTTTTGCACATACAGGGTGTTTGAAGGTTCAATAACATCTGCGCTAGAAGAAAGTAATCGACGGTGTTGCACACTGGCGCCCCCTACAAAACAGAACAACCACCTTATCAGTCCGTCAGCTGTTAACACGTACCCCGCCAGCATCTTCAGCCCTCTCTCGACCCATTCACCTTGAAAAAAGTTCAGCGCAAAAGCTTCGAAAGCGACGCCAATGAACGCAAGAAGTTAAAGAAAATAAACAATAAGGGAGAGAGAGAAGTAAGAAATTGAGAGCAAGAGTAAGAGAGAGAGAGAGAGAGAGAGAGAAAACACGAGAGTGTTGGGAGGTAAAAACAAATTACAGGCAGTAATAAACTTGAACTCAGCCCAAGCAGTTAAGACTATCCGCAACGAAGAAAATATTTCATACAACCCACATAATATTAATAATACTGGCGAAAACATGGAGGTGCCAGATGACGACGACATTTACGAAGATAAGGTAGAGTTGGGTTGGTTGATTCTTTTATCACTTGCCACACACCTTACCTCGATCCCCCACAATATTTCAGCTTATTTTGGTGCAGCAGAATCTGAGATCGCTGCCACGGGAACTTGTGCAGCGCTATGGCGATTCTACAGTCCATATGGACTTGAGCTATAACTGTCTGAAGGATCTGTCGTGGCTGGGAGACTTTGAGCAGTTGCGGTCTTTGGTGCTCGATAGTAATCGTCTGCACGAGGCGCAATTGCGCACGTTGAACGTGCCGATGCCCCAACTAGAGGTGCTTATGTTGAATAAAAACGAGGTGAGTTTCGGCATCGATATATGATATCAATAGATATACTCATAATGTAATCAATTCATCTAATTATCTGATGACAGTTCAGCGATCTGGCAACTACAATAAAACTTATCAGACGCCTGTTTCCCAATGTGCAGTATCTGAGCCTGCACGGTAATCCCATTTGTCCCGATGGCCTCAACTTGCAGCCCTTTTCGAGCTACTTGCCTTATGACTACAGCTACTACAGGTATGAAATCAACTATAATTTATTATAAAAACTTTTATCTTATCTTACTAACTTATATTTTCTATTTATTCAGCAACTTCATTGTACAATCCCTGACCAAATTGAAATTTCTTGATCATGGTCTAGTGCAGCGATCCTATAAGTACGAAAGCTTTCCCCACAATAATTACGACCGAGAGGAAACGGAGCACACAACTAGACTTTAAAATTGTTTTTTATCAACTTAGTGTTTAGTAATTATGTTTATTTTTACATTTCTTTATTTTTTAGACGGTTCTTTATTCAAAATACGACAACAAAAATTTAAAATTTTTCTAGTTTAATTTATTTTCGCATACAATTCTTATATACTTTTAATGTATAAGAAACAGATGCAACTAAATAAATTATGGTTGTTGTATATGCTACAACTCTAATAATATTGAGATATATTACTTTTCAAAGCTAGGTCACACTGATTATTTCAACAGGTAAATTGTATGGCAAAACGGGACTTATCGTAGGCTTTATCTCATAAACTAAGCACAAAATGGCAATAGTTACTAAGAATTTTTGTCTTATCTCATCGAATATTATGAATAATAAAATCATAGTTCTCCGAATTCAGTCATCTCCCTCCATCAGCAATAAAATGCCAAATGACTTATCGATAGTTACCAGCTGTGCGTGTTTTGCGAAAAGTAAACAGAAGAATAAAATTTTAAGACAATTGATTTAAGTTGCTTAATAGTATATTTAATTCAATTTTATTTTTTAATAGTATATCTTATATAAATCTTATAATATATTTTGCATTTATTACGCACTTGCTCTCTGCGCAACGTTTGATGCAACCTTCACCACACGAACCATTTGTATTTGTTTGCCATTCCCGTGTGTTATCTACCACACAATTCGAGTGTCTGTGGCGTCACTGCTGTGCACTTCCGACTGAGCATGGCAATACAACATGTGCGCGAGATGGGTTACCTTCTAGTTGAATTATCATTGCCTAATGACAAACAGCTGATTTATATTGCCTTGTCAGTTATTGTATTTAATATTTATGGAGGGGCACAGACAAATTTAAATTGTAATGGCCAACGGACTTCTCCACGGCAACACACGTTCCCAGGCCCAAGTAGCCCACCAATTGCCGGAAAATTCGTCATTCATTACAAATCACCGAATCACCGGGAATTGCATAACGTGACGACTTCGATTTCACATACACATTTCTGTATGAAACAAATAAGAATATTCCTGGCAAATATCCGATAACAAAAATTCCAGGAAACCAAAGTCACTGGAAGTTGGAAGCATTTTTAAAGCCGGTCTCGCCGAGAGGTAGAATTCCACGACGTCGACGACGCGCTCAATCAGTGCAATTCCAGTAACCGCCAATTAAGCCACGCTCCAAATTGCCAGGCAATTAATGCCGCTGATCTTGTTGCCCTTTGGCTGTTTATTATTTTGGTTTTCATTTGTTGAAATCATCCCATTGTGTGTGTGTTCCAGAGAGAAAGAGAGACGCTAACGTCACAATCTAATCTCCGCATCGGCATATTGATCGTAAATTAATTAGAAAATCCCCTAATAACACTGAGAAATTGCCCAACTAAACTCAACATGGCTGGAGCCCACAATGCTGCCCACACTGGTGCAGTATACGCCGTACTCTCGACGCCGATTGACACCGGAGCGGAGCAACTGAATTTTGACAGGTAAGAGAAGTGTGTTTTTACACTCCCCTCAAGCCAAAAAAGCGTGTTTTTACGCCCCTCTGGCCAAAAAACCTAAACCAGTTTTAAAGCAGCCCAAGCGAAGCTTTTTCTCTATAGAAAATTTCATTGTCATCCATTCTTTTCTACGTTAACTTTCCAGTCTTTGTTTTTGTCACGTCACAATTGTTTTACGAACCCATAAAACAAATCAGAACTTATCTGTCTATTGGAAATACGTGAAGAAAGTCGTGTCAGAATTGCTCCACTTGAGGGTAACGATGCAGACCAAAGATAATTCAATTATTGGTTGAATTATCTTTCATGCAAAGGCTCACGTTCACGGCTATAGCTAATTAGATCCGATAAGAACTGATTAGCGTTTATAATAGGTATATCCAATATGACACTTTGACACTCACGAGACTCGCCGCCTCCGTCTATATAGCGTATTGAGTGTTATCTGGCGACTGATCAAGCTTCTTGACTGATTGCAGTTTGCAATTCGAAGCTTTAACACATTCCGAAAGCTCCGATAATAACCGGTCTAAGGAGCTGATACTTGCTGCATGTCAAGTTTTAATTAATCAATTATTATTATTGTCTTTATAAGCTCTTATCATATTCGAATTTCTTGAGCTCAGCTTACTCTGTTCAATACAAAGTTCAGTTGTGATCTCGTATTACGGGCATTCCAAACGAATTCGTCAGCTAACGGATTCTGGTTTTATAAGTAAACACACACATATAGCATTGCTCTCTTCAGAACGTGCCTTGTCAGCATTGCCCGAAATATAAATACCTACTATTTGTTTGTACATATGTACATACGTACTATAAGTATGTGCATAGGTTCCAAACAAGTTCCCACCATAAAACCACAACTTTCTCACTATCTGTAAAGTAGATTACATATAGCCTACGAACGTAATATCGAAGCTTAGTTACACTTGTCGTACAACAATACAAATCCAAATCATATAAAGGGTATGTAACCAAGTTAGGAACCAATTTTCTAATTATTAAATCTGAAAACAATAGAAAAACCAACAGCTGAAATATAATATGATGATTATTTCTATATATATTACTTAGAAAAACTAAAAAAAAATAAATATATCATATATTCTACATATAATTACATATTATTTATATAATATAGAATAAAATAACTATTCTTTTCTTTAGTAAAATTAACATTATCCTTAGTACAACTTCTACTTAGAATTAGAATGTATATTGATTATATCATGAAGAGTTTTTATACCCATTGAAATTGGCTAATGTATGTAACAGGCAGAAGGAGGCGTGGCAGACCCGATAAGGTACATTTTAACACTTCAGTCAGTTCAGTTGTAGTACTTTATCCTAGTGTAATTAAACTGTATACGTCGCATACTTTCTGCTTATCTAATACCCTTTCCCAGTTCGTAGACGACCCCATTTGCTTTTGTTTCGTCATGTTGTGCCTTAGTAAATTCGGATTAGGGCAGACAATGTTGCTTTATCTTAGACCTATCTGCGTGTTATCTCACCTTGTTATCATATCTCATATCTTACGTCCGCCCGCAGATGCACCAGAGACGAGCCCAGCGAGGTGAGTGCATTCTTCAACTGGCGGCCAAGTAGCAAAAGAATGGTAGAGAAAGCTGGTCCAATGGATGCCTTCAAGAACCGCAGCTTAATTGTGGATTTGCTGGCGATGTGCTTTGGCATCGGCACCTGGCTGGGCGTGAATGGAACCTTTATTCAGCTGCCTCTGCTGGTAAATGAAGCCCCCGAGGGCTGGAGCCTGCCTTCGTATCTGAGTGTCATGGTGCAGATTGGCAATCTGGGACCGCTGCTCTACACACTCTATCAGAAGTACTCCCCGTGGAAGCTCAACGATGGCTGGACCATACACGCTATGCTGGCAGTGGGCACCGTCTCATGCATCCTCACCGCCTTCTTCTATTCCCGCACGGCGACTGTCTTTGGCAATGAGCACAGCGTGGCGCTGCTTATACTGACCATTTTCACGGCCCTCAATGCCTGCACAAGCTCGGTACTCTTCATGCCGTACATGGGACGCTTTAAGCAGCAGTATATGGTCACCTTTTTCATTGGCGAAGGACTGAGCGGTCTGCTACCCAGTGTCACAGCCCTTATACAGGGCATCGGCGACTCAGGCAACTGTGTTCTAGTAAATGTCACAGAGACTGGCGAAGAGATCTACGAATTGCAAAAGGAACCTCCACTGTTCGACACCAAAGTGTTCTTCCTGATCCTCTTCGGGCTGATGGTGCTCAGTTACGTTGGTTACACACTGCTCAATACGCTGCCAGTGGCACGACGTGAATACGCGGAGGTAACGGTCACAAAGGGCAACAACTATGCCTACAACCAGGAAGACAACGGACCACACAAGATACAGCAGTTGAGCAGATGTCAATACGCAGGTATGCTGTGTCTCATCGGCACCATATCGATGTTCGCCAATGGTATCTTTGGCAGCATTCAATCCTACTCGAGTGGTCCGTACGGTACGCAGGCATATCACTTATCCGCCACTCTCAGCGTCATTGCCAATCCGGTGGCCTGTTTCTTGGCTATGTTCTTGCAGTTCACATCGCTGCGTGTCATCTTCTCGCTCTCTGCCGTAGCCGGCGTGCTCGTTAGCTACTTGTTTACCACAGCAGTTCTCAGTCCTTACCCACCGCTATATGATCAGACCATCGGAGCTGTGCTGGTGGTAAGTATCTCTTGGATTATCACAGTTTAACTAGATACTTAATCTTTGTTTCTCTCCTCCTACAGGTTGCTGCTTGGACACTTGTGTTGGGCGTTGTCAGCTACGTGAAGCTGGGTATCACCACCGTCATGCGTGCTCAGGGCGGCCAGTCGTTGGTCTGGGTGGGCGCCATCACGCAGGTGGGCTCTGCCATCGGTGCCGTCTCCATCTTCTTCGCCATCAACTACACTCGTTTCTTTAAGGCCGCTGAAGCGACCTGCTAGCAGACACATGATCCTCATGCACTTAGTTGTAATTCTAAGCCTAGTTAGCTAATTTGTTTTATTTGTAATAAAGTCAAATGGAAAGAATTACATTTTAAGAGAAGATTAGAGAAACAGAATTGGCTCTAGGCTTCTACAACTTAAATGATGGTCCGACCACTCTTGGCTAAGGATCCACTTAAGCACACTAGGAATAACAAACAAGATATGCTTCAGACCAGGCGACCTTCCTGGGGTTGAGTCAATAAATCATCTTTGATTTCCCAGAGAAAATTGGACTGGGAAATAAGTTCTAAGTTTACAAATTGAACAATAGATCTAATCTACAATATTTAAAGATATATGGTATTTTATAAAAGATATTTAATACAATTAGTACTACAAATTTAAGCATTTTTATTTATTTATTTCGAGTTTATACTGTTCCTATATTTATTTAATGTTAAAAGCAAAGCGTACGTGTTATTCCAAGATACAAAAGTGCGGTGCATAGTTTCAGATGGACGTCTTTAGGAATCGCAGTCGGATTGTGGATATGCTAGTTATATGGTTTGGCTTTCGCACTTGGTTGGTCGTAAATTGAAGCTTTTTACAGGATGGATACTTGTATAATCCCCTCTTAACATGATACTCAATGCTTCTTCCTGTGAGGCGTCATTAGCTACGTTAAGTTGGGTATCTCCATCGTCATGCGTGCCCAAGGCGGACAATCGCTAGTCTGGGTGGGTGTCATCCAGCAACTGGGCGTTTGCATCGGCACCATCTTCATTTTCTTCGCCATCAACTACACATACTGCTTTCAAACCTCCCAAGCCTCCTCATAAACACCTCATGTGCTAAGTCTCCCCATTCACTGAGCCTCCTTATCCTAAGTCTTCTTAGTTTATTGTTTTGTTTGTAATAAATTGACAAAAGCTTATACAGATAACTCAAGTAACAAGCACGTTCATGATCCATCGGCCAGCTGTTCCACCTCGCTATCCATGTCGCCCTCGTAGCCAGAATTTGAATTGGAATTGGTTTGGGATTCGTTGCTCACTATGGGCAACGCAGCAAGGGTTGCACTGCTGTTGCTGTGGAAGCACAAGGAGAAGTTCTGTATCATGTTCTTGCCCTGCTCGGCGGCCTTGTTGAAGGCGCGTATCTTCTCACGCAGGCTGCGATTGTCACTTGGACTAGCCTCCAGTCGTGGCACACTATCGGGCTTGGCCTGGTTCAGTACCCAACCCTTGGTGCTCAGCCCACCGAGCAGGGCCTCCACCTTATCCAGCGTATCCTTGGCGTGCTTGAAACTCATTAGACTGTCCTGCAACAGTTGGCTCTCGTCCAGACGCCGATAGTCAGCGATCAGTTCACGTAATTGAACCACTTCAGAGACATTGATCCCCGGGCTCGTATCCCCCGCATAGAAGCTCTCGAACTCCGAGATCAGACGTTTGATTTTGGTTGCCTTCAGCTCGGACGGCGATTGTGATAGCGACAACATTTTCGCAACCTCCCCCAGCTCCTTGATCAGGCTAATCGAGTTCAGTATTATCTGTGAGTGCTGCTCCAGCGTCTCCTTGAGTCGACTCTGTAAATTCTGTAGATAGTTGCAAATGTTGTCGTGCGCCTGTTTGTTCTCCACGTTCTCCAGCAGGGCTGCAAATCGTAGGATCTGTTAAAGAAAAAAACAATATTTCTATATCGCAAGTTGGTCAGACCGTGCAGCTCTTCGGTACTTTTGGCGGCGTGCTCCATTTTGGTACTTGATGAGAAGCAAAACTGTTGCAGCCAAAAATTTTTAGGTTATTTTTTGAAATGTTTTTTTTTGTGGTTTGGTTCATAAAACTAAGTGAGTACATAAAAAAATGTGTGTCAGATCAATTCTGGTCTGAACAAAGCTAACCGAGATGAGGTTAGCACATAAATTAAGTGAACGGACAACTCTCTTCAGCGGACACCTCTCTCAACATTTTGTTTCCTATGTATCTCAAAAATAAGCGTTATTTCATGATATCCAATTCTCAATTCTTTCATTAATTCCCTATTTATGTTATCAAATTCAGAGTTTTTGGTAATCAAGTTGAATTTTCATATTTTTGTAATACCATATATGTTTCATAAAATAAACTTAATTATATGTTTCATTAAATAAACTATACGATTTTATTACAAATTAATCTGATATATTATTATACACATTCTGAGTTCGCAGTGTTGAATGTTTGACAATGTTGGCAATTATCATGAAAATAATTTATTTTTAGCTAAGTTTTATAGCTAAAATTTCATAATATCAAAGAAAGATTCTAAAGGTTACCAAAATGCTAAAAAAAAGCAAGTTTCTGTATTTTTTAGGTAAATGGTCTTCTAAAATAAACGATATTTAATGGGAAAACAAAAGGAAACTGCAACACAGAGTCATATGAACAAAATTTAAATTTCCAACTAGGCGTATTTATCTTGCATACAGTGAAACTCCATATAATCAGCCTTTTTTATTGCTACTGCATACAATTCAGCTTTTTTTAATATAATTTGGCTATACTTTACTCAACAATTCTAGCATTCCTCACAACGCACAACTTCCAGTTTCCAATTGGAATGCATTCCAATATCAACTCAATCTCCCAGGCGCTCACTCGTTCATCGTGCCCATGTCGTGCCTGGCACTCTACCATCTCTAGTTTTCTGCTCGGCCCGTCGAACAGCTGTTTTTACGCTTCTCGTATACTTTCTGTTTTCATTTTGATTAAAGCATATTCCGATGATTAAACCAGTCGAGAGTTGCTGTCGCCCTCACCGTCGCCGTCGTAGTCGCAGTCGTCTTGTGTTGTAAAAGAAAAGTGTGGTAAATTTATTGAGTGCAGCGCACTGGAAGCACTGGAAATAAAAATGTATAAATAAATAAAGGCAACAATTGCGAAGAGCAACAACAACAACAAGAACAACAGTAACAACAATTTGCAGCAGCAGAGCCTCAAATTACCAATTGACAATTGAAAGAGAGACAGAGTGAGTGAGTGAGTGACGGTTAGAGGGAGAGAGAGAGAGAGAGTGAGAGAAAGATAGCCAGCCAGCAGGAGCGAGTGCGAGAGCAGGAGCAAAAGTTTGTGGAACACAGCAACAACAACAACAACAAAAGGAACAGCGTAGTCAAAACGCCAACGCAAAAAAAAGTACAACAGCGACAGCGACGTCAGCAGCGACGTCGACGTCGACAAAATGTATACAACAACGTTGCAGAAACGGCAGCAGCAGCAGCGCAAGTGAAGAACGTCTCGGGATTAACTTTAGTTTGGGATAAAGCAGATCACCAGAGGTCAGAGTCGCCATGAGCTACGTGCGAGGAGGCGTGGCCGGGGGCAGTCGTGGCAGCCTCAATTTGGATCATGCGCTGAGCGCAAGGGAACTGCAGCAACGTTGCACCAACAATCTAGAGGCAGACATCTTCCGGCAACGTCTCCATGCCGCCGAGAATCTCTATCAGCGCAATCTCTCTGGTCACTATGGATGCGTCAATGCGCTTGAGTTCAGTCACGGCGGGGAGTACTTGGCCTCAGGTGAGTCCAGTGCAGGTTAACCTGTTGCCGGCAGAGTCATTGAGGTTGCTTCATTCCTCTTCCAGGTGGCGACGATAAGCGCGTGTTGTTGTGGCATGTGGATCAAACACTGGCACAGGTGGGCGGGGAGCAGCCCAGTGTGATGTATGGCGAACATGCCAGCAATATATTCTGTCTTGGCTTTGATACACACAACACTTACGTCTTCTCTGGGGGCAATGATGATCTGGTCATACAACATGATCTGGCCACGTAAGTAGAGATGCTGACCCCCCCCCCTCACTCTAATCCCAGTCTACATCTGCTTTCTCTACTCCCCCCGGACAGTGGCAAGAACCTTAACTACTTCTCGCACGATGGACCCGTCTATGGACTCAGCGTAGATCGCACCAGCAGCAATCTCTTTAGCGTAGCCACGGAGCACGGCGAGATCTTGGTCTATGATCTACGTGCGGGCAAGACTGAACCTTTGGCCATAGCCAAATTTCGTACACCCTTCAATGCAGTGGAGTTTCATCCATTAAATGGCAACTTCTTGGCCACAGCGAATGCCAAGCGTGGCGCACAGCTCTGGGATCTGCGGCATCATACACAGTGAGTGCTAGCAATCCATTTACTGATGCACTTGCTCACCTCTTGCTCCTTCTTCAGGGCTCTCTGCCAGTTCAACTATGTGACGGAGTCACCCAGCTGCATGAGCGTCCGCTTCAATTGCAATGGCAGCCTGCTGCTCACCCTGCATCGTCGCTTGCCTCCCATACTGTACAGTCCCAGCTCTGCAGAGCCGCTGTGCTCCTTCTACCACGATGAATACTTCAATTCCTGCACCATGAAGAGCTGCACTTTTGCAGGGCCGCAGGATGAGCTTATAGTCTCCGGTTCGGATAACTTTAATATGTTTATCTGGCGACTGGATGGCGTGGATTGTAAGTGGAAGCAGGTCAAGGGCTTTAATTCTTGAGGATTTGACTTTAATGCTACTTCTTTCTTTCTGCAGTGGAGAAGAAGAACCAGTGGATAGATACCACGCCCGTTATCCTGACCGGGCATCGTTCCATTGTCAACCAGGTGCGGTACAATCGTCAGCGTTGTTTGCTGGCCTCTTCGGGTGTGGAGAAGATTATCAAGGTAAGCAGTTAACGCTTGACTTTCTATAGAGAATTCATTGCGTTACCTTGTCCTCCTTCAGTTCTGGAGTCCCTTCGCTCAGCATGGCTGGGAGGGTGCCCTCACAGAGCCCTCTGATACGCCCTACTGCACGCGGGTGCTGCATCGCAATGCCTCGGATCATGTGTCGCAGGACTTCAGCACACGCAACATGGAGGAGGATCAAGTGATGTTGGCCTTCTTCGATACGCTGGTGCAGCGCGAACTGGAGACTTGGTACACCAACAGCAAGGACAGCACCTCGGGAAATGTGCACCAGACAACAAGCAGCGACAGCAGTTCTGCCAGTTCCTCAGAACACAGTGAGAACGGCAGCAGCAGCCGATCGGAGCAAGAGGAGGATGAGGAGGAGGACGAGGAGGAGGAGGAGCAACAGAGCGAGGTGGACACACCGAATGTCAGTGAGCTCAGCTGGCAGACGCATCCGAATCGCATTTTCTATTTGATTGCCAAGAAGCGACGCGCCTTGCTGCAGCTGGCGGTGAAGGGAACCGGAGGACAGCATCGCAATGTGGAGCAGCTGCTGGCTCGGCTGCTCGGCGAGCAGCGTCAGGCGGCCACCCAGGCACGCATCAGTGAGTGGCTCGAGGAGACGCAACGTCTGTTCGGCAACGATGATGAGTTGCCCACCACGTCGGCCGAGGCAGCTGCCCGAGAGCGCAGTCGACGCGAATCCATTTCCCTGCCGGCAAGTCGCAGTCCCCGCAAGCCTCCCGAGTTTCGAATGAGTGAGTACAAGTGCTAAATAATAACTTAAGACTCATTTATTGGTTCCAAAATCTGCAGAATAGTTCGCTTGGAGTGTGGAGAATGGTTTAAATTGCATTTTATTTAATTTTAACTTAGATATTGAAAATTGAGACTATTGGCCCTTGGTTGGAGCAACTAGAACGGTTCAAGGAACTATTTGTAACTTGTTCGGAGCGGTTTATGAAGTCAAGTTCAAAATAAACCGAATTGCTGTAGGGTTCAACTTGAATCAGGCTTACTAAAAGGGCTTTTCAGCATAACTTGAGTAACTAGACAGATTTAAGGAACGTTGAATTTAAAATTAACTTGAACCGGTTGAATCAAAAAGTTTTAAAGCCACTACGCATTGCATTTTACTTATTATTTTAACTTATCTTATAAAAACCAAAACGATGTTCCCTCGTCTTAAGCAACCTAAAAGGTTTAAGGAACAAATTGTTCAAAATGGTTCACTTATGTTTAAATTGATATATTCAAGATTAAACTTGAACCGGTTATACTGCAAAGGTGTGTAATGAACTGATTTAGTTGGTATTATGTTAAACTTAATTTAAACTAATCTAATGTAAACTGATATCTAAGGATTCGGCTTCCGAAATGGTTCAAGGAACGAACTTATTAATTCAAGATAAACCTAAGAACTTGAGGATTTAACTTGAACTGGCCTTAAAGTGAATAAGAGACCGAAGTGAATGAGAGTTATTTATATTTGAACCGGTTCGGCTGTAAGCAATTCAAGCTTGTTCGGATAGTTTACAAACCCGTGGTTTAAACTGGAACCTTTTCAAACTAAAACCTCTTTTAAGAGTCACTTGGGGTTTCGATATTATAAGCGGAGCGGTTCAGAGAATAAAAGACAGTAGCCTTCGCGGACTTAACGGGGTTCTGGGTGCTTAAACCACCTTTGCAGCTGGCATGAAACCAACAGAACTCCAAGAGTGCAACCAGTGAAGCCAGGAGGCAACCTATGGCCAGAGCATAGAAGGCTAGTTGCACATCAGAGAGTCTAAGCACCTTCCACTGACCCACATTCAGTTCGGCCAGATAATCGGGATATTTGTGTATGCTGAGCGTGGCCTGCTCCTTCACTTGGCTTATCCAGAAATCCATTAGACCGCCGGCAAGTAGGCGCAACAAAACGATATTCATGCCCTCCAAATAAGGCGAGGGGCGGGGCAGGACAAACCCAATGTGGTATGTCTTGGGACACTGTGGTATCTTGTGCACCTTGTGCGTCATCACGTACCGTCTGTCGTTCAGCTCGAGGCTGGCTGCGCGTGTTACACCCGCAAAGGTGCCCAGTCTGGAGACCATGTTAATCAAGCGATCCTCACCTTCGCCCACCAACTTCATCTTGGCATCCAATCGTTTGTAAACCTCCGAATCGCTGCCAACGAAGAGATCATCCCTGAATGCAGGATGCTTGATGTAGATGGGCATCTGTGATTTGTCCAGCTCCTCCAGCGTATTGGGATCCTTGTAGTACAAGGGACGGATGTAAGCAGTGGCCAAACTGGACTCCAGCAAGGCGCCAAAGATGACGCTGACCAGGCACAGTGAGGCCAGAAAGATGCGCTCTGAGTTGTAGGGCGGAAAGCGATTGATATTCACTCGCACCCAGACGACCCACGTGTCCACAAAGATGCGCCAGGCAATACAGAGTCGAGCAACCTCAACCAGGTTCGTTCCTTCTCCGGCAATGCATTCAATCTGCAGACGGAGATTGATGGCACGCAAGCAGAGCCAGATGAAGGCGCAAACGAATCCCACGAGTAGAAAGCACAACCAGACATCGACGCGGACAGCAAAGAGCGGCACAATGGACTGGGGAATGCGTTGTGCCTTCTTCACAAACAGGCACAGATCATCCATGTAGACAGCGGCGCTGAACTGAATGCGGGTTGTAAGGTAATCCTTGATGAAAAAGCCCGCGAAGATGATGTCCAGCTCGTGACGATGTGCGCGTCCAACGCCGCCACTGTAGGAACCATTTGGCTGACGGGATCTGTAAGGGAGAAGAGGGTGTTCAAGAGGTTTTAGAAGTAGACTAGCTCTGCAAAAGTAGCCAGGAGCTGTAGAAAGAAGCATCTCTGAGAGAGTTCCTGTAGAGCTGGCGAGATGCTTTAGCTACACATGAAAGGAGAAACTCTCAGAGAATCTTTGCAGGGCTAGCCAGAAGCTCCTCCTGAAGAGAAGAAGATCTCTTTGGGGGGATTTGCCTTTACTCACCCAAAGAACTCGTCATCGGGCCAAATGTAGTTGAGGGTAAAGTTCAGTTGACTTGCCACCGCTTCAGCTGCCTCAGCATCGGGTCCGCTGGCGCTTATGGCCTGCTTGGTGATGCCGTTGCCAATGAAGGTGGAGTACACAGAGTCAAAGATGTAGGCACGCAGTGGATAACCATAAAGATTGGAAAAGATGCGTCGGTAACACTGCGCATCCTCCACCTGCACAATCTGCTTGATAAAGGGATTATAGAGCAGCACCTGACCGAGTTGCTGCTGCACATAGTAGATGCGAGTGTGTCCATGGCGCAGCCAAAGTGACTCCATGAACTGCAGCAGCAACAGCTGCTCCCGCTCCATACTCTGCTCATCTAGGGAGAATCCCTCCAGCAACAATATATAGAAGCCACCCGAATCGGCAAACTTATCTTGATGCTGTTGCAAATGACGCACATGCTCGTAGATGTAGAACTCATAGAGCTGAAAACTTGACTCCCTCTGCAGTTGCAACTGCTGATCCTCCTCCTCCTGTTCCAGCGGCTCCTTCTCTTCTTCCTCCGTCACATTACCAGCCAGAAACAACCGCACTGGGCAGCTTTGCTGACGCAGCAGCAACATGACGAGGGGATTATCAAAATCGCCTGGATTACGCAGGTGCAGCTCCAGCGTGCTCTCGAACTGTGCTAAAATTAACTTCAAAACATCCTCGGGATTAGCTTGACCATAAGCCGGCACAGACTGCACGAGTATCACGAGCATAATTAGCACTGCCAGCGACGCCATTGTAAGCGCAACTGAGCCGAGTGACCCCCAGACAGGTGAACCAACCAGGTATCTCTGGCCGGGCAAACAATGGCCCGTTGACACCTTCTTGTTTGTCCACTGTCAACGCGACTCTTGACAGCTGACGCCGTGGAGCTGGGGCAACAATGAAGGAACTGGAGCTCCACCCACCCATCGATAGCCCCACAATTATTGGCAAGTGTCGGGGTTTGTTTACCAAGCTTCCCATTATCCTCGGACACCTTACACTGCCTTCAAGGCACCACGCCTCCTTCCACCCACGTCATTGTAAGGCTAAAATAGTTTTGCTCACCTCCAGAATTTGAAAACAACTTGAGATTTGTTGTTGATTCAATTTGTGGACCCTAGAGTGACTGAGTTTGGTTTAAAACTTGTTGACTTTGGGGTTGTAGTTGAAGGAGCTTCTAGTTGGAAACGTCTTAAATCACTGTGTTTATATTATTTCTTGAACATTTCAATTCATTTCGTGATCATAACAGTTTCTGCTGCAGTTCTAGTTTTATAGATATGAAGAGAAAACTCTTAATGCATTGCTTTCCTCATCAGCGCTGCCGATTTCGCCTTTTTCCCGTCGAAACTTACTGTTACTTCGGGTAAAATTGTCGATTCAGCCTTTTTGCCGTAAAATCACTTTAGCTGTTTTTAAAAAACAACAGTGAAAAAAGTTTTAAAAAAGCTTGGAGTGAAAGTGCTGGATATTTTTGAATAAAAATTCAGTTTGTTTTTTCCGGTATTTAAAGAATTACAATGATTTTTGTATGAAAATTAACTAAAATTGCATTATAGTATCAATAACTTTCATTTTCGTTAATACATAGTTTCAAACAATACGAACTAAATTAGGCGTGCGTGTTAAGAATGATTATTAAATATGTTTAATAAATCTGATACAGTTCCATTTTGTACATGTTTTGACCTGTAAAAATCCTCAAAAAAGGCTAAACTTTCTGCAAATGAATGTTACAGGAAAAAAAGTCGTCACAGACCCCGTAAATTGTACATATTCGTGTTCAGTCTGGCAATTTACCTTTTTTATGCCTTTTAGCTTTAATATATGTATTAGCTTACCATTCATTTACCGCTTAAAATAGCTGCTTTTGACATCACTGTTCTCATCACTAATGCCATACTCTCTATATCTCTCTCTGACTCCTTCCGTAGTTGGTTCCCTGCAGGCCAATTTTGAGCAACTGGAACGCAAGCGAAAACTGATGCGTCTGCGTTTTGCGGCCATCAAACGGCGACGCACAGTACGAAGACCAAGACGGGGTCAGCAACAGCGGGAGCAGCGGGAACAGGAGCAGGACAATGCGATGGCCTACGAGACAGAGTGGCTGGATGCCGACACGGAGGACACAGAGCACAATATGGGCGAGGATGAAGGCAATGCGTTGATTGCCCAACACGATGACAGCAATAGCAATGCTGACGATGATACGTCCAACACATCGATGGAGGCGCAACTATCGCAGGCGCCAAGCACCTCAAATTCTCTGCACTTTCTACTGGAGTCTACCGAAAGCAACAACAACAACAGTCAATTGGCTGAGAACAACAACAATAAGGTGAACAATGGCGCGTACCACTCGGAGACGACCACATCGACATCTTCTTCAAGTCAGGCAAATATTTAAATTGGGATCAACTCTGTGAAAGTGATGGAAATCAAAGAGAAGCTGAAAAGTAAGAAGTTTTTTTTAGAGAGGGAAGCTTAACAAGGAAAAGGTTTTCCCTTTATCAAAATTGATACGGAAGACAAATTTTGACTTGTAGAATTTATGTTTTCTAAAGGCGATTCCTACAGATCATAAGATATGTCTAACATTTTCCCTCTGAATCGAATCTAGAAGACTTTTCTAAAGTATTGCAAGATTTTCTTATAAATCAATTTCACATAAAAATAAAACAGAAGGTTAAGGGTTTTCTAATGGAATAAACTTGCAGGACTTATGTTTCATATAGGTGGTTCCTAAAAATCTTAAGAAATACCCGCTGAAAGTTTAGAAATTTGCAGTCGAAAGTCAAATTCAAAGTGGTTTCGCGCCCCAAAACAAAATAAACAAAAATTGGATAAAAACCCTTCAACGTATTGAAAATTTTTTTATAGATTTTAAGAGAGCATATTAAGTAAATCGATAATAGCTTTAACATGCTTATTTAGTGGCTGAACCACCTTCAATAGATTTGTAACCGCCGAAAAACAATTTGAAATCTTTGAATTTTGATCTCTTCAAATCGATAAACACAAAAAAAAACTTTCCAAAAAAGAAATTTACTCCATGGAAATTCATTATCGTTCTATGCATTAGTCGTAAGTGAAAAATTTGGATGTTAAATGTGATGAAAGTATGTATAACGATAAGAAAACTCAGCACAGAGCCAATAAAAGGTTACAGTAAATGGAATATAGCGATAAGATGTGCAGCATAATGAATTGTATATGTATAAATGTTTCAAAACTCGCCTACACACAGTTATTACTAACAATCGTTGTAACGATATATATCGTACGTACTTAGGCAACGCATAATACATAATTGTACTTCAAATGGGAAATTTAGGGACAGAGACAGAGACAGAGACGTTAGGGACAAACAACGCATACATAATGCAGTGTCCACCACAAACAGGTCTCTGATAGGGACATACCAGATATACAGTTGGAATACAGTTTACAAAGTGGAAATTATGATAAATGTACTATGAACTTGAATTATAAATATATTCACAATGAATAGATGTAACGTATGAGCTATAAATATATCCATCATTAATTGTATTTACTTTAATTTGTATCATTCTCATCAAGAGAGAAAACGAGAGAGAGTTGTGTAAGTTGCAAGTATTCGGTTTTTATTTTAATTGAATGCTAAAATCTGTGAACTGTGTATGTCTACAATAATTTATGCATAATATATATATATAATATTAATAATAAACGCTAGAAAACAAACTAAACGTAGATGATGTAAAAAACTTGAGACGCCGTGTGGTTGCTTTCTTTTAAGGTGCGTGATTAAGAATGCGGCTGATAACTGATAACACTGACAGCTGACAATCGAACATCGGCAAATCGATTAACTGGAACAATACTGGCTATATTAAAGTACGCTGAACTACGAGCTAGAGAGCTAAGTTTAAATAAATTTACACACGCCATCCATCTAAACTAACTAAATTAGCAGGTTAGCCCGTAGTTCATATCGCTGGGTCGGAATGGCAGCGACAGATCCTTGCAGCGATCCATGACAAAGCGCTCCAGTTTGCAGCCAGCACTAGGTAGGGAAAATATCAATTAGTATATGCAACAATAACTATATAGCCCGCCCGTCAACTTACTCGTAGATCTCGTTGCCCTCCACATTGTATTCGTCGCAGTTCTTGAACACCAACTGTATATCGCTGAGCAGCTCCTCGTTTAACTGATATTCGCCCATGTTTAGTTTGGATTTGATTTTGGCCAAATCCATGGGAGTCTTGATTATCTTATGATAGTCGGGCACCTCGGAGGTCAAGACGGGACGTAGAAAAGGCCACGCCTCGCCATGTTTCATTGTCTGCTCCAGCAGTTCATAGAGGGCAGCGCTATTTAATGGTAGATTGTCATTTGTACGACGACCTGAACGACGATTTCGATTTTGATTGCTGGTATTGTTATTGTTGTTGTTGTTACTGCTGCTGTTGTTGTTATTGTTGGTCTTGTCGAGGGAAAGCCGCAAAGAGTTGCGCGATGAGCGTGCACGTTTCGACTGCGGTTCCTCCTCATCATCTTTGTCGTCCTCGGTATCTGAAACAAGTTATGTGAATGTTAGAAAGAGTTGCACATTGACGGGGAACTGCAAGGTGCTTTTTCGCTTAGCCAAGGAATGGCTGTTCGCTTAGCTGGTAGCCTGCTACATTCCCAGTAGCAGGGAATAGTTTGCCTTAGATTAGTGCTACTTACGTGGCCTACGTCGACTTGTTTTCTGTTTCTCCTTTGGTTTGCACATCTTGCAGTAGTAGCCATTTGGTGGGCATCTGGTTATCTCAACGCACTTCATGTGGAACGCCCGTGAGCAGCTGGCACAGTAGACATCGCAGTTCAGTTTGTGGCAATTGCTGCATTTACTCGACTCCTCACTGTGAATAAGTAAGGAAATTCAAATGAAAATTGCTCTACTTTCTAAATGATTCCAAACTTACTCTTCTTGCTCTTCGGACTCAGACTCCATATCCACATCCTCTGTTTCCTCTTCATCCTCGTCCTCTGTATCTTCAGTCTCGAGTATTTGTGCGATTTTTGTAGCTTTGAGCTTTGCTTTTAACGCACCTTTTGGCCTGCTTGCCTTCGCACGTCTGCTCGAGCGTCGCGTCTGTTTGCCTGCTATTTTCAAATGCACTTCTATTCCCGTGGTTGGTGAATAAGTTTGATCTAAATGACCCTGCACTCCCTTTGTATCTTCGTCGTCATCTTCATCCTCCTCTTCCTCCTCCTCGAGCTCAACAAGACGATCACGCACACACGTGCTACAATACCAATTGCCCTCGGGCACCTTGACCATCTTGGGTCGCAGGCAGAACATATGCGTGCCCGCATTGCAATGATCGCAGAGTAGCATCTGATCCGGATCTGTGCGACGACGGCAAATCTTGCAAATCGAGTTAGTTGTCGAGCGGCGCCAGAGTATGCAATCGTTGAGGACATTTAAATGCAAAAAGATCTGCGCATAGCTGGTGCTCTTCATCAGCGATAGCTCCCATTGTGGTAGCTTGCTCTCGCCCAAATTTAGACTATGCAATTGATGGTTTGGTGCCTTGCGGTTGATGCCAAAGGGTTCGTCGAGGAAGCGCGCCTCAATGGCCTGCTCCACTTGCAGTAGGGCACACGCGAGATTGTGTATGTGAGTCTGATGCTCGGAATCGGGTTCAACAGTTTCAACGCCAGTAATGTCAAGGAATTCACTTGGATCTCGATATTTTCCATATCTAGATGTATGATTCTCTTGTTCTTGCTCATCGTATTGCTCATGCGACTCGTTGTCCGAGTCATCTTCATCGTGATCGGTCTCCATCTTGCCTGGACCCCATAGCAACTTCCCTTGCGGATCGTATTCGTCATCGATGAGATTTTGACGCCATCTTGCCATATCCTTTACCTTCAGTTTGCCCAAATTGCCCTCATAGATGTCAATTTCAAACTTAATAATGCGATCCACCAGTTGCTGACGCAGTGTCTCATCGACATCTTGATTTGTGGTCCTGCCATACTTTTTCTGCGTGTCCTGCTGCATTGCTGTGGCGAACTTGCGACGCTTTGACTCATCACTGAGGTTAAGCATATCCTCGGGACAGTTCCTAATGTGTTTATCGATCAGTGCACGTTGCTGGGTGAGCGCCTCTTGCAACTGTGACTCACGATGCCCGAGAGGATTCAATGAACTGATCAAAGCATCAATCACATCCGGATCGCATATGTATTGCCAGAATCGTCGTTTTGGATGCTCCACATCGTGTACAATGCAATTTCCCGGCTCCCCACTGCACATGTACAGATCAGTTGCCGTTGGCAGTGCTGGAACTGGTTCCTCCTCCACATCGGCTGCGGCAGCAGGCGCTGGCTGCTCTACAGCGATTTTGCTGCGTCGAGTTGATAAACGTGTGGGTGCAACAGAAGCAGCAGCAACAGCAGCAGCAGCCTCCACATCAGTTACCTCCTGCTCCATGGGCTGTGGAGGCTCCGCATGTCCATTCATCTGACCGTTCACCTGATTCTCCTTGTTCTCCTTATTATCCAGAGACTGTTTGGCGCTGCTTTTACGCTGCGGCACCTTATCCTCCTCCACCTCAGTGTAGAGCTTGAGCAGATATGAGCGCCACTCGCGATGTGTGGCAAATTGACATTCCTTGCTGATTTCAGCGGGTGTCCTATTCACCGGTGGCTCCTCCAGACAAGTATCCATGACAGTCTCCGGCTCATGCTCAACAAAGATGCCCGGAATGGACTCCAGCACGTAGTACTTGCGATAGCAACGATCCATGCCCAGATAGACCATGAAATTGAAGAGTTCCGATTGAGCCTTGAGCATCTGTTGCTCATGTTTCCGTTGGTCCCGCTTGGATTGCGCCATCAGCTCGGCAAGACGACGATCCATTTCATCCTGTTGTTCCTGCGTTGGCGGCTTATTACCCGCCTCCTGCAGCACCTCCTTGGCAATGTTGCGCTGACTCTGGTTAACGGCGACCAGACGACGATGTTCGGCAAATACCAAACTACGCAAATCCCTTCGAGCCTGGGCCATCTTCTCCATGCGCTCCTCGATGATGCTCAGCGTGGAGGAATAGGTTAGAATCTGAGCCATCAGACACTTGATGACCAGCATAATGTCCTCAAAGTTCAGCTTGGCGAAATGCATTGTCTTGAGAGCGTGTAGAATGCGTGCATGTTGCATGCGCAGATCCAGCCCGGGATCCTCACGTGCCAGATAACCATTGCGATATGAGAAACGCCATTTCTCTCCGCGATCACCAACCTGCGCACCCGAACCGAGTAAATGTAGACGCAACACTTCGCTCAAAGTTTGTGCATCCAGCGGCATCTCGTGCAACTCGAAGCTCAAGTGTCGCTTCACATAGTGATGTGTGCGGGCCGCATTACTCATGCTGATGTAGGGCTCCTGCTTGGATGATCTAAATCCTGAAACATATTTCACCTCTCCACTCTCCTCCTTTTGCAGATCGAAGATGGTGCCGAGCAGCACAAGCAATATATCCGACAAGGGACCGTTCACCTCGCGTGCACTGAACGCTCGAATCATCTCGTAGTAGTTGAGGTTCTGCCGGAATGCCTGCATTCCCGAGAGCAGGCCCTGGTAGCTGTGCAGGAACTCGCGCAGCATAAAGGCATCTCCCATTAGCTTATCAGGCAGCAGGCTGGTAATGGAATGATAGCGGGGTAACATACGTTGATCGGTGCGCTCCAGATCATCCGTTTTGGCCATTCGCAGCGCACATTCATCCTCCACGCGCTGCATTAGTTCCGCCTTCTTCTGCGCCTTCTGTCGCTCCAGTTCCGCCAACTTGGCTTGTTTTTCCTGCCGCACACGTTCCATTTCCTCGGCCAACGATTTGGCCTTAGCCTCTGCAGCTGCCTTGTTCTTGGCCAGCGATGCCTCATCTTTGACAATGTATTTGTTTAGAGTCGATTGTTTCTTCGATGGATCCTTTACCTTGGCGGGGGAATAACGCGGCATTTTGCCAATGAATACGCTGGAGAAGGTGATCTTCGGCTCCTTAACAAATTGTTTATATATCTCCGGTTTGACACGCAATATACCATTAATGCGGCTCACGTTGTTCTTGATGAACATGGACAAATTCTCATTATTGAATTCGGCACGTTGACGACGCAGCAGCTCAAAGGGGGCAGTGATCTCATCCCCATTGGGTGCACGTAGGCGGTACTCGAGTTGATCCGTTTCCTCGTAGATGCCGTTACTTGGTTCCGGTTGATTATCACTAAGCGTTATACCCACCACCTTGTACAGGGTATTACGCTTGTTGCCCACACCCACCTCCTCGTTAAGGAAATATCTCTTGCGAAGGAATTTGGAGACAATCAGGAAGAGTGTTTTCATTGCCGATTGTTGGGCATGTTCGATCAGTAGTAGCACCGGAGCACGGAGACTCTGTTTGAACTGTTCCAGTTTCTTCCGGGCGAGGCGTTCGCTCTTCAACGCCTCCTCGTACGTTAGATTGTCCTTGCCCGTCGATTCGCATTGCCAGACTGTCGAGTTTATTGCCATGACATGTCGAAAGTATTTCCTGAAGTGCAAGAGAAAGGATTAATAAGGATTGTAGGTTGTAAATTTCTAGAAATATATAATAGCTCAAGTTTATGTTTGCTATTGTAAGTTACTTCAGCTTAAACAAACTGTATTAGACGAGGTTTTACTGGAATTGATATCTGTTTTCCGTTAACCTATATATAATTATTATAATTATATTGCAATTATTATTATTATTTGTATTGCATTATTATTATTATAATTACTTTGTTATTATTCTTATTCTTTTCTCAAATCATTCATTATTTAAATTGTAGGAAACATAAATTCCCCAGTTGAACAACAGCTTGAATTGTTCTGCAACCAGGTGGCAACGCTATACACAGCAGCTGTTAATTTGGTTGGCGCGCTTTCCACTGCCGCCGCCGCTACCGCCACCGCTGCCATCATCGTCTTCCCCCCAGCCCCCTCTTCAATCCTTGCATTCTCCCTTTCCTTTGCTTTTGCATGTATCGCTTGGGCCAAAGCATGCGTTCATCAGCGCGTCGCTTTGTTGTATACTTTAGCGCATTGTTTGCTTTGTCATTGTTCTACTGATGCAGCAACAGCAATAGGAGAAGGAAACAAATCGAAATGGCAACTAAATCACATTGATTCTACTTACTCGTAATCTCTGAATATGCGCTTGGTGATATAGCAGCAAAAGACCAAGTCGTTGTCGTGGAATGTTTCATTTTTGTCCTCTGTTTGATTGAGATCGAAACCGTCGCGCTTGCAAATCGGCATGTTTACTTAATTATTTAAATCTCTAATAGCCTTGTGTATTTGTATTTTAATTATTTAATTAAATTGGCGCTGACGCCAAGGATGCCAGGGCGGACGACGGTGACACAGACACTACTGACGACTGGCCCAGTAAAAGGCGCCCAATTTATTTTCGCAATCTGAGTAGCACGAGTATTGTTAATTAACGCACATTGATATCTAATCAATTAACAATTGTGGGAGGCAACTTTTTATACTCTTTACACGAATGTTTAACAGTTTGTTCGCTGTCAATTCACTCCGCTTCTTGCAGAATTATAATTTTTCCACGCGCGCTTCGCAAATTTCGCTTGGCGTTTGATGCTAATATGGGTAAATCGACTGTAACTATCGATAAGCACATATGTAAACAGCAGCAACGATATTTTGCGCGCCACCATTTCAGACGGTGTTGGATAACGAAATTTTATAATTTTATCATTATTTAATATCTTTATAGAACTATCCAAAAACAGACTGTTTATTATCCAGCAAATAAATAAAAGTAATATTTTTTTAAACACATTTTTCTAAATTTAACCAAAAAACATTTAGCATTGTTTTGTTTCCTCGATCTGCACACGCACACACACACACAGTTATCGATATTCACATATCTATCGATACGATATCAACAACTCTACTGCAAAACGGAATATAAAACACAAAAAAAGTTTGCGGAAAAAGAAAAAGTGCATATTGGCTGGAAAATATTATTACAAGGCGGCCAATATATAAAAGCAATGTGTACGAAACAGTCGAAAAGAATTAAAAACATGCGCTGCTGCGTATGACGACGGAATTAATCACAACAAAACTAAATAATAGGTAGTGCTTCAACTTATATTCTTTTGCTCTTGTCTTTTCTTCCTCTTCTCCCTCTTCGCTCTTCATCGTGCGCGACACAAGCAACAGCAGTAACACACACAGAACGAACGTACGAACGATATTTTTGTCGAGGGGCAAAAACTGTACGCGCGCTAGTGTTGTTGGAGAGGGAAAAGGGAGAGGAAAGCAGCGCGGGCCAACAAAAAAAAAATAATAAAAAAAAGTTTTAATGTCTCCGTTTTGTTTCTACTTATGCAAATTGCAGTCTGTTTTCCGTTTTGTCGTCGTTTCTCAGTGTGCGTGTTGTACAAATTTGCTGCCTTAGTGTAATTTATTAACTCAAACGGAGACGGCTGGACGGCAACCTCCCCCCACCCTACATAACAAATTACCAACAACAACAACAAGGCTACTAAATGATAATGGTTCGACGACGCGCTAGGCCCGCCAAAGAGCCCGCCCTTATGGTGGTAACCTCAAACGTCGTTGATGCGCCCCCCTTGAGCGCCGTCGCAGCAGCAGCAGCGGCGCCTCTGCTCGAGGATCAATATTTTGCCAGCCCCAAGCGAAAAGACTGCCGCCTAATGAAGGCCAATGAAAATCTCAACAATTGCAATAGCAACAATAATAACAACAACAACAGTAAAACGACGACAGCAATAACAAAGCCAGAAACTGGTCGCACAATTGGTAAGTGTATTCTAGCTTTGTTTCACATTTTGAGGTTAACTTACTCTACTTCCCCCCACCCCCTTTGACTCGTGCTTAGGCGTTCCACTGGCAACGCGCTCGCAAACACGCACCATTGAGAACTTCTTCAGGGCAAATGCAGCTGCCAAGAAAATGACAACAACTACAACAACAGTAACAACAATAACAAATGAAGAGCAAAAGACAATAACAATAGAAGAAGTCGAGGAAGAGGAGGAGGAGGAAGCAGCAGCAGCAGCAGCTGAAGAGGAAGAGGAAGCACTGCTGTACGATGCACAGTCTATAGCATCGCCCTCAACTAGCCACAGTTCGGCAGCATATCAGAACGATGAGGATCTGGAGACAGACAGTGCACACACACACACAGACACAGCTCTACAGACAGAGACAACAGCTCTACACACAAACACAGGCACACAGACAGATGATGCAACTTTAAGTACGGTGGCATTTCAGACACATCGCTCTGCACTGCGGGACAGTCACAGCTCGTCGCACAGCAGTAGCAGCAGCAGCAGATCGGACAATATATTTCTACAGGAGCCGGTGCTGACGCTGGACATCGATCGCACGCCCACAAAGGCATCTAGCATACGCATTAACAAGAGCTTCGAGCTTGCCAATGCTGTCTTCTCCTCACCTCCCTCTGTGCTCAGCGCTTGTGTGCTCAATGGACGCTTCAATCAGATTGTTAGCCTCAATGGACAAGAGCTGGAACAGGAGCAACAGCAGCATCAATTGTTGCAGATGCAGCAGCAGCAGCAACAGCAGCTCGAATTGGACCAACATGACAGCAGTTCCTGCGACAGTGGTGTCGCCTGCAGCCTGGTAATGCCCACAACTGGTGACTCCTCGCCAGCGGGTATGCGGCGGCGCAAGCCAGCGACACCACATCGCATACTTTGCCCCTCGCCCATTAAGGCAATGCCCAAGGTGGGTGAGGTGGTTGCCTCGCCGAGGAAGTCGCCACGCAAACTGCAGTTGCAGCTGGCCGCAACAAGTGGTTGCAAGTCGCGACGTAGACTGAATCAGCCAAAGCCACAAGCGCCTTACCAACCTTATCAACAACAACAACAGCAACTCGAGCCCAGCTCGACAACAAATTCTCCCCCCAGCTCCATTATGCTGGCTAATGAAGATGTAGTTTTGCTGCTGCATGACGACGACGAGGACGATGATATAGGAGTGGAGGAAGATGGGGATGATGGAGACGATGTGCATGCGCTGCTCAAGGCCGCCGAGGAGCGTGAGAATCAGAGGAACAAGGCAATAAAGGCGCCGCCCATGGTGGCCAACAAGCCAACAGCCGTAACAGTACCAAAGGCAACCACCACATTAGCCAAGCCCAAGGCAAAGGGCAGAACAAATGCATCCAAATCACAACCGCTGGCGGCCACAAATGGTAATCGTGAGATGACCGATTTCTTTCCAGTGCGTCGCAGTGTGCGTAAGACCAAAACTGCCGTCAAGGAGGAAATGATGCGTAATCTGGAGCAGGCTGTACTAGAGGAGCGTTGCGAGGGCCTGCAGGTGCGCCACTTTATGGGCAAGGGACGTGGCGTTGTCGCCGAACGGCACTTCAAGCGTAACGAGTTCGTTGTCGAATATGTTGGCGATCTCATTGCCATCAGCGAGGCCACCGAACGTGAGCGTCGCTATGCGCTGGACGAGAACGCCGGCTGTTATATGTACTATTTTAAGCATAAGAATCAACAGTACTGCATCGATGCCACTGTGGATACTGGCAAGTTGGGACGCCTCATCAATCACTCACGCAATGGGAATCTAATGACCAAGGTGGTGGTCATCAAACAGCGACCACATCTGGTGCTGCTGGCCAAAGATGATATTGAGCCTGGTGAGGAGCTTACCTATGACTATGGCGATCGTTCCAAGGAGTCGCTGCTGCATCATCCTTGGCTGGCATTCTGAGACGGCAACTATCAGAGGGTATACGTGGTCCCCATCACCACCATCCCCACGTGACTAGCCTAATTAGTTTAGTGTATTCTTTGGTGAAAAATTGAAAAGCAACAAAAAGTGGATGAAGAAGAAGGAGGAGGAAAACTGTTAGTGCAAAATATATTATATATTGTCACTTCATATTTTTGTGGATTTGTTAAGGCATCATCATCTTTGAAATGATCGCTGTAAACATTGTTAAACATATTTAGACGAAAAGTTGAAGCGTAATATGGAATATGCTGATGATGATGATTATGATGACATAAACGTAACATAAACATTAACAATGCATTCACACATTTCTAATGAACGTACACACACCACTATTTATATAGATTCTAGACATATATATATATGTAAAATTATTATATTATGCTAATTATTATTACTATTATGATTATTATGTACTATTTACTGCCATAGTGCTATTCGATATACACCCCGTGCACACCTCGCTCGCCAATCCCAAAATCAAAAAACGCAAAAAGCAAATCGACAAAATTCTGACTAGTTCTATAAATATGATTAATTATTAGATGAGGATAAAATAACAACACAAACAACAACAACAACATTGACATCTGACGAGGCTTTCTATAGCGTCCTCTGGCCACTGTAACTTCCTGAGATGGTAGACAAATCTCCCATTGAGCTTCCCCCTCAGGCAAGGTGAGAAGTTGAAGGAGTAGATATTAAGCAGGTTTCAACGACAACAACACCCCCATTCGCAAGCATCCTGTAGCAGAATCTTAATCATCTATGCCCCGTCCCCCAAATAATAATAAAAACTATCGTTAAGTGAAGACAACAAACTCTTGGTTCAAATTAAACAATAAACGAGAATATTCATTTGCAATCATTTGATTTTTGTTTGTAATTTTTTTATTAATATATATCTGCGCAGTACATTATCTATTACGATACGATACGATACGAGTATATCATATATTATTTGTAATCTGTAGCACATAATAATAATAATACACACACATATATTTTTAGTTGTCATTTTCATTCATTTGTTAGCGAAATAAAACACACACACAAATGCATAATTTACAGTTAGGAGGTCTACAGCATCAATTCAATTTAGTTCATAATTTATTATTATTACATATAATATTGTTTTACTCTCTCTCACACACAGAAACAATACAAAGAAAGAAAAAGAAAAAACACAAACATTAAGCAAAATAAATAAATGAAACATTAACACAAACAACAAAATCTTCTTTCTTCTTTTTCCTTCTCGGAGAGATCATGGCAAACTCACTCTATATAAGTATATATTGAGTATGACTACACTTGGAATGTATTGTAACAAATTCTAGTTTACACAATGTATACAGTATCTTGGTAAGTATATATAATATATATAGAAAATTTTCGCTTGGGCGGGTTACGGTTCGGGTTGACGACCTGGAATGGGCTGGCAAATAAACGTGTGTGTGTGTGTGTAAATGAACCAGACTAATCGATTTCACAATATTTTCTATACAGAACTGTGTGGGCTGAAGGTAATATAAGTAAGTACAATCATAAGCAAAATAAGTTACAACTTATCTTACCTAAGAACTGGGCACGAGATGAGGCTATTAAAATAGGTATCCCTCTTGGAAAAGTTTGACTTTTGCGCATTGTTTTTGTTTTTGACTACAAGAACAGTTACTAGACAACATCACTATAGATACTTATCTATTTAGCTCTTATGACTGTCTACTACAGCTGAACTTCGCTCTATAAACACAATGTTCGAACTATTCGATGAATTTATAATATAAATTATCAATCTAAACGAATTCTATTTTGGTTGGACTGTCAAGAACTGGGCTAAACTATAGTAAAATATATAAAGAAAGTATGTACTTAAGAAGCATAAGTCTTATATGGAAATTGAATCGTTTTGAATAGCTAAAACATAATTTTATAAAAAGTTAAGTAAAAGAAAACCCTATAAATTTCAACGGATCGGTTTGAGTAGCTAAAAAATAATTATATAAAAAGTTAAGTTATAGAAAACTTTTTCAATTTCAACATTTAATGGATCACGAATATATAAAAAGATTAATTGAAAGGTAGCGAAAGTAACTTAAGAAATTTCTCAAATTTCTGCCTATATATTGTTTCATTTTATACAATTTAAATCATTATAAGCAATTAAAGAAAGAGTAACTAAAAAGAGTGAACAAAACTTTAGAAATTACACATACTTCTGCTATATTTCCAGAGAGGTAACGCTGCTTAAACATAGTTTATAACAATCCACATCAAATGAGAATAGTGTTCTATAGCTTTTACTTCTACACATGTTGTAGGTATTTTCTTTTGTCAGGTTATTTCTCGGATTGTTATTGAAATAAAACCTTATTGCACTAAGTATAATAATAATTTCGGCTTCTGTTTGCTTTGACTATGTCTACGAGGCCTACGAGCTAACAACGACGACAACGGCAACGACAACAGCAATAACAACGATAACAACACACACACACAAGCGCACACTAACACACACTCATGCATACAGTAACAAGTAACAAGGAGCAACACAACACGTGCAATTTGCCCTGGGGAGGGGGGAATGGTGATCGGATAAATATCAAGACGGATTCGTATAATACTGAGTCACTGATGTGGCTGATCATCAGCACATCGCCTACGTCAGGATGCTAGCCTCTGCGGCCAGTGGGCGTGGCAGCAATGCTGTCGCCGTTGCCGTCTTTTGCTGCATTCGACTGCGAGCAGACTTGTGTCATTTCTTGCCACCGAAACTGGGCTTGGGCAAGGAGCTCATGAAGGCGCCGGCATTGGTGGGCAGAGCCGGCGCCACAAAGCTTAGATCGGGTATAAGGGATATGCGTGGTGCCACCTTGGCGTTGCCCAGATGAAACTGTTGTCGCTGCTGCTGCTGCTGTTGCTGTTGCTGCAATTGTTGTTGATGATGCTGATGATGTTGCTGCTGATAAGTTGCAGTTGCTGTTGCTGTTGGCGCCGTCGAGAAATCATGCATCATGTGTATTTGTTGCGGCACATTGTTGTTATGGTTGCTGTTGTTGTTATTGTTGCTGCTGCTGCTGCTGGTGTTGGATACCAGATTGCTGTGCGCATGCGGCTGCTGTTGCTGCTGATAGAGACTGAGCGGATTGTTGTAGAAGTTGGCACTCTGCCAGGCGCCAGAATTGAACTGCGGCTGCGGAACAACAGCAGCAGCACCAGCACCAGCTGCACGTGCAACATGTGCCGCCGCTGGCAAAGGATTGCTGCTAACAAAGTCCGACCAGTCATCCTCCTTGGCCGAGCCAGGAGTAGGTGCAACTGCAGCTGCTGCCACGCTATTGTTATTGCGATTATTAAGCTGCAACTGTTGCTGCTGTTGATAAGGAGGCTGATGTTGCTGATGTGACACCGGCACAGAGACAAAGTCGGACCACTCGTCATCCTCCTGCTGCTGTGGTGGCTTTTGTGCCACTGTTGCACTTATCGTTGGCGGCTTCGACTGATGCGAGAAGAGCTCCTCGATGCGTGCCAACTCATCTGCGTTAATGCTCGCCTGCGCATTGTCGCCCCACTCAATGCTAGGCTTCGCCAGCGGTATTGTCTGCGGCAGCAATATGGCCGGACTGAGTATCATCTGTTCCCCAAAAGTGGGTGTGCCATTGCGTGGCGGCTGCAACTGTTGCTGGAGCTGCTGCTGCTGTTGTTGCTTGAGGGCAACTGGCACGGACTGGAAATCACTGAAATCATCATCCTCCGTCGATGCGGGCTTGGCAAAGGGCGGCGGTTTGTATTCGACATCACGATACTCCTTCTTCACCACCGTCTCATCGATTATGATGCCAGCCGAGGCGATCTCATAGTCGAAATCAATGGGCGGCAGCGTTGTTGTCTTGGCCACCGCCGTGTCCGATTTCGAGGGCGTGTAAATATGCGTCTCCTTGAGGGGCAGAGCAAAGCTGTTGCCAGCTGTGCTGCTGACTGAAGAAGGTGTCGGTGTCGGTGTTGGTGTCGGTGCAGGTGTTGGTGTTGGTGGCGGCGACGGTGTGGCAGAGCCTCTCAGTTCCAGCTGCTGGTGCTGCTGCTGTTGCTGAGGCAGCTGCTCGTCGTCGTCGAAGCTGTGGCCATTGCCGTCTGCTGATAGAGCAGACGGTAGCGTCGCTGTTGCTGTTGCAGCAGCAAAAACTGATGTTGCTGCTGCGGCGTCATCGGGTTGAGGGGCGCCATTCGTGATGCTGCTGCTGCCGCTGCTGTTGGTGCCGTTTGCCGCTGCGTTTTCCCCATAAGCCGCGCCAGACTGCGCTTCAATTTGGCTCGTCGATGTTGCTGCAGTGGTGGCTGCAACTGTTGCTGATGCTGCATTTGCTGCTGCTGTTGCGGTGGTTGATTCGAGTCCTGCAGACCACACAGAAAGAAGAGATTGATTAGTTTATCGGCATATTGAAGAATGTTAAAACAACATGAGAAACAGCTTGAAAATACATATGCGGGTAATAAACTAGTGCAATGGGGCGGGTAAAACAACAACCTGCTAACTGAGGCGGCGGGGAAGAGGAGGCAGTGGCAGGTGGTGTAAACTTGATATGTACTTGAGTATATCACAGAGGAAACAATATCGAAACAATTGGGAAATGTTATGCCTGATAGATTATCATAGTTTATATATAAAAGGGTTTTATTTGGATAAAAAATAATTGTACAGAACTATCAATAACTCGATTATTAGCAAGAACTTTTATAGAGCAATAATACAGTTCATATATCTCAGCATTATATACAATTTAAGTTCAATTAGCAAGAAAGAAATTAAGAAATGTATAAGATATGATAAATTAATTTAAATGGCTATGGAAGCATAAAGAAAACTCGATAACAAGAAAGTTCTTAAGTATGGAAATAATACAATATCTAGATTTCATAATATTATGACTATTAAAGTGAATATAAAAAGAAAGAACTTTAGACATTCACAATCAATAGTAAATTATTTAAAGTTATAGTGGAAATCTATCAATAATTATCAAATCATTATAATAAACATCAATATAGAATAAAAAATAAACCTAAAAGAAACTGCAAACGATTGAAAATAAATTTAAAAATTCTTCTTCTTGAGAGCTAATGCTGCATAAACATAAAGAACACACATCACATGCGATTAGAGTTCTTTAGCTATTACTTCTATTTGTAGTTCTTGTAGTTCTCATCCATTTGGATTGTTAACAAAGCCATACAACCTTTAAACTATTATAGATTGCAATCAATCGAATTTATATTGAAAATTATAAGGAACTTTGAAATATATATAATACTAAATTATCTTCTTAAGTTTTATCAATATCATTTGCAATTATTTCGATATCATTTCCCCCTCAAAAGTTAAGGTACTTGTACGATAGTAAATAACAAAGATAATATATAAAAAAAGTTTCACAACTACAACACGCACGTAGCCAAACGAAACTTACTAAGATCCAGCAAGGCGATGTTTGTGTTTGTTGTTGTTTTAGTTGTTGTTGTTATTGTTGTAGTTGTTGTTGTGGTTGTTGTTGTTATTATAGCATGATCATTGTTATTGTTGTTTTGATTATTGTTATTGCAGATGGTGGCAAAATGTGTGACAAAATGGTGCATTTCATTGTTGTTGTTTTTATTGTTGTTGTTGATTGTCATATTGTCGTTATTATTATCCAACAGAGATTGTTTCGCATCCAAGGCATCGTCATGATTGTTGTTGTTGTTGTTGTTGTGGGAGTAGTTAGAGGTAACAAGATTTATTTTATCAGCATTAGCCACCATCGTTACTTGGTCTAGTTGTAGTTGTTCTGGTTGTTGTACTTGTTGTTGTTGTTGTAGTTGTACTTGTTGTTGTTCCAATTGTAAAGTCTGTACATGTGATTCTAAATACAATTTATCATAAGGATAAATTTTCAATTCAAAGATGGTGGACAGACAAGAATTCAAGTCAAAAGAACCAAGTGAAGAATAAAGGAACACAAGTGTTGATTATGTTTTTGGGGAGAGATGCCCTGGCGGATCCGAAGGGTGCCTAGTAGCGCTAGAGAAACATCCATGTTTCAGATGAAAAACCTCAGCAAACATCAATGTTTCTGCAGCTCTAGTTCTTAACTGCTTTATATATTGATGATCTTTGAAATAACAGACTACAGACAAGGTAAACTTTACAACTTTCTTTAAATATCTATTTTTACCTATATACTATTTAATATAGTGCGCTGCATAGTTTAATTATCTTTCTTATAGAGTAGCAAATGTACACTTTGCTTTTGCAAAAAAGTTTTCTTTATCATATTCTTGAAGGTTTTAAGTTTCTTTATGCGCAGAAGATCTAAGACAAGAGACATGGTTAACCATCAAACTCCGTATATGTTAAAATATCATTTTATTATTTTAATATTTAATATAATGCAACATATAGAAATAAACTATCTTTCAAAGACAAGGCAAACATTAGCTTTCTATAAATTCACTGTTTCTATTGCTACAATTTGATATGATACCCTGTCTTAATCAGTTGAGCTGACTAATATCGGACTAAGGCAAAGATAACTATAAAATATTCCTTATATTTTTGCATTTTTCTATAGCTACAAGCAATAAATGACCTTTCCTATAGCGGAGATAATGTCTAGCAATTAAAAATATATCTATCCATATATATAAATAACAGCAACTATCAAATGTCACCGCAGGAGCATCACCGCTTTGGTAAATCCAAAGAGATTTGCATTTTTGTTTGTTGTTTTCGGTAAATGTAAATCAAAACGATAACGATAACAATAGAGATAGAGCAGCCAATAGACGGCAGGGCCAATTGAGTTGGTTAAGTTGAGGGGGAAGCGAAAGCAGGTGGATCAACTAAAGCGTCAGGCGGGCGGGCAAGGAGGATAAGGCGGAACGAGCTCGAGGCAGTGGCAATTTTGGTTACGATAATCGTGTGTAGCAGTAAATTTGCGTTAACTAAGTTGTATAGGGCTGACCGGGGGAGAGAGAGGATTCGGATGCGGGTCACATCCGACAGGCAACACTTACCCTGGCCATCTATGCTGTGCGTCTGCTGCCAGCTAGGATTGGTCACCTGTTGTTGTTGTTGTTGTAGTTGTTGGGGTTCCAGCACAGCGCCTGGTGCGGCAACAGGTTTCAATGGTTTGAGCGGATCGTAGCTCAGATTGGCGGCAAAACGTGGCATCGATGAGTTCCACTTGTCGCCAAAGAGCTAAAAGATTATCAAGAGTTGATAAGATAAAACTTGGAAAAACATCACGTGCATCACTCACAATATTTCGCGAATCAATGGCCAGCGAACGGACCAGCGAGTGTCGCATCTCGGAACTGGCCCATTGATAGTCCAAGGCATGCGCCTGCTCGATGGCACCAAAGTGCAGACTCTGCTGCTCAGCCAGTGGCGATTGTTTGGCAGGATTTGCAGGCGCAGTGTCAGCCTCTTGGCTGGGAAACATTAACTCCAGCACGGGCTTTACACGCTCCGTTATGCTAAGCTGCGGCGCTGCCGGTGGTGGAGGTTGTGGTAGCACAGGTGTAGCAATTGCAGCGGAAATGGGTGTGGCTGCAGGTGCATATGTTGGCTCCGAGAAGTCACCAAAGTCATCATCATCATCATCGTCGTCATGCTCTTCTTTTGCCACGACGGGTGTAGCCTCTGTTGGTGTAACGAAATCTTGGAAGTCATCGAAGCCATCATCATCATCTGCAGGGCTAGTGAACTGTGGTGCGGGTGCAGCTGCAGGAGGAGGCGTAGGCTCGGATCTTACAATTGCTGGCGCCTCGGAGAAGTCCGCAAAGTCACCAAAATCATCGTCATCATTCTCCAACTGCAGCCTCTGCTCTAGCTGCGCATTTTGTTCTTGTGATAAACTCTGAACGGGCGTCGTTTCTTGGAATGCTGCAAAGTCGGGCTCTGCAACTGGGAGTGGTATTGAGCTAGGCGTCGTCTGCTGCTGCAGCTGCGTGGGCGTGCCTACAATCTCTATGGCAAAAAAATCATCGGCTCCCTCAGGTATGAATAGTTCTTTGGGTTTCTTTGGCGAACACTCCTCGTCGCTGTCATCGGACACATCCTCCAGTGTTACCTGGTGGCACAGCACAGGCGCTTTGGTTGGTGCTTCACTTTGGTTATCATCTGCCACAGGCGACAACGTGCATGTGGGCGATACACTATCGCTGGAATATAGACTCAGACTGTCCAGCTTCAACGAGGGTAAGTTATCTGTATTTGCTTCCTCTTCCTCCTCATCCTCCTGCTGCTGTTGATGCTGTTCCTCCTCTTCCTCCTCCTGCTTGTTAGTTGGCAACTTCTCTGGGGTTTTGACTTGATAATTGAAGGCTTCCACGGCTGCAGCTGGGGTTGCTTTGCTGTGTCCATTGCTCAGCTCATTGTAGTCTGGCAACTCTGGCAACGGAGGAACTGCAAGCAAATTGGCAAATTTAGAAATAAACAGGTAGAAAACGGAATTGCAGGCTAATTACCTTTCGCTGATTCGGTGACTAAGCCATACGCAGAGTATTCGTCAGCATCGGCATCGCCGTCAGCGTCTTCCAGGTGAAGCGTCGACTGCAGCCCCGAGTCGTCGTCGTCTTCGCCAAAATCAATCGGGGGTGGGGTGCTGCACAAGAGCGGCGGCGGCACATTCACCATTTCGTGTGTGTCCTTTGTTTTAATTTTCTTATTCTCCTTCTTCTGGTTGTTGTTGTTGTGCTAATTTGACTAACAGCAGCTGCAAAAACACTTCACTACAGGGAACTCTCTTGCTGTGCTCGGCTCTGACGTTTTCAACCCGTTTGTCTACGTATGTATGTGTGTATTGACCCTTATGTGTGTTTGCGTGTATTAGTATTTGTGGGTGTGAGCCAAGTCAAGGTCTGTGTTGGAATTTTTCTTGCTTTGCTTTAATGTTACGTGCGCGCGTCAACGTTTGGTAATTAGTGTAGCATATATGTATCACTTATTGCACTATTCGGTGCCTAAAATACAAAAATTAAACTGTTTTATGTGCCAAAATCGCCATGTCTTTAACAAAACAAAAATTTTTCCAGTTTAGTTCTGACATTCACACTTAGAGATGTGTGACTTGGCGTAAGTGTATGCGTGTAACGAGTCAATGTTGTCACAACAAGACCGAAGGTAACGGTTTGCATGTGCAAACAAAGAAGTTGAGATATTTTGTCCAATGGCCTGATTTTAAAAACACAGTAGTCGTTAGAAAAGTTATAAATTTAATAAAATAAACTATCTTACGTTGATTAATTTTCAAATACAACATACATTCAAAAGTCTTATTGTGCCGCCTAGAATAAAAGAGACCTAGCCAACACTGACTTTTTCGATAGTTCGCGTATCGATAGCACTCTTGTCAGTCTGACAGCTGCTTTAAGGTTATACCCCAACAGGAGTGAATTTGGATTTGCATTGGTTTTCGGTAAATAAAGTTATTTAACATAATATTTAAACAATTTGTACGATCTGCATGCCGCACTGTCTCGCTTGCATTTCAGATTTGGTATCGTTTTAACTTGACTTATTTTCTTGCAGATTCCGGTCCGCATATTACATAACAAAGCAGCCAAAATGTCTCAGGCTCCAGTTCGTGTCTCTCCATTGATCAAGTTCGGCAGATGGTCTCTCCTGCTTGTCGGCATTGCCTACGGTGCTGCCCACCAGAGCCGTCTGTCCAAGAAGGAGGAAAAGCTTCGTGAAATCGAGGCACAACAGAAGGTGGTTCGTGATGCTAAGCTCGCGGAAGAGAAGAAGCGCAACGCTGAGGCTGAGGCTCGTGCACTGGCTGAGCTGTCCAAGCCCAACAAGTAGATTGATTCTTTAGTTTGTTTAAGTTAATTGCAAAAATAACAACAAGAATTGCCACCCACAACTAAATCCAACAACAAACATCAAAATTCCGCATAACTCAAGCGATCGATCGGCCTCTTCAGTAATCGAACTATCGTTTTTTGTGTGTTAATTCTAAAAATTGTGAAATATTTAAGCAAATTAAATGAAACAATTATGTAAAACATACAAATGTGCGATTGTGTTTGTTTATATAAGTTAAATAGGTTGAACGATACTCGAAATATTTCAAACTAATGCAGAAATGAAAGATCATTAAGTGTATTTGGGGGTTACTGTAGGTTTTATTATGCATATGAGGGCAATTACATTAAATTTTAATAATACAATATGTTTATCGACAATCAGCAAATAGAATAGGCAATTTTACCTATTCACCACGATACTCCACTGGCACCTCGAGGATATTCACCTCGAACAGCTGATCGCGCGCGGCTTTGCTCATTTGGCACAGTTTGCTAATTTGTTTTGTTCTGTTTGTTAAATCAATAATTATTGCGCTGCCTAGGCGATAATTTAATAGGTGTTGAAACACCTCGAGTGTCGGCACAGCACGCAAGTCACATAATCCACCCATGGTGGCGCCATCGCAAGGATGGAAAACTTTTTGGAGCAATTGCCGAAGCACTTGCAGGAACTTGCCGAGCGGGGTAAGCAGACCAAAAGACTCTCAAGTGTTCCAATTAGCGACTAATGTTAGACTCCTGATCCAAATCCCTCTAACTAGTCCAAGTGCGCACTCCAGAGGCAATACTCACGACACCGCGGATCAAGTTCCTGGACACGCGTCTGTGTGCCCTGGACAGTTGTGTGGCGAAATGCACGCCGGAGGATGTGGGCAAGTTGAAGGCGGCAGCGGCCAAGTGGCTGGCGGAAACATTCCAATCAGGTAGGTGGCAGCTACAGCTTGTTTGGCATATCTCGTTAATTAATCCTCTTAGCGGATTCACTCTTTAAACCGCCTGTCAGCTTGAAGTGGGCACGCTTGACCTTTGGCTGTGCCGCGCTAGATCGTTGCACAGGCGGTGGCATTGTGACGCGTGGCATAACCGAAATCTGTGGCGCATCGGGTGTGGGCAAGACGCAGCTGCTGCTGCAGCTATCGTTGGGTGTCCAACTGCCTCCGCGCCTTGGAGGACTGGGCAAGGGCGTGGCCTACATTTGCACCGAAGATATGTTTCCCTCGCGACGAATGCTGCAGCTAAGTAAAGCATTCGAGGCACGCTACCCGGAGGAGCAACTGAACTTGCTGGGCAACATCTTTATCGAGCATCAGTACGAAAGTGTGAGCATTACTTAAGAGTATTGTGAAGCAGTCCCAAACCTTATGTTTCCCCTCTCCATTCACAGCAACCTCTGTTGAACTGCATTAACAATCGCCTGTCCCAGCTGCTGCAGCAACACAGCATTGGTCTGATCATCATTGACTCCGTTGCCGCCATCTTTCGCCTGTACACAAACTTCGCGGATCGTGCACGCGACATGCGTCGCATGGTGGACGCACTGCTCAGCTATGCGGATAAGTATCACTGCGCTGTGGTGTGCAGCAATCAAATGGCCGCCAGCCTAAACCCGACACACAAGCAGCCCCAGGATGTGCCCTGCCTGGGCCTGCAGTGGGCCAATCTGGGACGCACTCGCATACGCATTTCCAAAGTGCCCAAGCAGCACAAGCAGCTGGATCAATTGCTGACCGTGCGCACGCTGGAGATTATCTACTCTCCAGAGACGCCGAACGCATTTGCCGAGTTCCTTATCACAGCCGAAGGCATCGTCGATGTGCCGCAGTTAGAAAACTACTCAAAACGTAGGAAAACAAATGCAAAATAATTTCGCCAATTGCAAATTTAACTTTGATTTGTTCCGAATCTTTCTCTGGAATAACCTTTAAGAATTGTTTGGCTTGTAGAGGCTCTTAAAGTAAGCAAGATTTATAATTAAGTTCTTCAACTTCTTGTCAACTAACTTAGGTAAGCTCTAGATAGCAAAAGGGTTTAATTTAATTTGAAATTGTACAAATTTATCTATAGTTTACTTTTTGATGTAGAAAATTTTATTACAAATCACTTTAATGTCAAGTTCTGTATGGCTCTCACAAGTTTATGTTCCTGCAAATCTCATACCCATAAAATTGCCAGAGTTTATTGCATAACTTTGATTAAAATGGAATACCACAAATATAAATATAGAAAACTCTAAGATGGTTGCAACTCATCGAAGCTCTGAGTTGCAGTATCAACTTAAAGATACAATATGCAGATGATCAAAATGTTTCTCTCCGATTCACATAACATGTTACAATGCTGTATTCTACTACATAACTCTTTGTAAATATTCAATGCGAAAAGTATTTATTTTGCTTATATACTGTTATTTTTATATAGTTAACAGACATTACTAAGAACGCCCTTAAAACTCCATGTTCTCGTTCAACCAGTGACCGTATTTGCGCACTCGAGTGTAGATACCGGGATAACGCGTGTCTGAACAGTTCCTAATACCAACGGATACGGTGCCTTCAAGGACCATATGTCGGGCACGGAACTGTTTCATTAGCGGTCCACCAGAATCGCCACCGCATGAGTTCTTGTCAGTTGCCACAGCACTTATATGTGTATCATTCACTTGGAAGCTTTGCCGACACTCTTCATTACTCCAGAGTGTGATGCTCACATCACGTTTGGCTGGAAACTCGTTTAACTCCATAGTAATACCCCATCCGGTGACAGTCAAGAGTTCGTATACATCTGGTTTCTCAATGCGATTGCCCACAAAGGGCAGGCAAATGGGTTGTATATTGGGTCCAAACTGTATCGGCCTATCCAGGCGAATCAGCGCAATGTCATAGTTACCACGGCGACCGTATTTACTGTGTGGTATTACCTTCTCAATGCCGTAATCCTGATAATGCGTACAGTTTAAAGTGCCGTAATCGCATATGTCGCCGTTCTCATCGTAGGCGCCCAGTCGTACGCCAACTCTGTGGATGCAAAAGTTTTAATATATTTTAAATCTAAATCATTTTATTTATATTAATTGTATTAAACTTACAATCCTCCAATCCATTCAACAGAAGGTCCAGTCACACAGTGAGCAGCTGTTAGCACATAGCGAGTGTTGATCAAGGAACCACTACAGACACCATATAAACTTTGGTTTCCATAACGCAAATTGGCTAACCAACTATATTCATCTGGTGCGACAATCTTTCCACCATGAATTTGTGGATTGGGATGCATTGGTGTCTTCCCGCAATCAGTGGGGAATTTGGACTCCAGTTGTGGAGACACTGGTGGACAACAGTGTAATCCAGTGTTCCCACATTTAGTCAATGGAGGCGACACGTCACTTCCAACACAATCGATCTGCCTTGTGCATTGGCCAATTTCATTATAATTCGTTCGACATTTTGTTGAATGTACAGTCAGAACCTTTAGAAGTATCACAATTAATACAGAGACATTCATATTCATTTCAGGAATATCGTTAAATTCGTACTGAGTAGTTTCAATAAAAAGTTGTACACTTTATAAGTTCACAATATATTTCATTGCCAGAGCATTTTAGTTTTTCAATCCGTTTAAACTTAACATAAGTTCAAGCCATCAATGTCTAAGTAAATAGAGTATAGAAAAGTCTCCATGAGAAATGGAAAGCTTTTGTGGTTGCTGATAAGCCAGTCGTTAGGAGATTCCCAACACACCAACAAGAGCGCAGATGAAATGATTGCGTGAGGGGCGTTTTTTCCAGCGAAAAAGCATATTATTTATACATATGTATATTACATATGTATATACATATTACATATTATGTACTCAAATACTCAAATGTTGTATATATTATAAGGGACTTGAAGAATCTTGTGTAGATTTCTTGTTTTTTTGTACTATATGTACATATGTATTTGTGATATATCAAACTGCCTCGAATTAAGTAAAATAAAGAGAACTTTCAGTTGAATTCGGGCTTTCGAACGAATCGATCATGTATAACTTAATAAAATTTCTTGTGCTTGCTGCACAAGCCCTAGCAGTTTTAAGTTCAACGGATGAACTAAAATATCCAACTGACTGTGGGTGGACACCCATGTATCCAATGGGACTAATAGTTGGTGGCCACACAATTAACCCAGATGAGTTTAGCTGGATGGCAAGTTTGGCGTATGGAAATATAGACTCCAGTGGCGTTTGCGGCGGATCTGTGATCAACTCGTGGTATGTGCTGACTGCCGCTCATTGTGTGACTGGACCAGAGGTTGATAAACTAGGTGGACTGTAAGTATGCAGAGTATTATAGATTGACAATGTTATTTACTTAGCTTTTAATCTGCAGAACTGGAGTGCGTTTGGGAAACTTTACCCAAGAACCCTATTGCGATTATGGCACCTCTAGCTGTACCTCTAATCTGCATTTTGGAATCGCAGAGAAGATTGTGCACTGGAATTACACGAAGGACACGAGTCACGGCATTATGAATGACATTGCTCTGCTACGCCTCGATAGGGTGATTCCCTTAAACAGTATTTTGAAGCCCGTTTGCCTGCCCAATGTCAATATACCTGAGCCGGAAGATAATACTATTTTGACAGTGGCTGGATGGGGTAAAACGATCATAAACGAATCGGTTGCCAAACGAGCTGTTGGTGTGCCACTTATCTCCGATCCCATTTTTTGCGAATTTCGTAACGATAGTAGGATGTGCGCCGGTGTACTTCATCATAATGTACACATAGGAAGATCCATGTGCGATGGCGACTCTGGCGGACCGCTAATGTATCAATGGCAAAAGCGGACAATGGTGATGGAAGGCATTATATCATTCGTCCCTGGTGGTCGCTGTGTCAACAGTTACTTCCCCACTTACTTTACACGTGTACGTCATTACCTAAAATGGATTGATGAAAACATGTTTAGAGGGCATGATTCTCCAAGAAGTACTTCTGTTGAGGAACGTAAATTTCCAACAGATTGTGGATATGTATCAACACCAATTGAGAGTATAACCAATGCATACAGCTGGCTGGTCACACTGAGGTATGGGAATCCACACTCATATGAAAACTGTGTCGGTTCTGTTATCAACTCTCGATATGTGCTGACGTCTGCTTTCTGTGTGTCCTCGATTACAAGGAGTGGAACATTGTAAGTAACATTTAATGCAAAGCAATTAATTTCGTTCCATAATGCTATTGTTTTATCCACAGAAGGGCAGTGATGGTGAGAGACTACGATGAGAACGCTGATAGCTGTGAAAACCTCAGAAAACCTTGTGTGCATTACCAGGAGTTCGGTATTGAGAAGATAATAAAACACATTGGCTATGAACGCTCATACAACACAATTGCCAATGACATTGCGCTAATTCGTCTGAATAGGACGATAGAGTTTGGCCCCAAGAAGAAGCCCATTTGCCTGCCCTTTGGAGGCAATCGTATACCGGAACCAGCTATGAACAGCAACTTGGTTGTAACGAAAAGAAACAGTAATGCGAACGTTACTCTCTCTGAGATAAGCAGTTGTCGCATTTTGAATCAAGCAAGACTTTGCACTGTCGAATATAATAGAATCTCATGCGGTGGAGATGGCCTGCTAATGCATCAGTTCGAAAATCAACGTATGGTCCTCGAAGGAATCAATTCCGATCATTCTACTCGTTGTTTTTTTAATAATAGATATAGTGTTTTCACTCAAATACGTAGTTACGGCGAGTGGTTAAACCAAAACATGGAAATGTAATTGAGAATATAAAATATGTATATTGATTTTAAAACTTTCTATAAATAATATTTTCAAATAAACAGTTTTCAAGTGGAACATCCACATACAAAATACTTATTCTTGGCAAATTACCGTATCGAGGTCCAATGTCTTTTTTTCGTTTCATCGTGCAACGAGAAAACAAACAAGTAACGAAAGTTATTGTCAAATGTGCTGAACTGTAGATACCCCTTGCTCAAGTACGAAGAAACGTTACAAGTTAACACTTTTATGCATATGTTAATTACAACAGCAAATTGATCTGCGCCTGGCATAGAGGAACCCTAATGCCATGCTGGCTTCAGGTCTTATATGTACATACATATACATATATGTACATACACACATTTGCACAGTGTATACACTTTTGGGTATTTGAAATGCAAAAGTGTAGTCACTTTCTGCAACTGTCTATGTTCCTCTATTAATAATAGCATCTGTCCCTATACATTCATAAAGTATAAATCTATTTTCAAATTGTGATCCGTTCTCATCGAAGTTTGCTCATGATGGTAATTTATAATGTATCAATTTTAAATTTGATAATTATTTTCAATACTTGTCGTTAAAAAAAACAGTCAAAGCATATGCCTAAACACGACAAGGGTATTAGAAAATTCAAGCTTAAATGGTTGTTGATAAGACGGTCTGCTCTTTGGAAAGTTCCCAACCCAGCTCTCACTAATACGAGCGCAGAAAATGGGATGATATGAAACGTCGCGACGCCTGTTTCAAGCGAAAAAAACAAATTTATTAATATAGATTTATGTTCATACATTTATGTATAAAACATTCACATATTCACACACACTTACAATGATTTATATATTATTTACTTTAAGCATATAACAATTTTGATAAGTGTGCAGATTGTTCGCATAGTGGTACTTTTACATATGTATTTCTTATGTTTGAAATAGGTTCAACTGCAAATTCATTATCAAACTTTTTTTTAAAGTACCAAATGATTGCCAAAGTTTCAACACAAAACAAAAACTGAGTTCAGTTGATTTCGGGCTTGGAACGAAACGATCATGAAGAACGGAATTAAAATTCTCGTGCTTGCTTTGCAAGCATTAGAGATTTTAAGTACAGTCGACGAAGGAAAATATCCAACAAACTGCGGTGAGACACCAATGCATCGTTATGGTCAAATTGTTGGTGGACACATCATCGAGCCGGACGAATATAGTTGGATAGCTAATCTCCAGTACGGGAATCGACATACATTTGGACATTGCGGAGGGTCGGTGATCAACTCGTGGTATGTGCTGACTGCTGCTCATTGTGTGACTGGAAAAACAGTTGAAGAATACGGTGGATTGTAAGTAAGCAGAGTATTTGTAATAGGCAAATCTCATTGGTTTTCAATCTGCAGAACCGGAGTGCGTTTGGGAGACTTCACCCAAGAACCCTATTGCGATTATGGCACCCCTAACTGTACTTCATATCTGCACTTTGGAATCGCAGAGAAGGTAGTGCATGAACATTACAATAACAGGAGCTATTTGAATGACATTGCCCTGCTGCGTGTAAATAGTAAAATTCCCCTTGACAATGTTTTGAAACCCGTGTGCCTGCCCGATGTCAGTGTGAGCGAGCCGAGAAACGATGAAACGCTGATAGTGTCTGGATGGGGTAACACAATGCTCAAAAACGAATCTGTGGCTAAGCGAGCTGTAGGTGTGCCACTTATCTCCGACTCGAATGTTTGCGAAGCGCGCAACGGAAGCAATATGTGTGCAGGTGTTCTTTCTAATAGTCCACAGACTGCAAAAACATCTTGCGATGGCGATTCTGGTGGACCCCTTATGCAACAATGCGCAAAGAAAAAAATGATGGTCGAGGGCATCGTTTCTTTCATCGAAGGTAATATTTGTATAAACAAGTACTTGCCCACATATTATACACGCGTTCGTCATTACCTAAAATGGATTGATGAACACATGTGTGTAGGCCATGATTGTCAAACACATGCTTCGATTGAGGAGAAGAAATTTCCAACCGACTGCGGATACGTTGATGCTGGAAATAATAGACATAGCTGGAAAGTCAGTTTTAAGATAGGACAAACAATTACTAAATATGTTGGTGCCGTTATCAATTCTCGGTATGTGCTGACATCTGCTTTCTCTGTATCTGAAAAAAATATGAAAATGAAAAAATATGGACCATTGTAAGTTCATTATTGCATATTGCAAATAAGTAAGATTCTTTACATAATTATATTGCTTAATCCACAGATCTGGAGTGGAACTGGGAGACTACGACGAGAACGGGGACAAATGCGATCACAGCACTAAAACCTGTACGCACTATCAGCAGTTTGGCATTGAAAAGATAATATCGCACAGTGGCTTCATTGAGGAAAAGATAGGCGGCAAACGCCGTACTGTCAATGACATTGCGCTGATTCGCCTGGATAGGCCGATACAGTTTGGCCCCAAGATGAAGCCCATTTGCCTGCCCTTTGGAGGCAATCTTATACCGGAACCACCTTTGGACAGCAATTTGACTTACATCGAAAAGGATGGTTCTATGAACGTTACTCTCTGTGAGAGAGACATGTGTAATAGTTATACCAAGTTGGTTGATGAAACACAAATTTGCACTGTTGGAACTGGCAGTGACTTATACACCTTTGGTCCGCTGGTGCACCAGTTCGAGCACCAACGTGTGGTTCTCGACGGCACATATTCCCAAGGCAGCTTTCGGGAACTTAGGGAAGGATTTTCATATCGGCTTATTTTCACCCCCTTGCGTAACTACGGTGACTGGTTAGACCAAAACATGGAAATGTAACCAATTTATATTGTTATTTCAAACTTTCAATGAATATTTTTTGAAATAAACACTTTGTGCATTATATATTATTATTATTATTTGATTAGGGGAAAATGTACAGCGATCTTGCAGATCTGTTGTGTCCTCTGCTGAGCTTAGAGCTCAATATTCAGTCCAGTTACTCTAGAGAAATCCAGAATTTTGCCTAGACTGGTCGACCTTATGTTATCTTATTAATTTCGAGAAGGCGCTTGCCTAATGACACACTTTTTATACCCTTCAAGGGGGTATATTAATTTTGGCTAGGAGTTTGCAGCGCACCTTAGCAGACAACTCTGACATATTTTGAATTAGTAAATAAAATTTCACCAAATATCATATATGTAGCTGCCATAGGAACAATCGTCCGAAATGAAGGTGCTTGTATTAAGACTAGTTCTGATTTTAGAAATAACGAATCAATGTGCACCGTTATATTTTATATAACAAGTATTGGAATGTTCGGAGGATATAAGAACCTTCAAGAGTATAGAACCTTCGGCATGGCGAATGTAGCTTTCGTTCTCGTTTTAAGAACCGGCATACTTTGAGTAAGTGCTCCGAAGTCTCGGGAACTAGAATCTCTCATTGCTCTTTAGTCACTCTTACAAGTTTGCTAAGGTGTGATCTTAATGTACAAGTAACCCTGTTAGGATTCTCATTGGCTTAAGGTTGTAGCAGCCTAAAAGAGACTTTGATTACCGCATGCCTGCTGTTCGTTCCCAGTCCAAGACGCGGATATTCGCGTTCACTGTTCTTAGGTACTTCCTGATTGTATTTTACCTGGACCTATCTTTGTACTCTCTTATTACATATTAACCTGTTTACGTTTATTGTAACACCAAATTAAAGATGGAGAAAGTGTACATACATTCTTCGCTTCTTGTAGTACTTTTTTTACTCAGCTTTTTAGAACTTATCGATAACTATCGTAACTACGCATACTACAACTCCGCTCATGCTTTCACTAGTATGTCAGCCTTGTCATTATCTGATATACGAGTACTGGTCTGTCCCGGTACTCATCGTAGAGTGAGATTGTTTGTCTTCTCTAGTTCGTGCATTAAATATAAGCAATCCTTATAGAAAGGGGAAACAATAGAAGCAGAAAGGTACGAAAGAACAATTGAAATTAACATACATACATGTTCTATGTATTGCAACTGATTGTGATTTTGTTTTGGGGTCGACTGGTCGAGTCTACCTACAATATGTACACATATTATAATGCCCGAAAGTGAGTCAGAGATGATAGAAGAACGTTTTTCAAAGGAGAATAACACAAATATTAATAAAGCAGACGCTCCAGCTATAAATAGGTTTTCCCTTGAAACATTCGTATTCTATCAAATGTTCTCCACTCCTTTCAAACTTGACTTATACACAACATTTAAAACAACCCACTGATATTTCCTTAAGATTTACAAACACAACATTGAAGATCGTTTTATATTTTTGTTTCCATTTAATAGTTTAATTTACACTTAGGACTGTTGTTGTTTTCTGTTATGTGGCATTATAGCGTATGTTTAAATTAAATTTGTAATTAACACGACTTCACCAATTGTTGTTGTTGTTGTAGCTATTGCTGTTTCTGCTGCTGCTGTGGCTTCGCTTTCGTATACGTTATCACATGAAATTCCGAAAATTCAAATTTATATTGTATATAGATTTCTATATATACCATATACATATATATATATATACGATAGTATGTAGTATAACGGTTAATTCGTTAGCTCGTCGAACAGTTAAATGCGTTTCTAATGGCAACATTTACAAAGCCTACTTAGGAGCTACGATTAGTGCTTAGCCTAGAGAACAGATACAAATGTATCTGATAAATACAAGTACAATAAATTACATAAATATAGCATGTGTGTGTGTTTGTGTGTGTGTGTGTGTGTCTTATAACTAACAAGCACACATAATGCAATTGTTTTCATTGCAAAAGAAGAAGATGAAAATTAAATTTGAAACATTTCTGGGCTTGAGCAATATTCGACTTTTTGGCACAAGTTTATTTGACTGGGGAAGGGGGAGGACATGAGGGGCGGGTGGAGGAGGTAGTGCAATTAGATGTCGCGCATCTCGTGATCCTGCGAATCATGCGCCTCCGTTGAGGTGCCCGGCTCACTGGCAGTTTCCTCCTCCTCATCCTCATCCGACTCGCACTCGGGCTTGACGGGACTCTCTGCCGACGTCGCTGCCGCCGTTGTCGTTGCCGTCGCCGCCTGCAGCTTCTTGTTGGCCATGGCCAGTGCTATGGATATCTTGCTTTCGAAATCCATTTCGCCCAGCATGCCATGATTAGCTGACGATGGACTGCGTCCGTTTTGCTGTGCTGTCGCCCCTGTGGTTGCTGCTGTGCCTGATGCCGCTGCCGCCGCTGCTGCTGCTGCTGCCGCACGTTGCAGTGCCAACGCTGGGGACTCCTCCAATTTGATGTCCAGTTTCTCGGTCTGCTCCAGTGGTGCCGCTGGCTCCACAGTCAGTGGAATAGCGTGTTGATGCAATCGATGCGTATGAAAGGATTCGCCAATGTTGTTGTTGCTGTTGCTGCTGCTGCGCTTCTCAGCTGACTTGTTGTTGCTGGCGGCATTTGTTGCCGTTCCCGTTGCTCCATTTGTGGCCGGCGGGCTGCTGTTGTTGCTGTTGGCGCCGCTGCCAGGCGCTGCTGCCTTGGAGCTCTTCTCCAGCAACGCGTTCAATTGTTTTTTAATCTTTGTTGTCGCGTGTTTTGTCTGCAATTTGTTTTCCCCATTACTTTTGCCGGCACTCAGTGTGCTGCTGCTGCTGTTGTTGTTGTTGCCGGCGCGACTCTTGTCCGTCTGTGGCGAGGGCGACTTCTTGGATGTTCCATCCAACGTAGGGTTTGTATTTGTGTTGGCGGAGGCTTCATCAGCTGTGCTGTTGCTGTTGTTGTTGCTGTTTACTTTGGCCTGTTGCTCCGTTGTTGTTGTTGTTGCAGCTCCTGCTGCTGGCTTGGTGGATTTGTGCTCTGCAGCCTCATTGTTGGTCACATTATCCTGCTTCTTCCACTTTGTTCGACGATTTTGAAACCAAATTTTCACCTGCAAAGAAAGAAAGAAAGTTTTAATAGAAGTTTGATGGGAAAATTCGCGAATATAACACTGAAGATAAACAGAGTGAGGAATTGTAAAGCTAGTTCAGCAGCAGACCCTATAAACACTTGATATAGGGTATATAAATGTTCTTTTTGACATGTTTAGTGAAGTTGTTTGTGTGCAGAATATATTGTTTTTAACACACTTTAGCACCCTGCTTGGCGGATGTGCCTTGGGGTAGGTCATTGAAGTGACCACAGTGGTGAATTATTTTATATATACGTATTGTATGTACATATGTATGGTATGTGTATTATAAGCGCCGAGCACGGACTACGCTGATAAGCAGGAACACACGCATACTTGATTGTTGTTATACCCGCTACTCATAGGGTAGAAGGGTATCTTAGCTTTGTGCCAACCGAAAATGTTTTTAACAGGCGGAAGAAGGCGTGGCAGACCCCACAAAGACGAGTCAATATAGCCATGTCTGTCTGTCTGTCTGTCTGTCTGCCTGACTGTCTTTCCATCTGTTTGTCCGTCCGCATGAAAATGTAGATAACGGAAACTATTAAAGCTAGGAATACCAAAAAAACCAGGAAGACAGACTACCATCGGCAAGTTTTATACTCTTGAAGGTTCTTATCTCCTCCGATTTCTCCAATACTACTTTTATAATATAAACTGCCACAGGCCCGTAACACAATCACTATCAACGCCAAAATGAATTCTTAAAATTTAATTTCGTTCTGATCATCATCGTTATTTTAAAAACGTTCCCGAATCACCTCCGAAAAGTATGCAACATAATAGAAGCAAAGCATAGAAGTTATATATTTATGAAACTGTTATGGTCACAGGGCATATCACAGTCAAGCACACTAATTAGAAGTAGCTTTCGTGCTTGTTAAGTTTATGAAAGCCAAATTATAAATTGAGGTTAGTAGTCGCTAAATCAATCAATTGCTTATAATTATTTTCCGACTATAATTCAGTAAATAAATAAATAAATAGAAATAAAATGATAGCCCACATGAAATTCATTAAATATAAGCCGAAACAGTGAAATTATCAGCGTTAGTCATACATAAATTAGTATAATATGTTTTTTTCCATTCTTAGGCATATTTTAGAACATTTAAAAAAAAAAGAAATGCATAACTAAGTTTAAGAATATATCATTTTAGAAATTGAAATATTGCAGCATCAGCAATATAAATTTAGTAAGCACATAATAAATAATTTCATTGAGAACTTTTTAGTTCTTTACGCATAACTAACCCCAGTTTATAACATGTTCTACAACAGTGCAAAACACACACTTCTCTCTCTCAGCACTTAATCGTCAGCACACAGAATTCTGTTGTGTACTATTCCCCCAGAGCACAGTACACACACATCATCAACACCATAAAGCATATATATGTATATGTATATACATACATATATATCACATATAGGCATATTTGTGCTCTATGAATCAGAGATTGTGCGGAGCTGCGAGCTTGCTATAATTAGGCAATGTTTATGCCTCATTTGCCCTTATTAGTGTGCGTAAAACAAATAATTAAAAATTATGTATAGCTCAGGCCACTTTCCGCCTATCTCCCCCCTAACTCTTCCCCCATTTCCATACAGGAAAACACTTCCGCTATGTGAACAGTTCAAAACAGGCAAAGAGTTGAAAATGATGTGGGCCTGTCAAAATGCAGAAAACGCCCATCAGCAGTGCCTCCCCTTTCCCTACTGGTGATCCTCATGCTGCATGCTGTATGTTGCAGCAGAGGGCGGAGGGAGATGTGTGTGTTTGGAGAGGGGGAAGCCAGCGTCAATGGCGCAACATAAAACATTTGCCTCTCATTTCCATCTCATTCAAAATGATGGCCTAGCTAAATAAATGAAAAATCTATTTAAATCGCGCACATAATTAGTATTTCAGCGGCATGTCTGCACCACACACAGACAAACATATATACATATATACAATACATACATGCGTATACAGATAGCTGCCGTCATACGCGACATGCTCATTTTGCCAGCGTAGCGTAAAAATGATGAAATTAACATGAAAACGTTTTTCCTTCATCCCACTTGAAAATATATGCCTATCTCTCTCCCTCCCTCTCTCTCCCTCTGCATTTTTATTTATTGAAAATCAATTAAATGATTGCCAAATGTTCTTTTCGAGACGGCACATCAACATCGAAACAAATCCATCGACGAATTGATGTTTTCGCCGTGAATTGTTTGTTTTATAGACGAAGATGGATTATGAGTGTTGCCAAAGTTCACGCAAGTGAGTGCGGATGTGAGTGTGAATGTGAGTACTCCGCGCTTATTCTGGGGCAGTTCATTTCAGTCGATTGAGCGTTTTGGCAATTATTGTGTTATTCTTTGGCAGTGGCGTGGGTAGCAATGGTTTTTAAAGGGGTTAACATACTTTGTAAGGGTTTTATATAAAGTGTAGATGGAAGACGAATTTTACTAAACAGAACTGCAAGATCAGGATGAAATAACGAAATGATAACATTATACTTGTATATGGTATACATACATATATAACATCACAAGACGGAGCGACTTTATTTGACAATACTATTATCTATATTAAATATACTAAATTTTTAACAAATGTTAATGACAAATCAGTAATATTATCTAACTATAATATGATTTAACAGTTCATATATATGTTTTATATATTACTAATCACTAATCCTCACCCACCTTTCTAGTAACTAGTTAAGGACATACTCATCTTCTTTCTAGTAGTAACAGTAGTACTTTTTAACTAACTGCATGTTTTAAACATACTAATCGCTATTTGATTAGGCTTTGCTTACTAACACTAACTCTCCTGATCTGATTGGGTTTTTCTGGGTTTTCCCCAATCCTCTGCAACAAATGTTGGATCGGCTCTTGCATATTTTTTTCCCAGAGTCAAATTTAATTTAAATTTAATTCAATTAAATTTTTTTCTTTTTAAATTTTTCTCCACAGTTAAGATTTTACTCTAAATTTAAATTATTAATTAATTGTTTTTTCTTACTTTTAAACAGTCGACTGACCTTAGTCGACTATAAACTAATTAAATAAAAATAAATAAATAAATATTAACTAATTGTATATATAGAGTATTGAATATTTTAAATAGTTTTAGAAAATTTACTCATTTGGACATTAATGTATTGTATTTACACATATTTTTATTAAATCATAACAAAGTTTATATTAAATTAAGCACAGAACTTTTCTTATAAGGAGAAACATATTCAGAGCCATTGTGGAAAGGTTTACAAATTACATTTAACTTTAAAAACCTTCAAGAATTTGTGTTCCATTTCAATAAAAAAGGTTGCTTTATTTTTAAATAAATCCAAATGACCTTAATAAGGCATATTTAAATGCTCTAAAAATAAGAAAATTAGCAAATTACATAGAGAAATTTGACTAAAGAATTATAAATATGATTTAGTTAGTATATATTTGTAATATATTTTGCATAAATTATATGTATTTATCTGATCCAGAAGAAGCGATTTATTTTGGTTATAGTAAGTTGTCTTGTATAGATAGTTGTCCTTAAATATGACATACATATTTAGTATTTTAGTTAGTATTTTATAGTACACTAATTGAACTGTACATAAAACAATAATTCAAGTACTTTTCAACATCTGTTTCAACTGCCACGTCCCCCCCTCCCGCCTAACACATAACCAATAACTCTGCCACTTAATTATATTTACTGCACTAAAATGCTTCAAGGGGGGTTAAGTACTACTCTCCCTGCACCCCGTTTCTATTCACGCCCCTGCCCCTCTGATATATACATATATACAAACACACTTGTGTCCAAATTGAGCAATTACTCATCGAATGGACGAGGAGTCTGTTCATTAATTCCATAATAAACAATCAAACAGCGTCGTGTTTACCTTATGAACAATTTTAATGGTTCATCTTGATGAGTTCCCTCACCCCACACACTGTTTTCGATAACCTCCCCCTCGACTATCACGGGGCTGTCTAAAATGAGGCATTTGAATGTATAGACGCCTCTGTCTATTGCTATAATCGTATAATTGTAGCACTCGTACGTAGCTTATGCGGGCCACAATTCCCTCTCTCTCTCTCTTTTCCCCTCCCTCTCTCCTATAAGTTTTTTCTTTGGGCACATGCGGCGCACACGATGCTTGGGCTAATTATTTGATTATTTTTAAGTGTGTCTGGCCCGATTTCTGGCCGAACATTGCGTTTGCCTTTTAATTGCGTGTGGCATTTTTTATTGCATTCGTTTTGTTGATTAATCTGCTTGGCATACAAAATAGTTTTGAATTACCCAAAAAGAACATTTTGCTGGGCAATAACGCACTGCCCTCCCCTCTTTCCTTTCCCCTTTTCCACGTAAATAAACGTCTTGTTTACTTTGTTGTGATCCACTCTAAAGCTCATTAAGCGGACCGACAAAAAACTGGCTAAAACACAAGCTAAATATATATATCATAAAGAAGAAATATTTCTAAAAATACTAAAAAAAATACCAACCAAAACAAAACGAAAACAAATAACAAAAAAAAAAACAAAAAACTTTGTCGCAAACGAAAAGTTTTCGCATTCTTTCTTCGACTTTGCTTTGCCTTATGATTTATTGACATTTAAATGTGCCCTGCGATTCGGAAGACGGTCAAATCCAGAGGGAGTACAAATGCCAATGTTTTTCTCTGTCTGTGTCAGTGTGTGTGTGCGTGTGCGTGTATTTACAGTGGGTATTGTAGGGTGGGCAGTGCCGCTTTTTCGCTGCCAACTGATCCTTAAATAATCGCTAAATGCCGCAAATGGCTCGAGATGGCTATGCGTGTGTGTGTTTATATGTGTGTGTATTTGTGTGTATGTGTGCTTAGCATAATTAATTTTCATTGCGCATTTTGCGCGCACTTTTCAGAAATAAACGCAAAGAGCAGGCACAGGCAGCGGCAAAACTAAACTGATTATGTGCAGCTACTGACTATGATATACCCTGTACTAGAATGAGCAAACACGGCCACTAAAGAAATAAAGTGTTTAACAGTATATTAACTATAATTTTAGTTAAGAACTGTAGATCAAAGTCGTCTACAACTCAAGATATGTTGTTAAGTTGAAAACTATTTTATTAAATTTAATTAAATAAATTAATGTAAATATCGGAAATCGGTCTAAATTGATAATAATACATTTTAACTTTGATATATATATTTAAAGACTTTTATATAAACAATTATTTGAGAGAGAATGATTAATAAACCTAAATTGGAAATACTTCTCAAGGTAATCTTTATTTTATTTCAACTGAAGACCTTTCAAAACATTTTTTAAAATATCGGAAATTGGCCTAAAATTATAAATAATACGTAAGTGTATTTATATTTAAAGACTTTTAGATATACAATCTCATCAGTATTTTTAAGTAGATTAATCAATAAAGCTTACTTTTGAAAAGTACTCTACTTAACCTAACAAATATTGTATTTTATTTGTATTTGAAGTTTTAAAGCACTTCAAATACAAATAAAATACATAAATAAATAATCTATAAAGTATTTTCAAGAAAGTATTTTCCACGTATGAACTTATATTTTATTTCATTCTTCTCTTAAACTATACTCCCTTTATTACTGAATTACAGGTATAATTATGATCCAACAATGAGTAGCAAAATTATACGGCCAGAATGAGAGGTTCATTACCCCATCCCCGTTTTGGGATGCCTCTCTCTCTCAGTCTGTCTATCGCAACTTGCCATGGCATTTTCGCATTTTTCCTCCCATTTGCGTGCCAAGAAAAACTCAACATTTTCCCGGGTACTTGGAACAAATTATCTTTTAATGTGTAATTTAGCATAATTCGTTAGTTTTTTTCGGTGTTGAAAAAAAATTATGATAATTGCTTGGGGTTTTTCTGTGTGCGGTTCTGCCTGATTAGCACATTTTTCTTGGCAACTGAAAAAAGCGAAAGACAAAGGTGAAGGAGATAGAGAGAAGGGAGAGCGAGAGAAGATGGAAAGCAGGATAAATAAAGAAATATTAAAATGAATTATGAAATTGTAAAGGAAACTTAGTTAGGGTTCGCTTTGCATATAGTATATAGAGAAACATATATCTTTTAACAATATTCAGAATTTACTGGCGCTCAATTGACAGTGAGATTTAATTTCAATTGATGCTTAATTTGCTTTAATTATGTGTGGATGTTTTCCCTTTCCCTTTGACATGGCAAATCCAGCGAACTGCGATGACGATTGATGCCTCCTCCACCTTTGCCTCGAGGCAATTATGCAATTGGGAACCCAAATCAAATATGTAGCTGACGCAAATAGGCGAATGAAGTCAAGCTGTTTCCATTCAATGCTCTCCCTCTACACTAGCATCACGGCACACGCCTTATATTCCCCCACTCCCCTGCCATGCCCTGGCCTGCCCTCTCACTTCGCTAGCGTCCCTTCTAATCTCTACTGGCTTGTGCCGTAAATCACTTTGTTCCATGCAAATATACGCTCTACAATGACATTATTAATTGATAACATAATCAGAGCGCTGCTTGTCAGCATACCCTGTAAATGAGCGTGCATGTGGGCTGTATTGTTTGCTTTTAAACTTTAAAACATTTATTCAATATGGAAATATTGTTTGGAATCATAGTAGGGAAATGTAACTCTAACAAGCGCAGTTAACTTCTAGACGTATTATTTAAATATTTTGCACAAGCTGGCAACTCTGTTGTTATTTTATTTTGAAGATTGTCTTTGGTGTCATCAATATTGTTTAGTTTTCATTAAAGAGTTGGTTAGCATAACTTTTAAAATGATTTATAGTATAGCAAACATCGCTCATTTAACGAATGATTTTTATTTTATGTACTATATTTTAATGCTGTAACTATCGCTTGAACAGGGCTGTCAACTTGCAACATTTTCAAATCTTCTTTATTATTAAAAATGCATTTTATTATGAACGATATATAGTATGAATATAGTGTACTAGATACGATACGTATGTATATATATATTATTTGTAAGATTTAATTTTATGGTTAAATTATAGACCACCCTGAAGATGTTTGACAGTAATACACAACACGAAACGTGCGTCAGCTGTTTAAACCAGTGTTGCCAAAAAGATAATAGCTAAATAATCACCCGTTACTTTATCTATGATATACATAAGTTAATGTACTTTTAAATCAATAAACTTTATTTACAGGGTATCTACTTGGTCGCCATTTGCTGCAACTAAATTAGCTTGAAGAGGATTATGCGCACCACCTATAGACACACACAAAGACACGCAGACACACACAGGCACATACAGATACACACACACGCTCACATTGTGAGAATATTTGCATCAATTTGTTTTGCGTTTATTAATTAAATAGACTTAAATGCAACTGCTGCCAAAACGGGTAATGGCTGCGCCACAATAATGTAGCAGCCAACAAACCGGATGTCCTTACAGCCCCGCCTCCGCTCCACACTGCCCCCTCTTCAACTAAATTATGGCATTGTGTGCTTTGGGGGCAGCGGTTGCTGCTGCTGCTGCTAATGAACGAAATATGCTGACCAAATTGCAGCAAAAGGCCATTTTGATGCAACATATTTTATGTGTAATGCGTAATTGCCGTTGTTGTTTCTGTTATTGCTGTTGTTCTCCTTTGTTTGCTTGCCATTATTATCTCTTGTACTCTATTCGCAGTGCCCCTGCCAACGCCAGTACCGCCCCTCGCCCCTAGTAGCAAATTTTGCAGCATTCGCAAGCGAAGCCAAAGCAAAATAATTGCATAAATATTTATTTTAGACAGAATAAAACTCTCTCTATATACCCATTAGCTGTGTGTTATGCCACACAGAATATGCATATGAAAACGTATGTGTGTGTGGGTGTATGTGTGTGTGCTGTATGCGTATGTGCATTTCAATTGCGGGCAGTCACTGAATGCTGCGAAACTGTTTCGAATTTCAACTCAACTGTGAAATTAAAAAGGCCAAAAGTAGCTAAGCTCTAGCCCGCTGATCGACGGCATAGATACCCTGGCAGCTAGCATGGGACAATTGCAAATATCATATACTATATTATGGTTAATTTAATTGTTTTTCTTTGGAAATTTTTTTTGAGTTTAATGTTTAATTTGCCAGAAAATATTTTATATTTTTAAAGGAATATTAGGAAAACATATTTATTAAACCTAACAATTTAAATTAGAGAAAAATTATTGATTTGTACATTTGTATATTTTACAAAATTTAAATACAAAATCAATAAAGATGTAAATTGTGTTCACTAAATGATAGTTGAAGCTTTTATCCTGTGAGTTTTGCGAAAGTTATGAGTGTGGGAAAGATCATATACGATTATATATATTTATATATGCATACAAATATATATATATACGATTTTATATGACATTTAATAACATATTGGCGTAAGCCACTTCATTGAATTGGTTCAACAAGATAAATAGACAGTAAACCACATAAGCAACACTTAAACACAAGAAATGAGTAAATCGTCTTAATACAAGAATATATAGTATATATAGTATAACATATGAACTCCGACACGCCTTGCTCAGCCTGTTACAAACATTTCCATGAACCAAACATATTCGCGCACAATAACAATATATACAGGGTATAAAAGCTAACTCACTTTGTAAGGAAAGCATAGTCAAGTTACCTAGATCAACCGCAAATGTCTGTTAAGCAAGAACAGGATGTTTTGTTAACCAAGCAACCCCAGCAGAACAGAACCAAACTAGTCAGCAAATACCTTGACCCCCGCCCGATTTAGCCACGCCCCTGTTTTCGAGTGCATTTGATGCGTTGCGGTTTTTTTTTCTATGTAAAATTCTCTTTTATTTTGTGCCAAAGGCAGAAATGCAGGCATAAATTAAGTTTACCAAAGGGGAAGAGAGAGAGGAAGAGGGGGCGAATGAAGAGAGAGAGAGAGAGAGGTGGGAAAAAGAGAGGAGGGGTGCCCCCCTTGATGGTTGCCCTTTTAGCATTCGCGCTCTTGACTTTTAATTGGCTTATTGTATGAATTGTCAAAACGTTTTTTTGCCCTTTGCTTTTTGGCCTTTTGCTTTCTGCTAGCTAACTTTACAGTCAACTCTCGCTGCAAATGCCAACGAAATGTCTCGAAAAGTTGCGAACCCCTGCACCCCCTTCCCCACCTTCCCTCACTGCGCTACTGCGCTGCTTTGTTCGTCTGGCTGGCTGTCAACTGTTGTTGATTTGCTAATTGCCCGGCGTTTAGCAGACCGCCCACCCAACAAGCCAAGTGATCTGCAAGCGCGAGCGGGAAAGACTGAGCGAGAGGCAGAGCAACAGAAAGAGGGAGAAAGAGAGCGGGAGAGAGACAGAGAGAGAGAGAGAGGTAAAGAGGAGGAGAGTGGGAGCAAGACAGCTGCCCGTTTTCGTTTTAAGTGACTCCGCCTTTATTTGAAAACATTTCTCGTTTGCCGCGCGCGCCAATCGAGACGCGTCGTGGGGCACTCAAATTGTGATTTATAAATAATTAAAAGGGGGCACACACACTCACACACACTTGGGCGCACACACGCAGCGCAAACCGACAGCTGGCGTAAAACTAATTTATGCAAATTTTGCCAGCCCCAGTCGAAATTAATAGACGAAATTGGTTTCACATGTTGTCACAAGTTGCAATTGTTGTTGCTGCTGTTGTTGTTGCTGCTGCCCCACAGCGGCAATTAATCGATGACGCCTTGTTGTTGTTGTTGTTATTGTTGCATTTGTTGCGGCCGCTTGTGTTTTGTTATTAAATTATTGTGCAAACAGGTTTCGAGGCGCGGACTACGTGACGTATGCGCAACATTTTAATTAAGTTGCGGTCAGCTGCAGCAGCAGCAACTGTAACAACAACAACAGTAATGCCAAATTGTATTTATTAATAATTGAAATTATGCAAACACCGCGAGAGCAATTGCCGCTTTAGCCCGTCACTTTGCTGTTTGCCCAAGCAACAATAACAACAACAATAATCCACTTTATTGCACTGATTTTGTACCAATAAAAAGAATTTTAAATCATGCATGGCATATGTATATGTATGCATGGCATATGTATATGTATGCATGGCATATGTATATGTATGCATGGCATATGTATATGTATGCATGGTATTTATATGGTATATTTGCGTTTGATATTTGACATTTTTGCGGTTCTATTTTCATTTCGCGCAGCTCATTTCGTTTCGTTTCACATTATTTGCTTAGCAATTTATGCCTATTTTTATTATTGTATTATTCATAACTGATTTAATAATTGACATATGTAATTAAATGTTTATTAGCATAATTGCTTTACCAATTAGGCTGGCTGGAATTTTAATGCAATTGTAATTAAAACCAATTTCCATATTCCATTTTCAATTGAGGCATTTGCATTGCCAATGTTTGCTTTGATTTTGCCAAAAGGATTTGCGTTGAGCTTTAAATAGCTCTTTGTGTGATTCCAATTGAATTAGACAGTAGAAGTGCCAGAAGAATTTTGAGATAATTAATTAAATACCTCATGCATATTTGAAAACTAGAAAGAGAGGCTGCCTATGGCATGATGAAGGTTCTATACACTTGTAGGTGATTATCTCCAACGATCCTATTCCGATTTCTATAATAGTCACATATAATGGTGCAGAATTTAATATAACTGCAATAATAACTCCAATCAATGCACATAGGCAACTTTTATATGAAAATCTTCTTTTTTAACTGATTGTTCCTATGAAAGCTATAGAATATAGTGGTCCGATTTTAATAAAATGTAAACGCTATTAGTCTATTACTGTCTTACTTTGATTGACACTGATAGCATAAGGTCTTCATACAAAACCGCTTATTTTACCGCCGATTGTTTCTATGACAGCTATATGTTATAGTGTTCCGATTTTGATTAAATTTTAAATGCATATAAATTATATAGTAAATGTCAGATGTAGCAAGTTTGATTGCAATATCTTGACAAATATCAAAAATAGGCCGATAGTTTGTATGGCAGCTATACGATATATCAATCCTATAAGGCTCATTCTGACTTATATATAGCGTGCAGCAAAAAAAAGCAGGTGTGTCAAGTTTCATCAAGCTAGCTCCAAAACGGAGACTATTTTTCGTTTTAACAGTCAGACAGACAAACAGACAGACAGACGGACAGGCAGAAGGACAAACAGACGAATGGACAGACGGATGGACAGACAACATAGCAAGTGCGACTCCTCTAGTGATGCTGATTCAAAATATATAAACGTTGCAAACTACTGGCCAAATAGAGAATACAGAGAATAGAGAATATATAATATAGAACGTAAAATAGAACATAGAACTAAATATATGCAAAATATAGAGCACATAATAATAAAGATAATGGAACATTATATAAAATATAACACATAACATAGAACAAATATAAAACCCAAGACTTAACCCCACTGAATCATGCATACATAACAACCTTAGCAGTTGATACAGTATATTTATATCTTCCATCTTCTTGCCTGCTTTTATCTTGGCCAAAAGTTTTACTAACTTTCTGATTAAATTGCACTTCGATTTCTGACAATGTTTAAAGTTTTCTTACTTTGCGTTTAATGAAATTTCCAACATGTTTGCCCCAAATCGAATATGACAATGCGCCATAACGCCAGCATGTTGTATGTAATTTAACAACGTTGCGTATGATTGATACACTTGCATGTAAATGACAAACAAACGCATTACGCATACGCAGCGTTGCATCAACGAGAATGTCATTAAATCATAGACATGCTGCAATAAATGCATGCATGAGTCCTCGTGTGTGTGTTTGTGAGTGTGTTTATTTATCATATGTAAAATTAATTGAGAGCAAGCGTAAAAGTTTTTGCAATTTTATACCCTGTAGATATTGTTGAAGGCTTGCTTAGGTTTGTAGAAAATGTCACTAATAGCTGGTAATCGACTGGACTATAACTCTAAAAACTAAACTACAGGGATATTGAAAAATAATAACCAGTATCTCAGGAACTAAACTTACCAGAGTAATGAAATTTGGTATAATATAAAGCATAATGCTTTTTATAGAATGAATTTATCCAGAGTTCGAGATATAGACGAAACATATTTATTGAAATACAAAATTTCATTAGAATCTATGGTATATAGGTTTGTTATGCAAATATCTGTATTTTATGGGGCTATTTACTGAGTATTGTTATCGACTTCTTCATCATCCTTTACGACGCTGGCACATGCGATGATATTACGTATTAAATTGAAATACAGTCTATGGCCAAAGCTAGAGAAAATCATCAGCTCGTTGGGGGTCACTCTGGTTGCTCAGTGTCCTCTCGAATGATGAATTGCCATTTGATTTGTTTGTGCTGCTTGTGGCGGCAATTTAATTTAATTATCGCATTTGCCACTTGGCCAAATGCCAGCAGTAAGCCGAGTCAGCCCCATTGGCCAAACACATGCCAGATTACAGTTGCGTGTGCGTTCTTGTGTGTGTGTGTGTGTGTGTGTGTGTGTGTGTGCGAGGCGAGGTCAAATGGCAGCGCTGGGCAACTGACTTGCAATTACGCCGGATTATGAACGACGGCAAACATTTAAAATGAAATGCCCAATGCAAATTGTCAGCAGACACACACACACACACACACAGAGGAAAGTGGTAGAGGAGAGAGGGAAGCGCCCTAAGCTGTGCTATCAGGCGCACAAATAGAGGTAGCACACGCCCACCCGCCTCCCTCTCCCCTGTTGAGCTGCCTGTGGCTGTAAAATGCAAATGCAATTTGCCGCGTTTGGCGCGTGACGTTCGTTGGGTAATCGCAACACTATTACAATGTTGTCTCTGTATGCGTGTGTGTGTGTGTGTGTGCAACGCCTTTGGGCTATATGCGAACTCTGTGCGTGTGTGTGTAGGCGTGGCAGTGGCACAACTGTGCGGCCAGTCAACGTTGCCGTCGCCGCATGCACGCGTAATTAATTGATTTTTATCTGGCTTAAGGCTATTTTACAGTTTGTTGATGACAGACGATGCAGACACGTGGGCAGCAACAGCAGCAGCATCCCCAACAACAGCAGCAACAGCAGCAACAGCATCATCAGCATCCCCATCAGGCCGAAGCATAATTATGCTTCTTATAATCATCTTTGTTGCACTCGTTCGTCTGTTTTTCTATTTTTAAGCGACTTTTTTACGACTGACACTTTGTTCCTCCCCCTCCCCGCCTCTTCACTCCTCCCCCCTTGCACTTTTTCTCCCTGTTGCCAGTTTTAGTGCTTTGCTTCTTTTTCTGTTTCTTCTTTTTTTCGTATTTTCGCTTTTATTTGCTGCCCATTGTCAGCGCCGCTTCTTGTTTATTTCTGGTCACTTCGCAGCGTTTAATGAGGCGTATACGTAACATACATTGTAGCTCTCTTTCTCTCTCTCTTTGCCTTTGCGCCCTTCTTCGCTGTGTTTGTGTGTGTGAAATATGTCGGACGAACTGCGTGCTCGGACGCGTCTAGACAGAGAGTGTGCGAGATTTGTGAGCGCAATTAAAAGAAGTTTTTGGCATTCGGCATCGCATCTTCTGAATGTCTCTTCATTATAAACTTCCACAAAGTGTGCGAAGAAGGTAGCGCGGGAAAGAGGAGAGAAAGACTGTGATGATAAAAAGAAATTGAGCGAACTGTGGGACATAACGTCTCTCAACGTTTTTATACATGTATTTATAGATGAAATACTTTGTGAACCTCCTATCTGATTGCACCATAAACACACAAGTTATTCAAATCAAGGTTATTTATAATTTTGAGTAACGTTCAACAATATTTGCTTTTGCCTGCATATGCGCGAATTACTGCAGAATATGCTGTTGGGAATTATAAGTGTGGTAACGAATTTGTAATTTGACTCTGTAATGGAATTGATTTGAAGGGATACAAATAACAATACAAATACAATAAGTAGACAGCAAACATAATTGTCTAGAAATAATATAATATATAATAATAAAGGTACATACTTATATACAAAATATATATTTAAACAATGTTTGTTTCTCTCAAGTTTAAGTTGTCGAAGCTGATAAAGTGGTTTATGTGGAAAATATAAAGGCGCTACTTACTTATAAACATACTATACATAAGTATAAAATAAAATCAATATAATAATGTATATAATTTATTTATTAAGAACGTTTGTTTGTCTCAAGGTTGAGTTGTCGGAATTGATATTGTGTGTGTGGAGAGTAAACAGCGAGTAACACACCAGCACCCTGCTTGGCGGATGTGCTTTGGGGTAGGTCATTGAAGTGACCAGAATATACAGTGGTGAATTATTTTATATATACATAAGTATTGTATGTATGTATATGTATAATAATAATATATAAGCGCGGAGCACGGACTACGCTGATAAGCAGGAACAGACGCATAGTTGATTATTGTTATACCCACTACCCATAGGGTAGAAGGGTAGCATAACTTTGCGCCAACCGAAAATGTATTTAACAGGTAGAAGGAGGCGTGGCAGAACCCACAAAGTATATATATACTTAATTAGCATCAACAGACGAGTGGATATATCCATGTCCATCTGCCCGTCTGTGTGTCTGTTTGTCCGTTTAAAAACCTAGATCTCAGAGACTATAATAGGAAGAGCTATCAAATTTGGTATCAATGTGTGTTATTATTGCACGCAGATAAAGTTTATTTTAGATTTTGGCCTCGCCTACTTCCGCGGTCGTAAATTCTAAGCGTAAATTTAATGCTAGACAGTTCATTTTTGCCAAACACAATAACTACCAACTGCCAATTGATTTCTTGAAATTGCAATCGGATGATTAACATAAAAGTTATATAATAAATAAATAAAATGTGCTGATTTCCTGAAAGTATGCAACACAAAAGACACAAAAAAAGTTATAGTTTCTTAAGAAATCGTTTAGGTCAGTTGGGTAGCGAGTATATTACAGTAGGGCGCACTTGGTTGTAGCTTTCCTACTAGTTTTGTCTTAGCTTGTTGTTGCTTTGTTTTTAATATGATTCTAGCTGTTTAATTCTTTATATTTTTCAATGTTTTCCTATAGAGCTCAGCAGCTGACATGACCTACAATTCATCGGGTTAGATATGTTTATATTTCCTCAACTTTGAAATATGCTATGAGATGACGGATATGTTGATCAAGAACACTGACCAAGGACTAGAATTAACAACATTAACCGAAGTCTTAATAAGTTTTATAAAAACAGAATACCATATAATTATTTTAAATTATTGGCATTGCGGCAAACAGTCTCTCTTTACTCTTTACTCTTTACTCTACGCAGAATTCAAGCTTGGTTGTTGATAAGACGGACTGTCTCGGTAGGAAATAGTATATAAGTCTCTCACCAACACGAACGCAGAGTACGACGCTTTGTGTATTATATACTCTGTACATCAAAACACATACGTGTTTATTTTTGCACATGTATATATATCATAATCGCACTGGATTCATGTATATGTTTTAAAGAGAATTCAAAAGCTTAAACAGAAACTTAAATGAATGTGAAATTTAGTTAACTTCGGGCTTTCAAACGAAATTATCGTCATGAGCGCGATCAAGTTTTTTGTGTTATTTGGAGCACTGAAAATATTCAGTACTGTGCAAGCAATGCCATTTCGCGAAGATTGCGGAGAGACACCAATGTATCCAACGGGAGAAATTGTCGGTGGAAATATTGTCAAACCAGACGAATACAGCTGGCTAGCAAGTCTTCAGTATGGAAAGAACGCGTCATTTGGAGTATGCGGCGGTTCAGTGATCAACTCGTGGTATGTGCTGACTGCTGCTCACTGTGTTGCTGGGCAAATGGTTGACACATACGGTGGATTGTAAGTACACTATGCATGACAAAGTTGTTTTCAAAGGTGTCTAAGTTGTTTTCAATCTGCAGAACCGGAGTGCGTTTGGGAAACTTTACCCAAGAACCTTATTGCGACTATGGCATCTCCAACTGTACTGCTTATCTTCACTTTGGAATCGCAAATATAATCAAGCACGAAGATTATAATCCAAGTACATTCTTAAATGACATAGCCCTGATCCGTGTAGATAGCATTATTCCCTTTAATAATGTATTGAAGCCAGTTTGCCTGCCAAGGGATGGTGTGGAAATGCCGGATATCAATACTTCGCTGACAGTGACTGGATGGGGTCTAACAATGACTGCAAACGATTCGCCGGCAAAGAGAGCTGTTGGTATATCTATTGTGAACGACACCTTAGTTTGCGAGCACCAAGATTCCACAAGAATGTGCGCCGGTGTTCTCTCTAGTAACCGAAATAGAGCAAAAACTTCGTGCATGGGAGACTCTGGTGGACCGCTAATGCAAGAATGTGACAGGAAAAAAATGATGATCGAAGGCATCGTGTCATTCGTCCCAGGCGCCAACTGTGCTAGCAAATACTTTACTACATATTACACACGAGTTCGTCATTACCTAGAATGGATAGATGAGCACCTATGTCTAGGACATGGTTGTCAAGAAAGTACTTCGGTTGTTGAGCGAAAATTTCCAACAGACTGTGGTTATACACGAAATTTTTATAAGGGACAAATTGCTGTTGGAGATAATATCAAACCAGATGACTATAGCTGGCTAGCACGTTTGCATTATAAAAATCAATCAATTCCAAGTTGTACTGGTTCTGTGATCAACGCTCGGTATGTGCTAACAAGTGAATTTTGTCTGTATAGTCATCGTCGGGCACGAGAATTGTAGGTTTGACCCTTAGAAAATCAATTCGTATTGTTACATAATGAAATTTAACTATTTGCAGACCTAGCGTTCGATTGGGAGAATATGATGAGACTGGAAACAGGTGCGATTTTGGCACTACAAACTGTACGCATTACCAGGAGTTCGGCATCGATCGGTTTAGCACTAATTTTAGGAAATTGATTTGGCTGATTCGCGTGGATAGGCCGATACAGTTTGGACCCATGATGAAGCCAATTTGCCTTCCCTTCGGAAGGAACAACATCCCTGAACCACCAAGTGGCAGCGTGTTGGGTATCGCCGTATATCGTATCTTAAGCCCTACGTTTGAAGTTGTCAACTATGTTGTGAACTTTACTTTTAAAGAAAATTTGTATGGAAAATATTGGATTGTTGATTTCAGAAGAAATGACTTGTACGATCTAGCTTTTGGTAGCCCCATTATGCACCAGTTCGCACCACAACGTATGGTTCAAGAAGGGATTTACCACAGTCTTGGACGGGTGCAATCTTTGCGTCTTTGCGGTCACTGGTTGGACTCAACCATGGAAATGTAATATGTTCATAAAGCACATATAAATATCATAAATAAAGATAAACTAGCACAACTATCTCAATGATCTGTTGTGTTAGCTTGTTGTAGCTTTTGCAGCATGAAATTTAATTGTGTTTATATCATTTTGTTGTTGCGTATATCATTTTTAACAAGGTGCTGACGACCGAATGACACCCGTCATGACTAACTCATATGGATATCGCTGTAGCTATCTATCGAATTGTCAATTCATCAATATATGATCATGATCATGATCAATGCAGTTTGTCGATGTGATATCACTTGATATCAGCTCAATTGGAGTTTAGCTCTGTCGTATCGACTTAATTTATATTGCCACTTTATATATGTCCAACAAGTTACAGATACCGATTAAAATATAATATTAATATTAATATTAAACACATCAGACTTTTAATTACATATTTATTTCATGTGTGAAATTAAACTATAAACATGCCAATATATCAATAATTATATATGTATGTACCTATATATATTTTAATACTTCTTTTTCAATATTACAATCTTAATCTCTTGCTATCAGTTTTAGCCTTAAAGAAGATTGCAAAATGGAGTCAGCAAAATATGTGTTCAATTATCAGATCTTAATGCACATAGTATGTTATGTATGTATGCATCTGCTAATTCACTTGAAGCAACAATAGCAACATGCTTCATGCATGCTTAGCCCAATCTTCACTGTCTTTCCCTTTCTCTCTTTCTCTCTGTCTCTCATCCGAATGGCAAACAGCAGTTGATGCAGTTAATTTGCAGATATTATTGCTGTGATTAACACATGCATGTTTATGTGCACAGCAGTGTTTTATATACAAACACAGGCATGCACAGAGAGGCACACACACGCACAGACAGCGCCTACAATGATGCCATGAAATCAGTGCGCTGCAGTTGAATAGTCGAACACGCAAACAGCTGCTGCCTCAGGGAAGTGTGTGTGCTTGTGTATGTGTGTGCGTGCGTGTGTGTTACTGTGTGTGAGTGCTTGTTTGTCTGTGTGTGTTTGTGGTCAGCATGATAAATAGCTGGCAAGCTTATAATATTAATAATACAGACAAAGCACTTGAACATGTCGACGCATGCATAACATGTTGCCAAAGACGCACACACACACACCCGCACAGACACACACACCGTCGTCAGGACACACTTGATGGAACAGGGCCAGAGTTTGCCCTGCTTAGTGTTTGTATATAAACTTGTAATTAATTGACTTGATGGAAAATGTAATTTAATTAAGCAGACATTTCAATGCGGTTGCCCTGCACAACCAGAAGGGGGAATGAGGGGAGTGCAGGGGTAGGCGGTAACTTGTGTATACTGTTGCCATGCTGTGTTGCCCTTGCTGTGTCCTGTGCTCTCTTTAAGAGCCAATTAGTCTTATGGCACAGCACACAGACACACACACACACGGGGCGTATACGTAATCTGCGTCATTAATGCAATTTTGATATGACTTTAAGCCACAGTTGAGGCAGCTCAACTGCTGCAAATAACTTTGCAACATGCGCATAAGTAAACAGATGTTGTTATATATATATATATATATGTATATACATACATATGTGTTATATATATGTCGAGGCATCGATTTGCCATCTCTTTTGTTGCAGCAGCTGCTGTTGTGTCCTTGCTGCATGCTTAATTTATTCTAATTAGTCAATAAATAGAGATTTATTTACCTCCTGCCCCCCTCTTCTCTTTCCCTCTCTCTCTGTTTCTCGACAGCTGCAACTATAATTCGGCATTATAAATGCCATTTAACGCAGTCGAGCATTAAATGAAATCACACCTCGCCTGCATTCAAATGAAATTATTATCAGCTTGAAATTTACTTAGCATCAGAGCTTGCCACAGGGTGTTTCATTGGCATCCTTATTAGGGTAGACAAAGTGCACACAAATTGGTATTGTTGTGCACGTCTATTTATAGCTAGTTTATTGCATAATAGTAAGCAAGTATGTATTATTAAGGTGTTTATGTGAGTTATCATTAATAATTAATTAACATTTAACTTGACACTTTATGGCTTTATTTTTTATTGTTTTGCAGATTTCTTAAAGAAATAAATCAATTTTAAGTTTCTGGTTATATTTTTTAGTGAGTTGTCCAAGCAGAAGCCTCTTATGGTATTAGAATTATGATAATACCCAGTAGTTATAGCAATTAATGCATAATAATATAATACATATATGTAAATTATATATTTGCCAAGCTGAAGGGGGAAACTTCATATAAGAAATATTGTGTATTTTTTTTTTTATTTCAGACGTTCTTATATTGTGCTATATTAATATTTTTTTAGCAAATATATTTATATTTCATTGAAAGTGTTAAGCAACCTTCTAACTGCAGTTACCCAATTGTCAAAGAGTTTTAAGACGTTTGCATATAGTATGGTTGCTATAAATAATTATAGCATAAATAAATAAATCTGGCATACAAAAATTACACCGCTGCAACTCAAAACTCAACTATGCAGGTTACTTACAATTATAGCACAAATATATATCAGAAATGCCACAGACTCAACTTAAATTGTTAGTTATGTTAAGCAAACATAACTTTATAATGATGATTGAGCTTGTGCATCTTCAGTTTTATAGTATAGCAAATTTATGGCAAGTGCAGTATAGTAATTTAAGCATTTCCTACCTGTGTTTCGGTCACGTTGAGCAGCTTGGCCATCTCCGTGCGCTCACTGGAGCTGAGATACTTCTTCTCCTCGAACTTCTTCTCCAGCTCAAAGATCTGTCGACCCGTGAATGTGGTGCGTGCCTTCTTCTTGCGCCGCGCATCCGTGGAACCCGAATCCGAGTCATCCTCGGTGGTCTCCAGGTTGCTGTTGTTACTCTGCAGCTGAGCCGGGGAGCTGCTGTTGGCCAGCAGCTTGTCCTGCAACAGACTGTCGCTGCTGGTGCCCTGACTGGCGCCTATATCCGGCGATAGATCGGCCGATGCGTTGGGCATTAGCTTCTTCTTCTTGACAGCTGGCTTGCCCGAGTTCTCTGAGGAAATGAGAGAGAGAGAGGAAGAACAATTAGTTTGCTGTCGCTGCTTGTGACCTCGCTTTGCCTTGCGCTGTTTGCTTTGCGCTTGCGAAACACAGCTGTTTAACATCAATTGGCCGCCGCTTTGGCGGTCTATTGCTTTATGTAAGCTTTTGCAATTAGCCTGGCCAAGAGCTCGCTTGGACTTTGGCTTTGTGGGTATTTGCTGCCCATTCGCCAAGAGTTTGCAGCGACTTTTCCGCTTTGGAATATGCAAAAACGAACTGCAAATCGCTTGAGATACTTTGTTACAACTTGTAGCACTTTGTATACCCAGCAAAGTGAGCTTAAGGGGTGTATTAGCTTATGGAAATGCCAAGAACGCACTCTGGAATAAGTAACTGTGGTTTGTTTACCCTGTAAGTCAGTTTTTTAAACATAAGATTCGTTTATGGATTGGATTTGGCTGCTTTCGGTATTAATACCCTGTAAACTGACTTTGTGACTTTTCTATAAAATACTTAAGGTAATTTATTAAATACTCAAGATAAAGCAACAGTTCTTTATAATACTTTGAATATTATAATTTTTCTTGTTATATTCAATATATACGAGCCCCAACCACTATTAATTCGAACAGCATGTGTTTTTGGCAGTGTGCAATGTTCAACACACGATATTTTCAATACTATTACAGATAACGTATGTCAGTGAATTTTGTCTAAAAGAGAATTTTATTCTCTTTACGATGACAAAAAAAATTTCTTGTATTTCCAACAACAACAAAAATATGATTTATTTATTCAAAAGGTAGACATAAGAGATAAGAAAAAAATGACCACTATTAATTCGAACGCTGCGTAATATAACAAATTAATTAATATTAGAATTGTGTAACCTCACCTCTGGCCTGTATTACACATTTAACACGTTTTGGCATTGTTATTAAAAAATATTGGCAATGTTCTCGGGAAATTGAGTCCTGTATCTCTTGCAACTTAATTTTGAGGTCAGAAATGCTCCTTTGTGGCTCATTTCGAAGCTTTTTTTTCATTAGCCACCAAAAATTTTCTATGGGACTTAGATCTGGACTATTTGATGGCCAATCTAAAACCATATGCTTATATTGCAGCCAATTTTTGGTTGTTTTGGCTGTGTGCGATGATGCTCCGTCCTGCTGAAAAGTGAATTCACCACAATCTGCCAGTTTTGGTATTGATGGCAGTACTATACACTTTCTTCCAAAATATTAATTTATTTTTCAGCATTATCCGTCCCTTCAATAAAATGCAGTTTTCTTAATCCTCTGGCAGTCATACATCCTCATACCATAGTGCTTGCAGGAAACTTTACTGTCCTTTTAAGGCAGTCTTTATGGTATGTTTCTGTCTTTGTACGGATGACGCGTTTTCTCGTATCACCGACACTAACATCAAATTTAGCTTCATCGCTAAATATGATGCTGTCCTATTACCTTTGAGTCCAAGACATCCTTTCCTGAGTCCATTGGAAATGCTTTTTATTTTTGACAAGCGTCAGCAAGGGTTTTTCCTTGGCCTACGAGTCAGTTACGTTATTGGGTATGGTACATAATTAATAACAATACATACTTTATAGAAACCAAATCCAATATTTTTTACCTGCAGTCGCGTCCACTTTCGCTTGACAGTTTTGCCAATTTTCTGCGACCACTCTGAAGCCAAATTTCTTAATGATTGGCGACGATCAGCCCTTACAGTTTTGGCCAGTTGCCTTTCGTCATGTGGTGTTATTGCTGATGTTCGGCCTCTATTTGCAATATTATTATTAATGTTCGCAGTTTTCTTAAACAATTGGATCACCCCATTCACGGACGATTTAGACAAATTTAATTGTTTGCTTATTTCAGTAATTGTCTTCCCAGATTTATAATAATCTCTAATCAATACTCTGATTTCTGTGCAAATAGGCTTACCACGTTGCATCGTTACTAAACTTTAATTTTTTTGCAGTAATTTAATTTTTTTTGCATTCTGTAATGTGTTTTTATATTAAGATTATAACTAGATAGTGATTCCTTTACATTGGATGCTTTTGATTTGTTCTTCTTTTGAGATAACAGTAAACATGCGAAGTGTTCGAATTAATAGTGGTCATTTTTTTCGTATCTCTTAAGTCTACCTTTTGAATAAATAAATCATATTTTTGTTGTTGTTGGAAATACAAGAAATTTTTTTTTGTCATCGTAAAGAGAATAAAATTCTCTTTTAGACAAAATTCACTGACATACGTTATCTGTAATAGTATTGAAAATATCGTGTGTTGAACATTGCACACTGCCAAAAACACATGCTGTTCGAATTAATAGTGGTTGGGGCTCGTATAATATATACCTATATCGTATATTGAATATTTAAGTATTCTGTACACATTTATCTGAAGTTTCTTAGAAATATCAACAGTTTACTTATTTATGAGAACGAAACTAAACTTAAGCAGCAATAATATATGATATACCATATATGAGCCATGTAGAGCTCTTAACTGTTCTTCATAGATCTATGTGTATTTCTCAACTGTTCTCAATGAATCCATGTAGAGTTCTTAACTGTTCTCAATGCTCATTTCTTCTACTCTCCCCCATCAAGCTGCCTTTCTTCGCTGTAACTTACTTTCATTCCTTCTCATTCTCTCTCTCCCTCTCTCTTGTTATCAATGTCAAGTTCTCTGATAGCTTCATCGATTTGGCTATAGCTATAGCTAATACCTAACGATAGCTTTTCCCAGCAGTTGTTGTTGTTGTTGTTGCAGTCGCCTGTCGCGTCGTGTTGAGTGGAAAACAAGTGTTAACAACGACATCGACTTTGCAACGGGGCCAAAACGTGTCTGGCTTGAGTTGTTGTTGTAGCTGCTCCCCATGTTGTTGTTGTTGCAGCAGCAGCTGTTACTATTGCTGTTACTGGTACTGTCGAGCAAGTCGAATTGGCAATGCATAATTGAAATCTAATTGACAGTTAACTGCAAAAAACGCTCGTTGTTTCGCGCATTGCTAATACGCCGCGTGGGCCGTTTGTGGCGCGCATATGCATGACGCAGTGATTAATTAGGCGGTGACGGCCCCTAGACGGGCCTGACGAACAGACAGGCAGACAGACAGACGGGGGAGACGCATAAGGGCGCCACAGTGGCACAAAATCAATAAAAACATGTAAACGAGACGACGACGAAATGGGAAAGTAGAAAAATGGCAACAAGCGTAACGCAACATTTTCGATTATTTGTTACGCTGCATCCCCTAACAAACCCCCCCCTTCTGCCACACCCCCTGTGTGTAACGCCCACTTTTATGGCAAGTGCTAAACAAGTAATTAAGCGAAAATTAACTGGCGACAGTTGCAAATCACAAATGAGTCGCGAACTCGAGTCGCCAGACCTCTTTCCCCACATACCAGACTACCCCCCAATCTCTTCCCCCTGCCTGCTCACCCACCTCCTTTTATTATGTTTGTTGTTGCTGTTGTTATTTGTTTACGCCGAGGCGAGTACGTGATTTTAATAACAATAAAAATCGAACGAACGCAGCATTGAACAATTAACAAAATGCGGGCAAAAGTTTTGCGCACAAATGCAAACTGATTTTTATAGCTTATTATAATGACGATTGTTGTTCTTATTGTTGTTGTTGTTGTGCTTGCTCGTCAATTGCTAATTGAATTTGTTGTTATTGCTGTTGTTGTTGTTATTGCTGTTCTTACATGCCATTTGGTCTCTAACTCAGCCCCCCCTTGGACTGCTTACAAAGTAGCCAGCAAAATCGCATTGACAAATCAATAATCAGTTAATTAGCTTGCCTCGCCTCATTACAAAATGTGCGATAAAGCGGATGTGTGTGTGCCATATATACCATATACAACTATAATATCCCAGACTATTATACGCAGCTGAGTTGTTTATGCTTAATTCACATGTTTACTATAATTACAAAGTTTATAAAGCTAATGAAGCCTGTGAAAGGCAATTTACTTCTGCTTTATGTTCCCTCGAAACTTTTTGAGTTAATAGAAAAGAATTTACATGGTGATTCATATGGAATTTACTGAACTATTACACCCTACTTTAGTTACAAAGTTGAAGCGGTAGCAAAGTTGAATCAGTAACAAAGTTGAAGCAGTGTTTGAAGGTTTATAATAACTATCCTTCAGTCCTTTCTTCACTTCTTTTTTATATTAATAAATACTCAGGAGAGAGATCTAGCTACACTATTTATCTTACTAATATATATACAATAACAATTTATGGTTATACTATTAACTAGCTATTTATCTTGCTGACATAAATCACTAAATAAATAAATAAATAAATCTAAAAACCTTTTAAATGACTTTACTCCGTTCAAATTTCAAAATTGGTTCATCTAGTTTACAAACTTTATTTGCTATAATTTTTTAAATATATCTGCACAAAACTTAGCAAGTTTACTGTTCTATATATATAATTAAGAATCTATCTATTCTTGTTAAATCCCTCCTGTAGTTCTTCTTGCGCAGTCGTCTCAATTCTTTTCATTTAAACAAAACAAAACTGAGAAACCAAAACACATTTTATGGCAGTTTGCATTGGTAATTATATCTGCTTTTTATGACTGTCTATTAATATGCAATATCTATATTAATCTATCTGCCTATATGCAGCATAACAGCAAGAATATGCCTATGGCACATGCCATAGAAAGTGTCATGCACTTCAGAGTTTTGCACCCTCAAGAGACTCTCGGATGCGTGTTGCAAATGGAGTGCAGCAGAAAAGCATGCAAAATGCAGTCGGCTCAATCTTTATCTTTAATTGGGGGCTATACTTTGTGGCAAAAATATTATTTGAGTTGCCATAATACGCATACGCCGCGTTGCGCACCGCACGCATCGCTGAAGCGTGTTGAGAGCCTCGCGCTCCGCTCAATTGGCGCGCTCGTCATGCGTCAAGCTGCGAAAATTTGCACGCCGCCAATATATAGAATATATATTTTATATGTATAGAGAGGAAATTGGGATGGACTAGCTAGCGCAGGCAGAGCTAGACGAATTGGGGAATACCTTAACTGAACAGTTTTTTGAATATTTACTATAAAATAATAAATAAATAAATTTGACGAATCTTTAATACATGGAGACTGATAGATCAAAAGTTTCTATATTATATAGGGCACCGATTTGGGCTTGTGGTATAGGTAGCTCATTTAATTCATTTAATTAAAGTTTGATAATTGATCTGTCGACGGATCAGTAAGTTATAGTATAGTATTAGTTATAGTATTATATGTAAATATGCTATAACTACAGAATCTATACAAATGATTTGAAATGTTGCATGTTATGCTGCCACTATAAGAAGACACTATTTTAGGTTCAAAGATCATGTATAAGATCTACCGACGGAACAAGAAAATATATATCTATACAAAAGTCTTCGTACCATATTCAAATATCAATATGCTTTGATCTACTGTAGATGCCCCACTACTGATTATTAATATATATTTCTGAAGACACAAGATCTGCATACAAATCAAGAATATATAGGCTTTAATTATAAAAGTTCCTAGAGGAACTTTCCTATAATAATTAAAAGTAACTGATAGATGTAACAAAAAGCATGTACATATTTAGTACAACAGAAGATGTACAGATGGAATAGGAATATATGTAGAAATCTTAATATTATGCAATCGAATCTCTTATTGAATGTCTTAGCCCTTATTAATGGATACTGTGAACGACTCTTAACTAATTGTACATATTACTCAAGATCTACCTATGGAAGAGGAAGATATATGTATATATCTAACATATAAATCTATATATCATGCAGGTGTATGGAATATAAGCACTCTAGGCATGAGTATACGAATTCTTCTATTGAAAATTAAAGTCCGTTTAAACTTTAGCTGCTTGTAAACTTACTCTAGACGTGACTTAAAAGATCTCCAATCTATATACATATACATCTACGATCAGTGCATATACCCCAACTTACCCTTCTTGACGCTCGTCTTGGGCAGCAGCTGGTTCTGTCTGACGGCCGTCATGGGCGACGAGGCGTGGCTGTCGCGCGCCTTCTTGGCCACACACAGATTCAGCGGCTGATCGAGCGGGGCAGCAACTGTTGCTGCTGTTGCCACTGTTGCTGCTGCCACTGTTGCTGCTGCCACTGTTGCTGCTACTGTTGCTGCTACTGTTGCTGTTGTTGCTGCCACATTGACAGCGCTTTCCTCCTCGCTGGCATCGCTCATCGAAGCGCTGCGCCGTGTGCGCTGCTCCTGCTCCAGCGGCTGTTGCGCATATTGCTGTTCGATGCTGCGCAAAATGCTCTTGGGGGATGTTGCAGAGTTGTTCGCAGTGACGCCCAGGCTGGCACTCAGGCTTGCCGCTGCAGCAAGCTTATCGGCCATGGCCATGCCCAGTATGTCGGCAATGGAGTGCGGTGTGGGGCGATTGGGCGGACGTGCATAGACGTGGGCGTGCCAGCTGGCAGGCTGCAGCAAGGCGCTGCTGCTGATGTTGCTGCTGCGTTGCTGCAATGTTGCTGCTGCTGCTGCTGGTGTGGCACGACTTGGCGGCGGTGCTTCCAGTTGCTTTTGCAGAAATGTTGTGGGTGAGCTGGACACGGGGCTGGCATTTGCGCTGTTGTTGTTGCTATTGTTGTTGCTGCTGTTGCTGATGTTGTTGTTGTCGCGCACACGCAGCAAATTGACAAGCTTCTCGCGACTGCTCGGACTGACCAGGGCGGGTGAGGTGGGCGGTATGGTCAGTGAGCTGCTGTAGACATACGAATTGATGGCCATGTTGTAGTTGGCGTCCGTCGGCAGCTGCTGCTGCTGTAGATGTTGCTGCTGCTGTAGATGTTGCTGATGTTGTTGTTGTAGTTGCTGCTGCTGTTGTTGTAGTTGTTGCTGTTGTTGCTGCTTGTCCTTGACTATGCCATAACCGTGCGCCAAGGCGCCGCTGATCATTTCCGCTGCCAACAACGAGTCGCGTTCAGTTTCGGGCATCATTTAGGGGGGAGGCGCAGCTAATTGGTAATGCTAGTGGGCGTGGTGGCTGCAAGAGAGAGAGAGAGTGTGTTAGTGAGTGAGATACAGCAATGAAATTAGCTCAACAGCTGTGCTGCTAATGGCGCCAACCTTCAACTCGGCCACAACAGCAGGCCCCCACCCACACCCCCTACCACGCCCCCTTTCCCTTCCCCCTCCCCCTACTTGCACAGCAATAAAATACAGAAAGCCAGAGCTGTACAAAATGTAGTTCAACTTATTTAACCCGCAACACGCCGTTGTCCTTCGTGACCTGCCTGCCTGCGTGCCTCATCCTTCCTGCCACTCCCCTGCCTTGTCCTGCTGTCTGTGCTGCTCTGTGCGGGGCAACCATTTGCCATTTCCTGGCGCACTGCGTTCTGATTTGCATAACAAAATGCTGTGCCAGAAAGAGACAGAGAGGGAGGGAGAGAGAGCGAGCAAGGCAGGACTCGAGCCAGGCAGGCACATACGTTGTGCCCAAAAGCAGGCAAGGCAGATTGTGTGGAGGGTGGGGTAACTGCTGCGAGTGTTGGCATGAATTTATGGCACAACATTTGAGTGTGACACAATTTAAGTTAACGCAACAAACGGCAAAAAGCCACGCGTTAAAACGAGTTTAAGGCGAGGCTAGAGAGAGTAAGAGAGAGAGGGAAGAGTGGCAAAGGGCAGCCAGGAAACGTGGCTTCAATTTGTTTGTGGTTGTGTGTGTGTGTGTGTTTGTGTTGGGCATAATTGCCCATGGGCTTGTAATAAGCGATTATGCTAGTGCATAAATTTGTAGAGCAAAATGGTTTATGGTCTACGCATTTTGGGCAAACGGTAAACTTATTGGGCAATTTCAATGAAATTTTTTATGGGAGAATTGGAAGAATTTTAAGTAAATTACTGGCTGTAAATTTGCTAGGCTAGTCAAGTAAAGCAAGCCGGAAATCATAAATGAAGTTTGAGGTATTTAGAAATCAAGATAGAGAACTGAACTATGTAAAAGAAGAAGATAAATTAGAAGTTATTAAGGAAGTTTTAGATTTATAAAGTATTGAGTAAAGGTTAAATGTTTGCCTGCGTCACTGATTTTTATGTTATTAACCAATTAATATTAAAAATCAATTATTTATCATGAATTTAGGTGAAAGAATTATTTGGTGATAGCTTTTGGTTGTAGTTTAATTAAATTTTGAAATACAATCAAATTTCTGGTATTCATATCTGTATATATACACATATATGTATGTATGGGTATGTCATACGATCATAACTTAGCAAATAAGTTTTCTCCAAATAAACGACGCATTTTGGAGTGTAAGAAGATCTTTAGTTTCTCACAGTGTAAATTATGAGGAAACCTTTAAATTTAACACTTTACATTATTAGCCAACAATCAATATAATTGAATCAACAAAAATGTAGTATATTTACCTACAGGTTAGTAAAAGCAGCAGTAACTTCTAAATAACTAGTACTAATGTAACTCAAACATACTTTTGTTATCAAACGGCAACCTTGATTAAATAAGAATCAACATAACAAAATGGCAAAAAATTAACATTAAGTGGCAACGCTGCGAGGTACACGAATAATCAAAATAGAGACAAACGCAATTGGAGCGCATTATCAAATACTTCATCTATGTATGTACATATATACACTTTCATTAAGATTCTCAACCAAATCATCGCTGATGACAATTAATTTCCCCCTGCAGTTGCATAAACTATTTTCTCGCATTTCACAATCTTAATCACAATAATAATGTCATTCACAATCACACACACACAATGTCGAAATAACCTTGAGAAATCTGCAGTTAATTTGTTGGCGCACAAGAACTTTGCATGCCATTTAAATGCCATCGTTATGTGTCATATTTCACAGTTGACAATCCCAAAAGCAATTTAAATTAATACAAAGTGCAAACTCATACTCAAACACACACACACACGCACACTCGAGCGCAAGCACACGCACGTCAGTTTCCAGCAACGTGCGCTCAATAACGTATAACGTAATGCGTGCTTAAATGTATTTTATTGCCGCCAACAACAACAGCAACAATGGGGGTGACATATAAAAGGACTAACCTTTGCCTGACTGCCTGCCTCCCTCCTCAAACTAACACTCTGTAGCCTCTCGGCTCTCTCTCACATGGGTGCTTGCTCTCTCGCAGCATGTTGCTAAGGCATGCTTGGCAACATGTTGCTTAGCTTGCGCAAAATCACTTACAGGCAAAAAAGCAACGGTAATTCAAGTCTGCTGAGCTGCTCAAAAGGTTATGTGGCGCGGGGCGGCGGAGAGAAGGCAGGGGGTGGCATGAGTTTGGGTTGGACATATTCAAGCAGCGGAAGCGACGCAGGCAAGCGGAAGAAGTTATTTCAATTGCCTGCCCCACGACGACGGCGACAGCGAGAGAGCGCAGGCAAGTGAGAGGGAGACAGCAAAAGAGCGCACACTTTGTGTGTGTGTGTGTGCGGCACGTACAGTGGCTTAGTTGGTTAGCTACTCTATGTGTATGTGTTTGTGTGTGCCAGTTTACCTGGCACGCTTTTACCTCCCGCCCCCCACACTACCCCGCGCGCGCACGTGGCGGAGCCCGAGGACACTGACAAGGATATAGACGAGGTCCGAAACAGCAGCTACTAATGGCATTTAAGTTTTGCTGGCCTGTCACAGAGGCACACACACACACAAACACACACATACGAAACTCTTTCGCCTCCATTATTATCCTTGAGGCTTTTCCGTCTCCTTCACCCACAATTTTCACTTCATTTTATTTCATTTCGTTGCGTTTGCTATCGTTTTATTGCATTGACAACAGCAACAAAAGCAACAACAACAACAAGGCACACACTCACATTCCAGGGCTGCGCTGTCTCCTTGCTGGTATTTTAACAAGCTACTGTCGAATCCTCCCTCTCCCCAGCGACAGTCTGCACATAATTTGCCTTGCGGCTCGTCATCATCATCCTTGTGCTTGTCTCTCTATTCCTTCTTCCTCTTTCCCCTACTCCACAGTCAAACATTCCAACTCTGACTCCGCCTTGGCTGCCTTTTTAGCCGTATGTGCACGTGTGCGTGTGTGTGTAAGCTTGACGTTAAACATGGCTGACTAGCTACTTCTGTGTTGCCTCCCTCCTTCTCATTCGCCCTCTCGCTCGCACACTCCACTTGCTTTTTGCCTTGTCAGCATAATTTAATGTGCCCTCGCTACGCTTTTTGTATGCTAACATTTATGCTTTGTGCCTGTGTTCGTGTGTGTGTTAAGGTGAGTGTGCGTGTGGGCGGTTGTATTGTTGTCAATCTGGCAGTTAAAGTGTGTAATTTGTCATTCATATTTACGTTTCGTTTGCTTTTTGTCTGCCCCTAGAGCAAGTAATCCTCTCCATGCCCTCTGGTGCTCTTTCTCTCTCTTTCTGTCCTTCTCTTTCTTTCACTAACAATCCATTATTGCCATTTGTTTTGATTGTATTCCTTACATTGTTGAACTTGCGTGCGATCGATGCGATATCGATAATTAAGTGTTAGCCATGAAACAGCACTAAGCTCAACTATCGCAAAGGTTTTAATTAAATCAATGCTAAGTATCGATAGTTAGTATGCAAATAGAAGAGCTAAGTTGCTATCTGGCAACACTGTTGCTGTTTTACGTTTTTTTTTTTACTGCAGCTCGCAGCTGACGCGCGTGCAGGATCGTGGCAAATAACTATTTTAGTGATTTTTTTTTATATTTTTTGGGTGTGTGTGTGCAGTGAACCACAGTAATTTGTAAAATTTACAAGTCGTTAATTGATTATAATGAGGCGTTAATGAAGGGCTTCCAAAATGCTGCCAAACAATTTGAGGAGCAGCTGCTGCTGCCCGCGCTCTGCCTTGCCACCAATACCCCTGGGGGGGGCTGGGGTAAATTGGCTGTCCAGCAGAGGGGAGCGCGAGGGAGCTGTTCTGCTCTGCGCATATTTCGCATGAAATTGCTTGAATATTTTATGGAGTTATGTGCTCGCTAATTAAATTGATGTGCCACACACAGAAACTGCCACAGGACATTCGTGCAACACAGTATCGACACTCGCCGCTGTGTGTGTGTGTGTGCTTATGTGGTCGGTTGGCAACTTTAATGAATTTACCTGTGTCATGCGCAGAGTTGTGTGTCGTCGTCGTCGTGTGTCTTGCGTCTCGCATGTCTTGCCGCATTGTTCTTGCCCCTCTTTGTTGCACACACTCTCTGTCTGCTGCTGCCCCGTCGTCTGTCGTCTGCTTGTTTTAATTGTTTTAATTTTCTACACAAAATTACTTGTCTTTGCTTACATGCAACAATTGCAGAAGCTTCTCTTTCTGTTCTCTTTTTTGTTCGTCTCCTTTCTCTCTCTTTCCAATCGAAACTTTTGCTCTCTAACGGAATATATTGTTGTGGTTGTTGTTGTCGTTGTTCTTTTGTTGTGCTCCTCGATTGCAAATTGGGTTAACAAGTTCGTGACCGACACACACAACTAGCAAAATTGAATTAGTTTAAACTTTAAGGCAAAAGTTGGACGCACTGACAACTCGATCAAAGCCAATGCCACACTGCAAAATGCTCGTAAACAAGTCAAGTTGTCCCCCTCCCCTCCCTTCCTTTTCCTACTTTCCATTGCTTCCCCATTGGAATTTGCTTCTTTTCTTTTTTTGCCTTCCTTGTTCCCGGTTCCTTCGTCAGTTTGTGCTCGGTTTGCTGCATTTGTGTGCGTGCTCGAGTAAATGACAGTCTTCCCTCTCTCACACACACATACACATTTGCCTGGCGGGTTCATAAATAAATCATAAGCGCGCTGGCAATGAGTGCACTTAGCTGATGCTCAAACTTCGCAACTAGCAATTGATGCGTTCCAGAAAAGGAGAGAAAACAATGTGCTGAATTTCTACAAATCATTTGTTAACAAATTTGAAATTCGTTTGAATATATTCATAAATATTAAATCAGGAAAGACAGCCTAATTTATGAAGAAGTAAAGCTGCAGCAATTCCGATTGGATTAGCACCGATAATTCATAACAATTTACTTATCGGCCTACCGCCACTTTTATTAATTAATCATTGATCAAATCCAACAATAAGTGTTGATAATGTCACAAATATCGGCCTAAAACCAAATGAGGCCATCAATGACTTAAATAATAAGTTGGAGTTTAAATATTGTAGAATTAACCAAATAATGAGTTTATTAAAAATATATATGTATATATACATATATAAAATATATTTTTCCAAATATACCTTATGAGTGACAATTAAAGTTATACAGCAGGTATAAGAAAAGTTATACTAGGAGTACATAGTTTCCGTATTTTCAAATTAGAAAATTATCTTCTATTAACACCCTTCTACAAATAAACGCACTTAAGTCAACAACTTAGCAACCTCCTAAATCAAGTACTCCGCATTACAAAGCTATCAAGAGAATATAAACCTAATACCCAATATATAATACTTTATCGTTCTGTGCACATTATTTTTATTTCGCAGCCGACAATTTCAGACATTTTTCCACCTGATTTCCGAATTTCTTAATACCCCAAGAACGACTTGCATTGTATAGCTGGGGATAACACATGCGCAGCTTACATAGGTGGGGCAAGGGCTAACAACCCAGGCAAACCAACAAGGCACCCCCTCTCTACACCCTTCCGCTCCTGCTGCCGTCAAACTGTCAGCTTGAAAACTGCTACTGCTAAGCGCAATACTTTTCAGTTACTTTCTTGCTTTTGTGTTATTTCATAAGGTGCCCCACGTTGGAGCTGCAGCTGTCGGCATGCCACGGCACGGGGCCATGCCGCACACACGTCATGCCACAAACACGCGCACGCACACACACACACGTACAGTGAGCAGTCGTGTTGCGTGGCCAAATCTGAAGCGCACACAAACATTATGAAGCTATTTTTGAGTGCGGCATTTAAGATTTTTGGACAGAATTCCCCCGACGGAGCTTAAAGCAATGACTATTTACGCGCTGCTACGCTTAGTGCGAGGGTCGTGAGGAATGTAAGTAGAGAATTTTATTAGACTTTTCTAAGAGTTTTAAACTGTGAATAATTGTAACTTAAGAGATATTAAAAATACAAAATACAAATACAAGCAAAATTGCAAGTCGTCTTATATCGATATGTGGATGCACTAATCAACACTGTGCTCAACTATCGCAAAGCTCTTTAATTAGCTCAATGCCAAATATCGATATTAGTATGCATTTAAAAGAGTTTAGCTTGGTCTGGCAACACTAGTGTCTTAGTCGTTTCTTTCTGCACTGGAAGTTTAAAAATGAGAAGTTTTATTTCGTACTGAAATAAGTTATTTAATTTGTATTTATTGGATGAGTGTTTATTATGTGATATTGATAATTACGTAGAATATAACAAAATTTGTATATAATTATAATGATGGCAAGTAAATGGAAATATATAAACACGTATTCAACATTTCAATATCATTACCTATGCAAGTTGTTTTCGTGGCAACCCTCGCTTGGGTGCTCTCAAGTATTTACTTATTTTTATTGACAGCATTATATTTTATTTATTATATTGAATTCATGTCATTGTGCTGCCACGGCCAGGCGCCCCAGCAGCACGTCCTTCGCAACGTTGCGTCCCTTCTCTCTCTTCCTCTCTTTCGTGCTGTCATGCTCTGTATGTGCTATTATTGTCAAGTCAGCACATAAAGCTGCTGAGTGGAAGCGAGCGGGGGGAGTGGCAGTGAGGGGGTCAGACAAACGTCAACTACGTTTGCAGGCAAAAGCTTTCGCATCTTTAAACGGAAATCGTTATATAAATCAAAGACAGATTACAAATGCTGCGCAATTTTCGAGTCGCAATTCAGTTGGCAGCGGACGAACAGGCAGAGGGGATAAGGGAAGAAGTGTGCGTGGGTGGGGAGAAGAAAATTGAAAAAGGTCTTTGCGTGCGTAGTCAACAGTTGCGCAACTGTTGAGCACTGCTCTTAAGCCTAGCTCGATTTAGTAGCTCATTAGCAGCAAAATGTCAGCTAATTACGCCGTCTTTCTTCTCTTCTTCTCCTTCTCCTGCTCCCCTTCCCCACTTGTTGTTGGCAAAGCGAAAGTCAAAGCCGGAAGTAACGTTCGCCTCATTTCCGTTGCAAACGTTTCCTGTCATAATTTTTCATAGATTTTTTTGCAATTTTTTGATTTCTTCACAAACTTTTGCGCCCTACGAAGGGAGGGAGTGGGAGGCTACTTTTATTTAAGAGGGCACTTTGAAGGAAGTAGGAGGGGTAGTGAGGCGTGGCACTCAGCACAGGCAGCTTGTCATGGCTTATTTCACTTGAACTTTGCGCCAATTTGGCCCACAACTTGACCGAACTTTGAATTTTAAACGTTTTTCGTTTCGTTTTCGTTTCCACTCGTTCTCGTTCGCATTCTTGTTTTCTGTTTTTTCCCTTCGCCTTGTCCATTAGTCGGACACACACGCAATTAACTAATATGATTGATGATGTTTTAAATGAGTAACGAAAGTGCTCAACACACACACACAAATGACCCCGAAAAATGCCTATGTCATCAGCATACTCGCAATTTGATGTGATTTGATTCGCAGCGGGATTTGCAGCGGCCCTTGGCAACACGTAATAGACTAGTCCTCCTTCCCTTCCCCACAAGTTACACCCCTTCTTCCTCTACATAACTGAAACACTTCCCTGACAAAGCATAGATAAGCCTACAGTTGCCGCCTGCAGAGCTGTGTACAGTGGGCGCTGGATAGCGCGGATTAAAGCAAATTTTCTAATTAAAATTATTTGACATTCTGATATGGGTTTGTCACTCTTAATACTGTGGGTATTAAGAAAGAGAGAGATAAAGGAAAATAAAGTAGATTAAGATGTTAAGGTAACTTTAAAGTTGTAAATTATTTTAAAGTATTTACAGTATTTACTAATAAAATGTAGGCATTTTATTTTAAAATTATTTGATATTCCGATTTGGGTTTGTCCCTCTTAATACTGGGAGTATATAGTGATATAGAGAGAGAGACATAGTGGAAGAAAAAGTAGAGAGATTCCTAATTTATGAATTGTTTAAAATATTTCCAGAAATGCACAGTTTGTTATGAGTTCAGTATTAATAATTATATATTGTTTCTATTTCAATTTACTAATGAAATATGTATATGAATTTTATTTTTTTGTTATTGCGTTTTTTGTTTTTTATTATTATAGTGCTCCTTTTTTTGTATTAAATTGTGCTTTATATGTTTTTCCTATAGAGCTTTAACTGTGCTCATAAAAACTAGATAAGATATGCTCTGACATATTGATCAATTTGATATCATATAATATTATTGAAGCAACATATTAATAAATGTTAATACAATCGAGAAAGGAAAGTTGATTACAATTGACATGATAAATGTAACTCTTATTTACTTAGCATTAGTATTGCCTTTTAAGTACTTAAGAACTGTATACATACTGTCGTGAATTTCATTGATATTACTTCCTTCTGTTAATCGCATTTTAATAAAGCGCCAGTTGAAATGAAAAACTCTTTTCCCAAATCGACTGAAGTTTGACATATTTGTACTTAATTGCAAAATAAATGCACAACGCAGTGCATTGCATTGCATTGCATTCATTCATTCATTCATTATTCACAGATGCCATCAGTTATTCATTTCTCCTTTTTTATGATTCATGTGCTGGCAGCCATCAATCAATCGCTGTGCTCTGTTACTGTTCAACGATAAATTATTCAGAAAAGTTCATAAAATATGCGCGACCCAAAAGCGCAAGTATTTAAAAGCATATTTGCCCGGTATTCAGGGTAGGGGTAGCATAATGCGAAGGTATATAGTTTAAATACAGTCAGAAAGTATATAAAATGCATAAAAATACTGATAGCAAGTTCATTTGCAGGGTATACACAAGTCGTGTATATGTATATATTATATTTTTAATTTTTATTTATTTATTGACTTTTGTGACATTTTATTTTGACCTTTTGAGGTATTCACTAAGGGGTTACGATGCCAGTAAATATTACTGGAGATATTTAAGTAGAAAAATGTCAGAAGTATATAAAATTACAGTTGATTAATGCGAAGAAACCCTAACAAACTGATAAGAAAACTTATTTAATTTATTTGTTTTTGATTACGACAAGTTCAGAGGTTGACTGCGAAACAAACAAGTTGTGGAATTCCCAGAACTTAATCAACAATTAAACATTAATTTAATCACTAATCACATTTGACTTTAGTCTGTGTCGCACTTCGTCCACACTGTGCTAATCAGCGTGAGAAGATTTGCGTGTAGCTGACTAAATTGCTAAGATCGTAAACAGATTATACAATCGTAAACACCAAGTCTTCCCAGACTGTTTGTCTCCCTTCCCCCCTGCCCATATTGCATTTCCATGGGGGCAAAATTCCAATTCAAATTGAAATATGATAACATTTTGCTCGCTGACATTGCGGCGCACTTCAACTGTCATTGCTAGCTCTCTCACTCTCTCTCTCCTTCACTCTCTCATTCTGTTGCTATCTTTCTCTGTCGGCATCTGTGCTGAAATATGAGTCAATTATACTTCCGTACGCATAAATTAATGATTAATTGCAAAATAAATTGACTTGCGTCACTTAATTACGTGGCCCGCGTGCGCCGCGACAGAGTAAACTGACACACACACCAACACACACGCATACACACACTGACGCGCTGGCCAGGCAACTACCTCACAGTGGGCCAGCAGACCGTTTTAGCGGAATTCATTTCAAAAGGAGAACAACAGATTATTATAATTTATAGAAAAAACTTAAGGAATAAGGGAAACACATTTCCTGTTGAATTTTCAAGCGCTATTATCGAAGATGCATCAAATTTAAACCAAATTTAACAAAATCGATGACGCAGGCAGCTCTTTAACCTATACCAATTTGTTTCTATATATTTTACATCGATAAATTCATTAAATGACAGCATATATATTCCTGAACAGTTGACTATATAATAATGAATGTAGCTTGAGATGCACATATCGTATGTATGTAAATTAAAAAGTTATAATTAATAGAAATCTTAAAATATGCAACTAAGTTATAAATAAAATTCCGCTAGATTGGTTTCTCGGCCCACTGTGTTCCTGTCTGCCTGTCAACACACACGTACGCAAAGCAGGATAGAGAAAGAGAGACAGTGGGAGCAGGAGCCACTGAGCGCATTTGCTGCCGCTGCTGTTGACATTCACAGTCAAACATGCTTAATTAATGCCAACGCTGCGCCCATCGCTCAGCTGCCGTTGCCGTCTCTGTCGCTGTCTCTGTCGGACAACTGTAATGAGAGCGCGTCTGACAACATTAACGGGCACATTAACACAGAAGAAGAGAAGAGTGAGAAGAGGAAAAAAAAACTGCTGCTGGCAGCCAAAAATAAACACTTGCAGGCATCATAATAATGATACATGGCCAAGCTGGCAGGCAGCCTGAGTGAGTGGCACTTGCCAGGCTCCTTGCCACTTGCCACTGCCACTTGCCACTTGCCACACGCTCCTTGTGCACGGCTTCCGTTATGTAGTTAGTCAGAGTTACATACTGTCAGATTCAGACTCGACGTCTGCGTGAGCTTCGATTGCTGTCGTCGTCGTTGCGTTCGTCTTCGTCATTGTCTGGCAATCTCTCATAATTAAACACAATGTGCAAAAGACGCCATGCGGCACAGTGGGCACAGACGGCAGCAGAAGTGAAGTCCAACAATTACAGGAGATTGTAAATAAATAATAATTATAAAATATGATTTCATAGCAGTCCAGTGTACTAAGTAGACCAGTGTACCACTGTGCTTATTAGTAAGGAAGAAGTGCACCACTGTAAAACAATTGTAATTGTTTATATATATAACAATTGTAAATTGAAAACAAGTAAATTATAAATTTATAATTAATTCGCAAACCCCTTTGCATTTTTCAATATAATCAAACTCGCACCACTGTGCTCATTAGCAAGGGATGCCATATCTCATCCTCTGCCGTTGCCGCTGTTGTTACGTGCAAAAATCAATAAAAACGTTGCCAAAATGGCTTTCGCGCCTTCACTGTTTATCCGCTTTGCCTTTGGCCTTCATCTTCGTCATCGTCTTGTTCTTCTGCTTTAGCCTTTTCCTTTTTACCCACCACTTAACTTTCACATTAACTGCACAAACGGCGACGACTCTGGCAGGCAAGCAATTAACACCGAATTGATACGCACAACTCTGGAGCATTGAACCTTGTGGAGAGCGGGAGAACAAGGAAAGCACAGAAGGAAGGACGGAGAGGAGAGAGAGGCTGCGTTTATGCGTCGACATTAAGACGTAATTAAAACAACGCCAAACGAGCGAAGTGGCGCCCATTCTCCAACCCTTTATATACTCTTGCAGAGGGTATATTCATTTTGGGCAGAAATTTACTGCTATAAAGTATTTTCATACATATGGACATGTATGTATGTATATATTCTGAATCAGGATCCATCTGCCCTTCCGTTTTTTATTATTTAATTTTCTAGATATTGCAACCAAATTTACTACCTTTTTTGTTTCTATATATGTAAATAATACAAGAATATATAAGTAATATGGACAATGTCTGTACTATTATACATATGTATACAACCTGTATAGGAACAATCGTTAGAGATTCATGCCCTCCAGGGTATAAACCCTTCGGTTTGCCAAAGGATGCCTTTTTTCTTATTTTTTTGCGAAGGCAGCGAAAAGAAGAAGTGGCGAAAGGTGGAGGCGGTGAGGAGGTGAGAGAGTCAAAAGATTATTTGTATTTAATTTGGAGTGCTGCGCGTTCTGCAGAAGACAAGCAGGAGACAGTTCTTCGTTCGTGTACATGAAACTTAATTATAATTAAGCATTTAAGTGGAACTAAGCGGCGCTACGGTAAATGAAGCGCACGTTCAAACTCCTATCCCTCCCTCCCTTACCATCCCACTTTCGTAACGATGACAACAGTAGCAGCAGCAGCAGAAACCAACGCCGGCAGCAAAGCCTGCAGCGACGCGAGGGTTTCGTTTTTATTGGCAACCCTGTGCAACCTAATTGCTCTGTGCGCCACTCAAACTTTTCGGCCAAGATGCGAACTAAAGCTGTAAGAGAGGGGGAGAGAGTGAGGAAGATACAGTGAGAGGATGAGAAGGAGAGAGAGAAAGCTGAGCGTATTTAATTACCGCTCATCGTTCTGGGATATTGTTATACAAGTGTTGCCACGGCGACGTTGGATTAATTGTTACGTTGACTAATTTCACTCATACGTACGTACTACGTATAGCTGGCTGTGTGTGTGTGTCAGTGTTGTGTAATAAACGAGAGAGGAAGAGTGAGAGTGGAAGGAAGAGACTAAACAGAAGTGAGGTTGACTGAGTAATTTAAAAATGTTAAAACGAACAGTATGCTGCATGTTCAACCTACAGCTTGCAAGCAGTGCTGAGGTGCTAGCATTTTTTTCTAGCTATTTACTGGGAAGTCAGCTGTATTGCAGTGTACTCTTTCTAGCTCTTTCTAGCTGTTTACTTTTAAGTCAGCTTTATTACAGCTCATTGCGCTTAATTAAAATTATTTTTAGCTACCAAGCCAGTTTCTGGCTATTTTCTAGTAATTGATAGGCACCAACTCTGTTGGCACAACAAAGTATCTCAATTAGAGACGAGATGCGCTGCAGATGATGATGATGCTTGGCAGCCCCTGCAGCCTGCCCTTGCTCTCTCATTATGCAAACTTTTTGGTCAGGGGGGGTTACCTAGCAACGAGCCTGAAAGATCAGGGCTGCTTTTCAGTTAATTTCATAGAATTTTCATTGGCAAAAATGGGTCAGAGCTAAGCAACATTTTTGTGTTTAGTCAGCCGTGTGTAAAAAAAAAAGAAAAACAAATAATATGCAGACGGATAAGTTGATGTAAAATTTAAATGACTTTTTTTTTGGTTTTTTTTGAGTCTAATGAAAGTAATTTTCGAATTGCCCTCCAAAAAAAAGGGCAGCGCATGCGGTTTCTTTGCATGCAATACCCTGTTGAAGTGTTGCACGATGGGGTTGACTGGCATGCTAAATAAAAGATAAAATTAGCTAGAATTTATGTTTATTTCATTAAAAAACTGTTGAGAAAAGCATAAAAACATTTATCTCAATTTTAATCTTACAGGGTATCTCTCTGTCGCTCTCCTTCTGCCTCTCTAGTCCGCTCTGCTGTTGCAGCGCCATTTTTTATTCCTTTTGGCAATGGGTTAGGGCGTTCTAACGAAATTCAATTGCGGCAGAAGTCGAGCAAGTCGAGCGTTTGCCAACTTTCTGCAGCCCGACAAGTAACTGCCACGCCCCCTGGCCTCACTCTCTCTCCACGCCCGTTTTGGGGTCGGCAGCACTCGAGATGATTTCGAAATGGCATTGAATGTAGCATTTAATTTGTGCGCCCCAAGGACGATGACGACGACGGCGACGAAGAAGATGGGCGCGAGGACAATGAAGTCGTCTTCGCTGGAGGACTGTGTCTGCCTCTGGTTCTGCTTCGCATTTATAACTGTTTATTTGCTCAGTCAGTCGAGCACTGTCTGTGCGCGTGCGGAGGGAGGGAAGTGTGCGGGTGTGCGTTGTCTGTAAAGGATTAATTAAACGTTCGCTCTAACCTTCTCTCTCTCTCTCTCTTTCCCTGTTGCACTCCGTTTTGAGGCGCGTCTTTGAAGTTGGAGTACGACATAATTAGTTTAATGAGCTACACTAAAACAATAATGATAATCCAACATGCCACGCCTCTGCCGCCGCTCTCTAAGTATCGATGTTTGAGATTTGCATACACGGCAGTAATCTTTCTTGATGAAGCTATGCATGGTTTTTTATTCTTTTTGAGGTTATGTAGGGCAATTTCTTGAATTATCAGAATGTTAGATCTTTATTATGGATTCTTTCATAATTAAGTAACATTGGTTTTTGAAATACTTTGTTGTTTCTTGGGAGTGATCATAAATAATGTTGAATTATATAGAAATAATATGGAAATAAATATTTTAATGGTTTTCAATAGGGTTTTCTGTTCTTTTTTTAAATAGGGATAAAAGATAACCAGATTATGTGCTATTAAGATATCGTATTTTATGAACTGATTGATACATTTTATAAATGACATGACTCTTTAATATATTGTGTAGTTTTCTCATAATTCTACAAAATACTATTGCATTTTATGGTAATATAAAGTTTTTTAAGTATTGAATTTTAAGGTAATTGAAATTTAAACTTAAGATCTTGTCAGCTTAGACTGTATAAATGAACATATTGAATGTTGAGTGCTAAGGTACTATATGGTCGGAAATGTGCCGGGAATGTTAATGAAAAAATTTGTTTTTTGACCAAATTAAAATTTATTCTTCAAAGTAGTTGTCTTATAGGGCGAGAAGCACCGAGAAACAGTAGATTTCGAATGCGCGGTGTAACATTTGTGGTGTAACATTTTAGAACCACAGCAAAGCTTATTGCTTGTTTCCAATTAATAAAAAACAATGTTAATTGAGTGCACAATGCTAATGTTGCTCCATTTTTCTAAAGAAAGAAAAAGTGCGGTCAGTCAAACGTGTGAATCTTTTTAAAGCATGAACTTATTGTTATAGAATGTTGTACGAGTATATCAACCAATAATAACTAAGTCTATGGAGATCGATCATATTGAGTTTTAAATTGCATTCCATATTGATTGCCGGGATTTTTTAGACCATGCAGTATATTATATTCAACAATTTACATTTACGAATTATGATGCCAAACGAATCCACTCCAAAGCTCTCAAGTAAATTAGCATATAAAGCAAATACTATCGAGTGCTAGTACTCAAACTGATTGAGCACTCTACGATAAATGTGCTTTACAGATTGCTTTATTTGAAAGTTAGCATAAGCGTATCTTAAACTTAATGAAGATTAAACACATCTTGAGCATACGAATTCTTCGATTCTTGTTGGGCAATTAAAATGTTGGCATGTTAGCTTCATGCTGAGCTTGTTTTTAATTAGCTTGGCCAAAAAGCAAATGCAATTAATTAAGTGCACATCAAGGATATGTGTGTGTGTGACGCTTTCATTTATTTACAGTTAGTCATTTAGATGTGTTTGCCTTCGCACACACACTCTCACACACACCCGACTACGCTCATTTGATGGCAATTAAGCGCACATAAAATTTCCACCCGTATGTTCCGAGTGTGTCTGTATGTGTGCGTGCCTTATAGCGCCTTAACGTCATTTAAAAAGAGGGGGCGTAACGCAAAGCTTGTCGCTGTCTCTCATTTTTTCTCACTCTCCGTATCTCTCTCTCTCTCTCTCTGTTCTCGTCTGTCCTTCACGTTTTGTGTGTATTTTAATTAGAAACTTGTACGTTTTGCTTAATTAGACAAATTGTTTTCTTTCTGCAACGAAACTGTGACAAATTAGTTTGGCAACACACACACACACATTCTGAGAGATATATGCACATATGTGTGCTATGAAATTGGCGCAAATTTGGGTCAACACGTCCCCAAAAACCAATCAAATGTGGCTTAAACTGCCGCTTAAAATGTGCAGCGCACAAAATTATGCAACACTTTTTGTGACATGAGTGCAAACTGGGGTTAATATACTTCCCCATAATATGCTAATAATACCAACGAGCAGGGATTAAATAGCAGTTGCTCTCTCACTCTCTTTTTCTCTCTCTCTCTCTATAAATTGCAGTTTAATTAAACGATTCGTTTGCAATGAACTAACTGTAAGTGCATTTTCCCTCATGATTTTATGTTACGTCAAATGAATTCTGAATGGACTGTAGAGCACTTTATACGAGTACATTGTATGTATTGCTGTTTTTTTCTAGTTTGGTAACCATAACATATCGAATACCAAAGACGTATTATAATTTCACAATATAATTAAGCGATTAGATATGGATAAACGGTCAAAAGAGGGTATATTAGTTTAGTGTAACAGGTTGAAAGGGACGCAACAGATCTTACAGAGTATATTCCATTGATTGTTTGTATAATTTGAGAGCTAAAGGAACCAAAGTTGGCATGTAAGTACCTCAAAAAAAGATTATTTCCAGTTTTGGATGACACACCTACCGCCCATGCAAATTGATAATATGTAACCATTAAGCGAAGCATTTAAGGCACAACTTATTAACTTTTCATATATAAAGATGAATACATAATTCAAAGCAGTTTAGACAATTAATACACTGATTAACTAAGTCAAAATTCTCTGTTACTCGAATTGCAGTGTATTTTACTGTACAGTTTGCTTAACTAATGTATTCGTCACTTGCTTTGTTGCGTGAAAAATTTCGTTTAAAGTGTATAGCAAAAAATGAATATTAAATTCCGTTGTAAACCCAAATTACAGCAATTGAAGTTAAATCTTTGGGAATGGGACAATTGTAAAAATATGAGAAATGCGATTATTAATAATTCTGGCACTTCTCTTAACTGCAAGTAAGTTTTAGTACTTTGTGTATATTGCTAACTATACCAAAACTGTTGATTCGCTTGTCTTTAAGTAAGCGCAGTTCAAGCCAAGAATAATTTTTTACAAGACATCTGGAACAGCCTGAAAGCAAAAGTTGAAGAAGAACTGAAAAGTCTAAAAAAAAAAACCCAGTCCATTTGGAATGCCATTAAAAAACAAGTGATAAAAGTTGCGAAAAGAGTAGAGGAACCTCTTATTGTTAAAGTCGGCAAACTCGTAAAAAACCTTTGGACCAAAATCTTTCATCCAAAAGTAGGAGCAATACAAACTTGGCCCAAAAAACCCAGCGATATTCATGTTCATTACGTACTCTACGCTAGAGAATTGACCGCAAATATTGATTGTAGGGAAGAGTACAAGACTCTCTCAAAGCTTTACAAAAAACATGCAGATTTGTTCTTCTTCTTGGATCGTCATAAGCAAAAACGAAATGGAACTGATCTGTCGTTATTGTTGATCAAAAAAATCCAACCAAAAGGCACCAACTTCATCAATATGGCATATATAAAAGGACATTCGAAAGTTATTCCCATCAATTCCGCTGCATTAGATATTATCAATTTCATGGCTTGCCTGAAGCATCATGGAGCGGAATTTGATCAAATATACTTTGATGGCGATGACGATTATGTAGAGGAACTAAAAGAGGAAATGGGAAAAATACTAGAGAAAATGTAAATTGTAAAAAATTGTTTGAAAATAAATATAGAAATGTCAGCTTGTTTCTCTTGTTTATTGTTAAGATTGAAGTACAAAAACTAGCTAAATCGGTTCATCTATTATAATTTAAAATGTATAGACTTCATCTTTCTACTTTTAAATATTTCATTATTATTTGCCGAACTCTTCCGGCATACAAGTCGTGGGTTAATAGCCCCCAATTTCGCTAGATTTATTTGCATTATAAAGCTGAAATAATGCAATAATTTTCGTGTGATTTCGGCCCGTTCGGAATCGTGTGTTAGCCGCAATTCGTCAGGGGGAGAATTCATCAAAAGAATCTTTGGAAAGTGGGCAAAAATAAACAAAAGCTTTGCGTGATTTGAAAATGCTTTAATGCCCTCCTCGCTGCAATTTTGAATGCGAATTTCGTGTGAAGAATTCACTCGACGTGTTTACAATATTTTCTATTTTCGTTCTTTTTTTTTGGGTGCTTGGATCTCGCCAGATCGGTGGAACAATTAATGGGGCAGCAACCGCTTGATCGTTCAATTATATCGAAAAACAAATTTGAATTCTTGCAAACAATTTGGAAAGTGTTTAATTATTAAGACAATTATTTGACCTAATCCTTTAAGGTCGTCTCCGGCTCGTTTCCAGTTTCGTAGCCGAACCCAAGAACGTTGATGGGTTAGTGTCTAAACCCACAGATGTTGGCGGGTTAGTCTCTGTATCCGTCTGCATTTCCTCCGTCTTTGATTTTGTATCCAGCTCCACATTTGTCTCCAACTTTGCTGCTGGCTCGGATTTTACCTCAGTCTCCGTCTTCTTCGTTCATGACAAAGGAGGTAGAGACTGATCTTCATTGACTCTACATTTGGTTGCATCTTTTGCTCCCTTCGCTCTACTTCTGTCCGGTTCTTTTCCGCTGCCACTTCTACCCCTATCTGGGTCTTCTCCCTTAGCTCTACCCCTGCCTGGTTCTTCTCTTCCACTGCCTGGTTCTTCTGCTCTTCCATCTTTACAACTGTCTGGTTCTTTAGATCCTCTGCCTGGTTCTTCTGTTTCGGCTCTTTCTCTATCTGGTTCTTTCCCTCGTCTACGTCTTAGTTTCCGTCTCCGTATCCTTCTACATCTTCTCCCCCTCTACCCTTTGCTTCTCGATCAGTCTCCATCTTCCGCTTCGTCTCTGCCTCCTTTCTTCTCATGTATCTTGATCTATCTCCTGCTATTCACTGCTAATCTCTACCTTCGTCTCCACCAGCTGCTCTGCCTCCGCCTTGATATCCATCTTAGCATACAGCTCGACCAGCTCCTCCTTACGTCGCACCGTGGACAGCGCACGCTTGTAACGATCCTCCCAAGAGGCTGGATGCCGTTTGGCCAGTTCGATAAGGGCTTTCTGTGCCGCCGCCTGCATCTCCTTCTCGGGACTCTCGTGGTAGAGCAACAGCAGATCCATTGCACGCTTTATGAACGCCTCCCACACATCACGTTCATATTCAGCCTGCTCCGCAGTCACCGTCTCCCCCGTCTCTCTCTCGTCCATGAAAACTGGACGCAAGGTGCCTACAACATTTGCTGCTATCACACGAATACCCGACGAGGGATCATCCATGCGTTGCATTACGGCATAAGCGAGAGGCTTGAGCTCCTCCACCGACATGCCCTGGAAGTGGCACATGGCCTTGATGGCATAGTGACGTGTCGTGACATTGCGATCTTCCAGCAGACTGGGCATATGCTTGGCCAATCGGGGCAGCAACTCTCGTGCCTCCTGTTGTGCGCTCTGTGCAACGGCGCACAATGTTGCCATGGCCATCGAACGCATTGCTTCGCCACTGGCTCCGGCATGCCAGATCAAATGAGGCTCCACAATCTCTGTGACGAAGGTGCTAAGCAGTTGTGTGCTCTGCTCTCGCTCCACACGCATCGTATCTGACCAGTTGAGCGCAGCAATCGATAGAATGCTGAAGATGCGAACCTTCGCACTATCGCTGCAATACTCGAACACGATCTTGATCTTGTCAATGAGCTGGCGCAGATAACTCGCTCGCAATTGCCCCAAGTGGATGAGCCCGTAGAGCAGCAGCACAGGCTCAGTATTCTCATCCAGGGCTGCATCCAAGTTCTCTACATCTGCAAGCACCAGAGCGAACCAACGTTCGTGCAGCTCTGCCAGAGTTGTCTCCTCCAATTGGACGACACGTTTAAGGATCGCTTGACCATGTTCTACCAGTTCCTTCTGTTCGCAGTCCACTGCATAGGAGAGCGCCATCACCTTCATGCTGGTCACATAGATGTGCTCGTAAAGCTGTCGCAGCTCCTCCACAGTCGCAGTCGCATTGTGCGCCTTGTCCAGCACCGTGTACAGTGTCTTCAAGATGTACAACTGGAATCCTGGCTTCAGGGTATGCGAGTAATCGGAGCTCTTCAGCAGCTGGCACAGGCGCTGCAGGTGATCGTAGCTGCCGCCGAGTGCAGCGGTGAACATGTAGTAGAAGCATCTAAGGAAGGATTCACGTGCATTGCGCTCCAGTCCATCGAATCCATGCTGCACCCAGGCCTGAAAGCAGAGCAGTCTTCCCAGCAGATCGGCTACCTTCTTGGCCTCTGCAGCCACCGCTGGCTCGGTGTCGCAGCAGGCGTGCGAGACATGCGGATAAATCTCAAAGAACTTTGCTGTCATGGCGGTCTCGGCGTGTAGGACAAATTGGTAGAGCAGCTTCAGCGAATGCAGACGCACATTGTCCTTCCAGTCGCCAACCTCACGCGCGATCAGCTGCAGCAGACGCAGCGCCCGCTGGACAAGACCACGACAACCGATTGTGGGTCGACTGACCCCGGCTGGATAGTTCTCTACCTGATGATCGCAGATCTCCTGCTGCGAAAGCTCTGCTTCATTTTCCTCGTAGTACAGTTCACCGCACTTCACCCACTGCGGACGGATGTCGTCAAGCACCTCGGGTGACTCATCCTTGAGGCAGCAGAGCACCAGTGGAAGAATCGTCTCGAAGTAGGAATAACGATCGGGCAGCTCCAGCAGCATTAGGACTCCCATACGCCCACATTCACGACGCACCAGCGGCATGGGGTCCATCAGCAGTGGAGAGACCTCACTGAGCAGACGACGCATGCCTTCGCCATTGGCATCCAGATGAAGACTGATCCTTGCTATTGCCTCAATGGCCGCTATACGCACCGTAGAGTGACGATGATTGAGCATTGTGTAGAGAGCTATGGCCAGAGATTCGGTATATGGACGTATATCCTGTGTCTCGGCAACGCGGCACAGTTGCACCAGTGTGGCACAACCCTCCCGCTGCACTCTGGCATAGTCATCCTTGATGGATTTGACGAGCACCTTCACCACCTGCAGATAACACTCACGGAAGACGCCAACGTTGCCCATGACAGCATATTTGCGTAGCATCAGATGCAATTGTTGGATATACAACAGACGTATCTCCTCGCTGGCCTCCACTGTCTCTGTCTGGCCCATGCGTTCGCCCAGCGTGCTCACCACATTTAGCAAATGGAAATCCAGTGGAGGCAGACGCTCCAGGAAGGCACTGACTGCCAGCACAGCACAATCGCGTACGCTCTCAAAGCGATCGCTGTAGCATTTGAGCAGATGCAGATACAATTCATCAAAGTCGCCAGCGATGGTATCGGTGCTGATGCTCTGCGGCGCCTGCTCGCATTGCTCGCGCAGCTTCTGCAATGTTGTTGTGCGCTTGCGATGCTCGCTGCTCTCCAGATCGGCGCATATCGCTTTGGTATCCAGATCGAAACTCATTTTTAACACAAATTTGAGAAATTGTTTTGCTTTTTTCGATTTATTTTTTTCTTATTGTTGTTGTGCTGCGCGCAGTATTTTCATTTGAGTTGTGAGCCGCACTGCAAAACGGAAATGTAAAACAAAAACGAAAACGTCAAAAGGCACCGTCGGTTGCTACGTTACACAAAAAAAGAAACGAATTGAATTATCACATTGTTTATTGTTTATTTTACTTGACGACAACGTGCGCAAAAAACAACGCACAATTTGCCGGCAAAACTGAAGAGATCAGCTGTTTGTGAGCACAGCTGTTGCGACAGAGTTGCCAGCGGCGTTAAAAAGTGTTGCCAGCTTATATGTTGAGCGGCATTTTTGAAAATTAACTTATTGCTGTGAATTAATTGTTGAATATAGTGCGGCTCAAAGTTGCCAACTGTAATTAATGCTGATATTGCCAATTATTTGCTTAGTATTTTGTCTTTGTAATTAGTATTTTATACTGTTTTTCACCACACTGCAAACCAAGCTATCTGCGCAGTTGCCAACTAGTGCAAATGTCTTGTTGCCAACATACTAATGGAAAGCCTAGCTTTGCGTTTGACTTTGCGGCTTGTCATTATTGCCAAATATGACGGGTAGAAAAATGCGATTGTTGCCGGATTAGATTACCAACTTTAATTAAGAGTAATATTGCCAATCAATTGTAGATTTATATATCGTTTTTCACCACACTGCAAATTCATCTGCCTGCGCAGTTGCCAACTAACGCAATTTGTACATATTGCCAACTATGTTAGGAGGAGTGTGGGAGAGAGAGACGCCATTTCAAGAACTGCGCTCTTGGTAGTCCTGATTGTACTTGGCAACGCATGAGCGCCTTACAGGCTGCAGCTAGTTTAGAATTGACAACCAATTAATTAATCACCATTTATTGTCAATTTGCTGCCATTTTATAAACTGCGTTGTTCTTAATGGAATTCGAAACCTATTGACTCTCTTGGTGTCTTTATTTATTACCAATCAATTGGCAAGCATAATTCGCAATTTGCCATTATTGCCAACTATAACAGAAAGAGGGAGAGAGAGAGAGAGAGAGAGAGAGAGAGAGAGACAGTTGAGATTGCGATCTGTGTAGTATTTGTTGTAATGGGCAACTCATTAACTAGGCCAGAATTGCCAACTAAATTTGGAAGCATTTGGATCACCTTATTAAATGTTGCCAATTAAAAGCGATAGCGTTGCCAAACAAAGTTTTGGGCGCAATTTTCAAAACGTTTTGTTTGCCTGGGCGACATTTCTCTGCTGTTCTTGCTGTTGTTGCTTTATTGTTTGCTCAACTAATTAACAAGTCATAAATGAAATTTCTCTGGAAACTCCGACCGCAATACGTTTCAGCGTACGCGCTGTGCGTGTGTGTGTGTGTGTGTACGTCGCGCTGTCTTTTATGAGCGGCCCCGATGGACTCATTAAAAGCGGCTCGCTTATCTTCGATGCAGCTATCTAATTGCGGTGTCGTTTCTTATCAGTCAAAGCAACTAACGAACGAGGAGAGCGACAATATCTAAGATTGATTGCCCGAGAGCTGTGAGTGTGTGCGTCCGTGTGTGTGTGTGTGTTGTTTTTTGGGGGCGGGTGGGCGTTTGACTTCCTGATAAAAAATCACATAAAATGCCTATTTTTATCGAGCGAAAACTTAATTGCATTTTGGGGTCACTAAATTGGGTTATAAAAGCAAAAAAAAATGACAGAAAGAAGGCTAACTTGGGCATGCCAAAGGTTCTATACCCTTGCGGAGTTTTTACTCCTCTTCTTTTTCCTATTTTAGTTTTATATATTGGTGCAGAATCGAATAATAAGCATTGTATGTTTGCGGGCAGAGCTGCAATTACTCCAATCTGGTCATATACAACTTTTATATGTAAATCTGTATTTCTTACTGATTGTTTCTAATGAAAGTTGCGGCATATAGTTTCCTAAATCTTAAATGGTCTTCATATAAAAACCTTAATTTTGCCCGATTGTTCCTATGGCAACAAAATGTTTCAGTGGTTGTTGACATTTTGTATGCAATAAGAAGCAGATGTACCAAGTTTGATGAGGATACCTTTAAAATTGAGAGACTTGATCGGATTAAAACAGATAGACAGACAGATAGATGAACAGAGTGGCAGATATATAGATAGATAAATGAACAGACATGGCTAGTTGTTGCTAAATCGGAATATATGTACCTTATAAAGTTTGCACTTGTCTCCTTCAGTGCATTGCAAACTGCTAACTGAAATGAATATACCTTCTGCAAGGGTATACAAAAGATGTGCTGGGTTGGGCCCCCGAAAGCTAAAGAAGGCTTGAAAGTTGCGCCCGTTAACGGAGTTTTCGAAATTAATGCAGACATCATAAAGTGTGTAGTGCGTGGGAGTCCAAGCAAAAGCAGAAGCAGCAGCAGCAGCTATAAAGATTTTTAAGAGCTCAATTCGAAAACAACAATATATAAACTTGGAAATTAGCTAATATATTGTTAGCAACATGTTTAGCACAGTAGTCAAAAGCCCGGGCAGCGTTAATAGTTTTTATTGTCTCCACAGTCTACAGTATAAATGTATTAATGTATCTTTAACTATGTAGCTGTATCTGTATCTATTGTCTCTTCAACTTGAACTTTTCTCACAACGTGTTCAAAATAATTTGATACCCTTGCGGCTTTTTTCAATTTCGCTTTTGCCATCCATTTCGTTTGGCCCATTTGCAGTGCGATTCCAGCATATTTTATAGAGGGTTTTTTAGTCTTTTTTTGGTTTTTTATTGTGCTGCGCGGGTTCTGTCAAAAACGCTTTTTGTTGTCAATTTTTATTGAAAGCCGCCGCCGTGTTGCCGTGTTGCACATGCAGCGAAGGGGGAGAGAGAGAGAGAGGTAGACTCCGGCAACATTTATAACTTTTGTTATGTGTGTGTGTGTGTTGTGCACAATTCGATTTCATACCTTTTTTTGTTGTTGCTTTGTGTGTGTCTGAGCGCCAGCAGCGACGCGAGCAGAGTAGCGAGCAGCGTCGCACGCTCCAAAGCAATTAAGCGCATGAATCAGGTTCAGGTTCGTTCCGTACGGGCAAAAGGCAGGGCCAGCCTATGTTTGTGTGTCTGTGTGTGTGTGAGTGTGGCGTGCGTTTTTTTATATGGCCGTGCCGCTTTAATAAAAAACTCAGGCCAATACACAAACACAGCTGCAGATACAGCTACAGATACATTCGTACAGTCACAGATACAACTACAGATACAGCTACAGCTACAGCCACACAGTTACAGATACACAGGCACAGCAACAGCGACAGGCCGCAGCGGCCCAATAAACTTAATTGATATGAAATGAAGTCATTTGGCAAAATCACTGGGAGAGTAATGGACCGCGTTTATTCAATTTGATTTGATGTCTGACTGGCAGCACTGGCAGCAACACAGGCAACACAGTTAAATATCTGTATTCTGTGCAGTGCAAAATGCAATGCACTGATAGAAATATTAAGCTGATAACATGTGCGGAGGTATCTGCATGCCTTATAAATTCTTAAGTGTTTTGTGAAGTATCAATTCAAGATTTAATCAAGGATTGCTGCATTAAATCTTAAATATATTAATAGGAAATACTGGGAGAATACTTGTTGAAAGTATTTTCAAAATCAAGACTTATTTAGGGACTATTAAGCATAAGTTTAAGTTAATATTTTTCGGAAAAATCATTAGACGGTTAGTCTTGCTTCTTGTAGCAAAGTTTCTGCATTTCAAAAATCATCAAGAATATTATTCATAAATTTTTATGAATATCACTTAAATTTTTTTCAAATAGCTCAAAAAAACTAATGTTTTATTGTCTGATTCTATTCAAAAATGACTTAAGAATTTAAATAAAATCTTGAACGTTGCTTCCTGACTAGGAAACCTAAACTTTTAGAACACAATGTTAAAGGTTGAACGATCTATTTGTGTGATATGAGTATTTTTTAACTAATAAGGTAATAAATTTGTTTAGAATTCGCATTGATACCGAATATATTGAAAAGTATTATAGCTATATTGATATGAGAAACTATTAATAATAACTCAATACATTAAAAATGTAATTAAAATGAAAATCATCAATTCATAAATAAATTAGTATCATTTCTTTAAGTTCTTAGAATTTAATTCAATTCAATTGAGAGATTATAGGTTCTTTAAGTTCGTAGAATAAACTTAATGTTACGTATAGTATTTAGACATAACAAACTGAATTATTGTTCCACTATGAAATAAATTATATTTTATTAAAGGTGCCTAAGCTCTTTTTCAGTAAAGCATAGGTGCCAAAACTCAAGTACAATATTAAAGCGCTTTAATATTTCTTTTAGCTCACTTGCAAGCTGATTTTGAACAGATTATAATGTACCATATTATCATTAAGATAACCAATAACATCATTAATTTCTTTCAGTGTAGCTAGACGCATTTATGCATATTTTTTGATAGCAATTCGAATGCAATGGCGCATGCTATATACGATCTTTGGCAAGCGGGGCATGGTTTGTGGTCTGACCGTGTGTCTCTGTGTGTGTGTGTGTGTATGTATATGTGTGTGTATTGATGTGTGTGCGTGTGATTTGATGGCTAAAATGATTCAATTAAAATAACATTTTGGTCGCGCAGCACGGAAGCCGCTCGACTGCATTTTGGGGCCGCATTGGCAAACTTGTTTTCTGATAAGTGCGAAATGCGACATTGCACACACACACACACTGACAGTCATAATTAAACGCACAGACCCTCTTGCAGGTACTTGCACAGCTACTTACGTGCTCACAGATACAAAGATACACAGCTACACAGATATGTGTGCAGATACAGTTGCCGTCGTTGCGTTGTTGGATTGCTTTTTGTCATGCTGCGCTCTAATTTGTTTTTACCGACTCCGAAATGGACTTGTTGCCAGACGTCGCTAAATGCAAATTTTCCAATTGATTGGAATGGAAACGAGCAGCGACTGCTACTGCGACGTTGACAGCGACTGCGACGTTGACTGCGACAGAGCAACTGCTGCGGCCGCTAATTAGTTTCATTTTTCAAGCGCGCAACAACTGCGCGACGATTGACTGCTTAAGTGACTGACTCAATGCATGACAGACAGAGGGACAGTTGGACATATTGACGAACTGAATGAGTGAGTGAACGAGTGTGTGAGTACCATAAGTGAGTGCATGAATGGCTGACGGCAGCAATCAACTGATGGACCAACTGCGTCCCCATCAACACTAAGTACAACTGTCTCTCTATGCGAGTCTCTATCTCTCTCTCTCTGTGCCTGTGTGTGTGTGTGTGTATTTGTGATTTCTGGGAATCCATTTTGATTAGCAGAGCAGCTAATGGGACTGCCCTTATATGCACATTTGGAAATGAAGTGCGAGAATTGCAAACTGGCTTAGCTTTTGTGTTCATTATCCGATCAGATTGGAACATGAAAAACAAGTGTATATAATGTTCAACTACATATATGCTAAAGCAGTTTTTTGTGACTTAAATAGTTTGCTTAATAAACATAAAATAACGATTTGCGTAGGCGGGGGGCGTGGCATCCAGAATTTAATATTTACTTTTTAAGCATATGTCATACAGTAAGCTTCATGTAAAATTTGATGTGTCTAGCTTTTATAATAGCTGAGATATAGATGTTCATACAGACAGATATGTTACAAAGCCAAAGTAATAAGTTGCTATTTGAATACTCTGAACTATATAGAGTAAGACAAGTAGTACTTTTATAATCTTTGCAAACTGATCAATGGGAATTTGTCAACAGAATTCTCGAAGATTTCCCAAGAATTCTTGGGAATTTCTAAAGATTCACATAAAATTGACATGTGGTAGAAAGTTCTCGTTTTGTTTGTCAGTTAAAACGGTGCTTTAGTTTTTATTACTTTCATGCGTTCGAGATCTGAATTACTATAAATAAAATAGGGAATATTTTTATAGAGATTATGGCAACGTTAGCATAGCTCGATAAACATTTAGTTCGTAATAAAAAGAATTGAATGATTCATATAAAAAACACAGCTAACATTTTAAATGAATGAATTTATATAATTATATGTGTTTGCCATAATATTATTATCATTTATGACAACTGTCACATTGTGGTTAACAGTGCTCAAGAACTTATCTATAAATTATGAGGAACTTATAGTTGTCCCTCACAATAAACACTCTTTTTATAGCACTTTCATTGTGTGTATTATGTGTATTATTTATAGCACTTTGGTACACTGCTAATTGTTGTCAGTGATCTCTCTCGCCATAATGATTCGCTTGGCTCTTTCGACATTGCGTGACCAATCAAGAATTTCAATCGCCAACTTTGCCTGTTTTTTTCTCTCTCTCTCGCCATTCTCGCTTGTTTTGCCCTCTTAATTCGTTTGCGTAAATTAAAAGGAAAATACGCGCAACCCGCATCGAACTGCAAAATAATTAGAATTCCCCCTTTAAGCAATAACAACTCTACAAATTGCTTTTGTGTATCAAAAGTTCTTGGTTTGCTTATTGAATTTATTATTAAGTTTATGGAAACTTGGTTTTTTATCGATATTATTCGGTCTATCTTTCATGAGAATCTACAGTTTTCTACAGTTTACTTTATCACATCGTATTGTTGCCTAATTAGCCACTCTAAATAGGGGGCCAACTCTACAATAAAGGCGCACTGGGAGTCTTCTGCAGTTCCCTTTCGCATTGGCTTAATTGTTGCACACACACAGTTTATTATTGTTGCCTTTGCTTTGCTCGTTTATTCGCCTTTTTTTACACGGTTTTCCAGGAGAACTGTCTGAGTTCCTATGCATACATATCTCTGCTTTGTTAATCGTTCTTTTACTGGGCAATTGGAACTGAAAGATGTTGATGTTCTATGCAATTTATATTTTGGAGCAACGTAGAAACATTTATAGGAACTTTTCTTGCAGTTGAAAGGTTTTACTCCTGCTTCTATGTTATTATTGTAATGTAAATATGAAAAGTTGTCTTCTTCTGTCTTGTTCGTAAAGTTCTTAACTCATTTAAAACATCTGCAAGATCAGAGTACAAAGAAATTTCCTGTCACTTTTCATTCCTCCTCTTTAGGATGTTTAAAGACTCCACATTTCCTACATATAACACAAGTTATTCTCTTGTTCTAGACATTCTACAGACACCTTTTGTCATAAGCATTGCAAACTCAAAGTTTCAGTGTGTTGTTGACAGGGTATCAGTGTGGTACAGGGTATCATATTGTCGACATTCCACAGTTTGTTGTTCTTATTTGTTTCTATTTGCTTTGCATTTGCTGTCGCATGTCGCTTTGTGCTACTAATTTACCGACTGGCTGACTCTGTTCTTGGTGTTGCCACACCCCTCTGGCACCCTCTGCTGCCCTACCACTGCCTGGTATACCCTCTCAGTCAGCAGTTAAAAATTTCAAGTGTCGCAAAACCATATAAACATATGCTTTGCTTCTGTTTTCATAAGTTCACAATGCGATGATGCGTTGTGTGAATCGATTTGCAGGCTCGATTGTTGTTTATTGTTCTTTATATATTTATATTTTTATTGTTTTCAATACTATTAGCGTGCAAAAGAGCCGACGACTACGACGATTAACGCTAGTAATTCGAGTCGCAAATGCTTTTTGTGCCTTTGCGTAATCGGCCACGGCCCGGCGGAATGTAAATTGCCGTCTCGCAGTTTGTTTATACAGGCGCATAGCTATCGGGGCGAGTAGCTCAATTAGTCAGTCACTCAATTGGTCAATCAATCAATCCATCAGTGCAGCGATCAATTCATCAATCAAGCAAGCAGACTGTGTAACGATTTAATAAAGACTTAAACGTGTAATACGAGGCAGTTGGAGAGGGGGAGAAAGGCAGGTGCGAGGGTTCTATGAATACAGCTGTGAATGTGCATATGAATAATGAACGAATGCGAGTATATCGTACGAGTATCTATGGCCTACAAATACATATGTAATTGGGTCTACAAGTGCCTTTTGAATTATGAATAATGCGCAAATCGTTCTATTTGGGGCGATTGATAAAATTGCATGTCTCGATAGGCATAGGAAAGTATTCAAGGGGGTATTACGGTTGGCAGACATCAGAAAAGTTAGCATTGTTGATTTTACGTTTTATATAGGGCATTGTTTTGTAGGTAGGTAATTATAGGGAACTTCTCTTGACTACGATAACATGTGTGCTTTCCAATCGATTTCTAGTTCGGAAACTTTTATTTAAGAATCTTCAGTTTTATGTTTAGAAAATGAAAATGTTGATATGAATAAGCAAGAATAACGATAAAGTGGAAAAGGAGTAGATATACAAAGGTATAGCTGGATATATTCGAACTTTTTTGAATGGTATTTAAAGTATTCAAGCTCAACTAGAACAAACTCTGTAGACAATTTGCCTTAATGGACATGAACAAGTTATAATCGTTTGAAGGCAGTAAAAGTTTGTCAAGTTATCTATGCTTATATTCCACCTGATAGCAGTTATACTTCCAAATTTATTTATAGCTATTTATAGCGCATTTATCTGGAAATATTATTGTATTTCGTCAGTAAACATAAAATAAAAATAGAATTGAAAAAAATAGTTTTAAAATAGATATAGAAATATTAGAAGAGTATTTTCTATTGGAAGATGGCATATAAGGTATATATCAAGTATGAAGTATATATCTATTGAAGTATATATCAAGTAGATATTAAGTTGATAACCTATAGTTAGTTATCTTAGCAACCCAATATCAGTTACTTTTACTCATCGATAGGTAGAAATGTCATCGTATTCTGCTTTAGATCTGACCGCACCGTGACTGCAATTACGAATTTATCGAGGCGACGTTCGATATGTTACACTGCACTACACAAGGACACTTTTGTACTTTAACACTTTTGTCTTTGCGGCAGCTGTCAATTGTTAATTGACAAGCGTCAATTGATGCCGCCTGCGCTTTTCTTATTGTTGTTTGTTTATTTGCAATTGCAAAAAATAAAAAAAACTTGCAGCAGTTTTGCACTGTTTCTGATTAATAATTCCGTGACTGTGTGTGAGAGTGTGTGTGTGTGTTTGTATGTGCGGCAGTGTGTCATACAGTCTGACGTAAGGCGCACAATTGTTTGCCTTCTCGTCTGCAATAACAATTGCAATTGCACTTGCAATCGACAATTACCTAGCTAAATTGCAGGAGGTAATTAAAATTAATCATCAACTAAATGCGACAATAAAAATATATTAATAACATTTTTATGGCAAACTCAGTTTTTCAACAGATTTTTATAGTAGCTTATCAATTGGGAATTTGCTATTGTATATGATCAAAAAAAATTGGAAAAACATTAACAATTTCTTATGCAGGCTATGGGAATTTTGACTTTTGAATATGATGATTGGAAATACAATATTATTATTTTTAAATTAAATATTTCTGTTGTTTTATTTGGAAATTTTAAATTAGTAAAATACGTTTTTTATTGACTTTGAAGGTTAAAAAATATATTTAAGACAAAATAAGAAAGATAAAGTATTGCAACTTTAAACTGTAAACATATTGTGCTTGATTTGGGAATTATTAAATACTTTTTCTCATCATTTATGCTCAATAAGAACTAAGTAATAAATTGTTTATTTACCAGAAGGTTGAACGAATAATAAAAGATTATTTTAAGGCACAAATTATTGCAACATTAAGCTGTATATAAATTGTGTTTGTTTATTTCTGATTAGGGAATTATTTTATACTTCTGCTTATCATTTCTAGTATGTTCGATAAGAACTTGATAAAAGTTTAAAGATACTTTTAAGGAATTAAGTAATGCAATTTTGAATTGCAATTTTTAACTGTAGCTAAAATGTTTTTGATGACTGCTAATTTAGTCATAATTTTTACTAGGAAAACAGTTCATTGAATCGACCCCTGAATGCGGTCGCAATAAACATGTTTTTCTTTGGAAATTTGTTGTCTGATTAGGCAGGCAGGCAGGCAGGCAGGTAGGTAGTGCTATCACTACACTACACTGTACAGAGGGCTAAGGTTATGAAATAAAATAAGTACATGTACATAAGTGAATCCCCCTTTTGATGATGCGTATGCTGTCACTTACCTCAGTGGAAAATGTGTGTGTGGAAATTGACGGCGGAAAAGTCAAGGCGAAACAGGAATCCAATTAAATGTTATTTTCTTTCTTTCTTTGCTTCTCTTTTTTCACTTTTTTCACGCTATTTATAGCTTTCTTTTGCTAAAGGTCACGCTCGTTGTTGTTGTTGCTACACATATCCTTAAGCGTTTGGGGGTTTTTCACTGGGCGATAATCCTTAATTAGTCTAACGAGTCGCAAATTAATCCACTTTGCCTAATTAAATTCACAGCGCGATTGTAATTAAAAAAATGACGAAATGAAATGACAGGCAGACAAAAAAGGCAGAAAAGGAGAAGAGAGAGATGGAGAAGAGATGGGGAGAGAAGAGAGAGAGAGAAGGAGAAATGTATATAATTCATTAGCCTCGTCGCACAGTTGACAATTATTGATTATTGTTTTCGCCTTTTTCGCAGCTGCACTTTGCTGCATTAGTTATACAATTTGTTATTGTTATTGTTGTTGCTGTTGTTGTTGCTCGACTAATTTGTTTAACTTTTAATTAATTTGCTGGCAAATTTTTTCTCTCGTTTCATTTTTTGTTGTCGATTGTGTTTTGTCTGCTTTTGATTCAATTAAACGCATTGAAATTGAAATGAATTTTGTTCTGCTTCCCCCACCAGTCTCTGCAGTCTCTTCTGTCTTTTTTCCTTGCCCCTCTTTCTGGTTTTCAATTAAATTGTCAACTGCATTTAAATCGCATTTGGCATGCACTTAACATTTATACTATAAATGGAATACGGCTTTATAGTATATGGTATTATTTATGGGTTGCAATTACCCAACAGATCTCAAATATATTTGCAGAAATGTTGTTGAGTGTAAATTGAGTTTGGTTTTGTCGCTACTCATTAGAATCCCCAGACGTGCCATAAACATTTATAGCAGCCTGCGATAACTTCCGGTTTTATAGGGGAATGGGGAAAAATTATTCGATTTGAATTTTGCTTTAATTGTTTTCGAGTATTTTGGTTTCTCTAGAATTCGGCATGCGGTATTGTGTGTTTTTATAGCAGAAATTCCATTAACGCAATTTCGATGAAGATTATTCAAATGGGAGTGTACTATATAAGGTTTATATTGAAACTAAGCTAAGCGTGTTAATTGAATATATCTTAATTATGCATATTTATTGGCCGGCAATCTGTTGGGGTAATATAAATATATAGTATACTATACTATATATATAGTTATGCAATTTGTGTGGTTTATAGTTTTAATTGATATATCATTTATTTTCAGCTAAATGGAGATTAATGGAAGAGTTTCGGGGAGATATTTCTATTGGATTTTTTTGGGTGAGTGAAGTACTATAAATTCTTTATAATATAATATATATATAAATCTGTTTGTGAACTTGCGAAGTCAGCGGATTTAATGATATGGCTGCAGCCTTTAAGTGGAATAGACAAGAACACTAACACAGTAAAATATGACATGCAAATTCTGTAAATGAGGCTTTATGATACTAAGGCACACACTTATAGTCTGCTCAGCATGGGCATAACTATGAAATCACCTTCTAGAAGTAGACGAGACAAGGTGGAAGAGACCAGGCTGGGATATAAAGGATCTTCCAAGGAAAACTGGACAGAAAAAGTAATTTTAAACTCAGCAGAAGTACAATAGATCCACAGCCTTACAAAGCAGTTACCTTTATTCAAATAATAAGTAAGTTATGGCACTAAAGGTTATGGAATCGATAGTACGGCCCATATAATTTAATGTTTAAAAATTGTTTTTTAAATTCACATCTAAAATACTATTTTATTCGATATTTCTAAGCTTTTGTCTAAAGCTAAGTGAAGATCACATAATTTCCATAATTTCTTAACAGATCAATTGGTATATTAAGCACTCCTGATACACATATAAACATTGCCGACATTCCAAGCATTCTTATTGATTATATTCTGATTCTCTGCTGTTAATTGCATTCGGTTACGCATCGAGGGGAATTTATTTGTATGCAAAACTTGTTGTGCAAATTATATAGAATATCATACATTAGCTCGGGTTGATCGGGTTGATTTGCTGCTATATACAATTTCAATGAATTCTGGAATTTCTTTTAAGAACAACAACACCAGCAGCAACAAGAAATTATTGTTTATTGATATGCGAGAATATCTTTTTATGGTTGCGAAGAAGCGCAGACAAGTTCTTAAGGGAAGGAGAGGGAGAGAGTCGGGGCACAGACAGCTGCTTATTATGCAGGTCAAACACACACACACACACACACACACAGAGTGCACACATTGTCGCATTGGCAATTTAAAATTAATTACGTTTATTTAATTGTTTACGTTGTTTTTTCTTTGGTTTCACGTTGTGCACGTTGTCGCAATTAAAACTTGAACTTTTTCGGATATTAAAAGCAATTTCTGCATTTTCACACACACACACACACGCACACACAGAGTTATAGTTATTTATTTTTAAGTTGTTATTAACATGCGCATACAGCTATAATAATAACAACAACAGGAACAACAATAACAACAACATGGGGTAATTAATGAGCTTGGCCATAAAGTTGACTTCATTTTGCGACACACACCGCACACACACACACTGCACATTGACACCGCATACACATGCACACACTGCACATAGACACCGCATACACATACACAGACACACACACACTCACACTTAGCTGAGATTTTTTAAAAAAGGCGATGGCATTTAATTGGGTAATTGAAATAATTTGTTGGCCAAAAAAATACAAAAAATAATGCAAAATTTCCATTTTCAAGTAGCAGAGTGAGCAGGGGGGAGGGAGGGAATGAGAGGGGTGTTGCCTTGTGCGACTGCGTAAGCTGTCAGCGCCGCCAATTGACAAATTGATCGCCGTCGGAGCGTGTGAACCGCACGCAACAACAACAATAACAATGCGCAAGCTGTTCGCGCAAAAGTATCTGTCAGATACACAGCAGCAGCAGCAGCACACGGCAGCAATTAGCGCCTAGACAGCACAAGTGCTTGTTGTTGTTGTGCGTCTTTATTGTTGTTGTTGTTGTTGTGTCTCCACCTCCCTCTCTTCCCCTCTCCCCTACTTGTTGTGCCCCTTTTGTTGTTATTGTTAATTGAGCAGCAGCAATTTCTTTATAAATTTCATAGTCGATTTGCCGTCGCCAAAACATCATCAAGACGCCCGCAGATACATATGTATCTTATAGATATATATGTATATATATATAGTGTATCTGCTAGGCACAAAAGTATCTGAACGTAGCGTCGCGACGCGTCGCTTGTCGCGCTAATTCTTTTGGCCAGCAAATGCGACAATAACAAACAGCCAGAAATGCTAATTAGTTTCATGTGTGACTAATGGACACACACACACAGAGAGAGAGAGATAGATAGAGAGAGGGGGGGGGGCACAACTACACATGCGTGACTGCGCCGTTACACACACCTAATTAAAATGGTAAACTCCACAGCGCGCTCTGAGGGGGTCGCCAACACACACACACAGAAATCTGAGCGCGTCTATATGCGATATGTATCTGTATCTTTGGCTTGTATTTGCAGCTGTATCTTTGGCTTGTATTTGTTGCTGTATTTGTATCTTTCGCTTGTAATTACGTTCACTAATAAGCCGGCAAACTTGCGAGAGATATATATTGTATCTGTATCTGCGTGCTGTTTGTGTATTGTGCGTATCCGTCGCGCGGCGCGTCCGCGTTAAACGTTTCTCGCTGGCTCGTTTGCCCGCGTGTTGCCAGTTCCGAGTGCCGACGATTCTAAACGACTTCTGAGTGAACGCTATAAAGCACGAAAACGACGACGAGGCGACGAGACGTAGACGACGACGACGACGCCAACGTCGACGCAGACAACAACAAAGACGACGACGACGACGCGGCGAGCGATGACGATTGGAAACTGTTGCTGCCTCCGCTGCTGCTGCTCGCTGCTGTTGCTGCTGCTGCTTTAGCTGTGAACTGCGCCGTGCAACTATTTAACGACGACTGAATGTGGCAATTATGTATCTAGATACATTTTGGCCAGCAAGCGCAGCAGCAGCAGCAGCGACGCGCGCGCCTCTGTCTGTCTGTCTGTGTGTGTGTGTGTGTGGGGGTTGCTAAACGAGGCAACCATCATAAAACATATTACTATAATTACAATTATGGTGCGCTCTCACAGTCACAGATACAGATGCAGATACAGCCACAGATACAAATAAATGTACAGATAGAGATACAAATACAGCTGCAGATACATTGGCCATAAAACACACACACACATACACACATGCTTGCATGCATTATGGCTTAATTGTGCCTCTGTGTGTGTGTGTGTGTGTGAACTCATAAATTGATTGCTGTTGCTTGCGCACGCCAGCCACATGTTGCCAGTGCTGGCTGAACTCATAAATTGATTGTTGTTGCGCGCCTTACTTAGCAACATGTTGCTTGTTTTGCTCATAAATTGATTGCTTGCTGTTGCTTGGCAACTTGTTTCCTGCTTACTAAATGTTTATTGTTGACAACATGTTGCTTGCTCAGCTCGAACATAAATTGAATGTTGCTGATTCTCTGCACATTGGCAACAGCTTTTGATTGTTGCTTGCTTGCTGGCACAACATGTTGCATGTCTGTGCACTGTTGAAATTTTTATTGTGCTCTTGATCTGCCTGAACTCTTCAATTGATTGTTATTGCGTTTGTACTCTGCAACATACTGCCTGATTGATTGTTGTAGACAACATGTTGCTTGGTCTGCTTTATAAGTTGTGCTTATCAACATGTTGCCTCACGATTTGCTTGTTATTGCGTGCGTTGCTTGGCATCTTCTGCACATCAGCAACATGTTGACTGTGCCTGTCTCTGTGCGCTGCTTGCTGCTGAAAATGTGTTTTATTGCCTCGATTGATGTTGCTGTTCTTGTTGCCTTTGCATTGCAAATTGCCAACGTAGTCGTTGGCAGCGAGTTTGTTTTTAATTCTCCATAATTGAGTTATATGTACTTTAATAAGTTCGCGGCGGATGCTGATGTTGCTGTTGCTGCTGCTTGGGTGCTGCTTCTGTTGTTGCTGCTGTTGCTGCTTAACTTTATTGTTGCTGCTGCTGCTTCACGTTGTTGTTGCTGCGACATTTAACGCTTATTATGACTGAGCTGTTTCGATTAATTCCGATGCTTCGGTTCTGTTCTGATATTATAGCAAGAATTATTTGATTAATTGCGATTATTTAAATTCCTTTTTATTTTATGGCAAGAATTATATGATTTATTTGGATTATTTGGATATCATAAATTTTACATTTTATTAATTAAATAATTTATATCTTATTGAACTCGATTCTTCAATTCTTTTTAGTTTTACCCCAAAAATATTTCATTTATTTCGATTATTTTTATTCAATTTAATTTCAGAGGAAGCATATTTCACTGAAATTAATTATGTTCATATAAATACATATATTTTATATAATTGTATAATTATTATTTGTATTCTTCAAATACTTTTATTCTATAAATTTGTATAAATCAACAAAATTTCGATTCTTCGATGTCATTTAACTTTATATCAAGCATATTTGAGTTTGCTATAATTGTGCAATCTTTATCGATGGTGTGCGATTTCATTTTCTTGAGAACTTCGCCGCGGGTCGTGGACACAAACAAATGAGCGCTTTGTTGTGCCTCGTCGTCGGTCGTGTTCTTTCGTGTTTTTCCTTCTCTTCGAATTAGTCAGCTAAGCAAAGTACTTATTCCACATAAGGTATACGTACCATAATCATATACTCCATTTGCCATATGTTTGTTTGCATGTTGTGTTACTACTATAAGGGCGCTTTGCTGCTGCTGCTATTAATAGGCGTAACATGCTTATCGATAGCACCGATTAGTCATCATAAATTAACGCAAAACACGCTGGCAACGACAGCCGCAACAATTATAGATAGTCCAGTGTGGAAGGGGAGAGTATAACGCGGGGATGAACGCTATTCAAATGTGATTGTTGGTGTGAAATTAGCAATTGCGATAAGCATTGCTGGGTTATCGATAGCTCATTAGGTTTAATCTGCTGTTGGTTATTTTGTGTATTTTGCGAATTATGCTGCATGACAGCAATAGTACATTTGTAATCGATAAGTTCGACTTACTATCGATAATTGAGTGCACTGATGTTTGTAACTTTATTAGTATCTACTGCTTCTAGTGATCTACAATTGATTTGTATGGTTATTTATGCAGTAAAGTAGCAATAGTACATTTGTAATCGATAAGTTCAAGTCACTGTTAATACTATCGATAATTGAGTGATCTCACGTGTGTAACGTTATTGTTGTTTACTGCTCTTGATGATCTACAATACAATTGCTTTTTAGGGTAATTTCTACAATAAAGTATTCTTTCGATGGTTCTTTAATACTATCGCCAATTTATTTTTCTAAGATATTTTCCTTAACAAATATTGTTTACAAATCGATATTTTCAATGGTTTATCAATACTATCGATAGTTGAAAACATGGCAGCATATAAAAAAGTGAATATTTATATGTGTGTTAAACGCTTTTAGACTTTATAGACTGTATGTTAGCAAAGTACAAATATTTTGCACAATATGAAAGAAGTATTGTAATTTTAAGGTACAAATATTATCGATAGTAGCAATCTATAGTTTCAAATCATGTCTTTTGCTAAGACAGCTCGCAACGTTTATGGTAAGTAAAGTATTCAGTACAAATTACTCTGAATCTTTAAAGAAACCTTTAATGACTTTAAAGATGAGCGAAATTCGATGCCCAATGAGATTGTGTGCCTTAATTAAGCGCTATTAAAATTGGTTAATTGATTACATAACGCTCAATTAAAAACGCAAGAACGATTCGTCGTTAAGGAATCCACTTGGCAACCTCGTGTAACCCGATGCGGAATCTCTCGAATCTCTTTCGCTTTATATTAATGATGTATTAGCCCCGATGCGAACTCAATGACCTCTTCGCGAGGGAAGGAAGATGCAGAAGGAAAGAGAAACAGAAACAGCAACAAAAACAAAAGCAAAAGCAGGCAACGAAAACAACATTCAAACATCATTAGCAAAATCCCAACAACAAAAGTCGGCTGCGATTTCTCATTTAACAGAGGACGGGGCAGAGTTGATGGGGGGAGGGGGGGTGAAGAGTGGAGGGGGGGTTATAAAAATAACTAGATGAATATGCAAAGTACTTAAGAGCTGCAGCAGATGAAGACGAAGACGAAGCTGAAGACGCAGCACAAATTCGATTGCACTTGAGAACTCAAAACTCGCGGCCGACGTTGACGTCGCAGTCGGCTGAGTTGTGGCCGAACATGCTTTATTGGATTGCCTTACTTAAGGCAGACGGCACAAAACACGAGAAGACAACGACAACGACGACGACGATGCGAAGACGAGTTGAAAGCGCACACGGCGAGAAACGACGCTCGTTAACGCAAAACGTCAATTTACAACTGCGAATGTGATTGTGAATGTGAATTGCCAACAGCGGCAAACGAGCTGTGCAACATTCTTCGCTGGCAACATGTTGCCTGCCAAGGATGTCGGGCTGGCAACATGTATACAGGCTGTACCCACTCTCCCTTCCCCACTCCCTCCACGAACTATGAAAAGTACAAGCAAATAAACTTATTATAAATATCTCCACTTAAGCCAAGCGGGCGCTGACGTCGGCGTCGCTGCCGGCGTCGCTGTGGGGGCCGCCGTTTAATGCTGTGCTGCAGACAAATCCCAACAACAACAACAAGAAACAAATGCGCACACGCAAAGCTAAATTGTGCTCTCGTTCACACACACACGCACAAGTACATACACTCAACCACACACAGAGCGAGAGAGAGACGTAGGTACAGTGGGACAGACGAGGCTGTCAAGTCGCAATAAGCAACAAAAGCATTAAATGATGACAACAACATTGCGCTTAATGGACTCTGCCACTGCCGCGTTCGCGTCTCAATTCAAACTGCATTCAGCGCTCTCTCTCTGTCTCTCCCACCTCACACTCCCTCTCTCCTTTGCCAGTGCTCTCTCAGTCAGTCAATCGTTCGTTCGGTTCACTTCGGTTCGGTTCGTTTCCCTCGGCTCTCTTTGCTCTTGCACTCCCTCGCAGTCCCGTCGCAGTCGTTGCTGTGTGTGCATGTGTGTGTTTGCTCTTGGCTTGCGTTATAAATCCATTATAATAAAATCATTTTGTTGTTTTATTAGTTCGGCAACAATGTTGCGCTGCAGCAGCAGCAGTGCTCAAGTGCCTTGGCAACATGTTGCGCTGCTCATAAATATTGCAAGTGTTTTCAATTAGCTCACATTCTGTGACTTTAATATTAAATGAGAGAGCGCGCATGAGAGTGTGTGTGTGTGAGTAGTTTGTGTGCGTGTGAGTTGTTTTTGTTTGTGTGTGCACAGTGGAGCTGTTTGCAATTAGAAATTGCAAGGCGCAAGTGACGCAATTAAAGTGGGGGTCGCAAAAAAAAGGAAATGCAGCAGTTGCAGTTGAAAGGTCACAGTTGGTGACCCCAGAGGGCACAGAAAAAACACACACACAGTTCAGTGCAATTTCTTAGTCAACCTGCAGCAGCAGCAGCTTGGGCAATCAACGCACTTCCGCAATGTGCGAGTGACTGCGACTCTCTGTGTGTGTGTTGTGTGTGTGTGTCTGTTTGTGAAAGCAATTTCCGCTTGTGTCCGCAATTAAAAAGCAATATCAAACCAATAGACAGAGACAGACTGAGATGAAGAGAGAGAGACATAAACACAGAATCGAATTGAATTTTTATGATGTGTTTGTTAAATGCTTTCATAAATGGCTTAAATAGACTCACACACACACCTGTACACACACACACTCACAAACACACAGACAAACTCGCACACACACACTTGGCATGCATGCAAAAGTAACAGGCGCCCAGCAAGAGAGAAAATGTGCTCAAAATGTGCAAAATTTTACAAGTCGAATCCTTTGCAAACGAGTGTGAATGAGTGCGAGTAAGTAGAGTGTCTGTCCATGTGTGTGTGTGTGTGTGTGTGTAGGTTGGCAACTCTGCCAATGTTCCGGCCATGTGTTTCATTAGCGTATTTATGGAATTTTTATGCGCCTCGCTTGCTCTGCCTCTCCCTCTCTCTTCCACTCTCTCTCACTCTCCCTCTCTCTCTGTCTCTCTTCCTCTGACATTCGAAATGTGTGAAACATTCATGATGAAGCGATGACTAAATGACAATTCTCGAAATTGAATTCCTTGCCTGGATCAGGGGAGTGAGAAAGCAAATGAAACAATAACCATAACAAGTTGAATGCCATGTCTATTTGTAGTCAAATTTGAGTTATTATGGCGAGTGAAAGAGATGGCACGTGATGCATATGGAGGTGGCAATTTGATTTGACAAAGTTATCTATTCTAGTTTAGCAAATACTTTAATCTTGAGTGATTGAAGTGAAATGATTACGATTTGTATGTTGCTTTAAAGAGTTTTATTTAGTTGAGATTGAAAAAACATGGTATAGGTTAGGTATTTAATAACATTATTTATTATACTTCCAAATTTTAACTTTTATTCTTTCCTGATTGTCCATTATAACTCATAAATACAGTTTGTTGTCTTAACATATACTGTATATTTAAAAATAGAATGAAACCGTTTCATTGTCTTTGAAACAGTTTAAAATATATATTCTGCTTCTTCAGATTAATAATGATGTTCTATGGATAAATTATAGTGCAACTTTATCCAACATAAAGCAAACATAAAAATAAATCTAAATAAAAATAAATATATACATATGTATATACAATAGTTAAACGGAAGTGGTATATTCTGTTAAGTACGGAATTTCCGCTTTTTAGCTAATGGCAATATCTATTATAACGTAAAATTTAAGCTCGCTAAATTAACACATTCCACAGCATATTGTAAGATTTGTAGAAAATAATTAATAGGTTAGTTTTCTTAAAATTATATATTCTTGTTGGCTAGTTTATTATGGATATCTATATAGATAAATAGTGATATATAGTTAATAATGACTGAAAGATGTGCTACAATTGAAAGGCATCGAAATTAAACAGGTTAGGTTAATCAGTACAAGAAATATCTTAGAATTTATAAAGAACTTTGCACTAAGGAGCTCTAAGATCATCAGGCATACAAAAGGTCTTATAGGTCGTAGAACATTATATTTAACAATAATAATTATAGTATATGTTAGTTAAGATAAAAGAAACGTGTTATACTTAGTTGAATGTAAATCTCAGTATCAATTAGACTTTAAAATTTGTTTATTTCTATTAAAACTGAAAATTGTAGCTGTATAACTCTTTGAAATTTAAGAAATACTTAATAAAAATTATAATTTGTATACTTACTGAAGATATATGAAATAAATAAATCATATCTAGCTTATGAACAGTTCGTTTGAAAAAGATAGAAATATATAACTAGTTGAAATGATAGAAATATAAAATCTTGAAGTAAACTGTACAAAAATACAGTCCAGCCACTTTAAAAAGCTCCACACACATTTCCACGTATTCTTTATTTGGTATCCACTGTAATTCGCCTTTGGTTCAAAGAAGACTCGTGGCTCACCCGAATAACTCTCTCTTAATTTGATTTCACTCAATCCCTCAACCAAATTAACAACGATCTGAAATGGTTGCCTCATAATTGTTTCCGTTTTGAACTTCAACACCCTCGCTCTCGCTTCCTCTCTCTTTCTCTCTCCCTTGCACAACGTCTGACAACCCTGTTAACCTGCTCATTAAAAGCAGCCCAGCGAGAGAACGGCGACAACCCTGCCGCAACAATGGGCACATTTTACGCTATTGTTTGTTCGGTTTCTTTGGTTCTTTAGCGATTTTACATTGGTTTTATGGCTGTTGTTGTTGCTGCTGGTGTTGTTGTTGCTGTTGTTGTTGCTGCTGTTGTTGTTGCTCTTGTTGTTGCTGTTGCTCTTGTTGTTGCTGTTGCATTTTGCGTTAATGTTCACTCAATAAAATGTCATAATTAAAAAATAATTTCGCTCGTATGCAGAAAATGCGGCAGCAGTTGCAGCTGAAGTTGCGGCGCGTGTTGCAGCCGTTGCTGTTGCAAGAGTGACCTTAATTGCTGACGTACGTGTGTGCCAGAAGTATGTGTATGACTGTGTGTGTGTGTGTGTGCCTGTGTGTGTTGCAACTGTCAAATGAATAAAATTAAGTGTAGCTCGGCGAGTGTTGCTGCTGCTGCTGTTGCTGCTGCATCGTGCGAAAGAGCAACACGAGCAGCAGAAGCAGCAACAGCAGCGGCAGGATATGTTGTTGCACTAATTGAATGTGGCAGGCGTGCAGCAGACGGACAGACAGACAGGCAGACGGACGCACGGAGGGCAAAGAGAGACAGCAAGTTGAGCTTGTCTCTCGCCGCAACGTGTCGCTTGGCGAGCACTGTAAATGTATCTGTATCTACATCTGCATCTGTATCTGTATCTGCATGTGCAACTGTAGCTGTATCTTTGTCTCCGTGTGTATCTGTATCTGCATGAGCAACTGTATCTGTATCTGTATCTGTATCCGTGTCGTTCGCACAAGTAGCTTCATTTTGTGCCACAATTCGCATTTTAAGTGCAACGCAGCACACACAGATTGAGAATGCTGCTGCTGCCGTTGCTGCTGTTGCTGTTGACATGGCAATGCAATAAAAGTTTGCCTCGTTGGCAGCAAAAGGCGACGCTTCTCAGCCTCCCCCTCTGTGTCTCTGCCCCCTCTCCCACTCCATGGCTTGACAGCCGGCAATTGTTTCCCATTATTGCTTATGCCGATGATTAAGAGCGCTCCGAGCGCAGACCACACAAACCCCAATGGCCAACTCAGCCGGCAGCAGATTAAAATGTGTTAATGGCCTGCCCCCCTTTAGCCCCTTTTATGCCCCGCCTCTGCTCTCCTCTGCCCCCCGCTTGCTGCACACATATAGAGCACTTCAGGGAGCAAATTGGCATCAATTAAAATTACAAAAGGCAATTGCAGTGCACACTAAACTCACATTTTATTGGCTTTATCGAGAGCGTCAGACTGAGATAGCGATGATGAGTGAGCGAGATAGAGAACAGATAGAGAGGGAGAGAGAGAGAGAGAGGCAAAGAGACAGACAAGACATCAATTTTGTATTTAATATGCAAATCAAATGCGGATTTGCCTTGCCTTGCCTTGCTCTGCTCTGGTTTGCTCTTTTCCCCTTTGCCACCCTCTCTTTCCCTCTGTCTCGCTCCCTCTCTCTCTCTCTCTCCACCTCAATGGCAATTGCAATAAGCGTCTCTGGCATTTTCTGCTCTTCAACATTAAAGTTTTCGCATATTTTCTCAAATATTTATAAGCATCTTGCCAACCAAAAATGCACAGGTCTTTTCTCTGTCTGTCTCTCTCTCTCTCGCTCTCTCACTCTTTCTTTCTCTCTTTCTCTGTTTTTCTTCTGTCTGTTTACCTACATTACTTGTGACTGGTCAGGAAGTCGTTGTCGTCCTCCTCCTCAGCTTGTGTTGCAATTCAAGTCGGACTGAAGCTGGCGCCGTTTTTATGTTGTTATTTATCTCTTGGAATCTTAATTGACAATCCGATGAATTCTTAATATGCCCGATAAATGCATGATAAAGTGATACATACTCATTCACACATATTATGAAATTTTTATTTGCCTTTTAGGAGTTTTGTTACAGCTATTTATGTTCGAGTTTTGATTTAAACGATTTTCACATTAATTTGCATTTATTTGAATTTATTTATTTTATTATTTATAATTAAATATATTAATATTAATTGTTTTTTATTGTTTATATAGTCAGTAAGGGGTTTCCGAAGCTGACGAACCCCGCAAAGTATTTGTTTTTTGCTCACCAAGACAATTTAACCTTTTGTTTGTCTGTATGAACGCGTTAATCTCAGCAACTATAAGTGATGGAGACACCAAATTGTGTATGAAGGTTGCTATAATATGGCAGTAGATAAAGGTCGTTTTATACGTTGGATGCCATGCTCACTGCCCAAGGAAATTTGTAATTTGAGAATTAATTTATTTAAGCAATTTTAATATCAATTTCTCCGTTTTCGTGTTTATATATTAGATTATTAAAATGTTTATACATATTTAATGATGCTTAAAGGATTCTCTCTGCCCAAGAAAATTTGTAATTTGAGAATATTAAGCAATTTTGTTATCAATTTCTCTGTTTCTGTTTATTAAATTGTTTATACATATTAATGATGAATTTCTAAACATTTATTTATATTTTTATTGGTACCATTCATGTCAATCTTGTTTTTTCTTTAAAGGTTCCTTACTATCTAGTATTTTATATACCCAGTATTATAAGTTTCTATTGCATTCTTTTCTTATGCTATTATTATTAATCTATTTTCCTTTGCACAAACTTCGCTGCTTTTCTTATTACATTTCACATATTTATACACAATCTCATTGCGCTTGTTGTTAATTTGATCTGCTCTGCATATTTCAACGCCTGCACCTGATTGTCTACTGCTATAGTTAGGGCAAAGGTCGGGGGAGGTGAAGGGTTCAACTGGTTGTCTTGCACTTGATATTGTTACCAAGGAGACGAGCTTTGGCCATATTGCATTGCCAGCTTGTGTTGTGCAGCAATGCGAGAGTGAGTCAACACAGAAGTCGGGGATTTAAAAGGAATCCGACAGCAGAACAGGCTGGCTCAAATAGATACGAATGAGGTAGGAAGTAGAAGAGAGAGAGAGAGGAAGGAAGTAAGTAGTAGAAGGACAGCAACAATGGCAGCAGCTGTTGCGTTGTCTGAGTTGGAGTTGGGCACATCGACTGAGGCTCAGACTGTGCTCGTATTTAGCCAGAGGCGGGGTAGGGCACGGGTGTAGGGGGATAGCAGTGTGAGAAGTAGCTACTGCTTCTTCTTCTTCTTCTCCTTAGTCTTGGAAGGCCACCCACGCGTTCTGCTTACGACTTGCATGTTTAAATGCTGCTTACTTTGTTTGCCATTTGCCATATCCAATGGATGTCGCTGGCTTTGGGCTCAGTCTCTCACAGACTCAGTTCTTGGTTGTTGCTATTGTTGTTGTTGTTGTTGTTGCTGCTGTAGTTACTTTATTTTCCAGCAATTTGTTACATGTGTTCATCTCTCAGTCTCCCTCCCTGTGTGTGTGTGTGTGTAACTGGCAAAAGTCAAGGTAAAAATTTAACTTGCGACTTTGTTTTGTAAGTGGAAAAGTTTCTGCACACGTTTCGCCATAAATGCAGCAAAAATAACTTTGAAGACTTACTGGAACTAAGCGGAAATGCTCTAGAAAAGTGCCGACAACTGATGAGGGAGTTTGTTTCCCACTTAATTAATGGCTGCCTGATTGCCTAAGGTTTTGTAGAATATAAACTGCAATCTACATATTTCTTTCTAGACTTGTACAGTTCTATAAATTCTAAGCTTTACTAAATCTTCTTGATGTATAAACTAGTCAAATTTCAATGGATTTTATTGTGCAATGCTTAAAATGATATTCTAAAATATATCATGTAATAGAATGAGAAATAATAATCCAGTTTTTATGATATATAAGAATTTGGTCAGTATAAAACTCTCTATAAAACTCTCGTTTCACAGATTCTTTAACTTTAACTATTACATTAATTGTTCAATATATTTGCTTGAAGCGTATGTTGCTTAATGCATAATAAAAGTATTATTTGCTATATATTGTTACCTACACAGGGTATGCCATAGTTGAGCAAACAAAACTTGTCTGCGTCTCAGTTTATTTTAAGTAAACTTTTCTCGTGCTCGACAATTTCTGCAGAAATTTCTGTTGAATATTTTCGGGGGAATGACATTGAAAATGCGCTAATTGATAGATGACACTAAAGACTGGCTGAGGGGTATGAAAAGGGGGCGTGCCATAGGGCGGAGTTAGCTCATTAACAAGCGACGCATGCATTATGCAAGGCACAGCATCAATTACTCAATAAAAGTCAGGTACGATGCCAGTGCGAATTGATGGGCAGCTGGAAGGGTTGAGGGGTGAAGGCTCACAAGGAAGGGTAATTGGAGCAGCTGGGGCTGGACAATGGATCAAAGCCATCAAACAATGGGCAAAGGGACAGCGACAGGCGAGCGTCGAGCTGAAGCAATCACATTTTTGGACAGACAGAGAGACTAACAACCCCGTACGGAAATCCCCATACGCAACGTAGTCCCCCCAGTAACTGCCCCCTCGCCCCCTCTCTGTCTTTCTCTGTCTCTATTGTAGCTTCATTCCCTGCATTGACAAATGACTATGGAGACGAGCAGAGTGGGTGACAGGGGAGGGGGTGGGGGGCACAGGAAACACCACTGCCACGAGCAGATTGCTGCTGCATTTGGTAAATTAATCAACCCTCAATGCAGCCGCAGCACGCAGCATGTGGAGATATTGTGGGGGTTTGTCGGCATTCAATGTATCTACTGTAGGGTGACAAGCCATAATTACGTTTTAAATGCAGCCCCTTACACTTCTCTCTCGCTCTGGCAACCCTTTTTGGGAAGCGAGTGAGAGAGCAATCGAAAATCAATTGCCTTCAATTCAATTAGAGATGTCTCCCGATAAAAACAATACTAAATGTTATATACGAAATGATAGCTCTGATTCTCTCAGACGGACAACTTGTCGTACTACGAAGTTCTTTCTTCTTCTCAGCTTATGTTGTGCTATCACTTCTGCTGTGATTTCTGTGCATACTCTACACAAACGATACTTCAGCTACTTGTATAGTTCGTTGGGAACTTATTAAAAGTAACTTTGAAACTATTCAAGCTATTTCTGACACACCGGCGTAAGTTGTTAAACTTTTAGTAAGGAACTTGAACAAATTTTTTGAATTTTTAAAATGGTCAAAAAAGGGTTACTAACTTGGTATGTAACAGGCAGAAGGCGGCGTGGGAGACCCTATTAAGTATATATATTCTTACCCAGGATCACAAGGCGAATCGATTGAGCCATGTCTGTCTGTCTGTCTGTGTGAACACTCTTATCTCAGCTATTATAAGCTGCATAAAATATCTACGTATCCTCAAAGTTTAAATCCGATCGGACAATAAACACAGAAGTTATTCAAGAAATAATGACATACCACTAAGTGCTTGTGTCAGCTAACAAGGGAGGCTGGCGAGCGCCATCAAAGTCAATACACTAAACAAATGTATTTCTCGTTGCTGATAAGGAAATTCCCAAAGGAGAATAAAATTGCACGAGGCGGCAACGGCGGCCAGCGATAATACATAATACTATAATGTTTTATTATTATATATGCATACACACATACAATGTGCTTTGATATTTGTGTTTGTGTGTTTTTTTATTCAGTACATACATATATTATATAATAATTTTAATGATATGAAGTAGGCCAATGTGTTGAATGCATTTTGAAGTGCATTCTAAATGTGGAATACAGAGTAAAAGCAAAAACATGTAGCGGGATCAGTTGACTTCGGGCTTTCAAACGGAATGATCATGAACGGGATCAAATTGGTGTTCTTTTTCCTACAAGTGCTGCACATACATTGTTCAGTTGAGGAACTAAGAAGTCTTTCAGATTGTGGAAGGTCACCTTTCTATCCAAAGCCACAAATAGCTGGTGGATATATCATTGAACCAGATGAGTTCAGCTGGATGGCCAGTCTGGAGTATGGAAGTCGAAGATTTGGATACTGCGCAGGATCGGTGATCAGCTCGCGATATGTGCTGACAGCTGCTCACTGTGTGACTGGGGAACAAGTTGAGAACTACGGTGGATTGTAAGAAAGCTACTCATAACCAACCTACGAAGTTATCTAACGAGTTTCTAATATACAGAACCGGAGTGCGTTTGGGAAACTTAACCCAAAGGCCCTTTTGTGATTATGGCACTACTCAGTGTACTTCTTATCTGCGTTTCGGAATTGCAAACATAACAGTACATGAGAATTACCATAAGGACAGCAACCAGACTATACGCAATGACATTGCTCTGCTTCTGCTGGATAGACCGATACAGTTTGGACCCCATATGGGGCGCGTTTGCCTCCCCTTCAATACGGCAGAGCCGACTGTCAGCACTCAGTTGACCGTCGCTGGATGGGGTCTAACGACAGACTACACTAATTCGACAGAAAAACGAGCTGTAGGTGTACCTCTACTGGACAAAAATAATTGCGCACATCAAGACCAGACCATGTTGTGTGCGGCCAAACTTGCTGCTACCGATAGTGAATCAAAAAAAACATGTGAAGGAGATTCTGGCGGACCTTTGATGCATGCAGTCAACCAGCAACAAATGGTGATCGAGGGCATCGTATCTTACGGCCAAAGTACATGCGGTAACCGATTTTTCCCCACACATTTTACACGAGTTCGTCATTACCTTAGCTGGATAGAGAAGAACGTGTGTAAGGGAAGTGATTGCACTTCTGTTGCGGATCCGAAATTTCCTGAAGACTGCGGATACACTCCAATGTATTCTAAGGAACAAACTGATGGTCCACATTTGATCAGACCTGATGAATATAGTTGGCTTGCCAAACTGGTGTATGGAAATTCATCAGGCTGTATCGGTTCGGTGATCAACTCTCGGTATGTGCTGACGGCTCCTTACTGTGTGACTGGAACAATTATTACAGAACACGGAGCATTGTAAGTTTAATCAAATGGAAATCAGTTGGGCTCGTTACTTATGTAATTAAATTTTTGTATCCACAGAACTGGCGTGCAACTGGGACACTATGATGACAACGGGCACATTTGTGATTACAACACTGTAAACTGTACGCATTACCAGCAGTTCGGTATTGAGAAGATAATACTGCATAGGGGATACAGAATAACATTTGATAAGACATTCCATGACATTGCCCTGATTCGCCTGGACAGGTCGATACAGTTTGGAGCTAAGATGAAGCCCATTTGCATTCCCTCTGGAATTTATGTTTTACCGGTACCATCAGTTAACAGCAGTTTGACACTAACTGGATGGTTTAAAAAGGAAAACAGCTCATATGCAAAACGTGATGCAAGTGTTACTCTCTGGGAGAAGGAAAAATGTAAAAAAGTCTTCCCAGTGGATGGAACACAATTGTGTACCGCAAATGTATGCATTGGTCAGCCTGGCAGCCCCCTGATGTTCTACCAGTCAGCAAGCCAACGTATGGTCCTCGAAGGGATATGGTCCTATCGTTTAACTAGTTGCACTGACATACGAAACCCTTTGGTTTTTACTCGAGTGCGCAGTTACCGTAGATGGCTAAACGAAAACATGGAAATGTAACCGCATACAAAATTACAAAAAAAAACAATATCTTTTCAATATAATAAACTAAAATTTGTATACTCGTATTCTGCATATTTATTTATTTTTTGAATTCTTTGCTTAATTTAAGGTTTATATCAGATACCAAAGCAGTTTTGGAGGACCTTTTAATTCCTTATATATATTGCCACTTTTTTATACCTTTCGACCATTTAAAATGGTCAAAATATGGCAGACCTTACAAAGTATATGTATATATTCTTACTCAGTATAACTAGCCGAGTCAATTGAGCCATGTCCATCTGTCTGTCCGGATGTCCGATGACCATATGGCTTAGTATTACAATTTAGCCACTAATAGCTTAGGTCGTTTTAAAGCTATAATAACTACTTTGCAGTTAAAGCTAACAACAGCAGAACTAGAACTGTGAGATAAACATATACATTACATATGATATCAGGGAATTCATCAAAGCTGAATATGTGTGTAATTGTCGTAGATACGAAATTTGTAGCTGTCTTTGTTGTTGATTGCATAATACCATATATTTCACACTTTAATTAACCGCAATAATCTCTATTCTAGTGTATAGGAATAAATTATAGGTATCATTTAGTTTCGTAATATTATAGCAGTTGCAGTTTAATTATTAAGAAGGAAAGAGTCGTGGCAACTTAAGAAATGCTTTTTATAATAATCCTGCTACTCTTGACTGATAGTAAGTGTTAGTTGTCTTTTGTAAACCAATTACTAACTGCTGATTAAATGTCTTTAAGTGAGTGCAGTTCAAGGCCAGGAACAACGAGCTTTCCCAGCTGTGATCATAGGCATTGTAACCTCAGTAATCGGCTCTAAAGTAGGACCCCATGTTGCGAAAATTTTAGAAAAAATAGGGTTTGTTAATTCCGTAAGAGAATTAGCATCTAAATTATGGCAGCTCATCAAGAAAAAGCCCACACCAGCCACCAATGACATCGACGAAAATAAACCAAAGAAAGAAAAACCAAAAGAGAAGATAAACAACAAGTGGACAAGATTACCGCCGATGCCCAAAAATCTAACCATTAAATTTGTTCATTACGTAAAAGATGCAGTCAAATCGATTCATTGTAATTACGTGTCTGAAACGAAAATTCAAAGTTCAAAATCGAATCTCAAGAAGAAAACGAAATTGTGCTTTTCCGTAATGGGTAAAAAACAGACGAATGGAAACCCTGTACAGCTCCCAATTGTTGACAAAATCAAATCAAAATGCCAAAACTTGTTCAGTATGGTGTATATTAAGGGAAAAACTGACACCATGCCCGTTAATAGCTCTGCGATTGTATTAATGCGGTTTATGAATTGTCTACAAAAGAAATATGACGTGGATATCTCGGGTGCACAGATTGTAGGCGATGCACATGCAGTCAAAATAAGAAAATTTGTTACGGATCACGCCAAGTGGCTACAGTAATCGTGTCAACACGAATGAATAAAAGAAAATATTAAATATTCAAAATAAATATAAATGTAAATCTCTAAAACTGTGCAAAGGGTTTTTTTTGTTACGTATGAATTAGAAGAAGGCAACTCTGACCGAACATAGAATATACGTAAATATTCTTGAGCAGCGTCAACACCCTCTGTGTCTGTATGAATGCATATATCTCATATACTAAAGGAGCTAGGACTATCAAATTTTGTGACCATATGGTTAAGTACTGCCCGCAAATATAACTTGTTTTAGAATTTGGCCCCGCCCCTTTCACCCCTCTAAGTCATAAAAAAACTAAAATTTTCAGGTGGAGGATTGAGTGACAAATTTATATAAAGTCGCTTTTATACTCGTTTAAATTAAGCGAAGGGGGTACTGACATTACTACTACAGTCTGTCAACAGTCTATTATTTCTATTGTTGTAATCTGCTGTTGTCATTGTAGTTGTTGTTTCTGGTGTTTAAAGTTCTTTCATTGCTTTGTTGTTGTTATTGTTCCTGTGTGATCTGTTGCAGTTTCCACTGCACAATTGTGCAATATTTAGCTGTTCTTTCCAATATGTGTGTACGAACAACCCCTGCTGTGTGTGTGTGTGTGTGTGTGCGTGAGTGAGTGTGTGTGGTTACATCCTGCGCCGCCCTACTACACGAACACGCACTCACACACGCCCACAATTTATAAGCCTTTTGGCTACATTTTGTGGCTTTGATTGCAATTATCTTTTGAATTTTGTATTTATTTGCTACACTTTGGCCAATTGTTCCACAGTTCGTTGAGCGGCTTTTGTATTGTCATTGTCATTTGTTGCCACACATGCCACATGCCACCACGCAGCACGTTGCACTTTTGCCCCCCCATGCGTTGCATTGGTGCAGCGCTTTGTTTACAACCCAACTAGCAGGTGTACCATGTCTCTCTGTGTGTGTGTCTGCATGTGTATGGCTGTGTGTGTCTACCTGCACGTGTTTGTGTGCGTGTCTGTGCGTACCTTTGTCAGTTTTCAATTTTGCAATTTATCGTTTATTAATTGCCAATTCATGCAACTGAGCCTTGGGCTCAGCAATCAAATGACTTTTCCAAGAAAATCCCCATTATTTTCATTTTCAAATTTGTACTGAGAGAGAGAGAGAGAGAGGGAAAGAGATAGCTATGGAAAATGCTGTTGAACTAGTGTCGAAATTCAGAAAAGAACCGAGTGCATTGCAGTTTGTTACTGTTGTAACAAAGTAAGAAGGAATATTTCGATTGTGATGGTGATTTTTCCTAACTAAACCAAAATATTTTCATTCTGTAAGACACTTTTGGTTCTGTTAGGAAGAATTTAGATTAACAAGAATATATTTCAGTATTTTTGGCTTCGAAATGGAATCAAAAATGGATCACATAACATCGTCAACATCAGTTATCTTGCAACCGGACAGGTAACTAACTAAGGTATAGGTAAATATTCAAACTAATCGACTAATATCGGTTGTTGTATGAAATTATCGCAAACAGAACTGTACATTGCAACGGAACTAGTTATAGAATATGCATGCATCAATTTACCGATAACAAAACGGCACTACTTTCTAAAATATTATCAGTTCGTTCTAATGATCCTTATTAAGTTTTTTAAATATCTTTGTTTAGTTTTGCTGTTTTAATTAAAAAAACGAAACGAAACTACTTGTTAATAACGATATATCGAATGCTAATACTCGTAGATCGGAACTAGTTGTTCAATCTGGTTATCGCAACTAATAGTTTTTTCGACCTTGAAACTAAAAGAAAAACATGTTGTTGCATTTGCCTGGCATATACTCCTGCGTTTCTGTAGATTTAATTTACATTTTCATCTCGATCACGCGACAAAGAATCAACCAATTTGTTTGTCTGTACAGCATACTCCGAACTTAGAATTGTCCCCAGCGATTGGGCAGTCCCTCGCCGTTGGGAAAATTGTCGCTGTTGAGATGCTCGAACAGGTAGTTGGCAAAGTATTCGGAACGCTGCTCTGGCTGGGCACACTGCACCGCCCGCAATCCGCTGGCGATGAGCGCACATCTCTCCGTCGACGCAGGAAATGGCTTGGAGATGGTCCAAAAGCTGCGTTTCTTGCGCGGTCGTTGAGGTACGTTCATCGGTTCCAGTATGTTCGGCGGATGCTGGAGCTGTTGCAGCTGATGATGGTGCAATTCGATGGGAGGCTCGTTTGGTGCATCTAGTAGCATCGCCACTTGGGCATTCTCTAGACGCATTGCCTGCAATTGAATTTCGTTAAGTTGGCGGTGCCACGCCGCCTCCCCCGCATCACCATCGTTATCGCCATCGCCATCGCCGTCACCATCGCCGCCGCCATCCCCATTCCCGTTCCCAAGATTACCAGCAAACCCATTGCGGTTGGCATTGGGTATATTGACCACATTGGCAACATCGAAGGCCTCTGGAGGCTGAAGGTGCAGTCGCATCACCTCATCAATTAATCTCTGATCCATGTGGACTCTATTTGGTTCCGCTCTAGGTTCCTCTTGCGGTTACTTTCTTGTGGTTCCTCCTCGAAATGAAAATTAACTTCTGAATACGGCAGTATTTTGATAAAAGGAGTGCTAAATATCGTAAAATATAAGATTAATGATTTGCTCGCCTCTGATCGTCGTTTCCATTTCGTATACATACACTATATAATTAAAGTGTAGGGGTATTGGGTATTGCCAGCTGTGTGTAAGGTGCGTTTAAATAATAAAATAACAAATGAATTCGTCGGGGATATCAAATTAGGGATACAAGTTTCTCGCAGTGTTCTGAGATTGTTAAATTAAATCTATTGACTCAAGCTAAACTAACATTCAAATGACAGGTTCTTAGAGAGATATGTATTTGATAAACGGATAAATCGAATAATATTGAATTATTTAACATAATCTAATTGAAAAAGTGTTTAACATTCGATTTTTATACATATTACACCCTATAAAATGCAGTAGTAAGCGTGACTGATGCCACACAGTGCCACTATTCTTAGGCAGCTTCGTTTATAAAGATATTTCCGTCTTTTTGTCTGTATGAACGCGCTGATCTCAGCAACTATAGAAGCTAGGTATACCAAATTTGGCACGTATGCTCCTGTATACCATACACAGATAAATATTTGTTCAAATTTTGTATGCCACGCCCACCGCCTACTCAATCAAGGAAACGCCTCTTTCTTAGGGAGTAAAAGGGCTTAAGACATCAAATTTTAGCTTGAAGTTGTCTATATATTATTGCATTTTCATGTTTGAATATGTTTGTAGTAGTGTGACTATGAAATGAAATGAAATGATGAAATAAGCATCACTATGTGTCAATTAGGGGTTGGTAATCCAAATGGTTCTCGTTACTGGTTAAGAGTAAACATGTGTAAGAGTATGAAACATGTGTAACTTGATATACCCGCTATGATTTACTTTCATTTGGCTCAGCAGTGCATAATTAATTAGTTCAGTTGGAGTTATTTTCATACTTCATAACTGTTAAGTCTTCTTCAACTCATACACTGATTTCTTGTTACCAACATGCCTCGGAAATATGAGTAGCATAAACAGAAAAGTTTTGTGCTAACTTTACTTTGTATTTTGGGGCAATTGCAGGCGGGCAGATTTGGCCCAAATGTTTTGCCACAAAGTTTTGCCCTGATCAGAGCTGGTGCTATATGGGATCAAAAAGCCATTTCATATTCTATAAAAGATACAACTGTGTATCCATTAAGTACGCACACACACACACACACACAGACATAAATATATCGACAAGTTGAGTTGCCAGAGCAACTGTCTGCCTGCCCAGCGGCAACTGCTGCTGCTACTCCCCAGCGTCCAGCTACAAATGGATAAATGCTGTCTGACATTTACCCGGTTGAGCACCCTGCCCCGTAGTCCCCGCACAGCACTCTTCCCTCTCTCTTATACACACACAGACGCACACATAATAAAGCCACCCACAATGATTGCACGCACGCATTTAGCCCTTTTTAACCCAATGGCGACTCACTTTTGTTGTGTGTCTGTGTCTGTGTGTTTGTGTCTGTGTGTGTGTTTATGCCACCATCATCATTACAAGCAATTTAATTCGTTGTAAATGTTGTGCAGCTGCTGCCCTGCCCCCGCCGCATGTTGCCTGCCTTCTTGTGTGCTGTAAACGATGCCAATTAATTATTTTGCTTATTATTATTATAACGTATTCATTATAATTATATTTACGAACTGCAATCGCAGCTTATACAGCGCAATCAATTCGTAGCTGCACGTGCAGAGGCGGCGGCGCATCCAACAAGTTAACTGCTGGCAACATGTTGCTCAGCAACTTGTACTCGTCTGCCTGGCAACATGTGCCCAAAGCGCCGACGCAATCGAAAACTGCGCTCGCTCTCTCTCTCGCGAACTCTGCTGCTGCCAACATTACACTCTCTCTCCTAGTCTCTCTCTCTCTCTTTCTCTCATTCTCTGTGTGGCAGTGCAATTTATTAAGGCACATCCTGGCGCACTGTGTGTAATCACATTGTTGCCATTTTCACTTCATTATTTTGCTTTTATATGTGGCAATTTTGTTTTATTGCTGGCGGCCTGGCAGCATACTCCCTCTCTTTCACACACACACTCTCTCTCTTTCTCACTCTCCCACTCTCTATCTCTCCCTGTCTCTCACTCGACAGTGCCACTTGCTACTAAGTTGGTTAAGCAACAAGGCCAGGAGGATATGCCACCCAGCAGGGGCAGCGAAGTCGACAGTGACGCTGGCAGAGACAGTTTGGTGCTCAATGTCGCTTATATCGCTTCGAGCGACCTTGTTTGTGCACGTGTGAGTGTGTGTGCGTGCGTGTGTGAGTGTGTGCGTGTGGAGCAGACAGTAATTATTATGCCATGTCCAGCGATAATTGGATTCAATGAAATGCCTCCATGGACAGCATGAAAGGCTTTGCTGCTTGTCTGCCTCAGCCTGTGTGTGGGTGTGTGTGTCTGTTCCGTTATTACATTCACACTGCAGCTGAAGCAGTGTGTGTGTGTGTGTGAGAGTGTGCATGTGCTGCAGGATTTGTGTGTGTTATTAAATGCCAGCATGACAATTAAATATTGTCAACTAATAACACTGGCCACACTTTGTTTTCCAACTTTCTGTCGCTTTCCCACACTGAAAATTAACTTCACTTCTTGCTTCACTTGTTTTGCAACACGGCTAAGCTGCCAATTGTTTTTTGGTAATTTGAAATGGAGTGGGAAGTGGGAATTAACGAGCCTTACTGCTTTGCAGTTAAAGCTAACATCAGCAGAACTATAACTGTAAGATAAACATATACATACATATATTAAATCCCAGTCTTTCTAGGGGTGTCGATAAGCCATACATAAACTACTTATTCGACTACTCCCTACATGGGTAGTTACCCTATTCACCCTTTAGTAAGCGAACACCGAACCAATAAGTGTAAATCGAATTTTAACGCCTACTTTTCGTCGCTTTCTCCTGTAAGCTTAGAAATATTTAAATAACCTACGCGACTACTTTCTACAAGGGAGTATAATGTTCATTTTAGTCTAGGATGGCTTTGACAATTTCAAAAACAATTGTCATGCTGAAATTGTTTTCCTTTGTTAATGATAACATAATTTTAGACTTCTAGAATTCCCGTTATGCCAATTGGAATTTATTTTGGATAATGTAATCGGTAGAATTGTGATGAATTTTATAGCCAATTTAAAGGCCAATTAAAAAAAATACTCTTAGATGGAATTTAGATCGAAGAAAAGTGTATCAAAATAGAACAAAATAGAGCCAAAGATTGTGATAGCCCAGCTAGTGTAAAACTGAAAGTGGGAAGTTATTAACAGACGTGGACTTCAAAAATAGAAAGTATGGTAAATCCGACTACAGCATGTTTCGAACGATAGAGGTTGGATGTCGCTGACGATATATCAAAACAGCACACAGCTCATCTGGCAGCGCCATTTGTTGGCAGTGTACAATTACTTACTGAATTTAAAAATTAAATAAATAAAACATTCAAACTATAAATCATAATTTTAATGCATTTTATCTATGGGTACTCTTCCCACCAACATACTCGTATTCATGGGTATATAGATAACTACTCTAGTCATGGTTACTCTTTTCACCTACCCATTCAGGGGTACCTTCAAAAGTACTCATATTGTAGGTACTTCTTTCTCTAGCCTATTTATGTGTACCTACAGAAGTCGTCAAATCAGGGGTAGTCAATCCTAGTAGCAACATTAGTACTCCAATCATGGGTACCTAATTCTCTACTTACTGGTAAGCGATGTGGTGGCGATTGACCCTATTTGCGGACATTTCATACAAAAAACGAAATGATAAAATACATTGCTTAGGGTGTGTAAAGTGAGTAGGGGTAGTCCCTTAGTATGTACTTATTTCACCAGCTACGAACTAGTGACCAGTACTATAGGGATATGATATAAGGGGATTCATCAAAGCTGAATATGTATGTAATTGTTGTAGATATGAAATTTCTAGCTGTCATTGTGGTTTTGGTTCCAAAATACCATAAATTTCACACTTTAATTAACCGCAATAATCTCTATTTAAGTGTATAGGAATAAATTATAGGAATCATTTAGATTCATAATATTATAGCAGTTGCAGTTTAATTGTTGAGAAGGAAGGAGTCGTGGAAACTTAAGGAATGTTTTTTATAATCATCCTGCTACTCTTGACTGCCAGTAAGTCTTAGTTGTCTTTTGTAAACCAATTACTCACTGCTGATTAAATGTCTTCAAGTGAGTGCAGTTCAAGGCCAGGAAGAAAAAATGCTGCCAGGTGTGGCCATAGGCGTTGGAATTGCCTCTAAAGTAAGACCTGCAATGAAAATTGGGTTAAAGATTGCAAAAGTTGCGGAAAAGGTTGCTAAAATATGGAAGCTCCTACAAAAAAAGGATGATAAACCAAAAGATGAGCCAAGCAACAATGGTTCAAAATTACCGCCGATGCCTAAAAATCTAACCATTAAATTTGTTCATTACGTAAAAGGTGCAGTCAAACCGATTCATTGTAATTACGTGTCTAAAACGAAAATTGAAAGTTCAGAATCGAATCTCAAGAAGAAAACGAAATTGTGCTTTTCCGTAATGGGTAAAAAACAGACGAATGGAAAACCTGTACAGCTCCCAATTGTTGACAAAATCAAACCAAAATGCCAAAATTTGTTCAGTATGGTGTATATAGAGGGACAAACTGTGACCATGCCCGTTAATAGCTCTGCGATTGTATTAATGCGGTTTATGAAATGTCTACAAAAGAAATATGACGTGGATATCTCGGGTGCACAGATTGTAGGCGATGAATATGCAGTCAAAATAAGAAAATTTGTTACGGATCACGCCAAGTGGCTACAGTAATCGTGTCAACACGAATGAATAAAAGAAAATATTAAAATATTTTTTGTTACGTATGAATTAGAAGAAGGCAACTCTGACCGAACATAGAATATACGTAAATATTCTTGAGCAGCGTCAACACCCTCTGTGTCTGTATGAATGCATATATCTCATATACTAAAGGAGCTAGGACTATCAAATTTTGTGACCATATGGTTTAGTACCGCCCGCAAATATAACTTGTTTTAGAACTTGCCCACACCCCTTTCACCACTCTAATTCATAAAAAAAAACTAATAACTTTGGTAATTTTTAATATATAGTGAATGTTTTCAGGTGGAGGATTGAGTGACAAATTTATATAATTCGCTTTTATACTATCGTTTAAATTAAGCGAAGGGGATACTGACATTACAGCATATACTACAGTATGTAAACAGTCTATTATTCCTTTCTGTATAAGCTGAAGTTGTCATTGCTGTTGTTGTTGTTGTTCCTATGTGATCTGTTGCAGTTGCCATTGCAGAATTGTGCAATATTTAGCTGTTGTCTCCAATTGCGTGCATGTCTTATAAGGTCCTCCAAAAATGGGCGAATTGCTTTGTTATCTGGTATGAACTGTAAATTAAGCAAAGAATTCAAAAAATAAATAGGTATGCAGAATATCAAAATTGTAGTTTATTATATTCTAAAGTTTTTTTTTTGTATTTTTTAACGCAGTTTACAGTTTAACATTTGATTTATTCAATTATTACATTTCCATGTTTTGGGCAGCAGGGTATTGTATGGTAGTACAATTACATGAACGATAGGTGAAGATCCCTTCAAGGATCATACGATGGCGAGCTGACTGGTAGTACATCAAGGGGCTGCCAGACACACCAATGCATTTATTTATCTCCGGTGCAGATATGTGTTCCATCCACTGACCGGACTGTTTTACAGTGTTTTGTCGACCAGAGAGTAACACTTGCATCATGTTTTGCAAATGAGTTGTCTTCCTAATTATACCATGCAGTCACAGTCAAACTGCTGTCTACAGGTGGTTTCTGTATATAATCTCTTACGATGGGTAGGCAAATGGGCTTCAACTTATGTCCAAACTGTATAAACCGGTCAAGGCGAATCAGCGCAATCTTATTGAATCTAAAGTTTCCCGTGTATCCGCTGTGCGGTATTATCTTCTCAATACCAAACTGCTGGTAATGCGTACAGTTTTCAGTGCCGTAATCGCATATGTGCCCGTTGTCATCATAGTCTCCCAGTCGCACGCCAGTTCTGTGGATACAACAATTGAACTACATATATAACGAGCCTTACTGATTTGGATTACATCAAACTTACAATTGTCCGTATTCATAAATCAATTCTCCAGTCACACATCCAGCAGTCGTCACCACATACCTTGAATTGATCACCGAACCGACACAGTCTAATTGGTTTCCATACACCAGTATGGCCGCCCAGCTTTATTCATCCGCAATCCGTAGGAAATTTAAGGTCCGTAACAGAAGTGCAATCACTTCCCGTACACACGTTCTTCTCTATCCAGCTAAGGTAAAGTCTATCCGGTGGGCGTGGCACCTAACAATTCAAATAAACTTGATCAGCGTACAGTATACAGGAATCTTACAGCAAAATTTGGCGCAAACAGACAGACATGGCTTAATCGACTCGGCTTGTGATATACTTTATGGCATATCCCACGCCTCCTTGTGCCTTTTAAATTTGCACAAAATTAGTATACCCTTTTTTAAAGGGTATAAAAGCAATTGTATACCAAATGAATTATTCCCAAACTGTTGCTGATAAAGACTATAACATATGAGCAAGTTCATGGAGGAAGATTGTTTCAGGGCATTCACAGGAGCAAATCAGTATATAAACACACAACATGCGATTTTGTGGGAAGAGATCAATGAGATTTTTATAAATCAAATAATGTACAAAATATACATATACATATAATTGTACGTATATGAATATATGTATGTATATAGTTTGAATAGGAACAATCGCCAATGACTTTTATTTCGTGACAAAAAAACGATTGCATTGCAAAGGTACTAAGTAGTAACTTATTCTTTTTGTTATAAAAGTTTGTATCTTCTAATTAATTGTACTTTATATGTTAGATTTTTTAATTACTGGAAACTCACATCAAGGCTATTATGAAAAGCCCCTTAGATGTTTGTATAAGCAGCGTAAATACAACACGGTGTAAAAATGCGTGTGCTTAATTATTAAATGCGAACCACAGTCAGCAAACACACTCACACAAACATACCATAAATACTCTAAATGTATGGTAGTATTTATTTCCGATATTTTAATAAACCTTTTCGTAGTTTATTTATGCATAATTGTCGCCATAAAAGCGATATTATCATTACAGATAAACAAAGTCACATTAACATAACCCAAATATTATGCTAATGAATCAGCCTGGGTGAATATTGCATGTTTTATGGTATCTCGGGTGTCTCACTTAGCGGGTATACTTGGTATCACTGCGCAGTTACCAGCTAATTAATTTGAATTATTATTGTACTCGTTACCCACAGCAAAATAAGCAATCTCTTCTTGCTCAGCCTCAACTGGCGAGATTAGACGGATGTCATGTCTGTCTGTATGAACGTTCAGATCTCAGGAACTGAGCTAGAACTATCAAATTTAATGACCATGTAAAAGAGTAATGCGAGTAGGCAATGATTGATTAAAAACAATTGCCACGCCCTTATTAAGCCAGCATGTTTGTATTTTTTTTGTGTAAAATGTCTTCTACAAAGTAATTTCTTATAGACTAACAATTAAGTTAGCTAATAAATATTGTACTATTAGTGATGTATAGATTTCTTAAGGGGTGTTTCACAGTCGTGCACTTTCAATACTTGCTACACACTCTCTCTGCTCTTGAAAGATGCTGAGCATCTGTTCCGGTTTGGCGGAGGATCGCTGCCGTGTTCAGGCGGCATTAGCAGCGCAGTTGCGTCGCTGCCGACGTTGCAGTCTTGTGCTGCCTTTGATCTGTCGCAGCGTCGCGTTGCGCTTGTTGAATTCAATAAAGACAGCATCTATCTTTTTATGGCAGCGCGGGGAGAGCACAGGAATGAAGAGGGGAGAGCCTGCTGCGTTTTGCTTTTAGATTTTTCATTTTTGGTTTTTAATTACTTTTGCGCTATTTTCGAGCTGTCTCGGGGCCAGACCCGATGCCTGCCTGTGCCTCTGCCTCATACTCTTTACTAGGTGTTAATTTATTTTTAATTTTTATTATTTATCTCTCTCTCTCTCGCTCTCTCTCTCTCAGACTCTCTGTCAGCAGCAGCGCCAGCTTTGCTTGACATTTAAGTGGATCGCGCGCAATTCCATCATCAAAACTGCTGACGTTTCAGTTCGGGAAGGGAGGAGGGGATAGTGGAGTTTGCCGGGGTCTCCATGGAGCACTCTCGCATGCAATTAATATCAGTTTTATGTTCTAATGACATTCGTTGCGCTGCATTTCGTCTCGGGGCAAGCACCGGCCGGAGAAGCAGCAGAAGGAGGAGAGAGATATAGAGAGAGAGAGAGACATCATCGCTCAAAACGGCGTGGCAGGCACGAATCTTTCAAGTTGTAAAAACGCCATTAAATTGCCAGTAAAGTGCCCCCTCTCCACACCCCCCCTCTCTCTCTGCCCCTTTAGCTGATCTGGCATGATCACTCAACGAGCGGCAACTGACTTGGGCCCCAGGCTGGCGAGCTGCCATCGCTGTCGCTGTCGTTAACTCAGCAATGCGTAGGGCGCCCCAATTAATGTCGGCACGGGGCGTGGCCTCTCCCTCCCCCTCCCCCCTCTAGCTGCCCTCTTCTCCCACTTTATGGGCCTTAATTAATTTGTATGTTTTTATTTCGATTTGAGTAAAAATTTCATTTGGCTTCGCCTTTTGTTTTCAATATCATAAATACTTTGCTGGGGCAACCCATAGACATAAAATTCGACTCTGAGTATTTTAAGTATTTTTCGGTGGGTGTCGCACTTTGCCAATGCATAGCGAGACAAAGCTACTGTGTATCACGATCGGCATCTTAATGACAGACGTAAAAACTAATTAAATAACCAGCAAGTATGCAAATAGTCGATAATCTGTGCATAAATCAGATAAGAATACAGTGGCAGATCCAGATCGTTGATGAACTGCTTCAAGTTTGTTACTAATTTGTGGGATGATCTTATAGAGCATGTAGTGCATATATATGTATCTGGATGTATTTAACTCTTTGAGTCCACTAATTCTTGTATAACATTGGTATACACTATACTATATATAACTATACAATATAATATAGTTGATCAGTTTTAAATAAAGTATTAAATATCATAATTAACACAATGTTATTATACAATACCTCTCTCTCGCACATTTTATACTCTCCAATATGTAGATCTATTCCAATAATGATGCTTTATTATACCATATGCATATTTTATGATTACGATGTGCAGATTCCTTAACTCCCAGAACAATTCAACTCTTTCCTAGTTGCAATTCAACAATTGCACTCATCAGCTCATCTCATTCAGTGCCCATTTTGCTGGCAGCTACTAAATTTAATTTACTGCTATCAAAATTGCATACTATATATACACTATATATAGTATATATACTATGTGCACTAGAATATGCTTGGCCTGTACTTGAGGAGGCGCTACGTGGCGCATTTTGTCGTTGACAGCGAAGGCAGAAGGCACTTGAATTGTGCCATGGGGCACACATGTGTATCTATGTGTGTGTGTGTGTGTGTCTGGCTGTGTGCGTGTGTGTGAGGACCGCCTGCAACATCTCTTTAACATCGACAACGATGTGGCACTCTTGACAACAACAACAACAATAGCAACAGGCAACGGCGACAGCATTTTCAAAATTGATGCGGTGTCTGCGTTTAGGTGGAAAATTGAATTTTCATTTTCATTTACATTTTCTGAATTTCCTTGCGAGTTTTGGGGTGTGCGTGTGTGAGTGTGTTAACTTAAATTTGATGAGCCCGCCGAGGTATTTAAATAAATTGCCGCTCGCCTTCTGTTTGACATTTCGTTATTTTAGCCGTTGATTGGTGACGACTCCAGTCTCACCCCTGTCCCACTTCACTCCCTGCTCCTTTGTCTTCCCCCTTTGACTCACACACACTTCGAGCATGTCAGCCAGTCTCTCACACCCTTTTTGGTTGCACCTGCAGCGGGTGTTTTGCCTCCTACGCCCTGCCCCAAAATGTGGTATATAATTTTAGATAAATTGCCGCACTCCCAACGCATAAATCTTTCCCCACCCAACACCGAGTCGAGTTCCAGCGTCGGAAAATTTGAAAATGCATTAATAAAGCCATTTTGTTGGTGGCACGCAATGTGCTTAATTGCCGCACCAAAAGGTTAAGAAATTAATAAATATCATTTTTGTATTTCCCTTGATGTTATTGTCGCTTTTTGGGGTTTATTATGAGTTGAAAGCATCTGCGGGAAGTTCTATTTAAATTCCAAGTTTTATAATGCTGTTGCATATGCTTTAATTGAGGCCATAAAACACTGCGAAAATGTTCTCCTTTTTGTATATTACGATTTTCTCTTATTTTATCAAGGGAGGTTTATAAAACAGAATAATGAAGTTAAGAAAGAAACTTCGTTTTCTTTGCATATTTTATTTATGTTTTATTTATTAAAGTAACTCTGGAAAATAACTAGGTAAATATAAGAAAACTTTAATTCATAAAAATATTTAAAGGAACTTCTTATGCAGCATTTGTTTTGATTTACTTAAGCAAGGGATATATCAGAAAAAGTATTAAAAAATTTAACAATATTAACAATTGTTCATACCTGATATAGCAATAAACATTTAAGGTTTTTAATTTGTATACTGTAAAAAGAATTAGAAAATCTTATTACCATATAAAGTAATTATTCTTAAAATATTTACAAATAGAATTGTTTTATTTTATTTCTTTCTTTCTTTTTGTTTATTTATTTTGTTCTATTCCAAGTAAAACTTATTTTTATAGCGCTAGTCAATAAGACCCACATTTATAGAATGTCAAAAGTTCCCATAGACGATTTAAACCCAAACTCAGAAATCCATCAAATTGTATAGATAAACTTCTTTGGCAACTGAATTTCCGACAGTTTCACATAAAAATACATTCCCATATGGTTTATCTACCCTAACCGATCGCTTATCCCACACTAAATACCCTGTAAATTATGCAAATGCAAACAAGTTAAGCGAATGCCTGCACCTGCTCGGGCTGCATCGCGATAACGTTTATTGCTAATTATAGGTTATGTGCGGTAGCCGAAACTTTTGGATTAATCGTCTGCAGTGGGTATATCGTATATCGTGGTATGGTATATGGTTTTGGGGCGCTATTCCCAGTCGAACATGAGTTATCAATTAATTAAGATAAGCTAAGCACAGACACAAAGCGCGCTGGAGGGTCGCACAATCAGCGCAGAGTTTGCTAATTGCAGGGCTATCTGCGCTCTCTCTCTCTGTCGCTGGTAGAAAGAGAGGGAGAGAGGGAGGTATGCCGATAAACGTTATCAGGCCATCACTTTTATAGCCTGCTGATTAATGAAGTCAAGCGAAGCTGGAGCCGATTTAATTGCTCCGACGGCGAAAGAAGAATGAAAACGAAACTGAAACTGAAACTGTAGAAACAGAGAGAGAGGAGTGGAAGGAGGAGAGCAGAGGGGAAGGCAGACTGAGAAAGGCAGAGCAGGAGAGCAGACGCTGCCGGAGTCAATCTTCAATTTCCGATGGCAGCAGCAACTGTTGCTGTTAACTGTTGCTGCCAGTTGCTGCCGGTTGTGCCTCCTCGCTGTCTGTCTCTCTCGCTCTGCCTCCCCGTCTGTCCATCTGTCTGCTCTGTCTGCCCTGTCTGCTAAACGAGCGACTGCAACATTCTTTGCTGACAACGCAGTAATTAAAATTCAATTGCAATTAAAAGTGCGCACGCAAAGCGCACAAACGACAAACAAAGCCAAAGGCAATGCCAGAGAACCGAAGGGAGAGACAGAGAGAGAGAGAGTGACAGAACGCAAAGGAAGCGCGCCAAAGGGACAGAAAGACAGAGGAACGGACGAATAGACAGACAGACGGACTAGCGCATGAACGGACGCACTTGGGCGCAGGCCGCGTAGAAGCGGCGCATTGCACAAATTTGTCGCATCGCCAACATTTTGCTGCCAGTTTGGTAAATGTTTTGGATACCCTGTAGCTAACTCGCATGTGCTAGAAGGCAGTATTGACTGCTAATTGAGGGAGATATGAAGCCTCTTCACCTTTAAGCTTATACAAGTGTAGAACTAACAAAGTACATACTGAATACGGTATATAATCGCCCTTAATACATTTCTTTGCTGAAACCTGAATTAACGGACACCTCTTTAAATGGACACCTCTCTCATCCAGAATACGATATATATGTATACTTCCTTCTTTCCTAAACAGATACCTCACTTAATGAACACCTCCTTAAACGCACACCTCCCGCATATAGAATACGATATATAAACTTCCCTAACAGACACCTCCCTTAAGCGGACGCCTCTTTTGATGACAACTTTAAAGCAAATACTTTTACTACTGACTTGTTTTATTTATCTAGCAATTCTTCTTGCTTCTTTTGAGCAAACACTTTCATTCACCGAGGCTTAGTGTCCGGCCAAGAGAGGCTTCCAAGCTAAACTTCGTAAAGAATCGTAGCCAATAAATGATACTTGTCTGGCTATTTACAGGGTATTTTCTCGCTCATCATCAGGCATTCAGGGCGTGTCTCACTTGCTCTACACTCGCATTTCTCGCACTTGTTCGCACATTCTTGCGTAGGTGTCTTGTCCCGCTGTCCGTTGGCCCGCTTGATTAGCTCGCATTGCTGGGCACGCTCGTCCCCTCCCCTCCCCTCGCACACTCTCAGCTCTCCCTCTCTCACGCTCGGCATTGTCAAACCTGCTGTCTTTATAGCCAAAGGGGGGTTAATCGTATCGAATGCCAAAAATATTATGGCAAAGTTGCTTGAGCAAGCAAATCGCTGCTTGGCAATTGGCCTGGGAAATGCATTTTCACTTCGTGGAAATGTCTCAGCTCAAGTGCAGCACATAACTATGCAAGTCTGTATATGTGTGTGTGTGTAATGTGCAGCATTATTTCAATTAATCGCCACCAAGTCGAGACCCTTTTGACGGTCTTCTTCGTTGAAATTCGCATTAAATTCGTTCAAGATTTTTGTTTTATGTTTTTTGTTTTTGGAGCCGTCAGCGAAATATGTTGAAAATTATTGTTAAGTGCAAAATTAATAGGAATTATAAACAAATCGCTGTGCGGCACTTTCGTCAAGCTCTGAAGCTAATGACCGACTCGAGTGATTCGAATGATTCGAGTGATCCAAGCGAACCGTTTAGGCAGGTGCGACGCAGGCGACTTTCCGTGACGGCGACTCGTTTTAATTAATAACTCTGCCAATTAATTGTCATTATCTACCCCTGTTGCTCTCTCTCTCTCTATCTCTTTCTCTGTCTATTTCCCTCTCTGTCTCGCTCTTGTTTCATAATGTTTCTATATGCAAATCCAGTTCATGGCAAACTTGTTGCGAATTCAAACATGAAACATGCCGCTTTTCTGCTGGCGATTATTGTTTTTGGTTCATTAAATAATTGCGAGCGGAGCTCTCGGTCCCCAGCTCTCTGATCTACATAAGTCTGCCAGTGTGTGTGACTGTGTGTGTGAGAGTGTGTATGTGTCACTGTCTGTCCATATTGTCTGCCAGCAAGCGGGTTCGCCCTGGTGTGCATGAACATAATTAATTGCAGCCCGTTGTTTGAATACCCTTTCAGCCTCTTACTCCTCTCTCTTTCTCTCTCTTCCTCCCTCACTCTGTTCGCTGTGTGCTGCTTTATTATGCGCCACGCACATGTACACTGTGAGAATTTGTTGATACAATTTTGGGATTTTTATAGCTACCTTCGGTCTGGGGTATATTAACTTTGTACAACATGTATGTCGATAATTAGATTTTAAAAACATTTTGAATAAGGTTATAGTATAAATGGGTATTCTAACTTTGTGTCAAATACAAAATAAGGTAATAGGCTTAACGAGGCATCTTCAGCCTTACAAAGTCTTGAAGAGCATCTTCATCTATTTGTCCGTATAGATCTCAGATACTATAAATGCTTGATTGTCAGCAAATGCTGACAATCTCTCTTAGCATCGTATGCAGCTAAAGCTGGTCCTAAGAATTAGGTTATGTCCTCTTCCGCCTTTGTAAATCAAATAAAACGAATCTTAAGCATGTTTTTTAAGCTAGCATGTTTATTTTTGTTGTATGCATTAATTATAACCATAAGAGAAAGTCTGTTAATCGATTTGCTATTGATTAGACCAAGCAGAATATAGAGACAGTCGTATTTCAACTTAGGAGCCTTTTGACAGCTCTAACCCTGCTCACGGTAGAGTAAAAAAATAATCAAAATAATATATTTAAATGTTAAAGAGATCGATAAAAAATATAATAGAATAATAATATTTTTATTTAAAAACTGAAATTCTGACATTAAGTATTCAACATTATATTCCTTTTTGAAAAATACACCATTACAGCTGGAGAAACATCGATGTTACATAGAGAAACATCGATGTTTCATTCAGAAAACCCTCAGCAAACATCGATGTTTCTCCAGCTCTATACACCATATTTATCAAAATCTAAAAATTAAACCAGCATAGCTAAATAACTTTGCTTATATGTATATTAAATATTATAACTCAGTTGTTCTACATATACTCGCTCAACTATTTCTTGCAGTGTACTCTGTGCACTCACTTCGCACACACTCGCGCGAAAGTCCCGCATAATTGTCACGCCGCATTTGGGAAATAATTCTTAAATAATTTCATCAATTATGGTGCTCAGCTGTATAGTGTGCCGCACGTGGGCGTGGCAACGCCTTGTCCATCTCCCTGCTGCAATTCCCTCTCTACTCTCTCCTCTCCGCTCTTGCGTGTTGCACTTCCCCTGCCCCCGTTGGCCATTTCAATTATGTTGATATTAATTTTCATATTTAATTTAACGCGAAAATAAAATAGCAACACGACTGACCGAACTCGTGACGCTGAAGGGGAGTGTGGAGAGGGATGGGAGAGAGGCTGGGCAAGAGAGACAGAGGAAGAAGAGAGGAGGAATGAAGGGGTAAAAATGGCAGCACAGAGCAAAGAGGACATGAACGATGCGTGGACAGAGGCTGAATGCAGCAACAACAACAACAACAGCAGCAACTACAGCAGCAACAACAGCAACAACAACGACAACAACAACATTTTCGAAATGCATTTTGCAGTAAAAACCGCATGCATTATTTAATTTTTAAGTGAAATCAATTACAAACTCGTTGCGTGCCGCTGTCTCCTCCCCTTGCCGCAAGAGGGCGCGCGCTGCGAGGCTTTTGATGTCGTGTGGGGGGCAGATAACACAGCCAGCAAGCAGTGCAAAGGCAGGCGGGCAAGAGAGAGGGAGTGCGAGTGAGAGAGAGAGTGATACAGTGGGTGTGGAAGGGACAGCGCGACGGAAGTGCGCATAAATTGCAGTTGCAGTCGAATAAATAAATAAAAAAAGAAATAACGAAACGAAACGTAATGAAAGAAATAAAGAAAAAAATAAATGCATTTTGCCATTAAATTTCAATTAATAACAAAGCAAACACACACACGCACCGCGCATCAGCAACGTCGACAACAGCAACAGTTGCTAGCGTTGCCATTGCTGTTGCCGTTGCTGCTGGTGCTGCTGCAATATTAATACATTTTGGCAGTGGTGCGTGCGCTGATTGCCGCAAGCCCATGAAATTAAGTCACAAATTAATTAATTAATGCAATCAATACGTGCGACATTTGCATTTTGCATTGCCAGCGTGCGAAGAGGGGTAGGGAGGAGGGGGATGGAGGAGGAGTAGTGCAGTGGAGTGTAAGAAACTGTGCTAGATATATTGCATTGTATATAGCATAAACTGTCTCAATATAGTCAACTAAGTTAGCTAACAAATTGCCAATACACAGACACACACACACACCGCATACACACATATGTACACCTCTCACACATGTGTACATATACACACAGTTGTAACACCTAAACAGTAGCAGCCCCGAACATACGACATCATTTTTTAATGGACTTTTAATGTTTCTTTCCATGCATTTCCCTCTGTGTAGCTCTGTGTGTGTGTCGCGTGCGCCTTTTTGGGGTCAACTTGGCTTGCCTGGGCTCAATTAGCGACGGTCTGTACTTAACATGTGTAAGCACTGCATACGAGGTGGGCTTTTCCGCAAGACTATTCGCAAGGGTGGTTGCAGAGGTAGGGGGGGGGGGGGCAGTCTGCGTTGGCAATTAGATTAGCATACATATATCATTGATTAATATGCGTAATTGCTGTTTCAGTTGTGTTGCGATAAAAGTGCCCACGTTTTGTTTATTGCCTTGCGTTCAACTCATGCAATGCAATAATGAGTGTGCTGGACATATGACGTCACAGAATTGACTAGCAGTTGCACTGCGTATACGTAATGTTTGAGAAATGAAGTTGAGGCATTAAAATAGGCTTTTATTTATGTGTTTTATGCTGTGTAAATACTTAAATGTAATTTTGTTAAGTTCTTTATAATTTTAAAATATTTTAAAATATTTAATATATGTTTTTAATCACTTTAATTCAATTTTTTATTTATTTTTAGTGGCATTTAAAATGAACACTTTGCACTGCTTGCGCTGTCCATTCCACTGCTGCTGCAACTGCTTGGTTGTGCACTGCTTTTGACTTGTTGCACTGCTTGTGTTTTTGTACTGCTTACTTTGCAGTTTGCTGCCGAGCTCACCGCCAACAGATGCCGCCACCACAATTGGTAAGTGCTTAGTTGTACTGCTATAAGACAACAGATGGCGCTAGCAAAAATTGAAAACAGAAATGAAATGATTTGATGGGGTTTAAATAATTAAAACATATTAAAGTAATAGTCTCCCCATTATTTGCTTAACTTCAGCACATTTTAATGCCTTTTTTCTTTTATTTTGTTCACTCCACCCCTTTTTAAATCCCCTTCTTCATTAAAAAATAAACATTTTGTTTGTTTTATGTTTTTTTTTTTATCCACATTTAATAGTAATTTTTATTGTGTTGCGTTTTCTTTGCTTTATATATGTTGTATATATATTTGATATTGTATACGTAATACACAGAAGCAGCGCATACCCTGTAGCTGCTTCACATTGGTTAGTTGCGCTTGTCATAACTGCATGTTGCATGGAGTGGTCGATGATGGAGATGGAGAGATGTGTCAGGCTGATCCTTCCAACTTGTACACATAATACATACAATACAATTACAGATATATATCTATATTGCCAAAACGGGCATTTACAGTAAATATATCGATCTCTGGGGCAGGAGGGGTGGGGCGTGGCAGGGGGGTCTCATAAGTTTTGTATGATACATCAACAATACATGTCTAAAACTAGCAATAACTACAATCCGGTACAGTTACAGATACAGATATATAGATAAAGTTACGGATACATATAGAGTATAATATATATATTTTTGATTTTCTTATACGAGATGTGTGTGCTCTAATGCTACGAATCGAATTGCATCCATTCATTCTCTGCTCATTCCCTTCCATCGTTCCCTCGATAAACCATATTCATACATACATATATATCATGTAGTTGAGTGTATTTGGGGTTAGTAGTTTTCTTAAGTTTACACAAAATTTGACTAGTTGAATTTGCTTTACACATTAAAAGGGTTTTCCCATTTTTTGTTGCGATTTCTCGAAATGTTTTCTCACTACAAACTAATTAACATTACAGATTAAGATAAAGATAAAGATACAGTTTAAGATATAGATAAAGATACAGATTTAGATAATGTTTAGGTTATACTACATACATATATATGGGGGGTGCTGCCCGAATAAACATAACTTGAAGCTTTAGTTCGAAGTAAGTAAAGTAAGTTTGTGATATTTGTGTATTGAGTATTTTGGATGTAGATTTCGTTCTGTAGAGTTACAGTTACAGTTAAGAGTTACAGTTAGAATTAGCATAAGATAAATTAAGACCGTATATAAATATATATAATACAGTTAATAATAGATTATACGAGAGGCGTATTGAAGCTTTGTTTTGCAAGAATTGTGAATAGTTCTGGAATTATATCGCGTTCTTTAAGTATTTACAAAAACTATATATCGTTAAGTATTTGGATATATACTTATAAACTATATCGATTTCGATTTCGATATCGAGAGTAGTGCAACATAAGTTTGTCGTGGTCCAAAAATATACCCCATAAATAAATGGGTTGATATTTGTATAGTAGTATTCTTGTTACGCTCGTTGGGGTCTATCGAAATGCTTTGCTTGGAGGGAGGGCGGCGGGCCTTAGACCTTGCTCTCGGGCCCGTCGGCCACATGCTTGAAGGCCAGACGTATGCGGGACAAGTAGTGCGAACAGATGTGTCCATAGTTCTTGTTGTACCACTCTGGTTTCTTACCCCTGAAAGTAGGCAATGCAATTTGTAATTAGTTAGGTGATCTGTGGGCTGATCTTCAATCTTAACTTACTTGACATCCACGCGGGCCAAGTGCATGACACGCGATCTGCCGCTGCCACAGGGTTCGATGAGGTAACGCGAGGCAAGCACAACACCGCGCACTGCGCAGAACATTGGCTTTGCCTTGGCATGATCGATCGACGTTTCCACAATGACGCAAGCGCCGCGTGGCAAATCCGTTTGCCAGGAACTGTAAATGAAAGAGAGATGATGTTATAGAACTTCAAGGAATGTTTCAAGCACAGTTGACTTACCGCAACACACAAAAGTCCGTGGTCAGTTGGCCATCCAGTGCATATTGATAGATCTCGGTGCGATCATCGAGTTTCTTCACTGTCTGACACTGCAGTAGATTGGGATCCCACGAGGCACGCTGCTTGATGATGTACTCGAGCACCTCAAGCGGCGGTCCCTCAATCTCTGTAGAGCAGCGCCACAGACGCAGTGGATGTCCGTCGCCCACCTTCTTGTGCGCAATCTCAACGTTGCTGTCGTTTAGGGAATTGATCGTCTCCCAGCCGCGAGTTCTGATGGGGAGGAAGGGTAGAGATAGAATGAGATTAGAATCGGAAATAAGATGGGAACTAAGATTGGGATTGAGGTAAAGAAGAAGAAGACTGGAACTAGAAGTGAAGATTACTTGGAAATGATCTTTATCTTCTACTCGATTGTAGGGGTAATGGCATTCAGATTGCATTGAAGTTCGTTGCTATGAACTGATCAAACTTAGATCGAAGGAATTCCTTGTATTGGATATTTAGCTGACTCTCAAACCAAGAGCAAATAAGATAAAGCTGGTACTAAGATTAAAACTAGAAGTGCAGATCACTTTAAGAAGATCTCTTAAAATAAATCTCAATCTTTTTCCTCCTTAAACAGCTTCATCTTTCCCACTCTCTCTCTTTCTTTCTTCTGCTTTCTCTCTGCTACTTACTTCTCGCGTCCCTCCTTGATGGTGGCACTGGTGCACTCATAGAGATAGCCCCGCCAGTTGTGGAACTGCATGCCCTCACCGAGTGCCTCCAGGGGCACCGGCTTGGATTCCTCCATGTAGCCAAAGTTGCATTTGCCCAGCTTCTCCTTGGAGGCAGTATAGATGGGTTTGTAGTGCTCAATCATGAAGGAGAGACATTCATGCGATGCCTTTGCCTCTGCGAGCTCCTTCATGTCAGGCATGCCGGATCCTTTGCCCTTGCGACGCGGTGAAGCGCCAACGGAAGCGGATGCGGTGGAAATTGACGAATGGAATATGGACTGTGCCAGACAGACGCCCAAGTTGTTGCTGGTCATTTGATTCTGTTGCGAGTTGGCGGCAACGATGGTTAAAAACTCGAGCAGTACATAGAGTATCTCTCGATTCTCATCGGGCAGCAGCAACACGGCGCACTGTACCGCATCCAGACGCACCTCGGCGGGAAGATCTGTAAGGGATGAGAAGAGCAGGTTGTAGAGAAGGTTATTGAGAGTATAGTTAGATCCCCATTGTAGATAGGGTGTTGTTAGGGTATAATTAGGGTGATGTTAGAGTTTCGTTGGAGTTTCGTTAGGGAACTAGGTGTAGCAAGGGTACAGTTAGGGTACAGTAAAGGTTGTAGTTCGGGTCTAACTAGGGTGTAGCCAGGGTATAGTCAGAGTATCTCTAGGGTATCGTTAGTGTGCAGTTACTAACGATAACCTACAGATAACCTGGCTATACCCTGGCTACACCATAGTTTAGGGCTTAGTTAGGGTGCTGTTAGAGTATAGTTAGGGAGTTTAAAGTATAGTTAAGTTATAGTTAGGGTTTAGCTGGCCTATAATTAGGGTTCAGTTAGAGTATAGTTAATGTTGTTTGTTGGGGTATGGTTAGAGTACAGTTTGGGAGCAGTTAGGAAATACTAAGGGGAATAGTTAGGGTGTAGAAAGGGTGTTGTTAGGTTGGAGTTAGGTTACAGCTAGAGAATAGTTAGGGTATAGATAGGGTGTCGCTAGAGTATAGCTAGAGTGTAGTTAGGTTGTAGTTAGGGTGTAGCTAGGGTGTAGCTTGGTATAGTAAGGGTGTTATTAGGGTATGGTAAGGGAATAGTCAGGGCAAAGTTCAGGTGATGTTAGGGTTTAGTAAGTGGTTAAGCTGGTCTATAATTAGGGTATAGTTAGGCTATAGTTAGAGTGTAGTTAAGGTATAGTTAGGTATCCCCTATCCCTGCACTTACGTTGGAATATGGCCACAAAGGTTTCGGACATTTTGGTGGTCAGCAGCGATTCGGGTAGCTCGCGGAAATACTGTTTCAACATGTCTGCCACATCGTAGGCCTGCTGCAGATCATAGACATCCATGCACTCTGGCTGCGAGTCGATCAGCTCGATCTGTTCACGTAGTTTGGTAATGCGCGACTTGCCGCCACTCTTGCGGAAGAGTCCAACCTGATCCAGTGCATTCAGTTGCAACCAGCGCAGAGCGGCACGCACTGGCAACGGCAACGTTTGCCCACTGCGCTGCAGATTGAGGATCAGTGGCACTCCGAACACCTTCTTGTCCTTGTAGTCGGGCATCTTGATCTTCTTGATGAACTTGGGCAGCTCCCAATTCCAGCCCGAACGATGTGTGGGACAATAGCGTTCCATGTACCCGGTTAGGGTGACCAGCGCCAGTTTGCGTATGATTTGCAGCTGTCCCGCTGACATGGCAGCGAAGGGAATGCCTGCATCCCGTTCCCGCTCTCGTTCCTCCTCCTCATCCACCTCCGGCACGTTGCCCTGCTGAGCTGCGCTGCGTGGTTCGAGTTTCTGTGAGAAACATTTGCGGAATATCATATTGGGTCGCTCCTCCATTTGGAAGCTGTGCCAACGCATCACTGGCTGCCGCTTGGAACTGCTGCTGCCACCGCCTCCTCCACCTCCCCCCATGTGCTCGTCCTGCTGCTCCTGCTTCTGCTCCTTGCGCGATGTGCTGCGCGAACGGAACGAGGCAGAACGGAAACCGTCGCGCTTCTTGGCGTCTTTGCCCAGATTCAAGGAGCCACCACGTGTCAGTTTCTTGATCTTCACCTCCGTGGTGTTGGAGTTGGCATCCTTGATGAGTAGCTTGCGTCCCTGATGGCATTCACTGTCCGAGTGGGCGCCAATGTCATCTACCTTACCCGATCGCTGCAGGAAGCGACGCGCCTTGGAGGGTTTGCGCAGAGACAGCGACAACTTGCCACCCGTCGAGGACTCCTGGCTGTCGCTGTAGTAGGAGGAGGAATCATCTGACTTGCCCTCCTTCAGTTGCGTCATGGGGTTGGAGAAGAAGTGCAGCGGACTGGTGCGCATCGAACGGGGCGTGGTCGGTGTCCGCTTGGGACTGGCGCGATTGGGCGACAGGAAGTTCTCACTGTGGCTGGGCACCTTCAGTTCGTTGCCAAAGAACGGCACCTTGGGGAATGTGTGTATGGGACTCAGCGCGGAGGGTGACGGCGGTGTCGAGTAGACCGCATCCGGTTTGCGCAGACTGCTGCGCTGCCCGAGCTGCGCCAGGTCCAGCACCTGCGGCCCACTGATGACGACATTCTCGCGATTCTGTCGCTTGCGGCGACGCGATTTGATCGATTCGACGCGTCGCAGAAATGCCTTGGCGCCATCCTTGAAGCGTTCACTGCCTGTGCGACGCAAGCGGCCCGCAGCGGAGCCATCGACATCGTGTAGGGAGTTGGGGTCGTTGGGGTCCACCTTGCTGCAGCCCGGTATCATGAGAGTGATGCCTGCACCGCGCATATCGTAGCTATCGTCCTCGAAGCGATCTGGACTCGATTCCTTGGAGGAGCTCTCTGTCTTCTCCAGATTGAGATGACCCGGCGGGGGCAGTTCCAAACCCATTTCACCAATGCGCGACCAGCGTCGTATGTGCGGTTGGAATGTCCAGTTCTCGCTCAGCGCAAAGTTCTCATCATCGGATTCTTCCTTTTGCTGTGGAGGGTAAAGAAGAAGAATAGAAGAATTGAATTGAGGTTTATAGGGGGAAGATCAGGAATGTTTATTGCAGTAAAATGTTCAGTCTTGACAGTTTAAACTTTAGAGTCTCTACAGTAAAACCTTTAGAGTCTCTACTGTACTCACCTGTGGCGTTTGCGGTTTGTGCGACTGGTCCAGCCGCATGTTGGCGCAACGATTGAGCACGCACAGCCGCCGATAGAGCGACTGCAGTTGATCGTTCTCGAGATTTGTGTGATCTTTGGCTACATTGTTTAGTTCGATGGGGAACTGATGATCTGCAAACAGAAATATTTATTAGTTAGTCACTGTGATTAGTTTAGTGCGACTGCGACTGCGACTGTTCGCTTCGACGATGCGTGAAATTCTAATTGGGAAAACGAGAAAAATCGAAACGCCTTTCGGCGCCTACAGTCGGCCACAACGAGGCGCCTATTAAACGCTACGAGTATTCACAGAGACACACACACACTCACATTCATACACTCACATTCACTATTCGTTGTTGTATTGGTGTGTCGAAGACATTGGCGCATGCAAAAAGAGAGAGAGACAAGTGAGAAAGGGGTGTGAACTAAGGGAGAGCGACTATGCGATACCCTCTGAGGGGAAGAGGTGAAGAATTATTGGGATCTGACTGAGGAACTTGCTAAAGAATGTTGAAAAATTTAAGTGAATTCTAAATGGACCAAACTGAACAAATTGTAGATAAATTATAAAAGGAGAACCTTTAAAATTTTTAAGATTCTGAGAGAAGATCAATTATGTGATATATAGAAAGGTATTGTCGTTACATTTTTAGATATTTTTGAGTAAAGAGTACTTTTGTCATGTACTATATAGAAAGATATTTAAGTTAAAAATTTAGAGATGTTTTTACAGAAGATTACTAATGTGGTATATGGAAATATATTATCGAATTCTATCTAAAGAAAAATATATGTGAATTGCAGAAAATTATCATATAGTTTTCGAAAAAGAAACTAAAATTACCTTAACATATATAACATATATATAAAGCTTTTATACATACATATGTTATATAAAGATCCCTAGATTGAAAGATATAAATATCTCAAGTAATCAATTCATTTACAACATGATCATAATTAAATTTGTAGAGTAGATTAAATGATATAACAAATTTCCCTATACACCCATATTTTATATATGTATAAACAGTGCATTAATAGCTGTCCAAAGTTTCCATCTTGCACATACCCCACTTTATAGATTGTACAGGGTATGCTGTAGCAATAAAAAGTCACGCAGCAAAATTTTCACAGAGTTTTTCCACATATTTTGCGTGGCCAATTTGCACGTAGGAGAATCAAGTTGGACAGAGGACACTGAAGCAGAGTGGTGGGAAGAGGGGAGGGGAATGAGAAGAGAAGGGGAGACTGAGACAGCCGATGGAGACAGACGACAGTCGAGCCGACCACATAAAACAGATACGCCAGACGTTTACACATGTCGCGACGTGCACACACCGATGCAGCTACAGCTACAGCTAGAGCTACAACTACGGCTAGAGATACAGATACAGATAGAGATAGAGATACTTGTGCAGCTACAGATACATTTACAGCTATAGCCGATGTGGTGGCAGCTGCAGCAACAGTTCCGTAGGATGCAGTGCAGCCTGGAAAAGCTGCCTGGCTTGGCTCACTTGGCTGCATTGTTTTTGTACAAATAACAACAACAACAGAAGGGGAACAACAACAACAGGAGAAGAACAACAACTGAGCAGAGCAACAAAAACAAAAACAATAAGAATCGTCTTACACGTCTTGAAAAACCATTCACAGTTTATTGAACCCGAGGCAGATTGCAAAGCCCTTTTAAAGCTTTTTATAGGAGGGAGTAAGGAAGAGGGGGGAAGGGGGTAGATATAAGCATTCTCTCTCTCCCTCTCTCTCTCTCTCTGGTGTTATTTATAATTTCATTTAAATGTTTTACCAAAATACTGTGTTTAGTTTCTAATCGAATGCACTTTGATGCTAACGAAATAAACAAAATTGTGCACAACACACTGAGGAGACCCAATTTCCTGTCAGTGTATGAGTGTGTGTGTGTGCCACTTAAACCACCCAAGGGGGCAACTCCCCTCGCCTTCCCCCCTCTCCTCTCCTACCATTCCTTCTTGACGTCAGCAACATATTTTTCTGGTTAAACTAATTTTGAGTTCTCCTTCGACAGTTTACACAGTTCAGCGCAGTTTACAGGGCAACGCGCCCGATTCCGTCCCATTCCCCATTCCGAATCCCATTCCGATTCCCATTCCCATTCACAGTTTATTGGGCCAATCATATGATTAATTTTTTCTCTTTTGCTGGCTGCCGCTTCTGTTTGTTTCCATTAGGAAGCTGCGCAAATGACGCAGCCTGAGAAAGAAATATTAACATTGTGGAAATCATTGGCCAGAGACGTCATTAATTGGGTAATATTATGCCTATAATTACACCTGCACCGCAGTATATTGAATAAACTATATGATTAATCTGAGGTGGGAGATACATTTATATATATAAAGTATTTTTATGGCACTAAATGACTAAATAATTCTATTCTTGAGACTGAGCTAACACTGCAGTGGAAACTACAAATGCTGCCTGAATAGCTTGTCAATTGTTCCAAGGAAATTTATTGTATTTCAGATTACTTGTAACTATATATCTTAAGCTATATCTTCAAAAGAGACTATTAAAATATGTGTATATATTTTTACAGCAAACTAAAAATGCAATTTAATTTCTTACTCTTTTTCAGATTGAATAAAATTTAATCTCATCATTCTCCTTTCCATGTATTTATTTGGTAAGTTCTAAGCACATCTAATATATCTTTAAGGCTTCAGCTATTTAGCTATAATTGCTGACAATATAGCTACGTTTTTAGCAGTCAATCAGCTTAGCTTTACTAAGTTCTTAGCCAAAAAACTCTAAGTAGTATCGAAGTAAGTGTTTCCCAGCAATTTGGTGGCTGTCACTATAATTGGATTGATGGTTATGGGCAGAGAAAGAGTTAGAGAGAGAGGGAAAGAGAGGAGGTGGGCAAGCCATAGAGAGTGAGGGAGCTTAACGCCAACAGAGATTATAGCCTGCACAAATACTGCAATCAGTTGTCATTGGCCAAGTTCATTTGCTTCCACCAAAAAAAAAAGAAAGAAAGAAGAGTCTAAAGCGATGTGTTTATAAATCGATTACTTCATGCTATAATCGAACTTCAGGCAGCATTGGCACACTCCTCAAGAGTAGGGGAGAGGGGAAGGGAGGCTCCTCTGCATATGAACTTGCCCCCAGTGCAAGTCACACCCTCGAATTAAGGCTGCCACTTTTGGTGAGTAATGTGCGTGGTGCATCATCATGCGCAGGCGAAGAAGAGAACACAAAACAAACAGAAATTACACAGTGTCTTTGCTTGTCTCCATCTCCCTCTCTCCATCTCTCCTTCTCTTACTACCTCTTCCTCGCTCTTTCAGTTGCTCTTCTGCCTTAGCTTTGCTGCACGCGCAAATTAACAGTCGCTTACAACTGCTACTCCTCCTTTCAGCATGGTAAACCCTAGAGGGGAGAGGGCAGTCCAAGGGGGAGGCTGCTGGGCCCAAGGTATTTCGAATGACAGCGCAATAAAGCGCATCGCACACACTCCTACGGGGCATTTCAATCTGCAAAACTTGCGGCCAAACCCAAAAAGAATCCCGAAATCCTGCAGAAATTCGAGGCGATCTTGTTTACACGAAACTCATTAAAATACGCATTTATCATCTGTGTGTGCCAGGAGGCGGGAGAAGAGAGTGGAGAAGAAGAGGGAGAGAGGGCGAGGGAAGACTGGAAGGGGTTAGGGAACTTCAACTGGGCTGGGCTGGGTTGCAATTTAAATGCGCGCACAAATTATTTCGCCAGATACAAATTTATGCAATATGCTGAGCATATTTCAAGGTCGAAGAAGAAGACGAAGAAGAGGAAGAAGCAGAAGCAGAAGCAGCACCAGAAGAAGACGATGGTATAGAAAGATATATGTGGCTACATTCGTAATGCAGATCGGGGCAGTGCATGGAAAGATAAATGCCCTAACAGCGGGTTCTCAATTTCAGATTCACTTTTTGCTCTCCGCCTTCCTCTCTCCTTCCCTTCCTCTCTCTCTCTATCTGTTCTTGGCCCGCCTCATAATTCAGTCTCGTAGACTCCCTTCTCGGGGCTTCTTCTTGCTGCCTTTATTTATTTGAATTCTGCAGATTTGGCGGCGTCATCAATCTGCGCGGCCTTCGGGCGTTAAATGCAAACCGATGGCGCGACAAAAAAACCTCAAGCGCAGAAGGTGAGGGGATCTCGGGGCGATTAAAAGACACCCAAATAAATATGCAGCTTTTCGTGCTGTACTGGGTTCATTGAACCCACACTAACATTTTGGCTAGTGGCTGTGCAGGGGGCGCTGCCCTCAGAGAATTTTAAATAACAACAGAAAAAAAGAAGAATCATTTTTTTTAATTTTGGGTCTCTCCCTCTCCCTGTCTCTCTCTCTCGTGGCATTCTTCAGCCTCATCCAAAGGTGGTCTTCATAAATTCTTGCGCAACGTGTCCTTTAGCCTTTTATTATACTTTATCTGCGCCAAAAACCTGGGATGGTCTCAGCTTTTGTTACCTGCTACGTTTTTTTCTCTCTTTTTCTGGTGTTTCTTGGCTTTCGTTTTCGTTTTCGCTTGAAAGGATTTTGAGTGTAGAGATCGTTGAGATCACGCTGCTAATTGTTTGTCGCGCCATCCTCATCGCTGTTTGTCGTGCTTGGGATATCAAATTCACTTTGGCGTTTGAGCTATCATATCATGGTACTTTAATATGGGGTACTCAGTGAAGTTGGGCAGGTAAGGAGGTGATCAAACGCGAGGCAGCACTTGTATACTCTACACAAACTGTAGTTAACTCAGAAAACCACTTGGATCTCTGGAACTACATAAGTGAGGCAGATGAAATTTGGTATATATGTAGCTTCTTCTACATGTTTTACAGTCGAAACATTTACGAACTTGGGAATATTTTTAATCTGCCTCAAAAAAAAAATAGCTAAAATGAGAGATAGCTCTATCAAAATAAGCAAGAAAGGAACATAACCTAAGGAGAACTGATTCATTACTTAGTTAGCAGTTGTATAAAGCATCAACAGCTCAGAAAATGTAACTCTGGTTTGGTTTAGAGTCTAGATCTCTGGAACTGTATAAGGTAGACACATGAAATTTGGTATATAGCTTCCTCTACTCGTTAGACAGTCATAACATTTATGAACTTGGTAATATCGACAACCTCTTTCAAAAAAACAAGCTAAATTGCAACATACCTCAATCAAAATTGGCAAAAAGTAAACATAACCTAAGAAATGCTAATTCATTACTAAGTTAGCAGTGGCATAAAGCTTCAACAGCTCAGCTAATGTAGTTCTTTCAGTTAAGGGTCTTGATCTCTACTACAGTTAGGCAGCTGAAATTTGGTATACAGCAATCCATATACCTTATAAAGTCAAAGCATATATCAACTTGGCGTTGCCTCGTTTCTTGCTCAAAAGAAACACGAAACACGTTGCTAAACAATGAACTGAGCGCGTGATCTGGCACTAAACACTCTTTGTGTTCTGCTGCACAAAGTTGCCACGTCATAAAGCCGAAACGTAACTGGGCGAGCAACGATTTGATGGGCAAAGTGAAAGTGCGCTTCATGGAATTAATAAACGGCACTTGGGCCGAGCGTAAAATACGTGTACTTATAAAACTAACTGCCAATGCCAAAGCTGCCTTGGCTGCCTCTGCTGCTGTGGCTGCTGCTGATGACGTCGACAACAACGTCGCCTTGCAACGTCGCACAACCATCAATTATCCACTGCCCACATGGCCACGCCCACAGCAAGAGTTAAACATGACAGGACGGTGACGTCGATGAGGATGAGAATGACGATGACGATGGTGAGAGACGGAAGTGCGTGCAACTTACCTTCGTACATCTGCGCATATTGCGGGAAACCTGCCGCCCGCAGCCATTTGCAGGCTTCCACGGCCTCGATTTCTGCAAGGAGAAGAGAGAGAGAGAGAGGGTATTAATATAACGCATATAGCCGCTTTAAAAGTTAAACTGCTAATTAAATCGCTGTGCGAATTGTTGCGCCTGACAAACTGCAATCCGTTTCGCCTGAAAACCAATTTTTGTGGTCACAGGAAAACAGCTGGAGACGCGCTTGAAGAGCAGATCCGGCAACAGAGTGCAGCTGGAGTAGAAGGAGAGAGAGGAGTGGGGGAGAGCTGTCTCCGCTCTGGTCACTTGATGGATTACGTTGTAAACTGTCCAAATGATGTCGACATTCGCAAAATAATGTTTGCCGTTGCGGTCTTCGACGCGAACTTTGACGGCCTTTTAAATTGTGCGCTTTGCCTCCGGTTCACAGCAGACCGACAACAACAATTACAACAACAATCTGACAACAACAGCTCAACATAAAAGTAAAAGTTTCTCAAGAATCTTTCGATGTTGCAAAATAATATTGAGCTCAGCTGAAGCTTCCTCTCTGTCTCGCCCACGGGCGAAAATATCATCATCATCGTCATCATAATCAGACACATAACATGCGAGACCTTGTTGTCTGTATCTGTCTATCTCTGTCTCTGTCTCAGCCTCTGGCTGTGCCTTTTCTCCATTGAACCGCAAATACATAAGCAACTAATTTGTGTCATCTTTATATACAATGAATCTAAAAAGGGCATAGAAGGTTTCTTGGCGAAATGGGTAAGGGTTCTAACTCTGCATAGTTGATTGAACTTGAAAGAGCTTAGGATTAATGTAAATTAATGATATGCAGATATTATAAACTATTATAGTTGCAATTTGAAAGGTAAAGTTGGAGAAATAGACATTAGTTTAGTTTTTATGCCAGTAGTAATAAAACAATCGCATAAAAAAAAAATTTATGATCTACTGTTACTGATATATAATTATAATTATAATAATAATTATAATTATATATCATTTGCTGGAGTATCCTTATGATTTTATTAATACTACTTCCCCTGCTATACATTTAACTTTCGCTAAACTATTGTTAATCAAACCATTCTCCACTCAAACATCTCAGTCAACCTAAGTCATGACTGCCTACAGGGTATTCCTAAGCCCATCACTCTGCGCCAGACAACTTTCACACGCTTTCCGCTGAGAAATCTGCCTATTTAAATATTCAGATTATTCATCGGCATAAGATTCATGGCACTTTTACCCTCAGCAACAGCTCAAAAATAGGCAACACTTTTTGCTGTTGCTTTACTCAGCGGGGGATCAATTGAATTGAAAGCAAACAAGTTAAGGCAGCAGCAGCAGCTCGTCGACAGAGAGTTAGCTACAGTTATCTGCATTTATCTATGGTTATCTACAGCTATAAGCTGTCAAGGCTGGTAAGTAAAGGGGGAGAGGCGGAGGCAGAGGAGGAGGCTGCTGTGTGGGCTATTTTAAATGTTAATCTTGCTTTGCTGTTTTACTTGTTGTTCGTTGTTGGCTTTCAGGGAATGGAATTCAATTTCAGCAGGAGAAATGAGAAGGCAGCTGCAGCAGGTACCGGATGGGGAGAGGGTGCCACGGCAGAGGGCAGAAGGGGGAGGGGCAGGGGCAAGCATATTCTATCGATTTTTAATCAACTTTGTGTGGCATGCGACAACATGAAACACTTTCCGGCTGCTTATGTGGCAACTGACAGTAGAAGGTGGCAAGAGGTGGTGAAGGGGGTTGCAGACCAGGTCTATGGGGATGAATTATTATTGAATTTTGCAAGCGATTAACTTGAACAGAGAAACGCAAAGGTGAGCCCAGGTGGGTCATGTCATGTCCGGCTCGAGGCTTGTGAAAGGATTTTATTTTTAAATACGAAATCGAAGTCTGCAATGAACGTTGCAAACTGACCTGCAATACAGGCAGATGAAGGGTCTATATATCTCTTTTCTCTCTCTTCTGTTTCCTCTCTCTCTTCTCTTTCTCTCCTCTCTATCTTTCTCTACTTTCTTCCTCTTTCTCCCCTTGCTTAATTAGCAATACTGCGCCCATAATTACACTGAGTGCCTTATGCAACAGGACTAGCAGCACTCGCAGCACTCGCTGGACACTCGGACTCTAGAACTTGTACTAAAAATAGCTGAACAACAGCTCATTAATTATTATCCACCTCAACTCGTACAGCAACGCAGCAACGCTGCTGCCACTTGAGCATTATTAAAATTGCGCATACGCCGCGTGCACGGAACGAAAAGGCATTTAAAGTGCGCACATTATTGTTATGGACAATGCTGCTTGTCACAGCTTGTAGCTGAGAAGGGAAAGAGGGACAGGCAGGGGATGTCAAAGTTGACGAAGGCGTTGTGGTTGTTGTTGTTTTTGTTGCCACGCCTCGAACTCGCAGTTTATTGCGCCAGTGTCAATATTTGTTGCCTGTTGCTGTTGTGGCACACAGCAACGCCTTCGCTTGTAGGTGTCTGTGTGAGGTAACACTGTGTGTGTGTGTGATGTTACTCTCTCCGCGTGTGTGTGTGTGAGTGTGTGGGCCAATTTCCCTTTGTTGTGCGCCATTCTCGTTTGTTTCATCCTCATTTCATTTTGGTCATTTCGGCAATGTTTTAAAACTCAGTCAGCCGCAAATTCGGCAGCATAATTATTGCACCCACTGTAGCGCTGTCACTGTTCGCTATCCCCATCTCTGTGTGTGTATGTGTGTGTGTGTGTGCTATATAAAACCCCGTGGGCTAATTAAAAATATTAATGACGCGGCGATAAATTAAATCGAAATTGAAAATGAAATTTCTCAAATTGTTTTCTTACTCTGCAGCGCCACAGTGACTTGATTAGTACGTGGTAATTAATTTACGCGCAGCACTGTCAATGAATTTAAGCTGCGACGACTTTAAGCTCAACATTTAGCATAGATTATTATATTATTTATAAGGTTTTATAAGGTTTTCTAATCGAGTTTCTCTCTCGACATCAATCTTGTTTGCAATGTTTCAATTTGTGTTGTTAATTTTCATATTTAATTTAAATATTCAAATTGAAATTACAAGTAGAAAATTGAAATGTTCATTCGCGTGCTTGGTCAACCAGCTGCCACGCCCACGCGCCTCCTTCTACTCCGACTGCGTGTGAATGAGCAGCCCTAACACAATTGCGCATGAGGAAAGATGAAGACAAGGCGCCAAAGGATGCGAGTGCAGGCAGCCGCTCGTCTGTTTCTGGCTGACAGGCAAGGCAAGTGTGTGTGTGTGTGGCAGTGGAGGAGTGTAGGAGTATGTGTGGGAGTGTATAGCAGTGTGTGCATGTGTGTTCTGTGCTGTCTGTGCTCATGACATGCTTTGTCTTAGCGCGTGCTCCAGAAAAAGTTAAGTGAACCAACACAAAACGCACAATACACTTGCAAAGTACACTCACAGTCACGCACACACACACACACACACACATCTCTCTCAAACACTCACCCACAACCTCACACATACACACACCTCTTCACACACTGCATGCATTGGCGGCAAATTCACTTGCAATCGGACGTGTTTTTTCGATACGCTGCGCGAAAGTAGTTTTGACCACAAAGTCGGCTCGCGAAATTGGCTGTTTAACTGCCCAAAGCCACACGGCGTGAATAAGCTTCATTTCGGCGCGATTAATAGTAAAAGAACGCGAACGTTTGGTAATTTGCCAAATTTTCTTGCATTGCAATTCGGTGCAGCTGAGATCAACAGCTGTCAGCGCTGCCAACTTACGCCAGTAACGATCTGACCTGAGTGGCGTTGCCAGATCAACGGCGCCGCCAGGGCTGCTCGATCAGTTGGGCGCGAAATTCAAATATCAATTTGAATTCTGCACGTTAACTTCAATATCCAAATAAAAATAAATTTGAATATTTATTGAAGCGGACAGGTGCTGAAATTGCGAAATACCAACAAAAAAACGTATATTTGTATATTTATATGTATTTGTAAATATATATTTATATATAATTATATATTTTATATTTAAATATATATTTGTAAATATATATTTATACTCATATATAAAATTCTTGTGGAGTTGGCCGATTTTTGGTGTCGCATTGTTGCGCAACGCACCCGCAGAGAGATTGCGCACACGCGTAGTGTTGGAAAACGCGAGCAGCTCCCGCAGCTGGCTCCAGTGGGGGACAAGGCAAAAAGGCCGAGGATCGGGCTATCTTCCAACCCCTCCGCTGCGGCGGCGCAAGTCAACAAGGGGCTCTGGGGACCGAGTCGGAGCGGTATAACTCCCATCAGGCATCCGCTGGGGGAAATCCCCGTGCACCGAGGGACCTCAACTAGGAGCAGGTGCTATGAGCAAGGCCGCACCAACAGCCCGGGACGATGAGACCCAGGCATTAGCGGTAGCGAGAGCGGAGGAAGAGTTGCTTCAAAAATTCCAGCGGATGAAGCAGAGGGTCCAACACTCGCCTCCGGCGAACAGCACTGAGACGCACCCTGTTTCGGCGCCGCCGAAAATCAACGGGCCGTTATTTGTTTTCGGCGAAGGTGAGGAGGAGATGGCCACTCCGAAGAGATCCCGAGATGCAGCGAGCCCCGGGGAGAAACAGGCTGGCGCAAACAAGAAGCAGAGGGTCGAGGCAGATGCACCAGCCCTAGTCGAAAAACTGGGGGCAATGCTGGACGAAATGATTGCGAAGTTTACCGACACCAAAAGCAACAACAAGAAGGTGGTCCGGCACGTCACCCAGGGGACGATAGACCTGATGATCGCAATGAAGGAGCTACAGCTCGAAGTCTGTGCTGCGCTGGCCGCCGGCCACACTAACGGTCGCACCAATGGCGCCACAGCATGCGCGAGCCAGCAGACCACTCCTTCGCTGGCTGACAAGATCGCCCGCGAACCACCAGTAAGCAGGCCTGCAAATGCGGCCTGGCAGCAAGTCAAGGCGAAGACGAAGGTTCCCCACCCCAGAGCAGAGAACAGCGAGCATAACGAGGATCGTGCGCCTCGCAACAAGATGCCCAGGAAGCAGCGCTCAGATGCTATACTGATAAAGTGCAGCGAAGGATCCTACGCAGATATGCTGAGGATCGTCAAAACGGAGCCTTCACTGCAGGGACTGAAGGATAGCGTCCAAGGCTTGCGAAGGACAGCCAATGGGGGTCTCCTACTGAGGATGCAGAAGCCCCTTGACCCATCCACGCAGCAACTGCAAGAGGCATTGAAGACAGCCATCTCTGGCAAGGCGGAGGTGGCGGTCATGCAGGAGACGGTCCAGATCGAGATCCGTGACCTGGACGACTTGACCAGTGCGGAGGAGGTCACTATGGCCCTTTTTGCGGATGGGGATAACGACATCCCAAGAGACGCTGCACCCAGGATGCGGAAAGCATTCGGCGGAACGCAAATTGCGACGGTCAACTTGAGACCGGAACATGCGCGGAGGCTGCTCGACAAGGGCAGAATCCGTATTGGATGGGTCGTCTGCCGCATTAGGGAGAAGACGGAGCCGAGACGCTGCTATAAGTGCATGGGCTTCGGGCACACCTCGGCAAGATGCCGCGCCTCCGACGCAACGGCCAAAGCCACGCAGGAGTCTTGCTTCAAGTGCGGAGGAACGGGCCACAAGCACAACACGTGCAAAGGCACGCCCAGGTGCATCCTATGCACAAGAGGTGGCAAGACCGCGAGGGAAGCAGAACACGCGACCCTGAGCAGGAGCTGCCCTGAATACCAGAAAGCCAGTAAAAACCCGAACAATGGTTAAGTTTCTCCAACTCAACCTGAACCATTGTCGAGCAGCCCAAGACTTACTGTCCCAGACGGCCTCAGAGCAAAGCTTAGACATTGCCATTCTGAGCGAGCCCTATAGGGCAAAAGCAGAAGGCGTGTGGCAGCAAAGCGCTGATGGCGGTGCAGCCATATGGAGCTGCGGACAGCCCCCGGGCCACCTAGCACAGAGGGCGTCTAGACGCGGCTACGCCAGGGCTAAGTTCCAAGCGACTACCATATACAGCTGCTACTTAGCCCCGAGTATGCACATAGACGAGTTTAGGGACATAGTGCAGGAGATCGCCCAAGATGCTCGAGGACGGTCCCCTGTGCTAATAGCTGGAGACTTCAATGCGTGGTCCACCGCCTGGGGGAGCACGAGTACGACACAGCGAGGTACCATCATCCTTGATGCCTTGGCCACCCTGGATGTCTGTCTACTAAATGACGGCAATAGGTGCACCTACAGCAAGGCAGGTCGGGAGTCCATCATTGACCTGACCTTCGCCAGCCCGGAACTCACTCGGAACAGCTGCTGGGAGGTCACAGACCTCTTCACCTACAGCGACCATGCCGCCATAATATTCCGCACGAGCCACAGTCAGCAACGCCTACCAAATAGGGAAACGGTGTATAGGGTACACACCCTGAATGCCGAGACGCTCCTAAGCTGTATGGATGCCAGCACCATCATAGGAACGGCGGACATCTGCGCGGACACGATATCCGACAGGATCAAAGCAGCATGCGACGCGGCAATGGAAGTCTCTACCAAAGGCGACGGAAGGCGGCCAGTTCCCTGGTGGAACCAGGAGATAGCTACAGCCAGAAGCAACTGTCTTGCCGCTAGGAGGAAATGCCAGCGAAGCAGGGGACGCTCTACACAAGAGCTGTACGAGTCCCTCTACAGGGCGAGGAAAAAGGCCCTCAAGGTGGCCATCAGGGCAAGCAAGAACCAGTGTTTCCAGGACCTCTGCGATGCGGCTGACCAAGAACCCTTTGGAGCAGCCTACAAAATGGTTATGGGTAAGCTCACCAGACAGCCGATCCCCAGCTCACAGGACCAGCTGGGAGCAATAGTCTCCACACTGTTCCCAGCTCAGCCGCCTCTGAGGCCACCGAGCGTTACTGCTGGCGAAGCGATGCCCACCTGCGAGGAAGAAGTCATGAGCGCGTTGGCGAGCTGCAAAGCATCCAAGGCCCCTGGACCGGATGGCATTCCCAACGCAGCTCTGCATGCCATTGTGAATGCCTATCCAGGTCTCTTTGCGCAGCTGTACAACAGGTGCATCGATGAAAGGAGGTTTCCTCGAGTCTGGAAGCAGCAAAGGCTCGTGCTCATCCCGAAGCCAGGAAAGCTCAACGACGACCCGTCGTCATACCGGCCCCTTTGCATGCTAAATACGCTGGGGAAAATTTTTGAGCGCATAATATGCACGAAGCTGCAAAGCGAAATCGAGGAGCGCGGAGTCATGTCTAACCACCAGCATGGATTCCGGAAGGGGCGAAGCACACTCGACGCGATCCAAGAGGTGACGGAACTGGCGGCTAAGGCCATCGAAGGTGAACGTTGGCGGGGCGGCTCCAAGAAGTACTGCCTGGTTTGCACCCTGGACGTTAAAAATGCCTTTAACTCTGCAAACTGGAGCCTAGTGTTGCAAGCACTCCAGCGTGGCGGTATATCAGGGTACTTGATACAGCTGATAGCCGACTACTTCAGGGAGCGCGTCCTGCTCTACAAATCCGACGCCGGCAACCAGGAATACCAGGTTACAGGGGGTGTTCCCCAGGGCTCAGTCCTTGGGCCAATCCTCTGGAACGTAATGTACGATGGTATACTGAGGCTGACACTGCCTGAAGGATGCTCCGTGATTGGCTTTGCAGATGACATCGCACTAGTCACTGTGGAGAAGCAACTGGCCGACGTCTCAAACAAATGCAGTCTGGCGATCGACATGCTGATGTCCTGGCTTGCGGATAACGGGCTCTTGCTTGCAGAGCACAAAACAGAAGCAGTGCTTATAAGCAGCAGAAAGGCCGTAGAAAAGGTGAGCTTCCGGGTCGGTTCGACCACCATCGAGTCTAGCCCTGCGGTCAAGTACCTTGGAGTTCTGATCGACCACCGGCTGAACTACAAAAGCCACCTGGAGTACGCGGCGGGCAAGGCATCCAAGGCCACTGCCGCCATCTCGAGGATGATGGCCAACACGCGCGGCCCCAGACAGCACAGCCGACGACTGATAGCGACAGTGGTGACCTCCACCATACTGTATGCCGCGCCGATATGGGCGGACGCTATACTGACCGTGAGCTACAGCCGACACTGCAAGTCAGTATATAGACGATGCGCCCTGCGTATCTCCAGTTGCTTCTGCACAGTCTCAGAAGAAGCGGCACTGGTCGTAGCCGGAACAATCCCCATCGAGTTACTGGCAGAAGAACGCAGGACTGGAAGGTCTGGATGCAGAACCCAGCGAAGCAGCACGGTTTCGAGGTGGCAAGCGAGATGGGACAACGCGAGCACTGGACGCTGGACGCACAGACTAATCCCCGAACTAGATCCCTGGTTAAACCGACCCCACGGGCAGGTGGACTTCTACACGTCGCAGCTTCTCACAGGCCATGGATGTTTCAAGGCATACCTGCACCGTTTCAAACACGACGCTGATCCATTGTGCGACTACTGCGGAGGCGCAACCACAGAAGATGCAGAGCACTCCTTTTTTGTGTGCCCACTCTTCAGCGCTGAAAGAGCTGCCTTAGAGGCAGCAACGAACTGTCACCTCACACCCGACAACATAACCAGGTGTATGCTGGAGAGCACTTCCAACTGGGATGCGGTTGCGGAAATGGCAGCAACTGTACTGAGGGAGCTGAGACGCCGGGAGCAGATCCGACACACGGTTGGCGAAAGATGAGCGGCACCTGACCGCCTGCCACCCTCGCGAAGTATAGCTTGGCGGCAGTCCCGCGGGAGTGGACTCTTTCTTCTTACACATATTCCTCCTACACTATCTATATCTATTTTATAATCTCTTAAATAAAAAAAAAAAAAAAAACACTGCATGCAAATGACACACACTTCCGATTATGGCTTTACAACATGGCAAAGCGTAGCCAGGCTGGAATTTCCCTTTTGAATTCCTTCTTTTAGTTTCCCCCCACACGGTGCGTAACTTTCACTGCGCTTAGCTAACTTAATTACAGGGTATTTGTAGCAGCACTAAAAGCTTTTGTTTTGTTTTGCACATTTTCATTGACCTTTTCACAATTTTGCAGTTTGCAATTTGCGATTTTGCTCGCTAGCCTAATTGCAAGTTAATTCAGTTAAACACTGCCCCGCCTACCGCCCCCTGGCGGCAAGTTGTCATCAATGATTACACACACACGGCATTGCAAGCTAAATTGCCCAATGTTTTGGCCATTTTAGAGCTAATTATATAGCCGCAGGAGTCGCAATTTAAGCCATTATGCTAGCAATGAGTTGTGGAATGAGACTCTCACAATATCTAGCTATATCTAGCTAGCACAGTAAATCTAGCTAGATATTTTAATATGCAAATTCAGCTGCGACTTCCTCAAAGTGTTGCTGTTGTTGTTTGTTGCTGTTGTTGCTGCTGTTGCGGGTGATTTGCCATTAATTAATTGCTTTGCACATGACCCTGGGCAACAAACATTGTCGGAAAGCATTTAAATGTCATGTGCAACACATAAATTGTGTGTGCACGCCAAGCTGACAACAAATGACGCATGCAACTTTTCTGCTTGCCTCTTGTCGGAATTTCCTTGCAACGGGATTAGCAAATGAAGCAGATGCAGTGGGAGGGAGAGGAGGCGGAGGAGAAGGCAGAGGAGGATGAGGCTTATGGCAATGTTCAATTAATTATAGAAATCTTGACAATCGAAATCTTTGTAATACATAAATAGAGCAGAACAAAGAGAGAGGGAGAGAGACTATTGAGGAAGGTGAGCAAGAGAAAGAGACAGTAGGGGGAGAGGGAGACGAAGACAAGTAGAGAAAGAGGGCAAGGCAGCTATGCACACGGCTGGAAAAGCCGCCCCTAATGCAGAGTGAAATTGGGTTTTTAGAGGGAAATTAGGCAGCGGCGAAAATAGCTAAGGGCCCAAAATAAATAGAGGGAAAGAGTGAGAGCAGGAAGAGCAGAGTAGAAAGAAAGGAGCAGGAGGAGATAGAAGAGGAGAAGGGTAGTAAGAGATAAGGAAGGCAATAATGAGAGAGAAAGTGAGAGAGACACGGAGAGAGAGATGGAGAGGGTAACTCAGCATGAAGGCAGAGGGCGCGAAGAAGTATAATTCTCTACATTTAACTGTCTCACTCTTTCTCAGTCCCTCTACCATTTCTTCTCTTGCTTTCGCACTCTTCCTCTCTCACTCTTGTTATCTCTATCAACCTGTTTCTCTTTCACTCTCTATCGTTCTCTCAATCTACTTCTACTTCGCTCTACTTGTTGTTTTCTCTCCTCCTTTCTACCTCTTCATTTGTCGATTCTTCTTTTTCTTTCTCTCAACCTATTGTCTTTATTCGAACTATTCCTTTCTCTCTACCTATTTTCTTCACTCTTCCTCTTGTTTTCTCTCTCTCTCTCTCTCTCTCCGCCTTCTTCTATTCCTCCCTTTCTCCCTCTTCCTCCCTTTCTCTCTCTTCCTATCTCTCTGCCCTCCCCTCTTCTCTCTGCCTCACCCACCCACTTTGAGGGCTGTGTTTGGCACGCACTTCCTCTTCACTGGTCACAATGGGCCTGGCAAAGGATCAAGTTATTTATAGACCAGTGTGCGATAGCAGGTGCGTGTGTGCTGTGTGCACTACACTGTGCGAAATATTTATAGCATATGCGAGGGCATTTTTAGCCTTTTTTCAGTGTGCTCTACATCTACTTTTGGCTTTTATTAGTTCTATTTATTGCTGCTACATTGGCTACACTTCACTCGTCAATCGTCCCCCTTATTTCGCACAGTGCAGGCAACTGCTGCGCGTGCCACGCAGCTGGGATACGCGTCCAGCGACTTGGCAAAGCGTGTGCAACAAGTGGCAGACGCGCTGTCAGCTCAATTTGCCATAAACTTGACGATGAAGCTTCGCAAATACTTGACTTGAAATTAGCTCAAAGCGCACTTCAAACAGAGCAAAGAAGCTGAAAGAGACGCTTATCCTTAGCTACAGTTGCCCACTGTGCCCCGCCCCTCTCTCACCACTCTCCTCTCTCTTTTGTAGCACCTGCCACGCTTTGATATCGCGTACATAAGCAGAGAGATATAACAGATCATTGAGCTTTTAATGCGTTTTTAATGTCCGCGTATTATACGCCGCATATTTCCTGCTGAGTTCCCTCTTGCCTCCTCCACTCTCCACCTCCCCCTTCTCCTTCTTCCACCTTTCGTACAACAATAAAAATAATACCAAAAAGGAAACAGCCACACGCGCACGAACACAAAAGGCAAAGACAAAAATAAAATACAAATTCGCATATAAAAATAATTACATTTGAAAGCAAAACAAAACAGAAAAAATGAAAAAAAAATAAAAAATGAAAATACGAAAAATTAAAAAACAGAAAATCGTGAAACGAGAGAAAATGAAAAGCGGCGCACAACATGGGCAACAGGCGGAAAATTTATGCGTTTTATTGTTCCAGCACGCGAAATGGGTTAAGAAAAAGCCACGCAAAAAAATCATATGAGAGTCAAAAAAAAAAAAAAAAAAGAAAACTCGTTTTCAAATTGGAAAAACCTCTTAATGTATAATTTGCATAATTCTGCACCATACAAATTGCTGTGCACTGCGCGTGTATAACGGCAATTCTGACACTCTAAATTTGCATATTAGCAAAAAAAAGATAAAACATTTCAATTATACAGCACAATTTCGCGCAGTGCACTTGCTGCAAATTGAGTTAATCGTCAAATAAGGGTTGCCACTCTCATTATGAGGAGAAGGAGGAAGAGGAGAAAGGTGCTTAAGTTTAATCCGCAAATAGCTTAAGCACTTTGAAGTCAGTTTGGGGAAAACATTTTTTATTATTCTTCGGCAGACTTTAAACAACTGATTAGTAAGGTTTGTTGTGCATGAAAACCATTTATAAGGAATCCCATGGAAATTGAGTTGAAAATACTTTCTAAATTTATTTTTAGTTTTGCTTAGTTTCTGTGACGTGGGTTGTCAGTCATGTTTAGAATACAGTGTGGAGTATAGTACAGAGTGTGGAGTATCGCATGTTCTCGGGATTCTTGTGGTTTTCTCTTTCTCATAATAAAGTTGTGGTAGCTAAAGATCATACGAGATCTGTATATAAAGAAATTCATTACGTAATTATTCTTGTTATTACATGATGCAACATTCTATGAATTATGTTAAGATAATCTATAATTGTTCTTCTTTAGTGACTCTGATATAATTAAAGCTATTATATGATTCAACATTTGTGGAAAAAACATATAATAAAAGATCTATAGCTATTATATGAGTAACTATTGCTAGGAAATCAAATTATAAATGTAGTTTTGCTTTTCTATTTGTTGAGGTACTTAAGTAACTGCCTTTCAATTGTACTGCTAACTGCTCTTCTACGCAATTCTCGAACCTTTACTTGAAGATTTTCTGGTAGGTAAGTAGCTACCTTTCTACGAGATTCTCATTTATTTGCCTAGTACCTTTCTCGCCAATCCTCGCACTGTGAGTGAATTTGATTTTTGTGCTGAGTGTCACTCAGACCACAGAGGCTGGTGGTGAAATAACACTCGCTTCCCCTCTTTATGTTTTGCTGCTCAGTGTCTCACTCCCAGTCGGGTGTATACTATGAGCATATTAATTGTATAATAATTTCTTCCCATTTATTGCTGCATGCAAACAATTTTCCCCTTGTTTTTTATTTAAATGAAACGCTTCGCTTGACTTGGCACGCAATTTCACTGAGACTGGGCTGCAAAAGAAACAAGTAAAAACCGAAATTGCGAACAATCTGACCAGAGTTGCCATATAGAGTTGCCAGAGTATGGCAGGGCACACGCGATGCTGCCGATGATGATGTATGATGATTTATGGGGCAACTTGTTGCCCTCTTGCCCAAAATTAAAATTGAATTATTTCGGTGGTTTAATTGTTTATGTAGCCGGCTGTGGTTCAACCTCAAAATAGACACAGTGGCTGCCAAAAATAGTTCACCCCTTTTACCGCCCCCCTTGGGCCCCACACTAATGAGGTGTGGAAAAACAATAAACAGCTTGTGGCACGCGTCCAGCCCCCAGTCAGCGCCATAAGCAAAGCGTATTTATTGTTTGTTTACAACAACTCAACAAATTCAAATTCAAAATTCAAAATTGAAATGGAAATTGAAATTTAATAATATTCGCCCTTGCGGAGTGGAAAAGTTCCAGTTCAGCAGAATTTCTTTTCTTTTCTTCTCTTCATTCTATTCTCACCTGCGATCTTGCGTTCACGCATCTTACGCCACAAAGCTTCGGCCTTGCGCTTGGGCCAATTCTCGAATTTCTGGGAGAAGCTCCTGAAGAACTTGTACTCCCTAATGGTGACCGACATGCGACGCTGCATTTTGGCTAACGTTGGCAGCGCCGTTTTGGCACTGTCCACTTTTCTAACGGTATTAAAGAAGAAGATGAGCAGGAGAGGCTTCTTCTGCACTGTGTTTTCTTTTTTTTTTCTGGCTGTCAAAATAGTTGATTTACATGCTGCCTGCTGTCACTGCACAACACTGCACTTTGCAAACACTACAATACTGCGCTACACTGCACTGCAGAACACTGCAACGCACTTGAGTCGCTGGCGTCGACGCGTCGTCGTTTACCGTTACTGCTGCCGCCCGCACTCGACTCGTTCACTGCGTATGCGTCCACCGTGCACGGCGCCTGTAAGAGCACTAAACAAATTTCGCTTACGATGCCAGCAACGGACCGAGCAACGAGTCGAGTCGAGTCGCGTCGAGTTGAGTCCGAGTCCCAACGAGGCACACAACGGGGCGTATGAGCAATGTTGTTCGTGCGTTGTCTGTCGGCTGAGGCTGTTGCTGCTGTTGTTGTTCTTCTGGTGCTGCTGCTGCCTTTACTTGTTCCTTGCAAATGGTTTATTATTTTTATTTTCATTATTATTTGCTGTGGTTTTTTAGTTGTGGCTCGAACAAATAAATAAATAAATGAATGTTGTTCATTTCATTTGAAAAGGACTCACACACAGACAGACACACACAGTGACAAACCCTGTGTGGACACTATTGTTGGTCTTTGTTTCAAGCCGCACTGGCCACACCTGTTGCATGGCTTGACAGAGGGAGGGGCGTCGAAGGTTGAACTTTTGTCTCTCCTCTCGACTGGGCTGGCTATAGCCTTGAATCTGGCCCCGATATGTATGTCTGTGTATGTGTGTGTGTGGCATTATCATAACTGCATTCTATACATCGATTTAGTACTGCGCTAATTTAAACAACAAATTAAAGCTGAATAACTTGCTGAAGAAATTAAATATGAACAACATATATAGACATAGATATAGATATATGGATCCAGCTATAGCTCTATATATGTATGTCGAGTATGCTGCTGCTTATTTACACATATTTATATGGCAAAAGTATTTGCTGCGGCCTGCTTGATGAGCAAGATAAATAAAAATAAAATAAATGCTGGTAATTTTTATTTGTGCAATAATCAGATATAAATCATGAAATACTGCGTGTTAATCTTCAAGTATAAACAACAACAACAACAGCAGCAGCAACAACAACATTGCAAACAAAACAAAAAGAAAGCCATCGAGCTTCCGTTATGAAACGACGACAAGCACAACAAAAGCGAACCCAAGTCGCTGCCTCCCCTTCCCCCGCACACAACCTAAACCCAGACCCAACCTTATGTTAGTTCCCTGTGCCATTTCTCAAGTACACGCCACAGTCCTATAAACAGTGAGCACTCGTTGGAAAGAACAGACAGAAGAGAATGTAACGGCATTTATATAAACTGCATATATTGATAGGAGATTAGAAAGGGGTGTATGCAGGGTGTGTAACAAGTAGACCCGACTGAACTAGACAAGACTAAACTAATGCAAGAGAGCAATAAAATGTTCTGTGGTAGAGATTCTGTTCTAACTAGTATACAGTATTGATTAATACATGTTTTCTAAAGATTCTTTCTTTAATTCACATACATTGCACACTCTGTAAGTGTGATGAATTGTGTAATATTTCGGAGTGTTGGGCAATGCATAAGCAAGACTTATTCTTATTTGTGTAGAGGGGTTCAATCGAATCATACAAGTCGAATAGTCATAACTGTAGCAATGCAAATTGGTATACCAATTTATATTAATTATATATTTTCAAAGACTAATTGTTCATACTATTCAGTGTTGGTTAATGTGTTTACACATTATACCATATTTCATATATAGATATTATGCACTAAGTTGTAGCCTTATATACATATTCATTATACCCTTATACACACTGCATATACGATTACATAATTAATAGTAGGTATTCAGTGTTGAGTAATTACTGCATAAGGTTCTTTTAATTTGTCTAAAGGGTATCAAACAGTGGAATAATCCGAACAGCAGTAATGTGTATTGTACTGTATGTTGTATGAATGTAAGTAATTAACATAAACAATAGTGCAAAGGAAGGTACCTTGCAGAGAATTATCCATTTTATTACAAATTCAGTGTTGGTAAATGCAAGTGTAATGCATTTTTTAAATCATAAGAAGAATATACTACAGTCGAAAGTAGTGAGTATTTAATGATGAGTAATAAAGAATTCTACAAAACTATTCAAAGTTCTAATAAACTATTTGCAGGGTAAGGAATAGTCGTGCCTCTCTTGCTGTACTCTACAGCATTTATCCCCCTTAGGCAGTGTCCACTGTATGATAAATGGCACGCACGTTAATGTCGGGCCATAATGCCAAATTGGTCATATAAAAATACACGCAGAATTAATGTTAAAGGCCATGGACATTATTTGCGGACCGCCAGAAGCGGCGGGCCTGACCTTTCTGGTGGCAAAACGTCACAGCAATGACGTCACATACAGAGCGAGAGTGAAGTGTAGCGTGTGCTGACGTCATTGAAGTGGACACGAACAGCGACGTCGCCGCCTGTTGTTGATGCTGTTGAATCAATTTCTGTTTGGGGAAGCACAAAGTGACCCACTTCATCTCCAGCTGGACAATGCAGGCAAAAATCCAATAGCCACAAGGGTGTGTGTGTGCTGTCAGTGTGAGTGAGAGAGAGGGTGTGTGTGTCTGTGTGTTCTGGTGTGTGTTGCTATGCACATTGACAGATTGACAGTCATTTTTGGCCTGGCATTCAGTGTTGAAGTGTTGACGGAAGTGTTGGAAATTGGCAAAAGAGCTGCGGCTGTTTGCCTCGATAGTAGCAGTAGTTGTTCTTGTTCTCGTTGTTGTTGTTGTTGTTGTTATCTATCTGACTGAGAACATGAAAGTAATTTAAATGACAGTCCCCACTCCCTCTTCCACTCTCTCTTCCCCCTTCCCGTGCTGCCTCTGATTGCCTTCAATTGTTTGCAACGAAATCAAATTATGCCAAAGCTGAAGCTGAATGAAAATGAAAGTTCTCCCAGCAAGATATGAATAGTTATAGAAAAGAGGGGCAGAGGGGTAGGGGATATGTTATATAGTTGCTATATATACTCTGCATTGAATACTGTAGAATGCCCCGCGTCGTTCTCTTGTACGTAAATTATAGATATTATGAAACTGAGTCGACGCTGCACGAGGCTTCAAGCTCTCCTCCACCACACACTGTTATTATAAACCACTCACGCTTAATAACAGACCGCTAATTGGATGGCAGGACCACCAGCATATCAAATCAGAAACGAGCCGACCCCCTGCTGCCCCCCTCACCACCCCTCGATCCTCGCTGCCTGCTGCTCCTTCTCAGGCACTGTCGGAGGCCACATCTCCTCGTCGGGCCATTTAAATAACTCATTTAGCGCACATCTCGGCGGCTTCATCTAGGCCTCACAACAGCCTTCCCTGCCACCCCCTGGTGTACCTGTATTCCAATTTCCCTTCCCTTCTTATAGCTAAAGCAAAACCCGTTGCCGGGCACTGGGACTCACCTGCTAAATAGCGATCGCTCTGCGAACGAGAATAGCGCAGCGTCTGTAGGGAGGGGAAGAAAGAGAAGAAGAGGGCATAATATTAATGTCTGATGAGGCGATTTTTAATGCGAGGCTCGCTTTGCCTCATAATGCTTTCGGTTACAATGTAGGCCTAGTGCAACTAGAACTAAGATTGAGGGATTGTGGGGAGTCTTGGAATTGCTGTTATAGAGATTTCTGTATAATGTTTTGAGTGTCTTGGGAATATTTAATATGTTGTTTCTATTTAGGTTTTATTTGCACTATGGTTTAATGGGTTTATTCTCAATTTCTATTCCTAATCAAATTATCTAAGGTCCTAACTAGTCTTTCTCTAAATCCTCAAGGTATTCCTACGATGTATTGCATGCATCACTCGATTATAAGAACATTTATTGTATCAACGTCTATAGAACTGTAAGTCGCATCTTCTTCTTTTAGATCTGTTGATTTTTTGTATGCTTTAATTGTTTCCTATACCTTGCTTGACTGTTTGATCCTCACTTTAAGCACATTCTCTAAACAGCTAACTTGTAATTGCCCCTGCCCTCTCATTATTAGATTATTTTTATTTTTCTCTGACAATTGCTTTAATTCTTTTCCTTTAATTTATCGTACTTCCAATTGCCTTTCTTTCTTTCTTGTTTTCTTTCATAATCTCTAGTCTTAAAGAGTACCATGCAGTACCATTTCTCTGTCTGTCTCTCTTTGTTAATCTCCTTCTCTTTTCTTTCTCTTAATTAATAAACTATTTAACTTAAGCTTCCTCAGTTCTTCCATTTCTTATCGTTATTCTCTTCTTCATCTTCATTCGTTCTCATCTTTATACTATTAATAATTAATTACTACCTATCTCATTCCTTCCTTAAACCTTTCTCTCATTCTATTCAAAGTTTTTCCCTCACTGTTTCTGGTAGAGCACTTTCTCCTTTCGTTTTTCACTTCACTACCTCTTTCTACTTCTCTTTCTTCTTCATTCTTTCTTTCAATCTCTCTACCTTCCTCTATCCCTCAATCCCCCCCGCCTCTTCCCCTCTACTCACCAAATGCTGTGCGGCAAAGTCATCGCAGCGTCGACTGCGCTCACGCTCCTTGAGCAGCAGCGGGGCCGAGTTGGACTTGGTGGTCAGCTCCTGAATGCCGCCAGCATCGCTGTGCAGTGAGGCACTGCTGGGCGAGGGCAGCTCGACGAAGTGATGCAGCTGAGTGAGCTGAGTGGCGCCGGGCGAGAGCAGTGACTGGAAGGGTTCCTGCAGCAGGGCAAGCGACAGTTGAGCGCGTTCCTTCTGATTGTGACGTGGCCACACCTTGCGCGGTGGCAGCAACAGTTGCTGATGCTGCTGTTGCAACTGCTGCTGCTGATGATCCAGCGAGAGACTGCGTTGATTACGACGCGGCACACTGGGCAGCGGCACCAGAATGGGCGGAGCTGCGCTGTACTTGCGACGCAGCACGACAGGAGTCGTTGTGGATGCAGTGCCTCCGCCTCCACTGGCACTGCTGGCATCTCCATCGGTGCAGTCGCATTCACAATAATGCTGACCCATTTCAAACTCATCCTGGCACTCATCATATTCCCCGCCAGCTTCTGTCTTCTCTGGCGCCAACTTCCTCGGCTGCTCATCCAACATATCATCCTGCGATTCATTGGCAGCCTCCCCACCACTGCCACACAGGCTGAGCACCTCCAGCAGATCCGGATCATCACTGGAGGCCACCGAGCCGCTCTTCTGGAACTTCATCTTGCGCACTGCCTCCAAGCTGCTCACAGATTCCGTATCCGGCGCATGGCTGGCAGCTCTATGATGATGATGGTGATGGTGATGGTGATGATGATGATGCTGCAACTGGTGCAGCTTCCAGTGGGACATGTCCTTGGGTGGCGTCGCTGTGCCTATGCCACTCTCGTTGTTATCATTGTCCAGTCCCGATGAGTCCAGCGATATGCCCGACTTGCCGGAACTCAGCACGCCGGTGGCCTCCTCACAGGCCGAAGACGACGAAGTGGAGCTGCAGAGGGAAGAGAAAGAGAGAGGAAGGAGGATTAGCAACGGTACTTGATGTCTGTCTGACCTCGACTCACTTGTTGTCTTCATCGACGGCGCCAACGCTGCGCAAAATGGACTCCTCCGATGTCCAAATCGTTGATGTGGATCCTTTTTTGGTCACATCCACCAGATAACCAGGCGTGGCGCCAACTTTACTAACCACCTTGACTTGCGGGGGCGGTGGGGTAACCACATTTCTGTTCGTCAACATCGGTGAACCAAGATTGAGGCCCACCCGTTTTGGTGTCTCCAGCGCTTGCTGCTGTCGCCTAGATTTCAATTCCTCCGCCACAACCGAAGCGACTTCTTCGATTTTCAGCGCGCCTTGCAAATTTGTCAGCTTATGACTTAGCGGCGTCGTCGTCGTCGTCGTCGTCTCCGTCTGTCCATTACCAAAGGCAGCCAGACTCTTGCGCTGACATGGCAGCGCCTTTCCGGCTGCTACTACTACCCCGCACGTCTGTCCACCCGGCGCCGACAGTGTGCGCAAGTAGGCAACGCTGGGCTTGGATGATGCCGTCGGCGTCGTCTCGCCTCGTCCGCAATCAAGGTTAAACGATTGCAGCGGAATTGTTGCCTGCAACGGGAGTCAAGTGGGGGAAACAACGTGGTCAGTTTTAAAATACTCCCATATATACATATATCTTATTCTGTGTACAAGTTTGGATATCTGTCGAGTCTGGTTTAATATAGAGAGAGAGAAAAGTCGCTGACAGTTTCGACGGCCACAACCTCAACCTTTAGGCAAAGGACCTTGAATGCATAATGAGCTGAAGCTACTGGGAGACTGGGAAGACTGGGCGACTGGGAGAACAGCGAATGCAGTCTGCAGTGTAGCCCAGTGGGGATACTTTTGAATGGGGAAGAGTCGTGAGAATGCTGAGGAAAGGGAACTATTTTTAACCACGATCTACAGGTGATTTCCTTGTTGCATACGTTTTATATTAAATATTTAATAATATTTAATAATTTCATAATTAGTTGACATTTCTAAGTTATCTAGTTTGTTAATCAATCTGTACTTCCAATAGATTCATCCACTGTTTGTTATTTTCTTAACATAAAGACTACCTTGAATTCTATCACTATCATTCTAACCGATAGTATTTTAAAATATCGAAATAGTCCAGTTTGTTCCATAAAAATCTTTTACTATTACATATATTTAGTATTCTTAAACTATTCTAGAAAAACGGATATAATATTATATAATCTTCCTTGTCAGTCTGTGCCCAAAAGTCAATAAGTAAATAAGATAATAAATTCTATTACATTCTTCATCTTAAATTTTAAGTGTCAAAATCTATTTAAATTTTGATTACTTTGTTTTCTGCGTCGAATTCCATTATCTTATAGTAATCTAGTATCATGTCTTGTTTCTTTTATTTATCAATGAACATCTATCGTATTAACCGATAGTTCCATCTCTTGTATGTTATACAAGTTCTTAGCTCAGTGACCAGCAAAATACCAGTTGACCTCATCTTCCTTTAGAGCACCCCTAACTAACACTGCATTAGTTACAGTCTCTCAGCTCTTACTTCTTCATTAACCCCAGGCACCTCTAGCAATCACTTTAACAGTCCCACTGGGTAACTGGTGAGTAACGCGTTTTCACGTTCTTTTTAGCCAAAGACGGCGCTGCACAGAAACAATGCCAAAAGGAAATATCAATGGCATTTTTGAGCGTTGTCAAGTGGCACTGACCAGGGGGCAAAGAGTGTGGAGAGTAGGGGGGAAATAGGCGTAAGAGGCAGCATGCCAAAGAAGCTGAGGAGCACAATCAGAATTTGTATTTTATGCAAATGGCAAAGGCAAGAGAGCGAGTTAGTTTTCAGCGGAAAAAAAGCTACATTTCAAGAGGCCGCCAGGCTAAAGAAAAAGTGTACCCCTCTCCCTCTCTCACTGTGTTTGTGGCTCCCTCTCTACGCTTTTTATATAGAAAAATTTGCTATTGTTTGTTGTCATATGATTTATATGGCAGATCTGGCAAAAAGGCGACAGCGGCGACTTCCACGAAGAATCGCAACCTGTCACCGCTGAAAATGGGCGCTGTTGCTGTTGGCGGTGTTCGTTAAGTTCGTTAAGTGCCCATGCGTGCATTCGTTCGTTAAGTTCGTTATGTCAATTCGATTTGCCAAGCCTTTTGGCGAGCGATTGACAATTTGGTTCGTGGCACAGCGAGAAATTTCGATAAAAAACGAAACGTTGCAACAGGCGGAAATTGATTTAAATGATTTATTGGCAGCAAAGAAAAAATGTGCAGTGTATGCGAGAGTGTATGTGTGTGAGTATGCCTCAAAGCGACGTTGCATGATTAAAAAAAATGCTGTGTTCAGCAGGTTGAAGTTGCACTCACCCAGTTGCTGTGGGGCAACTGTGGAAGGCAGCGAAAAAAGGCCAAAAAGAAATGAGAGGCAAAATTGTAACACTACAGAGGGAGAAGGACAATGAGAGAGAAAGATAGACAGAGCAAGAGGGTGAGAGAAGGAAGAACATGGTAAACAGGAAGGAAGAGACATAAGACTAGCAGAGAGAAAAGAAAGGACTAAGTGAGAAAGAGAGAGAGAGAGAGAGAGAGATAAGAAAGAGGGATAGAAATAGAAAGAGACAGTTTGAGAAAAAAAGAGGGAGAAAGATGAAGAACAGACTGTGAAGAAAGAAGAGAGATAGAAAGAAGAGAAGATGATTTAAAAAATAACAGAGAGGATAAAGAAACGATAGAACGATAGGTGGGAGAGAGAGAGAGAGGCAAGCATATAAGTTAAAGAATAGAGATTGAAGAAAATAAATGGAGTAGAAAGAACATTTGAAGAAAGCCAGAGATAATAGAAAGGAGAGACAAAGAAATATAGAAAGAACAAAGGACAAGCACAGAGGAAGAAAGTAGGAAAAATATGCTGATAAATATATAAATAAATATCATACATACATATATTGAAAAAGAGATAGAAAGAGAGATGAAGAGAAATGAGACAAAATACATTCAAATATAATAATATAGTAAATCAAAGCCCTGAGAGGCTGAGCTGAGCTTAACTTAGCTGTGCTACATATACGATTGTAATGTAATCTTCGAGTTCCCAGAAAATGTTGCAAATGATTTATATAAACTTGTAAGCATCACCAATAAACAAAAATACCGTTCAATGTTCTCCTAAATTCAATCTTAAAAAATCACTCCAATTTTTTATGAACTTCCTCTGCTAGTGCAGTGTGTGCCCCAAATAAGGGCACGCCTGTCATGTAATTATTTACAGGATGCACTGTAGCAGCAACGCAGACTTGCATGTCCTGGGGGACTAGCAACAGTTGCCCAAGCAGGGCACAACAGCAACAGTTGCTGCCTTCAAATTTGTAATGCATTATGCAGCAGCAACAGCAGCAGCTGCTGTGCTTTCTATGAATTATTAATAAAGCCCGCCGATCGAGTGATATCGATACCCGATCGATCGATGTGCTCGCCTCGTTCGATACTCGAAATGGTCAGTTGCGTGTTAATGAGCCGCCAGCTCATTCGCCGTCGCCGCCGCGGCGAGAGTGCTGGCGACAGCAACAGCGACGAGGCTTCGCATTAATTGGGCGCACTTTTATGGTCATCTAGTCAGGCGGGCGCCGCATTGGGCCCCTGGAGCACTGCACTGCTTCTGCTCCTGCTCATACATAATATAGAACAGAAATCAGTCAAACGATTGGGAACTAATAAAATTCTTTTGGGTTTTACGGCACAATCTCAATTCATTTACAGATCTTATCATTGAATGGATTCTCAAACTTGTTTCGAATATTTTGTTTACGATTTTATTTATTTTCCTCTTTTGGTATTTTGGTGAGAAATAAAATGCAATAAACTGAAATTTTATATAGCATACAGTAGAATTCGATATCCGAAACGCAAAAGTCAATTTAAATGCAATAAAAGAAACGAAAAACGAGAAAGATTTCTCACAACAAGCTCGACGAGAAGAGATTGAAAATGAAATGGTTTTTCATCGCTTACTTAATGAAAAGCGTCATAAAATGACACATAAAATTTGGAAAAAGCGGGAGGGAGCGGAGAGTACAAGGGAAGAGTTCGAATGGGGGTTGGGGGGAGGGTTATCTGGCGAGGAAATGTTGCTGTAAATGTCGCTAATTGATCGTAAATGCGTTTGCAACTGTCAAAGTTCGTCAACAGCCTGCATAGTCTGCAGCAAGTTATTGATGGATGACCCAGAAAGGGAGTAACCGATAGTAGCAGGGGGACTATAGCTTTAAACCTGCACCCCGTGATCACGCTTGCCTTCATTCTGATAATAATTATCAAATCAAAACACTTGAACGAGTGCCCAGCCCACAGTCTTCACTCTCTTTGCTCTTCAGTTTTCACTCTCTGCAGTCTTCCCTCTCCTTGCTGTACATTCTTCACTATCTACAGTCTTCGCCCTTCTCGCTTTGCAGTCTTCACTTTCTGCAGTCTGCACCCTCCTTGCTCTACAGTCTTCATTCTCCTTACTCTAAACTCCTCACTTCACTCTTCTCCCTCTAAAGTCTGCACTCTCTTCTCCCCCTACCTCTTCTGCTACCTTCTCTCTTACTTCTTTCTACACTGTCTGCCCTTCATGTTTGTTTGCCTTGCAGTGATTTGCAAGTTCTGCGGCATGTGGCACGTTGGCGCGTTGCACGTTGTGCATTGGCTGTGGTTCGTCATCATTAAGCGCATCTTCTCCAAGATTCACTTTCGTGGCAACTAAATTGGGGCCTGCTCAGCTCCTCAACTCCCTGTCCTCCTGCTCCACTGCTGACAGCTGCTGCCCGCCAGAGTGCACTCCGACTTTGCCTTGTGCCGCAGGGCGGCATTTTGACCCAATTCACTTGGCCCACCTTTCGAAAAAAGAGAAGAAACATCTGTTTTGCTGCTCTTTCTTCCTCTTCCACTTCTTCTCTTTCTCCTTCTCTGCTTTACTTTCGTTGACAGTTTTTTGGGGCCGCTTTTGGCAAACGAGGCACGCACTTGTGTCCTCGATAAGCTTTGCTGCACATAAATCATTGCCCACTGATTGACTAACCGACTGCCCGACTGAGAGACTGAGGGACTGAGAGACAGACTGGAAGAGTGAAAGAGACAGTCGCTTCGACTTACTGTGCCGCATTCTCGGTGTTAATTATGGCACCGCAGTTGCAAGTTGCTTAAGCGCTTTTAATTGGCACTTTTACTTCAAAATATGACAGCTTGCTCTGCTCTGCACTCTGGCAATGGGCGTGGTAACAGCGGCGGAGGAGGGGGTAGAGCACTAAGGAGGTCTAAATGTCAAGCCAGCGCCCACATTTGCCGCCCCAAATGGAACCCAAATGGAACCGTTGTTGCTGCTTGCAGCCTGGCAACTGGCAACTGATTTTGCTTTTAGCATTGGATCATGCCGAGAAATTGCGCCAAATATTTGTCATGCATGTCATGGAATATTTAACGAAACGGAGCAAGTCGACATGAGTTTCCTGTCAGCCCCAAAATGCCACTAAGCTGACAGAGAGACAAAGAGAGAGAGAGAGAGAGGAGAAGAAAGGCGAAGAGAGACACAGACAGACAATGGCAGAAAGGGAGAGCGAGTGCACTCGCAAGGCGTATCATTAACATCGCTTGTTGTGCTTGAACATATGGTGAGTCATGTTATTGCCTAAGGTTGTTCGTTAATGAGGAGAGGACAAGGATGGTCACTCTTAAGACAATGCTAATCAGATGCAAAAATGGAGTAGAAAGAGGCGTTGCTTTAAAGCGCACAATACTTAAATGAAAGGTTTGTATTTTCCTCTTTTGCAGGTGTCAATTTTCAATGACATGGTCACCCTAAAACTGTTTTGCTGCCTAACTGATTTAAAATGATAGAATTACAGCAGGGATATACAGATTTGAATAGCGAGCTATACATTAAATAGGTGACCATATATTTAAATGGTCACCCTAGAGCAAAAAAAGTTAGTGCTGCAAAATGATAAACAAAGAGCAAAACAAAGTTATTTGCATGGTACGCTGTGTAGCAGTGGTTTAACACATGGTGAAACGGTCACCCTAGTGCCAAAACAAAGCCCTGAGAGGGAGACTAAGCATATTACACCTCATTATCTCAAATAGTACCTATTACTGTAATTTGGTAGTATAAATTTATACTAACATATTAAAACATGGTCACCCTAACTATGCTACATCAATGCTTATCTACTGCGATTACGCAAGCGACACAAATGAAAGAGTGAAAACTTAACACCTCCCAAACAAATAGTCATCTTGAGTTGAGGTTATAAGATTAGGTTCCCCCGGGGGGGTCAGCTAAAACTTCCTCATTCCATAAAACAGAAAATTGATTGATATTCCTGGTTTAAATTTGTTAACGATTAGTTGTCTTTTGTTGCTGTCAAATCAATGTTTTGTAGTCTCTCTGTGTGTGTCTCTCCCCCTCTCCCCCTCTTCACCTCTCCCTCATAACAATGTAAGTTGATAAATCGTGTCTATTTCACTTTAGCCACATTTTGGTTATTCAGTATTTTTTTACATTTTTTAGTCTTTGTGGTATTTTGGTGTTGTTTTTCCTTCCCTCGACGCTGGCACGCGTTTTGAAAATTAATATTTACTTTGTTGTAGTTGTTGTTGTTGTTGTAGTTGTTGTCTTGCTGCTTGCTTTTTGAGGTTTTTCCACTGATAATCTCTGAGCGAAATGTATGCTAAGCATATGCAACAAGCAAGCAACAACAACAACAGCAACAGCAACAACAACAAGGAGGAGAGACCACAAACTTGGTGCCGTTTATGAGCTGCGCTCTGGCTTATAAATGTTTTAATTAGATCTATTTGATATGATAAGCTAGCAAGACAGAAGGAGAAGGAGACAGAGAGTGGTAGACTGAGGGAGAAGAGGACAGAGAGATAGACAGACAGAGGTAGCGAGAGGGGGAGGGAGAGGCAGCTAACAAGTTGCTTACGTCTCTTCTGGGCTACGGTTTATGTGTCTTGTGTCTGGCTTAAGTGGGTCAGCGAGGGGGTAGGGACCGAAGCTGCAGTTGCAGTTGCAGCATGTTGAAATGCAGTTTGGGCAATCATAAATCAATTGGCCTATCAATACAGGGTGCACACACACGCACACACACATAGAAACTCGAGCACACTTCGTGCTCATCAATTAGGTTCGTTTTATAGGCTCGAAATATGCAACTGGTGGCCATAAAACGGGCTGCTGCAAGGCCTGATAGCACTTCTATTTCTCCCTTTTCCTTCTGTCTTTCTCCCTCTCTTTCTCTGCCTTTCTCCACACTCTGTGCATCTATTCAACAGTTCAGAGTTGAAGTGGCGCTGCCCTACAGCAGTGACTGTCTATCACCGCCCTTTGCCAACAGCCGACACCTCCCTCTCTCTACCTCTCCCTCTGGCTCCCTCTTTCTGCCCTCCCCCACACTGCCTGCCTGCCTGCCACAGCGCTTTGTTGCACATAAATTTCACGCGCTTCACTTGCGCGTATCCGGCACAGCCAACATGCAACATATGGCGGCAATTCTTGAGCGCACACAGACAAAACATTCCTGAATGCTGCCAGGGGGGTGGAGAGAAGGGGAAGGTGCCTGCTCTCTGTGTGTCTGTGGACAACATTGTTTGGCTTCAGATTAAATGCCTTTGTTTTAAGCGCTTTTTATCTAGCCTACATAAAATATGCAGCATGTCGAAATCGTGCGAGAGATTACACGAAGAATCCCAAAGATTTCATATGTGTGTAAATTATGAAACCTCAGCATGTTGTTGTTGAGGCTCTGTCACGGCAATCTCCAAGAGATTTTTGGGTCTAAGAACTTTGGAAATGCATTTAATTTTATAATTTGTAGAGCATTAAGTTGAAACCTTTTTGATTGATAGAAAGGCAAGGAAACTTTATGATCCTGAAAGATTGTCTTGAATTCTTTACAGATTTGTGAGAGTGAGGACTTTTGAGTGTTTTAGAAGAGTTGAAAAGGATAGTTATATATAATAAAGTGGATTGTAAATAAACTTAAATTCTGATTAGAAAATTTCAAGGAATATGATTAAGTATTTCCTAAATAAATACAGTAAAGTTCTACTGGCATTATAAAGAAATTTATTCAGCTTGAAGGGGATTGTATTCAACCTTCAGATTTAATATTGGAATACTTAAATGATATAACACTACAACCAAGAGATTCCCAACTAATCACAGATAATTGTTTAAATATTTAAGTACCATATTTCCAAAGACAAAGAATTTAGTTGGTTCTTAAGTCAATAATTTATGGGATAATTACAAAGAATCAAAATCATGATTTCAAAAAGCAAAAAGTATTAAGGAAATCCCATTGAACTAAAGGTATTCTAAGACTCTAAATGGATTCCTAACTATGATAAGCTTATGAAATATCAAAATGATATATCAACCCTATAAATTCTACTACTTCTAGAGCCCAGAGATTGCCAACTAATCAGCAGCGACTTCTGTGCGACCTTCGCCCCTCTGATTGCCTTGAGGGCGACTCCTGAGATCCCCTCGAACAGATTATGACATCCACATGGTGTGGAATTTATAGTTGCCCCCTTTGACTTACATGCTTCTCTGGTTTCAAGACGAGTCCGTTCTGCTGCTGCTGCTGCTGTTCGGTGGCAACTGTTGCTGCTGCTGAGAGGCTGTTCGACTGTTTGCCATAGCGACTCTGAATGGCAGCGCTGGCAGCGGCAGAGAGCAGCATGGGCGCTGTGCGGGATGTGGGTGAGCTGCAGGCGGAGGCAGAGCCGGCCAGGGCGGCCAGTTGTGGTGGCAGCTTATCGCCTGCCATCAGATTGTCCAAATCACGTAGAAATTTGTTTGCCCAAATGTTGACGTCATCAGCGGAGGTGGTGCTGCAGGACGATGTGGCTGCAACAGGAGCAGAGGCAGGCGCGGCCACGACTGCGCTGCTGGCAATGGGGCTCAGTGGCGGCGGTGGCAGCGCTCTTAGTTTAGTTGTCACTGGTTTGTTGTTGTTGTTGTTGCTGCTGCTTGTTGATGTTGCAGTTGCCGTTGCCATTGCTTGTGCTGTTGCTGTTGTGCTGCTGCTGCTGTTGCATGTTGCTGTGCTGCTGCTGTCAAAGCCGCTATCAGATTCCGTCGAGCGAGACAATTCATCAAGCTGCTTGACTGCTGCCGCCTCAGCTGCCGCTTGCCGCACTGCGTCGAGTTGCTCCTGCAACTGTTGCTGCAAACGTTGCGCCTTGCGCAGCTCGAAGACTTCGTTGATTTCCAGCTGCAATTAGAAGAGAAGCAAAGCAATTTGCATTAGTTAGGTGTGCCAGAGAGAGACAGGGACAGAGGGGGGGAGGAGGAGGGAGGGAGAGAGGTAGATGATGTATGCCTGCTTAATTTGGTTGTGGTGCCCGCGTGGAACCCAAACAGAGACACGATCAGACATTACTCAGCGACATGGGCACAATCAAAGACAAATAAATTAGAACACGACCGCAGACTGAAGAGTGGAGAGAGAAGACTGCAGAGGGAAGACTGCAGAGGGAAGACTGCAGAGAGAAGAGGCAGCATAGATAGCGCAGTGTGAAGAGAGGAGTCTGGAGGAGAATCGCTTCGTGCTGCCGCAACCGAATGCAAATAAATTGAAATGAAGCAATTTGTTAGCCAGATTAAACCAAAAAAAAAAAGAACAGAAAAAGAGCTGAAAAAAGGCTAAAGAAGAAGAGCTAAAACCCAAGCCAGGGGAGCCGCAAGGGCCAAAACAAGTCAACGAATTACTTAATTAAAAATCGTGGCCCTCAAAGAGAAGAGTAGAAAGCAAGAGAAGCAACTCGCGCAGAACGAACCACCAACTCCAGTTCCAGTTCCAGTTTCAGTTCCACAATGACATTAATAACGTGCCGAGCTCATTACTCAGCAATTGTTGCAGGCCCTTGCAGCAGACAAATGCAATGGAGCATTAGCAAGTAATAAATTCTCATAGGTAGCCTCCGTCTATTGCAAAGAAAGACCGCAACAGCAAGAGCCTAGTCTTCTTTCTACAGTCTACAGTGTACCGTCTTCTGCCTTTGCCTTTGCTCTGTGATTTTATCGCTGAGAATGTTTTTTATGTATCTTTTTTTTGGGCCACAGCGCCGCTGCCTCATTTGTCCTGCCGTGTGAGAAGTTGTCGGCTAATTTGTGGAGCGACCAAGCGACTCGCACGAGTTTGAGAACGAATAGCAGTACATGGGTTGAGGTACTCGCACGGGTACTCGTTGAGTACCTCGGCAACTTTCCCAAGACCATAGCAGACTGGCAAATAAAACACAATCAGCACACAGCACAGTGGGCAATAGAGAATTGAACACGGTCAGCGGTAAATGTCCTAAGACACTCGAAGAAATTGGTTGAGATGTGAAGAATATACCAAGATAATGTAGGTAACTCATCTAACTATGTTTATATGTATTTATATTTATTTAGCAGAATATCTCGAAGATAATTTTAGATATCGTACACATACAATTCCATTTATCATTCTTTGTCAGTAATCAACTGTGTTTTATCTTCTTCAAAACCATTAATTCATTCTTAATCTTCAATAATAAGAATTAGTTATATGTAGGTTGGTTAAGTATATCTATCGTTTTAACTATTCATATCCTTTTTTATACAGTTGTCTGTATATCGCTCATCAATCTATAAGTTTCTCTGTAGTCTGCCTACATTCTCTATTATCTATTTAGAGAATAGATTATATGTAACCTATTTAGACTTCTATACTTGTTTGCCAATCAACCTTTTACATTTCTTTGCCGACATAACCAACAAACTGTTGACTAACAGATGTGTAATTTATTGTAATAAATATTTATATTTATATTTACATAATTGTCAAACTTTATATATATTCTATCAATACATTCATTATATTTCTCTGTCTAAAATATTAACTAACCTACTAACATTTCTCTCTCTTTCAATATATATTCCCCTCATTTCTCTCAGTGCACTTCCTTGCTGGCTATTTACCGACTATTGGCTAATAAGCCTGCGGCATATATATAGAAATATGTCTCATAATATTTGATTTCTTGACCTGCGTTGCAGCTGGATTCTCTCCCTTGAGGCCACATTCGAATTTCCCAGTTCGCGTCATAAGCACAATAGAAATTCATATTTAATTTCATGCTACAATGCGCTGCCCAAACAATCGTCCCACACACACCCTGCTGCAGTGGTCCAGGACGTATTCCCAAAACTCCATTGGAGACTCCCGCACAGCATGTGGTCTGGACCTATAAAAAGTGAAGCTGGTCGAGGGCCACTTTCAGTTTCTAAGCCACGAAGAACGAAGGAGCATCAAAGAGCAGCCGACGAGCGTGGCACACACACACCACGAAATTGGAACAGGCACATACCGATCGAGGCAGCAGAAGACTCCCAGAGACTCTCTCAGGCCCGAGTCGGCTTGGGGCTTGAGGCTGCAGCATGAGGCTCACGCTCGCCTGGCTGCTGTTGTGCCTGGCGATTTATTGCGGCGGCGGTTTCGCCAACAATGGCCAAGGCAATGTGGTCTTATCTTTGCCACCATCGCTTATCGCGGCCGCTGCAGCGGAGGCCTCGATGGCCTTGAGACGACCTGGCTGGAAAAAGGATGCACGCGTCCTGTTTGACAGCGGCAACGGCAGCGGACTTGGTGGTGGCAACGATGCACTGCGCGATATGCTGGCACAGACTAAGGATGCCGGTAAATACAATTTACCACGAGGAGAGGAGCAGGAAGAGGAGGAGATGGAGCAGCCGCGGGACGATGTTGTCGTCGCACTGGATGTGGAGCAGCCAAGGGATTTTAATCGAAAAGCTGCTGCTGAGCCTTATGATTTAATGGCACGACAGCAATCAGCGCCCCAGGAAATTGCAATGCAGCAACATGGTCAGTCTCCGACTGGAGTCAAGTATGCCACGCCCACGCTGCAGAAATATTGGGGCAGTCGCTGCCAGGCGGCAGGCGGCAATTGTCCGCGTGAATACAATCGCGCCATGTTGGCGGTCAGGTGAGTGAAGAGAGCGAGAGCGGGAGAGCGGGAGAGAAAGAGGGAAGGGAACAGGAGCATCCAGGTGCTGTTTCGAGCCTCTGGGTGGCAATCGCTTGGGTTAAATCTACAGACCTGTCTGCCGTCTCTTTTGCATTGTTTGCAACGGGGGGCTCAGGGTAGATCACCCGAAAATAACAAACCGAAGGCACAACTTTCTCGCGCCTCGCCCGGGTTCACATGTTAAGCCAATTAAAGGCCGCTTCGCAATTTATCAATCGCGTTAAGGTTGACTTGACCCTCAAGCCTGGGCGCCAGTTAGTCCGATCCTCTCTCGCGGGAGATCAACATTGCCAGCAACAAATCGTCGACAATTTGGCTGTCGACCCCGAGAAACACGCAAAACCAATTAATGGGCGTGAAAAAAGCGATTGCACTTTTGTTTCAACTCAAGCGACACGCTTGGTATACCCCATATACCTTGCCTTATATGCATACATGTTAGCATGTGTGTCTGTGTATACGTATGTTGATTTATTTTGCAAAATACCAACTGTCAGCAAATTCATTGGCCCGAAACGAGAATTGCATTGCGATGCGGCGAGTTTCACTTTTCATTCAGAGTAAACAGACAGAAAAGAGCCGCGAGATTCCCTGAGGAACTTTGTGGTGGGGGTGGGGGGGAATATTGAAGTGCGACTTATTTATTATAATTATGAGGAACTTAGGCTTATGTTGTGTATAGGAATAGCCAGTAAACTACTCATGATAAACTCAGGATTATAATGTGTTTAGGGTTTGATATTTTTGGGAATTAAGTTGTTAGATAAATAATTGTAAGATATTCTAGGTTCGATTATTACATATAATTTAAAATTCTACTATTGAAAAACTCTGCAGAACTTTTACATTTTCTAAAGGAAACAACTTTCTTAGGAAAAGAAACATTTCTAAGTGTAAAGTTCTCACAGAAAGTATAATGAGAGGTTGAATAATACGTTAAGTTTCCATATACATTGCAAATTGACTCAGTGTAGATTTTAAGGTATATTTTTCAATTTATTTTGAACAGCTTGATCTATCGTTAGAATTTTTCAGAGACTTATTATAGAACCAACTTTACTATCTTGAAAGCAAAAACCAGTAAGATCTTCAATATATTTAATATCTTTTCGATTTCATACACAATATAACTGTTTTATCGATAAGAGATAGATAAAAGAAACTTTTATTATCTCGAAACAGACTGAAAAGTTTGCCATGCGAATGTTGAATTTTTGAAACATTTTCGAACATTTTCTAATAACAAATTTTAATTTAAAGTCAATCTAGAGATGAAACCAAGAAGAGAGAACATATTTAGCGAAAGTGCCTTAATTTTTGAACAAGTTTAATTGTTACAAGACCATAAAGGATCACGCAATTACTCCGCATGCCTCGCCTGCATATATACCCGACATACACACATGGGGGCAGGGTATTAGAGACACACTTTATGGGGCAACTCGATGAGTAACTATTGGGCGCAGCTATTAAATGACAATTAATCATCTTTCATCTCTCATCATTCGTCTCACAGTTCGCAGCCCTCATTCTCCCCCCTCCCTCTCTCATCTCGCGATATTTCGTTATTGTTTCTGTTGCTTCGTTTTGGTTCGTTCTCTTGTTGATTTGTTAAATGCGTCGATTAATTGGCCTTAAGCTGGACCCGCATAACTTTCGGTTTTGTTCAGTTGTTTTTCGCTTTTAATTTGTAATTTTACACAGCAATTTATAAGAATTGCTTGAAATGAAAATTTGAATTGTCTATTGATGGGATGAGCAGACATGACAGACATGACAGCTCTGGGGAAGCCTCAAAGATTAACGCAGGCATTACTGGGTCAGGGCAGCCCACGTAGCGTGAGAGAAGGAGGGAGAGAGTGTGAGGAAGAAAGAGCGAAGAAGGAGTGGGAGGCAGTAGAGACATGAGAGAGATGAGAGACATGTTCATCAATCGGAAAGACAAACCCGCTCACGTGTAATTGAAACCACACACTCGCAGCCCACGCACATCAAAGAGAATAATGTCTGGGGACGATCCTTAAACTGACATCGTCAGTTACAAACGACGCGTCATTAATCTTCTGCTTAACATATAACTCTATTTGTATCTTCCTCCCTCTCCCTGCCTCTCTAGGAACCGCGAGGCGTTGGCGCGTCTGCAACAGCAGCTGCACAGTATGCAGGATCGCCATGACTCCGAAGAGGCCACTGAGGACTCTGCAGATGCGGGCGGCGATTCCAATGAAGATATTCACCTGAAGAACGGCAACAACGAGGTCTTTATGCTGCTCACCGGGGAGCAGGATCTGGTTAAGTTTCTGCACTGGGCCATGCAGCTGCTCTATCCACATGCACAGCACGCAGGCCCAACTGGAGCAGACTTCTATCATCCAGGCATGTTTATCTGGAAGAAACTAAACTTCTCGGGGCATTTGGAACCACCTTTGATCGTGGATGAGCCTCGTTACATTCTAGTGCGACGTGAACAGAACTCCAAGGAGGATTACAAGTTGGGCGGTGAGTTGTAGATCGAACTGGGCAAGGGGGAACAACTAAAGACTTGCTCTGATGAAAAGATCTATCTGTTGCTCTCTCCCTTCTAGATGACTTCAAGCCTCCCAACGATCCCTTTATACCGCCGCGTGGTCGCAAACATAATGTACCCGATCTGGATGCGCTGCTCAATCGCTACGAGACTTTTGTACCCAATCGCGGCAAGCGGGACAAAGTCAAAGATCTCTTCAAGTATGACGATCTATTTTTTCCGAATCGCGGCAAAAAGCATCGCGACATTTTCAAACTGGACGATCCATTCTATCCGCATCGAGGCAAAAAACTTCAGCTACGTGATCTTTACAATGTTGACGATCCATTCTTTCCCAATCGCGGCAAGCGTCAGTTGACAGCGCCAGCGTTGGGAAAACAGTGGGGAAAACAGCAGCAGAGACTAGAGAAACTAGAGAAGCCACTGCAAACAGGCGACAGAATGTCAACGCATGAAATTAATAGGAACGATCAATCAGTCAAGCCATCAATGTCAGTCGAGCAGGAGGAGGATGCAGCTGCAGCTGGAGGCAACACACGCTGGCGGCGACTCCAGCAGCAGCAACTGTTGCCTGTTGCTAATAGATTACACTCGACAAGATCAATGTCAGTTGCAGCAATGGGCGAGGGGAAGGGGCACGGAGGCATGCCTCGCCAGCGGCAGCAGGTGAAAAGGCAGACCGATGCCCGCGAGACACAATTAACGCGCTCCACCGCCGCTGCTGATTCGCATCCCAGCAAGGCTGGCATTGACACTGATTACGGCCAATTGGACATGTAAATGGGAAACGTTTCTCTGGCGGAGCTCCCCGAGGGCATTTTCACTACAACTCCCCCACAATCTACTAGGCAGTTACCTTCTCATTCTTCTTCTTTTTCAGTGCACGAAAGGGTCAACAACAATGTACAAAAAAACACAACACTTGAAATGGCAATTTAAATAAATTACGATATGCAATGGATTTCAAAGAAATCTGACAAGAACGGGTGTCCATATTTTGATAGGAATGGAATGGGAAGTGTATAATAGAGAGTATTCTATGAAGAACTGTGGCAGATGATGGAATTTGATAGAAAAAACAAAATATATGGATATGTATGAATGTAGAGTTTGGTAGGAGTAAGGGTTAAATTAAGAAAGAAAGGGTAAAAATTGTAGGAATAACTATGGTAAATGAGGCACTATATTAATGAAATTTAGTAAGACTACGAGAAGATAAAAGGCAGAGTTTGCTAAGACTATCTGCACATATGGTAAATCATGGTAAATCATGCATAATGTTGATAAAATTGGTGCTTAGAAGATATGGATAGTTATAATGCTGAAGATTGGTGAAAATATCTGACCAGTTATGATAGTAAAGATGAATTTTGTAAGTGTAACTATAGAAAATGAAGCAACATATCAATACAATTTTCCAGGATTGTTTAAAAAAATAAGGTTATCTTGAGGTTGAGTTAGAAATTGTACAATATTATGCATAAAAGTTTTACTGTAAAGAAATAACTAAGCTCGATGAGCAATATTTGCATGAAATTCAGCAAAGCTATTTAGAAGATCAACAAAGGTAAAATTTCATATGAAATTAGGTAAAGTAACATTTCAAATAACTGTGCATAATTAGTACTAGTAAAAGGGCAACTGCCACGGCATAAAGAGGTGCAGTAATACGATCAGAGTTGATATTTTATACATGAAGGTCTCTGCCTAGCTTAAAACAGAGTCAACAATCTGTGCGCTATCCATGTGCAGTTGCTTTCCCCCATCCATATTAATAACTGTATTATCTGCATAGTTATAGAATTGTAATGTATAGAACAGTAATTCTAACTTCCACTTTTGCTGTTATTTTCAATTACTGTATCGACCTTGAAACAATGTTTACTGATGTATGTAAATGGGGCAGTTTTGCCACATGCCGTAGCACCCGCATTAAGAAACACAATGTCAGATTAGGCTTTTTGAAATTGATTGCAGGAATATCGGAAATCGTGTCGACGCGTAGTGCGCCCTTGGGGCCTTTCTAGAATTGTGCTGTGAAGGTCTTTGACCTTGCCACAACGAAACGACGACGACGACGAAGCTGCGCAGCATTGCAGCATTTTTTAATTGTATTCATTGGCTAATTTATCGCTAAATGTAATCAGCATTGTGCCAGCAATTCAACTTTAGACTTGCCTGCCCCACACTCCACTACCTCCTCTCCCTGTACCTTCCTCTCTCTCTTCGTACTTTGTACCAGCTGCAGACTTCGCACAGCTGCAGCAGGCTGCGGCAATGCGGGCGTGGCACGCAGCCGATGCCGAGACATCGATATGCAGCCAGATAGAACCGAGTACAGCACAGCGCAATGACAACAACAACAACAACAGCAACAGCTACAACTACAACTATAGACAGAGCTATAGCTATAAGGTCAGCCCCGTGTAATCCCCAAAACGCACATCAATCAAAAGCTTCAGCTTATTAGCCCGAAAAAATCAAGAGGGAGCGAGAGAGAGGGGGAGATGGAAAACCTAAACGTGTGTGGAGTTGCTTAAGCCTCGTCTGAAATTTTCCACTTCAACAGAATCTCTGACATTGACATTGACCAGTTCGGTAGTCTAAAGCTCTTCGACAATCTACGGCAACAACTACGTCAAAATATTTGTAGAGACGCAAAGTCTGTGGCCGAGAGATGCTGAAGCTGATGCTGATGCTGGTCGGAGGCGCTTTGGGCTCTTTGTTTTGGTACAAATGACCATTGAAGGTCAGCAGCAGCAACAACAAATTGGTTAAGTAATACACACACACACACACATGGAAACACACAGAGGCACAACCGAAAAATGTTAAGCAGATGCGTCTGTCTGTTTTCGGGTTGACTTGCCTGCTACGATCGGTCCAAAAACATATGAAGATCATTGTAATTTCAATGGCACTTCAGCCTGAACTGTGCACACACACACACACACACACATACACGAGGCATGAGTGCAGCAGTTGTTGTGGGTACTCAACTGGGCAATGACACTCGCTCGCCAAGTGGTCAGGCGAGTCAAGACAGTTCGAGTTAGTTTTGGTTACATCTCATATAAAGGGCTTAATGTCATTGAATTGAACTACAGTGTGGCTGAACGGATTGAATGTTCCTGTTGATGTAAGACTGATTGAGTTGGAACAGACATGCATAAATATACAAACTGTACCGAATATGTAACGATCTAAAGTAGATCGAGCGGGTTAAGTTTTAGATAAGCGCAGGAAATTGCTATAGAAATGGAAACTCCTATCGTTTACCGTTTGACGAGGGTTAAATGCTGCTTACAGTGCAGTTAGCTGACACATGCAGGCAGAGATGAACCTCTTATCTGATAGTATATCCAGCTATATGAAATAGAAAACATATCGTCAATTTCACAGTTCGAAGCCAAAACCCTTTTCAAGAAATTGAAGCTTTAAAATTATAGAAATATAGTTCATAAGTCATTTATATATCAAATGAACGCAAGATTAACCCAGGAAATTTTTTCTTTTCATCATAACATTTTCATTTATTTCCTCTCTTAATATTTTTTGTTCTTTGCATTGATTAATTATAAATCTCTCAGTTTGTAAGCTGTTAAACCTTTTTCAAATAGTTTTAGTATTGAAGTTAGATTGAAATATGTTTGTTAAGGCATTATAAGTCACAAACTAAACCTTACTTACTTAACAAGTTCTTAACTGTAAGATTCTCAATATCTTTAATGTATTTAATAAATCAATAAGTTAAACATGAAAGAACTTAAAGTAAATGTTATCTATATAGCATATAACATTATAGATCTTCAAACTATAAGCTTCATAATTTCATTGATAAAATAAAAATCTCAGATTACAATTTACTACAAGCAACTTACAACTCCCATTCAATACATTTCAATATCTCTCAACTTGTTTTCCTTGATTAAGCTCGCATATTTTTTTTTTCTTTGCGGCCTCGTCAGACACTTCCGTCTCGCCTTATCGCAGCGTGTTATAACCCAGAAAAAAAAAGTATATAAAGTGCCAAAACGAACACCCACTGACCAAAGGCGGCAGTTCGAGTGTCCAAGAGTGTCAGAAGTGAAGATTGTACAAATGAAATTGAAATTGAAAACGAAATTGAAATTGAAATTCGCGCTCTCGAGTTTGCGCTTCGCGGCTTTCAAAGCGACTACTTTGTGTCAGTTGGGCCAAAAAGCGAGAAAAGAAAGTTCCTGTCACAGGGAAAGAGAGAGAGAGAGAGAGAGAGGGGGGAGAGGGGGCAGCAAACGGCAGCAAATTGGCGCAATTTCTGTGGCAAGGCACTTTTTGTTGCAGCTGATTTGGTTGTCGGAAAATATCAACGCGTTGTCAGCGCGGCCAAATGTTGTTGACAACACGCCAAGCTAAGCCCGAGTGGGGGTGAGGTGGCACTTGCAGCAAGGCATGCCACATGCCGCATGCAACACGGCTAACTGCAACTGTAACACGAGCCGTGGCAACATTTGACAGCAGCTTAATTGCCGTCTGCAATTATGATTGCCCCCAGTGAAATTGTAGAAGCCTCGCACAGGGAGGGGTGAGTGGGGAGGGGGTACAGTGGGCACAGTGGACAGTGTACAGTGGGACAGAGAGCTGCTTGGACAGTTGGAGAGTCGCTTCACTTTCATTTGATTTGTTGCAATGACAGCAGCAGCAGCAGTGGCAGCAATGGCAGCAGCAACATGTTGCCGCTGATTGTTGCCTGTTGATTTTTTCGGCTTCATTTGGCGCTCGGCGACTGCGATTTCTGGTTTATTGTCTGCATTGGGAGAGAGACTCAACCCCCTCCTACACCTACACACCCCCCCGCCATCATCATCATCGTCATCATCTCTCGCCCCGTCTGGGGTTGACAAAATTGGTAACGTGCCTGGCCTGGCACTGCCTTTTATTGCCATTTGTTTTGCCATTTGCCATTTGCAGCTTACGATTTTTCTCAGTTTTCTCAGTTTTCCAAGTTTTTCTTGCTCACTTTTCAGTTAACCGTTCGCTGTCGCTGTCGCCGTCGCCGTCTCTGCTGTTGACGTTGACAAAAAAACGTCATTTGCAAATTGGGCAAAGACAACTTTCTCTAGGCAGCTGCGAGCTGCGCAGGCGCAAATTACCCCAGCTCCGCAGAGCCTGCAGCTGAGTCCGTTGCATAAAGTTATAGACTGATAGATAAGTTAAAGGCAACCCTCGCCCACATTCATTAACAGCATTCGCATAATTGGCTGATACCTCGTGGGTTACTGAACCAAGCCCCCCTCGATCGAGGGAGCAGGAGAGTGACGCTCTGCGATTTCTGTGAGCTGAAACAAACCCTAAGTACGCGTGCACTGAGAGAAACACCGCTTCCAGTTCTGCGCAGCACAGCACAAGTGATGAAGAGACGGGAAGCTAAACTTTCTAACAGATGCCTCAGGCAGATTAAGAAGAAACTGATGCGAATGCGTTGAAATTGATCGAGTATATAAAGAGTATATAAAGGGTACACTAATCCAATATTTAAATATTGTATAGAGTAAGTGTAGTTTAATGTATAGCAAGAGAAATGACTGAAAAAAGTAAGTGAGTTCTTCTTAAAGAATACTTTCGAAAACAGAGAATAAACTGATCCATTTCCCATGAAATTTATGGAGTAAATGAAGTACATTTTAATATCTTAAGTGGTTTAGTTTAGTTGCGATATCTTGAAAAAAAATAAAATAAACACACATATTTATTTCTTGTTCCTAGGATATCTACTGTTGCAGTATTCCGACTACGATCAAACTTGCACAGCATAATAAAGTTAAAGTGTAATTTCGATTTCCATAGCTAAGTTGCAGAAATTGGTAAGATAACTGAAAAATATACCAATAAAATGTATGGTAGCTATGTGATCTACATACATATAAATATGCATATAACTAATTAAACATTTCATTTGGTTAACATAGAAATTGACAGCAACTCATTCATTCAGCTGACACAAGAACATATAGTATATATGACTTTAAAATAACACACTCAAACTGTTGTCTACCCTCCTCTACTCTAACTACATACTATTTCCCTACACTCTGGCCCACTTTCTTCCAGCTCAATGCACCCCTTGTTTCGCTCAGTGTTTCCATTTGGGAGCAGCATCTCTTGCTTGCGTTGAGTTTTACGTCTCAATTTCCCATCGCCCGAGCATTGTCAATATCTATAATTAAAATCGTTTCGAGAACACACGCAAACCCCTTTGCTGCTACCTTAGTTGTTGTTGTTGTGCACATTGTTGTTGTTGCTGCTGTTGTTGTTGAAGTTATCAGATCTTTTGCTGCTGAGTGGCTAAAAACGTTAGAGACTCGATGAAGTCTTGATTGAGCTGCGATGGACGTTGTCGAGCAATTATGATAAGTCTTCTCTGTGTGTCGATGTTATTATCGGGGATTATGCAGGTAGTATATACACATATATACGTGCATGTGTGTGTGTGTGCCAAAAGTGCATTGGCAACGCTGCTAATTGATGCAGGAAGCGTCGCGCGAAAACAGCAAAAACGAGTTGCGAGTTGCTTGTCATGTTGCATCTGTTTCAAAGGCTGCGCGCCTGCCCACCACAAATGTGTTGCACGCTTCGCTAACGCGATGCCAAAATGGGTCAGACAGCAACACTGGCAACAACAGCAACCATCAAGCTGACAACGACAACAGCAAACGCTGCCGCCATCGCCGCCGCCGCCTACGCAAAACGCATTTCATAACTAGGCAAATTAAGCCTAAGGCCACGACAACAACAACTGCAACAACTACAACAACAATAAGACAGCCTGGCCTGGCCTAGGCGTCGCGTCTTATGGGTCTTACGAGTAACGGCAATTTGGAGCTAAAGTGCTGCACTATTTGTCATAATAAACGCGCCTCGACTCGCCTCGCCTCGTCTCCCTCCAGGGAAAGCAACTTGGGCCGACGCCGTGTGGGCAGCTGTGTGACACATTTTGTCATCATTAGCCACAGTTGCTGGCTAATAATTTCAATTTAGCCAAAAAAAGAAAGAGATGGAAACAAAATTATCCGCATTTGGGCGCAGAAAAAGGCGTTAATAAAACCGCTAGTAGAGTCAGGGCTGCCTGTTCCAGTTGGAGTTGGAGTCACTCTAAGCCGACAGCCCACGCTGCAGTCACATAAAGTGGGGGGTGAGGGAGGCGTGCCACCTTGTTGGGTGTTGAGGTGATGACACTGATTATAAAAAGGTGGGAGCGAGAGGGAGAGAGAGCGAGCGAGCAATGCAGCACGCGATTTATGAGTGCGAGCAAACGAAGCCGTCGACAGTATTAGCATTCAAATTGAGGATTATTAATTGAAAACCCATAAGAAATAAGGGGAACAGAGAGCGAGAGAAAGGTAGAGAAGACTTGTAGACTCGTTAGAGGCGTAAATAAAAGTTTAACAGCTCGAAGAGACTAAGCAGAAGTGCAAAGAGTTGACAAGCTTAGTAGAGTTTGCTATATATAATATTTATTTATTTAAAGTCAACTGAGAACAGTCGACTGTATGGTGTATATGTATATATGCCAATATCTGTATAAAAGATAAACTAGTTATGCTCTAGCAAGTGCTCTAATTAGCTCTCTAACATATGTGAGTATTTCTCTATCAATAAACTTATCAATATCTACGCTGAATATTAAAGATTTCCGCGCGACTTTGCACGCGTTTTTAATCGCTGGCGTTGTGGTCAAGCTGAGCAGCAACATAAACGCGCTGCTAATGAGCCACATGTGTGTGGGTTAGTGTGTGATTGTGTGAGTGTATTTGCGTATGTGTGTGTGTGGCTATGCTGCTTCCGCTATAATGAAGAAGAAGCATCGAACTTCATGCGAAACAGTTATAAAAATAACTAAAGCCGCGCTAGGCCGTTGACGTTGACGATGGATGGGTGTGTGTGTATGCGTGCGTGTGTGTGTGTAATATTGCGCTTTCCGGTACAGAAACATAAAATTTAATGTACACGACGCTGACAACGCTAACGACAACAACAACAACAACTGCGACGGCGGCAACAAATAGACGAAGCGTGCAACGCGTCGTATGCGTTACACATTACGAATACGCCTGTGATAGTGAGACAACTATGAGTGAGTGTGTGTTCGTGTGTGTGTGTGTGCTTGCTTTAACACATTTTTCTGTCACGCAAAATAATCATTTGCAAAATCACGCCGTGTTGACAGTCAAGCGGCAACTAGTGCAGGGTAAAAGAGGGGAAGGCAGAGAGAGTGAGAGGGAGGGAGGGAGGGGGATGTGGCAGCTTAGGCTGTGGCAGAATGAAATGACTGTTGTGTGTGTGTGTCGACAGAAACTGTCGCTTATCATCAAGTGAAAACAAATTTATGAAATTGTCTTTGTCTAATGCGGCAACAAGTGGAGCGAATGAAATGAGAAACCATAGCTAGAAGTGAGTCCGGAAGAGAGTATAGTATATATTATGTTTATATACATGAGTATACAGTATGTATATGTGCAGATAGAGCTGAGTATATTAAGAAAGTAAATGAGCAACTTTATGTGCTGTGAAGTGAACCTAGAAGCAGTAGGTGAAATTATGAGGGAGGAATAGATAATAAAAGGAAATGAGACTAATGAGATCGGAACAACTCTGAATTACTCTATATATGTACATATATTGAGAACATGCTGAGAATTCAATAATATGAAAGAAGCTGATCAAAGAGACTTTTTTATTTTAGCACTTGTTTTTAACATACGCTGTTTAAGAATGTTTTATTTTAATTCTATATAACAAAAATGAAGTGGAAATCCAAGGCCTTACAAGGCCAGAGGTCAGAGCCTTACTGTAGCGTTCGATTGGTTTAAAATAAAATAAATATAAAAGCAACGGGGCTTTCCAAAAATTGCATAATATGTTTATGCACATGCACTCACTACATCTACCCACTGTACGTGTATACTATAATAATACATAATACTTGCGAAGCATTAAAAATATATATAATTAAACACAGCATGATAATGTTGGAGTATACTCGATAAGGCAGCTTTAACTTGGTTCCATTAGTATATATAATGGTTGTCCGTGGGGACAAACGACAAGAGTATTAGAAACTCTAACATAACAAATAAATGAATTTCTAGTTGCTGATAAGGAAATTCCCAAAAGAGAGAAATTCGCAAGAGGCGGCAACAGCTTCCAGCGATAATACAATACATAATTCTACTACATATACAATGTGTTGTTTTATATATATATGTGTATATTTATAAGCATTATATGTACATTATTCTTGCTACATATGAAATAGGTTAATCTGCCGAATAAATTTTTTTAACAAATTTTTAATGTGAAATGCATGAAACGAGAACCAAAATCAGTTGATTTCGGGCTGTCAAACGGAATGATCATGAACGGGATCAAATTGGTTCTCCTTTTGCTACAAGTGCTTCACGTTCTTTGTTCAGTTGAGGAACTGAGGAGTCTTTACAATTGTGGCTGGACGCCATTCTATCCAAAGCCACAAATAGCTGGTGGATATATCATCGAACCAGATGAGTTCAGCTGGATGGCCAGTCTGGAGTATGGAAGTGGAGGATTTGGTTACTGCGCAGGATCGGTGATCAGCTCACGATATGTGCTGACAGCTGCTCACTGTGTGACTGGGGATCAAGTTAAGAACTACGGTGGATTGTAAGTAAGCTAATCAGAACTAACATACGAAGTTATCTAACGAGTTTCTAATCTGCAGAACCGGAGTGCGTTTGGGAAACTTTACCCAAGAACCTTATTGCGATTATGGCACTTCAAACTGTAGTTCGTATCTACGTTTCGGATACTCAAACATAATAGTGCACGAGAATTACCATAAGGACAGCAACCACACTTTACGTAATGACATTGCTCTGCTTCAGCTGGATAGTCCGATACAGTTTGGACGCCATATGAAACGCGTTTGTCTCCCTTTCAATATGACAGAGCCGATTGTGAACACATCGTTGACAGTCGCTGGATGGGGTCTAACGGCAAACAGTGATTCAACTGCAAAACGAGCTGTAGGTGTACCTCTACTGGACAAAAGTAATTGCGAACATCAAGACCAGAGTATGATGTGCGCGGCCAAACTTGCTGAAACCGATAGTGATTCAAAAAAAACGTGTGAAGGAGATTCTGGCGGACCTTTGATGCATGCAGTCAACCAGCGACAAATGGTGATCGAGGGCATCGTATCTTACGGCCAAAGTACATGTGGTAACCGATTCTTCCCCACACATTTTACACGGGTTCGTCATTATCTCAGCTGGATAGAGAAGAACGTGTGTATGGGAAGTGATTGCGCTTCTGTTGCGGATTCGAAATTTCCTGAAGACTGCGGGTACACTCCAATGTATTCAAAGGAACAAACTGATGGACACCATTTGATCAGACCTGATGAATATAGCTGGGCGGCCAAACTGGTGTATGTTAATAATGTATTAGCTTGTGTCGGTTCGGTGATCAACTCTCGGTATGTGCTGACGTCTGCTTACTGTATGACTGGACACATTATTAATGATAATGGAGCATTGTAAGTTTTATCTAATGCAAATCAGTTGGGCTCGTTACATATGTAATTCGGTTGTTGTATTCACAGAACTGGCGTGCGACTGGGAGACTATGATGACAACGGGCACATGTGCGACTATGGCATTGCAAACTGTACGCATTATCAGCAGTTCGGTATTAAGAAAATAATAATGCATAGGGGATACAGAAGCACAAGTGATATAATAATCAATAACATTGCCCTGATTCGCCTGGACAGGTCGATACAGTTTGGAACCAAGATGAAGCCCATTTGCCTTCCCTTCGGAATCAATGGTATAGCGGAACCACCTGTTAACAGCAGTTTGACACTAACCGGGTGGGCTAATTGGGAAGACAACTCATTTGCAAAACGTGATGCAAGTGTTACTCTCTGGGAGAAGGAAAAATGTAAAAAAGTCCGGCGTGTGGATGGAACACATATCTGCACAACAATTCTATGCATTGGTGAGACTGGCATACCCCTGATGTCCTACCAGTCAGCTAGCCAACGAATGGTCCTCGAAGGGGTGATATCCTATGGTTCACCTAATTGCACTGACATACGAAAACCTGCTGTTTATACTCGAGTGCGTAGTTACTTTGCATGGCTAAACGAAAACATGGAAATGTAATAATTCAATAAATCAAATGTTAAACTGTAAACTGCATTAAAAATACAAAAAAAATAACTTTTCAATAAAATCAAATAAAGTCTTAATATTCTGCATAATTATTTATTTTTTTATTCATTGCCTAATTTACAGTTTATTTCAGATAACAAAGCTAGAATCGACAGTAACGATAGCATTCGCCAAGATTGAAAAAACCGTTACAGATTTAAAAGACAGTCTTCTGCGGCCTATTGCTGTCTAACTCTTACACACATGCGCAAGCACGCGCACACTACTCGCAACTTGTGGCACTAAAGTGACTTCAATATCTTGTATTTATACCCTTGCATAGGGTATATTTGTTTTGGCCAGGAGTTTGCAACGCACCTTAGGGGACATCTGCGACCATATAGTATATATATTCTAATAATGTATATATATTCTGAATCAGCATCACCAGGGGTGTCGATCTAGCCATGTCTGTCTGCCTGTTCGTCCGTCTATAGCAACGCAAGCAAGTCGCTCACTTTTAGAGCTATCTTGAAGAAACTTAGCACAAACACTTCTTAGTGCTGCACGCTATTAATAAATCGGAACGAGCCGGATCGGACCTATATATCGTATAGCTGTCAAACAAACTATCGGCTAATTTGTATTATTTGACAAGATATTGCAACCAAAATTAATACATTTGACTTATAATTTACATATAATATGCCTTTAAAATTTCATCAAACTATATCATATAGCTGCCATAGGAACGATCAGACGAAATTAAGGTTTTCGTATGAAGACAAGTTTGGATTTTGGAAATAACTTAACATATTAGTGCTAATCTAGAAAGTTCACGTTAATACTGCAACTGGGAACAATGAGAACTTTCCCTATATATGTATATAATATAATAATATGTATAATACATGTATGATAATATTATATACATATGTATAATGTAATATAATGAAAAGCATAGCTGAGCTTAAGAACAACTTATCCAATTCAAGCCGCTCTTCATCACATACTCAATCCACTTTAGTAGCTGCAAACCGGTTTATTTCTCTCGCTCCCCCCTCTTCAACACCCAACTAACTGTACTCTCTACTTATAGATAAGGCATACTATAAATTTTCAATTAACAAACTCACCTTAACACGCTCCAGATAATCCTCGAGTGCGCCATAAGGATCCTCTCCATCGTCATCGATCAAGTCGAGGCTGTGCGCCAAGTCAAGATTGTCGAGTGCGGCCAATTTGGATTCGGTTTTATCGGCTAATTGCAGCTTATGATGCGCGTGTTGCTGCTGCTTCTGCTGCTGTGGCAGCTGCAACTGTTGCTGCTGTTGTGCGGCGGGTGCAAGGCTTGAGAATTTCTTATCAGCTGTCAGAGCAACAGTTGCTGCTGCTCCAGTGTTGCTTCCGTATTGGCGAGTGCGCGGCATCGTTGCACAACCGGTGCTAAAAACGCTTGCAGCTGCTGGCAGCGCGGTGGCAGATGAAGTTGCATCAACGCCATCCTCCTGCTGCTGCTGCTGGTGCTGGTGCTGCACAGCAACATCGCTTAATCCCGATTTGTAGCGCGTCGTGTCAGCGGCGATAGTCGCGCACGAGACTGACGTGTTGCAAGTAGTAGCTGCGGCAGCAGCTGATGTTGCCACGGGCGATGCGTTGCCGTTGCTGTTGCTGTTGATAAGCAGCGGCAATTGCTGCTGCTGTTGTTGTTGCTGTTGCTGCTGGGTGTTGCTGCCACTGCTAATTGCACTTTTCGCATCGCTTGTCATGTTGTTTTGATTCGTATTGCACTGAACTTTGGCAAAGCGCTTGCCGACACTTTGTTGTTGCTCTGTAAGAAATAGAGATAGAGAGAAACGGTGAGAGAGTGAGTAAGAGAGGGAGGGAGAGAGATAGTGAACGAGAGAGAGAGAGAGATAGAGGATGGCAATGAGAGAGGGAGATGTGCAGAGAGATAGATGCAGTCATATTTCTTTGCATTTAGTTGTCATTTGCTGTGCCACAATTGCTGCAATTATAGTTGCCGCAGCATGTTGCACACAGACACAAGAGACACACACACAACACATACACACACATATATGTACATAAACACACATTGCCAGACACTTTTGCAAAATGTTCACGCCGGCGCGCCCCAAAAAGAGACACACATTTTCATAATCTCTTTTATGGCAAATGAAAAATTGCAACCAAATGTGCCAAGCCACAGTCCACACACACAGCGCCTTGCCACACCACGCCACACTGCCACACCGCCTTGCCACATGTGGCAAAAATAAGCTTAAGCCAAATGCGCGAAAATTTCTGCGCTAATCGCCTCAAATTGTGCGCCGAATGTGCGCGCCATTTAAATTGTCATAAATTGTGCAACATGCCACGCACACATGTTGCACGCAGCAACCTACTGTACCTGCACCCCTCCCCCCGTCTCTCTATCTCTGCCTCCCTTCACCTCATTGCAAATAATACATTTAATTAATTTGCAGTCAGCGTGGAAATGGCAAGGCGATTATTTACTTATTCTCGATTATATTGCCCACCCCATTTATCACTCATTGCCTGCCCTCGATTGTGTGTTCGCCTTATTTATCTGTTTACTGTTCTCTCTCTCTCTCTCTCTCGCTGTTGCTGCCACGCCCAGCACACGACTGTGGATTTATGCCCCTTCGGATATAGTTCGCTCTGTGCTGAATTACGACGCAGTCAGTCCCAAAGCCCCAAATGCGATCTGTCAGTCTCATAATAAACTTGTGCGCATTTTCGCACAATTGTTTATTGTTTTCGAAACAACAACAAAATTACCAAGCTAATTGTTGGTCAAACAGCTTAATAGTAGAACTTGCTAATTGTTTCAATGCACAGATCTTGGCTACAACGGCTGCTAGAATTGTCAAATTTAGGGAAAGGTTTTTTGAATACCAAATACATGTGTTATGTTTCTTAAGATTTCGATTAAATCGCTTTATTGTTGTTTTAGATTTATATGTTATTATATTATTATTGTATATAGACTTCAAACAGTCATAAATCGGTTAAAACTAGTTGCGTCATTGATTGGATTAATCCTATTATCGAATTGTGATCATTAAATTAAATTATTTCTCACTCAAAACATCTAAAAAATAAATTATTTTTTTTTTAATTTCTGGTTTTTTATACTTCACCTTTTCACCTATGAAATTATGGTATAAATTAAAAACATCAGTTATTGTTTAAATTCGCTTAAAAGCAGTCTAACTAAACAGCAAAATCTGCTGTAAATTTATTATCAAAATTGTTCCACAGTAAACTGTAACCTAACCTATTTTTTAAACCTATTTTAGGTTAATCTTGTAAATAAACAAGTTCATGCCAGCCCATAAAACAAATTAAATATCTTAATAAAAGTTAAATACTTCAGTTATTGTTTTGAATTACCTAAATAAATCTAGAGAATCGTTTTGATTTTGTTTTAAAATAATTTCCGTGTAGAAAGGTCAAAAATAAATAAACTAAGCAACTCAGGATATCATCTTTAGCTCATAGACAACTCTGCCTGTATGTAAGATACTTTACATATAATATCAAAGAATATTTCTGACAAATTTAATGATATATTGGAGTAGATAATTCGCAGGTCTAACCTCGTCACAAAGTTCAACGCACTCCCAGATTTCTTGTTCAAAATTTCAATTTAATATTTCAAATTCTTAGCTCGCATCTGCTTAATTCCAAGCTGTCAGCTCTATAGCTCTCTCTCTCTCTCTCTCTCTCTCTCTCTATACATATATAGATATTACTCATGTTGGAGATCGCAGAGCACTTTCAGCATTTGCCTATTTGCTGCTCCCAAATCCCACAAGATACCCCAAGATTACCTCCCCCTTCCTTTACAATTCGTTGACTATTTGCAAACAATCCCATTAGGAGTTCTGTCTGTCTCTCTCTCTCTCTCCCCTTCTCTCTCTGTCTGTCTATCTGAGTGTGTGTGGCAGGTCATGCATACGCTTAGCTATTCCCATTCCGAATCCAATTCCAATTTCAATTCTTCTTCCTCTTCTTCCACTTGGACTGCCCACATGGATATGCAAATGCGCCAAGGTATCGCCATAAATCGCATTAAAAATTCGCATAGGGGCAAAGCGAGCGAAGATCAAGTGAACTTACAGTGCGAGAGAGAGGGGGAGAGAGAGAAAGGGAGAGGGGGAAGAGAGGTGTGCTCGCTTGGTTGATTTTATTTTTTGTTTTTATAGCGCGCATGCGTGCGTTCGATTGAGTTTCTTGATTAAAATGTCGCCAGCAAACAGCAACAATTGTAGGCCCACAACAGCAACTGTTGCTGCTGCTGCTGCTGGTCAGCTTTGGCATTTAAGAATTCTGAATCGCGAATGCGTTACACAACGACTGTGCCGCGTGGCGAGCTCGTAAATCAGCGGCGCAACGAGTCAGTCAGAGTGCTGCCCCCTGAAGACAGGCGCGTTTTATGGGGGCCCCGAGCCAGAGCCAGAGCCAGAGCCAGGCCAGGCCAGACCAGACCAGGCCCGAACAGGCCGGGCCAATTGATTGTCTTGCGGCGATTGGCAGGCCGCCAGGCAGCTAAGCCTGCAGCGGAGCCCTGAGCCAGGGACCAAGCTGCGCTTTTCTTCATCTGCCTTTTTGGCAATATTTCAATTGTGCAACGCGGCTAACGGTAAACGGATCTGTCTGTCTGTCTCTCTGTGTGTGTGTGGGAGGCGCGTCGAAAGTTCATGGGGGGTCTGCAGTCAGTCGCAGTCACAGTCCCCATCACAGTCCCCGTCACAGTCACCTTTCCCTCCTTCCCTGCCCCCTTTTAATTAGCACAACAAACAGCAACTAACGGAAATAACTCGCTTTGCTTTGCTTTTTGGCCTTTGTTGTATGCGTATTTGTCGCGTTTAGCCATAAAACAGCTAAACATTTGACGAAAAAATGCCAAGTGCAAACAAAAGCTACGAAAAAAACGCACGAATTGCTAGAGAAATACAAAAATAAAACTCTTGTTTGTTGGGTGTGTCTGCTAAATGGCCACTGTCCATGTCATCTACGGCACCCATTGTACGCACAGCGAGTAAGGGAGAGGGGGAGAAGGGGGCGCGTGTGTGCCAAGTGTGTGTGTGGTTGACATTGTTACTGCTGCTGCTGTTGTTGTTGATTGATTCTGTGACTGAGGTCACCTGAACGTGATTAATTGCCTATTGCGCACGACTCTGGCGAGGGGTGTTCCAACAGTTGTTCAGGGAAGGAAGTTTTAAGATATTATGGGAGATTGTTTACACTTTTTAGGCCATGGATTTTAAAAAAATTCATGGACTATTGTGTTTGTCGGAACGGAAATGTGCGTAACAGGCAGAAGGAGGCATCTCCGACCCCATAAACTATATATATTCTTGCTCAGGATCACAAGCCGAGTCGAATGAGCCATGTCTGTCTGTCCGTCTGTCCGTCCGAATGAACACCTAGATCTCGGAAACTATAAGAGCTAGAGTCATGAAATTTTGTGACAACATACGTATATATTGCAGTGTCTCAAAGTTTTTTTGAAATTTGGACACGCCCCTTCCCGCCTTAGAAAATCAGTAATAACTATTTAAAAACTACAATATTAGCTCAACAACCAAAGTTGTATATCTTACATGACAAATACCCTGCCACGGACGTTATGTGAAAATTTCATTTAAATCGGACTATAAATAAGTGAGATATGATACGAATTAAACTCACTTACAAATCTAGCGTCAGACACACAGCATTTTATTATTAAACTTTTTGTTTGCATTGTATGGTAACAGAATTGGTTCACAATGCAACTTTGCCGATGGGCCAAGGAGTGAGGCAATAGCCGAGTGGTTAGAGTGGCGGACGGCTGCGCGAGGGTGCGTGAGTTCAACTCCCGGTTGAGGCGGGTGGGAATTTTTTCTTTTTTATTATTAATTGTTTTGTTTATTTTATTTTAATTTGTTTTTTTTTTTTTTTTATTCTAATAAACTAAAAGAAAAGTTACTGTCAAACAAATTAAATTATTTAATTATTTAATTAAATTTCATTTGTAATGGCCTCCCCGTGGTGTTCCCTGGGTTCTGATTATATTTGATAATCGGTAGCAAATTCGAGCGGCGATTCCATATCGTTAAAATTTTTATTACGGTATAATATGATAATCCATGGCCTTGTACAGTCAGCACCTGACTGTAGCGTTCGACTGGTTTTTGCTAAAGTTTTGTGTATTTTAATTTAGTTATTAAGCTAAATAAGAACTAAATACTTATATTGTTTTCAGCTTACAACATTCTCACTTTTATAACTTACACGATACAATATCGCACATAAAACGATAGTAACCATCGATGAAAGTACAAAATAATATGGAGAATGTTTTGAGAATAATTTCCTCTGTATTTTGACTTAATAAGAATGGGATTGATACGAAATACACTTGTAATTTCAGGTTAGTTCGATGTTTCCTGAGTCTTCAGTTTATATATCGCATAGAGTGACAATTGGAGACTTAATTAGTCGATAGGTACTATTTATGTAATTTTTGTATTACTGAAAGTACAAAATATATTGAAAAATAATTTAGAAGTTACGTCGCCAAACTTTAAACACATTAAATTTTGAATTGATTAGTAAAGAAGCGAAATATGTTTGAACTTTAAGATAGTTGGCAGTTTGCAAAGGTTTCAGTTTATAATTGTACGATGTATGACTAACGAATGAGTAGTGTGCAATGGCAATGATATTTAGGTACAGTTTTGGTAAAGTTTCCTAAAAATCATATATCGTATATATTATTATCGTAAATATTACATTATTCATACATCGTATATGATTCACTACTGAGTCAATAGTTACAATTGATGAAGGTTCAAGATTGTTGACGCCTTTTTGTTTGCTATTTTGAAAGTCTTGACACTTTTAGATGAGGATTGATTAGTTACTAAACGAAAGACAGTTCAGTTCAGTTCAGTTTAGTTTTCTTCGAAATCAGTTCATTTATCGTCTATGATTCACTGCTGAGTCAGTTGAAGTTTCGTCTTCAAACTCCTTTTCTTAGCTGGAAGCATGTGTCATATGTCTGAAGTTCTGTTTATGGTTTTAGCACCTTTTTGTGTACCTTTTATCTCTGCTCTCAATTTATCGCTTTCGAATTGATTTGCTTTCTGCAAACTTAATATAGCAGAAATTGCTGCAAACTATTTGATGCCTTTGCCTGCACCCTCTCTCTCTCTTTCTCTGTAACTCTCCCTTTCTCATTCTTCAACTCTACTGCCCTGCCCTACCTCACTGCACTTGGCAGTCAGCTCAGTGAAGAAGTGCAAACACGAAGAAAGCAAAGGCAGGCGCAAACAAAGAGCTAATAGGGAAATACCCTGGGCGAGTAAACAAGCGTGAGCTGAGCAGAAACAGATGCAGCAGAAGCTAAGTGCACTGGGTAGAGAGGGGGATTGTAAAGGGGGAAGGGGGAACGGGGTTAAGCTGTCCATTATGATGACGATGATAAGCGATGGTCGAGCAGATTCCAATGAAGGCGACTGCAGATTGGCGCCTTAAGCCTGTCGGCCGTCAGCTCGCCCAGGGTTAATAGGGATCAGTGCAGAGCAACTGGAACTGGCAGTTGGAGCAGGGAGGGGGAGTTGGCACAGGGAAGTGAGGCAGGGAACTGTAGCTGGCGGGGATCAGGTCTCAATGCAAGTGGAGAGCGGCTTTCAAGCCTCGTTGGCCTATCAAAAATGATATAAAATGCATGCGTGATGCGGCGTACATGTTTCCTCTGTGTGTGAGGTGGAGAGAAGGGAAGGGAAAGGGTAGGGGTACACTCTGCATCTGGGGCGCGGCAGACTGGGTTGACAAAGCTGACTGCGCTGGGTGCAGTTATCTCTGCCTCGTTTGCTTTATGCAACGCAACGCACTTTAACGACATTTCCAATTGCCTCCGCAGATAATGGCAATAATAATAACAACAATAATAATAATAAAAATATAATCATAATAAAAGTCCAAAGGGAGAAATATATTTCTCTTCTTTTATTAAGCTCAATTTTCAAGTGACATTTTCATGAAAACTTTGGGTTTTTTATGCCCTCTTAAGTGGATTTTTATGAAGTATTGCCGCATTTAATTGATTTGTAATAGAGACTGCAATCGGGTGTGTGTGTTTCTCTATCTCTCTCTCTCTCTCTCTTTGTTATGCAAAAGGTGTGTCTGTGTGTGATTGCGTGTGTGTGCTAACGGAAATCCAATGCACACTGTCATGCATAATTTATGAAGTAACTACAAAAAATTGCAGTCAATTTCTTTTGATTTCTTTATAAAAGGGAAATAAACGTTTTCTCTAAATGAGTGTGTGTGCTTGCCCTACCCTAATCGTAGTCGTATCGTACAGACATCGTTTATAAGTATTTCCCATTTATAAATATTTAGTTAGCCACTAACAATGCCGTTAATTGTGGCATGAATCAGTGCAAAGCAGGAATCTCACTTATGCTCAATCTGAATTCGATCTTTAATTAAAAGTTCTGACTGCATGCAATAACAGGAAATGACTACACAATGAGCTGGTCGACCTTCACAAGTCAACTGGGCCCTAGGGATGTTGGGATAGTGAAGGGAAGTAACTGGGAAGCGGGAGGGTTGCAGTGAAGGCAGACATACATTGCTTGCCAGTTCTGGGGAAGTTCAAAAAGATTGTCACGTTTTATGACTGTGATGAAATATTTTGAGAGAGTGACTGATTCGGCTTAGGCAATTAACTCAATTATTTCAAGATATAAATACATATTTCTACTCAATTATATGAAATGGCTAACTAGTCTGTCATAGTCTGGAAACTACTGAAGTTTTTTATTAAATTGTATTTTAATTTGTATATGATATTGAGTGTAATTGAAGATCTTATTAATTCGTAAATTTTGTCAATTCTTTGCCTGTTAGATCTGTAAAATTGTCACTGATCTCTCATTTGTTCTTTAAATTTGCTTATTCATTTAACTTGTTCAGTGTCTTTTCACAATTTCAATCCGTTCACTTGGCTTTCTTAAACGATAGGAATATGATAGGAATTCTATCGATAGGAATATCTACAGGGTTATCATTATAACATAGCCTTAACATTATAACATATAACATAATCAATTTGGATCTGCTGTAATCACAATATATTCCCATTATTCTTATTTATATCTTTATTCAGCGTCGATCATTCATACATAATATTGATCTATCGTTCTTTGCAACTCATTTTCTACTGCTCTTTGAACAGGAAATCAAAACAAAAATGAAAACCGATCGCAAATGATCTTTAACATTATAGAACCCAAAGCGAACTGCCAAAACTAATCAATTTGATTCCTAGCTTATGAACATCTCTGCCAACTCCAGATACTTTAAACCTACACACACATCTCTGCTATACTAATCCGCACTTATATCTACACATTATAGCAGCTCAGTTCCCATGGCGATCAGTCAACTCCCCCGCCTTCACTTAACTCCCCCCCTCCACCACTTTCTTCTCGGACACATCAATTAATAACTTATTGTCGGCTATTAACTAGCCTAATGATTGTGAGCTCAACTCGTGGACGATTTTCCCACAGCAACAACAACATTTCCGCCCAAACATTGGCGACAAAGCTGATTAAAAATGGGAAAAATGAAAAAAGAAGACAGGCAGAGAGAGAGAGGGGGAGAGAGAGGGAGAGGAAGAAAGGAAGAGAGAGAAAGATAGAGTGCGAAAAGGGAAAAGAAAACAAAGAAAAACTTACCATTTCCTGCCGCAAAGGCGGCGATGCGCTCCCTAACTGAACGTCTGGGCTCGTCGCTGTTGCTGCTGCTGATGTTGTTGTTGTTGCTGCTGCTGTTGTTGTTGCAGCTGTTCGGCTGCGACGCAGTTGCCTGCGTTGAGTCATGGCTAGGACTACGCTTCACCATTGTCGTTTTGATCACAGTCTTAAGGCGGCTGGGCGTGGTCGGACGTGCCGCAATGCTGGGCTTAGGTGTTGTTGTTGCTGTTGCTGGCGTCGATGTTGTTGCTGTCAATGTTGGTTTATCGCTGCACAGCACTTCTGTGGCAGCACCCACAAGCTCTGTTGATGTTGTTGTTGTTGCTGTCACTGCTGCTGGCGTCGGTGTTGTTGCTGTTGCCGTCGGTGTTGTTGCCGTTGCCGCCAGTGTCAGCCCACACTCGCTGGCTGTGGCCGTTGCGGCGATGTTCGTTGTTGCTGCTGTTGCTGTCGTAATTGTCATTTTATTCTGCGACAACAGCGACGACTTCGGTGAATCAATTTTCGAGTTGTTGTTGTCGCTGTTGCTGGTGTTGCTGGTGTCGCTGTTGCTGTTGTTTTTGTTGCTCTTCGTTTGGGGTTCGGCGTCGTCGGGTAATTTACAATAATTACAGCGCGGCTTATTGTAGTTGTTGCTGTTGTTGTCTAGTGTATTTTCCTTATTGCTATGTTGCTGTTGTTGCTGTTGCAGCAGTTGCTGTTGCTGTTGCTGTTGTTGCAAGCTATTGCTAAGTCTTTGGATTGGTTGTTGTTGCTGTTGCTGCTGCTGCTGCTGCTCATTGCCACTTGGCTGGCTCTTTGTGACAGCGCAAGTTTTGCTTTGAGTTGTTGTTGCTGCTGTTGCTGCTGATGCTGATGCTGCTAGTTCGCTGTTACGCTTGTTGTTGCTGCTGCTGCTGTTGCCTTTGTTGTCCTGCCGCCATTGTTCAGGCACATTTCGTTGATTCATTAATATCAGCGCCACATTTCCGTCGTGCTCGGTCTCATCATCATCGTGTGCAACATCGGCAACATCATCATCGTCATTGACATTGTCGGCAGCAACATTATCGTAATCTCTGCTGCAATCTCGCTTGATGTTGCTGTTGTTGTTGTTTCGTTTCTTGCTGCTGTTGCTCTTGTTGGCGCGTGGCACATCATCAATATAAGTAAAATCGTTATCAACAAAAATATTGCGAGCGTGCAGCGTGTTGCACTTGGGCTGCTTCAGCGTGTAGCGCCTGCTGCTGTTGCTGCTTCTGCTCCTCGGACAACAGCAGAACTTGATGATCGCCCGCGGCGATGTTGGCGATAGCGTTGGCAACGTCGGCGTCGGCGGCGTCGCAATGTCAGCCCATTTCTCTATCAATGCCAGCTCGCGAGCATTGGACATTGTCGTATGGCCATGGAGTTGAATTCTGCAAGAGGCGTAAATCAAATCGGAGACAGAGAAACCATTTTAATTAAGCATTGCAAGTGCACAACAAGAAATAGTTGGTATATTTTAAGGTTCATAACTATACATAGATAACATATGTTAAGGAGAGATGCCCACGGAAGTTGTAAACACATTTATTTCATTCAGAAATTTAATTTTTTATGTATTTTTGATTTTTCTGTTCGTATGAACACTTATATCTCTGGGACTGTTAGAGCTAGAACTATCAAGTTTGGTGACAATGTTTGTTACTAATACCCACAAGTAAAGCTTGTTTTAAAATTTGGTCATGCCCTCTTACGCCTTCTAAAAATTAATTAAAGCCAATTGCAAACGGAATTTTAAAGCTAGAATGTTCATTTTTGGCGTATACAATACAATTATCATTATTCATATGATTTCTGAAAATTATTGTAATGAGATAATACACATACAAGTTATTTAAGAATTAATTTTACTGTGTAAACAGTTGCTGCGTTGTGTAGGGCATATATAGCAGTCGAGCACCCTCTACTGTAAATTTCTTACTAGTTTTACATGCAAATATAATTTCCCATGAATTTCTACTTTAACTCATCTTCTAATACATAAATCTACATCAACTCTTTCTCTCAGTGCAACAAGTGCTGTAGCAAGACAGGGAGAGAGAGGGGAAGAAGGCGTTGCAGAGGCAGGCAGCAACTCAGAGGAAAATCAATTAACCACATTTTTCAACGCATCTCAGCTTTTCACCCAAAGTTTTTCCTCATTCCTGCGCCGGCGCACTCTAAGCCAATTCGCCGTGCACATCAGCGCCATCTGTGCGTCATGGTTGCAGACGACAGCACCAGCAGCAGGAGCAGCAGCAGCAACAGTTGCTCGTTCAGCTGCTGCCAACGTGTTTTAATTGCAAACTGCTTTTTGCGCAACACTTTCGAGCGGCGCTTAGAAGTGACCGCCAAAAGCGAACTCAGTTTGAGTTGCATGTGCCTCTGCCTCTGCCTGTGCCGCTTGCCTGTGCCTCTGCCTGTGCCACATGTCGATGGGGCATGATTAACGGGGCAACCCTCTTGCTCTGCCCCCTCTTCCCACCTCCCTGTTGAGGGAGTTGCCTCGCACATTGAAAGCTTTTTGGCTTCTTTGTCTTGTGAAAGTACTTTGCACGTTCCTTTCACTGCCAAAAGACACATTTGCCACGCCCCCCTGCGTCGCCCTGCCTACCTGGCACACGTCAATTGCGATGACAAATTAATTTCAATTGTTTAATGCAGTGAAAATAAATTAACAATAAATAATTTTAATTATTTCATGAAGATGTCAAATTACAAACACCCACGCGACCAGGCGAGGCGAAAGCCAGCAAACAACAGCAACAACAAACCAGGGCCAACTGCGCCGTGTGGCGCGATCTTTGCCACCAACAACAACAACAGCAACATCGCAGCTGCAGCGCACTCTTTGTATTTATTATTATTATTTCTTCAGCTTGTCTTGTTGTTGTTGTTGTTGTGTTCCCCCGTCCTCCATTCCTTGTCTATTCCCCCCTCCCTCTCTAGTTTATTTATTAAATTTTTGCCAAGGCTTTCAGCTTGGACAGCTCTAATAGGATTTTCGTAAAGTCTGCCCCAGCTCGGGGCAAGCTTTAAGCTCTGCCTAAGTCTACAGTGAAATTGGCGTCTTTGGGGGCTCAAATTACACTCGACTTATACAGACGATTTGTCTGCGCGGGCGGGGTGGGGGAAAGGGGTGGGTCAGTGAGAACCATAAACTATTTTATTATGTTTGAAAATTTGTTAAAGATTTCTTTATGCACTCCCCAAGATCGAAGTAAATCTGCTTTATGCGGCTTGAAACTTTTATTGATTCGCAACTTGTGCAACCAAAAAACCTCTTGATGCAAGCTCATTGTATGTGAGCTGTGTGTGTGTGTGTGTTAGTGTGAGTGTGTAATACTCGTATACCCCATTTATGGCGGGTGTGGCGCACACGGTAAAACATCGTAAAACAAACACAGAAAACGCATAAAAATGAAAAACTGAAAATATGCCACAACTGAAATCACAACGAGCAGGAAAAGCTGAGTGTGGAAAGGCAAAAGCAACGCACTGAATACCCTACAATGAACATATATGTGGAGTGCTGCGATTATGCTGAAATTTGGCAGATGCATAAAGAAGATGCGCAAGTTTAAAATGGTTGAGTTTGTTGAAAATATACGAAAGAATAAGCGAAGGAACTGCATTTATAGGCAGAAAACCTATAGAGGTATAGTCTTTAAGGAACTTCGCATTAAGGAACTTCATTAGGGTTTTTCGTTCAAGAATTGACTACAATATATCTCTGTTATGTTTAAGATATAGTCAATTTATCTAGACATGCTCTATATTGACAAATTTATAAGAAATATAGTTAATCAGACAACTATCTTTGAAGACTTGATGATATTTTAAACAAATGATTGTCTATGATAGCATGAAGTACTGCAATAACTTAAAGAGAATTGCTGATAACAGATATATATTCTGATAATTTCTGATAACAAATATATATTCTTATATAGAACATCATCTTCCCCCTCAAATTGTCACCTACTGCCTACCATAGTGCATATACCCTGCACAGGCAAGTGCATGTGAAATCTTTTTAGCTGTTGCCTCCTTTTTCATATGCTTTTATTATTCAATAAATCCAAATGCGGCATATAATCGTGTGCTTATGCATGATATTGTGATTTATGACTGCTGCTGTTGTTGTTGCTGTTGCTGTTGTTGTCGTTGCTGTTGTTGTTGATGTTGCTCTTGTTGTCGTTGTCGTTGTGGTTGCTGTTGTCATAAGGAGCAGACAATTAATATTGAAAAACAAACCGAATCCCGACTTACGCATAAATTAAAACTTAAGTAGGTTGCCAGAGTTGTCGCTGCTATTTTGTAACAACAACAGCAGCAGCAACATGATCAACAACAACAACTTTGACTGCGACTGCATTGCGCACCCTTCTCGACAGTGCTTAACACGTTATTTATGGCTGTCTCCAACATTTTTCGCAATGCATTTCAACGCGTTCGACATCGTAAATACATATTTGTCAAGAGTCGCGTATAAAAATAGCTGAATATATATTGTATATATCTTTCTCTCTCTACTATATACAAATACCCTGAGCTGGGCGCATGCGTGGCACGTAGCACGCCGGCGATGGGGTTATTTATGAAGTCTAGACGCCCGATTTGGCAGGCTTGTAATTAGCATATAGCATATAGAATATATATGACTATATATAACTCAAATCAACCTCAACTCAAGACCCGCGGCACTCTCTAACGGTAGCCGAGTTCTATGAACTCACTTAGCTAATTGAGGGCGTGCTGAGGCAGCGAGAGAAAGAGAGAGAGAGAGAGAGAGGATCGAGAGGGAATTGCGCTTAATGTCAGCCGATCGATCAATCAATCAATCAATCAGTCAGTCGGGCAATCAATAAGTCAATCATAGGCAAGCGCATACAAATTGCCGCTTTTATAGCCACATTACAAGGCGCCCGTTAAGAGTTTTGCCTGCGGGGCAAGTAAAAACTTATCGCAGCGGGCAAATGAAAATGAGAAAAATCATGTACAAAATCAAATAAAAGAGTACAAAATAAAGTTGAATAAAAGTCAAAAAATATTAAACAAGTAAGAAAGCTGGAATAGAGAGTGCTAGACTGTGGTATACCTGATACCAAGAGTGAAAACTGTTCACCCACTGAAATTGTTTTCTAAAAAACTTCCTTGTTTCTATTCTGATTTAAAGAATATCTTCAGTAATCATTGAGATAACGCTAATTACTGTACACTCCAAAAATGATCATTCTAGTATTATAATTACACTTTTGAAACGGTTTTCTTTGTTTTACAAAGGTGGTAGGAGCCGTGGCTCAATTCTAGTACCAAGTATATCTTTGCCTTGTAACACAACATATTGACAACAAATTTGATTGCTCTACCTATCATAGTCTCTGAGTTATAGATGCTCATACGAACAGACCTAGCTGTAGCAAGTCTGCAGTTGATGCTGTGCTTTCAGAAATGATTTCGTTTACTTCAGAGTTGCCACCTGTGCTTGCCACAAAGCTACGCTTCTCTCATATGTTTAGCGGGTATAAAAAAACATATTCAATAGATTTATAAACGCAGTGCGCGCTGGAAAAAGTTTTTCAGCCACGGGGCCACGGCAATGTGGCAGCAACATTGGCAATCAAAGACGGACGATGCAAGTCGATTTCAAGTCGATGTCCAAGTTGGAGCTGCACTTGGAGCTGCAGTCGAAGTTGGCGTCCGGCTGTTAATGCTGCCCATTAACCTGTTGACCCCTGGGAATTGACTGGCTGCTGCTGCTGCTGCTGCATTGCGTGGCAGTCGCAGTCGCTGTCGCTGCGCAGCTGCTAATGACTCTCGCATGGCCCCGCACTCTCCAACCTTTCCCTTCCCTCTCTCTCTCTTTCACTCTCTCCCCTTCTGTCTCTTTGTTCCCCTCGCTGTAAACTCACGCAAAAATGCGCAGAAGCCAAACGCTTTGCCATTTATAACGCGCTCTGGCCCAGTGTGCAAAAGCTTCGAATTTGTTGCCCAATTTGTTGTTGCTGCTGCTGTTGTTGTTGTTGCTCTTGCACTCGCCCAATTAATTTCCGCATTTCCCAGGCAACTTCAGCTTCAGTTTGGCAATTAATTTTCCAGCTGTTTGCATTTCTTCAACCTTGTTGTCTGACCTTTTGGCTCAAGTGATTCACGCCAACGCCAAAGCGACAGTCGACAATCTGCCCGCGATCTTCCCCTCTCCCCCTTTCTTTCCCTCTCGCTGCTGCTCTCTCGATCCTTTCCTGCATCCGCTGCACGTCATTGTCAGCGTCAGCGTCGAGCCTAACGAGAATTTGGCCAGGCTCAACTTAGTCGGCAATTAATCAAAGCGCCTTTGGCCACAGACAAATCCTTTTGTATGCAGTGTGCCCCCTCTCTTTCTCCCTCTGCCTAACTGTCTCCCTCTTGTATACGTATATGGCCAAACAACTGACAAGGCAAATGGCCAAAATGACAGCGGACCCAGCCGCATCATGAGTCAGCCCAATGTGCGCGCACAACGGTAACATTAACGCAGCCTCAGTTCCCCCTCTCCCTCTCTCTTTCACCCCTTTTCTCTATCTCACTCCCTCTTCTTTCTCTCTCTCTGTCCCCTGTGCAACTGACACGGCCAATGCCAAAGGCCAGCGACAGCTTTGGCTATTTATTGAAATTAACTTTTGCTTGCCTATTTATAAGCCCAAATTGGTTATAATAAGCAGTTAGAGAAAGAGAGAGAGAGAGAGAGAGAGGGATAGTGAGCGGGAGAAGGCAGCTATAACGCATTTTATTGGAAATGATATAGTCAGCGGGAACTGCCTAAATATGATTTACGACTCCCTTACCTCTCTACAACGTATAATCTCGTGGGATCAGCTTGATGTAATTAAAAGTTTTCGGGTTTGTTTTGTTCATTTTCTATGCCATTGTAAGCTGAGATCAACGTGTATTAGTGATCAATAACATATGATCTTAAGTTTTTAACTATGATTCCGAATTGGAAATCGTATTAAGCTTTTGTCTTGAGAGTTTTATTTATATTAATATGATATTTTATAAAGAAAGTTGAGTGAGTTCAGAGTGGAGAAATGAATGATTGAAGCCGAATTTCATTTGGGTTAACCTTTTCTTATAACATGTGTTATATGGTTTTGAATAACTGAAGAGATTGTAGGCTATTAGAAGCAGCTTCTATATACGAAAGATCTCAAGTCTTAGAAGCTGTGCCCAACTGACAAACTCTTCAATCTTTGCACATTGAGCAGTTGCAAAGTTTGTTTATGGAGTCTGAGATGAGCCTGTTTGAGAATGAAAGTGTGAAGAATTTAATGTGTGAAGTCTCAAGTTAGATCTTAAGAGTACTATATAGATTACTATTACAGATGACTGTCAAAATATTACTTTGTATTTCGTTTCAGTTTTCCATTACTTTTAACTTTGTATTTTGACTTAACGAATAGCAATAGTTGTAATATGTGATTAATCTGAGTTTTATCTTTGATTTCTCTGTTACTTTATCTGCCTACAATGAACATATTCAGCAATCAGACTCAGTTGTCTATAATGATACCCATTGTCGCTGTATCTATCTTATCCGTTGACAAATCAGACAAGACAATCTGCCTGGCTAATTGCAAATCCGTTGAGGGAGGCATAGCTGATATACATTACACACAAACACACACATGCACAGCGTCCGCTACTCGTGGTGCGCCACTCAGGGACAAGGACAAGGACGCGTTGTGCAAATACTCAATACTTGGTACTCGATACTCGCGCTGGAGACTGGCACAATTGAGGGCATTAGTGGCGGCTCTTTGACGCGTTTCGATAGCCACTTGACGACGGCTCGACGACGCGATGCGATTAGTAGAGCAGAAAGACGGAGAGACAGAAAGAGGGACAGACAGGGTGATAGAGAAGGGGATAGACAGACAGAGAGAGAGAGAGAGAGAGAGAGAGAGAGAGAGAGGGACAGGCAAACAGAGAGACATACGAAGAGACAAAGGCAGACAGATAGTGGGACAGACAGACAGACCCGCAAACAAACAGAGGGACAGACAGACATACGTACAGACAGAGAAAGAGACAGACAGACAGAGAGACTGACGTACGTATGGACAGACAGACATACCCGCAGACAGACATACGTACAGACAGAGAAAGAGACAGACAGACAGAGAGACTGACGTACGTATGGACAGACAGACATACCCGCAGACAGACAGACGGGCCTCACCTGCAGCTGTTTTTCAATGGCGGTTTCAATTGTTCCGCTGCGTGGTCGTTTGGGCCATTTTGGCAAAGGCCAAGTTAATGAAAATATCAGCGCAGAGTGTGCGATAAATTTTGCTTTGTCTACGCGCCGTCGCAGGCTGAGCTGAGTGGAGCTGAGCGCTGTCTGCGCGTGTCCGACCAGCACGCGGTTTATTGACTCGTGAAATATGAGCACTTCTTAGGGTGTGTACACACTGGTTAAGCGCTGCGTGCCAAGCGAACATTATTCACAAAAAATCGCAGCAAAATTTCAGTTGAGCTCGCATTCCCCGTGGCAGCTCAGCTGTCAATCTGACAAATGCGTCGCGTTCGCTGATTGTGACAGTTTTAGTGAATTCGTAATTAAACATGCACAGACATGCACACAAAATAGCATAAGCCACAATGCGCCTCCCTGTCCCACTGTCCCTCTGTCTGTCTGTCTGTCTGTCTGTCACACAGGATGACAAATTGGCAGAAACTGTTCGAGGGTAATTAAAATAATGCAGAATAAAGGTGTCAAGGACTTGCGACGACAAGTGAATTTTAAAATGGTTCAACTGCGCGTGTTGTGCGGCTAATTTGCATGTGTGTGCGCGTGTGTTTGTGTGCCCAGTCAAGCTTGACATTTGCAACAAAGTGTGGCATGCTTAAGCAGCGTGAGAGAAGCACAGACATAATTTGGCATGCACACGGCGTATGCGTAATATTAGGGGGAATATCATTTTGAATTATTGTTAAGCACTTGTCACGCAATGCAGCAGTAGGCGTGGCTGCATATAAGTCATGCATATATATAAATGCTTGTTGTGAATATATACATATATCACTTGATTGCATCTTTGAACTTCAATCTTTTGAATATTTTAAATCTTTGTGAAATATATTCTCAGTCTTCTGTACAACTTGTTTGCCACATTTCATGGCAGCATGTGCCCAAATTTTATATTATTTTAACTTTATTTTATCTACACTGTTTCGGTCCGCTGACTGCTTTACAACACTGTCACATTTATAGTTTCCATGCAGCACACACTGCGTATGCGCAATCAGGCACTTCACAAGCCTTTCCCATTGCGATTCTCTTCTAAGCGCGCATTCCACTTAACTTCTATTCACACAGACACTTACACACCAACACTCAATCATTCACACACTCACACACTCATTCCCAGTGAGCCCCGTCTACTCACAATCAGCGTAATTAATCAGCAACAGCAACAGCAAAATTTGCATAATTTACCTGCAAAGAAACAAAGCGAAACATGAATTAGTTTTTGGCAAATAAATTAAATTAAATTTAAGTACTTTGTTGTTGTTGTTGTTGTTTGTAATAAAATACAGTACAGATATATAGCTCATACTATATCTCTGGCTGTATATCTGGCGTTAAACTATAGCCACACCTTGTGCAATAAATTGTTGCTGACATTTGGCAGCCCAAACACATGATAATTAAAAATGCACTGAGAAAAATAAAACACAATTGCGAATGTGAACACGAAATGGAACTCGTAACTGGAACTGGAACTGGAACTGGCAAACTTATAAAACTCTCGAGGAAGACGTGTGCACTGCCGGCAACTTCATTGACAAATAAATTTTGGGGGAAATATGTTCATGGAGGGAATGAAATGAATGCACGCCCTGCGGCGGCGGCAGTTGCTTCCTGCACACACACACATACACACACACACTCAAACACAATATGCAACATTTTGCTGCACTATGCCGGATGTTTACAACAAAATAAACAAGACGAGGCGGCACACACACACACACAGGCCACGGGCCACATCAAAATCGATATATGCAACTTGTTACAGTTTTTCCATCGATTTGTTTAGCTTTTCATGCCGCGCTGCGCCTTGTGCACTGATCAAAGTCACATGGAAAATTTATTATATAAGCGCGTTAACACACACACACAGATAGAGATCGCCGAGACTTCAATAATTGGGCGCAATCAATCAGTCTGTAAATGATTCGATCATCAATTGAAAATCCCCCGAAATGGAAATCAAAATCGCTGGCAAACCTAATCTGACCCAATTGAGGCAGAGATCACTGGAAGATCTCTAGAGGAAGCTCTGCCATGCAGGTGAATGCACTCAGCCTGCCTCTATTCCTATTTGTATTTCCCTATTTTGTTTACTAATGAATGCCACAGTGAGAGAGAGAAAGATTCCCGTAATTGTTCTCTAAATGATCAGGGCGAGGCCGAGGCCGAGTGTCGTCGCGCCTGTCTGTGGTTACGCTTTGCCCCCGCACCGATCTACCTCATCGTCAGGTCGTCATAATGAGGTGCCAAAGGTAAATAAGCACACACACATACACACAGACTGGTCTACGCATTTTCCCAACAGTCTCAACTTCTTCTTCCCTGTCCCCCTTTCTGTGCCTTCTTTAATGAGCTTTTGTAAATCTCTTTTGGTAATTAGACTTAGGGCACGGCAATGGGAATGAGAAAGATGCTAGCTACAGCACATACCCTGTACTGTATCTTATACCCTATTTGTTATTGTGACAAGGTGTTTATTTATTGAGCATTCTCCATATTCTACTCATATTTTGGCTTAGTTCAGTTATTTATTTTGTCTGCTATCAAAAACTCGTCTTAGTTCTCTTTAATTACAGTTTGACTTGAGTTTCTTCTGCGACTTGAGTTTCTTCTTTGACTCGAGTTACTTGTTGTTCTTCTTCTTCTTCTTCTTGTGTGTGGCAACTCTTTCCCATGCTCGCCACACACGCAGCTGCCGTTGAAGCTCGCAATTGTTTAGAAATTGTTGCCCCCAAAAATAAAGACATAAATGTGCACTGAGAGAAATAAGCGAAGAAGTTCTTGGGATTCTTTGGGAAACAGTATAAAGATATTTATATTGAAAAGAAGGAAAGATAAGTGTAGATATATTGTATAAAAAGATGAAATGATGGTAGAAAAATTGGAAGAAGATTTCAGCATTGGAGGAACTCTTTAAAATAAAAGTTATAAAATAAAATAAGTTATGGTATAAAATTTATATTTAAAATAACTAAAAATGTTTTGAGCTCTAAAAAACTGAAGAAACTCTTCAAATTTCGTTCATATTTGATAAGAATTTATTCCACTTGAAACTTTTATTCTATTATTAGATTTCTTTTGAAGGTTTCTTTTCGGTTGCCACAGATTTTAAATATTCCTAGAATGTTTTTAATATTAACTAAACATATGTACATATGAGATACCAATAATATATGTATATCCCTTACTCTTGTCGCAGTGCATAGATCAATAAATGCTCGTTTAGAGTCTGGAAAAACCATTTGGCGTGCACTGCGAAATGGGAACGCAGCGCGACCAAACTCGACATAAACCTCAATTTGTTTGTTTTCCCCGCTTTGTTCTTTTTTCTTATTATTTTGATTATTTTTCGGTATTTCATTTTTGACTTCTTCCTCTCTTGGGAGGCTGGCGATAGAATTGTAACAACTGTCGCCGCATAAATAAAGCAATTTTGATTTATGCAGCTCCAGCAACGGATGCGATGATTACGAAATTTGCCAGGGAGGGAGAGAGAGCAAGAGAGGGGAGAGAAGTGGATCTAAGAACTGAGGCTGAGGCTGCCTGGGTTGGATTTGCATGTCTAGCGCCAATAATTCTAAGGTGTGCGCACTCCGCGATGATGTTTGAAGTGATCGTCAAGGGAGAGAAGGGGGGCTGGCAAGAGATTGCGACGTTTGATATGGCGCGAGGCGATGCGAAAGGAAAACGCAATCGCAGAAATCGAGGAATGGCGAGGAATCGGCAATCGTGGATTGTGCGGATTGTGGGGAATGGCAATCTGTGGGCCCATCCATTGATATACGATGCGAATGCGAATGTGCGTGGCATAGCCAAGCAAGTTGAGGAGGTCTCTCTCTCTCTCTGTCTCTCTCTCTCTCTCGCTGTCTGGCAGCGATTGCAATTAAAAGCGTAGACGCCAGCGCAGGCGCAGCTGCAATATCTGGCATGGAGCATGCATTTTGTGCATGTAGCGCGGCGCTTTTCAAACTTGCGAGGCTTATCAAGCCTCCAGTTGTTGTTGCTGTTGTTGTTGTTGTTATGTTGCAGATGCAAGCGTCGATTGGCGGCAGGCAGCAACACGCAAATAACCAACGCACGCCCAGTTCCAGCTACAATCCTCAATCCCCAATCCCCAAACCCAAAACTCAATCCCGATGCCAAGTGAAAATCATTGTGACTCACACAGACAAACACACACACACACACAGACAAAAGCCTCATTAGGCTGGGCTCGTTTCCATTTCAGCGTTGGCGTTGAAAGCGCGTCGAGAGCACTCCCCACTTGAGGCAGATAGTCAGACAGCCCAAGAGGCCCAACGACATCATCATCATCATCACTAACAGCAACAGCAAACACAGCGAATTATGCGATTCAAAGTAAATTAGAGTGCAAGAGAGTGAGAAGGGGGAAGAGGGAGAGCAACTACAGGTAATTTATTTAATATATATTCTTATTATTCTAAAATCTATATTTATTTAAATTAAAGGTTTCCACCTCAGTTTGACTGACACAAAATGCTATAAAAGAAAGAGATCACATTCTGGATGATATGATAATGTTATCATTTGATAAAGACTGATATTTTTTATATATTATTATTGTTGTGTTTTTATTTATTATTTTTTTCTTTTGTTTTTTGGTAGCTTAAGCTTTTTAACTGCAGTGCGACTGACCCAAATGAATATGAATATTTATACGTTATGCCATGGCCTATTAAAATATAATACTTTATGCCTCAAGAACCGAACCGAATCGAGCCATGTGAAACTTTCTTGTTAAGCATTATAATGAAATGCCATAAAAAATGATACTGCACACTACACTCTCTGCATACTCACAGATATCCCTGGGAGTCTTTGGACTAAAAGGGAGTCCTCTTCCAACCGATTTGACCCAGATATGAAAAGAAAAATATCGCGGAAGTTCTGCGAGTTCATTTTGGGCTGCCTTTCGTCGCGTATAAATAAATTTAATGACTCAATTTGCAATGAAAAATGTTGTGTTTTTCTTACGCAGAGTCTTGGTCTTGGTCTCTTGGTCTTGCTCTCCGTTGTTTGTTCAGTTCCGTAAGCTTCACTTGCAAATGTTGCCATAATTTTTCTTAAATTGCCTCGCAGTGTCGAAAAACAATATTGACTTTTGTTCGGGCAACGGGGTAGGTGGATGGGGGAGGACTTAATCAAAAGATCATTTAAAGAAATTTGCATTCTACATAAATTACGGTATTTAGGAAAGACTGCTGTATCTTTGTTCGCAGAAATTCTCTGTAAAGGGGCGTCTTATGACAAAAAATTCCACTTGAAACTGGTTCAAAACTTGATATGACTTTTTATTTGGGTTTTTTTTCAAGCTTTTGTTTATAACTTATTAATAAAACTTGAATCTGTCATACAGCAAAATTCGCTTAATTGCAAATTGTGTTACAAACCACAACAACAACAAAAACGAATACAACAATAGCCACTTTGATAGCCAGATTCTTTTCGCTTGACTTTCAGCTGTTTTTAGCTATTTTCGCCTGCTTTTATTATCGCCTTTTTTATGGGACAGCGAAGTAGAAAAGTAAAACACACAAAAGTGTCAATAGGCCACAGCGCATAAATTTTTCTAATTAACATTTATTGTTTGCTGATAGCACAACAACAACAACAACAGCAACATATATAAAACAATGTATTGGCATCCATTAAAAAATGGAATTCAATTTGTTTGTCATAAAATTTTATGAGCTCGCAATTTTGCGTTGAGCTTCATAAAAGTTTTGCACAGCGTTTGCTTAGGCCTCGATTCGTAAATATTTTAATTGAACATATGGCGAAAACCTTGGGGGTAAAGACAGAAAGAGAGAGAGAGAGAGAGAGAGAGAGAGAGTGAATATGCGAACTGTATATGTGAATGTGTTACATAAATCACTTTTTTAATGGGCGTATTATTTGTTTAACAACAAGGTTAGGGGTTAGAAGAGCAATGTGTACGGTTGAGTTTGGGAGGTTGATGGGGCAGGAATGTACATTCGATAATGCTTGTGGTGTTATCGGTATAACGGTAGAGGCATTTGCAAATGTGTATGTAGACTTCCAAATAGGCAAAGCAAGTAAAAGAGATAGAAATGCACATAAATAATAACGTTAGACTTGAGTGGAATAGTTCTTTAAAGATAGTAAATATCCATGATACATACAAGACATAGTTTTTTATCGAAAATATTGACAAATTTAAAAGTTGTTTGTCTTATAATTATAAGTAGTTTACTTATTTGTCAATTGAATTGCCCATCATCTCTTATTCTGTCATCTTTCTATTGTACTTCGTGCTGTATTCATTAATATTGAACATTCTAAAGGTTGCTTGGCTGTTATCGATAACTGAAACTTTACTCAAAAGAAATGCTTTATTTTATTTAAATTGAATTATCTATTGCTGTTTATAGCAATCAATAGAAGTCTGCCTACAAAAGAGGGATTTCTTCAGTGACTGCACATCTCTTCACTCCAGTACAGCTCTTTTATTATTTACAGTATAATATAGAATATTGTATGGTATAGTATAGTATACTTTATAATATACTCTTTAGTATAGTATATTCCATTTCCTCTTCTCTATTGTTTCTAAGCTTGTGTTTACGCAGTCAGCGAGTTGTTGATAAGTAAACTGGTACCAGGGTCCATTGGGCTGCGTTATCAGCCCGCAGTCTACAGTTTGATGAGACACAGTCGACTGTGGGTAATTAACCCAGTGTATTATTGACCGTTACTCACACACACACACGCACACAATTTAAAGTTATTTAAGAGCATCAAATTGAAATGATTGAGGCAAACGGCCAAACGCAATGCGTGTTGTCTTTGTCTTTGTCTCCCTCTGTTGCTGCTGTTGTTGTTTTTGTTGTTGTAGTTGCTGCTGTTGTTGTAAACAAACTAATTAAAACTGACACTGACAGCTGATGACAATTTACGCAGCTGCAAAGGGCCACAGACAGACGAAGAGGAAGACAGGAGACTGATTCGCGCTAAGCTGCGTCTTGAGTTTCTCCCCAAGAATTTATGAAGTCTGGGCCAGACCTATCAACGCCCCCTCCGTCTGCTCCTCTCTCTGTCCCGTATTCCCTCCCTTCCTGCAATTGTTCAATTGAAATGTTGCACGCGTAATTGCAGAAATGATCAAGCAAAGAGAAGAACAAGAACAAGAAGATGAAAGAGTCAACTGCAACTTCAAAGCAGACAAAGTCGGCGACGAATTCAAATAGAAATGCAATTCCAGAGACGAGATCGACTTGAATTAGCCCCAACTGCGCAAGGCATACAAATTGCTGTTTTGCCCCATCAGCAGCAGCAACATGTTGTCGGCAGCTGTTGTTGGTGTTGTTCTTGCAGTTGCAACACATGCTGCACACATGCACAAGGGGAGACAATGACTTGGGCAGTGTATTACTAGTACTAGTTCTATCGATTGAATTATCGATTAATTAAAATATATTCAGAATTTGGTATTACTCAATAATAAACTTGTTAATCTTCCCTTTACATTGTAAAACATTCTATTTTAAAACAAGTTTTTAGTGCTTTGCTTCACTCAAAAGAAAATGCTCTAAACATTCAAATATATCGATAGTTCTTGCACTAATCTTTGTAGATTTATTACTTTAGCAATTGTTTACTTTAGAGTATTACTTACATTTCAGTTCTAAGACAATGCACTCTGCAAACTCATAGTAGATTACATCTGCTCCTAACTTGTGTGCGAAAGGTGAAAGAATTCGGAGTTATCGATAGTCTTTACTCCATACTCAATAGAAATTACATAAGCCAGGGCACTACTATACTGACATTAAGATTGTAACTTGATTTTCATTAGTATGGCATGATGCTATATCATATTAATCCACGAACTCATACAGAACTATATCGCAGACCCTCCTACTCAACTTTAAGCAGATCAGTTATGACTAAAGATCAAATATGCATCAAATTTCCTTCCGCATACAGGGTATCTGCACACTGCTATACACCTTGTATGGTCACACAGAGATCTGGGCAAATCTGTGGAGACACACCTTTTGCAGCGACTTCTTGACGACAGTCAGTCTGGCAAAACATGCGAAACGTGGGCAAATAATTATAGAGAGACCCACTTGGCAATGCGATGTTGTTGTTGTTGTTGTTGTTAGTGTTACTGCTGCTGCTGCTGCTGGTGTTGTTGTTGTAGTTACTGTAATTGTTGTCTATTTGGTGTTGGCTTTTAGCGTAAATGCAAAGTAACAACAACAACAACGAGAGCGGTAAACAAAGCGCATGTTTAACTTGAAATTGTTACACATTTTTGTTGCTATGGTTGTTGTTGTTGTTGGTGTTGCTGCTGTTGTTGTTCGAGCGGGGCGACCACGTCCAGTGACAATCATAATTTTTCATAACTTCAACCGGTTTTTCGGCGAGCCTGACTGACGTTTATGTTGCTTGTTTTGTGCTAGCGGCAGTTTTTAGCCTTTTTTTATATGCCAACAAAATCTGGCTGAGTGTGTGTGCGAGTGTGTGTGTGTGTGAGGCTGCACATGCGCGCACAAGTGTCGTCGGTGTTGGCGTCTGCGTCCGCATTGCCAACTACTCTAGCTACTTACGCAGCAGGGAGGGGGGGGCGGAGTAGGGGGAGTGAAAAACCACTAAGCGGTAACTTGCATGGGTGTAGGGCAGAGCAAAGGGGGGGTGGGGGTATCGTGCTCATTGCACAAAAGAATAATGTGGCATGTGCTCAGCCTGTAATTACCTCAGGCTGCACTCACGCACTCACTCACTCTCTCGTTGAGTGAGTGTATTCATGAATGCGCCTGTGCTGCGCTTGCGACTCGATCGCGTAATTAGCCGCATTTTTTTACCTCATATCTGGTGTTCCGCAATGAAGGCCCTCTGAGTGTCTCAAGGTACAAGTATTTTTGTTAATAAAAAACATGTTGTTTGCATAATATTTCAGACTTTGTTGCTGTTGTTGGGCAGTTTTTATAGACCTTTTGACTGTCAAGGTGAGCAGAGTTGTTAGAAAATGTGAAAAAAAAAACAAAACCACATATGTAATCCCCGAACAAGTTTACAAACTTATTATATCATATTTACTGGGATTAGTAAGTGGGGAGTGTTGAAGTTTTAAAGTATTCTAAAAGTTTAGCGTGTTTAACAGGAAAAATAATTGGGATACATATTGAATATGTTCACAAGAATCTATACAGATATTTGTGGTATATTTTTCTTGCTATAAAGTTTATCAAATGATCATTGGAATATAGCTTTAAATGCATAATCTGTGTTCAGTTCTTTAAAATAGTAAATTCTTTCAGATTTATGACTTCAAATCATGTCATATTTTCAGTTGATCATAATACAGAGCAGATTTTAACAGATTTAAATGGAATACCTTAGACAATAAAGGTTTACAAGTTTATTAGAATTACTCTTTATTGTGATATACAGAAGATGTTGTCAAATTGCATATCTTAAGGAATATTTTATTGTTATTGTTTTACTTTATATAGCTAAAATCTAAAGTTTTCTGTTTTTAGCTCTTTTTGTTATCCTTATCAAATACGTTCATAATTAAGTCTTGAATCATTTAAATTCAAACAGTTTTCTACAAGGCGAATGCCTTTTGCTCATCAGCAGCCTGTTGTAGCTAGAAAAGGCTAAATAAGTAATGCATATACATAGATGCATATAGAAGGCGAGTTTACTATATTTTCTTGCTTGGCTTGCGCTTCTCATGGCATTTTGATGGTTTTGTGTAGCGACATCTGTGAAATGTATACGACACTGGGGCAGTCTACAGAGCACAGTCTATGGCAGTCTATGTAGCAATCTGGATAAGTCAGTGGCTGTCTCTGGAGTAGTCTATAATTTAGCCAGCATTCGAGTGGCCCATCATGCCATAGCCATTTTTCTTGGCGCAGCTCTCTGGCTGCCTTTGTGAAAGGAAGTTGCTGTTGTTGTTGCTGGCGGACAGCAACAGCAGCCGAAAACTGAAGCCGAGGAACATGAAAAACTATTGCAGCTGCAATTACTCGCACTTCAAAATGCCAACATTTTGCACAAAGAGAATATTTCGACTTGTTTGTTTTCCCTCCAAAAAAAAAAGAAGTAACAAAATGTGGCAACATCAATCATTCGCTGTAGTTGCAGCAGCAGCAGAGCCAGTGGCAGCTGAAGCAGCTTGCAATACAGCATGTTGCAGTTGCAGGGTGTGTGTCCAGGCACTTGCCACATGGAAAGGGTTGGAAATTGTCAAGGCGAGTCTATTGTGAACTTGTAAACAGGAAGAACATGCCATATTTCACCCTCTCCCTTTATGTTCTACCTCTTTCTTCTACCTTTGCAACCTGCCACATGACTCACCTGCCTGCTGCTCTTCTCATTTTTGCCTTCCTCCTTCACACTCACACTCAGTTCACACTCACCTACACTCGGTTTTATGACAAGCCTCTATGTAATTGCATTGACCACATCCGCTCTGTGTGACTCATTCGACTCGAGTCGCGTCGCTTTGCTTCAAGTATTGTGGGTAGTTTTGAATAAATTTGCATTCGCATTCGCATTCGTCGTCTGCATTTGGCATTTGCTTTAGAAGTAACTTTAGGAGTAACTACAAATTTGCCATAAATACTTTTAATGGAGGTCAAGGCCTCGAGAATTTAAGCGGCAACAGTTTTAAGAACTTTCTAATGGTATTTTTTGTATTTTCTGCTGAAGCATTTGCACTTCAGGAGAAATTTTGAAGTACTTTAAAAGTCGAAGACGTTTCTTTGTGGTGAATGTGCTCAGTAAGTTCTAACTATGAATTTATATTATTTCATCTCTGAACTGTTGTTAAAAAGCAACTGTAAAATGTCTGGAAATATGCGAAGTTTGAAGTTTTCTATAAGTTTTCTATAAGTTCCATGAATTTTCATATTCATAAGTTTTGATTATGCATATTTTCTTTTATATACGAGTTTCCAACTTTCATGCACTTTTCCTTACCTACTTATCACTTAGACAACAACTCTTACTTTTCACTAAAACAGTCTTCAATTGCTTCTTATCACTTTCTAGCCAGATAAGAGCTCGACATGCACATGCTTGTCGCAGAAGTTACAAACCATTTGCACTTGTAGTGCAAGGCGGATAAAGCAGGCAGCAGACTGTGTGTGGCATAGTAACTATCTAAGTAAGTATCTGTATACATAGTATCTGCATCTATTACTCCCTTACACTCCCCTCTCACTGTCTCCCTCCCACTCCCACCTCTCTCCCTCTCTATTCTTCTATGCAAATCACATGATAATATTGTGAATGCAAGTGTCTGTTAAGTTTCCTTGAATAGCAACGCTTCTTTCTGCCCCAACGTTGATATCCATTCTTTTGCGCATCGAAGAGCCTTTTCTTGTTATTGAGAAGAGTGAAGCAGAAGCAGAAGAAAGAGGCAAATACATTGCTGCTGACATAACATTTCGCGTGGCTAAAGCCGCATGATTTATGCAAAATGCGAATGGCTACAAGCGGACAGGCTTATCTCAATGAGCTGCCGCTGCCGCTGTTGCTGTTGCTGACGATGAAGGCCTTGGCCAAGCATGCATCCAGCTTTAACCATCTACACATGCGTGTAGCCAAAAGCTACAACAACAGCACTTCAACAACACCAACAACAACAACTAGCGATATTGATAGGCGCAATTAATTATACTCGCCTCACACTGACAGTAAGCGTTTTGCTTTGCTCGCCGTCCTCTACTCCCACCCTCTCTCTCTCTCTCTTCGTTTCTCCTCTCTCTTCACACTGCCCTCTCCCCACTTCAGTTCCTCTCTTCAGGCACCATCGTCGCTCGTATCAATGACCAAATGACATATTAGCCTTCGTCTTAGTGTAAAAAGCCGCGATAACTTTGGCAGACGCACACGCAACACGCTCGAGCTCCACGTCGCCAACAACAACAACAACAAAGACCACAACAACAAGAGCAGCGACAACAACAGCAACTGTGGCAGCAGCTACAACAATGTCTGTTAGAACTGGGCGGCCAGCTAATCGTTTATTGAACTCGTCTGAAAATATAATGCGCATACGCAACGTGTGCACGCATGCACAGTGGAGCGTATAGCACAAAGCATTGCAACTATTTGGTAAATTAGAAATGGTTGTAAATAAAATGTGAAAATATTGCTAAACAATAAAACTTGAAAACACAATTTAATTTAGAAATAAATATAATAAAAACAATAAATCAAAAATAAATACATTATTATAATTTATTTTTGTGCAAATACACTCACTACATCTACCCACTGTATACTATAATAAAACAAAATACTTGCGGAGCATTAAAAATATATATAACTAAACACGGTGTGATAATATTGGAGTATACTCGATAAGGCAGCTTTAACATGGTTCCATTAGTACATATAGTGGTTGTCCGTGGGGACAAACGACAAGAGTATTAGAAAGCCCACATAGCAAATAAATTTATTTCTAGTGCTGATAAGGAAATTCCCAGAAGAGAGAAATTTGCAAGAGGCGGCAACAGCTTCCAGCGATAATACAATACATAATACTATAATGTTTCACTATTATACATACATACGTACAAACATACAATGTGTATATTATTGTATACTATATTATATTATACAATATTATATTATATTATATTATATTAAATTAATGACGTTAATAAGTAAATATAACAAATAAACAAATAAATGTATTTCCAGTTGCTGATAATAAAATTCCCAAAGGAGAATAAAATTGCACGATGTGGCAACGGCGGCCAGCAATAATACATAATACTATAATGTTTAGGCCATGGATTTTAAAAAAATTCATGGACTATTGTGTTTGTCGGAACGGAAATGTGCGTAACAGGCAGAAGGAGGCATCTCCGACCCCATAAACTATATATATTCTTGCTCAGGATCACAAGCCGAGTCGATTGAGCCATGTCTGTCTGTCCGTCTGTCCGTCTGTCCGTCTGTCCGTCTGTCCGTCTGACCGTCTGTCTGTCTGTATGAACACCTGGATCTCGGAAACTATAAGAGCTAGAGTCATCAAATTTTGTGACAACATACGTATATATTGCAGTGTCTCAAAGTTTTTTTGAAATTTGGACACGCCCCTTCCCGCCTCTGAAAATGAGTAATAACTATAAACACTATTTTATACTATGATAACACAACCGCACAAAAACAAAGTTTGTCATGATCTGGGTATGCGGCATATGCAGTTATATGTATTTTGGGTCGCTGAATCCGAATCCGGGGTCAGAAATTCTCCATCACGTCTGGATTTTGACATAACCTCAAAAAACTGAAAAACCTTTGGATATCCCCCAAAAGATATAGAATCGTGATCTGGGCATGCGATATATGTTTTAACATGTATTTTGTCCTTCTTAGTCCGAATCCGCAGTCCAAATTTACATAGCACGTCTGAGTTTCGACTTAACCTCAAAAAACTCGAAAAATTTTGGAAGGCCCAAAAAATAATGGGGGGTCATGATCGGGTCATGCGATATATGTTTCTATATGTTTTTGGACCTTCCGAATCCGAATCCGAATCCGAATCATGCCCAGATCACGATTCTATATCTTTTGGGGGATATCCAAAGGTTTTTCAGTTTTTTGAGGTTAGGTCGAAATCCAGACGTGATGGAGAATTTCTGACCCCGGATTCGGATTCAGCGACCCAAAATACATATAACTGCATATGCCGCATACCCAGATCATGACAAACTTTTTTTTTGTGGGGTTGTGTAATCCATGGCCTTATACAGTCAGCTCCTGACTGTAGCGTTTGTATTTTTTTCGTTCAGATTTTTTATTATAATACATGCATACACACATAGAATGTGCTATGATATTGGTGATTTTATACTCAATATTCAATACATACATATATTATATAATTATTTTGCTGATATGAAATAGGCTAATCTATTGAATGCATTTTGAAGTGCATTCTAAATGTGGAATACAGAGTAAAAGCAAAAATATGAAACGAGATCAGTTGACTTCGGGCTTTCAAACAGAATGATCATGAACGAGATCAAATTGGTGTTCCTTTTCCTACAAGTGCTGCACATACATTGTTCAGTTGAGGAATTAAGAAGTCTTTCAGATTGTGGAAGGTCACCTTTCTATCCAAAGCCACAAATAGCTGGTGGATATATCATAGAACCAGATGAGTTCAGCTGGATTGCCAGTCTGGAGTATGGATGGCAAAGATTGGGATACTGCGGAGGATCGGTGATCAGCTCACGGTATGTGCTGACAGCTGCTCACTGTGTAGATGGAGAAGCAGTTAGAGTTTACGGTGGATTGTAAGTAAACTCACCATAGTCAATCTATAAAGTTAACTAATGAGTTTCTAATCTACAGATCTGGAGTGCGTTTGGGAAACTTTACCCAAAGACCTTATTGCGATTATGGTTCTTCTCAGTGTACTTCTTATCTGCGTTTCGGAATTGCAAATGTAAAAGTGCACGAGAATTACCATCGGGACAGCAACCAGACTATACGCAATGACATTGCTCTGCTTCTGCTGGATAGACCGATACAGTTTGGACCCCATATGGGGCGCGTTTGCCTGCCCTTCAATACGCCAGAGCCGATTGTCAACACTCAGTTGACCGTCGCTGGATGGGGTCTAACGACAGACTACACTAATTCGACAGAAAAACGAGCTGTAGGTGTACCTCTACTGGACAAAAGTAATTGCGAACATCAAGACCAGAGTATGATGTGCGCGGCCAAACTTGCTGCTACCGATAGTGAATCAAAAAAAACGTGTGAAGGAGATTCTGGCGGACCTTTGATGCATGAAGTCAACCAGCGACAAATGGTGATCGAGGGCATCGTATCGTACGGCCAAAGTACATGCGGGAACCGATTCTTCCCCACACATTTTACACGGGTTCGTCATTACCTTAGCTGGATAGAGAAGAACGTGTGTAAGGGAATTGATTGCACTTCTGTTGCGGATCCGAAATTTCCTGAAGACTGCGGATACACTCCAATGTATTCAAAGGAACAAAGTGATGGACACCATTTGATCAGACCTGATGAATATAGCTGGGCGGCCAAACTGGTGTATGTTAATAATGTATTAGCTTGTGTCGGTTCGGTGATCAACTCTCGGTATGTGCTGACGTCTGCTTACTGTATGACTGGACACATTATTAATGATAATGGAGCATTGTAAGTTTTATCTAATGCAAATCAGTTGGGCTCGTTACATATGTAATTCGGTTGTTGTATTCACAGAACTGGCGTGCGACTGGGAGACTATGATGACAACGGGCACATGTGCGACTATGGCATTGCAAACTGTACGCATTATCAGCAGTTCGGTATTAAGAAAATAATAATGCATAGGGGATACAGAAGCACAAGTGATATAATAATCAATAACATTGCCCTGATTCGCCTGGACAGGTCGATACAGTTTGGAACCAAGATGAAGCCCATTTGCCTTCCCTTCGGAATCAATGGTATACCGGAACCACCTGTTAACAGCAGTTTGATACTAACCGGGTGGGCTAATTGGGAAGACAACTCATTTGCAAAACGTGATGCAAGTGTTACTCTCTGGGAGAAGGAAAAATGTAAAAAAGTCCGGCGTGTGGATGGAACACATATCTGCACAACAATTCTATGCATTGGTGAGACTGGCATACCCCTGATGTCCTACCAGTCAGCTAGCCAACGAATGGTCCTCGAAGGGGTGATATCCTATGGTTCACCTAATTGCACTGACATACAAAAACCTGCTGTTTATACTCGAGTGCGTAGTTACTTTGAATGGCTAAACGAAAACATGGAAATGTAATAATTCAATGAATCAAATGTTAAACTGTAAACTGCATTAAAAATACAAAAAAAATAACTTTTCAATAAAATCAAATAAAGTCTTAATATTCTGCATAATTATTTATTTTTTTATTCATTGCCTAATTTACAGTTTATTTCAGATAACAAAGCTAGAATCGACAGTAACGACAGCATTCGCCGAGTTTGAAAAACCGCTACAGATTTTAAAGACAAAGTCATCTGCGGCCTATTGCTGTCTCACTCTTACACACATGTGCAAGCACGCGCACAGTACTCGTAACTTTTGGCACTAAAGTGACTTCAATATTTTGTATTTATACCCTTGCAGAGGGTATATTTGTTTTGGCCAGGAGTTTGCAACGCACCTTAGGGGACATCTCCGACCCCGTAATGTGTATATATTCTGAATCAGCATCACCAGAAGAGTTGATCTAGCCATGTCTGTCTACCCGTCCTCTCTCCATTAGTTCTAAATAATATTATATGATATAACCAAATTTCAATCAAAACAAATAACTCTCTACCCACTGTGCGTAGTTTGGTTAGCTGCACTATCAACAGCAGGCAACCGTGGTGCACATTTCCCACTGTGTGGCACTGTTGGACCGCTGCTCGCGTTGAGTGCTCCAAATTACGATGGAAACGAATGCAAAGAAGCTTAAATCGCAGCGCAGCCCCCCGCAGGGTGACTCTGATTAGACGAGGAAGAGGTGGGGGAGCGGGAAAGGTGGAGAGCGATCTGCATATGAGAGTAGGAAGTTTATGCGCACGTTCTGCTGAAATACGAGCAGCTAAACGACTATATATGGTGGCTATATGGCCACAGATAGAGCAACCTAGAGCGATAGAGAGGGACTCTCGCTGTTTGCTGGCGCCATTACACACTCACTCGGTGCATCGCGTCGGGCTTCCCATGAACTTCTCTTCGTCGTGGGCCACGTCAAGAACAGAATGTGACTTACTCCCACGCTATAAAGAAGTAGCTCGTTTAGCGCATTTGTCACGTCTGCAGCGCTGTGGTTGTTGTTCCCTTTTGTTGCTGGTGTTATTTACGAGTACGAAGCGTGTTGTGGCTGGCTTGGAATTATAAAGATGATGATGTTGCACCAGGAGCTGCAACAATAGAAAGCGACCCTACGAGGGGAAGAGTGGGAAAAAGTTGAATGGAAGTTGATGAGGTAGAGGAAGAATGGGAACAAACGACTGAGAAAGAGAGTAACACAACGCTTTGAACAAGAACCTAAGCTTAAGACACTAACTAATTTCAAACGATAGTTAATATGATTCATCGATAGGCTTACGACAACTATCGTATTAAACTGCGACTACAACTCTGTCTGGTACGTTAAGCAATGCCATACACTGATTTTAATAAATTTATATCATCTCCATACTGACACCATCGGTACTATCAATAAATAAGCTTCCTAGTTGTAACTAGAATAAAATGAGCTGTACAAACTATCGAGCACTTTAGTTCTACTACTACTATCGCTGAAATAAGTAAACTTATATGGCAAATATCGATATGGCACTCTTTCTTAAACTTTCGATGGTAAAAGTTAGATATTTCTTTATGTACAACTATTCCTATCGCATTCGAAAGCTACCATACTTTGATTATATTTTAGTCATGTCTGCACTTCAACTATCGCAACTATCGATAGGTACCGCTGCGCTTCCTTCCAACTCAATTGAGTTATTGCTCTTCCTGCTTAATGAACGATTGTTGTGGCAAATTGTCAGCTACTGCTCTGTAATCAGGCACAACAACAACAACAACAACAACACGAGCAACACTCAATGCAATGCCATCGGAGCGACATAGAGAACCCTCTCCAAGAACCCTCTCGACTGATTTGCTAAACAATTACGAGTACGATGAGTACGTACGATACTCGTGAATGTCGGCATACAACATCGACATCGACTCTCACTGGAACCGTGCTGCAAATAGGCTGTACAAGCACTTGAGATAAAAATCTTAATAGAATTGCAAGGCGCATTGCAAACAAAAAGCAAACAAATGTGAGAGAGAGAGAGAGAGGCAGGCAGAGAGTAGAAAGAGAGAGAGGGTAGACAAACTTAATGATATTTATCAGCGATTTATACCATTTCCATGGGGCATCATCATCATATTTACAAGTTAATATTTGCGCTAACAAGATTCGCTTGGCCACAAAGGCCGCACTCTGATCGCGACTGTGAATCGCATTCAAGGAAACCCACACAAAAGGATAGAGATAGACACAGTACAGACAGAGACAGAGAGAGAGAGGGAGAGAGGGAGAGAGGGCTGAGTAGACAAGCAAAATGCTTGTTAAAGCACAAAACATGCAGATTTCATTAAAGATATCGGTGCAACGTTGAAGGGCCCCCAAAGCCACAGAGAGCATAACAGCCACACAGCCACTTTGCATGTGCACTGTGAGAAAAAGTGGAGTAGAATGAGGTAAAAGAGGTAAACAAGTTCTTCTAGAGGAAACGAAACTGCAACTAAGGAAGGATCTACTCAGTTTGCTCAGATTCTTCACAAAAGTGACTTAGTAAATTCGCCTTTTTCCCTTAGTCACCTCTGATTTTCTCTGAGTGTATTCTGCTGTGCCTTACTGCCGGGCTCGGCTAGTTTCTGATGCGTAAATGAAGCACAAGACATGAGCTCCAGCTTCAGTTCCAACTCTGTCTGGGAGTTCTAATGAAGCACAGACTGTGACTGTGACCGTGACTGTGATGGCGACTGCGACTGCGACAGAGCAGAGTGCGACTGCAGCCTAATAGTTACAGTAATAAAATGGCAATTAAGTGTATTTATGGCTGCCAGTCGAAGTCCGAGTTCGAGTTGGAGAGTCTGCAGAGTCTGTTCTACAGCCCCGGGACATCCTTTTATGCGTGGCGCAATAAAAATACTTGTTTACCAGTGTAGCAACAACTTCATATGCAGGAACTGCGTCCATCTCTCTCTCTCGCTTTTTGGGCCTATTAGGGCGCACTGCCTCTCTCTCTCTCGCTCGCTCTCTCTCTAGTCTTGTTTATGTTTATTGGGCGCATAAGTTTGTGCTATTTTATAGGGTTATGGGGCGACGCCCAGGACCAGCTTACGTAGGTGGGCAGTTTACGTTTATTGATTTTAAGTGTGAGTTTATGCTCTGCCCCATCGCAGATGGACTCGGATTGCGGCATGCCACACGTTGCACGCTGCATCACATTCGTTCTGCATGTCAAGTTCATAAGCAGCGCACACAATTAAAGCAGGCAAGGAGAAGGAAGTGGGAGTCAAGCTGTGCACGATAATGGGAACATGCAGCGAAGTAGAGAAGGGAAAGAGGAGAAGGGTGGGGAGGCAGATCAGCATAACAAAAGCGGCGTCAAGATTAACGCAAATCAAGGCAGGCGGGGCAGGCATTTCCTAGAGTAGAATTCTGCTTAAGAGCGACATATTTGGACAGAGACTGAGATAATACCATGGCAAATGGAACAAACAAGCCGAAAACTTACGAACAGCAAGTTAAGTGACAGGGAAGGGGAAGGGGGAACGCTTCATTTATGATAATTTTGTATTTATATTGGAAGAAGTTTATCATCAAAGTTAATATTCACAGTCCATACAATGGAATCGATTTACCTTAAGTTTAAGCTCAATGATCTTTATGATCTTAAGTTTTTTATAGGGTATAAATGGGTATTAAACTGCATATCTATAGTATACGTTTATCATCTGCTTGCAGTCAAAACTTCTTCGGAGAAATATTTCCAGAGTATCTTACGTTCCATACCCAAAACTCCTCATTCTTTCTTCTCCTTTCTTTACCTTTCATCTAACAACTTTTCTAATCTCTTCAATCAATCTAAGAAATTCCCAAAATCTTCCACTAGTCCACCAAATCCTCATATAAATCCCTAAGCAAACACATCACACAAGTTGCAGCTTCCCATTGCCCACTAAAATTAGCCCTAAGAACAATACAAAGAAAGTCTTTTTTCTCACAGCACAGAACGGAAGTTGCGAAAAAGAAACAAGAATTCCCATTTGGAATTTATCAGCAGAGGAGAAAGAAAACCACAAAACAACACAAATGCAATCGATAAATGCGGCACCGCCCCGGCTTTTTTTATCTGTCGCCTTCATGTCAAGTCATCTGCAATGAGTCACAGCTCTGACTCTGACTGGCCTCCCCTCTCTACCCCTGGCGGCACGGGGCGTATGCGTAATGTTTTATTGAGCATTTTAGCTGTTTGCTTTGGCAGTGGCGCTGCCTCCCTCTGCCCCTCACTGCTCTCTCTTCTCTCTTTTTCCTTCTCTTTCCTCTCTCTCTATATGTTCAACACTCCCTCTCTCTGCCTCTCTTTCTGCTTCTGATCTTCACGTCACATGGCAACTTGGCACTTTATGAGCGCCGCCTTTATCTGTGCTGTCTCATGTATTGTTGTCATTCTTCTTCTTGTTGTTGTCGTTCTTCTTGTTATTGCTGTTGTTGTTGTTGAAAAAGTATTAGTTAGCATTGTTGTTGCTGCTTGTTTTGAAGTTGTTTTCACCTTTTACGCTTTAACTCGTTTAGAAATTAATGCGAATTCGATTTATTCGAAAACTCTTTCGAGTGACGCGAATTTGAATCACAATATTTCACAAGAATTTCCCCCACAACAATCTGGCAACGCTGTGAAATGGCATTGACAATGTAGTGTAGTGTGGTGTAGTGCAGTGTAGATTTGCATAAGAATTAGAAAACCCGCCGTGCGACAATGTTGCAGCTTGAAAAGAGCTGGTTTAGCTTCAGATAAAGCAACTGGAGAAGAGTAAATTGTAGGAGGGGAAGCTCATATAACTCTTGTTGTGTCTACACCTTCTACACACATACACGCACACAAACACACACAGCAACAGCAACAGCAGAGCAAACTGGCCCATCAACGCCGCCAGGGGCAGCAACAACATCAGCAACAGCAACACAAATGGCAACATTAGCGCAAATTTCAACGGCGCGCACAATTTGAATTTGATTTTGTTGTGGTGGCATGAGAAGACTGTAGAGGGGGTGTACAGTGGGTAGGGGGGGGAGCAAACAAGTTTGTTGTATATATTTATTTTGTTTCGGTTTTTTGGGCATTTTAATATGCAGATAGAAAGAAGAAAAACAACAACAGCAGCAGCTCCTCCAGAAAGACAGACGAACAACTTTACATTAGCCAGATTTCTTGTGATGCCCCTCTCCCATCTCCCCCGTCCCCGCTCCCTTCATCACCCCCAGGGGTGTCTCTTGACTGTGGCCTGGCCTGGTCTGGTCTGGCCAATGACTTCGAAAACATGTGTTGATTAACATAAATGATTTCTGTCTGCCTCACAGCACGTTGTTGTTGTTGCTGTTGCTGTTGTTGTTGTTGTTGTTGCTGCTGCTGTTGTCATCTGCCGCGTCTGCTGTCGCAGCTATTTGTAAAAAATATTTTTGGAAATCTTTATTGGTATTTGGTGTCAAAACGCGAATCGCTTCGCCTCGCCTGACATCGGCAGCTGGCAAATATTTATCGATTTAATTGGCATATTTGCCAAGTGCGCCTGCAATTTGCTTGCGCACAACTTGCGAGAGTTTTCCTGCTCGGCTAATTAGCATTGGAAACACGGTGGAAAAACAAAAGGAAAATGTACTTTAAAATGGGAAAAACGTTAAGGAAAATCCCAAAGGGAAGTTGGGCCAGTCAGATTACAAATTTGATGGCATTACATTATATAAAACGATAAGTATTCATATTATAAGATTATTTTATTATAATCGATACCATACGATTAATCGACAAGCGTCGATTTAATAGATAAATCGATAATTGTTCAAATTATCGACTGATAATATAAGATTGATCGATAAGCATTGAAAGTGTCGACTAATTTTATAAGATTAATCGATAGGTATTGACTTTTCGATTGATATTATAAGATTAATCGATAATTATTGAAATCAAAGATTGATCTTTTAAATATATATCGAACCATAAATACCAAAAATTATCGATAATTATCGATTAATCTAATAATAACATTATTATAATTATCGAGACTATCGATTTATCCCGCTTCAACTTAGTTATGGTTTGAGGGACTAAAATCTTAGAGCTCATTATTTGAATTACTTTGGGGACGAAACGAAGAATAGAAATCTTCGAAAATCGTATCAGAAGAAAAAGAAATAATTCCAAAATTGTATAAAATATATTTTCTTATATAAGAAAATTATTTTTATACTTTTTTATACCCTTTATAAATCTTAACATAATCTTTTTAAACTTCTTCACTCACCTTTCTCCTTGGCAGCAATTTTCATGCAAATCTATAGACTGCTAGCTGTAAATAGAAAGAGAGAGATATATGAATAGAGAGCTATACATCTTAAATAGCGTTAGAAAACTATACGATAAATCAATACGCCACGAAGAATTCATAATACAAATACAAAATAAAGAACAAATTAATTCACACCTCTTCAGCTTTGTCTTTGGCCAGAAATCTAAACCAACTTCAAGTTCCACTGGCCATAAACAACTATTGATAAATATTTGGCAATAAATTCGGACAACTCTTCATAGATACATAGATACCACGCAATTGTCATTGTATTCGCGGAATTAGTATGCGTGTTGCGATCGCGCGACAAGTTTCCAGGTAATACATTAGGTAGATTAATAGAACAGCTACCAGTTGAGTTCAGGTCGTCTTCGAGTCCGAGTCCGACTCGTCTCCGAGATGATTGCCAAATGTATCATACGAGCTAGCTCAAATTTTGCAATTCAATCAGCTGACATTGGAATCAGCCAACGGAACCAGACGTCATTTGAAATACAAATCGCTACACGTAGCACATCAGGTTCCGTCATGGTCAGGCCAAGTCCGGCTGTCAGTCGCATTGTCAGTTAGTAGAATTTCTAAACTTGTTGAGTGGGAAGGAGGGAGAGAGATGCAGAGAGAGAGAGAGAGATAGGAAGAGAGTAAGAAGGAGGGAGGGCTGTGAGACTTGCAAAAGGCCGCAGTGCATGGTTACGCTTTGCTATTTGTTCTAGAGCAGTGGCGTCTGACCAGAGGGGTGGAGAGTACTTCGGAAGCTTTCAATGCAGTTAAAAGTGTGAGGTAATTCTAAGTAAAATGTATAAATGTTGTGGCAAAATAGTTGTCTTTCTGTAACATTTTAGATTTCAATAGTTTGAAAACAATGAATTTTAATTTGCTAAGCTTTTTGAAAGTATTTTATTGAACACTTGAGGTTAAGAACGATGGTAGTTTTATAAATTGAGGTACAGAAGCATTTTTCTTATACATTTTTCATTTATGATACATTTTTTATGTAAATTTGAGGTTAAGATCGATGACAGTGCTATCTTTTATGATTATGAAACATTATTTTGTACATTTGAGGTTAAAAACTTAACTTAAAAGCTTAAATTGAATTTTGTATTTTGTTTATTTCGAATAATTGAAAAAGAGAAATCAAAAAATTGCATATTTCATTAAAAACTCTTATCCACATCACTGTAACTTAACCTAACCTAACTGCGGTGCTAAGTTCTAACCTAATTCCACCTGTTGCAAATTCAACATCACATTTTCGAATCCCCCGCTGCCTACACCACTGCACCCAGTGCAGTCTATACTAAATGCCTAACCCAACTAATTGCAGTAGGTGCTGAACTGTTTTTAGTTTTGAATACCGCGCATATTTCACGTTGAATCGCTTGACTGCACCAGCTGCACCACTGTGCAGAGCTGCAGCTTAGCTTGGGTGCAGTGGCAGCTCTGGATAATTTGCGTGTGTTAATTGAGACTAAATGGCAGCTGGGCGAGCATCGATGGCAGCAGCGGGCAGCGACGTCGGCCCTAACGCTTTGATTAATTATGTGCGGCCTGTCATAATTTACAGTGGGACGCAGCACAGTGGGATAGACACGAGAGACAGCAGACAGACAGCTCGATAGACTGACAGCTGGCACTGTTAATTTGCGGTAATTGTCGAGAGAGGGAAGGGGGAAGACAGTGTGAGAGAGAGAGAGAGAAAGAGGTGAAGACGACATGCAACACGGGCGACAAATGTTGCCGCTGGCGTGCAAGAATTCAATTTGTAGAAGCAGCAACAGCAGCGGAAAATGAAAGCGACAACTTGATGTGTTGTTATTATTATTGTAACCCAGTTGGAGATGAATATATGAATATACATATACATATGTATGTATATACATATAGTGGAGATGGGGGAGGGGGGCACACACACTCTCGCTGGGGAGTTGACAAATCATCATCAACAGATTTACTTTTTAAGAATTAATCCGCAAGTTGAGAGCGAAAGAAATGTCGAGTCATTGCCTAATCAAAAGTAAGAGTAAAGAAATTGTTAATAACATAAAGAGGAGCAGCAACATCTACAAAAACAACAGCAACAGCAACAACTGCGAGTAGAAAAACAAACACAAATGTAAATACAATCAACAATGAAAACAAACAATCGCTGGCTGCGCATTAACCCATTTTTTTTGCTATAGAGAAAGAGGGAGAGAGAGGGGGAGAGGGTGAGAAAGAGAGGGGGAATAGCTGCTTGCGTGCCTGCAGCTTATTGATCAGCGCCACGTGATCGAATCAGCAGCAGCAGCGGCAGCAACTGTTGCAACTACTGACACACCTAGCGAGGCAGCAGCAGCAGCAGCAGCAGCAGCGACGACTGTTGCAATAATGAGCGCATGCAACGGTGCAACTGCCACAACTGCCGCATTGTGTGGGTGCACCAACACCACCTGCACTCGGTCGCGTTTTTTGAAAGCCTGCCAATCAGTTGCAGCAAGCAGCAAGCACAGCGACACAGCGTGCAACTGCCACAACGCGTTGTGCACACGATTTTCGCTTTATGCGATTCAAATGCAAATTGCCAATCGAAAATCTGAGAAATCCCAAGACGAAAATCGCATTTGAAAGGCAATTGAACACGCTGACAGAATAATTCTCCAACTGACTTTCGAAAAAAAAGGAACGATAAACATAACGTATAAATACGATATATGTGTGTGTGTGTGTGTCGTATGTGTATTTATCGTATGTGTGTTTATCACACATTTCTACTGTTTATCGATTGCTGATTTCGTATTCTCTGTACAACTTTGAACTTGATAAACACTTGGGGCGACCCTCGCCAGTTGTGATTTGACAGCGTTAATTGATTTTTCGGTTTCATTCGGTATTTCTACCACGTCTTTCTTCCGTCTTCTTCTCAACACATTTACATACATTCTTCCCCAGCGATTGAAGGCTACTTAGAACCATCGATCGATCGATTGATCGCATCTAGTTCAGTTCTGTAATCGGGCTGAACGCTTCATTACGCATGCAGGCAAGCGTTACAAATTAACCCAGTTATTTATGGATTCTTTAGACTTTACAATACCTTAAGAATCAAAGAGAGAAGGAGATAGATAGAGAGAGAGAGAGAGAGAGAGAGAGAGAGAGAAGTATATGGAAAATTTGTAGCCCTTTGAAGTTCCAGCAGAAAGAACTTAAGCTGCCGCAAATGAGATTGGGTAGAAAATTAAAAGTATTAATAATATCAAATATACAACAAATTAACCTAGTTATTTATGAATATATGTAGCTGTTATTTGAAAGAGGGAACAGAGGGAGGTAAAAAGTTGGGAATTCTTCTAGTTCCGCATGTAGAAAACTACATGACACAAACAGAACAATACGTTACATTATAGAGATCGATCTAAGTGTGAGATTTATATGTAGGCGATGAATGTGAAAATAAGATAGAAAAATTTACTAAACATTAAAAGAAAAGCCTAAACAGCAAAGAAAGACCCTAAACAATACAGAAACTCCCTAATTCCTAAAATTGATTTGTATTTGAGCTTAATTGTGTTTAGTTTACATATAGTAGCTCAGTTAACATTCTGTAGATCAGTTTACATCATATTGATCCATCTATACAACTATCCTACACATCTGTTAGATTGTAAACTTTTGTTCTTTACAAAATGTACCTTATTTCAAGCAGAACATTATGTAAATTGCATAATCGCTGGGCAACCGATCAGCTAAGGAGCTGTTCAGCTGATCAACTGGTCAGCTCGCGATCGCCAGTTGTGGGTTAGACACAATTCTCGACTCTAGTTTTGTTGGTGTAAACTAGTTTTGGCAGTTTCGAGTTGCAGGCTGCTCCATTTTCCAGGCCAGGACAGTAATTGGCCAGGCAATTGCCCAGTGCAATTTGCAATTGTGTTGCCACAGTTGCAAGTTGGCCGTGTTGCCTGCCCCATCAAAGATTGATGCCTTGCCTCGATAATGGCCAATGCCAAGGCATGCAATTTTAACGGTTGCAAAGTGAGACAGACAGCGCAGGAGAGAGGCAGTGTGAGAGGGGAAGACTGGCAGAGTGAGATGGCTGCTAATGTGTTGGCGATAATTCGCAGTAGCCAAAAAGGTGCCACAAACTGAGCAGGGGAAACAGCGGGAAGGAGACACAGCAAGAGAATGAGAGGGAGAGTTGCCAAGGGAGAGAGGCACGGGCAGAGAGTTGCCACAAATCTCAAACTGAACTTGAGTTCCCCACATCGAAATGTTTTTTATGGACTTTCAAAACAAACGCAGCGAAAATTTATTCGCGTCATAAAATTAGCAACAGCAACAACAACAACAATCAACGGAGAAAAAAAAACAAAGTGTTATGCGGCGTCAATTGCCGTTGACAATTAGGCGCATTTTGTTGTCGACACTCGATGCACAGCCCCTCCCCCCCCACCCCTTCATCCTCAGCCACTACCCACCCATGGCCAGTTTGTTTGGCGATTGCATTGAATTCCCCAAAAACGAAAATTGTGCAATAACAATTTGAGCTGCACAAAAATGCGACAACAACAACAGCAGCAGCAACTATAACGAGCCAACACCAGCAACAACTACAACAACAACAACAAGCTAAGCAAAGCGAGTGCAACGGGCAACGTGTTGGCCTGGTCAAGCAGCATTTTAATACCCTGTAATTAGTGAAGAGGCATTAAAAAAGCGCTCATGTTGCAACACGGGACTCTTTTTTTAACAGCTTTTCCGCGTTACATCCACATAAAAGCAAATCTGCACTTTTCCTTAGCGATTGCCTAACAAAGTTGGCAAAGTTATTAGCTGACAAAAGATAAATAAAATAAATAAAAGATGAGAATAGATGGAAAATTGAGCAATAACTTTGAGATCTCTGGAACTAACAGAGCTAGAAGCATTAAACTCGGCATGGAGTAACTTTAGCTGTTGTAGAGTTTAAATATAATATAACTCCTAGATTATAATTTGCATAATGGAACAGCTGGGAAATACTAAAAGAGAGCAAAAACCCTTATGATCTCTGCAACTGGCAGAGCTAGAAACATTAAATTCAGCTTGGAGCTCACTAAGGTGATATATAATTGAAATATATTACATAGATTATTATATTTATAGTTGAACAGTCGAAAATGCAAAAACAGAACTCAAAACGTTGAGATCTCTGGAACTGTCAGAGTTGGAAACATTAAATTTGGCGTGTAGTTAACGAAGGTGATATAAAGTTTAAATATATTTCGTAACTTATAATGTTCCGTATGGAACAGAAAGAAAATGATAAGAACGTTAAGATCTCTGTAACTTGCAGTGCTATCAACATTAAAATACACCTTAATACACCTTACTTATTATATTTTTACTTATTAACAAGGGAAAAACTCTAAAAATCAAAGAAAGTCTTGGTAAAAAAAAGCAATAGTGATGAAAAACTTCTAACTTGTTTCACTCTAATCAAGCACAAACTTTTAGGTGTATTTCTCAAGTGCACTACAGGGTATATGTCAGTCGTTAACCTCTACACTGCACTACAAACCACTCTCACTCTTTCTGGTGGGTGGCAATTGCACAAAAGTCCGAAACTAAATCGAAATTTGTTTCACACACTTCATTAAGACCAAACAAATAAATAAATAAAGTTTTAATTGTGAAATCGTCGACGAAACGAAATTGTCAACACCAACGAGGCGAGTGTAGAGTGAGACAGCAACAACAAGAAACTAACACTTATGGCTAAGCCTAATGAAGGTTAATGGACAAGCCAAGTGCAGCTTGCAAGGGGGAGCGAGAGAGAGACCGATCATTGCGAGGGTTGCTCGGTGAGTAATGCAGAATAATATGAGAGTTAATAAATCGATCGAATTTCATTAATTGTAAAATAAACTGGAAACCAGATGAGGCCGCTCCCGGGCCCGAGCTTGGCTTCGCTGTGCTTCGACTTGGTTTTGGTTTTGGGTTTGGTTTTAGCTTATGGTTTGGCTTATATCTTGAGGAAGCGTAGACAACAATCATGCGGAAAAGTTGACTGCCTGCAATTGCCATAGTAGACATGCGTGTTGCAGATACAGATACAGATACAGTTGCAGTTGCAGACACAGATACAGTTGCAGATACACACACACACACACACATATGTACATACAGTGTCTACACAGTGTTGTGGCATTGTTGATTGGTAGCCTGTAACTGACGACGTTAATTTCACTTTAACAAACATTTCGCTTGTCTTCTCTGCCTGTCTCTCTCTCTCTCTCTGTTCCTCCTCCTCTCTGTCTCTGTCTCTCTTTCTTTCTCTGCTTGCCTTTTTGCGGCTTGCAGCCTGATCTGGCTGACAGTCTGTGACAGATCATATAGAAATGTGTTGCATTTTTAATCAAAACGATCGATCAAACGGTAGTTTTACACACACATACACACATGCATAACACAAACACACATTCCTCACACACACATACACAGTGAGTACTGGCACACATGTTTTTATGTATGAGGAGAAAGAAATATGCCTAGTTATGTACGCACATATGGCGCACACTGTGTCTGTCTGTCTATCTGTCTGTCTGTCTGTCTGTTGGTCTGTTTATCTGTCTTTCTGTCTGTATATCTGTCCTACAGTCTGCATCAATGTCTCTCTCTGTCTCACTCCTTCTCTCTCTCTCTCATTCTTTCTCTATTCCACTGCGCCTCCCTCTCTCTGTCCATTTGTTTGTCTCTTGATTTGTTTATCTAACCGGGTTGCCTCCGTGTCTGTCCTTCTGTTTTCTGTATGCGAATGCATCGCTTGACATACGATATGCTCTGCATGTGTGTGTGTGTGTATGTCTATCGCTGTTTTTGTTGTCTGTCTGCAATTCCATTTGGATTTGATCGATCGCTGTTGAAAATCATATTTGCCTGAGGGAATTTCAATTCACACAACACACACGCCGAAAAAAGTCTCGATTACTTCTCTATTTGTTTTTGGTAATGTGAGAATGCTGTGCAGCTGCCACGCCCAACTGCACTGAAAGAAATGTAATGCAGTGCTGGGGAGGAGGCTCATTAGCTGATCCTATTGCGCTGCATTTATTATCTTTCCTTATCTGATTTGAAATGTTTTTGAGCATGTTTCAATAACAATTGGGCTTCAGGGGTTGAAATTTCGAGCAGTGTATGCACAAGTTGTATACAGAGAGCACTGAATTTATGCCAGATGTACTGAAGGAATAGATACTTTTACATAAGATTATATTAATTGATATTATTAAATTTCAGTGTATACTTAAAACTTGTATATAGTTTTTGATTAAAAACTAAAGAAAAGACTCTAGAAGATTGTATAAAATGCTATACTGTAAAAACTTTGACGCATACTGCTTCTAGTGTATGCTTAACAGCAAATTGATAAGACTAATTATCATTATCATTATCATCATCTACACTACACTAAATAAAAAATACTCAATGAAAATAACTTTTTATTGATTTTAATCATTTACAACATGTACAATTGTTCACAGTGTACACGCAACAATGAAATAAAGAACTATATGATCTAAGCCAGCAACAACATGAAGAATTTTTCTCAGTGTATTCTTTACATGCGTTAAAAAGTATACCAAGTATTTCTTGCAGTGTATGCAGTGTATTCTCAATAGGCAATTACAAATTCTGCCTGCCTTGCACACTCATTTGCATTAACACAGAGCACCTCAATTTTTCTCACAGTGTACTCACATTGGCCTCAACCTCAGCATTAACCCTTAACCTCTCAGCCTCTGACTTCGTAGCAGCCTCGTCGAACAACCTTGAAACCGCAAAACCATCAAAAAGCCATTAGCGCCTGCCTACGAAACCTTTACGGGGGCGTGAGGGAGGGGGATGGCAAGAGACAAGGGAGAGAGGGAAGATGGTGGAGAGGGGGGAGAGGGAGACTGTTGTCTTTGTAGCGTAAGTGTGTTTACCAACATCATTACGATGAGGCTGCACATTTTCTCGAGAACTATTACAGCAACTAAACAAAATTATACAATGTCTACAGCGAGATGGGGAGTGGGGCATGCAGCATGGAGCATGAGGCATGAGGCAAGCTGCAAGTGAGATGACCCCGCCACGAGTGCAGCTAGCTACACCCACCTCAGCTAGAGGGGGTTACAGTGGGCAGGGGGCAGGGGGAGAACTGTATCTTTACATTTCTAAGAAGCATTTAATGCCCTCACACGCTGCCGCCGTTGCCGCCGGAGTGGGGCGTGGCAGACGGCAGGCGGCGTGCAGCAGTTTGGGGCATGCGTGTCTTTGCTTTGTTTGTTTTTTTGTTTTGTAATTTCAGCTTTGTCTGCCCCTGCCTCTGCCACTGCCGGCGTCTGACAGTGTTGCAAGTGTGACTATTAAATTGGCGGCGGTAATTTTAGGTTATTTCTCTTTCTGTTGCAAGTTGCAAGTTGCCTGCAGCGCCAGTGGCAGCGGCAGTAACTGCAACTGTGGCTGGGCTTGGCCAGGCGCGTCTGGACCACACCAAGTCAGGCCAAGCCTCAGTGCGGGGCTGCCCTCCCTGCTTCTCTGCCCTGTACAAACTCTGCCTGTACTTTTCTTCTCTTTCTTCCCCATCTTCCCTCCCTCTCTCTGACTCTCTCCCTCGCTCATCTGCCTGATCTTATGCAATTGAAATTCGTGTCGGCCTCGCCAAGTTTTTCCAACTGGTCACTGGGCCACCCAAACGCTTTAATTACCAATTTAACTGGCGATTGTGTAATTAAAAACAGGTCTCTCTCTCTTTCTCTCCCTCTCTCTCTCTCTCTCTCTCTATTGCAGTGTCTATCCATCTCTCTATACCCCTCTCTCTCTTCCACCTCTCTCTCTCTTTATCTCTATCTGCAGCTTTTCTACCTCCATCTGATTGCTTCGACCTACGCGCTTGCGACAATATTTCAGAATCTTGTCGGCATTCTCAACTTGTCTCAACTGTCCGCTGGTTCCACTGTGCCTGCACTCCCCCCCCCCCATCACTCTTCTCCTTCGTCCCACTGTGCTGCCTGACATTTGCCCACACGCTTCGCTGCACATGTAAAGCGGCTTTGGCTGCAACATGTCGCAGCATGTCGTTGCTATTTATTTAAGTCCAGCCAAGTGTCATCCGTGCCAGAAAGAGACGGACAGACAGAGGAGTGAGGGGAGTTGAGGGAAAGAGGGAGAAGGGAAGACAGACAAATCAATAGCCAGAACCGTAGGCCGATTTGGGGCCGATCAAGTGTAGGCATTATAAAAATATGTTGCTGACACTTTTCCAATCTGCAGTGCAATCTCTGTTTCCCTCTCTTTCCCTTCCTTTTTCCCTCTCCCTGTGCCTCTTGCAACATGTTTCTGCGTAGGTTTGCAACTTAATTAATTAAAGCAACTTGCCAAAAATAGAAAACCAGCTAAAACGATATACGATTTACGATAAACGATAAACGTTTTCGGTTTCAACATTTTGATGAGTTCAGCGAAACCGCCCATAAACCGCAGTGGAAACCAAACCAAACTGAACTGAACTGAGATAAAAGACGCACCGCGCTCCCGTACTGCGCTGTTGCTTACAACTTAATGAGGTACGAGATGAGGGTAGAGGGGGTGCAAGCTAACAATATAATGATACATTTTAAGAGCGGTAGCCATAAAAGGTGGACGTGAGTGAGGCTATAACGATGGCTAAGGTCAAGGACTGATGCGCCTTCTCTCACCACCTCTCTATCCCTCTCTCTCTTTATCTCCTACTTTGTCTATATCTTTCTTGATCCAAAAGTCATGCGGAAATGGGTCAACTACAGTTGCGATGGCGCAAGAATTCAAGCTTAGAAGGGGCAGCAAACGAGCTGCGGCAAATGAAGTTATAAGTTGCTTTTAATTCGTGTAGAGAGAACGTGTGATCATCTAGGAGGGAGGGGGGTGAAGGGAGTACAAAGAGAAATGTGGTATAGTAAATGTAATACCAAGAAGAGCGGTATAACAGAGAGAGAGAGAGAAAATAGGAATAGGAATTGGTATAGGATTAGAGACTTGGAGATGTTCTCTTTGAGTTTATAAGAATGAATTATGGAACTTTGTACAATAATTATTCAAGAAAATAATGATAATGACATGAGATCTGTAACTAGAATCAACATGGAGTATAAGTATATCGAAGATACTTTTGTGAAGAGATTAATTCCAAGTAGTTAAATAAGCCACATAAACTGATAATTTCTTTATCCATTGATCTCTGGATCTCCTTTATATTTAGCAAGGAGATTCCATGAATATCGTCAATAGTTTATATGGCATACAGCCTAATCTTTCACTGCTCAAAACTTCAATTAAAATTCTTGAAATATTTCTAAAAATTACGATAGCTTTCTAAGTGCTCTTCGATAAGGCCAAGTTCTACTTTTACTAGAGAGAGCATGAAAGTAGAAAGGGAGACAGAGGTAGACAGAGAGAGAAAGAGGTGGATAGACTGACTGAGAGGTAGACATATGAACAGGCCAAAAGAAGGGAGATAGGCAACTCTGTAGAAGTTCAATAGCTTAGCTAATTTCGTATTTGATTGGAAATGCAATGGAAGCTGTTCCCCCAATCAGCGCAAGTTCACTGAAATCTACAGAAATCTACAAAGAAATTAAAAGAATTGCAAATGATTTACATTTTATGTTATGCTTTGGTTTCTTTTAGTTTCTTTTTCTCTTCTCTTTTCTCTCCTGCTTTCATTACAATTGCACATTCTGAATTTATTATGGCGCAAAGCAGAGCAACAAATTCAAATGGCCGCATCTAATTTATGCAACTTGAAGAGTTTGCTACAAAAAAAATAAAGCCAAAGACGAACTTGGCTTGGGCATATTCCAGGCAGATTCAGATTCAAAGTGATTTTGATTCTGCATACGAATGTGAATGCAAATGTAGCGGAGACTGTGAGAAGAAAGAGGAACAGCTTGTGCTGTGGCTTATCTTGTCACACAGCTGCTCCTCTCTCTCCCCTTCCCCACCTCCATCACTCTCTCTGCACTGGCGACGAATTGATGCATGTTTTTTGTTAGAAATGGAAGATCGCCAACTGCTCCAGCTACGGCCTGAGCTCGCCTTGCCTTGCCTTGCCTTGGCTTGGCTAGAGAGGAAGTGATCTCATCGTAAATTACAAATTACACAAAGTCACGATATCAATTTCAGATACGCTCTCGTGTAGCCCGTCGTTGTTTTTGCCTCTGTTTTGTTGTTATAATTAAATTGTCTATCCTCTCTTTCCCCCTCCCTCCCTCTGTCTCTCTCTCTTTCGATTTTGGCAATTGATTAATGTGTCCGCATTGATTGAACGCCAGGCGACGCACTGAATTAGAATTCAAGATCGAAATTTACATAAGACTGTCTCCGGTTGAGGGTCAAACACCTACAACAACAGGCAACTGAGGAAGGGCAAGAGGTGTAGAAGAGGGGCAGGGGGCGTGGCAACTGGCAACAAGTTGTAGAAACATTTGCTATCCATTCCTAGGCGAGTCACAAGAACAAGTTCATTAGGCAAGCTGCCGATTCTTTCGGTTGCCGCCTGGCGAAAGGTGACCCACATGGTGTGGTGAAAGCCGACAACAACAAAATACCAAAAACAACAACAACAACAAAATGAGCCTTTAATCAGCAAAAAGCAAAAGCAAACGTGCCGCGCGGCCTTTGACTAAATTTTCATTGAAAAATGCCTCAAAGTGCTCGGTCATGGCACAAGTCGAGTCGGGCTAATAACTAACTCTGACCTATATATATGCCTATGCCTGTGTGTGTGTGTGTGAGTGATCTATAGAAACACCCCACTCACACTGCACACTACACACACAGTTTTTGGGCATGCGACATGAGTATTTTAATTGAAATTTAATTTGTTGCTCAATGAGAAAAACTATACAAAGGCATGTTTCTTGGGCTGTGAGGCATGTTGGAATTGCAACAGAGTGTATATACTGAGTGTATTATATGGAATATAAAACTTAAAGCTGATTTGGATTATCTCTATACTGACTAAGTTTCCTAAGAAATCTTTACTTCAGTCTGTTATAAGAGAGTTTAAACTCTCTCAAAGGCATAACTTATACATTTATATAGTTACAACATTGATATTAAGCAGTGTTAAAGATATATAATTCAGCTAAGTATATTTAAAATTTTATTACAACTGCTTGTCAAATAAAAGAGTAACTTTGATTTCTTTAAAGTGCCAAATATTTGACGAATTTGCTTCTCCTGATCTATATTTCCTTTCTTATCCAAAACATAACTTAAGTACTAAAACGACTACTACAAGGATTTTACCTATAGTAACATCTCTATATTTAAACTTTGCATGCACAAAATTTGACCACGATCGCACAACAAATAATACAGTTATACCCGAAACAGAGTGCATTTTCAGTTTGTTTCCCCCATTCTTAATCATTTGGTTTTCGGAAACAGTTTGTGTAATGCGTAATCTACTTATTTACTGACACCGGAATCGGTTCTTCCTCCTTAACTTCCTCTCTGTGTGTCTCACCCTTTTTCTTTCCCCCTTTTCCACTCATTCTTCCGCTTTGTACCTTATGCAATCGCAGCAGCAGTCTCATAATTCACTTTGCCCAAAAACAAAGGCGAAACTCATCCCCGCCTCGATCGATCGTTGGGTCGATCGGCTTCCGCATCATTCCCATTAATCATTGCGCCCAGCTACACCTCCTCACACGCCTCATCCACCCCGTCCCTACCCCCCTTCTCCACTCATTGTTTGCCCTGTCGCCCTGTTGACATTCGACTAAGTGCACCGAAAATCATTTTCGATCAATGCAAACGCATTGCCAAATGTTGTTGCGGCTGTCGAGCTTAATTAATAAAGCAAATATTTTGCTATTTGCGCAGCGCATAAGACGCGCTCTTATGCAATACACATGCACCCAGGCAACAACAACAACAACAATAACAGCAACAACAATAAAAGCCGCTTGGACTGTCATAAAATTTACACATTGTCATGCGCTGCGTTTTCGCTTTTTGTTTTCAGTTTTTTGCACTGTTCGTTTTGCAAATTTTCTAACAAATTCTGTTGGCGAAAATATTTGCATGCACAAGTGTTGCACTCGCACGTGCAGGGGCATGCCACAAATTCGTTATGGTTTTTTTTGCCAATTTCAAATTTATATTGCGACTTTTTATACCCTTCGCGCAGTAAAAATTGGTAAAAAAGCTATATTAACTTTGTAAAAATGTGTGTTATAACCAAGAAGAGGCGTGGCAGACCCCAACGAGTCTATTAAGCCATGTTTTTCCGTCTGTCTGACTGATTTTCAATCTTTTTGTTTGTATGAACGCAGAGATCTCTGTTGTTAGAAAAGATAGAGACACGAAATTTGACATGAAGCAGCTTATTTAACATATACAGATAATAATGATATAAAAGTTTGCCTGCCACGCCCACAGTCCCCACAAATCGATAAATAAATTTGTAGGTTCATTTATTTCGCTTAGTATTCAATGTACAACTATTTTGCTTTAACATATAGAAAGTTGGTTGTGATATTAAGCCTATTTTCAAATTTGAACTCAATCGGACCATGAACACATAAGTTATATAACTTTAAGCAGCGCTGTCTGCACCTTGGTCGAGCTCTGTCAATTGTAACTTACTTTTTATGGCAGTCAATATACCCCCTGGGGGTATTTGCTGGGTATGCAAATATGCGCAACATGTGCATTTGCTGTCCGAGTTCGAATTCGCGTTCGAGTTCGAGTTCGAGTTATGTCACCTGGGCGCGCTCTGCACCTGGATAGCTGTGGCCAAAGCTGCGTTGCTTTTGACGTGTTGCAGACAGGCAAAAAAGCAACAGCAACAACAACAGCAACAATGCCGTGTTGCACTTGCTGTTGACGTTGGCTGTTGGTAACACGAGACGTTGCTGCTGCTGCACTCGCCTGCAACCTGTTGCATTTTGCATAGCTTTGTTGCTTTTGTCTTAAGCTCAAGCTCAGCTGACCTTCGGTATTTTGTAACTATGATAATTTACAAGGCAAGAGAAAAACAACAGCAACAGCAACAACAAGATAACAAAGAGCAGTCACTATCCTGGCCACAAAGACCAGGGACAAGGTCAACTGCCAGCGTTTGTTGCTGCTTTTTTTATGTGCATTACAAATCAATATAAATCGAAGAGTTATAAAAAAGCTGAGCAGGCCATAAATAAAGCATCCATAATACAATGAAATGTCTCAAGATGCCACCAGGCAGGCAGGCAGCCAAACTGGAATCGGGTTCGGGTGAATGGCACAGCCTCAGACTGGGCTGGGATTGCATTCACTGCTGCCTGTGGCTGCTGTGGGGCCAACGCATTGATAACTGCTGCAAAAGATGCGCTGCCAGGCACATAAATCTTTTCACACCCAAGCCACAGCCTCGTGCAGGCAGCTCGGCAAGTGGCAGCGGCCTCCGCCTTGCCTTGGCGAGATATCTGTGCAAAGTGCATGTAGTTTTGAAATTTGAGCTACGCATGCGACGCGCTTCTACCGGCAGCTAATTACTAGACCAAAAGGCCAAAGCAAAAACAATTCTACAGTGGAGGCACGTTGCGAAGGGCATGCGACGGGCAAATATCCTGTAAGAGTGAAGAAAGAATTGAAAATTCTTGTGATTTGTCTTTACATAATTCGATCAAGAGTTTCTAATTATACTGAACATTGAATATACTTTACCTAACAGAAGCAGAAGAAAGATGCACAGTGCTTTTAAAATATTTTGTTTATTTTTTGTATTTTCCACAATTTCAATTGCTTTGTTTTGTGTAAGGGAATTTAAAACTATATTGTTGATAATTCACTTTGTATCTATACAAATTCACTTGTATACTTGTAAGGCTGCTAAAAGTTCAGCCTCAAGTTCATAAAGCACACTTCTATAAACCATGCATACCCTCTTACCAACTAATTGCAGCGTATGAACAACAGCACAACTGAAAATGCGCCACGTAGTTGCGATTATCGCTAGTCATAATTTAAAAAGCAGACTGCGAGATATTTTCTGGTTTTTTAATTGGCAAAACGAAGCGGCATGATATCATATTGTCGTCTATACTAAGCAGTCGGTAGTAGTATGGTATGGAATGGTATGGTATATACTATATGCAGTAATAATTTATTTTTAGCCAAATTGACAGCAGTCGAGCGAAGTCAAAAACGCAAAAGCCGCGATAAAACTCTTTACCAGGCCACAGATAGACGAAGGCACAAAAAGAGAGGGAGAGGGAGAGAGGCAGAGAGACATAGAGAGAGAGACACACACAAAGAGAACATTGAAGCGATGTTGTTCGACTGATTGGGTGCTTATCAGCCCTACCCAAGAGTCAAAGGTTCAATGACGACATCGAATCGTTGAGGCAAGTCGAATATTAATTTCACTTTCTACAAATTCAAAAGCCAAACAACATTTTCGCTTGTAATAAAGCCCATTGAAAATTAAGTGTAAATTCAGTGTATTTTTTCAATGTATCCCAAAATTGTTTACAACATTTTGTTTCTCTCTTTTTTTCTGGCTGCGATTGCACGCGGCGTATGCGCAATGTGAAAACGCATCGTGTCGTCTAGCAATCAACGCGCACAGCTGGAAGCTTCTTGGTTTGTTTACACGAAGAAAAAAAAGCAACAGCAACATTTTTCTTAGTGTAAAAAACATATTTGAATTTTTTTTTTATATATTTTTTGTATGTTTTTCTGAAGATGCTGCAGCTTTCTCAAGTCTCAACAAATCATTCCAATGGCAGCAAAGTGCATAGTAAATTTCTCGATTAAAAAGAGCACAGTTCCGCTGGTGATAACGACAAATCAGTCGAGCTTGATGGCCAAGTGCATACCGTGTATGGGAGCAGACTCAAAATCATGATATAATATAAAAATTTGGTGCAATGGTAGAAAACATGATCAGGTATTTGTATAAGAAAGAACGACCATCTATTTTAAAGCAAGGCTGAAAAACATGTTTCCGTATGCAGCAAATAAGTTCAGAAAGAGTCTCTGAGACTGTTGCTATGATTGATTAAAACTTATTATACATTTTAACTACATTTTTACGACTGTGCAAAACATTTATAGCGGAAAAGTCATGTGTTTATTCATTATTATTATCAGTTGAAACCGAACGGGGAATACGTTCTGACGGATGACAGTCGTTTATTGGATCCGTATTCAGCAGCATCGCAAAAATGAGAGCTGTCAGCGTTATATTGGTCATCGTATTGATGGGAGAAGTCTATTCTGGTTTAATAAAAACAGAATTGTCTTTTGTCAAGGGCGTACAGTTGAGTCCACGCCTAGTGTACCACAAGAAAGAAGGAGATTTCACGGCAACCGACGATGCAGTGTCTTGGGCGCGCGAGTTACTCTATAAACTCGATTTGGAACATCTACGATACAAACTGATGCAGGCAGTGTTCTATGATAAGAATAAGTTGCTCTTCGAAATGGAGAACTATCTGGTGGCCATTGAGGTGGTGAATAGATGGAACAGACGCATCGAAGATAATGATGATTATCCAGAAGACAATTGCTTGAAGACTTGCGTGAACGAGGACTACGAGTTGACGCAAACTGAACTTTGTTTCTTCGAAGAGAAGGAGACTAAAACAGAGAATCCCATGACATTTAGATCGGGATAGTAATTTGTGTACTCAGTTAGGCAATACATATATACTTATATACGCCCCTATTTCAGCAATATTCAATAAAAGTTTACTATGCATTCAGCGATTGTTTCATTCTATTGAGAGATTAGGCTGGCCGAATGAACATCAGTTCAGATTCAGCATATTTCAGTATATATGTAAATAATGTATGTATATACATATGTACATTTATATTGTACTGATAATAGAAATCACATTTGGCATAGAAAGTTATAGACACTGCACACTCGTCTCACCTCGTGCGCACAGTGGCACCCACAAGCGAAACTGAAATGCAATATGCTCGCTACACGAGTCGAGAGTTAATGAGTAATACGATTCTGCCTCTTTCTCTCTCTTTCTAGGCAGCCTTGACTTAATTTGCAGCGTAGCGTCGCTTTGAAAGTTGCAACGAAAACAGAATTCACACGCTTCGACAACAGCAAAGCCAAGCCGAGCAACAATGTGTGGCAGCAACCCATTTACTGGCGGGCTTTCAATGTCAAGTAAGTGTGTGAGAGGGAGATAGACAATCGTTTGTTGTCCCACAATAAATCACTAATGTGTCTGTCTGTCCCACTGTCCCCTCTGTCTGTCTGTCTATCTCGCCACTAAGGCGCCATAAATTCTAAAAAGCCGCAAGCCCCCAAAAAGGTTCTAACACCTTCGATCGACTCTGATATCGAACTATTGTTATTGTTGTTGTTGGCTCTGTTGCTTTTGCGGCTGAATGAGTTATAGCCTGCCATATGCCACGACCGATTTTAGCCGTTTCCTGTTGCAAAGTCAAACCCCAAGGCGCAGGTAGAGCTTGAGAAGTTGTTAAAGTAAATTAAAGAAAAATATATCAAAATATACGAATAAATTAAGATATATTGAAATATACAATGAAATACATACAAATATGTGCAAATATACAATATTAAAATATAACAAAAAATATATTGAAAATGTATAATATACTTGAAATATATAAATATATACATCAATATTTATAATTATATATATCAAATTATATCAACAATTAAATGAAAATATAGAAAAATGTTAAAAATATCGAAGAATATCAATATATAAAGAAATATATAAAAATATATCGATATATATTAAAATATATCGAAATAAATCAAAATATACAGAGTTAAAGAAAAGTTTAAACGAATTATGAGCAAAAACTATCAAAACTACTATCAAAGAAATTTAAAAAAATATTAAAATGTATTTATCATATTAAGTTAAACAATCTATACTCTTTATACACCCTTTATAGGCTATTCTTATATATAAATATATTTAATATATAAAGTATACACAGTCCATACTCTTTCTACACCCTCAACAGCCTCTCCCCTTTCAAGATTACGCCAGTAGGTTTCATCATCTATGATCTGCATAGAAATCACGATAATTACAGCAATAACTAATCATAAACAATAGTCTATAGTTCCCCTCGATTAGCTCAGCGCATTAACATCTCAAAAGAGTTCGACAAAAAACTACGAAATCGACATCGCAATCGAAATCGAAATGAAATCTCCAGCTAAGTCGGCGATAATCGAAAGCAAATTGAATTAATAATAATCATAATAAAGAAGGCAATCGATGTTCGTATTTTGAATTATTGGATTAGGAAAAATTGTCAATTGTCTGTTTAATGTGGCGTGAGAGTGTTAACCCCTTTCCCCCTCCCTGACCCCCTTCCATCACACTTTGCAATGCGTATGTGCCGAGCATGTTATCAAAAAGAAATTTGTTTGTGCGCTACGCTGCATATTTTTTTCTAGCTTTTTTTTTTGGTATTTTTCTGCTGTTGCTTGTCAAATAAAATGCCAAGTTTATGTGACAGTTAAACGATTAAAAAACGTCGACAAAGAAGCAGCTAAAAAGCGCTTTGAAAACTGCGTTTTGATGTCAACGCGCGCCCCCTTTTTTTTTTAAAGCAGATTAGAGAAACTGGCCCACTGTTCCAGACACACAGTGGAAATGGAAATTATTATATATCGTAAATAATTTATTTAAATGCAAATCAAGTAAAAGAAATTACTAAATATAAGTTATTTCAGTGTCTTAAGTAGTGAAAGCCAAGGCGAAGTGGGTGCGGCACTGGTAACTACTGAGGGGGGAGGATAAGAGGGAAGGAAGGGAAGGGGAGAGGGATAGAGCAGCGGGTAGCTAAGGCACACGCTGAGCCTGCGTCACATTATGCAGGTAGCTCAATTGCCTCATGAGGGTTCAAATTGTAGCAATTAAAATGCGAGCGAGGAAAATGGGAAGTAAGGGGAGGGAGGAAAATAGGAAGAGGGGGTGGAGGAGGGGGGAAAATTACCACCATGGTAGACTGCCCAAGAAAAGCATTCACAGTTCATGTGCAACCACAAAAACTCATGGCAAACACAAAATGATCAACGATAAGGCAGAGGGAAAGGGAAGGGGAGAGCGGCAGAGAGGGAACAATGTTGGCCTGTCCCGCATTTAGCGACAATTAAGAAATCAAACCTGGCTAGAGAGGGAGACAGAGAGAAGGAGAGAGGGAGGCACAGAGACGGAGGCAGACTGAGACAATTGGCATGAGGCAGGCAGGCAGGCTGCCTGGCAGGAGCTGCCAGTAGCTTTTTGCTCAATTTACCATTGACAGTCCGCACACAGTCCCGCAGAGTTGCCTGTACCCTACCCTTTCCCCTCACCTCTCCCCCTCTACTACACTACTTCAATCCCGCTTTCCAGTCTAATGCAAATGTGCAATTAAATTGTTGACGTCGCCTGTCGCCGTCGTCGTTTGCCGCTAATCAAAATTGTACGATCATAGGACATGGCTTCGATTTCCCGACTACCCCATGCACAATTCCCGTTACTTCTCTACCCCCTCTGTCTCCTCCCCTTGCCCCTTGCTCTCCCTCATCTTTGATTTGCTACCAACTGAGCGTAACCAGTCGCTGTCAATAAGTTGTAATTGACCTTTTTCTACAGCACAATTTGCGGGAGGTCTGTCTTCACTTCTCTCTTTTTGGCTAGAAAAAAGCCATTAAAGCAAGCGGAATTACCGTTAATGTGTAAAAGAGTCGTTAAGCAAACAAAACATGCGACAAAAATAACTTTAATTTGCCCATTTGAATTTTTGTCGATAATTTGCACGGCTTTTTTTACGAGCCTCATTAAAGTGAAATAAAGCTAGATTTAATGAGCTGATTTTTCGAGTCTGTGCCATGTGGGGTAGTCTCTGCTGCTTGTAGGGTATCTGTGCAGTGAGTTCAGCCAGCTGGCGAGCCGAGTTGGGCCACATATGGTTACAGTTCGACAATTTCCAGAGAAAAAACTCAGATAAAGAGAAAGAGAGAGAGAGATGTATATCTTTGTGTGTGTGTGTGTGTGGCACACACTATGAATTGAAACGGGTGTGTCATTATTTTCAACTGAATTTCATGCCACATGCAACGCATGAGGGGGTGGGGAAGAGGGGCACCCTAGTCTGCTGTCGGGTTGCTCGTGGGCAGGCTGGCAACATTTTGACAGAACAGTTAGTCAGTTAGCCTTTTTTAGACAAGGTGTTGCAAAATTCAATAGAACATTTATTGGCCAACACTTGGCAGGCAATTTATTGTAACGACAGCAACAGTTGCTCGCAACAACAACAGCAGCAGCAGCAACAGTTGCCATCGTCGCCGTCGCCGCGTCTGTTGCATAAATGAGACTCAGCTGCGCGAAAATCTATCTTTAATCTACATGTGTGTGAAGCTGCCTCTACACAGTGCGAAAAACAGCAGTGCCAAAACTAGTTTTCAGTTCAGTTCAGAACCCAAAAAAATGAAGAAAAAATTCAAACAATTTTAAGCGCAGAACAAATTGAAAACTTAAAACGTAATCAATACACGATAAACGAGAAATAGTTTGCCATAGTTTGCTTGTTCAATTGAGATTTTAATCGAAGAGTTAATAGGATAATTACATATGATATTTTAATTTGTATAATATTATAGAATTATACGAAGTTTTATAAACTCAGCATGAGACAGAGAGAGAGGGAGAACAAAAAACATAATAAACTATGGTAAATGCAAGGATACCTCAGAATTACCGTTGTACAATGTAAATAGGTTCTTTTAGCTTGATTTAAACCTTAATGTCTGTCAAATCTTAAGATCTTGGGTAGTTGTTGTTGATATACTATACATCATGCTGTACTTACATAAAAACAGCTTAACTTTTCTGTAAGGGTTCCTGCAAGTAGAAAAAAGTTTAAGAAATTAGTTAAGGCTTAATAAAGGTGAAAATAAATAGAAGAACATGAATATATACAAATATAAAGTAAGTTTTCTATCTAAAAGAACAGATTTTAATATTATATAGAGTCATCATATTAACTACATGCATTTTCGAACTTAGAAAACTGTTTTTCAACTCAACGCAGCGTGTTAACATAGCATGGAATGTTAGATTCGGCATAAAGAATATGTGTTAAGGCTATAAACAAAATTTCAGAACTCAATCAACAGTTTTTAATTGAATATTCGAAGTATAAATTTCAAAAATTAGAAAATATTTGAGTAACCATTTGAATTTCAAAACAGTTAGGCAACTCTGGCAAACACAAGTTTGTAGCCACACACAAAGTGCCGACTATAGCCAACAGCCTCTTCCCTTCTCTTTATCACCTTCTATCGCTCTGCATGTTTACCATAGCGAGTTTGCACTGTACTCAGCTGCATTTGTATGCAAAAGTCGTAAAGTGGCCAAGACGAGACGCCAGTTTGATGGCAGCTAAAACGTCTACAAAGTAACTAAAAGCTGCTAAGCTTGTGCGCAATTAGAATAGCCAAACAGGCAGGCAGCTGGCCAACTGCAACTGCAACTGTTGCTGTTGTGTCCATGTGTTGCTGCTGTTGCTGTTGCTGTTGCAACATGTGGCAACACATGTTGGCTGGCTTTCGGTTTTGGTTTTGGCTCTCTGCTCGCGCTCCTAACTAGCTATCTATATTTGAGCAGATTGCGCTGCTAACCCCATTGCAAACTTGGCCCAAAGCAATGCAGAAAGCAAAGCAAAGCAAAGCATTGCCAAGGCGCAGCGCAGTTGTAGCCAAGTTAACAAGCAGCGCTGCCTGCATATCACTTGTACATTTATTGCTCACATTCGCCTGCATGTGTGTGAGTAAATTGTTAACATGCAGACAAGTGTAATTTAGTTGTTAGAGAGAGAGAGAGAGAAAGAGCGCATAGAACTTTCCTTGTGCAAATTGAAATTTCAATATCGATGCCCCAAAAACAGGTTGAACCGCCTGTCGCATTTATTTAAATTGGCCAACTTTGGTGGCTTAATTAGCAGAACTGTAGACGCAGCTTAAGTTAGCCAAGTTAACATAGATAACAACAACAAGAGTATATTAGAGTAGAGCAGAGACTTTTATCAGCTGTTGCCAGCTGCATTGCTGTTGTTGTTGTTGCTGTTACCAAAGCTGAAAGTCGTTAACCTTCGTTGTAACACATTCATCATCATCACTCACCTCAGCAGCAGAGGCAGCAGCAGCAGCAACACGCACACTGCTGCAACTACAGCAACAACAACAACAGCAGCAGCAGCAGCTCCAAGTACAACATGGTTGTCGCTGTAGCCAATGCAGCTGTAAAAAGAAGTCGTCTTAATCTTAAACGACGTCTCCATCCATCTCACAAGGCAGCCGCAGCAGCAGCAGCCGCAGCAACCTCAGCCCAGTCGCTGCCACAGTCGCTGCCGCATCAGCAGCATCGACATCAACATCGACATCGACGTAGACATCAGCTGGGCAGTGGCTGCTCTTAGCCAGTTCTTCTTGTTGTTGCTGCTGCTTTTGTTTGCTTGCATTTGAAAACAAGCAAGGAAGTTTACTGCCAAACTGACAGACTGAAGAATTGACGCGGCGCGCGAGTGCGTTAAGCAGACACGGCGACCCTACACTGTGCAAAAGAGTTGACTTAGTGTTGGAGAAATTGCATGGAAAAATATCATATACAATTCTCACAGTTATTCCTATAAATATATATCTGATAGTGAAGCTATCGTACATCGAATCTGGTGCTGAATTTGTCGAAAAAAACAAGTAAACATTTATTTAAGAACCAAATTAGTAGTATTATTAAGATCATATATATTATTAGTAAAATAAATAATTGGAAAATTTATTCTTAATAAATTCTTAATAATTCTTGCCTGTTAGAGTATATTACTCTATTCTAAAACAAAACTAAAGCAAGGCATAGCATATCGAATGTACCGCACAAATGAATATGATAAATTTCTTCAAGTTAAGAAAATATTCAAGAAATTTTGAAAATTTATTGTTCTGTGAATTTACTTTAAATTTTAGGTATTTTTGAAATGTATTCTTGAGTTACAAGAAATATTTTTATTCATTTCTTAATTCTAGAAAATTTTCTAATAATTTTTAAAACATGTTTTTTTTAGTTCTGAAACTAATTTATTATATTTTAATTCTACTTACTGTAAATTTATCTAGACTAAAGTGAATTCTTTAAATAAAGTTGATACATTGAAATTATTCTGCATACGTTTCTTCAGCAAGAACTAACTCAGAATACGTTGACTCAGTTCCCTTCCCTCTCTTTCTCGCTGTGTAGGCGCAGCCACTTGGCCTTTAGAAGGCAACGTCTGCTGCTGATGCCTCTGCTGATGCCTCTGCTGCTGTCGCTGCTGTGGCAGATGCCGCCGCCGCCGCCGCCACTGCTGCAGATGTTGCTGCTGCTGCTGCGACACATACAACAAATAAGTAAACAGCGCGCACTTATAACAAATTAGCTTGGCACAGAAACTACGAGCCGAAGAAGAAGCAGAAGATGAAGAAGAACTAGGCACATGGATCAGGCGGCATATCCCAGAGGCGATGCTGGGTTAAACTACATTTGGGAAATGGTCGTCATGGCGGAGACGACATTTGAAAGCGCTTGAAAGTGTCACGTTTGGTGAAAAGTCTAGAACTAAATATGGAGAAAATTGGGTACAGCTCTGCGGAGTGCAGCGCAATCATTTGACTTGACACTTTCTAAGCCAGACAGACGACGCCGCCGACGCCGACGACGATGCCGAATGAAGAATGCAAACAGACGCCGGACAGACGGAGACAGAAATTGAGGGAGAGAGAGAGACAGAGAGAGGGAGACTGTGAGGGAACAGAGCAGGCAGAGTGACCACAAAAAAGGTTCGGCGGATGTTTGTCTTGCTGCCCAAAAAACTTGAACTAACTGTAAACGAACTAACAATGCAACAGCAACAGCAACTGCAGCAGCAGGCGTAGCACAGTGGGGCAGGCAGCAGCAGGGGAGGAGGGAGAGAGGGCGTGCAGCCTGTCGCTCAGTCGAGTGAAATAATTAAAATTCCATGCTCATAACTTCCGCAATTAAGGCTGATAGACCCCAAGACTAAAGGAGTCCTAACTCCCGACGACCGATGGCCAACTGCCTGCGTGCCTCTTTCCCGCTCCTCCCCCTTCCACTGCCTCGCTACCCCGCCCCCTTGGGCAATCGCATTCGCCAACAGGAGTCGGCAACAGCAGCTAATTTCCACGCACAGTTGACGCGATCTGCGGGGCAGGCAACAACTCGTGTGCACTCCAGCAGCAAAGTGCCAGCAGTGCCCAAGAACACAACTTGCCACTACTCGCACAACGCGCAACTGCCAACGTTTGCCTTGACAGACGAGGCACAGTAGGGCAAAGTGGAAGCGAAGTGCTCAAATTACAAAGAGTTCGCTAAATGAAGAAAGTGAATGAAGAAATTTCAATTACAAATATTATTTAATGTTGAAGGTTTATGCATAATCTCTTTAGTTAAGAAACTTAGTTAACATTCTGTAAATTTCCATACAAAATGTTCTAGATTTGTTGAAAAGATTTTAATACATTTTATTAAATTTTTGATTACATTTTTCAATTATTTCCATTGTTTCAAATCATAAGAGACGAGTATGAGATGTGGTTTTATATCAAGTAAGATAAAGTTTCTTTAAACACGCAAAACAAGTTATAATAACATTAACAAATTTAGCTTGAGTTACATCATTGAAAATAAATGGGATAAAATAACTAAAGCTTTGATAATGAGAGATCTTTTAGTAGATCTTTCAAAGATCTCAAATTAGATTTACTAATAATATATTATATATAAATAGTATGCAGTACTAATAGTATCTTTATTCTCCTTTTATGTATTTTATTATATTTATATTTATTTACTTATTTTATTATACTTTTTATACAAAAGAATAATATTTCCAATTTAAATCATTTGTTTTATATAAGTTTATATTCTTTCCATAATACACTTACCTTTTTTGCAATATTGAACAAACAGTTTTCTTTTCTCCTTGATTCTTCTTTCATACACCTTTTCTAACATTAGTTCTAACTTTGCCCCACTGTGCGTGGCAAGCGACACTCTCTGTCTGGCTGTCCAGCCGGGCTGACTGGCCGTGGCAATGTTGGGCGCGGATCTTAGCTACGACGAGCGACGCATGCCACACGGAACACGGCTGCCACTAATGAAGTAATTCATTGAACCGTGCTACGCCGGCGCGACTTGCCATTAGTTTTGCGTTGGCTACGGCTGCCTTCGACTATCCCCCGACTGCCCTCGACTACCCCTGGCCGCACCCACATTGCGGCTGCAGAGCCCTTTTTACAGTGGCCACAGCGCTTCCTGGATCGCACATTAGATCACTCGGTGACAGGCGCAGGCAAAGGCTGAAAGAGGCACAGTCCGAGTGAGGCACAGTCGAAGTGAGGCATAGACCGAGTGAGGCACAGTCCGAGTGAGGCCTGACCTCGCCTTAAACACATCCAACCGGACCTCGACTGTGGCCACTCCCCTTTGTTTATCAGCTGACCAAGCCCGTCGAGAGAAGAAATGTCTTTGATAATTAAGCGGGCCACAGGCGCTGTCTGGCTATCTATCCCTCTCACTCCCTCTCTTCTTCCCCTCTCCCTCTCTCTCTCTGTTCGCATTCTAACGATTGCACTTTCTCGCTGAGCTCAAGAACTTTATCTGGCACATGCCGCATGCCGTGGCAACTTTAAGCGGTGGCAAAAAGTGGCAACTTGCCACTGGCAGTGGAGTGGCGAGTGAAGAGTGGCAACTGCCATCATCTTAATAGAAATATGCGTCTCTATCTGTGTGTTTGTGTGTGTGTGAGTTGCTGCTGTGTTGTGCATATCAAAATCCATTAGTGGCTTTTGTAGAAATAATCAACAACGACACCAAAAAAACTGGCAAACTGCAACTTGCAACAAGCGGCAGACGATGCGGAATTTCCGCTGAATATCTTTCTTTCTGTAGTTTGCTTTAGTGCTCTCTCGTTCACTCGGTTCGGTCATATCTCTGCCCCGACTAAGTGAACATTTGTAATGGTCAGTCAGGCGGCGGCGGCAACGGCAACAGCAGCGACGACGGCGTCTATCAGCAAACGCGTTTGTTACACTGTCCATGAGACAGTGGCGTTGGCAGCAGGGGGCGGATGTGGCAATGCAAGCGCCAGTTGGGGGAGGAGAGAAAAGGCAAAATAAAGGGAAGTTCTATATAGAATGACTTTGAAAGATTAAGGAATTCATTTGAAATATTTTATGGGTATATGATGACTAGAACGAAGATAAATCTGTAGAATAAAGTTCATTTCCACTAGGAAATATTAAGAATAAGGTTAGAACAATTTTATAACATAATATTAAAAGAAACAAAATAAATTCAAATTGCAAAAACATTAAAAAATAAATAAAATTTAAACATTTGACAAAATACTAAGGAATTATAACCTCTTATTCAAATAAATTCTCAACCTTTTTATAAGACTATATAAAAAACAATTTAACTTTATGGTATTATCATATTGTATAACAATAAAAACAAATAAAAAAAAACAATATTCAAGATATTTATACAAGATCAATGCATTCTCAATATAATAAAGATATTAAAAAATATTTTCATTCTCTATATAAAGAATGCATTCGATAAATATGTTTTTAATTCCTACGTACCAAAGCGATATATATAACATACACCAAGAATAACAAATAAAATTGCACTAATAAATATAAAATGACTTAATAAATCAATTAAGAAATAAATGCGTTTACAATGCAACCCCCACTTAATGCATTCTTTGCGGCCTACGCCACTGTCTGCATTTATATGTTGTTGTTGCTGCTGTTGTTGTTGTTGCTTGTTGTTTACCCATTCCCAAAGGGGGCTCTTTCGCATCTAATCATTTGTTTTCGTTGTTTATTTCAAACAGAGCATATCGAGCGCATTTTGTAAAAAATAATTACAATTGCGGTTATTTGTTGTACGTGTGTGTGTGCGTTCATATGTGTGTGTGTGTGTGTGTGCAGTCAATCGCTTCACTTAGTTTGTGCGCTGGTCAGTGCCTTCTCTATCTCCATCTCCTCCTCTTCTCTAGCCATAGATAGAGTGTAATCGCTGTGGAAATTGCATTTAATAATGAATTCTGTAATGAGACGCAAATAAATTTCCAAGCATTTTTTTTTGCAGCCCGACGGCGATTAAATTAATCAGCGTCATGTGGTGATTGACTTGTTGGCATGCAAATATGTTTACACACACACACTGATACACAAAGTCAGACACACACACACAGCACACACTCACAGTCGACCGTCTACGCCCTTCGCACTTGCGCTGTAAATCAAATTTCTTATAAATAAAACTCTCATAATTTATTTAGGAACAACAACAACAACAAATGACACGTGCTGACGTCACGGGTAAGCGCAAAGAATGCTAATCTCTAGCATAGTCCAACAAATACATACATACTGTATAAGTATATACAGATACTACGTATTCACCTTCGCATCGGTCGACAGGTTTCGAATGCGTTTAAAGCCTTAATAAACCCATGATTACATTCATAAAAGAATTGTGCAAACTAAAAAGTCGTTAAAGAGACAACATAGATAGATATTATACGCTATCTGTGTACAGTGGATACTCAATAGAGGGGAAACTCCTAGAGGCAAGTCTTCTCTTAGCTCTTAAAATATGATAATAAATTGATATAGCGAAAAATTTGCAAATATCTAGAAAAAGTTATGTCTAAAGCTTGTCTAATAAATTTAAGCAATATATACTTAAGATATTTCGAATATTTGACGAAAATTTCAAGAGTTTCCAAGTGAAATCTATAATATTCAGTTCCCAACTACAGTAACTACTTGATAGAGGAAGAAACTCTGAGCAAAATGTTGTTTTCATTTTATCCCATAAATTTACTTAAAAATACTTGAGATATTTTGAAAATTATACGAATATTTGTGCAGTTTCCAAATGGAATCATAAGTTTTTATCCCTCAGCTACAGTAACCACTTGGTATAGGGGGAAATGAGTGAGATATTTCAAATATTGTACAGAAATATTTCCAGTTTCTCATATCTCTTCCTTCATCTACGAGCGCTTCCTGTATCTGTGGCTATAATGACGCCAGCTAATCATTCAGTTTGTCAATCACTCACTCAGATTCCGCGGTTCCCCATGCCTCCGTTTAATACTATTTTATTTCCCCCCACAATGAACCATGATGAGATTTATGTCCGATTTGACCTTAACCAATTTATTGAGGTATTTATAATCACCGACTTTTGTAGCCTTTTCGGACTCAATAGACTTTTTACGACAACCATCTTCTTCCTCAGATATCTGGCCAGCAAAGATGTTGATTATTTTCTTTCTGACGGTTCTCTGGCTATATAAATTTTCTCGACAATAATCTGACAAAATTTTGGCATCGACTCAAGGTTGTCAAACGGGAGAGAGAGAGGGAAAAAGCGACGCACAAATTGTGTACAAATTTTGAGATAAATTGAAAGAGGAAACTAATTTCCCAGACAGAGCACAATAAATCTCAACAGGGGAAAAAGAGAGAGAGGGAGAGAGAGGAAGAAAGAGAGAGAAGTAGACAAAGAGAAAGGGTTAGAGGCAATGTGTGTTTCTTTATCGACCCAGTTGCATTTGCCGACTCATAAGCTAATCAAAAGAAAGTTCTACCTGGCGACAAATGTTTCTCTCTCTCTCTCTCTCCCTCCCTCCCTCTCCCTCTTTCTGTTTTTGTATATTTATTCGCTTATCAACATTGTGGCGTCTCTAATTAATTTTTGTTTCTTTACTTCTCTCCCGATAGCCGTCGATAGCCGAGAGATCCGGTCGGACTGTGTCGGACTATCGCTGCCCACGTAGGCATAGCAAACTAATTAAGTCGCATATACATAACGCCAGCCTTTTATCAGAGCGATAAAAGAAAACAAAAAATAGAAATAAAAATAATACAGCCAACAACAACAAATATAATAAAAATGAAACAGAAACCGAAACAGCAAAGCAAAAGCGAAAAATCAAGAAACAAAATAAAAACCAAAACCAAAAAAAAAACACCAAAAAGCCGAGGCAAATGAAAGAGTGCCCTCGCTATCTGCGTATGGGAAACTAATACACACACATACAAATACACACATATACACAGAGAGTGACACACACTGGCATTACTGTAGATAATCGACAGCGAGAGAACCCAAAAACTGTTTATCAGCACCTAATGAATGAAGCTTGGGCTCGTGATAAGAGAAGTCTTAAGCCACGCACGTGTGCGCACAACAAAACACAGCAACAACAACAACAACAATGACAACAATGAAGAGCAGCTGAAATATGTAGAGAAGCATAAAGATATACTCGTATAACAACAATCATATGTATATAAAATCAAGAGCATACCCTACATATTGTCTTCAAAAAGGGTATTACACCTTTTGATAAAGAAAGAAATCGATATTTGGTTTGTTTTGGTTTCACATTTGAAGAGTTTCTATATTATATTATAAATATATATATGTTAATTATATATTTGCAGATTCTTAGTGAAATATTAGTTAATATTTTTGTTACATTTTCTACTCAAATTGCGCATTTTACTCTCAAATTGCGCAACGCCTTTTAGAATTACCTATGATGCCAAGCACATTATTTTCTTGATTTCAGAAAGCTTAGCTATATGTATCATTTGTATCATTCAAATTCTATACTACCTATCCAACATTATTCCTTTACTATAAAAATGTACCTACTAATTAAAAATCAATTATTTTTCACTCCCTGCACAAACTAATTACAGCATATCTCTTTAGTCAAATACAACAAAGTTTCTGCTCAACATTTGTTTTTTATTTCCAATTTTGTTAGTTGTACTTTGTTGTTGTACAACAATTGCTGACGCTGCTTGAACGGCCATCAATCAAAGCGCTCGAGTGTCTCAAAAAATATTTATAATAACTTGAATTTCGCATGAGTAGCCGAAGATTGTCGGGTCTGATCGGCACTTTGCGGCGTTTTCAATTTCATTTAGGGGCCTTTAATTGCCGAAATCAATTCAAATGCTCCGACCAAACGCGTTAAAAGCAGCCACAACAACAATAACAACAATAACAAAAACAACAGCAACAAACAGAAAATATTTTTAATAATTATTAACAAGACGCGGCGAGTTCATTAGCGCCGCGGGGCAAGTTGAAGCCAAAAGGAAGGAACCACGAAAAAAAGAAAAGACAAGAGCAATATTCGAGTAAGAAAATAAACAAATAAATGTTGGGTAATTAAGATGGTTGTATTTGCCTGCCTGTGTATGTGTCTGTGTGTGTGTGTACAGATCTCTGGCAGATCTGGCCAGATATTACAATGCATACGGGGCGAGTGAGAGAGTCTACGAAAAGGCGTCGCAAAACTTGTTCTACAACTTGTTTTCTACTCGAACTAGAATTGCAAATCCAGGGGGGAGGTAGTAGCAGAGGGGTAGGCAGGGGAAAGGTGGGGGGCACTGTTGCCCGGGTAGGCAGGCAGGCGATAATGTGTAGCCGCACCATATGCGATAATGTTGAGAGCACATGATATAATAAAATTGGAATGTGCTGCAATTGCACACACACGCTCGCACACACGCACACACACTCGCACACACATATAGCTACACTATTGACTTGTATTACAGTTTATCAAGTCATGAAGCTTGGCTCAGTAAATTTCCATAAATTTACATGCCATAAATCAAATTGAAAATGTTTTTCTTCTACACCAAGATGAACCAAGCAAGCAACTCTTATCTGCCATCTGTCTGTCTGTCCCACTGTCCGTCAGTCTATGCGGCAGTCTGTCCCACTGTCTGGCTAAAGAAACTAAACAGTGAAGCTTATCAGAAACTCTCTGAACGCGCTGACAAAGTGCAATCAACTCTCTGCGTTTCCTCGAAGAGCTTGATAATGATGTTGCTGCTGCTGCTGCTGTTGTTGCTGCTGCTGCTGTGGATGATGATCATCTCTTGAAGATCTTTCATGGCGTTGGCCCCCGATGACTAACTTGCTCGCTTGGACACCCCACGCAGACTGTCCGTCTCTCTGTCTCTGTGTCTGTCTTGCATGTTTTATTATTTGGTTAAACAAAACACAGCCGGCAAAAATGGCAAAAGCGATGAACTCATTCGGTTTCTTGAGGTACCCCCACTCTACCGCCTCGCCCCACGCCCCTCCCTCTATGCTTGGCTTATTGAGTGCCCGCTAAAATGTACTTAACATGCCTAATGGACTTTTGGGGCCCAGGAACACAGTGTGCAGAAACAGAGCCATAAAAAACAAAGGTGACTTCAAAGCGAAGGCGGCTCTTGTGTCATTCAGCCATTTTCAAGCCAAATGCAATACGAGTCATCATCACTGCTAGACTTGCCGCATATGCTAATTAATATGCAATGTACGAATATGTACAATATACAGTATATATAGCTATATATATATCGCATGTCTAGCTAGACTAAATTACGTCATCGGTTGCAATTGAAATTTCGCCTTCGACTTTGGCAGACAGTCGACAATATTATTATTATTATAGCGACAGTTCTGCTCTCTTTTCTGACTCAGAGACCCGTTGGACGACCAACTGGCGCTACTGACAAACTGTTTAGCCTCTGCCCCGGTTCGCGCTGTCGATAGCAATTTTTGCGAAAAATGCACGTTTTGTAAATTTTTTGTTCGAAAACGTTTTCGAGTCAAAACAAAAACAATGAGCGACGGCGCTGAGTGACATGTGTTAAAGGAAAAGCATATAGACAAATCGTATATATAGCCATATATCATTAAAATGCATTGCGATTTACTTACGTATGGTATATTATAGCAGCGTTGTAAGAGTTATAGCATGTGAAACGTACCTGCAAGAAAGGAGAAACATATACAATTAGTTATAGGAATTTTTTTAGGAATTTAACTTAGTTTGACTTTATAAAAGTTGATTTAAACCTTGCTATCAACTTGTTATAAAACACATATTATTTGTTATAAGAATTTACTAAAATACATCAGCTTCTCAAAATAATATTTACGGAATTTAGTTTAGTTTTATATATAAAGTTGATATAAATCTTGTTATAAACTTGCTATAAAACATATATTATTTTTTATGGAAATTAATTCAAATAATTCACGATTTTAAAAAGAATTTAGTTTATTTAGTTTTAGATATAAAAGTTGCCATAAGCCTGCCATAAAACACATTAAGTTACAGCACTTTTTAAAGAATTTAGCTTTATTTTACTTTATAAAAATTGCCATAAGCATTCCCATAAACCTGCCGTAAAACTTCCATTTCCCATAAAACTTCCACTCCCCAATTATTTCACTATAAGTGCTTATCGATTTGTTTTCGGAACCAGTTGTTGGCATAATATTTCAGGAATTCTTCTTATCAAATAAACAAGAAATGGCCCCCATCAAATTTGCAGCCTTGTAATAAAAGCGTAGATTAAACATATATAAATATACGAATACATATGTATATGTTTGTATATACATGGGGTATTGGTTTCTAATCGAAACTGATAGATCATCATATTTGGCGCGGTTCGGGGCAATCGAATTTCACGAAGGCGCCACCAAAGCGCATTAATCATCCAGATAGACGGACGCGAACGTGAGCAAACTTATCTATATCTCTCTGTATATATTGACAGAGCTATACATATACACAATGTACACAAATATATATTCTATATGCATATATATATTGCCGATAATCAGCCGCTAAACGCGCAAGCTGATTCACACGCTCTGAACACGAGAGCCCTAGGAAAAGTACAGTACATACTTTGATTGCCCCTGATCCCTCTTCAACTACTACTCTACATAAACACCTATCATATACCCCGTTCAATCTTTCTTGAAGATATTACTCCTTTTCGACTCTCACACCTTAGTAGTTTTACAGGGTATATCAAATTGTCAACTATTGTAATGCAGCCGCCCCGTTTCGAATGACAACAAACATATTTAATTAAACGAAATCAAAAATGTGCTGCACAAGTCAACAAACCACCCACACACACGCACACACACTGTGCCACCGCACAGTGGTACAAAAAGCAACCAAATGCACAAATTGAAAAAATCCCGCCAAACAGTTGACGGCGTACAATGGCCATAAATATGAAATCGTATGGTAAATTAAAGCTATTATAGCGTCTAAAATACGAAGAAATATGCTTAGAAAAGACCAAAGCAACAGCAACAACAACAGCTGGAAAAGAGCCATATTTGAAGACCTTGTACGTGGGCTGCCTACACAACCAGTTCGCAGTTTTCAGTTGATTTCAATTTTGTGCCCCAACGCGGGCTCGACCGGCTCTAAGTATATTCACACACACATACACATGTGTGCGTGTGTGTGTGTTTGGCTATACTAGCTATGGCGGCACTTGATTTGCATAACAAATGCAGCCAAGTTCGCTGAGGCATATCAGCGGCAAACAAGCTAGAAATAATATACACAGATTCGCTAAAAACAAAAACTTTAAACAAAAAAAACAGTGTTGCAAAACGATGCTGCACTCAAGATTCATCAAATGCGCACCCCAAAAAGCTCGTCGCGCTCAATTACGAGAAATTTCACTCCATTAAGACACACACCTCGCGCACCCATAAAAAGTGAATGTCTATCATTAAGAAATCATTTTTTTCGTCGTCGTCGTCTTTCCCCAACCATTATCATTGAATGCTCTTGGAGCGAGCACACAGAGCACAGCGATTTTCCATTTCCGCTTATATGCAAAATTAATTGCACTTAATTATCAACCGAAAATTGGCAGCAATTGAGATGACGCCTGGGCCAACGATTAGCTCACCTGGCCGACTGTCAAGCGTGAAGAGAAATGAGTGCAAATAAAAACAGTCGAAAACTAGCTTAATTTAATGCTTGAAAAATTTATCAAAATAGTCATGAATATAACAAAAATAAAAACTAGAAAAAGACGATGAAGAAAGGCTACCTTCGGCATGCCGAACGTTTGTAGAACTTTAAGTATCTAACTAAAAATTTATTTATGTTTCTTTAAAGTATGTACCTTCATATAACTTCAACATAATATATATGTATCTTATACAAACTGATCGCTTTGAAGCCTTATACTATAATAAAACAAAGTACACATACACAACAAAGAACTCGGAGAAAATCTACTACACTACTACATCGATTTTAGAAGTCACTACGACAAATTTGTAAAAGTGAAAAAAAAAGTAAAGTAATTTTAAAAAATTCCAAAAATTACCATACAAAAATCTACGCAAGAGTGCGCATACTTCAAAAATTATAATGACAAATTTGTTTGTGGTCACATTATAAAGTCGCATAATAAAGCTCGTTAAAAATGCTAATATCGGCACTGCTGGGCGCCAATGTGTCGCTGCCCTTCAAGCGGATCGTGCGAGAGACTTGTCGGTGTTATAGCCAAATTGGCAAATAGTGTTGCCACTTGCCATAAAAGGCAGTGTCGAAAGGGCACTATGATGTACGTGTGCGTGTGTAGAACAGCCCTAATTGGATGAAGGTACATGGAGGTGGGGGAAGGGGAGAAGGGGCTGTGATTAGTCAGCATTTGAGTTTGATTGCGTAGCGCGGTTGTTGTGATTTGTTTGCGTTTTCACATGCGAGTAAACAAATTACGTTGTAAACAAAGGTAAACGAATCGGACAGCTTGGAGACAGCTGGACAGGTAACAGGGAGGAGGGATGAAGGGGTAGGGGGACAGGTGAGTGGTGGCGACTATCGACTATCGAGTTGTGGTAGGTATGGCAAATATGCAATATGCATTGCATGGCAAAAGGTTAATTATGCAGGGCCCCCATTGCAATGTGGGTACCCTCCCTTCCCCCTGTCCTACACTCCCCCTCCCCCCTGCTGTGTGCATATTACAATACAATTTTCTTTCGTCCGTCAATCATTTTGTGTGTACATGAAAATCGTGTTTGTAGTTTTTTCTTTTTTCTGCTGTTTTCTGTTTTCGGTTTTGTTTTTCCAGCATTTTCACTGCACATTTTTACAGCCAAACAAATTTTTTGACAAGCAACTGACAGAAATTGACAAGCGCACGAGCAATGGACCGGCAAATGTATGGCGAGCACACACAAGACAGACAGAGAGAGAGAGAGAGGGACCCCAACTAACGGTCTGTCTGTCTCTCCAACTGATCGACAGATCTCAGTCTCAGTCTCGTCAGTCAGACCGCAAGCAGAACCGTTTGCTATGCCTGTCTGCCTGCCCCATGTGAAAGATGATTCCAGCTGTGAAAAGGTCAACATACAGACCCGGCCATTTAGCCATGCTGAGTCGCAGTCTGTCCCACTGTCCCTCTGCCTGTCTCACTGTCTCCCTGTCGTGTGTCGTTTGTCGTGCAGAGTTATTGCCAGAGTTGTTGTTGTTGCCTCACTTTCCAATGGTTTTTCAGCTCGAAAGAAAAGAAAAGTGCGGCCTGAGAACTAAAACGATCGTAGCTAAATCAACAGCTCTACTTGAAGAGACGGAGAGAGAGAGAGAGTGACGGTAGGGGTCCAGTGGAGTCTGGCAGACAGAGAAGCTAATATTGACAAATTAAATTCAGGCTAATGTGTGTTTAATGTGTGCGGTTATGTGATTGGTTTCGCCCCTCGGGGTGAACTCACTTAGGAATGTAATGGGAGATCCATAAAAACAAATAACGAGACAGACAAGACAAGTCGTGAAAATTACCTCGACTCTCTAATAAAACTAAGAACACTAGTCTGCATATTGTCAGGTTGAGCGATTAAATTTAATGAGTTTCTTTAGAATATAAAAAACTCTGTTGTTTTAAGAACTTTCCTGACAATTCACTTAGGCATAAACTGTCTTAGATTATGCGGGTATTAAAGGAACATGAAGTGTAGATAGTGTTGACATAAAAGTAAATGTTCTAACACCCTTTAAAACTTTCGATAGCATATGAAGATATCGACAGCGATCGTAGCGATCAAATTGGAAAATTGATGATTGTTTCTTATATTTTAGAACTTTTATTAAATACTATAAAGTTTATTAAATATCATTATAATATAACATAAATGCAAGTATCCAAGTATGGATTGACATATTCAATAACCAGGAAAAATAATGATTATTTCATATATGTCATAGGTTTCTTTACGTTTGATAACATTTGAACTTTAGTTAACATTTGAAGAGATCGATATTTCCATTTTGATAAAGAAAAAATGATAATTTTGTATTTCACTCAACGAGCTTAATAAGAATATGAAAAACAACTGCAGGATCAATATTCTAATACAATATTATAGCTGTTTATCGAAGTATAATAAAATTCTTTAACTTTCAATTGAAATTCTTGAAATAATTTTTTAATATTTGTAGATATTTCGAAATGAAATCTTCTAAAATTGCCTATGCAAACTCTTTGAAATGAAATTCTCTCTTGTTTTCTTCGATTTTTTAACACACGCCTGTGTTTGCTTTATCTGGAAAACAGATGTTGACAAAGTCTGCCAGCGCGAGTCTTGGTGTATATAGTAGAGAAGAAGAAATCCCAATTCTGAAATGCATCTGCTTGCAATTTGAGGCAACATATGTGCTTGTGTTTTGCCTGTGGCATAGCGAGAAAAATATACAAACACACACATGCACATTAGAGCATAACAGAGTGTGTGTGTGGTGTGTATGTAAAAACTGGCAGCCAAAGGCAAGGCAATTCAAAAGTCATTGAGGCGCAAAAGTCAAGCATAAATAGTATTTCAAATAGTGTTTGCTGGCCCCGGCCAGGGCTGCAATGGGTATGGGGATGGAGATGGGGCCCCACAACGCCACTGGGCAATAGCTATAGCTATAGAGTCTGGTCTGGTCTGGGTCTGGGGCTGGGTCTGTGTCTGCACTGTGCTCGGAGCACCACGCTCAACGTTCAACGTTGTGTGGCATCATTTGGTGAGAGTTCGAGTTCAACAGCTGAAAAACAGCCACAACAACAGAAACACGAGCACATTAACTTGAAATAAGAACAACACGAAACTGAGCGCACAGCGAATCGACAGAGAGAGAGAGGGAAAGAGAGGGAGAGCATGGGGAAAAGAGATGGCGGGGCCAGCGTTGTAATCGTCGACGATGACGACGACGACGTCGCTGATGACCTCAGTTAAAAATAAATAATACTTTACATTGTTTGGAATTAGTTGCTGTTTTTGGATAGAATCTTATTGCATCGCTGTGTGTGTATCCGTATCTGTATCTTTGTATCTATGACTGCTGCCTGTTGTCTGTTGTAAGTTCAGGGTGGCGATCAGTGTCGTCCCCCGTAGACGGCAAACAAATCATTTTGTCAACTTGTTCGGCAGCTGTATAGACGGTATTTATGTAAATTCTTGTACGACATTTATCACGCACGTAAATTGATGAACCTGTCTGTGATATATGGCAGCATTATGCGTACAAGGCGGGAGGGCGGACGGACTGACAAAACGAAAGGAATTCTACAGATGCCCAAATGTAATTTGTGACCAAATTTAGATAGAAACTAATTAAGGCAGCTCTAGGTGGGCGATAGTTACAGTTTACAGGCTAGTTTGATTGATTATGTACACGAATATGGAAGATGATATCATCAGGGGGCTTAGAAAAACTAAAATAAATTGGCAAGTATTCGGAACTATTGTTTCATTGAGCTCTAGTTGGTCAGAAGTCTATTCGATAGTAATCATCGGCTAGATTGATGGAATATATACACGAATATGGAGTATTATATCATAAGGGGGCTTTAAAATGTAAATTGTATTACCAAATATCGGAAACTATCGTTTTATTGGGCTCTAGTATGTAAACAATTTAAGCAATTGTTACTATCAGCTAGAATGAGTGATTGCTTAAACGTATGTAGGAAATGTGATTCTAAAGGAGCTCCAAATATACAGAATATGCCTAAAAAACAATTAAATTCAAACTATCGTATGAAAATAGAACAAAAAGAACGAATTCGCTGAGCTGTAAATGAGCGATACTGTAAGCAATAATTACTATTGGCAATAATCGAACTGGAACAATAATGAAAAGAACTACTACCCCTTCTTAGGCTCAACAAAGTACAAAATATATGTATATCGAAATCTATAGCAAAATATTGCCACTTCCAACATACGCACCTATCAGCTGTGCCAGAGTCGAGTGTTTTCAACCGAAACAGGGCAAAGAGAACTTCGAAACTTCGAACTCGCACAAAAAACTCGTGTTGTTTCAGTCTTATTTACCCGAGTTTGCCGTTATATTAAACACCTCGCACGCACAAGTGTTTCTTTATAGGCTCTATTTATACACAAACATATGTGGAATATAAACAGAGAATGAGAAATAAAACTCGAGTAACCAGTTTATAGCACCAGTTTATGCTGTAAAACGGTCAAACCACACCGTATTTTATCCCATTCCCCCCCATTCGTATCCATATTCCATATACATAATATTTCCATCAAATACATAGTACAAAAATGAAGGAGGAGAGAAGGAGTGCTGGCAAAACTTCCTTATAAAAGATCGTCAACATGACGCATCCATGGTTAATGGAAACGGAAATTCTGTGATGCAAAGAATCGCAGAAAGGCCGCAACTCATTAAAGTATTGTGTTTATTATTATTGTGAATCGATGAAACAACTGAGAAATTCTCCCGAACCCAGACAATATATGCATATGTACGTCAATAAACAAATCTGAACAATCAGATCGTTCGGATTCTGTTTTGATTTATGAATCAGAAACGAAAACGAAAATGCTGACACGCGTAATCGACGGAAATGTTAAAAGCGCGATAAAGACACCGCGTCAAGTGCGAATGCACGATCAGTGATGTGATGAAACCCCTCTCCAAAGACCGCACCAGAGCCGAGCAGATAATGCGTGCGACTAACTAACTGTACTCTCCTCACAGCTCACTGCTCTGTGTGTATTGGTATTGGTATTATATAGGTTATCACCATATCATTTTGGAGTCGCTCGAGAGACGTCGACGACGACGACAACGAGCCACCACTACTCAACGTGCTGACAAGATAAAGCGCTCTAGTCCCACTACTAAAAAGGACAGAGAGCGAAAGAAAGAGAGAGAGAGAGGGCGAGAGACCTCTAGAAGACCCCGACCCATGCCCAAAACGCAAAGCGAGACCCACAGCCAGGCACCACAGGCAATTGCGATAGTGATAGTGCAAGTGTCGCTGTGTGTGTGTGCTGAGTGTGTGTGGCATATGCCGGTTTGAGTAGAGTTTCTGTTTCTGTTTTTATTTATTTCTTACTATACCCTGTAGTCATGGCAACTGTGTGTGCAGCTCTGAAACCAGGGTAAGCTTGGTTAATTCTAAGAACTTGCAAACGATATAGCATTATAGAGCAATTACAATCCCCTAGAGGTTCAATTAAAGCACTACGTTTCAATTCACAATCTACCCGTATAATTCCGAGCCGATAATTTGCAAAAAGTACGATAAGTTTGTTTTATTTAATGCTGAAATTAAGCAACCAACATTTTTCGGGTTTCACAGCTTAAATTTCACTGCAAACGCACTTGAAATACCTAAGTTATAAAGGAAACTATGATAATAAGCAATGACTTAAAAATGATTGTTTAATCTCTATTGTCTCTCTCTTGTCTATTTCCCTCAGGTTTCTCAATATAATCATCCATTATAATCGCACTTAGAACTCCCCAGTTAGTTCGGAAGTTAATAATTTCATTTTTAATGCCTTTCACTTATTTTTCTTTTGGGTTCCTAGAACTAACCAAAGGGTTGCATTGTAATATCACTTGTAATAGTTGAGTTATCTAGAGAAATTATAAGAACTGACTTTATAATCCTTTCTCTCGGATTGTCAATATTTAACAGAAAGTTTAATTGTAATCGCACTTGAAATAACCGAGTTATTTGTAAAACTAATGAGAACTCACTTTTGTGAAGCTTATTCACTTTAATTCTCTGGGATTTCTAACAGACGGCATCAAATTAATTGTAATCACATTGCTATAGCCGAATTTTTAAGAACTAAGTTTGAAATGTTTTTCTGCACTCTTTTTGTTGGGTTTCTAAGACCAAGCACAAAATTTCATTGGTATTATCAAATTCATTGGGGAAAACTAGTAAGAACTGACAGTAAAATGTTTGTCTACTCTCTTTTCTCTCTAATTTCTAATACCAAAAATACAATTTCATAGTAATCACACGAGTTGTGAAACAACTAATAAGAACAGACTCTGCGAGGCTTTCCGCACTTCTTAAAAGTGCAAGAATACTCAATCAAAATAATAACTTTATATTTCACAGGGTACACACAAGTCGAGCACAAGTCACAGGTCACGCTTAGTTAGTTTTTTTCTTCGAACTTTTTCTAAATTTGTGTTTCTTTCTGTTTTGTTTTTGGAGTGAAAGTAAGTGCAAACATAGCAACAACTACTAAATGTTTTCTAACACTGAAACTGTGACGTCGCAGTTCTAAGAAACGTCTCGCATTAACTGCAGATGTTGTTGTTATTGTGTGTCTTGTTGTTATTGTTGTTGTTGTTGTTGCAGTCGCAGAGATAAGCCACTGTTTGCACACAACTGATAATGCGCTTCTTCTGCTTCTCTTCCCCTTTTGCCATTTACCTTTTGCAGAAGTTAGACGAAGAGAGATGATGAGTAGAGAGTGAGTAAGCACGCAAACACTTTTGGCACACAAATAATTCACGCTTTTTACACAGATTTCAATTTAAAATTTCCAATTTTCAAACACTTTTCAAATTTCGATTTCAATTTCAATTCACAATTTTGAAATATTTTGTTGTTTCTTTACTCGAAAACAAAAACACACGCGCTGCGCTACTCTATCGCGCTCTCTCACGCACTCACGCACACACACGAACGCACGCACGCGTAGAACACACACACTCACTCCCACAGCAGATTTTCACGCACTATTTAGCTTTAGATTTTGTTGCTGTAATTTTTCTCTCCTTCACTTTCATGTGCAACGGCACAGCGGGTGGAGTGCAAGGGGGGAGAGTGCGAAATTGAAGCCCGAAAAAGCACACACACACTCACTCACGACGACAATCGATGCGTTTGTTTTGTTTGCAATTGCAATTTCCGCGCTCGTTTCTCTTTCGTTGTTGTTGTTGTTGGTGGTGGAGCAAAACAAACGTTTTCTTTCTTATTACGGTATCGTTTCGAATATGTTGAGTGTGTTTGTAGGTATATGTGTGTGTATATATGTTGTGTGTGTTCTTGTTTATCGTATTTATTTTTTTTATGTTATTTTCCTCGATTTTGTTTTGTAATTTCGTTCACGTTCTCCCGACGTTCGTATTGAGAGGGAATTATTCTGTCTGTCTCACGCTGCGCGACGTTGCTCATTCATAAATCGTGTCGACCGTCGCGACGTCGACGTCGTCGTCGTCGTTTGTTTGAAACAGCAAAGAACTTTTCGTCGAACCGTTCACACGTCTGAGTTGCTTGGCTCACGATAGCGGACTGACAACCGAACCGATGGAACGATCATTTGTTCGCTGCCAACATGTTCGATGCGAGTGAATCAAACCTCGCGCATCAATCATGTTGCATGCTTAACAGCAAACGTGCCTAACATGTTTGGAGTTGCATACATCGAGTTTCAAACTCAACTCGATGTAACAGTGGGCAGCGCAGTTGAATTTCTTTGCAAAATATAATATGTTTATAAATAAACAGAAAGTGGCGAACAACAAGCGCCAGTGGAAGTTGAGCGATAAGCCGGGAGAGATAAGCAATAATAATTGTATTTTTTAATGGCATTCAGTCTGAATAAAAACAGAGAGAGAGCCAAGGGCGGCAACTGAGCGTGAAGTGATAAGCATTAATCAAAGCAAACCTATATATAGGAGTAAACATGAACCCACAAATATATGTACATTTATATTTATTTAAAGGCTACAAAGTATTAATATACTCAAAGTTAACAAGCAAATGCAATTTTATTTGATAATACTTAATTAATGGTAATATTTTATTATAATAGAAAAATTAGTTTTGCTTGCTTAAAATATTTTAAACGATCAGCTTCTCAAATTAAAATCGGAAGAGGAGGACTCTGAGCTAAATACTTTTGGTAAATGATTTTATTCATTAGAAATAGTTCATAATAGTTCATTTTAAGAAATAGCTGTAAGAAAAAAATTATATACATATATATACAATATACATATACATATGCATATATTCATATATGTATATACATCGAAATATATATTTTTTTGCGTTTTCAGCTTCAAATCTGGGAATTGTTCATAAATTTAAATGGAAGCTTATCAGTTTTGCTGGAAATTATGCCGGGTCTCTTTTGTTTTGCGAATGAAATTTGGCAACGACGCATTTTCAAACTATGATAGCAATAACTTATTTGCAAATTCTAACACAATGTCATTGTTCGATTCTTACTCAATAGAAATAAAGTAAATAAAGTGAAATAATCTATTTATTTTAAATAATTTAGGTATTTAAAATAATTTAAAGGTGTAAATACAATTTTATATAAATTTAATTATGTGTTTTTTATTATAGAAATAGATTTCATACTCCAGTGCACAAATTTATGCATCTATTCATTCATTTTCATTCATAATTGCAAAACCTTACGCCTTGCAGTTCACTTGCAATGTCTCTGTTAACTAACAGAGCGAACAAACCGTGACTGTTTCACGGTGCGAACTTGTTAGCACAACTCACCAAGCACAATAATAGAACCAAGTGAAAGAAGAACTTTATCGTCGTTGAAAGTAAAACCAAAAAGGGGAAAAGGGATGGGGAAGGAGTAGGGGGGAAACTCCTCCCCACCTGCGGCGTTTTGGTGTGTAAATTTACACACTTTCCACAGTTAACAAGCGGCGATAAAACACCGTGAAGCTGAAGCTGGAGCTGAAGTGACTTGGGGATCTTCATGAGGTTTTATGGCTTGCAGCCTCCTAAATCATCATCTTCTTATCAGAGACTGTTTGTCTGGCTTTGTCTGTATATCTCTCTGGGTGAGTTTTATGATCATCATCTCTGTCGATTTCCAGGAACGGGGTCCCTTCTTCTCTGGGGGGATTAACACCTCTCGAAACAGAGCAGCAATTGGAACTAGTGTCAGCGTGAAAGTTCATAGAATAACCGAGTAAATCACACAATAGTTACAAAAGGCGAGCTGAGAACATAAAAACAACATCAAATCAAAACGATAGGAATACATATATATACATCTGGATATATATACATATAATACACATATACATATTGCACCAAAAATGAGCTGGCTATTTCGTACGCTGCTCCGCTGCTATGGCGCGAAGGAACCGTTGCCACGGCACCGTCGCGTCAGCTTCACGGCAAGCACCTTTGCCGCAGACCGTGATCGTATGTTGAAGAACATTGCTTCCCCCATTCCCTTCCAGAACTATCTGAATGAGATGCGCCTCTTGGCCTTGGACGATTTGGGTAAGAATCACATGACTCTTGAAGAATCAGCCAAGATTCGTAAATCCGCTAACCGCATGTGGAAGAGACTGACACCCAAGATGAGGTCCAAGTATCGCACACTTGCTACCAATGCGCATAAAACCACTTTAACACTGGATCGTCTGCTGGACGGGAATATCTATAAGCCTTGTCGACAATTGTTGATACCCTCTAACGAGGACATGGACACTGAAATGAAAGCGTTGAGGGAGACTCTCTTGGCTGGCGCTCCAGTGGCACGTACTTGTGACGTGTCGCAGGAGGTGAGTGGCAGCAGCAAGACGAAGGTCAAACAGAGCGGAAGACAAGCCTCTCTTAAGTCGCTCAAGGGACGCAAGGGACCTTCGCAAGGACCTCCATTGAGAAAATCCAAGCGGCTGCAAGCCATGAAGTCGCAGTCACAGCCGCAGCCACAGCCACGGCCGCAATCGCAGCCACAGCCACGTCCACAGTCAAAGTCGCACTACCCGATTGTGGATGAAAAAAGACAGCCCGTGCCCTATGACCAGCAGTGTCCGCAGGAGCACCAGCAAACGGATCTGGCCTCGCAGTCACTGTTCCGAGCACAGCAACTGGCACGTTCACAGGTACAGTCACGCTCACAGTTACGGCCACCGTCACGCTCACAGTCACGGTCACACTCCCAGTTGCATTCTCCGTCACGGACTCACCATTCACATCCGCATCCGATGATTCCGGCGAGCTCAAGTCGAAAGCGCTCGCACAGCACTACGGGCTGCAGCTCGCGTTCCTCGCGTTGCAAGGACGAGGAAACCTTTCTTCAGCCGGAGTATCTGATGGAGTACATCATTAATAGCAAGAACACGGAGGATAGCCTCAATGGACACCGTGCCCCCAAGCGCAAGAAGCGCAACTACATCCAGAACTGAAGCGAGCCGAGCCGAGCTAAACTCTCGATATCATTGTTTTTAATCTTAAATCTTATTGTGTACGCAACCGGCATTATACTATATCTAAAACTTTTGATTGACAGTTTGCACCAGTTTGATTTACTGTACTATAGTAATCTTAGCTCATCTGTAGCTACACTAGACGATCTCAACCTGGAGTTATACATAATTAATTCCTAAGGGGATCTGTACTGCTACCTATTCAACATCTGCACATCAGTCTAGTGTTTGTTATAAATTCTAAGATTCTTCCTGGACTGATTGATATTATCCCTATAAATACGAAAGGGGTACATCTGTTACGGGCCGTACATAGTGTGTTCCGGCTGAAGTTATATATTTAGTTTCCGTTAATTTGAATTCCATTGTCATTAACTATGATGCATGTTAGATTGTAAACAGAACGTAAATAGTTGTATCCCAGAAAGGAACAAATTAAACTTAGTTTTACTTAATTTGGTGTATTGCATTAACCTCTAGCTATAATGTATGCTAATTTTACCTAGAAGTTCATTTAACTTATACTTCTAACATCTGTAACTGAAGTTAAAGTTAGTTTTCCTAGTGTATAGGTTTTAAATTCTATTGTACGTATTAAATTGCGTTTATAACAGACCCAATGTTAGAATTTAACATGAGGTTACTATCTAACTGAGCAATGAATTTTAATATTAACCTGAGCTTATGATTATAAGTAGAAATCAAGCTAAGTATATGCCAATAAAGTGTAATCAAACCTCAATTAGACATTCAAGTAATTTATTTATCTTACAGTTGGACTACTTGCTAACATTTAACCTTCAGTTACATTTATTTAAAGAGTACATTAACATTATTATACATTATTTTGAAAAGAACTTGTTTACATAACCCTGAACCTTAACTCCTTGTGATCTTTTAAGACTGAGTACACTTATAAATTTATCACGGAGTGAGAGCAGATATTTATAGAATAGAGAACCTTAGAATTTAACATGTGGTTTAAATAAGTCTAATGTTTATTTTTGATAGACAAGCAGGCAACAACACAGATCACGCAAGTAATTCATAAGGTCTTCTACCTTGTTTCTCACTCCGTTTCCCTTCATTCCTCCTTCTTCTCTTGGCATAACTTCATTCAAAGGTGTGTTATGCCACGACGTCAGCGTCAACGTCGACTGCGGCGTTGGCTTCGGCGGCCACATCCTTATCAAAGGTGCGCATCAACGTCACAGAAATCCCCCATCTCACTGGGCCCAGGCTACGTGCCTGCGATCTGGCTTTGAAATCGAAACCCCCGACGTTCCATTGTGTTGAAATCTAAGCGATCCCCGCGCGTTGCATGTTGATCGATAGCGTCTGCCTCAGTCGCTGCCTTAGTCGTGTTTTTTCTGATTTCCAATGAAAAGCAAAGCGAACCGCAGCGAAAAGAAGAAAGACAAGAAAAAAACAAAACAAAAAGATGCCAAGCAGATATTTTCGAGCATATTTTGAATAGTTTTCAATGCCAGCCAAACTGTGAGGGATCCCCTCTTTCTCTTTATCTTACCCTTACCCTTCTCGTGTCGTGGTTCTGGCTTCCTCTCTCAAAATATGCAAGAAATTTTATTAACTTTTTACGAGTGGAACGTGAGTTGAGAGTCTGAGCTTAGAAACACTATTTCATAAACATTATATATAGAGAAGAATGTATAGTTATATAGAAGTCAAATCCGAGGATACAAAATTGACATTATATCAAAGTGATAAAAGAGCTAGAAAATATTATTAATCTTAACTTTACAAGAAGTAGAGCATAGAAAGAGCATTTTATAATCATACTGGAAGAATAAAGAGAAACATAAGATGAATGTATAATTATATAATATTATTTAATCAAATGTCTGGAGCTTAGAAAAACTATTCTATAATATGTTTTTATATTTTCCGGAATCTTTCTGGTCATATGGCTTAAAGAGAAGATAATAATCATAATAATCTATGTTATGTCCGTATGTCCGTCCGTCCGTCTGCCGTGTGTTACAATTAAACACAGTGTGATAATGTTGGAGTATACTCGATAAGGCAGCTTTAATTGGCTCCATTAGTATACATAGTGGATGTCCGTGCGGACAAACGACAAGAGTATTGGAAAGTCCACATAGAAAATTGCAGAGGGTATATTTATTTTGGCCAGGGGATCGCAACGCACCTTAGGAGACATCTCCGACCCATAATGTGTATATTATATATTCTGAATCAGCATCACCAGGGGAGTCGATTTTGCCATGTCTGTCTGCCCGTCCGTTCGTCTGTCTGTCTGTCCGCCTGTCTTTTTCATATCAAACTGGTCTCTCTGATTTAGATATATCTTAATGAAACTTGGCAAACATGCCTGACTGACTGACTTGACTTATGTACTGCACGCTGTACATAAGTCGGAACGAGCCACAACAGAACGATATATCGTATAGCTGCCATACAAACTATCGGCCGATTTTTCTTATTTGCCAAGATATTGCAACCAAATCTACTAGATCGGACTTTTTCCATATATATAATAATAATATAAAATTCCATCGAAATCGGACAACTGAAACATATAACTACCATATTGTGTTAAGATCAGTTCAGATATTAGAAATAGTTTAACTTAAAGCCATCATATTGAATATACACAATCCCATTCAATTCTGAAGCATTTTATATAACTATAATTGCAACAATCGGAGGAGATAAGAACCAGCAAGGGAATAAGACTTTTGGCATGCCGAAGGTATCCTTTCTTCTTTGTTTTCTTTTGTGTATTTGTTTATTTATTATTTTTCTTTCAATCTCTACACTGAAACCGAAAGAAATCAGCCCAAAAGCACTTCAGCTAAAGTCTCTTTGGCAATTCTAATCTGTTGGCAAGAAGAAACTCTCGACACACTGATAATATTTATTTTATGACTTTCGATTATTTGCAGCGCGAAAATGTTTTCAGTGTGGCAAGGCGCATTTGCATGCATTGCAATTTAGCGGCAGTTGGCAACGCACTTTTCTAACTGCCTCTCTCTCTGTCTCTCTCAGCCACTCACTTTTGCATAAATAATGCAAATAAAAGACGATAAACGATAGTTTTATACACTGTGCACACACAGCGGGCGAGCAATAAAGTCGCCGGAATCGTCGTCGAATCATTTGGCGGGGTTTTTCCCCGGCCAAGTGAAAATTGCCATAAAAAAGGCAATGCTCGCGGAACGCGGCGAACGACATCGCTTGTTGTTCTGCTAATGCTCGCACTTGCTATCTATGCTGCCCTCTCTCTCTCTCTCTAACTCTCTCCCTCACTCTCTATCCCTCTCTCTCTGAGATCCTCCATCCTGTGCCACTTGGCGGCGTTTGGTTGATAAGTCGCCGTTTTATGGCCGCGCGCATTTAACTTGATTATAAACGACCGCAGGCGGCCGAGCAATATAAAATCGCTTTTCATTATGGTTCGGGCATGTGAAATTAATACGCTAGACGAGCAGAGTCGGCAAGGGGAGTACCGAACAGGGGCCAGATGAACGGGCGCAGTCAAGTTCGTTGCCTAAGTCTTTTGTTTTGTTTTCTTTATTTCTTTTATTTTTATTTGGCGACTTCCCGCTGTTCGTGTTTGTTGCTAAACAAAATCAAAGTCGCCTCAAATGTTCATTAATTCCAATTGATTCTAATCGTGGCGTGCTCATTAATCCAGGCGCCACACCAAACCCCACGCAGTCTGTGGCATCTCCAGCTGTTGTTCAGGATTCGCCAATTGCGTTTCTATTGCACAGCGCGTTTTATTGATGAGCCGCTGTTAGCTGCCGCAGTTCACTTGGTAGCAACACCAGCAGCAGAAACATCAGCAACAACAATCAATGATTAATGTTCCCGGCATAGTGGCGCATTGAGAAAAAAGAGTTTGCACTTCATAGGTAATTGACATTTTGTGAATGTTTCAAATAATTAGAATCATTACCCATTAGGGTTTTCTCATCATGATAAAATGTCTACAAAACTCAGAAATATATTCAAAATTAAAAGAATTTTCTACGTTAGTTTAAACACATTTTAATTTGCAATAAGAATGATTTGCATAAGTCAAATGTAAGTGTATAGTTTATAACTTTCCAATCAGAATCAGATCGTCTCTATTAAAGTGAAACTTTTAGGTTAGCTCAAAATCCAGATGAGATAGCTAAGTTTTGACTGTGGATTCGAATTAAGAATGCCAAAGAACATATAAAACGATATATCACATAAACCGATACTGAAATTGTTCGATTGTTTTGAGTTTAGGTTGAATATCAGAAGTGCAAGGTTGATTTTGACTTCGATATCAGACTAAGCATGTCAAAATACCGGTTAACTCATATATCGTATGCATATATCAGTATTCTATATCTTTTGAGATATATTCAATTGTCACCGACACAAAATACATATTTATGCATACTTATGGTGCATTAGACGATCATGACAGTTTTTTTCTGTGGGGTTGTGTTAATCGATAACACACAAAACCTTAGATATTGACAAAAAAAATCAAAAAGATTGAACAAAAAATAATTAAATAGATAGATATACAACATCAGTCCTATTCTATTACCACTAACTCTACATTAGTATGATATGACTAAATTTTCAATTGAATTGATATATTACAAAAGCATATTTATTTAACTGATTGTTCTTATTCGCTCAAGTGAAAAATAAAACCTTTGATATTCATAAAGTGTAAATAATTCCATGGTATTCCCATCGAACTGTTGCAATCGAATTTTCCTTGGCATATTAACAAAATTAACCATAACATTTTAAATAAACGATTCTTTTTAGACTCCAAACAGCTTTACATTGTAGTTTCAAAGTGGACTTGGGAAAGTTTTGTTAAACAATTGCAAAATGAAAATTATAAGTATTCTTGCAATCATGTTGATGACGTGTAAGTACAGTGAGTTAGTAAGTAAGTCCCCAACTAAAGATCTTTATTTCGTTTAAAGTGAGTCTAGCACAGAGCGGAAAAATAAAAAATAAGCTTCAGGACGAAGATAAAAGTCCTCTTGCAAGAGCTTTTGAGTCAGACTTGGATCCTGAATTGGAGAGAACACTCGGAGTTGTATGCTGTATATTGGACATTATACTAGGCACAATACATGGTTTTGTTAAATGTTTGCTCCTCATATGTAAAAGAAGAGAATAAATAAATATGTAACAAAATAATGTCAATGAAAAGAATACAAGTAAAAGGAGAAGTAAATAACTAATAAACTGTTGCAATCCAATTCTCCTTGGCATATTACCAAAATTAACCATAACATCTTAAATAACCGATTCTTTTCAGACTCCAAACTGCTTTTCATAGCAGTTTCAAAGTTGACTAAGGAAAGTTTTGTTAAGCAATTGCAAAATGAAATTTATAATAATTCTTGCAATCACGTTGATGACGTGTAAGTACAGTAAGTCAGTAATTACTTACCGCCAAACTAAAGATCTTTATTCCGTTTGAAGTGAGTCTAGCACAGAGCGGCAAAATCAATAATAGACTTCAGGACGAAGGTAGAAGGCCTCTTTTAAGAGCTTTTGAGTCAGACTTGAATCCTCAGTTGAAGAGAACGCTCGGATGCAGAATTGGATGTTGTTTAATTGATGTAATATTAAACACAGTAAAGGGTTTTCTTCAATGTTTGCAATTCATATGTAAAAGAAGAGAATAAATAAATATCTAACAAAATAGAGTCAATGAAAAGAATACAAGTTAAAGAAGAAGAGACTAGAGACTGTTGCAATCCAATTTCCTAAACATATAAGTCAAAATAAGCAAAGAATATTATACAATCTAAACTATTTAAACTTTGTCACAAGTCAATAAGTTTGGCAGTTTGATCGTCGATAGAGGAAAAGTGTGTAAAAACGTTTATGAAAAATAATAATAATTATAACCTTCGACCATTACAAACAATTAAAAGCGGGTATTCCAACATTGTTCAAATGCTGCTCGCACGCTGTCTGCTTTTATGTGAGCAAGCCAGAAAGCAATAGTTGGCAGAAGAATTTGCACGGAATTTGTTATAAGGAATTATAATGTATTTCTAAATTGGGAGAATGGTATCTTTACTGTCGAATGCATTCGTCTGTAGCTTTGATATCTAGTTTAAGCTGTAAGTTAAGAAAGGAATAAAAAAAATAATAAATAAGCTGAATAGAAACTTTATTTAATTATATTGCAAAGTTATTTTATGTCATATTTAATGAAATTTATAGGTTTACAATTGTTTTCTTTAACATTTTTTTGGGTTTTTAATGCAGATTACAGTGTATCATTTAATTTATTCAATTATTACATTTCCATGTTATCGTTTAGCCATTCAAAATAACTACGCACTCGAGTATAAACAGTAGGTTTTCCTGTGATAGTACAATTAACTGAATTATAGGCCCATATCCCTTCGAGGACCATACGTTGGCTTGGTGACTGGTAGAACATCAGGGGGATGCCAGCCTCACCAATGCATTCCTTTGCGGTGCAGATATGTGTTTCATCCACAGGCCAGACTTTTTTACATTTTTCCTTCTCCCAGAGAGTAACACTTGCATCACGTTTTGCAAATGAGTTGTATTCCTGATTGTACCACCCGGCTAGTGTCAAACTGCTGTTAACAGGTGGTTCCGGTATACCATTGATTCCGAAGGGAAGGCAAATGGGCTTCATCTTGGCTCCAAACTGTATCGACTTATCCAGGCGAATCAGGGCAATATTATTGAATGCATAGTTTCCCTTGTATCCGCTGTGCGGTATTATCTTCTCAATACCAAACTGCTGGTAATGCTTACAGTTCCAAGTGCCATAATCGCACATGTGCCCGTTGTCATCATAGTCTCCCAGTCGCACGCCAGTTCTGTGAATACAACAACCGAATTACATACATATGTAACGAGCCCAACTGATTTGCATTAGATTAAACTTACAATGCTGTATTTTGATTAATATATTCTCCAGTCACACAGTTAGCAGCCGTCAGCACATACCGGGAGTTAATCACCGAACCGACACAGCCTAATGTATTTCCATACACCAGTCTGCCCGCCCAGCTATATTCATCAGGTCTGATCAAATGTGGTCCATCAGTTTGTTCCCTAGGATAAATTGGGGTGTATCCGCAATCTGCAGGAAATTTTGGATCCGCAACGGAAGTGCAATCACTTCCCGTACACACGTTCTTCTCTATCCAGCTAAGGTAATGACGAACCCGTGTAAAATGTGTAGGGAAGAATCGGTTACCACATGTACTTTGGCCGTAAGATACGATGCCCTCGATCACCATTTGTCGCTGTTTAATTGCATGCATCAAAGGTCCGCCAGAATCTCCTTCACATGTTTTTTTTGATTCACTATCGGTATCAGCAAGTTTGGCCGCGCACATCAAGCTCTGGTCTTGATGTTCGCAATTACTTTTGTCCAGTAGAGGTACACCTACAGCTCGTTTTTCTGTCGAATTAGTGTAGTCTGTCGTTAGACCCCATCCAGCGACGGTCAACTGAGTGCTGACAGTCGGCTCTGCCGTATTGAAGGGGAGGCAAACGCGCCCCATATGGGGTCCAAACTGTATCGGTCTATCTAGCAGAAGCAGAGCAATGTCATTGCGTATAGTCTGGTTTCTGTCCCGATGGTAATTCTCGTGTACTGTTATGTTTGCAATTCCGAAACGCAGATAAGAGTTACACTGAGAGGTGCCATAATCGCAAAAGGGCCTCTGGGTAAAGTTTCCCAAACGCACTCCGGTTCTGCATATAAGAAACTCGTTAGATAACTTCCTAGGTTGGTTATGATTAGCTTTCTTACAATCCACCGTAGTTCTTAACTTGTTCCCCAGTCACACAGTGAGCAGCTGTCAGCACATATCGCGAGCTGATCACCGATCCTGCGCAGTATCCAAATCTTCGACTTCCATACTCCAGACTGGCCATCCAGCTGAACTCATCTGGTTCAATGATATATCCACCAGTTATTTGTGGCTTTGGATAGAAAGGTGACCTTCCACAATCTGAAAGACTTCTTAGTTCCTCAACTGAACAATGTATGTGCAGCACTTGTAGGATAAGGAGAACCAATTTGATCCCGTTCATGATCATTCCGTTTGAAAGCCCGAAGTCAACTGATCTCGTTTCATGTTTTTGCTTTTAAACTGTATTCTACATTGAGAATGCACTTCAAAATGCATTCAATAGATTGACCTATTTCATATCAGCAAAAAACACACACACACAAATATCATAACACATTGAATGTGTGTATGCATGTATAATAATAAAACATTTTATGTATTATCGCTGGAAGCTGTTGCAGCCTAGTGCTATTTTATTCTCCTTTGGGAATTTCCTTATCAGCAACGAGAAATACATATATTTAGTATATTGACTTTCTTACGCCTTCAATATAATATAATATATATGTATATAATATGATATAATTACCATCTACTATACATACAAATGGAATCAAGTTAAACTTACCTTATCTAGTATCTTTTGATATTATCAAGTAGCTTCAGAGTGTAATAATTCAATATATTTTGAATGCTTCGAAATCATCATGTTCACAAAACTGAATTTTAGTATCCATAAAAACAAAATCATATACGTGAATCACGCAATTATTGATAACTCTACTGATAAGAACAGTGGGAAACTAAACACTTGTGCAAATTCTTCAAACTGTTTGAATTTATTTTATTTATTTATTTAAATAAATAGGAAATAAATAAATGTGAAATAACAACGAGAGCAACAGTTGAGCGGCACGCTCACCTTCCTCTCTTGTTAGTTGACACAAACTTGGTGTTATCGCATACTTTATTGAATAACTTCTGTGTTAATTGTCGGATCAAATTGAAATTTGGAGAATACGTAGATATTTATTCAGCTTAGTATATATCAAAGTAGGAAAGTTGTATCTTTTATACGCCGCTTACAAATCGACACCTTAAATTCAATTATTGATTTGCGAGGGCGGTGAGCGTGGCACCTAACATTTGAAATAAACTTCATCTATACGCTATACAGAAATCTTCCAGAAATCTTAGTGATCCGGCTAGTGGCCTTTCAGGCTATAATACCGTATTGTATATTCCCCATTAATGTGACTTTATTGTGGTGCTATAATCGCCTCTGTGACCAGAATGCAGCATCAGGTAGCAGGTAGTCCAAGGTATCTTTACGGTTTGCTTGTTTTCGTGTCCTTTTTGTCGACTTCCGCTTGACGGTGACTTGTTACTTGGGCAGACAAACAAGTGATTAAACATTGTTAAGTGCTATTTGATTAGCAGATAAGCCATAAAACGGCCAGATCCTTCAATTATAAATGCCAGAGAGGGGCAAACAATGACACCTCTCGCTCGTTGGACGTTCAAGCGGAAGACACATGACTAGGCAAACTGTGGCGGGGGATAAAGTGAAGAAATAGAGTCAATAAGTAGAAAACAAGTAATACACTGCAAGAAAATTGAGCAATATATTTAGTATTAGTTTTACACTGCACAAAAAGGGAGAGAAATGTGTAATTGAAAAAAACAAAAGGAGTAAGCAAAGTGCAATAAACTCTGCCAGGTTTTTTTTGGCTTTAAATTGAAATGTACTTAGATATTTTTCACAGTGTAGCCCAGCTGAAAACTGTGCTACGTGTGGAGCGTATTACCAAGTCGAGAGAGCCCCAAAGGCAAACAAAAGCTATAAACATAATGCGGACAGCTGCCGTTATCCGCAGCGGCTTATGCAAGCCCCTGGGCCGGGCCTCAAGGTTGCCGCCAGCATTGGGTCAAGCGAGCCTCCGACGCAGTCGCAGTTGGAGTTGAAGTCGGGTTCGGGGTCGTGGAGGGAGATGGAGATGGAGACGAAGTTGGCGTCGTGTGAAAATCTTGTTCAACATTAAACGCCAATAAGTAAATACGAACATAAATCAACATGACAAATGACTAAATATTCTGTGTGCCGACAACATCACAAGAAGGCAAACAGAACACTTGATGCACTAGCTGAATACCCTGTATATATAAATTAACGGCAAATAAGAAAATTTACTTTGAATTATGCTTTAAATTTCAATTTCTCAAGCAACTAGTTCACGTGTTCGGACAACTGACCGACTAGTAGATACCCTGTATATGTAAATATATAGAAAATAGGAAGAAACAACATCTCAGCTGGAAATTCGTTCTATCACATAGTATACTATTTACTCAATACAGTTTCCCTGACTGATGGACGAGTGGATACCCTATAAATACAAATTAATTACAACGAAGCCACTTTAACAACATTTTCTGTCAGATAGTTGACTACTGGCATACCCTGTAATATAAGTTATAAGCCGATGTACCTCTGGATACCCTGTAAATAAATATAAATTACCATGGAGTCACTTTCATTGCAATCTAAACCTTTAAATTGAACTACTGGTATACCCTGTAATAACAGTTGTAGCTAAACCACTAGTAGATACCCTATAAATTGAAATGCAAATGAGCAAGCATACCCTGCAAATATATTTGATTGCCAATAAGTTGTTCAATCGTTTTGACAATCTAGTCTGGCATACCCCACATACCATTACGTTTACAGGGTATTCGTGCTGTACTTGTTGCAGCACACGGCTTCCGACCTCGTTGTTATTGTTGTTGTTCATTGTTTTTCGACCCACGAAATCTGCATAAATGGGTCAGCTTAGCTGCTGAGCTGTTCCTGCTGCTGCTGCTGCTGCTATTGTTGTTGCTGCTGTCGGCTTGGCCTTTGTGTACTTGCTGCAACAATTGGAGCGCACCTCGCAACGATACCTTCCTCCCACTATTCCCACTTCCCCTCTGTCCCTGCCCCCACTAGTTTGATATTAATTTATGGCTTGTTAGTCGCTAAAAAGGGCTATCAACGCCCGCTGTCTGCCAGCTGACTCCCCTTCCTCCCCCTCCTTGCTTGCTGCATTCCAGGAAGCTCATATTTCCAGGCAACTTTACGCACTGCGAATTGCGCTGGCGATGGCGATGGCCTGTTGCAAATGTGCCGCTGACAACATTAACAGCAGCACCAACTGCTGCAAGGGGGAAGCGGGACGAAGGCAACTGGGAATGGGAACTGCATCCGCCGTTGACAGCATGCGGCGTCAGCCAATTCGATGTGTCAGCCCGCTTGCTCGACGCTGACAGCCGCCGCAGATGCTGCACAGCACGCACCACATGCAATGCACAGTGGGCCAGAAAGACTAATTAGCACAATGTAATACACACTATACATATTTTCAAATGAAATTTGAAACTAGAAGTTGCACAATATATGTCAAACTACCTTTAATGTATTACATATGAACATAAATATAACAAATTCTATTTCCAGCCAGATCAAAATACTTTATCTTATACCTACCACATTTCTTCTACTGCATATCAAGCCCACTGTGCAACGGCACGCTGCGCAACTTATTTGCCTGACGATCTCTATGCGGGCACATCAGGGTTGGGGGAACATTCTCAAAATGTTCAATTGAAAATTGAAAAATTAAAGCGGAATTGAAGTCAAATTGAAAGGGGGTGACAATTTCTTAATTCTTATAGCAGACATGCGCCCAGTGTTATATCTTTATCATGTTTAACTTTCGTATTATTTTGGTATATTCACTCAAAAGTAAAACTCAAGTTTTAAACAGCATTGTTTTCTTTTTTTATTTATGAAAGGAGACTCTTCCGATAAGATCTTAGCCCATTTTGATAGGAAAAAACAAGTTATGTCTGTTTTGTTATAGGAAGTACATGGTCTATTATTATTTGAAAATAGGTCATACTTGTAGGAATAATATATATACTTCATGAACAGCAAAAGCCTAGCTTATACTTCTATCTTATCCCATTGCAGATCTCAGAGATTATCAGAGCTACGATCACCAAATTTGCTAGACACTTACTTAGATACCTCGCTAACCCTTAAGGGCATCTCAAGACTAGCTCTAGCCCCGCTCACTGTCGCACAACATTCCCAGAGCCAGGTAATCTTTGCACTCAAAGCCATCAATAGCTGCCACCTGCCACCTGCCGCTGCTGCTGCAGCTTTTTGGGGCTTGGCCGGGGCAAGGACGTCTAATTGCAGTCTGTCAACGCAGCCAGCCCCCACAACTGGTCGACTTTGTTTGTCTGCTGTGCGAACTGCGAACTCGACTGCAGCATGCAACAGTGCAACAGATGCGGCTGTGGCAGCAGCAAAGTGGGTTAAGTACGACTGTGTGCTGTGTGCAATTTATGCTCGGCGTGTTTACAGTTTTACGATTCTTGTTGTTGGTGGCTAACAAGAAAGAGGCAAACAAACAAAGCGGACAAGCCAACAAAAAGAGGGGGAAACAAAAATGAGGCAGGCAGACAGAACAAACAAACTTGCAACAGCCGCAAGTCGATTTGCCACGCTTCGCCTCGTGCGATCAAGGTCGAGTTGAGTTTCGCTGCTTAAGTAAGATAAATTTCAAGTTGAAATGGAAACGGAAATGGTCACAAGCTGCTAAGCCTTCCGCTCTTCAAGTATCTTTCTATCTGCCTCTGCCTCTGCATCTGCCCCAGCCTCTGCCACTCCCACTTCCCCCTTGGCTGCCTTGCCTTTCACAAAATCTAATTAAATCTTATCGCGCTAATAATCAACTAATTTAGCCACTTTCTAAACTCAGCTGCGGCTAATTATGAGCGGCTAATTACGAAGACGGATGAGAAATAAAGTGTTGCTACTTCAAAAATTTGCCAAGTGTTGCATGTGATTTGGCTGCCACTGTAAACTGGTTGAGCAGGGCGATGGGGAAAGGGGAATGAGGGGGAGTGGGTTGTGGACCCGATAGTTGTGCCGGCAGTACAGAATTATGATTTCAGAGCGAAAAGTCGCGCGTGGCAAGCGGCAACTTTGGCCAACAGAGTCTACCCTCCTCCCCCTTGCTACCTTCCTCCCTCCCTCTCTCTCTCTCTATCTCTCTCTCCCTCAGCCAAGCTTTGATTTATGTGGCAACTGTGACACGGCGACGGCGGCATCGAGCGTTCTCTATAATTATAGTAGTCATACTCGTAGTCACAGTTATAAAGACAGAGACATACATACATACACACTTACATACATGTACATACACACATACATACTATAATATATATATATATACAGCATGCATGGGCGATCCGTGTCGGAGCTAAGCAGACTTGCTGGCGACTGGGGCTCGCACTGATCGTTGCATGCCGTGTTCAATTGAGGTAGATAGAGGTATCTATAGTGTTTCTAGCAGTATGGAGCAGAGTAGCTACAGTAATAGTTGTGAGTGTGGGAACGTGTGTGTGTGTATTCATAGTTTATAAAGTATATCATAGTATATTCATAGAATATGCCATTATACTTATCTATATATATGTATCGATCCATCTATCTATCAATCTGTTATATATGTATGTACATAGTTAGATTATTGGCTAGTTTTCTGTAAATATACAAACATGCCTTCATTAATACGAGTATGTATGTTTATATTCATCAATCTATATTAATTTCAATTAAATTATCTGTCATTCTTTATGAAAATATTGAAATAGCACTTGTCTCTCACCAGTCTACCAACATATTCACATATCCCTAATTCATTATTTATATTTAATTATTTTGATTTTAATTAATGCTATCATTTTTATTACCGCCCAAAAATTGGAAATATCAATTTTTATGTAATATTTGTCTTAAGATATATCTGTATCCGCCTCTTTGCTTTTAGACACTCTCCAAAGAATATATCAAGCTTTAAAAGAACTGCAAAATGAACAATAAAATGAACTAGGTCATCTCAGTGACAGAGTTCACTAACCAGTACTGAAATAATTATTTCTTTAGTTTCTTTTATGGGTTCAGCGACGCCACCTTCAACAACTTCACTCTGCAATGGCATTAAAATAAAATTACGTTTTTATTTAAGTCCCCGAAAGTGCAGTCAGTCACCAGCAACAACAACAACAACAGCAATGATAATTCGAGTTCAAAAGTACCATAAACCGAGCAGAAAACCTGCAATGCGCCTTGACAAAACTCTCCGCGAGAGACTTTGAAGGTTTTTGCAGCTGTGAAAAGCGAAATGCAAACAGAAAAAAACAAAGAAAATTAAAGATGAGAGAGAGAGAGAGAAATATTTGTATATTTGTTGTTTGCGCATAATGCCAGAAATCAACAGAGCTATCAGCGATATTATCAGACGAGGCCCCAATCCCGCATAGCCAGCGCCGACTAGGAGGGGTGGCCCAAGCGCAGTAGCCGAGTGACAGCAGGATGCAACACACCCGTCAGAGACGTCACAGCTGCAGCCACACACAAGCACACACACACATACCAAGACAGCGGAACACACATGCAAATGGCTGAGACGACGGCTTAATCACCTGCGGGCTGATAAACGGATAGACACAGCAGACAGAGGCACAGGAAGAGACAGAGGAGGAGGCAGACAAAGAGCCAGGGGTAGAGGGACAGTCGGACGTACAAGCGGACGGAGCTGGGCGGACTGGGCGTGGCAACTGCCTGGCTAATTTCTATAAACAAATTTCATAGCGCCCTGAACTTTCGACGAGGAGTGTGCAGAAGGAAAGAGCGCGCCAAGTTGTCTGCAAGTGTTGCACATCGCGCAGATGCCAGCGCCGCGATACAAGCCAAAGGCCAGCGACAACAACAGCAGCAACGGCAGCAATAACAGCAACAGCAACGGCAGCAAAACAAAAACAATGGTGGCAGCTGCTACCGCCACAAAACATAATCTCTGGCGATATCTCAGCGAGGCGGCATTCGTGTGGCTTCCTTGCAACTGCAACTGCAACGGACGCCTGCAACGGGCGCAACAGTTGCTGCTGCAACCCCTCAGCAACTGTCTAAGCAGCTTTGGCCGCTGCCTGCTTTTTGTTGTTGCTGAAGCACCGGCGGGCCAATGCTTTGCTTTGCTTTTTTGCCGTTGCTCTTGCTGCAACTACAGCAACTGTTGCTGCTGCTGCTGTGGCGTCCGTAACTAATAAAAATTTCAATTTGTACGCTAAACGGTTATTGACGTATTACCGCTTGGCCGGGCTTGCACCACACGGCACAAGGTAGCAGCAACGCCTTCAGTTATTGTTTCTTTTGCCGCATGCAACGCCTTCGTAATGTTTTATTCATGCCAACAGCAGCAACAACAGCAGCATCAACTGTTGCAACAGGAGTGCAACATTTGGTTGGCTTTCGCCGAAGCTTGCGAAAATCTCTTTGGAAAAAAATCTAATTTAATATTGTCTGCTAATTTCGAATATGATCCAAGCCTGCCCTTGACACTCTTCAAATACACTGAGAGAAAGACCACACTGTATTTATAGCAAACTCCAAATGAACCTGCAAAGATTTTTAGAGTTCTCCAGCAGCTTCTCTAGAAGGTGATCGAAATTTTAAAATACATTTCATCACGGAAAAAGATTTCAATGGAAAATATTTGTAGATTTATTAATATTATTTTAAAAATTCAATAAAACAATTTATATATTATATTAATTATATCTTTAAATACTTATTAAATATTAGGAAATATTTAAAAATGTGTTTCATTATTTATAAAATATTGTGAAATATATTTAAATATTTTTAAATTTAAGAAAAATTTAAGAAAAATTCTATCTTGAATTTCTGTATAAATTTAATTTCATATATTTAATTAATCGATTTATTTATTATATTTTATAAATAGAAGTACAAAATTGAGAAAGTAATTAAAAAATATGCCTTATTCTATATATTCTCTCATTTCTAAATATTCTTCAAATACCTTCAACAACATCTTTGTATTCTTCAACATTTAATTTTCCTATCTCCCACTCTTCCCCCATTCAAATAAATTTTGTTCAGTGTTTTTAATTCTCATAGCGCGCCGCACCTGCAGCTGAAAATCTCAAAATTATATGCCACCATCGCAGAGTTTCGTCTAATCATGTCAATTTTCATATCCGGCCGCATCTTAATTACACGCAGCTCAATAGGCCAAATTACTGAGTATCTTTTATGGTAATTATTGCCATGGCAACTGGCTTAATTACATAACCAAGGCAATGCCAGGCGAGGCGAGGCGTCTTACCAAAATTTCATATAATTTCAGTTTTATTTTTGCTTTGTCTCTCTCTCTTCTCAATCTCTGGGCTGGCATTAACCTGAAGTACGCCTTAATGTCAAATCCGATTTTCGAGAGGCATATCAAATACGCGTAGACAGCAACGAAGCGACTGCGGTTGGCTAAATTTAGACAGCTTCGTTGAGATGAGGCAAACGGATTATGACGTAGTCTTCCCTCCCCTGCGCAGCTCAAACTCGCATAATCGGCGTGGAATTGTCTTCACGATTTTGCCAATCGATAGACAAAATGGTATTTCATTCATGAAGCATGGATGGCATCATAATATATTTTAAGATAGCAACGCGAGAGTGAGAAGGTTTCGAGTACTTGCAAAAGGTTAATGTGTTTCAAATAAAAAAACTAAGCCCAATGAAACTTACAGTTTTGTTAAACAACATGCTGCAGGCGGTATACCAAATTTCATTGCTCTAACTCTAGAATTGGACACTTTAAATGCTTTCTTTTTCACAGTTTCAAGAATTCTCAAATGTTCATACAAACGTCAGCTGCAGGGTGTACATACTAAACTATATACAAAATTTCATGACTCTAGCTTTCACAGATCTCAAGATCTACACATTAAAGTAAAAAAACAGACCGAAAATCATTGCAAACCTCAGCGCCATTTCTCCTACTTATCTCCTTTCATTAAACCATAAAGCTCATGCTATAAAACCAATGAAAATGTGAGTTTTATTGAATAAACAAAGTCGTAAGCCACAAATCGAGAAAAATTAATCGTATAAGTAAAAGAGAAATAAAAAAATACTGAGCAGGAAGTAATAACTGAAATGCCATAGAGAAAATTTGTGCCGGAGCCATAAATGGGTTTGCAACAATGCGGAAATAGCTTGATTAGCTACACTGCAAGAAAATGCACAGAGTTTGTCTGCCAGTTCATCAAACAAAGAATCCCAAAGAGAGCAAGTCCTGCATGTGGTGCCTACCTCCCACACACAGGGTGAGGAAGAGAGGGGGACGGACAATCTCCAATTAAGGCCGAATCGGGTTCGAGTTCGCTGGAAAACACATTTATTTTCCACTTAATTAACTTCCTCGAAGGCACCGACATGTTTTTTACATAATTATTGCAGCGCAGGCAAATTAAATTAAACAAAGACAGCGCAACAGCAACAACAGCAGCGGCAACGGCAACTGCTGCTGCAGCAACAGTTGCAACTGCAAGTTATGTAGGTCACACAAGAGCAAAAGGACCGAGAGACTGGGGACGGACGAACGGGCTCGACATAAAAGGCTAAACACATCCAACTGTACAATCGCATAAAGATCACGATTAAATGAGTGCGCAATTGGATCAAATTTGCGCCAAGACTGAAGCCAAAAACTAAACGAACCAGCAACAGTTGCAGCAGCGCCAGCAGCAGCAACAGTTGCCGAGCCAACCCGAGCTGAGGCTCTTTTTCCAAATGCCTCATAAAATTGCAAGCTTGTTGTTGCTTTTGTTGCTGTTGCTGGCAGTAAAATTGAATGCGTGTGGGTTGCAATGTGACACATACTGTCATTATTACCAGGCAACAACCTCCAGCCCCAGCCAGAGACTGAGCCAGAGCTGAACCCGTCCCCAGTCCCAGTCCCAGGCTCATATTACCTCAAGCTCAATGCGAGTTGGCGGCTTGTTACAGGAAAAGTTTTCGCTATAGCCATAGAAGTTAGCGGGAAAACAGTCTCGCAATGCAAACAGAAAATTTATGCGTTATGCAATCGGGCGACATTGGTCCGTTTTTATTTTGCCTCAGCTCGCTTGTATTCGCTTTAGTTTTTCTTCTCAGTAGATTGCCAAAATGCTGGAACTATCTCAGTGTGGCAAGGTGTAGCCTGCGATAATTATTTGTAAATTCATCAACATAAGATACAGTCAAGTGCGCCCGACAGTACCCAATTTTGAAAATTCATACTAATTCCCAATAGCAAACTTAACTAAACTCGGTATACCTTAATGGCAAACTTGTCTCTCCAGCCAACATATCTGCTTTCAAACAGAAGAAATATGGTAACTACCTATGTAGAAAGTAGTCGGATAAGTAGTTTAAGTAATGACACCCCTTATTGACACCCTTAGGACGACAGGGTCGTTAGTGGCAAGCGATAATACAATTGCGCTGGTGTCGACAGCTTGTTGAATAACCATATAAAAATCAGGCGTACCAAGCACACTCAACTGTAGTTTTCATGCTAGTTCTTAATTGAATCACCCAGGAAAAATATAATTAAACTAATAAGAACATCTGAAGAATGCAGTGATAAGAAAATTATAAACAAATAATGTCAAATATTATAATAAACATATTTACTATAAACAATGAAAAAGTATTAAACTGAAAGTAAAACCTTTTAGAATATTTATGCCGAGGGAAGTAAAGAACCCAAAAAGACGACACTTAAGTGTGTTGCGCAAGTTTCCTGTATAGCTTGATAGAGTAATTGTGTGTCTCAGTTTATTAGTGAAGTAGCAGCAAAAAACAGCTGAAAGGCTCAGCAGAAAAGCCAACAATAGCGGACCAGAGACCAAAGCAGCTATGCTACCAGAGGTAGCAACAACGTCAGTTGAGGCAGAAATATGGTGCTAATTTAAAGGCGAGCGGACGCGAACGTTTTTTGCTGCCTTCTAGTGAAAGCCAAGCACGGCAGCAGCAACAACAACACAGATGAACAACTAAACAACCAAACAACGAACAAGCGAACATTGCCACTGATTAGCCGGTAGCCGGATTGGGTCACTCAACACGAGACGAGGTGAGGGGAGTTGCATTCGAGGCATGCACCTTGGCAAATGGCAATAAATTTTGCACTTGAAATAAAAACTAATGCTGAAAATTGTAACATAAAGCAACTGTCACACATAAAGAAATCAAGCGACGCAGCAACAGCAGAGACCAACAACTTCAGCTCCATCTGCAGCAGCAACAGTAACAGCGGTACCAGCAACTGCAACTGGAATTTGGTGGCAGTAGCAGCCGCTGCTGCTGCCGCTGACTGACTTGCAACTGTCACTTTTCGGCCAGTTGCATGTCCGCGCCAATTGCTACCATTTTCATTTCGTTTGCCGCTAACGTTGACAATTTTGAATACCTGCAAAAAAGTGATTCGGTTATTTCATGATGTTTGAGTAGTTTAGAAAGCAAATGAAATTATATTGTATTTATTGGATAACAAAATGTTCGATAATATAATATTAGATATTATGTACATGATATAATATATCTGTTTTTAAATAATATGATTATTATATCATATAATATGATGTTTATTCTTTTTATAGAATTTTAGTACAATAATCATTTTATTTATGAACTCTGTGATCAAAACTTGTCATAGAATAATATAATATTATTATAATAGTGTAGTACACATCTAATGATGGAAATATTCTACTCCAAAAGTTTTAGTTTTAAATCTAACTAAATCATATATTATATATTTAATCTTTATAAATTGTACATTAGTAAAACATCCGGTTTTGGAAACTTGAGGTTTAAAGAACTAAAAAACCATATCAAAATCAGCAAAACAAATAGAAAACTGTTTTTAAAATATTTTAAATTAATGAAGAATTGTAAAAAACGATTAAAACTTGCGAGAATAATTAAAATTGTTGTTTTATAGGATATTGGTTTCATATTTTCTGACATTCTTTGAAAATGATTACCGAAACTTCTTTACATTTATAATAGAAGATATTTCAATATATCACTTTGCAAAATGTATATGTCTTATATACTATAGAGCAAATATTTATGTTATTTCCAAACTCTGATTAATTTGTACAACTGTAACATACTCCGATCAATGAAAATATGTATTCATATGTAAACAGTTAATATAGCTAGCAAGAGTATCACGGCGTCGACTTGCCCGTGCCTCATTTTCTATGCCGTTTCTCTCATACGGCACTCACCCGTCGGGGCGTCGACTGCGTGGGCTGCGCTTAGTGAAAATTTGCAAAAATATTTGGTCAAAATGTAAAAGTTATTGCGACGGCGACTGTGCGGCATCGTCGTCTGGCAAATGTTAATTTACGATTTCAATTTGGCGGCCGCGGCATAATTTATGCGCCTTAATTGAACCGGCTTGTGCATTCGACAATACAGACAGAGGAAGGAAAGAGGGAGTATGTAGTGCGGGGAGTGGGGCAATAGCAACTTGAACTTCAAAGAGCGCACTAAGTTATGACATGAAAGTCGGTTAGTCACGTCTGCGTCTACGTCCGCGTCGTTGTCTTCTACTCGCTCTCCCTCTCTTACTCCTGTTCACCCACCTCTTCTTCTTCTTCTCTAAGTTGACTGCATGTTGCATTTGACACACATTCGAATCGAGTTGCAGTCAAGATGGATTGCCGTTTGCTGTCTCCCCCTTCCTTGGCTATGCCTGGCTACCCGCACAGCAGCTCAAGGTCAGCTTTAAGTCCCCAAAGCGCAACCATGACGCGCAGCTTTTGTCCGCCTGTCACTGTTACGGGCGGACTGCAAGACGGACAGACAAACAAACGCACGGACGGACGGACAGACGGGAGAGTGTTGCACAAATGAACCAATTTATATGAATTTAAGCTAAGTTCGCAGCTAATTCAAGGGCAGCTACCGTTTCTCGACAGTGTTGTGCGTGTTAGCTAGAAAACTGCTAGAAAATTGTGGGATATGGAATGAAAGAAAACCACAATTTGTTTTTCTTGTTTGCATTCAATGAATACATATGTATTTAATCTTAATTTAAATGTTTGAATACTTTTTGAATAAATATTTAATATGTTTTTAATTTTAATTAAAATATTTCAGCTAACTGAAGGTCAATTATCGCAACCAATCAAATAATTAGCTCTCTTTTCTTTTTTTGGCCTTCGTATTTAGCATAGCTGCATAGATAAAGGAAATACTTTTTCCACATTAAACCAAATAACAAAAGCAAATCTAAAGGAGTGAAGTTTATTCAAAATACTGTTAACAGTTTACAGATATACTTGTGAAAAATACTTTACTTTTTTAATAAACTTGCGAAACCAAATGATTTTCCAAATAAGAGCACTATATAATATTTAAATCTTAGAAACTTCCGTTACTTGTGGATTTATGAATAAACTTATAAGAGATACCTTAATTTGGTAAAATATTTCGCACAGTTTTTATTATTACACTTATTTTAACTATTACTCCGTAGAAAACCCTATAAAACCACTAAAATTAACACCACGCCCTATTATGCTTTACAGATGCGAAGCCAAGTAATTTATTTCAATTAGAAACTCATGTGTGCCGGACTGGGGCACATACCCACAAGTGGAGGAAGAAGAGGGAACGCCCTGAAACTCTGTTAGCGCAATCGAGCTGAAATTGTACGTAATGAGCTCGAAGCAGCAGAGGGGAGGGGAAATACTCATTACGCTAACTCCGCCTTCATTTAAAAGTAGTTAAACTAATGCGCAAAGAGGTAGGTCAAAAATTTCCATGAGCAGCGTACGGGCTTCATGTGGAATTCTACATATATCGGTATTTTTTTTTTTGGAAGCCCGCGACTTTTGTCGCCCGGCTAAGTAGGAAGTGGTGACCCAACAACCTTCAAACAACTTTCGTTGCCTGGCATGCAATACGAATTGCATGCGGGGAGAGAAGGGGTGGGGTCGGGAGTAAAAGAGAGAGAGGGACAACACCTTTCCACCTTTCGCTGGTGGCGCATAGTTGCAAGTTAGTCAGGCATATCAGCTGCAACTGCAACTGCAACAGTTGTTGCTGCTACTGCAACTGCAACTGCAACAGCAGCAACAATAATAACAATAAGGACAGTCTTTCCGTGTGCTTTCTAAACCAGCTAATCAGGCAACGCCTCTGTCTCCCCTTCCCAGCCCCCACACGATCACAATGTAAGCCATAATAATGCAAATTGACCAACTGCAACTGCAACTACAACTGACAACTCTCAAGACGATGATGATGGTAATGATGATGATGCAATGCGAGCCCCAAATCAAAAGTTGATAGTATAAATTGCTATCTGTATGGGTGTACACTGCGAAAATTGTCCTAGTGCAGACCCCACAAAGTATATATGTATGTACATACTATGTATATTCTGAATAAGCATCAACAGCCGACTCAACATAACTATGACCGTCCGTCTGTCTCTCTTTTGGGAAATTGGTTTGGTAATTGGTGTGTAACTTGAATATCACAGTCGGGAACGCTCAACTGTAGCTTTCCTACTAATTTTTTTTTTTATTTTTACAATCTTATGAACGATAAAGAGTAAATGGAATGATGATGAAGTAATTTTTACAGAGATTTCTATGATATATTAAGTAAGATATTTAATATATTTTTGTATCCATTATTGAATTAAAATTTTTCCCACGACAAATGCTCCTTACACAAGCTTTCTCCTTTTTGATTTTCGAAATTTGTTTTGTTTTTAAAAAACATCCATAAATTTGCACTAAGATATTTTTTATACAAATGACTTTCTGACACTTTTTGCTTAATTTTATTGCAGTAAGAATAGCCTTATTCAAAGAACATCGTTTTCTGGTATGACCTAAACGTACTTCGAACAAAATAAAATCTTCAGTTAGATTAAAATGCCTAGTAAATGTGTACTTACCTGTCACCAACAGAATTGTTAGAATAATTATTACTTTCATTGCAAACCTGCAAACCTTAAGCTGTTGACTTGCGACGGAGTCTTAATAGAGTCGGTTGTTAAATATGTTATGGTTAGTTATACCAATAACCTACATCAAATTGGATTGAAACAGTTTGATGGAAATACACTGAAATTGTGACTATAAATAACGATGTTCCAATTATATAAATATTAAAAGTACTTTACATAAAATCCAAATCTCAATTTGCACAGAGTTCGGCAATAAAGTTCTTTGAAAATATTTCTAAAAACCATATAGAATCAAATCGTGCATTGACGGTAGTGATAATAATATTCACACAAATATTTAATTAAGTGGAGTCGAACATATTTTGTCGTTTTATATAATAATAAATCTTTTTTTTCTTCTACAAATTATTGCATTACATGCATCATTTTGTTTTAATTTCTTAATTTCTTTAGTTCTCAGAAAACATCCAGCAATTTGAATAAACGGACCCCTGGAACAAATCATTTTCTTACATTGTTTGTCAAATATTATTGCAATAAGAGTTGCCTTAGGCAAATAACATTCTTTACGTCTAATCCTTGATAATCTTGGATGAGCTAAACACACTTCGAACAAGATAAAAACTTGAATTAGAGATACGTATAGGTCAGATATGGATCTATATACATGTGCACTTACATGCCATCAACAGGATTGTAAGAATAATTATTAGTTTCATTTCACAATTGTCTTACAAACGTTCCTTTCGTCAACTTTGAAACTGAAAATGTTAAGCTGTTAGCTTGTGACGGTGTTTAAATGTAGTCGGTTGTTAAAGATGTTATGGTTAATTGTACTAATATGGCGGAGTAAATAGGATTGCAACAGTTTGCTGGAAATGGTCAGTATACAAATTTAATTCCCATTATACAATCCATAAGTCGACAAATGTTTCCCGCTCGATTTAAGCTTTTGTAACTTTTGATATCTTTATTTATCATTACAAACTATACCCCTACATACTGAAGAAAAGTTTATCTGAATTATCTTGTTCCATTTCAAAAAACATTCCCATCTTTTTCTATCATTTGGTGTACAAATTGTTTCTACACAATTTTCGTCTGTTTGGACTGCATTAATAAAGTCCTTATCCATCCAACACTTTCTCTTCCTTGATAATGTGTTATGAGATGAACACACTTTGAATAATATATAAATATAATGTTTAATCAAAGATACGCATAAGAGAGGATACCGATCGATATACATTTGTACTTACATGCTACCAACAGCATTATAAAAATAATTGTTTTTTTCATTTCACAATTGTATTACAGACACCTTTGTTAACTTTTAAACTGCAAATGTTATGCTGTTAGCTTTTGTCGGAGTTTAAATGAAGTTGGTTGGATTAAATGTGTCGAGGAAATTGGTTTGCAACGGTATGCTGGAATCACTGTGAAATGGTATAAATTATATAAATATAAATTACTAATTTCCCAATGCAATAAATTACAATTCACGTGCTATTCACAAAAATAATTGAGAATAATTTTATATAACGCGTACGAGTTTTATTTTATAGGCTTATTTATTTTTGTCTATTTTGTTTGTCGGACGTGGATTGTAGAAGGACCCTATAAAGTATATAAATATTGTGAATCAGCATCAAAAACCGAGTCGATTAAGCCATATCTGTCTGTCCGACTGTCTGTATGAACGCCTATTTCTCAGAAACTATAGAAGCAACAGCCACCAAATTTTGTAACAAGATTTGTATGCATTGCAGTATATAATTGATTTTCAGAAATTTACCACTCCCCCTGCCGCTTTTGTAAAACAATAAAGTCTAATTTAAAGCTGCATTACAGCAGCAATAAATACTAAACCACATCATTTGTGTGACACACATGACATACTTTCTATTGTGAACATTTTTTAAGAAACTTCATCAAGATCGGACAGTAAATAACGAAGATATTCAAAACTTAAACGAATGCCCTTAGCATCTACTAGAACACATTCAAATCCAGTATCAGAATTAGCTATTTGCAATCATAATGCAATTAAATTTGCTTTAATTAATAATAATTTATTCATCTTCTGTTGGTTTGTTTTGAGGCTTACAAATTTTGTTCTTACATTTTTTATACCTATGTTGTAATTTTGAAATTAAATCGTCTCTCATAAAACATATTTCACTATCTTTATTCCATGCATCCTTTCGGGTACAAATTGCTCTCCAACAATTATCGTTTACTCTTAGTGCAATGATTAATTCCTTAGATAATAAACATTCTGTAGGTTCTGGTTTATTTGAACATCTGCTAAGACCTGGTGGACATCTTTTAAGAGCTAAACATACTTTGAATTGCATAGAATTTACAATTAGTAATACGCATGGGATCAAAAGACTTGTTTACTTACTATCGAATAATAGAATTGAACAAATTAATATAAGTTTCATTTTACAAATGTGTTACAAACATTCCTTTGTCGACTTGAAAAGTGCAATGTTAAGCTGTTTGCTTGCGACGGAGCTTAAATACTTAAATGTAGGATGTTCTGGTCAATTATATGTTACTAATATGCTTAGAAAATTACAAAATTGGATAGAAACTGTTGTATAAAAACACAGTAAATTTGTATACATACATAATTAATTTGTCATACCTGGAATCCAATGAAACAAATATGACAAGCACCTTATATATGTATGTATAATTCTTGCATTGCTCCATCTGGTTTCGCATTGTACCGTTTAATAGTTCTTTGGTTTTCTTTACTTTTATAGGGGGTAAATTTGTAAAGAATTCTTAACAATACCAAATCGAAATCCCTTAATAAGATTCCATTGCTAACTGATAATTTCTTTCAGTGCAAATTGACTGGACTGTAAACGAAACACAATAAAGATGCCTTAGTAAATGTAATTGCAGTGTAAACCAACTGAAATAAGCAAATAAAATAAAATAAAACATTTGACTTTTTTTCTGGATTTTATTTTATTTTGGTTATGGCTGGCGGATAATGGCCCCCATTACGTTAACTCGATTTGGGCAAACAGTGCGCAAAATTATTGTTATTATTTCCGCCTTGCAACAAATTGGCAGCCAGCCAATCCGACAACAACAACAACAACAGCTCGAAGAAGAAAAAAAAAACCGCCAAATTCAAACGCGAATGCGAAATTGGGCGCAGAAAATTGGCAGAAAGGTAATCGCCATCTCTCTGCCGCCCTGTGGGCCAATCTCTCTCCATAGTCTTCATATATGTTTAGTCATAAATGCCAAATTTTTATATTATATAGTTTTAGCGGGAAACGGGTGTGGGAAGCGGGAGGCGGTAGGCGGTAGGCGGCTTTCACAGCCGATACAAATCAATCATTATTTTTGGCTGGCAACGTAATTTGTACCCTTTGCTTGTTTTCACTTCCTATTAAATTATATTTGGCATTTAGCGTGCCCGAGAGTGGGTGCTCCATCGACAACAGCAACAACAACAAATTGACATCAATTACACGACAAGCGACTCCTGTTACCAGTCGCAGACCCTCGCCGGGCGAGTGGTGCGACGTCTCTCTCCCTCACCCTTTTCCCACTCTTCAACTGCCACGCCCCAGCTACAGTCTGCAACACTCAGTGTGATTGAGTAATTTCGATTGTCTTGTGGCAGAAGTTTATCAAGCCAAATAATATTAACGACATGGCCGGATTGCTGCTGTTGAAGCTAACCACAAAAAAACGGCTAAAAAGCCAAAAGAAAGGCAAATAATGCGACTGCCGCACGTCATTTATGGGTGGGTCGAAGTATATATTTGGGTGTCGCTGCCTGTTGCTGTTGTTGCTGCCTGTTGCTGCTGCTGTTGGTGCAACGTTTTTAATTGTGCTCCTGCTGCAGTCGACTGCCCAATGCATCGAACTGAAAGTAAGGGAAGGTTCGACTGGGAAGAAAATAAATTGGTTTTGATGGGATTGTAGCCATTTTATGGTTTAAAATGGGAGTACCCTCATCAGCCCTGAGCCTTAACAACAAAGTTGCTTATGCATATTTTAGTTATACATTATATAGAGACGCACAAAAAGAAAAAGAGGCAGAAGGACAAACACAGAATAAGAGAGGGAGAGAAAGAAAATGAATGAAGGAATTGAATGAATATAATTTAAATAATGATAGAATTGTATTCTTGAAAATTAATGAATGAATTGAATGATTACTTTAAATAATGTAATAGAATTGTATTCTTGAACTTTGTAAAAGGCTATTGTTGACACTGTACGATATTTTATTAAGGTAAATTTCCCAATCTTTACTCTTTCTCTCCTTACGTATAATATATGTATGTAACTTACGAGCTAGTTAAACTTCTTCATACCGTAGGGCGAATGGGAATGTATGGGTACATAGTATGAGCCCTCAGCCCTTGCTGAATTCTTAGAAGAACCGATCCGAACTTTGCTGAATGTTCGTCCGCAGTCCCTTTGGATGGCCTTCTTAAAGTCCCTGCACTGAAGGCTACCATAGTTCTTTAGGGTAATAGCCTCAGTGTAATAGATAACGGCTCGATCGTGAGAGCATGTGTCAAATGACAAGATGCCACAACAAGGTTGGCTCATGCCGCCGTTGACATAGAAGTCGCTCGTGCCGATGGGCTCCCGGAACCCTAAAAAATCTCCGTTTGTGTGCACTACCTCTACGTAATAGGCATCTGTGTCCGACAAACGTTCGTTTCTTTGGCTGTACTTAAACAGGAATTTGGAGGGATCCAAGCCAATGATGGTATGAACTTCTCTTTCTCCAATAATTTTCCCAGCATGACCGGCGACGTGGGCACCCAAACCGAACCCTATGACATGCAGGGTATCCATCGACATGTCGTACTTCTGCTGCAAACACCTGATCATAGTGGCAACATCGTTGCCAACTTCATAAACAGCTTTCCTGGCGGTTGGATAGAGAAAGACACAAGCTTGAGGCCAATCAACGGCGACAATATTGTATGATCCCCTGGATAGCCAGGCCTTCTTTATTTTGTTAACTGACTTTTGCTTATAGTCTTCCTTCCAGTCGTGAATAATGAAGCGAGTAGGATGGTTTATGTTGAAATAAGACTTGCTTCGCGATTGATCTTCATCTTCTTCATTGTCACAAGTGATCATATGTCCTTTCAACGGGTTCAATTTGGTGAACAGGTAAAAATCAACATCTTTATTCATTGCTCTCTCATTCCTTGATAATGTCACATTGCCAGAGTGCACAGCGGATACACTATTCCTTTGAAGGAAGAAGATCATGAGTTTTAGCACAATAAGAACTATCATTTTCACTGGTTTTTGTCGAAATCTACATTCAGCTTGAAAACATATTGAACAACTAAGATGGCCAATCGGCATTCTCAATAACAAGGTTGATTTTTCACGGTAGATACTGAACTAAATACGATTAAGGCTTAGACATAACTTAGAAAATATTAAGATTGGAAATATCGATGTCCTCAAAACTCCAACTTGCCGAATGGCGAATGGGAATGTATGGGCACGTAGTATGGACCTTCAGCCCTCGCTATATTCCTAGAAGAGCCGATTCGAACTTTGCTGAATGTTCGTCCGCAGTCCTTGTGGATGGCATCCCTGAAGTCCCTGCACTTGATGCTACCATAGTTCCTTAGGGTAATAGCCTCAGCATAATAGGTAACAGCTCGACCGTGAGAGCATAAATTGATTAACAATATGCCACAGTAAGGTTGCCACATTCCGCCGTTGACATAGAAGTCGATCGTGCCGATGGGCTCCCGAAACCCATAGAAGTTTCCGTTTGTGTGCACTATCTCCACGTATTGGGCATCTGTGGCCGATAAGCGCTTTTTTGGTTGGTTGAAGTTAAACAGAGGTATGGCAGGATCCAGGCCAATAATGGTGTGAATTTGTCTTCCTTCAACAGCCTTGCCAGCATAACCCGCGACATGGGCACCCAAACTATACCCTATGACATGCACGGTATCCATCGGCATCCTGTACTTGCTACGCAGACACGTGATCATTGTGGCAACTTTAATGCCAACATCACGCGCAGCGAACACGGCACTGGAATAGAGTAAAGTACGAGCTTGGGGCCAGTCCACGGTGATAATATTGTAGGATCCCCTGGACAACCAGGCCTTAGTTATTTTGGTAACTGCGTTATCCGTATAGTGGCCCCTCCAGCCGTGAATAATAATGCGTGTAGGATGGTCACTGTTGAAATGAGAATGTTCTACAGAATCTTCGTCTTCTTCAACGTCACAAGTGATCATATGTCCCTTCAACGGGTTCGACTTGGTGAACAGGTAATAATTAACATTTTGATTGTATATTCTCTCATTCTTTACTGACATTTTGGACACATTGCCAGAGTGCATAGCGGGCACAATATTTATTTGAAGACAGAAGAAAATCAAGACTATCAGCACAAAGAGAACCATAATTTTCAACTTTTATAATAAGAGAATCATTCTTTTCCAAAGACCGCCGTTAGCATTAAAACATTTCGAGCAACTAAGAGCCCAATCAACAAATTAAAATATTGATAAGGTTAATTTGCCATTACTTAATTCGATTTTTCATAGCTATAATGCATGGGTGAGGCTTTGATATTACTCAGAACAAATTTGCCGTGAAAATAAGCCTTAAAAGTTGATGCTGTGTGAAATGCTAAACAAACATTCTTGAGGAGCTTAGAGAGTACCTATACGGTTCTTAGAGAGACCTAAGCGGTTCATAGTGAGCACAAGACTTAAGGGTTCGTAGGAAAGCGCTTGAAGTAACGACTTGGCAGTTGACTGTGTCTTGAATAAGTTCTGTGTAGTATGATTTGTCAAGTTTTTGGTTCAATTCATCCGTCTATTAGATTACGAATAAATAAGTATTTACAAATATGTATTTAAAAAGAAAACATAGAGTAGTCAAAGTAAACATTTAAAAACAAAATAAATTATATAAAATCAAATGTGAGTTTCTAAGAATGTGAATACCGATTGTTCAGATATACTTTAGATGTGTATATATGTATTTAACGCATATTACTTAAACAGTGTGTATAATAACACCCCTAAATTTATAGAAAGGTAGGCTTTGAAGTGAACTCAACTCAATGTGTTTTAAACATTGTTGATTTTTATATAGTTTTTTGATATTCATGCAGTAAGTTTCCTAAACTGTTCACAGCACAGAAGGCAACAAATTAGAAACTGGCAAAATGAGCATTCGTAATTATTTTGACCGATTTTTGTTGCTCTCATGGAAGCTGTACAAGACGCAATGGAATCGAAAATTCGAGTTACTCTGGATGCTCGCATCTCCGATTATTTTGTGTTCCGTTCTTGTGATAATGCGCCTGCAAGTTGATCCAACACCGCGTATTGACGTTGTTTGGCATCCAGTCGATTTGGAAAGAAGCTGGAGTGATATGACCGACTCGTTGGTGTCGCGAGCGAAGCAGGCAAGTGATCTCGACAAATCGTTCAGTGTTTTTGTGCCGCAGATGGTGATTGCCTGGGCGCCCAATACTTTTAACATCTTTAGAACCATTATACATTTGTCTTCTAATGATCTCAAACCGATGAGATTCAAGAGCTATCACGATTGTCGTTCCGTGGAGAAATCCATACTGACTCTTTCTTACTTTGCCGGCATCTGCTTCGATAAGTTAAGTTTCGAGAAGTTTTATAAAATCAAGATGAATCATATTGGTGAAGAGATAATACCTCATTTCAACTACACCATAGTTGTTCCGAGCGAGTTGCGCATAATTAAGGAAAACTGGATTGGCGACAACTGGCAGACAATCTATAACGATGATCCCAGAATGACCATAATACGACGATTGCATGTGCAAACTAATGATGGTCGCAGCTCCTATATTCGCGAGGGCCTCATTAATGTCCAGAAGGCGATAACGGAGAGCTTTATAAAAATGGTTACTAGAAAAACTATACCAAAGATTTTAATACGTCGCTTTCCGGTCGATTATCGATCGGAGGACCCATTGATGATGACTATTAGTCGTGCCTTGCCCTTGTTGTTGGTCATTGGCTTTATGTTTCCCTCCCAAATACTGGTCTATGTAAGCTATACTACAATACTACAATACAATTGATTATCGGTTAACTCATATCCGACCCCATTTAGCAAATTGTGAAGGAAAAAGAGCATACGATGCGCTCGTTCCTCATTAACATGAATATCGGAAATGTTATACATTTCACGGTATGGTTCTGCAAGGGCCTGTGTATTTCGCTCTTCAGTACGGTGGTTATAATGTTTATCCTCAAGGTATGTTTATGTCAAAAAAAAAAAAATGAAGGTATAACATAACCTCTATTTCTACCCGCTTTCTATAGAATAGAAAGGTATTATAAGAAGGCGTGGCACACTCCACTAACTACATATATTTATTCTTAGTCAGCATCAACATCCAAGTCGAAATAACCATGTCCATTTATCCATCTGTCTGTTCATTCGTATAAAAATCTAGAACTAGATCATAGACTATAGTCCTGAACGCAGATCAAGTTTGTTTATGATTATGGCCACACCAACATAAATTGATAAAAACCAAATTCCAAACGTAATTTTAAAGCAGTACAGTTCACTTTTGGTAAACACAATAACAATCAACGCCCAAATGATTTGGGGAAAATTTGCTTGCGGTCAGATATTTAACATAGAAGATATTTAAAAATAATTTGTAAGAGGTACTGAGCCGCTTCCTGAAAAGTATGCAACGCTAAATACGCTAAACACTAACGTGTTGGCCAGATTGGTAGTGGGTATATCACAGTCGAGCTCACTCGACTGTAGCTTTCGTGGTTGTTTTGGTAGAGCATGGGTTTTGTCTAACTTGTGGTGTTCTTGCACATTCCAGATACGCTGGAACGACGGGCACAGCGTGTTAACTCAAACACCATGGCACGTCGTGCTGCTGGTGCTGGCATCGTATAATGTGGCAACAATTAGCTTCGTTCTGATGTTCTCCTCGTTTTTCAAGAATAGCTTTTTTGCGCTTCGGACTCTTACAATAATCTGGTTGCTTTCGTATATGCCGTTCTTTATGCTCTGGAATAATCGGGAGAAGGTAATGACGTTTATGCGATATTTATCGTGTATTCTACCCAACACAGTGCTCGCTCTGATGTGCGAGAGTCTCATAGAACAAGAAGTGATTTTCAGCAAAGAATGGAAGGATACGGGCTACACCCTGAGCTATGATCGGTCAAGGATAACAGCATATACTGGCATATTCATATTCATGATTATGGCATTGATTTACAGTTCCGTTGGCATATATATGGATGTTTGGAATAGAGAGTCGGGTGGCCGTCGACGACATAATATGCCAGCGTCGACACAAAGCGGTGATTTTACGTATCAGGACCGTGATAGCTTCATGCCGCAAGGTACACAACCGGTCGGTGTTAAAGCGACCAAAATATACGAAGTGGAGCCGTCACATCGTCGATTCAAAATTCGGATTAAGAAACTGTATAAGCGCTATTTGAACAACAATAAGCCGGCTCTTAACTCGTTCACATTTAACATCTATGAGAACGAGGTGACTGTACTCATGGGTCACAATGGCTGTGGCAAGACGACATTGTTAAAGATACTTGCTGGCCTGGAGGAGCCCACTCGGGGCCTAGTCATGGTGTCCGATTTTAATATTCTAACCGAACGACACGAGGCCACATTGCAATTGGGATTGGCACTGAATGATGATTTGCTGCTCGAAGACTTAACAGTAGCCGATCAGATACGATTCATAAGCCTGGTCAAGGGCTCTTCATGGACTGTGGCTGCCGAAGACATCGATACATATACAGCAACCCTTCATATCTCGCACCTGAAACACCATAAAGTCTCTAGACTGAGCACACAGGAGCGTAATTTACTCAACGTTTGCTGTGCTTTTGCCGGCGGCAGTCCGATAGTACTGATCGATGATATTCATTCGGAACTCGATCTGAAAGCTCAGGGTCTAATCTGTGGCCTTATCAACGAGGAGAAGTCAAGGCGTACCATCATTTTGGTCTCAAACTCAACCGAATTGGCCAACCAATTGGCCGATCGTTTGGCGATCATGTCCAATGGCGAGCTGAAGTGCACGGGCACGAAGCCTTTTCTCCGCAACATGTATGGTCATGGTTATCGCCTGGTAGGTATTTGCACTGCATTCAGGGTATATTTGGGGTGTCTAATCGTAAAAGAAACTTATCTTGGGATCCTCGATGTCCTGCTTCGTACTTCATCGTTTGTCCTTCGGCTGAACTTTCGGGGGAATTGGTTGATTAAAGCAATTCTAGTGATCTTCATGGGATTGCTGTGGGTATATTAATTAGATATGAGAAGCATGGGTATAGCCTTGCAGAGAGTATATTAATTTTAGCCAGGAGCTTCGAACGCGCCATAGGAGACACCTCCGATCTCATAAAGTATTCTGTATCAGGATGAACAGGGGACACGATCTAGCCATGTCTGTCTGCCCATCCATTCGTCTGTCCGACCGTCCGTCTGTCTGTCTGTCCGTCTGTCTGTCTGTCCTTCCGTCTGTCCCTCTGTCCATCTGTCCGTCCGTCTGTCCGTCCGTCAATCCGTTGCAACGTAAACTAGTCACTCAGTTTTAAAGCTATCTTGTTGAAGCTTGAAACATGTACTTTCTATTGTTGCGCACTGGAAATAATTCGCAACGAGCCGTATCAGACCGATATATCGTATAGCTGCCATACAAACTATCGGCCGACTTTTGTTATTTGTCAAGATTTACTAAATCGGACTTTTTCTTTATTTTAAATCTGCGTATCAAATTTCATTAAAATAGGAACAATGGGTCGAAATGAGGGTTTTTATAGTATTGGAAGTATTGGTTATCGAAATAACTAATCAGTGCCAAGCAAAGCTAGACAGTAATCGACGTAAACTTTTTTCACTTCAATAAAGTCGAACAACTAGGAATATAAAACATAAAAGGATATAAAACCTTCGGCATGCCGAAGGCACCTTTTCGATCTGGTATTGGTTAAGTTTAAGGTATATGAAAACTTCAGTTCCTAGAGTCTAACTGCATTGCCTGCTACTCTATATATAATTCTCATGCTCGCAGACCTGCGTCAAGGGAAAAGCGTTTGACTTTGACGGGTTGACCCAATTGCTATCTAGATTTGTACCCAATCTGACTGTAGAGAGCAATATTGGCTATAAGGTAACTTTTGTGCTTGAGAACAAATACGAGGAGAAGTTTCCGGATCTTTTTGATGATCTGGAGAATACGATGGAACGTCTGGATGTAATTAGCTTTCGACTGCGTGATACTTCATTGGAAGAGATCTTTTTGCGTTTCGGCTCCGAGGAGGGGGAACTTACACCTGATCCAAACATACTAGTTGAAGAACTTAAACTCGCGCTTGATGATTTAGCAAACTGTCCTCGTACGCAAGGACGTAAACTGATCCTTAGACAGTTTGATGCCCTAATTTATTTGCTCTGGACAGCTAATAAACGTCGGCTGCTTATTACGATCATCAATTGGATTGCCGTGATATTGGCAATAGGGTTTGCCTTTGCTTCCGTTCTGATCTATGGCAAAGATTTTGAGTTAGTTCCCTTATCGTTTAATCTAACCCAAGTGCCTTATATTCACACCTTTGTGGAGGCTATGGCCGACAATGAGGATGTAAAAGAAATGCAAGAATTATTCACGGAGCTTGTCTTCTGGTACGACGGAAATGTTAAGATTCTACAAAATTCAGATTTTTCCGGCTTTTATCTGCTGCGGCATAAAGATTTCAGTAGGGATGTCCATTATCGTTATATGTTCGGTGTATCGCTGGGAACAGAGGAAATAACGATCTGGTTCAACACTATACCTCTCCATTCGTTACCTTTTGCTCTAAATTTAGTGCACAACGTAATTGTGAGGTGAGTCGATAAGCCATATAGATATATACATGTATTATATTTAGGATTGTACTGATTGTACTTCACATCTTCGAATCATTAATGCAATAATACAAATCTTACCTATTGTTAGACGCTTCCTCGACGAGACAGCTTCAATCGATGTGACGCTAAATCCGCTACCATTCAATAATGCTGTCAACGCATTTCCCCAAACGCCGATGACATTGGGAAGCATGCTTGCAATCAATTTAGGTTTTATATTAGGCACCATTTGGGCAGGCGTTCTGGTCTCTGACATAAGGCATCCGGAATTCAAGAAACAGCATTACCTATGCGGTGTCGGAGTATACACCGATATACTCTCCACAATTTTTTTTGAAATGGTACGGGTCATTTTCATGACCACCTGCTGCATGTTGCTAATATCCATGTATATGACGCCTCGCCACGACATGTCCCTATACTGTGTGTACCCACTTGATATATTTTTAAAAAAGAGTGTTCTCTAATTAACATTTTGCAGTACGGGTCTTTTGTTTGATGATCCTAGTGGGATCATCTACTGTCTTATTTTCCCATTTCCTGTACGCAATCACCAGGGATGCAAATTGTGTGTTTATTGTGATAACACTTTTTAACGTTGTTGGAGTCATAATGTTTACCGTGGTCGTGGGCGATTCGCTGGAAAACATGGACGATAGATTACAGATATTGTTTTACACTTTTGGAGAAGTGATGTTCAAATTGTTTATACTGTACGACTATAAATGGATATGCTTTGATGAGGACGTAAAGTTTATGTCGGAAACAGTAATGAAATGCAATTGCACTCCAAATTGTTGCAGTTAAGTTGAAAGTTTTAACAATACCCAAACCCTTTACCCATTATAATTTGTTTTGTTTTGATCTTCCTTATTCACAGTCGAACACGACTACTGGGAGAAAGGAACATATGGCAATTATTTTGATATTCTCATACTGGCTGTACTGAATGTGATACCCATATTTTTTTTATTTTTCATTGAGATTCACACGGTTTTGGGATTTTCCTACTTGAATAAATTAAATAAAAAATTGAATAAGCATATACACAAACCGAAGGCGCACATACCTCGCAGTACAATCTCAGTACCTGATGAGTCTGTTATTATCCAGCGACAACTGGTCGATGAGATCGTGAAGGAGAATCGATGCGCAGATATGGCTGTTGTCTGTCAACGACTGGGCAAAAGTTTTGGCAACAAACAGATTTTGGTACAGATCGATATGTGCATTGAAAAGTAAGGCTTGCAAGCACCTGGCTACAGTAATACTTATAATAACGTATCATTTTTCTTTCCAGATCCGAATGCGTTGCTCTTTTGGGCAACAACAACACAGGTAAGACAACTTTAACTAAACTGTTAATAGGTGAGATAGTTCCGTCGCATGGCAACATTTGGATCGGTGGATATAGTATGGAAAGTCAACGTGCCCGTTGCTATGCGCTAATGGGATACTGTAACCAACGTATTGTTTTTCCCTCTTATTTTACGCCACGTGAACTTTTACTGATTCACGCCCAAATGCGCGGTCTGTCCAAGAAATGCTCTGAGTTGTACTGTGAGGCCTTGGCGACAATTTTGGGCTTCAACCATTCATATAGGCAGCTTGTTCAACGCTGTACCACCGGCCAGTTGCGGCGTGTTGCCTTCGCATTGGCCATACTTGGGGATCCATTAGTTGTTTGCGTCGAGGGTTCACCTGGTGGCATCGATCCCTGTGGCAAACGCATCCTCTATAGCCTTACTGCATTTATGCAACAACGCGGCTGCAGTATGTTCTTTACCAACATGAATGAATGGGATGGCGAACGCATGTGTCATCGCTCTCCTTTCCTCTACGAGGGTCGCTTGTGGACAATGGGCACAAGGGATGAACGTTATCGTCGTGGTTATTTGGTAGAGGTGCGATTCAAGCGTAAAGTCAATGCAGATGTCGGCTCCGCACGAATCACTTGGGATCGAATCAATGCATTTCCCGTTTCTCCACACGTCAAATTAGTCATATTTATTGAAATCAAGTTTCCCGATGCTGTGCTATTGTAAGTCTTCTGATTTTCCCATATATATTTCAATATTTACTTACTTACGGCTCCAAATGCAGTCATCAGGATGAATATAATATTGCATTCTATATACCACCGGATGCAACTACTTTTTCGGATATTTTTTTGATAATACGCAAAGATGCCTTCGAATTGAACATTGAAGACTTCTATATAACCCGCAATGTTGATTACTATGGTCGTTCGGCTTTAAAAAGGGCTAAGCCCATTGATGATACATAATTGTGTAGTGGTTATTTAATAAATTAATAAGGTTGGTTGACAATTGTCGAAAGTGTATTCATATTGGACCTTAGGAGACATCTCCGACCCTATAAAGTAACATACTTATATTCTGAATAAGATGGACAGAGTTGGTATTGTATAAAACGAAACCCTAAACAGCTCGTAGAGAGCACCTTAACTAACTCTACACATACGAATCAGCCGTTGATATATTCAATTCAAGCTTACATAACATACAATGAAATTGCATTTACAATGCATTTGGGGATTATGGGTCTAACATGGCGAATGGCGATTTGCTCAACACTGGTACGTAGTATGTGCCACGGGCATTACGCTTGTTCTTAGAGCTGCCGAGTGGAGCATTGCTGGCTTCCTCTCCACAGTTCTTGGATACGGCCTTGCGATATTCAGTGCACTTGACGGTGCCGAAGTTTCTCAGAGTAATCGCCTCAGCGTAGTAGGTGTAGGCAAGCTTGTGTGAGCATGAATCTCTGGTGGGACCATTACAGGCCTTTTGCGCCATGCCACCATTGACGTAGAAGTCTGCCGTGCCGATGGGTCTGCGGAAACCAAAGAAGGCTCCGTTTGTGTGCACCACCTCCACGTAGGAGGCATCTTTGGAGGACAGTCGAGTGTGTGGATCGTCGCAGTGGAACAACTGACTGGCAGGATCCAAACCAATAATCGTATTAATTTTCTTATTTCCCATCATCTTGCCAGCCCTGCCAGCTACATGGGCACCCATGCCATGCCCGATGACATGCAGGGTGCTCATTGACATGCCATACTTCTTACGCAGACACTTGATCATATTCGCAACACTTTGGCCCACCCCGCGTACACTTGCCCTGGCCTGGGCGTACTTTGGATTACGACCCTGGGGCCAATCTACGGCAATAATATTATGAGGACCTTTTGACAACCAGCCCTTAGTTATTTGGCTGGTCATTTCATCCTTATATGAGTCCATCCAATCGTGAATTAAGATGCGCGTTGCAAGTGTCTTATCAAAGTGAGATCTTTCTATAGAACTTTCCTTTTTACAATGAATCTGATGTCCGACCAGCGGATTTTCCTTAGTGAAAAGATGAAATGATGCTTCGAATGTCGCAGGTTTAACAGACTCATCTGAATGCCTTGTTCGGTGTCTAAGATCATTTTTCGTCGAATTATTTTCCTCATCACAGTGCTCGAAGCTGACAGCACTCACTGCAGGTTAAAAGACATTCAACAATTTGATCTTAACAGGAATATAACGATACTTACATGCAAACAACGCGAGTATCAGTAAAAACAAAACTTTCATTTCAAAGAAATGATCTTTTCTTTATTTTAACTTAGAATTTTTGCCGTCAAGTTGTATAAATGTTTCTTAATGACAACCTGCAGTTTGAATGCATTTTAGAACACTAAGACGATTTGGCATGCAATCTTTTCTAAATGCAGTGGAAAGATTAATTTGCTATAGTTATAATAAAACATGTAATAAAATAAAGTAGTTACAATATTTTTTATATATCTTCACAATTTTATGACAGTCTATAAAGTCTGTATTAACGTAAATAGTTCGGTCTGTCTGTGAATCTATTCTTTGTCATCAATTCTTCTTTTATGAGTTGGTCGTAGTTTTTTTTTAATTTTAAACTCACTGGATTTTTTGCCGTTGAGCACTTTTGGCAGCTTCTGCTTAACTCTTTTTTTTAGAGCGATTCGAAATACAAACTCATCCAAGGCACACGAAATTCAATACTTGTCAATTATCGTCTGATAATATCAAAAAATGTTCACCGCCTCAATTTGTTATTGCGTTGTTGTTTTAGCTTTTTTTCGGCTTATGCAATTTACTGGGTCAGTTTTTCTTTTGGATGTATAGTAAAAAACGTGCGATTGCAACTGCATATCAAATTACCAACCGATCAGAGCCTATACCACATACCTTTTAAAGCCTTTTAAAGACCATTATCAGAGTGACCCCTGTACGAAGTACAAATTAATGAACCCAAGTAACTGCGAGATTGAACGATAAAAAGCAAGTTTGGGGAGTTCGAGAGATGAATGCACTCGATTGTGAGATACTCAGTATGCTGGGAAGGATTTTATACACTTTTCCTTATAGCTCAGCAAATATTGCAAGATTGATTGGAAAACTTGGTCAATCCTTTGATTTTATAGGGAAGTTCATAACTGTAGTCCAATACAAATACATATGTTTCGACATGTTACGATCTCTAGAAGAGAAGAAACCATTGAAAACACGCATTAGAGGAGTCTCCGAATGATATATAGGAATTCTATTTTTGTTGCACTTGCCAAGATCTAAATGTTTAGATTTGTCTTAAACCATCACATACCAGAATATGTTACTTCTATAGTCCATTACACCCCTATTTGCCCAAAAATTAGTATGTACAAAAACCGTGAACAACATTAACAGTCGCGGCCAGCTGCACAAGGCCAGTTGGTTCAGAAATTATTAATTAAATCATTACAGTAATAAATTATGTATTAAGCGGGCCATTGTGTTATGCCAAAACCTTGTCGATTTTTCAGCACGCATGACTCATTACACACCCCTTCTCCGTCCCCCACACACACACACACACACACTCGCCAGCAAGCGATATAACAAATTGTTGCAGCAAAAAGCTGGCAATGTGCGAAAATGCGGCAATTAGCATGTGGCAGCCAGTTGCAACCGTGAAAACACTTTCCCAATCATCAAAAGCCATTCAAACGCTTTTCAACTGCACGCGCGCCGGCCTCTCTGTATGTGTTCATGTGTGTGTGAGTGTATCTGCTAGATACACATTGTGTTGATATATTAATGATGATTTCTCGTTTTTCGTTCGTGTCGATTGAATTGCATGATTCAACACGCTGCGCTGCGTATCTGCTTACACGTCTACTCCGTCTGCAGCCCATCGAGCCGTTGCTGTTGCTATTGTACCTGTAGCTGCATCTACAACTCTTACTGCCGCTGTATCTCTGACTGCATCTCCATCTCGGCCTCTGCATCTATTCATCGGCACTTATCACGTGCAGCTTCTCTCTCTTTTTTTGGGGGGCGTCAATTTTGTAATCCAATTAACGCGCCCGCTGCGCAAATTAACCATAATTTTCTATTTTATTATTATCTGTTCGCATACAAGTGCACAAGTTTATTGTATGTTTACCCAACTACAGCACACCATCGGAAGAAGAAAGCCTAAAAAGACAAGTGCGAAATTTTCAATACTTGCAATAGAATTATGAAAGTGAAGAGGCGTAAACAGATCGTAGATAAAGCATCTACAATATTTGCCTGAGATACTTTTATGAGCTCATAACTTTTTTATGGTTTTGGAATTGATGTATTTCTATATCAATCTTCTTTGATGTATCACTTAAATTTTAATAGACACCTAGAACGATTCAATTTCTTTGATCAAATAATGACTGTCTTCTTTGAGGTTTTATGCATTTGTTGACAATCAATTTGTATTCCAACTTTTTGTATAGATACATGAATGATGCGAATGATTATTCTAAGATATATTAAATGCATTTCTTTGAATTGAATGGATGCTACTTAGTAGCTTCAAAATCATTGCCCATATTTGAGTACCCTTGCAGAGGGTATATTCAGTTTGGCCAGGAGTTTGTAACGCACCTTAGGAGGCATCTCCGACCCCATAAAGTAGCTACATATATTCTAAATCAGAGTGAACAGGGGAATCGATCTGTCTGTCCGTCCTCTCGTCCGTCTGTCCGTCCGTTCATTTGTCCATCCGTTATGCATTTCTTCCTCGTCTTCCCATAGTTTACTTCGATTCTGCGCTAAGAATCTTTAGCACAAATTTCGGCAGTAAAACTCGCACTGCACCTTGACCTTAGCTATACTTATTGCTCACCCCACATTAATCTTGCAACGTTATATAGCATCTCCTAAAAAGTAAATAAAATGTGGGTAACATTTTTTACATAATCGATAGCTCAGCTAAAAGTGATGAACCAAATTTCCCAACCAATTTCATTTAACAACTTAAGTCATAAATAATTTTTATGTAGTCGTTAAAAAAAAAGAGTAAGTAAGTTTGCAAATTAAAAATAATACTTAAAGTGTGATCTATTTTGGGAAAGGCGGGCAAAGAGTATTTTTGGCAAGAGACTGCGAAGGTCAGGTCGGAAATAGATAGCACATGTTTAGTGCCTTTCCGAAATGCCCCAAAATTGTCAAATGAAAATCTGGCATGATCGTAAAAATATAACATACTATATCGAATCGGATATTTATAGTGCCAGCGGTGGCAGACAGCGAATGAGTCAGTTGTGCACGTTGAATGATTTGTCGCTCAAAGATTTATTCGTGGCGAATCAAATGCAAAGGGGGGGTGGAGAAGGGACTGGTGAGACATTTGACACTAAATGCAATTTGAAGGCAATAAAACAAAGCGCAAAACAGATTTGAATAACGGCTCATTATGCATGCGGCGTCATATCTCGAGAACAGCTCGAGAATTGCTCAAAATAGCAAGCAGAATTTGCATACAAGGGGGAATGGTACCACACACTTCTCTCTCTCTCTATCTCTCTCTCTCTCTCTGGGCATGGGCTCGCAGAAGGGAGTGCCACTGCGATGTAGTTCTTAGAGTCCTCAGGCTGACAGACAGACGAACTGTGCGACTGCCAGACTGACAGTGACGAAGCTGGAGGCCTGCGCCTAATTGATTAATTGCAAAACAACAACGAAACACGATTTACATTTGGATTTTTGATTTCGTTTTCGAATGCGAATGCGGATTCGATGTTTTGCAATACCCTGTAGGCAATATTGAAAGAGAGTAGAGTGAGTGTTAAGTGAGAATGTGATTCAAATATAGCAAGAAACACAGATCTGATCACAGATAAATTCTTAAGTATGGAAAAGTCTTCTTCGCTTTAGATATATGTATATATTTTTTAACTAGTCAAATAGGTAGTAGTAAGTTAGGTCACCTAACTTTTACGTACAACAAGATTAGTAAGTTGTGATTTTATTCTAAAAATTTCATTACGATTGCTTAATACGTAAATTGTTTCATGTGTAAGCAAAGTCTTCATAGATAAGATACTTCAATTTGGCATACGCTTAGTTAAACATATTATATTATGAACTGATTCTGACGGATCAAATCTAAAAAAGAGTAGTTATTATACGAGAAAGGGCAGTCTTTAGGTTTAAGATGAATAGTTGATTTCAATTAGACTGGACAATGCTTCGCTTTCTAATCCTTTCCCCCAACTGAGCTGTTTCCAACTACCTACAGGGTATATCTGCGCTTGGTAACCAATTGTGACACACTCTTACTTGATTTTTAGAATGCAATTGGAACTGTCAATTTGCATTTAATTCGGCGAAAATAAATTGCCGACTGACTCACGACTTGGCTGCCAATTTGGATTGGGGGGATTTAAATGAGTCCGCAAGGCTGGCAGATTATTTCAGCGCGATACGATGTCGAAATTGCTCGCACAAAGCGCACTCAGATGACAATAAAATAATTCAATTTGATGTTGCTGTTGTTTTTGTTGTTGTTATTGATTTGCATTATCGAAAAGCTAATTAAGGTGCCGATGTCGGTGCTGTTGCCTAAACGTTGTCATAAGCCACCCCGCTTGACCTTTAGCGTTGGCCTTGCTGGCAAACGAGTCGGATAATGCAGCCTGATTACAAGCCTGGCAGCACTGTGGCTTGCACTGGGAATCTGTGTGTGTGTGTGTGTGTGTGCAGCAACTGCAACTGGACAACAACAACGTCAACTAAGTGTCGATGTTAACATTGAGCCAGCGACAAAATGAAGCAGATAACTGCGGTTTTTAATCAAATCAAATGCAACAACAAATCAAATCAAATGTAGTCAAACATGCTCGACTAAAGAAATACCCTGTACAAGTGTAAAGACTGCATGGAATTGAAGTTGCTTGGCATATGCCAATATTTTCTCTGTAAATTTGTTATTCTTAAAACGTTTTAGTGAAGTAGTAAAAAGTTAAACTTTAATATTTTCAGTATTATAAAATCTTCACTGATTTTTTAGAAGTTGTTAGTGCACTTAAAAGGTTTTTCTTTATTATAAACAGCATTCAAAAGAAGCAACAAAATTGTATAAAAATAAGTTTAAATTGCTTGAAAGTTTAACTTAAATTTGAGTTAGCTTAAGAACATGTACAGTAAGTTTAAAAAATATAAATATATAGAGATTAATCGAGTAAGTTTATCGATAGTTAGTGTTGTACTGCCTTAAGCCCATACGATTGTGCAATACCCTGTATATGTATATAACGCACAGTCGACCATGCTGTCGTGTAATGTAATAGACACATAGCAACAACAACTACAGCAACAACATTGAACAAACGGAATGGAAAGTGTTGAAAATCTGATTATCATGCGGTGGCGCTGTTTTTCACATGCCTGCACATTTTTCTTCCCTCTGGTTTTGCATGCCAACTCTCAATTGTTGCAGCAGTCGCTGTTGCTGCTGCTGTTGTTGTTGCTATCGCCATGTTGTTGGCAGGTAAATGAACTTATAATTGGCCATAGAGTACACACGTATTGAGTGCCACTGTCAGCGAGTCATGCAACAAATGTGTTCGCCGTTCGCCAAGCGTCGATTTGTCTTTTGTTTAGTCCACAAATGATGAGACCCCATTGACGGTAGTGCGGGTAGCACGGCGAGTGCTTATAAGCAGGAAAAACGAAAAAAAATAAATGGGAAAGAGAAAGAAATGAGTCAACAGAGAATTTGCTTGCAATTGAAGATTCATTTTCACTGAAACTCTCTTTTAGTCCTTCTGTAAATCGAATCTTTATAGGGTATAAGTGTGTTCTAACTTCAAGAGTTTGCTATTTTCTGGTTATATGGTATAACCGATAACCACCACGTTTATATATTTGTGTTCATTCATTCAACTCTCTGACTAAATGTAGGTCCACTCGACAAATTTGCGCAGTATGGTATTTGATATTGAGAGTTAAAAGGTCATCCAAGATTATCCATCTAGTGCGATCGACAGTTGCTTTGGCGTCTGGTTTATGCTGTGAACTAACAAAAATAACAATATAAAATAATATGCAGAATATGAAAACTTTATTTGTTTTAATTGAAAAGATTGTTTTTGAAATTCTTATTGCAGTTTACAGTTTAACATTTGATTTATTTAATTATTACATTTCCATATTTTGGTCCAACCATTCTGCATAACTACGCACTCGAGTATAAACAGCAGGTTTTTGTGTGTTGGTGCAATCACGTGTACGAAAGGACCACATCCCTTCGAGGAACATACGTTGGCTAGCTGACTGGTAGAACATCAGGGGGCTGCCAGATTTACCAATGCATACATTTGCTGTGCATATATGTGTTTCATTCACATTCCAGACGCTTTTACATGTGTTTGTCTCCCAGAGAATAACACTTGCATCACGTTTGGCAACTGAGTAGTCTTCCCAATTAAGCCATCCACTAATAGTCAAACTGCTGTCCGCAGGTGGTTCCGGTATATTATTGATTCCGAAGGGAAGGCAAATGGGCTTCATCTTGGCTCCAAACTGTATAGACCGGTCAAGGCGAATCAGTGCAATGTTGTTGATTTCATTAGCAAATCCGTTTATATATCCGTTGTGCGGTATTATCTTCTCAATACCGAACTCCTGGTAATGCGTACAGTTTACAATGCCGTAATCGCACATGTGCCCGTTGTCATCATAGGCTCCCAGTCGCACGCCAGTTCTGTGGGTACAATAATCGAATCACATACGTAACCTTTCTGATTTGCATTAGAGTAAACTTACAATGGTCCGTATTTTGTAATAGATTTTCCAGCCACACAGACAAAAGTCGTCAGCACATACCGAGAGTTGATCACCGAACCAACACAGTCTAATTGATCTCCATACACCAGTCTCGCCACCCAGCTATATTCATCAGGTCTGATCAAATGTGGACCATCAGTTTGTTTCTTTGAATACATGGGAGTGTATCCGCAATCTGTAGGATATTTTCGCTCCGCAACAGAAGTGCAATCACTTCCCGTACACACGTTGTCCTCTATCCAGCTTAGATAATGACGTACCCATGTATAATGTGTAGGGATGAATTTGCTGTGACAGTCACTTGAGGCGAACGATACTATGCCTTCGATCACCATGTGCCGCTTACTGAATTCATACATTAGCGGTCCGCCAGAATCCCCTTGGCACGTTGTTGCTGCTTCACTATAGATGGCAGCAAGTTTGGCTGCGCACCTTACGCTGGCATCTTGATATTCGCATTGACTATTGTTCAACAGAGGTACACTTACAGCTCGTTTTGCCGGCAAATTAGGGAAGTTTGTCGTTAGACCCCATCCAGCCACTGTCAACGATGTATTAACACTCGGCTCTGTCGTATTGAAGGGCAGGCAAACGCGCCTCATATGGGGTCCAAACGGTATCGGACTATCCAGCCGAAGGAGAGCAATGTCATTGCGCAAAATGTAGTTGTTGTCCCGGCCAAAATGATCGTGCACTTTTACGTTTGCGATTCCGAAATGCAGATAAGAAGTACAGTTTGAAGCGCCATAATCGCAATAAGGTTCTTGGGTAAAGTTTCCCAAACGCACTCCGGTTCTGCAGATTAGAAACTCGTTAGATAACTTCGTATGTTGGTTATGATAAGCTTACTTACAATCCACCGTAGTTCTTAACTTGATCCCCAGTCACACAGTGAGCAGCTGTCAGCACATACCGTGAGCTTATCACCGATCCTGCGCAGTATCCATATCCTCGACTTCCATACTCCAGACTGGCCATCCAGCTGAACTCTTGCGGTTCTATAATGTGTCCGTTAACTATTTGATTAGTAGTTAGCATCGGTGTCCAGCCACAATTGTCAGGACTCCTTAGTTCCTCAACTGAACAAAGTACGTGAAGTACTTGTAGCAAAAGGAGAACCAATTTGATCCCGTTCATGATCATTCCGTTAGCAAGCCGGACATCAACTGATTTCAGTTCTCCTTTCATGTTTTTGATTTCACTTCTGCGTTCCATATTCCGAATGTACTTAAAGAGAGTCCGATAATCATTTCCAAAAAATTCATTGGGAAATTCCCTTATTTCATAATTAGCATGAAATATATAAATTTAATTATTCATGAGAAATCTAAACATTTTTATGTATTGATGATAAGAACATAACATAACACATTGTGTGTTTGCATGTATGTACGAGTATAATAATAAAACATATTAATATGTTTGGAAGCTGTTACCACCTCGTGCAATTTTATTCTCATTTGAGAATTTTCTTATCAGCAACTGGAAATAAATTTATTTGGAATGTAGACTTGCTTATACTCTTGCCATTTGTGTCCATGGTAAGTGTATAATATAATATAATTACCTTATACTATATTTACAAATGGTATCAAGTTAAAGCTGCCTTGTCTAGTCTACTCTAACACTATCACACTTTTGAAGTACATAACAATTCACGCCGCATAGGGACACAAAAATTGCAACTAAAGTCTTATAAATTTTACAAAGGGTATTTAAATGTTCAACTTGCTGAACATTCTTTTTAAACATTCTTAAAAGTGGATTAGGTTTTTTTTATGCTTGTTTGGCTTGCAAATTCGTCAAAGCTTCGTATATCCCCATTTCTCTCAGTGCAGTCAGTTGGCCACGCATTTTAATTAAAATGTCGCCAATTTTTCAGCACAATTGAATATTTATCGCAGCTGCCAGACTGAGCAAATAAAATGATATATGTGCGTGGATATGAATGTGTGCATTGTTGTCGATAATGCCGAATATCGAAACGAAGTCGAGTAGCCAGCGACAGTGGCCACTGCCCCATTTCGAGGCAACAGCAACAGCAGCAGTAGCAGGAGGAGCAGCAGCAGTTCAAGCTCGCTAAGCAAATGATAATAAACTTTCACGCCCATTAATTGGCTTTGCGTGTTGCTGTTGCTGTTGCTCCAACGGGGGCAACGGGTGCAACCTGGCAGACGATGACGTCGCCGCCTCTGGCTGGCGCTTGGTCACTTTTTATAGCATGTAATTCGTCAGCATACCGTAATATTATGGCAACGAGGCAACGGGGCAACGCAGTTGGCCATGAAGTCGATGAAGCCTGCGAAATGCAACTAAAATGGGCAAAAAAAAAACAAAAGTAAAAACACTTTCACTGCAACCTTGAGACCGACGTCCAACTGTCTGTCAATCGCACACTGTGGCTATGTGTGTGTGTGTGTGTGAGAGTGTGTGTTGTCCATCATGCTTGCAATTACCCGCATTTGTTGCATAGTTGCTGTTGCCGTTGCTGTTGTTCGCCTCAAGTTCGATTACGCAAAAGTTCTGCAGAGGGAAAAAAGAAAAGACTTTGGCAACAAACTCGTTTTGCATGCAGCCCCAAATGAAAGGAAATAAAAAACGGAAAGAAAATTAACGAAATCATATATCACTCGCATAGTACTTGGCGCTGCTTGGCGACGACCTCCCAGCAAGACGACGCGACGCTGCTCGTTGCTCGCCCTGATTTATGTCTTGCCACAAATGAAATGAATTGTGTAACCCTTTCGGGCACTGCATGTTGTCCGTGCAGCGTGCAGCGTGCGGCATGCGGCGTGCAGCTTGCGAACTTAACGCGAATTTCTTGTTTTCGATCGTGGGCAGCAACAGCAACGGCAGCTCAGCATCAGCATCATCAGACAGGGCTCTCGTCCCCGTCTCAACGTGCCGTCGCAACGCGTCGTCAAGGAGTTGCTTCAGATGCTGCAGATCATCTGCGGCTCTTATCGCTGCAGGCGCATCGCGAGCACGTTGCGGCCATAAAGCAAATCAAATTGCAACAATTGTACGTAATATGTTAATAAATTTCTGTTGCAGATTTCCGTTGCTTTCCGCTTCTCACTTCACTTTCATTAAGTTGTGAGCGATTCTGAATGCGCATCGTTTAAATTGAATTTATTGCTAACTTAACAGTACGTGGGCACAGACACCTCTCTCTCTCTCTCTTTCTCTCTCTCTGCAGATGACACTTAAAGGGAAGTCCTACGCAATTTGCAACTGGTTTCGCGTTGATTATGAACTGCAACTGAAACTTTCGCAAGTGAAGAGTCCGTTTTATAGCTGTAAATGATATATTTGATGAGAACTGAGCGCAGGAAGAAGGTGTATAAAGACTAGAAAGGCAGGCCAGGAAATGTGTCGATAAAATCACACAAATTCGATTTGAAGTCAAAAGTACAATAAGGTACAACAGTTAATCGAGAGATCTCTAAGAATGGCCTCCACACCAAAGAGTCTAATGAAATGCTAAGTAGTCTTGCTCTCTTAATCTCTCTCGTGCAAGCTCTAACTGCATTTCATTTGCCTTTACCTTTCCCCTTACAAAATCAAAACTACTCTTTATGTATATTCTTCCTCTCTCTCTCTGTCTCTCTCCAAGTCTTTGTCTATCTTAGTCTGGCCGTCTCTGTCTTCGTGCTCTTTTGCTCTCACATGCAAATATATTTTGGTTTACTATCTATTCATTTTTCTTTCCTGTGGTTCTTCCCTGCATAGTAAACACATAACATATATCTTCTGTTATTTCTTTCACATTTCTCCTTTACTCCGTTCAGTTCTTCCCCTTTCAACTAATCTCTAGATACTACATTCATTGCATTAAGTATCCCCACTTTCTTCGCTCTTCTCCTTCACTTTCCTTTTTTATGTCTCTATTAAAAAAGTTATTTCTTCCATTCCCTTTACAAAATTCTTCAAAGAAATTAGCACTTGCTTAGTAATGTTGCTCTCACTTCCGTGCCACACCTTACTCCCTCATATCGTATAGACATTCTTTTCCCTCATCGTCATCAAGATGATTATCACCACTTAGAATCGTCAATTAAAAGTCATTTGATCCGATGACATCGTCCGACTGCAATTCGCAAATTTTTAAATCTGATGATTTGCGAAACGATTCATCGCTTTTCCCCCAGAGACCTTTCGAGCTGCGATTGACATAAATATTTAACAGTCTATCGCTAAAAAAAACCCCAACAATTAATGCGAAATCTTGCGAAATACTTAATCGCTTGCTTAGCGGGCCGTTTTAGCTTGAGCTTCGGCAACATCTTAGCGTATTTATACATTTAATTTTAGCTAGAGAACAAGCTAAGATCAACAGATGTTGAAAAACAAAAGGCGGCAACGGATCTGTCGAACGTGGAAAATTCTCATGGTTGTCAATTGACAACATCAGCTTTGATTGTTGCCATTGCTATTGTTGCTGTTGTTGCAATTGCTGTTTTACAAAATAAACTTATGAGTATTAGCCGCCAGTTTGGCATTTTGGCCAAATATGGCAATGGATTTGAGCGGCAATTTACGTGTATGTGATTTGTGGGAGATTTCGGCAAAATGTTGCCAATTGGCATGTTGCAATAGCCCAGTGGGACACGACTTAGGTTCAATACAGAACAATACAAAGTTGATGCTACACTTTGGGTCTTTTAAATATGCCACACCCCTTTACATACACTCAACTTAGAGTCGCATCCCAGTGCCACTGGGTAATGCGATATTTCACACGATTTAAGCCTGGGGAACTGCAACTAATGTAGAACTTTATGGCGCAAATCATCTTAAGAACAGGCACCTCATACTCGCACACACAGTAGCCCTGTTGTGTTGGTTAAGTTTTCTATTTTGAAAGGAAAAACGCACTCACTGTAGTCGTAAACTTGAGCATTACAACGTGGGTAGCTAAGGAAAACGGCTGTAAACAAGCACGATACGTTACCGTAGGCAAGTCGACGGTTTCACACACTTCGTAGCTTTGTCTTAACATACTTTATTCAACAACGATATTGAGGTTTTTTGGAGATTTTGTTACAAATAAGTGCTTTGCATTTTTTTTTGAACACAAAATACGTAAACTCGTATATATCAAGAAAGCATCCGAAAATAGTATCTCTCCCTTTGTTTTTGCCACAAATTAGACCCACGCAGATTTTATCCGCTTTGACTCTCCAAATCAGTTTGCCAGAAAAAGTCACTCCATGACACACTTGGAACGAAACTAATTCTTCCGTTATAGGAGAGTAACCGGAATGCATTGAGATGTGTTCTTACTTATCAATATCCATAAGATGGAAAGAAGAATTGTACGTTTCATTTCACAATTATTGAAGAAACTTCTCCGAGTTGACGTAGGAACTGTAAGTATTGTGTTCTCCACTTGTGACTGACTTTAAAAAGAAACATATTAAATGTTACGCTCAATTACACTAACATGCTGAGAAAACTGGATTGATACAGTTTAAAAAGAGTCGCCTGTATTAAATAAATAATAATAATCAGCATAACAAAGTACTGACCTATACAAATGCAGTTGTATTTGTAGTTCTTTACTTAATAATTGAACTCATTATGAAATGTAGTGTATTCTGCATATGACCTTCACAATAAATTTAGTGTCTTTGTTGGCGAGAACAACGCGTTCATACAGACGGACATAGGTCAGTTCAAATCTCCCTTTGTTGCTGCTAATCAAGAAGGGTATATAAACAGCTAAGCAGCTTAAAAGGCACAAGTTTACTTGGGTCAAGGCAACATTGGCAGCGTGCACTGACTAAGTGCAGGCACTGTGCAACGCGACACGACCTTGATGCCTCTTGCTCTTGCCACGCACAACAACTCAATTTGCCATAATGAGAATCAGCTGAGGCCAGTCTTTCTCAGTCGACTCTCTGTCTCTCAGTCTGTCTCTTTGTCTGTCTCTCTGTCTGTCCCTCTGGCTGGTTGGCTGCAAACAAGCGTTGCTGATTTTCCACAAAAGGGCGCTGGTAATCCTGCAACCATGAATTATGCGCCCCTTAACCATTTAACCAACTGCACAACGAGCCCAAAATGCAGCCCAACCCAAACCCAAACCGATGCCCAACCCAAACCCAAACCGAACCACGCCGAACATAATCATTGTAGAACCTTGAAGTGCATTTTTAATGCCAGTGCTTGTCCGATAAGATTAAGTCATGAAAGGCTGCGCCCTGCCAAGTTGTTAGCACACACAGACAGGCAGAGCTGCATACACTGCAAGAAAACAAGGGTGCTTAATGTGCCAAAGGTCCAACAAAAAGAAGTAAATAGAATATGAATATAAAGTTCATATAAATGTATTCACTTAATGAAATAGTTGACATCTTTTAATCTTTACTTAGAAGAGTTATATCAATGCAGACAAATGGAGTCTTCAAATCGCATTACAATAATTATGCCAACATTATGCTGCCAATATTCGCTCAGTGTATGCGCTGTTTGCGAAAGTGCTTGGCTCTACTAGGTCTCAAGTGTGTCTACATGACTCTCACTTTTAGGCCACAGGACTGGAAGATTGCAGACGGAGATGGTGATGGAGACGAAGACGGACATTGAGATGGAGGAGACCGGAACGTAGAGCTAGACAGAATCGCAAACCACTTTCCAGGCAACATTACCAACAACAACGGCAACAACAATTGCAGCAACAACAACAACAACAACTTTAATGTACATTTAAATGTCGATTTTGCAAATTGTTGCCTGTTGTTGTCGTTATTGTTGTTGAGCTTGCTTGTAGCTGTTGCTGTTGTAGAAGTAGATGTTGTTGCCGTGGTTGTTCCTGTTGTTGCTATTGTTGTAGTTGGTGTTGCTGTTGCTGTTATTGTAGTTGTTGTTCAATTTCAATTTCAATTATGCTCGTTGCGCAATGCGTTGAAATTGCGCGTACTTCGAGTTGTTGCTATTATTCGTGTTGTTGTTACTGTTGTTGTTACTGCTATTGTTGTTGTTGTTGTTAGCCAAAATAGTCATTGGCTTTTGTCTTTTATTGGCCGCAGAGCTCTGGGCCTTGCGTCCAAATTGTTTCCGCCTCTTGCAACTTAATTGCCACGAACAACATAATTTGCCAACATTTGCAAGCAACAACAACAGCAGCCATAACAACAACAACAACAACAACAATTTTATGTAAGTTAATTTCAATTTGTTGCTCATGTTCGCATCGCACTCGAAAGTTGCCCGTGCGAATTCTCTCAGAGGGTGATGACGACGACGACGACGACGACCTGAAAGCAGAAAACAAAACCGATTCATAGTGAACTGAAATCGCCGATTCATGCAGTTTAAAACATTTGTTCGACATTTCAAAGCGCAATTCAATGAAGAGACAGACAGACGGACATACTGAAAGAGTGAGAGAAAGAAGAAAGGCATTCACAGCCAGAAGAAAAGGTTCCCGTTTCGCGACGCGCTGCGAGGTTGACGACCTTCACATTCGATGTCCGCTGTGTCCCTTGTCCAGGCCGGCAATTAACTTATTTTTGCAGCTGACTAAGACAAACTGTGCCACAGATTGCAATCAGCCAGCGTGGGGCACAGCAACCGACACAACTTGCTGCATGCCACACAAGTTGCAACAAGCCAACCCGCTCGAGTCGGGTTTGCTCTAATCTCGCTTAGCATTTCAATTTGATGCCGATAGCTTTGACGTCTCTTTCTCTCTCTCTCTCTCACTGCCTCTATCTCTTTTCTCTTGAAAGGGGCTTGATGAAATTGTCAAGAAATTGGGAACACAAGGAAATGAATTATTTCTTGGAGACAAACTGCATCTAGCACAGAAAACATCAAATGCATCATGCGGAAAATCAGTCATGCGGTGCTTGCGATGCAATATACCACCGCATGCAGTGCTCTGGTATGTACGAGCCTCGTGCACATTTGACAGATCTTTCTCACTATAATTTGGCATTAGCGAATGTTATATAAAATGTTAATACCTTAACAGAACTGCTGAAAAAAACATAAAACACTTAACTTCCTTTCATCTCTAAACTGTCAAAGTCAAAACTCAGTTTCCTATGCTGCATATAGTAAACACATTTCATTAGTCAGGACCCAGTTCTACCAAATTTCATCAAAATTGTACCAATATTTCAACTTCTAACAGAAGTATCTTACGCTATTCTCTGAGGCACGTGTTGCATGAATATGCCACGCTCTAGCGAAGCTACGCCAAACGAATTGCTATAATAGAGTACTGTATGTGTGTGTGTGTGTTTGCTGTAAGTCAAATGTGATGATGTTTTAGCTCTGTTCCAGAAAGTAATCCCATGCATCGCCGACTAACCAACTGAGGTGGAGACTGAGACGGAAAGATTGAAATGGATCCAGATGTTTGGAATGTATTTTCAAGTGATGGAAAGAAAAGAGAAGACATATTGATGTTCTTGGTGGTGCTGTTTGCTCTCATTTCTTCTGCGCTGGTGTTTTTTTGTTGTTGCTGTTATCTCATTGCTGTGGTTTTTGGTGTGTATGTTGGCCACGGTTCCCGCGAATCATTACAATGATTCACTGCCCAGGCTCTGCGGCATTCACTCACACACACACAGACACAGACATACTTTTCGCTTGTAAGTTATATGTAGATCATGTTGGCATATGCTCAATTTGATTGTCAACTGTCAATACGTTTTTGCAGCGCATTGTGATGGAAAGTTGCTGCGATTTCTGCAATTGCCGAGTCACAACGCCAAGAGCAACCAACAGCCAACCAGCAACAGTCGCTGTTACAACTGGCAACTGCCTACCTAACTGACCTAAGACAAAAACCAAACAATATGACAACAACAACAAAACAACAACAACTGCAACAGAGATTTAGACAGTCCTCGCTGAGTTCGTTGAAGTCTGATGAGTCCCCAAAATACTCTTTGAATTATAAAAAAAGCAAGAAGAGTAAATGCCTATGGGGTTTTCGAATCAAATCAATCCAAATCCATCAATCCCCGAATCAAATCAAACAAAAAGAAAATTTAATAATTTATGTTAAACATTGTATTAAGTTAAATTAATATTAAGAAGAAGTGTTTAGCGAATAAATAATATTTATATTTTACAATAAATAAAAATTGAAATAAATAAAAAATAAATAACAAAAAAGATTGAATGAAAACAAATAAATAAGTAAATAAAAAAATAAATAAAATATATTGAAAAAAATAAAAAAATTTATAAAAATAAATAATAAATAATAAATAAATAAATAAATTAAAAAATAAATAAAAGACGAAAAATAAATAAATGGCAATAAATAAATAAAAAAAATTAAAATATAAAAAAAAAATTAGAACAACAAATATAACAGTTTTTATATAGCTAAAGCTTAGAAATCCTCAAAATAATAATAATCTGGAATAAAAAAAAAATATTATATTAAAAAGTATTTCATTCTCAATTCTTGCTTAAAAAATAACATATGCAAATCTCTCATATTTAAATTATACATTTTATTTTGTCGTTTAGTTTTCTTTGCATTTATATTCATGCACAAGGGTATATCATAGTCTATCAAATTGGGAGCCTCACATTTCTTTTGGTGCTTTGAAACATTTTTACTAATTGCACATGAACAACGTTTATCACTCGGACAACATCAACTGTCAACAACAACATCCACAGGCGCAGGAGCAACAGGCGGCCAGTTGTGGTTGTTGTTGTTGTCAGTGCTGCAGCTGTGCCATTGCAGTTGCTGTTGTTGTTATTACTGAAGCTGTTACAAGGAAAACTCATAAGCATTATCATTAACAATATTATTGTTGTTGTCAACAACAGCAACAGCAACAACAACAACAACTGCAGCACCGGCAGCAGCATCATCAACAAGCACAACAAAAATAAGCAGCGACGCCGACGCGACAGCGCATAATCAGCAGAAAGCGCATTTAATAATTTTTATGTTTATATATTTTGTAAATTTTTCAAACACCCACGCGAGGCAGCGCGCTCTGTGGGAAAGTTGTTGCTGTTGTCCGCGTTGATTTGTCGTTAAGTTTGCGTTAAGTGGGCATCATTAGTTAAATATGTGCATTTTTCTTTAAGGATTTCGTGGCTCTTTTATCTGCAAGTATTTGCAATTGTTGCTGTTGTTGTTGCCCACAAATTGTCGTAATTCGCAGCCGGCGGTCGCAACTTTCATTTTTATTGCAATTTCACTGTAAGCCAGGCGGCTACCTTAAATTGGTCAAAAACCCGCTAGTGTTTTTTTTAGCTCCAAATTGAATTAGCTAACAACTAAGGTGCCAATCCCCCCCTACCCGCTGCTGCCTGCTCCCTCGCGGGATCATTAAGCCAAGGCGAGTTAGTCAAAATTAAATTGAAAGACAATTAACCTGATTAGCATGCAACATGTTGCTGCCACATGCCGCATGTTGCTACTGCACTGCGTACGGTACATTCGTATGTGGCTTGCTTGGACTAGCCTGGCCCGGTCTGAGATCATTAATCACAACGTTGGGGACGCGTAATTTACCCGGCCATAAATAAAGGAAAAACTCCGAGAGAGAAATTGAAATGTTTTAAGCGGGAGATGAGAGACAAATGCTCACTGCAGTTGCAGTTGCTGTTGCTGTTTTTTTGTTAGTGTTGCAGTTGCTGCTGTTGTTGTTTAGCCTTTTTTCTGCCGTTGTGGAAATTAATGACATTTTCTGCGCATTGCGATGTTGTTTATGAAAACAGCGATCAGTTCGCATTTGCAGCTGATTGATGCATTCAGCAGAGGCTCCGCTCAGCTCCCTCTCTCTATCCGTCTCTTCTTCTCCCCATCTTTCCCCGTGCCATCTAACTCCTCACTCCCAGCCCACTCGCAGTCTCAGCGCATCAAATCGTGCATATGAAACAAAAGACTTAGGCAACGAACTTGACATTTACGATCGCAATAGAACACCAATTCGAAACAGTTGTGAAAATGAAGTGAAAGTGTCATAGGCACTACAGGGGGGGGAGGGAGGTAGGATAATAAAAATAAATTATTACAAGCCAGCAAGAAGCATAAGGGGTGTGCGCGTGTTGTAATTTCAATTAATGTGACCCATAAAAAAAAGTCGATGAAAAGACACGACCAAAAAAACAATAAGGAAACACAAAAGCAACAATAACAACAACAACAGCAACAACATCGACTTCTTTTAGAGCTTTGTGCCTATTTTTCTTCTTTTGTGTTTAATTAAAACATGTGACGGCATTTATGATGGGTGACCAGCTACGGTCCCGGGTTTCCCCTGAGTTCCCTCTGCGTTATAAACAAAGGCACAAGCAGCGGAAACAACAACAACAACAAAAACAACAACAAGAGCGTCAACTGCCGCAATAGAAATGGAGTGAGAAAAAGTGTGAAAGAAACGCTGCAGGCGTGAGAAGAGCAGGCAGAGCGAAAGATAGAGGGGGAGGGTAGAGAGGAAGCAAGTCGAGCGACACGAGACACGAGCATCGCCCGTCGTGTTGGAGGAATTTTGAAAAGAAGTGAAATTTTTGCGCCGTACACTCTTGTGTGTGAGAACCGCAAAGCAATTAATTTGTATAATATACCCTGTAGCCATCAAAGGGTTAACTGACTGGATACTTGCAGCATAAAACTGGAACAGTGCGAGCTAGAGAGAACCTTTAGTTTTTGTAGTTCTAATATAGACAATGTTTTATAGATTAAAAGTTGTTACATTCATTTGTTTAGTTATTTATTTTAATTTATTTTTTTTTTATATAATTATGTTTCTATAATAACACATTATACATAATATTATAACATACAGAAATCTTCTCCAAAAAAACTAGTTTATAAAGCAGTTTACTAAGCTTGATAGGACTAACATCGATTTCTGGAGAAGTCGTCAATTTATTTATAAAATAAAATAAAATACAAATATAATTATTTTTAATCGTTCATTCAAGCTAAAGAGTGTCTTTTTACAACTTCCTTTTATTCTATTATAAATTAAAGTTATCATAAATGTATAATATGATCATTTAAATATTCATCTGATTTTTCTCTTATATAATATATTCAAATAAAGATTGATAACTTAAATTTAGTTTTCGCATAAACCTTTTCTAGCTTAGCCTTTATTTTCTTTCTATTGTGTATCTGCTAGTTAATCATATATTACACACTCATTATACATTTCTCTCTTTAAATGATATCTTACATTAACTAATTTCAGAACTAAGTCTCAAGAACTCTTCGCTAGCTGCCCCTGACTTCTACAGCGTATCTGCCTGTTCATCACACATATGCATTTCACACACTCGCTGTGTTTTTTGTCTTCCACACTTTGGCCAAGTTGGTAGCAGAAAGTCTTTTATAAATTAGAGCAACACAGCAAGTGTTGCTGCCGTTGCTGTTGCTGCTGGCGGCTGCTGTTGCCGTTGTTCACGTTGCTGTTGTTGTTGCTGTTGCCTGCCACACCTTGCATGCGAAAATCTTTTCACGCCTCGGGGCAGGCAACATGCGAAAAACTAATTTCGGCGCACACATCGTATGTCTTGGTCGGCTCTCGAGTACAGTCCCCCCTTCCCCCTTGCCCCTTCTCCACCGCTAGAAATGCCGGAAGATGTTTCAATTTTTTGCTGCTGCTGCTGTTGTGAAAAATCGCAACAATTAAGTGATTCGTTTGGCCCGATTTCTATTGCTGCACCTCACCAACTAGACTCGACTTGGCTTGTCTTATCTCGTTAGCCAACACTGTCCGCTCTCATTGGGTCACACACAGAGCGATGACATCATTTCGTTGTTCAATTCGATCGTCATCTGCTTTTGCATAATTTGTCCAAAATGGTCAACAGATATACGAAATCGAACATCGATCGATCGATACGTTAGATTTGTTTGTCACAAGCGCAACACTGACGAATCAATCAATCCCCCTGACATTCAGACAGATAATGCTGGCTTCGGCATAGATTGGAATGGAATGATTTATCGCAACATTGTTTCGTTACGCGATTATTTAAGTGCATAACTGTGCGATGTGACAATCTATATATACTCTTTAAAGGGGATCAATATATATATAGAAGTGAACAATATAAACTGTGATCTATAGTTACTGGTCTGCTAGTTAGTGTTACATGTGTTGGCAATTGTTTTGCAGATACTGTAAACTTTCTAATGTGAAAGTTGAATACTTAAGAAATGCTCGATACCTTTTAAGAGATGTCAGTCCTCTATGATTGATATTTCAATTCAAACTTCTCTAGAATTTAGTGAGGACTCTCTTAATAGCAAAACTATTGAAGATTCCTTAATAATATGAGAATAATAATGATATATTATATTTAAAATGCGCAAGAATTATAATTCAGGCTAAACTACTTTAGAATATAGTCATGAATCTCTTTAAAGTGAGTTAATGTCAGCAAACATGCTTAGACTTTGAAGGCTCTGTGGAGATCTCACAAAAATAATGATATATCATAGAATATTCCTATCTTCCTCGAGATATTTATCATCCTTATGCCTGAAGAAAATTAAATGGAAACTCTCAAAATGCTAAACAAGTTCAAACTTGGTCTCATTCCCAACTGAAACCGATACAAACACTGCGCCTCGCTCCCCCCACCATGCACCAAACAAATGACTCAGGCAACGAACTTGAGCGTAATTGATGAATTCTCGCCCGGCGGAGAAGTTGAGAAAAAGCAAGCAAGCAGCAAACGCTTTTCCAGCAGGTGAAATTTCCACTATTATTATTAATGATGATGACTTTTGCGCACACTGGCGCAAATATTTGGCCAACATTGAGCGAAAAGCGAAGAAACGGAAACCATCCGGGCGGGCCAGAGACCTCGCACAGACCCCATTACGCTGGCCGCAATGTGTAAACTGACCCACAAAAAAAAGCCAACCAAGCCAAGCCAACTCCAAGTGGCAAATGTAAATGAAAACTCTACAATGCCCTGCAGCAGCACCGAACAACAACACCAGCAACAACGATTGCAATAATTTAGAAATATGAAAACCTTGTGCAATTTCATAAATTCGCTTGGTTCGCTTGGGTTGGCCCAGTGGCCAAAACAGTTGCCGCACATTTCCGCGTAATCATCATAATTTTTCTTGATTTTCCTACTACTATTTATGTGTGTGAGTGTGTGTGTGTGAATGTGTGTTGATTTAGTGGACTCCACTTCGTATCCATTACGAGGTGAACACAATTTGGCATGCCGCATAAAATGCCGCATTTAAATACATTTCAATTTAGACAGTTCCACAGACAGAGATGGAGACAGAGACTGAGACTGAGATGTGGATATGCAGATGGGAATGACGACGATGACGATGACGATGACGATGTGGATGACTTCATTAAACAACTCGTTTTGGGTGCGAGAGCAAAAGCTTTCTCGATTATTTGATTAATGTCGGCCAATGACGGGCAAATCGAGTGGGGCTATATATGTGCGCAGATCATTTGAACAGATCACGCTTTAGCCTTAAAACACTCTGTTTACCCAGTTGGACTGTGTAGGTGAAGAATCAATTGAGAGTGGCTTCTAACACTGAATATAGCTAGCAAGTTTCCTAGCGATAGTGATGTCATTACTATTGATAAGTATCGTAAGACTATGATAGATTATTTTACTATCAAATGTCGATACTTACTATTAGAATGTGAATGCAAAACTATTTAAGGTTCTTCTAATACCCAAAATAGCTAAGAAATCTGCTTTCGATAGTACTATTGCTACTATCGAAGAGACGAAGTAGATCCATTTGAATTTTATTTGGCTTTCTTTTCTTTTCCTTTGATAATAAGCTTAGAATCTTTTTATTTACAGAGAGAGTTGAGCTGAATCTACTGAGGTTTCTATTAATATTCAAAATAGTTAGAATATCGATCTATCATCGATAATTACATTAAAACTATCAAAGCAAAAGAACAATTGCAGCTATGGAAGAACTTGTCCAATCCCACTTTGAAGACTCTTAATTTCTATTACAAAACTATCGCATCTTTCCCCTGGCTCCACTCACGTGCCTGCGTGTCCCACTGGGTCTGCGCGTGGCATCTACTGCTGCTGTCTCTGCTGCTCCCCCGCAGCTGCCCAGTTGTCAATTATCATGATGTCGGGGCGCTCTCGCATGATCTTCGCTTTGGCCAGAATTATTATGTAAGTTTTTTTTGGCATATTTAAATGATTTATGGCTTGCGGCATTGGCCAACGGCACCGCGTGCCTTGGCTGTGTGCGCTGTGAGCTACGTCCGCCGGTCAGTCTGTCTGCCTCGAGACCATCTGTCCGCCTTGGCAGCGCTGACTTCCTGTCCATGACCGAGAGACGAGAGACAGCGCCGACGAGATGCCACGAAGAACTCTTCCATATGCGATTGCCGATTGGCGACTTGCAACTTGAACTTTTGGGGGCGCTAAGTTGGCCGGGCCATTTGTTATTTGGCGGTAAAAGTTGCTGGCTCTGAAATGTATTTTACAGTTGTGTGTCATGAACTTTAATGTTTAGCATGTTTTCGTGTTGTTGTTGCTGCTGCTGCTATTGCAATTTTCCTGGAGTTTTCATTGCGCCTGCCGATACCTTTAAATGTGAGCAGTTCATGGGAACAACAGTCGAGAAAGTCGTCATTGTTGTTGTTGTTGTTGTTCGCATACCCTGCACATAAGGAGAATAAGTGGAAGGGTGGTTACGTTTAAGGGTGGATTACGTTTAAGAGAACATGAGAAACATGTGTCCTTATTGAAACAGAATGTCTTGCGCTTCCGCCTTTTCTCTTTATGCACTGAATTTTATCAAGTTCTGTTCTTTCTCTATTAACTTTAACAAGTTGATCTCTGATATTTTAAAAGATGAAGGCAACAAATTTGAATAATAGTTTTCTTAATGTTTAGGTTACATTTGGTACTTTTTATGTTTAATGCTCTGCACACTTATAGGTAATTAAATGATTTAAATTGAGAAGTTGTTGGTAAATAGTCTTTTTCTATAGCCTGCAGGGTATGGCACAGTCGTGTTCGCTTCTCACTTCGTTTCTTGAGCAGTTTTCTTTATTGTTGTCGTTGCTGTTGCTGCTGATGGTGTTGATGTTGCTGTTGATGGTATTGTTAATGCCGGCCAGGCACACAACACACCAGGTACACCAGGTAGACCCGGGAGAGCAGGCACATTGCTGGCTGAGCTGCTCTTCGCTCTCGGACGTGCCGAGGTCGCGTCAAACGTCAAATGGCAGTCGCGTCTGCGCATAATTCCACGTGCGAATTCACCTCCTCCTTCACCTACTCTCCCTCCTTCTTCTCTTCATCTGTCTGACACTTTTGGGTTAACGCGACAGAGCATCGCAATTAACGGTACGTTTAATAACTCAATTGCTAAAAACACCAAGAAATCCAAGAAAAAGACAAGACAAGACGCGAAAACGTCCATCGTCGTCAAGCAAAAACTGACCCTCATCAATGCGATCGATCAACCTAGTTCACAATTTTGTAATTATCGCCATCTATGAAAGTGTAAAGTCAGCCAAATCAATGTTAACACACGCATACATGCGATATCTACTATATATATACATATGCTCATATATATCGGTTGTCGACGACCATGTGAACTTGATCGGCCACAACATGCGCTAACCACATAGTCGTCTTAATTATGAATCTTAATTTATAAAATGCAACTAAATAATATATCAAAATTCAGTTTGCGGAGCCAAAACCGTTCTGCAAATGCTCTAAGAAGTGTAGAGTTGCTTACGATCTTCCTATGATACATTATGCATATGGTACGTTATGTATAATGTTCAATTTTGGTAAGCACTATCATATAACTATGAAGAGCCAAATAATTTCTAAAAATGTGGTTGCGATCGGATAGTTAGGATAGAAGTTATCTAAGAAATTCTAAATGTATAATGATTTTAAAACACTTCCCTGAAAGTATGCACTAAAAAATACAAAAAACATAGAAGTTATATATTGAAGAAATCGTTTTGGTCAGGTGTCGAATGTGCTTTCATCTTGTTTTGTTTATTTTACAATTAGGTGCCATTAAAAAAGACATTGCTTATTTGATATTCAAGAAATTCCTTAAAACTCTTCAACATTTTCTATAAAAAACAGCTCATATTCATCTTTACAGCGAATATACCCAGCCAGATTCTCCTAAAATCGTTTCTCACTGGTTTGTAATGAATAACACGAATTGTCGCTCAACCGCAAGTTAATTGCGACGATAGTTTTGTGGTGCGATTAAATATTTCAATTAGTCGGGCAGTTTACTAACTAGCAATGATTGCCTGGGGGGGGGGGGATTTCAAAAAGAGAGCAAAATAACGGTAGATTAAAAGAAAGCAAAAAGCAAAAAGCAATAAGGCGCCAGCAACGGACGCACAGAGGATGATCGAGAGAGGCCTCTTGTTTGCTTAACCCCAGTGAAATTTATGTGAACGCCAAGCTGCGTTTATGCGTGCGGCTTATTCGCAATAAAGGTAACTTAGTGCCAACAGTGTCATAAGGGGCATAAACAACGAGGGGACGGGGGTGGGGCAGCAGGCCAAGAGTGCGTTCAATATGTGAATTTATGTGCTGAGGCCAAAAAAGCGTAGCAGGCAAAAGCGAAAATAAAATTAATAATCACAAGAATTTCACTTTTCACGCAACGACAGCAGCAACAGCAACAACAACAACAACGCCTGCCATGTCACCCACAAAAACGAGAAGCGTCTGCGATCGCAGTTGCATAAATTTATCGAAATTTGCATTTCGATTTCGTTGTTTTGTTGTACAAACCAAAAACAAAAAAAGAAGAAGATATTGCTGACTCTGGCATCGATTGATCGCAGCGCAAGATATTTCAATTAGCGTAAATACATTTTTGTCGTTCGATCGAACGAACAAACTGGCGCGAAGAGTGGGCAAAGAGAAAGCGCAAGCGAGACAGACGAGACAGAGACAGAGAGTGACAGAGACAGAGAGGGAGGCTACGAAAGACTAAGAGACATGATAATGCCATAAATGATGCGTGAGAGAAGTTCAAATATGCAAATTATGCTGACTTTGTGGGGAAATAAGATAAAAAGATGCTGAAAAGGATCTCTGCACTATATATAACATAGATATATGTATGTGTATATATATGTTATTTGTAAACATATATCAAATATTGTTTAGTCCTGTTGAAACTTGTATAGATTACACTACCGTTCCAAATTGAACTGAGTGCACCAACAGCAAACTGATAAGCTCAACCTAGTTTCGCATTTTTGGTCTATAAGTTCATTGTAAATTTACAAAATATGTAAGTATAGTATACCTATTATATGCATCTAAATACATACACATATACTGAAGCAGAAAGCTGAATTACTTAAAAAACTTACATAATAATTACTAGATACCGATTTGCGTAGGCGAACAGATATTATAAAGTCTCCATACCAAATTCAGTTTCGAATTTGGTGAATTCTCCAAAAAATAAATTATATATGAGGCTGCGACAGCTTTCAGCAAAGATACCTAATTCTTATATGTATTTATTCGCATATATAAACAAGCGCGATAGCCAATACTCGTGTATTATTCTTAGTAACTACGAATGAATAAGAGATTAGACAGTTTATTTTGGAACTTCAACCGAAACGATCATGAAGCGCATCCAATTGATTGTGCTTCTCCTACAAGCACTCCAAGTATTTTCTTCAGTTGAGAATCTAAGGAGTCTCACAGATTGTGGATGGACCCCCTTCTACCTTGTTGTGGTATAGTTCAATTCTTAAATTCATACATAAGTACTATATGTATGCGAATGCTTCCAAATTATTCTCGACAGATGACGCTCGCCTGAATATGTTAGAATATGTTATTGATAATTGTAAGGTTTTCCAAAATTGGGAGGGAAGAATTCGTTAGCGCATAAACCTTGGACGGAAGATACGATGGATTTGGTATATTCTTTTCGATTATATTTTCGTATATCTACTTATATGTGTGAGAGCGAGAAAACAATAGAAGGCAGAAGAATTTATCCAGAATTTTATACTGAGACTAATAACTTCTTCCAAAATTGCATTGTATCTTTACTATGACTTTAGCTTTGGCATCCGGTTAAGGCTGAAAATTATGCAATGGATTAAAAAATTAATAAATCATCAAAATATAAAAACTTTATTTGATGATATGATATTCTTGATATTGTTAAGGTTTTTAAGGTTTTATGCAACCTTAGGAGACACCCCGAAAAGAATATATATTTCCAATCAGCATTACCAGGGGAGTCAGTCATGCCATGTCTGTCTGTCCGTCCGGTATGTTAACTTTGTGCAAATGTATGTAACATGCAGGAGGCGTGACAGATCCCATATAGTATATATATCCTTGCTCAGGATTATTAGCCGTTTTCAATGATCTAAGGGTATAAAAAACCAATATATTGTAGATTGGAATTTAATCATTCCCCTTTGTAAGCCAAACACATTATAATTATAAAAAATAGATTTAACATTTTTCGCATATATTTCCATTTGCTCTTGAATAATACTCGTTTTATTTGTTGTACTACATGAACTTCTAGCAAGCTGCAGCGTTATTACTACTCCAAAATGTACCCAAGACTTTCAATTTTATAGTTTGGGTTATCGATAATACAAAAATAATCGAAAATAAATGAATTTTTTATAATTGTGCGTCAAGGTGTGAAATGCGATAGGCGGCGTCAGATCCTTGATAACTTCGAGTACAATTTGATGTGGAAGTGGGAGCTGGTGGGCGTGGTCAGACGGCGTGCACAGCATGACAAATTGCTGTTAGCTATGTGTCAGAGAGCTGAGCGTAGGTTGTCGTTGGTTCCATTCTGTTTTATATATAGCAAATCAAAAACATTTTACAGATTTATGCATTATACTCGCATTATACCAAAATTGTATTGAGTTGAGGGATGCACTCGTGAGGATCATGTATCCTCTGGCACAATGGTCACGTGCATCTGCTTTACGCCTCGCAGAATAACGATTGCCAATTCCTTTTTGCCATCGGCCAACGCATCATAGACATCCGACGAGTTCTTAATCTCCTTCTTGTTTATGTGCGTCACAATGTCGCCAGGCTGCAGGCCGCCACTAGGAAAATAGAGAGAGGAAAGAATTGCTTAAAGAGAGAGAGAAAGGGAGTAACTCCTGCGCTCACCTGTGCGCCGGTGAACCCACAATGACCTTCCAGACGAGCACGCCGTGCGACAGATTGGTGGGCATGTTCTGACTGCGTGACTTCAGCTCGAACAGTATATCGGGGGTCAGGGTGAGCATGGTAATGCCCATGTAACGCTTTACAGGGTATCCAGTCTTATACGCACTACCCTTGCGCCGCCTCTCAGCGGCTCGTTCCAGAAAGAGCTTCACATAATCTATGGGAATGGCAAAACTAATGCCAGCAGTGACCTTCATGGAGTTCACGCCAATCGCCTCGCCATCGAGATTCACCAACGGTCCGCCGGAATTGCCAAAGGTGATGGCCGCATCCGTTTGCAGGTAATTAATATCGCGATTACGCAGTCCCAGCTCCTGCGAGGCACGCTGCGTGGAACTGATGACGCCCGCCGTCACCGTGTTGCTCAGCGCCAGCGGACTGCCCAGGGCGATGACAAACTCACCAGATCGCAGGGTGCTGCTCTTGCCCAGTCTCATGACAGGCAGACTTTGCACTTGTATCCGCAGTGTGGCCAAGTCTGAGGTCTGATCCACATCCTCAATGGTGGCGGGAAAGGTGCGTCCATCAGACAGACGCACCTGCACCATTGTGTTCGGTTTATTGATCACCACATGCGCATTGGTCAAGATCAGTCCATTCTGTTCGATAACAAATCCGGAACCATTCGATGCTGTTATCGGTTGCCCGCTAAAGTAATCGAAATGCCGCGTATCCTTTATCTCAATGTAGACCACAGAGTCAGCGCAACCTGCCACCACATCCGCTATGAAATTGAAGTCGCGCCTTCGTCCCGTCATCGCGCGCGCCGTCATCTGCGGCGCCAGATTCTGCGTCAGCTCATCGCGAAACGCAATGGATATGCCGGCGAGGGCGCCCAGCGAGAATGGCACAAATAGGCGTATGGCGCTGCGCCAACCGAATCTGCTGCCCCCTTTGTTTGTGCCACCACTGTTGCTGCTGCTGTTGCTGCTGTTGTTGTTGTTGCTGTTGTTGCTGCTGTTGACTTTGGGGATTGTGTTTGCGTTCCGTTTGCTATAATAATATAACGTGGGTATTCTATATCGCCTTAACAACAGTTCCAATTTGTTAATGCTGCGCAGCGCCATCGGTTTGTGTGTGAAAAATATATGAAAAATCAAATGTTATTGTTATTCAATTTGTGCTGAGCACCCTGACACTTACGCGCACAGCTGTTTGACGCACACTTTTTGCTGCTTGCTATGTCACGCCGTGGCGATTGGTGACAAACTATCGATAGGCATATGCAGAACTGCCGCAAGGTGTGAAAGTCCGCAAAGAGATAAATTAAAATAAATAAATCAGTGTACAAAAAACAGTAACTAAAAGTAAACTGTTGTGCTAAATTTAACATTTCAAATAAGTTACTTATTCATGTATACATTAAGTAGTTGACACTGCAAAATAATTTTCTAAATTAGCAAGTCGTAAAACACGACTCGTGTGTGGGCTACACGTCTATGTTGCGCTGTTATCGATAATGCTCGCGTGTTTGGCCCTCATTCGATTGTCAGTATCAAAACAGTTGAAGAAGTGGCACCATGGGACAAAATTGATTGTGTAAAACAATTTACGACGAAAAAGGTGTAATATGTCGCAAATAAATTAGTGCATAAATAAAAAAAGACAACAAATAACAGCATGGAGGTATTTCAAACCGATTCGCATTACATATTCGTCAAACGCGACAAGAGCCTCTGGTGGCATCGCAAGACATCGGAATTCACAATAAAGCCAGGTGAGAATGAGAGATGAATCATTTGTCGTGTGCAGCTGCTCGTTTTCAATTGTAATTACAAAGTGTTTGTGTTCTTCTTGATAGTCCTGTTGTTGTTGTTGTTGCTGCTCTTTAGACTTATCAGCATTGCGCTCACGTTTCTGCTCTTGAAAATGAGAATGAGAACGAGAACGAGCACGGGCGCCCTGCGGTCTAAGGCAGATACACTTCACTGTTTATAAATACTGTGTATTTGTGTGTGTGCTCTACTTTTGCACTGAATGTCAAGGCCTCTGGGAACCTGGAGCAGTCCAGTTTTGCTCCACTGTCGTTATCTCTGTGGGCGTCTGCGTCTGCTTATTGCGCGTCTAATTGCAGCGCTTAGTCTAAGCCCTCGTTGTTGTTGTTGCTGTAGATATTATCAGCGCACAGTGGGGCAGGCATGATTGTCATGAAATACAATTTGCACAGTGGCAAATAGTTTGTTGAATCAGTAAATTATTTAAAATTCTTGCTGCTTATCATGGAGAGCTTAGCTGTGGAAAGTACTGCAAATATTTGATGAGTCTACAGTGGTGCAAGCACGATTGTCATGTAGTGGAAAACTTTTATTCCAATTTATTATTTTAATTTATAAAGCCAACATCATTTTAAGTGTGCATTAAGCTTTCTTTTTGATATTTTCTTAACAATTATTATTCTTTAATATTTATAAAATTTTCTTTAATTTGCCCTACTGTATGCACTGTTTATTGGCATTTAAAATTCAGTTCAATGACTTCCGAATCGTTTTATTAGTAATAACTGCATTTATATTGCATTGTTTTGATTAAAATTCATAAATTTATTTGATTAAACAGAGTTTGGAATTTCGTTGAGATATTTACATACATTATCAAAATTTTGCAGATGAATCAGCGAGATATAATATAAATATAGCTTTAGTTAATGTACACTGTGTTTAAACTGCAGTAAATCTATAGGGAAAAGTGCTTAACAGAAGCTCCTCCTCCCTTTCATACCCACAATTATTTATTATTAATGCTTCTTTCGCTGTCATCCTTTTTTCCACGTACTGCCCACATACACATTTAGCGTTATTTATAGACGGCTATAAAAATAGCCAAGCTGATCAATTAGGACGCGTGTCCTTTGTGGTTGTCCTTGGCGATGTTAATTGCTTGTTAATTGCGCAGGCATCACAATTGAAGCCACATTGAGGAGGTAGAAAACACGCAACTTCTACGAAGAGTTGCAAGTCTGATTGAAATTCAATGTTTCTACCATTTGTCCGCAGGCCCAGTCACGACATTTAGAGGTGACTCATTCACTTTGGCCGTGACTCTTCAGTGCTTTTGTTTTACTCTCGAATCTCATAAATCTCATTGAAGGTCACAGCCGCCGTGGCACTGGCAGCGTCAGCTTTTCACAACAAACTTTTCGACTTTCCCTCATTTCTATTTGTTCGCAAATAATTTATGGCAATTTGTATATAATATATAAAGTCATTTATTAGTTTTTGATAAGTTTTTCAGCTGCGTCATCTGGCAAAAGATAAACGCTGACTTAGATAAGATTGACGGGAAATGGTTTTTTTCTGAATAAGTATTACTGTTGTAGAGCTTAGCTGCATAAAGAGCATGTTGCTCTGCACTATATACAGCATGTTGCTCTGATCTATATATCATATACGAGTATATGCCATATATGTTTTCTATTCGTGTATATCGTTGTTGCTTTATAAGGTCACAACCTTTTGCTTTAAGTGCATGTGGTTTCGCTTGTCCCTTGCTCTCTCTCTCTCCTTCTCTCGAGTGGCCTCTCTCACACGAAGGATGCAACAAGGCTAACGTGTGTAGCATGCAATTTTCCACACACTTTTAGACACGCTTTTCTCAACGGCAATTGGCAATTTAACGCACGATTAACGGCGACTCTTGATTGATTTTATTTATGGTATATATTTAGTATAGGTATAGTATTGTATATATGTATGTTTAGTATAGTACATATATGCTACTGATTTGACTTAACCAATAAAGAAATAAGTTGCGATGGAATAGGTCAATAAAACTATACAGTCTAGACTCAGGCTGCATGCTTCAAGGGACCGGAAAAATAAGGATGATAATAGAAACACTTGCGCAGCACTACTATTGTATTATTTTGATCCACTGCTTATGTATGTGATTTGATGTACATATAGTAATATGTTTGTACATGTACATATATAATATAATATTGTGTATATTTATATATCTATATAGAAATACTATAACAATTAAGTATTAGTAGAAAGTTTTACGGATTTATGTGTCAATTCAGTTAAGTAATGAAATTCTTTATAATTAATGGCGTGGCTTAATGGCGTGGCTTATTTATTTGTTTATTCTTTATAATTATTATAATATAAACCTTAATCAGTCATGTGAAGATATGCTTAGTCATATGAAAATCAGTAAATATAAAAGCATTACTGTATTACTTATAAATATTTTCCATCTATTATAAAAATCTCTGTTAACTAAGGTCAGTTCTGCCTTACAAGGCTCACAGTTTGTTGAACACTAGCAACACTCCCGTTAGGCTCTATAATCCTCCCGCTGAATCATAAAATATTAAAGCAAACAATGAAACCCCTAGCTAAAGATAGCTATCATTATATTTCTCGCATTCTATACCCCGACTAGGGGGCGTATGCGTAGTATTATTGAGGCAGCATAACTAATGAAAATGTGCACAATAAACGCGCCATTGTCATTAGGGGAATAATCAGAACTGGTAATTGGGCTACTGGTAATTAAGCTGGGCGCCTTTAACGATCGGGCAGGACATGCGATTTATAGCACAAATATAAACACAGACACAAACACGCAACATTAATGTCCCCTCTCTCTCTTTCTCTCTCTTAGGATGGGACCTTAGCTCTGTGGATGATATCGAGTGCATTGGCGTTACGCATGGCATTGTGGGCGTCATCTCTTTACCGAATGTATATGAACCACATCTGGTGGTTGTGAGGGAGGCAACAGCATTGGGCGTGTTGTATCCACCTCATTTGGTCTACAAAATTAAATCAATTTGCATACTCAGCGCTGATGAGCCCGACTCGGAGCTTTCCAACTGCACCAAGCACACAAAGTAAGTGCGAGAGATCTATAAATAAATCAAGATTATTTATAACATTTTAACTTTTTGCAGAAGCAACAGTTCCACGCCCACGCACAGCGCCGCCTCGCAGAGCAGCAGCAGCAACAACAACAACAATGCCAGTGCCAGTACCGGCAGAGCTGCACCCGCACAGGGTTCAAAGAGCACTAAGCTCTTTGAGGGCATGAACAAGACATGGGGAGCGGTGAAGAGTGCTGGGAGCACCATTAAGGCAACGACACAGCAGGCTGCCAACTTGGCTACCAAGCAGGTGAAGAGTTCAGTGGGCATACGGGAGCCACGACACATTGAGCGACGCATCACTGAGGAGCTGCACAAGATTTTCGATGATACGGATAGTTTCTACTTCAGTTTCGATTGTGACATCACCAACAATCTGCAGCGACATGAGGTGAAGGAGAACGATGCACAACCAGAGCCCGATGAGAGATTCTTCTGGAACAAGCACATGATACGCGATATACTAAAGATGAATGTGAGTCTACACTGCTTCAAATAAGAGTCATAATTAATGTACATACATTTATTCTATACAGGACAAGACATGGATCTTGCCCATCATACAGGGGTTTGTGCAAGTGGAGGCATGCGTCATTGGCAATGATTACTTCACCTTGTCGTTGGTCTCACGACGTTCACGTCATCGTGCGGGTACGCGGTAAGTTTACTAACTTTACTCATTGATTTATAAATAGAAGTTACCCAAAATCATTTCCCCTCTTCAGTTACAAACGTCGCGGTGTGGATGAGAAAGGCAACTGTGCCAACTATGTGGAAACGGAACAGATTCTCACATTCCGGCATCATCAGCTCTCGTTCACGCAGGTACGGGGATCGGTGCCCATTTACTGGAGTCAACCTGGCTATAAATATCGCCCGCCACCACGTCTTGATCGTGGAGTCGCAGAAACCCAACAGGCCTTCGAGCTGCACTTTACCAAAGAGTTGAATATCTATGAGCGCGTCTGCATTGTCAATCTTGTGGAGCAGAGCGGCAAGGAGAAGCTGATTGGAGACAACTATGCAGAGCATGTGATTAAATACAACAACGAGCACATTATCTATGTCACATTCGATTTTCACGATTATTGGTGAGTTGTGCAGTTGTTTATTAATAAAGAAACTTATATATAATATATATATTCCTTATTACCAGTCGCGGCATGCGCTTTGAGAATGTTTCGGCACTGATTGAGGCTGTGGGTCCCGAGGCAGGTGCCATGGGCTTTCATTGGCGCGATCAGCGCGGCATTATCTGTAATCAGAAGTCAGTATTCAGAGTAAACTGCATGGATTGTCTGGATCGCACGAATGTGGTGCAAACAGCAATTGGAAAAGCTGTGCTGGAGTCGCAGCTGGTCAAGTTGGGACTCTCGCCCCCGTACTCGCCCATACCGGAGCAATTGAAGTCGCCCTTTATGGTGCTCTGGGCAAATAATGGAGATATTATAAGCAGGCAATATGCAGGCACAAATGCACTGAAGGTTTGGAATAAACATAACCCAAAGTGAGATAGTAAATTAATCTGATCTTTACTCCTTTTCAGGGAGACTATACTCGCACAGGAGAGCGTAAGATCAGCGGCATGATGAAGGACGGCATGAACTCAGCTAATCGGTTCGTAGTCTATATAAAACTAAACTTTGTGTGTGTTTTCATTTGTGTTGCCTACACCTCAATCGCTTTACATTAATTTAATCACTTCATAATGAAATCGAAAGTTGATAATAATATACCTTGACAATCAGCCCCCCATTACAATCCATCAAGTTTTCCAATTGTTTCTTTGCTTTCGATATGATAACAGACACAGCCAAAGCCATTTCTGAATTGTTAACACATTCTACTAATGCTGCATGCTTTTTCTCTAATCTCCTAACTACTTAATGTGATATACAATCTAAAACCCTTACGTACTTCTAACAATTGTTGTACGCTACACCCATGTACACCATGTGGGTTCTGTGCAATGTAGTAGAGCTGCAAAACTATCGATTGCACTATCGCGAAGGGTAGAGTTTGTCAATTGATTGCTTGAGATTCTGTGAAACTATCAAAGGTCGTGACACTCATTAATTTAAAAATATATCCCTAGCTTCATTATCACTAAAATTGCCATAACAGTTTGTGAAGTCATCGATAAGTATATGGATAGCACTAATAATATATTATATCAATAACTAAAGTCATCGATAGTTTTGAATTTCCAAAATAAACTCTGCTTTTGCTGAACACAATAGTATTATTGATAGTATTATATATAATATCTGTGTATATAATATATGTGTATATCCATATATATATATATATATAATAACAAAAGTTATCGATAGTTTTGCAGCCCTTTCCAGACAAGCCCTGCTTTTAGTGAACACGATAGTATTCTCAAAAGTTTTGCTGCTGCTTTTGTTGATAAATTTCACCATGAAACCCATGCTCTGTACTTGGGTGAAGGGTATACTGATACACCCGACAACTTGCTAACCACTCTATTGGCTACCAGATAAAATAGTTATCGATAAGCTCTTGACTCTTTAGCTAATATATCGCTGCCTCCAAACTCTTTCGATAGCTTTTTCATTCAAAACTTTGCCGACTCGTTCCGTCAATGCATTATCGATCTGATGCAGGGCAAATTGAAGAAGGCAACAGAGCTGCAAGAGGATCCTATCCTAGAGACCATACTGAATATCCTGACAGCAGATACAAAGCCACCTCTGCGTGGCTATTACAATGCAGGCGTTCTGGGTCCCGAACTAAAGTTACTCGAATCGATATTGACAAGCAGGTGCGCAGATAGACGATAAAGAATCCTCTCCCGTCCAGACAGCAGAACAAGAAACTTACTATTTTTTTTTGGTTGCTTCAACTATTGTTAATTAGTTTGTTTAATTAAAAAGGTATATTATCAAACGATTTCCCATGTAAACTTATCATTTATTCTCATTCATCTCTGCACTCTGCTTCTTTCTGAATATTGTGTTTAAAAGACAAATAAATAAATAGAAGATTGATATAAAATGATGTAAAATATTGAGATATTATTTGTTTTATAAAATTTTAATTAATTTTTGATATTTTCACAATGTTTTCGATTGACTTGCTTAGTTGTTTACTTTAGAATCCGTACTAAACCCTGAGTTATACCTTGTTGCAGTTATTATTTGGCACGATTCAAGGACTCCTATCGCCAGGCCACCATCGATCTGATGCTGGGCAATCAGGTCTCCTCGGAATCGCTGAGTGCACTCGGTGGTCAAGCGGTGCCCGATGAGAACGATGGAGAAAGTGCAGAGCATGCCAAAATGTTGGTCGAGGATTGTCGTCGCTTATTGCTAAGCTCAGAGCAGTATCCAGTTGGCGCGTGGGGGCTCATCGATGCGGATCCCAGGTAGATATTGCCTTTCTTCTCATGCCATATCCATATTAATCAGGTTTTGTCTTTCTCTTTAGCTCTGGCGATGTCAATGAGACCGAAGTTGACTCTGTTTTGTTGCTCACCGATGATTGTTACATTGTTGCCGAGTATGACTCCCACCTGGACAAGATTGTGCGCTTTGAAAAGGTGCAGCTATCGCAAATGCGACTCATCGAACTGGGCATGCATCAGCAGACGAAGATCTTTCAAGGCTCTGCACCGGCGCATCTCTGTCTGCGTCTCAATTACTGTGTTGATGATCAGGATGGATATTTCCATATGTTCCGCTCGGCTAATTTGCGCTTCTTCAACAATGCTGCGTACGCCATAAAGACACAAGAGGAGCTCACTGAATCATTGACTTCAATTGTGGAAATGTTTCGCATTGCACTGGAGAATGCTGGCAATTCGGAGGTGCGCTTTATAACCGGAGGCGTGCTGCAGCGTCGCAAAAGTAAGCTGCCACTGCTAGATGTACCCAAGGGAATGCCACGCAATCTATCCGAATCTCAACTGGTGCAGCTTAGCTCAAAGGCGCTCTCCAATGTTGCTGGACAGTTCTCGAAATTGGGACAAACCTTTAAGAAGCCAGCGGCGGTTGCACAGTCGAATAATTTGTGCGCCACAGTGAATCCACAAGTAATGCGCCAGTTGGACGACAACTCTGGACTCGATGTCTGCCAGGAAGCCGAGAAAGCTGTCTTTACAGTGGGTGGCAACAAGAAGCGCTCGTCGAACAGCACCAGCAGCACCGATACAGAGGAGCACGATAATAGTCTATACGAACCCGATGTGGATTCAGATGTAGAGATTGCCATGGATAAGTCAAATTTCAATGAGAATGCTTTTCTGCCATCGGTTGGGATTGTGATGGGCAGCAGTCAGAAGGAGACGCCAACTTCATCGTCGAGTATGCAGCAATTGGAACAGAAGGATAGCATGTGCAAGACATCCGAGGATGTGTGCACCATTTCCATTAGCACTGTCACCGATAATGTTGGCTTGCCCAATGGTTTGCTCGAGAATGCGCCACCTGTGCGCCCCATAACGCCAAATCCGCAAATATGCATAGCTCAGGCCCAGGAGGCAAGGGAAGATGAGTTGGTAAAGCCCATCTCAAGGTCGGTATTCTATGATTGATTCCTAGACATTGTAGCTTGGCTTTGTTCGTTTATCATACAAATATTGTGTTCTGAATCTTAAGTTTCTTTGGTATTAGTCGAATGTGTATTCAAAATAGTATTTATAATAATTATTTGTACTTTTGTATTTGTTTCAATTTTTGTTATTTTAAACTCGATATATATAACGTAATAAGTATTGTACATTTGTATTGTATGTTAAATATACCATATAATGGAGATAGTTAAGCATGTGTTATTGTACAAACCCTCGAAACCCTTGTGCCTGTTTATCATACAACAATCAATCGACGCTCAAAAATAAATCTACGATACTATGTTGAAAACTATCTGGTTTGGTTTGGTTCTCTATGTACACGCTCGATTCTTTACTTTAGATTTGCTGCACGGGATCTGGATCTGCCGTTGGGACAAACCACTAGCATTGAGGCCAACAAACTGAAGCATCTAACCAGTCCACTCTCCAAGCTGGCCAAGGGAATGCAGAACATCGGATTGAATCTAGATCCACGCAAAATTGCAAGCAAGGTGAGTTGGCACAATAATAAGTAATATAGTATTATATATGTATATATCTAATATATCTTTCTGGTTTTGCAGACTGGCGTGCTGTCCCCCACAAATGCATCGGCCGACAACTCTCCGGGTGAACGTGGTCCTGGCAATCGGGATGTGCTGCTGGAAATGTGGACAGCTGGCAAATGCAAATCGAAGCTAATCGCTCTATAAGGAGTTCTGCGCTTTGCTATATTCAATAAATTAGTACAGTGATAAATGGCAAAAATTATTAATTATACACTAACAATTAGTCGTTTTACGTGGCACTTCCAACACATTAGGGAAACAATATATGTTTACATACATTTATACGATATACACGTTTTGAACTGTACACAATATTTGCAATGTTTGTGATTGTTATTAGGGTTTTACTGTAGTGCGTTTAATGTAATATTGTATGTGTAATATTTATGTGAGAGAACAAAGTTGCGTCTTCATATGTCGTAGTAACTGTAATTTCCACATCTAAAAAAGGAAACATTAAGAAATTCCGATATTTTATGTTTAGTTTAATCGGTAATTACCATAATTATTCTGTTTTAAGTTCTAATAACATGAAATATGACCTATTATCACCACATTATACATTTATATATGGATATTCTTCCAGTTTATATACTCGTATTGTATTGTAGCTACTGCAAGTATGATTCATACACAGTATTCATGTATTTTATGTAGTTTGAAAATGCTTTTGCTTGAACTTAAACAATAATTAATCAATTAGAGGCACAATGCTAACAGTTATACGTACTTTTTGTCAGATTATTAGATAGACAATGACTGTCTCCACACACGAAACAAGACAAGATGAACAAACAAAAGACTTTGGCATGAGCTGAACATTTTTCTACACGAAACACAACAATTTTTAGCAAAAAGACGAAACGGAATCGAATTAGCCACATAAAGTAGTTTCCGATTTAGATTAAGATGAAGAGCAATAATTTTTTGAAAACACCCAAGCAAGTTGAAGATTGAGAAAAGCCAACGATTATAATATTTATATGTATTACGATTGTACACACTCGTACCCAGTATGGAGGATTTACACAATTATTAATCAACAATTATGATGTCGTAACAAACTGATACTAATTTGTAGATATATCTATGTACATATGTGCCACCGATTACTTAGAAATATATACATATTAATGTGTGTGTGTGTGCGTTAAACAGCTTCACATGAAAGTTTGTGGTTAATTTTATGGGAAAGTTGTGCTGGGTTGACTTCTGATGTCAAAACGGGACATGTCAGTGCCAAGTGCTGTCCCATTGTTCGATGGCCCTTGTTTACATAAGCGACAAAGAATAACTGAGAGTATTGATCAACTGGATAATACCCATCATAAATTTGAACAATACTTGACTGAGTTTCATCTTGGAACTTTCTTATTTTTAATTTTCCTAGTAACGAATAAGAATATTCTAAAATTGAAAAATTCTTCAGGTAGTCTTTAAAGAAAGAGTTAAATATGTGAAATTTCACAAATTGGAAGATAACCTAGATAAACATAAAAAGAACTGACTCTAATTGCAGAAATTTGTAATTTAGTTACTGCTCATAGCTCTATTTTTTTTTTTTTATGTATGACATAAAGACATGTGTACAAGATTCCGCTATGATAACTCGTTAGACTTCTCAGATTCGAGGTATCTAAACTCTCCTTAACTTTATTTGAATCTCCCATTTTAATCTGTTGAATCAACAGATTAAAATGGAAGTTAAGGAGAGTTTAGATACCGATTTATTGAGATGAACTTTTACCAGGACTTATAGACCTATTGTTCAAAATTGTTTTTATGACATAAAGTGATAATTCTTTATTACATCATGTAATAAAGAATTATCATTATTTATTTCAAATTTTCAAGTTCTTCAGGTACTTCTTGAACTAAGAAGTAAATATGCGAAATTTCTCAAGTCTAAGCCTTATAATACCAAAGATCCAGCAGTATTAATTTTGAAATTTCTTATATGCATACCCTGCTTTCTTCAAACTGCAGGGTATTCGCAGGGAAATGGTTAAAAAGCCACCCTCAAGCTGTCCAGCCGGCCAGGGAAATCAAAAATCCATTAAAACACCACGAAAAACGGACCCACTACTATACAGACCCATAATGCTGCCAATCAGCTTATGCATACATAAAGAAGTGTGTGTGTCTGTGAGTCTGATATTGGAGTTTTATTTATGCGAACTTTGGCCCGGCATATTGAACTTTTCGACCGGCAGGCGATAAGCGAGAGACACGCTTTATGCCATTGTTATTCCTTTTTCTGTCGATTCGAGTCCAATATGATGCTAATGTGTGTTGCCCCGCAGAGTTGCATCAATTGTTTTTCAATCAAGGTGCCATCAATCTTTTGCGAATGTTTGTTTAATTAACGCACAGTACGAACCATGAAGCACACATTGGTTCGGTTGTCTACCTAACCATATCTATATAGATATACAGATATGACCCAGCCAATCCATTTGACCCCCGGTCACGCTTGATTGCCGCTGCAGTGAGTGTCGTTCCCCGTTCCCTGCCCTTGCTCCATTCAGTTTGCCATTTCTCTTTCGCATTTCACTTCTTCCTTCTTGTTCTTCTTCTTCCTCTTGTCGTCTTGGTCTTCTTGCCATGTCTTTGGCGTCCATTAAGTGTGTCTGTGCTAAGACTTGGAAATTGTCTTTTGAATGTTTCAATTACACGCCTTCTTAAGCACAGCTTCCTTTCAAATTGAACCAACAGACATGCGACTCCAACACCCAGACTGACTACGGCACACTCGATAGAGTCCTTGCCTTCGGAATTTTCGTCTCTCTCTTCCCTTTTCTTCATCTTTTTTTTTTTTCTTTATGCGCCAATAAAGTGAAATACACAGATAGTCGAGGAATTTACTGCCTGCCATCTATCGTATGTAGAGCATTCAGTGTCGCCCCTTTACCACATCACTCCTCCCTTCTCTGACCCCCAGTTTCCTTAAACACTTTTGCCTTAAACCATTAATTTCCTATACGGTTTGCGTTCCGGCTTCCGAATCTGGGTCTATGGCAAACTTAATTTTATTGCTAAAAGCGGGTTAAGTGCTTGACGCACAGCTGAGTGCGCCTATTATGTGAATGTCGGAGGGGGTTCTTCGATAGAAATCGAATTTGCTTTATGGCATGTATGCTAATTTTATGTCTACTAAATATGCGAGAGCCCCCGAGAACGCCTCCCCATCCTCTTCACAGTGCAGCCTTCGACTACATTTGCCCTGATTGACTTTTAATTTACAGTTGAGCCTGATGCAGGATAACGCAACAACGCCATTTGGGAGATAGACGAGAGAGAGAGTAATATAGATTGGACAATTAAAAGACCAGTACTTTACACGGTATTTATTAAGCGAGAAAATCGTCAGCTTTTTTAAACGAAATGTTTCAAAAAAGTTAAAATATTAGAAGTGAAATGAGGTACAACATCGGGAAGATTAAAACTTTGAAGTGAAAAAGCTCTTAGGTTCCTTGTTTCATACCTTGTTTCATTTCTGTATATGAAGTATTTAAAACATCTGGAATGATAAACGGGTTGTTCGCAATCTTCCACTTTACCGTGCTCTAAAAAACTCGACACCAAGCGACAAATTGTGTTATCACACGATGCCTGTTTTCAATTATACGAGTATTAAGACAACTGAAGGAGTCTTTTCAATGTACAAAGTAACAATTCGGCATGTTCTTTTGATTTAAAGCGATACATATGTAGCTCAATTCTTTTGAATCGACGTTTCGAAAACATAGGAATATCATATGAAAACAAAACAATAGGTTGTCCTATGTCCTAGTGTTGTTTAATGTTACAATACCGACATCAGAAATAGCGCACCCTGTATATACATACATTACCAAAACTTGCACAACACTTGACATACTTTAAATTAGAAAAGACCTTTCCCATTAAAATAATTTTAACATTTGCAATTTGAATTGCATTCTCTGTGTTCACTTTCAGGACAAGAGAGAACAATAATCCATTGAATTACCCCAATTATGTGAAACTTTACACTTGAAGTGAATACTTAACTCGTTTCGAGTCGACCTAATTACCCATACTTAATGCTGTTAATGACTCCCAATCTCTGGCTATTTCTTGCCATTAAAATAATTGAATACAATTTGTGTGTAGAAATGCAAAATTTGCGCACAATGTGAATAAATCAATTGAAAAAACCTTAAAATCAAATGATGCATAAATGGAAATCAAAGCCAAACTCGGCTGGGGCGAACAATATTTGTGTAGCCGAATAACCTTAAGGTCAAAGTGCACAATGTGTAAGTCTTCATGTGTGTGTGTGTGACCACAGGCAACCAGATTGACACTTGAAAGCAAATTAAATAGAAAATTGCGTTTTTGCAACGAAAAGTGAGTCAAAAATTTGTTGTGAAATTTTATACATAATTGAATTTATGGTCAACTCACACACATACACACACACACACATACAGATACATAGAGAGGGAGATTCGTGCATACAATTACCAAATCTATAGGGAGACAGCAGCTGAGGTCACGGGCTGAGCCTGCGGCTATTGCACCACACGCCAAACAATCGCAAACCGAATGTCATCTTCAATTTCAAATTCAATTATAAAACAAATTGGTTTGAGCGCAAATAAATATGTGCAGAGTGAGTGAGACAGAAGGAGAGAGAGAGAAAAAGCGAAAGAGGGGGGAGGGAGATGGCAACATCAAACGGCAAATCCATTCATCCACTTTGCAATTGTGTCCAGTCTCCGGTTCGGTCTCCAGTCTCGAGTGAAATAAATGTAATGAAATGTTAACAAATGACAACAGGCTGGCAAACAAGCAGCAAAAACCGCAAGGGTGGCACACACACACACACTCACATACACTGGCACACACACACACACTGGCACACTCACATGGTCCACACGTATCGAATTAGTTTGATGAGATTTATTGGCTCAAGTCCCACTTGACCAGCAATGGGAGAAGGACAAGGGGAAGCAGCCAAGTGACCGCCCCGGCCAGACAATTATGGATTAGTGCCATTTGTTTTTCCCACTGCGAGTACTTCACATGCTGATCGGCATGATGCTAATGATGACTGTGGATGTGTATGTGTATGTGGCATTATATGACACTGATTTCTTTAACCCTCCTCCCTCTTCTTATTAACTAAGCGTATCGAATTTCCGAATATAAACCGCAAAGCTTTCGTCTACACTGTACAAATAAAACAGTGTTGCCAGAATTAGTTGTTCTGTGTAGAGTTTCAAAAAAAAAGCTGAATCTGTTGAGATTTTGGTATTAAAAAAGGCCAAAAAGAACAAATGTTTGACGGAAAAAAGCTGAGTTGACAACACTTGTTTGTGCTATCGATTAATTTATACATGCAATTTAATTTGCTGCAATACAATATTAAATGCAACTCTGAACAAAAGCCGTGTTTAAATATAAACTACAAAAGTAAATAAATGTATTAATTTCTATTAAAATAAACAGACAGGAGTTTAGATTTCATTTAGTATTCAATTTATTGGTGCCAGGCATTTCTCTCAGTGTTCTTTATATACGCCCACGCACAGTAGGGCCGGACGGACGCATGTCAACGCGCGCTGCGACAGCAGCCCTTCGCCTTTTGGGTCCTTGGGGGAAATTTGTCAGAGCATCAGCAGCGTTAAGGTGCCAATTAAGGGCTTTTTAGTATCAATTACAAAATCGCACGTTTCCACACCTTTATCAACATGTGTGGGGGCGTCTGTGTGGGTGTGTATGTCAGTGGGTGTGCGGATGTGGTCTCACTGTATCTCCCGGGGTCCTCACTTGTATTACGTGGTCGCTGTGACATGCTGGTCAGCTTCGATGCTTCCCTCGGTTTGGGGTTGCTTGCGAAATTGTTTTATGTCATTGTTTTTTTTTTCTTATTTTGTTTTTGTATTCATCCTTTGGCGCGGCCTTTGCTGTCCGTTTTGTTCTCCTCTTCTGTCACTTCGCATTTGACAGCGTCATTTTGCCATTGATTTATTGCCCGAGGCCGGTAAATTGGGATTGTCATTAAAGCATAATCGAGAGATTACCAGCAAAAACTATGATAATCGCAGTTTGATTTGTATTTTATGAAAGTCTATAAATCATAGTAACCCTGTATATTGGTAATAGTAATGTGAAATATCTTTAAATAAATACTTTAATTGTAAGTTGGCTGTTATTGCGCATACCTTATGCTAATTTATCGATTCTGCCTGTGTTTGCTTTTTTCTTCAATTCGATTTATCGTTGACCGTTTGATCTGTGCATGGTGTCAAAAGAAAAGGTCGTTATACTCACTTTCAAGTAACGCATTAAAATTCATTTTCTATTATTGAACAACGTTGCGAACTTACACTCTGCATCGGCGCTCATTTTTTCTCTTTGCTCTCTCATCGCATTTGTTGATGGCACAGCCCCAGTAGAAATTTAGCTATGCAAAAGCTGTGGTTTTGTGAGAATAGTAATTCAAGAATATGACAAAGTTCCAACCGAGAAAAAGAAGATAGCAAATTTGCAAGGCGCCATTTAGCTCAAAACATTGATCAGAAGAGTCAGCTTAAACACAGCTTATAATTGCGGTAGAAGATGACGGACGAAAGGCAAATCAACATAACAATGCGAAAAGTATTGCTTATAAAATTAATAATAATTAGTAATTAATAATATACATATATACCCAATATGAACGTGTGGTATTTACCAATTATAGGAAGATCACAAGATAGCGTAATAAATAAGGACGCGGAATGTACATGTTTAAGAGAAAAAGGATTAAATACCAGCAGTAGAAATTGCGAATATAAGGAAGAAAAACAAAACAAAGGTTAATTTCAAAATAATGAATAGATTAAATTTGATATGATTATAAGATTCTGCATATTACATACTAGATAACACTTTCAGTCATTCTGAATAATCCTATTGTGTAGTATATGAAATTGAGTGAAAACTTGTTTGTCCTCCTTCATTTGAGAAGGTCAAGGCCAGTACCCATTGAATGATTCTCTAAAACGGCTATTGGAAAGATATGCACATGAAGACCGACGTAAAAAGACTGAAAACTACTCAGGGGCTTGGGGCTGGGGGCTTGTCAATGACATTGTATTGTGAATTCTAATTTACGATTATAAAGTATAAGTAAATAATGCACATACATTAAGTGTGTCGTATTCACTAATTCCTTTCATGCTCTAAGAAAATACCTCGAATGCTATAATACACTTTTTAAAAAACAAGCAAGTAACCAAACTTTAATATAGTATATGATTTTAAAACATTTTTAATATTCTAAATCGTTTGGAATGAAAGAACATATTCCTTGGAATGCAATAGACTGTATATAACTGTCTCTTAGCAGCCATCCCAGCACCGTGTGTAGTTCTGTCTCTGACAAAGATAGTGCGCCTTCTCGTTACATTTCCAATTGTTCATCTTGAAGGAGCCCTCTCGAAGCCACACATGCATACACTGCTCGACACCAGGAAAGTCGGGTTGTCCGCTAGACCAGGCGGTGTACGGTAAGGGCAATCCGTTAGTTATCGACATAAATTGATGTGTTGTGACAAGATCGTTTCCTGAAATCCAGAACCATGCGTTGGCGTCATGGCCCCGACTGGTTAAATAGTTTGATATATCTTCCATTTCTTGGCCTGATTCGATAAGAGCCAAATCTCCGCCATAGCGACGACACAATTGAGCTGCATCGAACCAGGTGACCTTTGCTAGACCTGTGAAGTAGTATTTCTGCCCGATCCTTATGTATGTCTCACTGTCTCCACTGTCGCATGTGACTACCGTATGAAATATCACAAATCTTAGAATCATTTATCAGATTTAATATCTTACATAGTACCTTTAACATTGGGTTTGGATGGATAATTGAAGTCAAATGCCACAGCACAGTAAAGACCGATGACGAATATGAAAAACCACGAGAAGAACATTTCGCAAGCTCTTGAAGACTGACTACTTCGGTATTCGCACAGCTATATATACGGGCACATCCCCCACTTCATTCATAAGAAAATCAATATTTATTATCATGACAGGTAATTTGCATACTTACAATAAGTACGGCTCATATTTAATACCCTATAATGGAAAAGTAGTTTTATAGGCATGTCCGACTAGAACAGGCATGTGAAATATTATTATTATTTAATTATAGTTCGAGTCTACTCTACTTTGGTATAAGTGAGAAATCATTAGTCATTCATATCTGAATGCCAACAAGGCGTATCTGCTGATCGAGTACTCTTTGTCAGTAGAAGAACAACAGCTTGTTCCTCATATCTGTTTGCATAATCAAAAATATAATTAAAATTTAATTGGCAAAACTTTGAATACAGTTCGTGTATATATGGGCAAATAAACATATTGTTCACTTTGAATAAAGACGTAGAGTCGAAAGTGATCGCATATGAAGTTCAGCTGTTCAAATTCTGTGATTATATTGTGTTGTCTCACAGTCTACACTCAGAAAAAAACGAAAAACTTTGCATATTCTACGAAATTGTAGATATTAATTCGAAGTGTTCAATTTATTTGATGCCTTTTAGATTAGCAGGTCACATACAAGTGATCAATGTTTGATTTCTGGCATATATAAAACGCCTGCTCTTTGCAGCCCCTATTGTTCATCTTGAAGGTTCCATCGATAAGCCAAAGATGTATGCACTGCTCAACACCAGCCCAATCTGGCTGCCCACTGGACCAGTTCAAAAAGGTTAGTGGCATTCCGTTGGCAACCGACATGTAGGTACTTGTCACAGCAAGATCATTTCCCGATATCCAGAACCATTCAGACTTATATCCTTTACCAAGAAGATACGATGATATATCATGCATCTGCTCGGCCGATTCAATGAGAGCCAAGTCGCCACCGATCTGACGACAGGTGTGTAGTGCACCAAACCAGGTACTCTTGTGTTCCGGTATATAGTAGTATTTCTGACCGATCCGAGTGAAGGTTGTATTGAAAGTTAACCATTGTGTGAATACTTTGGAGAATATTTATAATAGTTAGTCATATTATTCTTAATAAAATATATAAATATAGTTCTCAATTAAATACCTTGAATTGTTGGCTTGTTCGGACTATTGCAATTATTTGCCCAGACACAGGACAATGCGATGGCATAAACACAGATCTGCAGATATTTCATTGTAGAACGTTGTTGAAGACCGAAGACTAACTGAGAAAAGACTGCACAGTCTACGGTATTTATGTAAATAAAATACACTTGCATATACACTTGCCCTTAGCAGTGATTCGTCTAATCAACATTGTGTTTTTCTATATTTAAATTAAAGTATCAGCGATTCGTCTAATTAACATTGTGTTTTTCCATATTTAAATTAAAGTATAATAAATGTATGTGTACAATGAATATTAAAACATTTAATATTTATTGATAAGACTTTTATGATCTCTGCCAGACATGACATAAGGTTTTGGGTAAATTTCCATTCAATTATTAACTTTGGTCACACTTTACTCATGTGTCTGCGGTTTATGTTCCCTTTCTTGATGCTGCACTCTGACTCTGACTCTAGCCTCACTGTCAGTTAGTAGTTTCGTGTAATCCACACCGTAAACCGAGGACTGCGTGTCTGATGCAGCAGGAGCCGAGTGTCGACTCGTATTACAAATTAAAATGTGCCGCAACTGGCGAGATGAGGCGAGACAGGGGAATACTTTAAACTGATTAGCCACTCCCCCTTTCCCTTTGTCACGGGTCAAAGGAAAAGGATGCCGATTGTGCCTCTGTCTGAAGTCGAGAAAGGATTTACGGGAATCAGAGCACTCGCTTTGTGGCTGAGACATTTCAGCAGCGGACGGGGGGAATTGATCGATTTTCTCCCGACTCGCAGCACAGTTCAGCGAGCAACGCGTAGAGCAGTCCTGCTCTGCATTGATTTATTTGTTCGCATTTGTAGTTTAGAGTTTTTTAGAGTTCCTTAAAAAACTCACGCCCGAACTGTCAACAGCGCAGACTCACACAGGCTGGAATCGTTCGGCTATACATCATGTTGCTTATGATTAATCGCTGGTAATTATCTTGATTAATTGCCTTATTAGGCAGAGGCGTTGCAAGTCACAAAGCCAGGGAGGGGTGTAAACAGCGCTGTGTAGATCATGTTATATACCGCGGGAGCGTGCTGCGATTTGTCGCACGGCATTTTTCTTAAAATAGCCAGGTTGCTTGGCCTCACATACCTCTTCCTCCTAAATCCCTCTCCCTCCCTCCATGCCGAACTTTCTTTAATTACCAGAAAGCCATTTGCCGCAAATGTTTTCCTTTGTTCGCTTGTCCGCGAGGCAAACAAAAAACTGTTGCTGCACCGAGAGAAACTTCAAGAATTGCGAATACTGAGAATTCAACGAAGCTATCAATTTTTAACAGATAAATTTGCAGAATGCTGAATGTTTTAGTTTAATTTTAATGAAGAATCAAACCTAAACAATATTTTGTACCTGATGAAAATATGATGATGTTTGACAAACTGCAGCAAGTTTGCGTACTGGAAAGATTATAAATTAATCTATTTTATAGATAAACAAAAAACTTTCTTCGCTTGATCTTTGATATTCTGAAAGGAGGATAATGCTTATGAAAAAATGTTTACGCTGTTGGATATGAAATTTTGACTGGTGAAATTGTTCCTAGAACTACAAATTATCGTGTTTTATATCTTGAAAACAAAGTAATGTCTTTGATTATATTATTGTATTTACGATGTACTATTTTTTTACTTCTGTTATTTGAAAAGATTTCCTATCATATATATATATACATTCTTGTTCAGTTTAATCCGTTATTCCTAGCTTATAAATACATATATCACATCTGTCTATGAAGCATGTAAGATTTCCCTTATATTTCCCTAAGTTATTCAAGCAACTAACAGGTAAAGTATATCATTATCTAAATAGAATCGTTTCGCTGAGTGTAATATTGTTGCCACTCGCTGGTCAAGCCATAATATTTCATTACATACCGCACTCGACTCTTGGTTTTTCTTTATTTTCCGCTTTTCTTCGCTCTCCTTTCTTTTTGCCTGCGCTTTGCCATTTCGACGGGCACTTAAAATTAAGCGTGTTCAAATCCCCAAAGACCGCAAGCCCAACGTAAACAAACTAACCGAATGAATGCAACTGTGAATGCTGCGCAGGGCATCCGCAGGGAATTCGAATACGACTGGCATTGCCAGTCGGGTGCGGGTGTTAGGGCGGCGGGGGTGTGGCTGGTAACCGCAATCATAAAAATAATAACCACATTATTGTGTTTAATAATGAAAAATATCATTTTCGGCATAACTTTTGGCTTTTGTTTGTGCAGGCGAAGAACTTCCTATTCCCCCTCTTTATAAGCATGGGGGAGGCTGCCCGCATTTTGGTTGGCTGTCGACGGGGTTGAAGCAACCCTTAAATACGCTTAAATATTAACCGTCGGAACATATTTTCTAAATTATGTTCACTTCATGCGGGGGAGGGAGAAGAAGACGGAAAGAGACTGAGTGAAAGAGTCTCCCGCTTTGAGTGCCTCTTGCTTAATTTGCGGCCACCCTGAAGGCATCTATAGAAGGGGTGTCTGTGTGTCTTGAGTACCTGCTCGTTGAGCTCGAACGAACCCTCAAAATCAAACTGTTCCTGTTGTTGTTGCTGTTTTTATTGGCATGTTGACTTTTGAAATTAGTTTTTAATATGCGCAAATACTTTGCATATCTTGGGCGAAGAGGCACAAGTGCTGCGAGTGCGGCGAGTACGGAAATCTCCTCGGGTACGTCGACCATTTTATCGCAATTGCACCATGTGCTCGTTAAAAAAACAACAAATATTTGTAAACAACCGAAATGCAAACGAAACAAGCAGGGAGAGGGAGAGAGAGAGTGAATAGACAAAGTTGAGTGTGCTAGGCCACGAGATACCCTGTATAAAAGATTTTAGAGAAAATATGAATGTATTTGTAATGAGCATTTATATGAAAAAATGCATTGCTTGTAGGGCATCTTAGGTTCATTCATTCTTCATTATTACCAAATTTAGTAACTTTAACACGTGTAGTTCCATAGATCTAACTGTACATACAAACATATTACAGCATACTTGGTCAGATATCACAGTATTTGATATGAGAAATGTTCCCAAAGCTTGCATTTTTTGTAGGGTATAGTTAGACGTTCACTATACCCAAATTTAGTCACCTTAGCATGAGTAGTTCCAGAGATCTAGCTGTTCCGACCATACAAGCTCTATTGCCTGTTACAAAAGTTTTCATACACTCAATATACAATTTTAGTGCACAGCAACAGCATACAGTCTACGTACAGGGTATGTTATAGGGGGATTTGTTTTTCAAATAAAATCTCTGACATCAATTAAAGTGCATCAAGTCGACACTCAAACAAACAACGTAATTCACAACAAATGTGTTTGAGCATTCGACAACAGGAACTATTCATTAGGTACCACTCACACCCTACCCCTCCTCACCACCCGGGGGTATGTTCTGTCCATCGTCTATCGCCTGAGAGGACTGTAAAAAGGTTCAAAATTGCGGCAACAGCAGCCGCAGCATCCCAACCCCGCGGCATCTCGGGCTATTTTACCCTTGTTGTTTCCCTGAACCTGAGGCGACAGGCGGCAACATGCGGCGGCTTTCGAGTGCGTTGGATTGCCAGGCCTGCAGGACACCTCGGGTTGTTTGGGAGGTCAACTGAAATAGTTCTATAGTATAATGAACAAAAACACATTGTAAATTGTCCTGCTTGCATTGTAAATGGGCACAAGTGTGCGACAAACTTCTCTGCATAGACTGCACTGAGCGAAACAGTAGTAGATGAGTTTTTAAAAAACTTATTTGAAACAATTACTTCTTTTTAAAAGTAAGAAGAGTTCTTTATATGACATATGTCTTCCACACCAGTATTATGGATGGTTCCAGTGTTTAGCAGGAAACCGTACAGCGATCGAAATCGTATTTCTGGCATATATAAAACGCTTGCTCTTTGCACAGCCAATTGTTCATCTTGAAGGATCCATCGCGTAGCCAAATGTGCACGCACTGCTCGACGCCAATAACGTCTGGCTGTCCAGCGGACCAGGCGAAGAATGGAAGTGGCATTCCATTGGTAATAGACATGAAATTGTTTGTCACAGCAAGATCATTCCCCGATATCCACAACCATTTGTTACCGTCGTATCCTTTTCCAATAAGATACGATGAAATCGCATTCATTTCCTCGGCCGATTCAATGAGTGCCAAATCGCCACCGATTCGACGACAGTTGTGTGCGGCACCAAACCAGGTTGTCTTGTGATCCGGTATATAGTAGTATTTCTGACCGATCCGAATGAAGGTTGTATTGAAAGTGATGGGACATGTTACTACTTTGAATAAAGTTCGAAATAGTTATAGAAATTATATTACTCTTCTATTTATCATTGATTACCCTGAATTGTTGGCTTATTCGGATTACTGCAACCATATGCCAGAGCACAGGATAAGGCAGCGGCAAAAACACAAATCAACAGATATTTCATTGTAGAATGTTGTTCAAGAACTGAGTATAGTCTCAACACTCTGTGTTTTTTATAGCAAACTGATTCGTATGGAACGTCGCAATGATCGCGTAAAATACTGCATTAGCTACTTGACCTACTAATCGAAAGCAATGCCTAATGCAATACACAATGCATAATGCAATGCACAATACCTTGGGGGTATTATACATGCACCTCGGTAAATGGTGTTATCTTTTATCAAAAACTAAAGACTTTTATTTAATGAAACTCGAGTTCTGCTTATGTTCATTACTATATCTGAATATGTTCATTACTACAGGGCATGTACACATAGCAAAGTATTTTATTTTTAGGAAGGGTAAAATGGTAGAATTATTATTAACTATTAACTATGTAAGTATGAACCGGAATTGTATCTATGTAACAGGCGCAAGGAGGCGTGGTCTTTAGGGGTTAGTGTTACCACATTGTTTGACAATATTGGTTATTATGGCGTGCAGATTAACAATATTTTAGAATTTGGTCACGCCTCCGTAAAACGATAAAAAAATAATAACTATATTCAAATTAATACTGAAAATTTGGTTACGAACGGACTAACAAAAAGGTTATTAAAGAATTAATTTTAAAAAGTTATAGATTTCCAAGACTTTTCCAGCAATATATGCAATACAAATACGCTAAACATAGAAATTAAACATTTAATAAACCGCTTGGTCGAGCAAGCTAAACTATAGCTTTCGTGTTTGTTTGTCCTTTATTCCCTTTTCCCTCAGTGTACAATTGCTTCAATACTTTTCTTGCCTGTTCTGTTGCCAACAAAATGAAGCTGAAACTTGTCGTGGAGTATCCTTTGTCTAATGTAAGGGCAAATTAGCAAAGAGGCAGCCCGGCAATTTAAGGCAAAATGAGCCTGTGCTGCCTTTTCTCTCTCGCTTTACAAACTCGTCCCCAGACAATTGAATTTTACTACCACAGACAGAGAAGGGGTCTGTGTGGGGTGCAGCACTACTCGATTTACTCGCAAATGCAGGCAGACAAATCACAGTCCCCTCTCCCCGGGTCTCTACCTCTGCCATCCCCGATCTGCGTCGGTACATGCAAAACTGCCGCCACAGCTAATTTAATAATTTATCATTTTGCTGCAGGGCAACAACAAAAGATTATTTAAATTCGCGGCCAGATCGTAGCATATAGCCCTGGGGTTGAGTTCGAGAGAGGAATGGGATCGGGTTGGGTTCGTATCGTGTACGGGTTGGTTACCTTTTAAATGACGTGCAGGGCAATAACTTATAAATTTCCACACCCGTTGCAAAGGGGTGCTGCGTCAATTGTTCAATTATTTCGCATTAAATGATGTGGCAGGATTCAAATTTTTCAATCTCTTTCCGAAAACTTGACTATTCTAATTTCTAATTGGCGCAACGAATTGTAAATTGTAAAGTGAGGGACGATACATAACATACGCATAGAATTGTCACTTAACCCTTTTTTTGGAGTACTGCACTCGAAAGAGATTTGTTTACGTTTCACAGTTGGGAAATATTTTGATTTGTATAGTTCGGGGAATGTATATTTATGTTGTTCGGGCATGTTTATCCTTTCAATCCTTTCTCGTGTCCGTTGCGATTGTTCGATTTGACAAATTGATTTTCACTTTAAGCGAATTCGCTCTGATTGCTTTCGATGCGCCGTGTTTGCCTTGGGAATTGACAGTTTTCTTTCCCCTCTTCCTCTCTCTCTCTCTTTCTGTGTCTATTTTGCATTTTGGCCACATGCGCGTAAATATTTATTTAGTTCTCTGGACATGCGAAATCGAGTTTCACTTTTGCTTTGCCTTCTTCTCTTCCTTTTCCCCCTTCGCATTTAAATGCACGCGAATTGTTGCTTCGTTTCGCACTTGGCCAATTTCTGGCGCTAACTGAGCGAGTTCTTGTTGAAATTTATGTGCCATTGGGCAAGCTTGACTAAACCAAAAAACTAAAAACAAAAAAACAAGAAATTTAATTGCTTTTTGCAAATGACTTCGCCGCGCTGCAGTTGCCAAAACCTGCTCCAACCTGTTTGGCTTCCCTTCATGGTTTCCTACAGCACGGCCAAGTTGGCCTTTTGTTGCCATGTTGGCCATGTAATCGTTTTTTGTGCCATCTTTTGTTAGTTCATCCACAAATAAATACACTGAGCGAAATGGGGTGAACTATTGGTGATAGTTTATGAATGATTTTATATTACTTGCCACGAAATTCTTTGACTCTGGTTCAGTTAATCTATGAGTTAATTTATTAAAGTTTTTCCATTTGTTTATGAATATTTTAGTTCGATTTGTAGCATATTTATTTTATTTTATCGTACGTTTCATGCTTTAATTATACAATACCATTATAATTTCATAATTTAGAAAAGGTTTTTTCGAATTTAAAAAGGGATTTTTAAGATTTATGAGAGTATTAGCTAATTTTAAATAGTATTTAAGAATTTTGAAATAGTATTTGAAAAATTGCATAATTATTTCAAAATTCTGTACAGGGTTTTCGGAGTTAAAAAAAGATTTTTAAAGGTATTTCTTGTATTATCATATTTAAGGGAATCTTAAGTTGTTTGTATTCATTCGATGTTTTCGAATTCAATCGAAATTGTATTAGCAATTCCAATATACTTTCTTGGAACTGAACTGAAATGTGTGTTTTCCCCTGAACAATTTGCTGGAATTAAACTCATTAATATGTAAGAGGTGAACAAATTCTACGAATGCTTTACAATTTCAAATAAGAAACAGTGCTGGAAATTGAACTTTTAAACATTGTAGACCTCAAGTCGGTTAGAATGTTCAAATCATAAAAGAGGTCGATCAGCCAATATTCTGGGAAATAAACGAAAACAGTTTATAAAACAGTTTATAGGTTTTAAAATGGTTCGGTTTGTTTTTATCATTTTATTGGCAAATGAACTACGATGAGCAATAAAAAACTAGAATATACACAATTCTATATCACAAAAAAACATAAATATTGTGAATTTTTGAGGTTGCTTAGTATTTTTTTTATATCTTTAATAATAATTATAATTCAAATAATTATTATTAAAGAATAATGCATTAGTGATTATTACTGCAATATAAATACATAAAAACATTTTATATTTTCCGGCATTTTAATATTTTTGTATATTTTTAAGTCACTCTTCGATTTTTTTCAGAGCAGTAAATTTGCTTGACATATTTTTTACAACATAGCTGACTAAGCCCGCCATTGTTTTAGTAAGAAAAGTTCTTTATTTGATATATGCCTTCAACACCAGTATTAAAGATGGTTCCAGTGTTTAGCAGGAGACCGTACAGCGATCGAAATCGTATTTCTGACATATATAAAATGCCTGCTGTTTGCATTGCCAGTTGTTCATCTTGAAGGATCCATCGCGTAGCCAAATGTGGACGCACTGCTCGTTGCCAGGAAAGTCTGGCTGTCCACCGGACCAGGCGAAGAATGGAAGTGGCATTCCATTGGTAATGGACATGAAATTACTTGTCACAGCAAGATCATTTCCCGATATCCACAACCATTTGTTCCCATCGTATCCTTTTCCAATAAGATACGATGAAATCGCATTCATTTCCTCGGCCGATTCAATGAGTGCCAAATCGCCACCGATTCGACGACAGTTGTGTGCAGCACCAAACCAGGTTGTCTTATGCTCCGGTATATAGTAGTATTTCTGGCCGATCCGAGTGAAGGTTGTATTGAAAGTGATGGGACATGTTACTACTTTGAATAAAGTTCGAAATAGTTATAGAAATATATATATTACTCTTCTATTTATCATTGATTACCCTGAATTGTTGGCTTATTCGGATTACTGCAATCATATGCTAGAGCACAGGATAAGGCAGCGGCAAAAACACAAATCAGCAGATATTTCATTGTAGAATGTTGTTCAAGAACAAAGACTCACTGATTATATTCTCAACACTCTGTGTTTTTTATAGCAAACTGATTCGTATGGAACGTCGCAATGATCGCATAAAATACTTCATTATCCACTTGACCTACTAATCGAAAGCAATGCATAATTGGAGAATGATTTGACCCTGAATTTGGGGGTTTTTTCGTATGTAGTACAAATGGTAGGTGAGTATTGAAGAAATCGGAAGCATGCATATTATATAATATACATGCACTTGGGTAAATAGTATTATATTTTATCAAAAACTGAACACTTTTATTTAATTATAGTCAAGTATTTCTTATTCTTTAGAAATATGTTGAATTATGTATTATTACAGGGCATATAAATGCACAGAAAGGTAGCTTGTAAGAATTAACAATGTGCTTGGCATTAATTTGAGAAAAGGTAGAAAGCTATAATTACTTAGGAAATGTTTGTATGTAACAGGCACAAGGTGGCGTGGTACACTTTACAAGGAATATATAATATGTATATTCGTGATCTGCATCAACAGTCAAAGTGATATATGTTCCAGTGTTTAGCAGGAAACCGTACAGCGATCGAAATCGTATTTCTGACATATATAAAATGCCTGCTGTTTGCACTGCCAGTTGTTCATCTTGAAGGATCCATCGCGTAGCCAAATGTGGATGCACTGCTCGTTGCCAGGAAAGTTTGGATTTCCAGCGGACCAGGCGAAGAATGTAAGTGGCATTCCATTGGTAATAGACATGAAATTATTTGTCACAGCAAGATCATTTCCTGATATCCACAACCATTTGTTACCATCGTATCCTTTTCCAATAAGATACGATGATATCTCATGCATCTCCTCGGACGATTCAATGAGTGCCAAATCGCCACCGATTCGACGACAGTTGTGTACTGCACCAAACCAGGTTGTCTTGTGCTCCGGTATATAGTAGTATTTCTGACCGATCCGAGTGAAGGTTGTATTGAAAGTGCTGGGACATGTTACTACTTTGAAACAGTTCGAAATAGTTATTAAAATATATACATATATTACTCTTCTAGTTATCATTGATTACCCTGAATTGTTGGCTTATTCGGATTACTGCAATCATATGCCAGAGCACAGGATAAGGTAGCGGCAAAAATACAAATCAGCAGATATTTCATTGTAGAATGTTGTTCAAGAACGAAGACTCACTGACTATAGTCACAACACTATGTGTTTTTTATAGCAAACTGATTAGTTTGGAACGTCGCAATGATCGCATAAACTACTTCATTATCCACTCGACCTTCTAATCGAAAGCAATGCATAATTGGAGAATAATTTAACCCCGAATTTGGGGGTTTTTTCGTATGTAGTACAAATGGTACGTGAGTATTGATTAAATCGAAAGCATGCATATTATATAAATATTATCTTTTATCAAAAACTGAACACTGTTATTTAATTATAGACAAGTATTTCTTATACTTTAGAAATATGTTGATTATTACAGGGCATGTAAATGCACCCTAGATCTAAGAGACTATAAAAGGCTAGTGCTACCAAATTAGGACCATATGTCTTAATATTGCGTGCTGTCTTAATAATTGCAAGCATAATATTAATGCAAGACTATTAATTTTTGGTATAAACAGTATGTACCATCCTCCAAATGATTCCTGAAAATTTCGTTACGAACAGGCTAACCAAGACGTTATTAAAGAATATTATTTGAAAGACATACAGATTTCCAACGCTCTCCCATCAAAGTATGCAACACAATACGCTAAACATAGAAGTTAAATATTTAAGTAACTGTTTTCGTGTGGTTGATAGCGGATATATAATATTATGGCCAAGCACGCTTGACTGTAGCTTTCGTGCTTGTTTTTCCTTCCATTCTTTTTTCCCTCACTCTACAATTGCTTCAATATTTTTCTTGTATATTTTTAACTCACTCTTCGATTTCTTTCAGTGCAGTAATTTTGCTTGCCATATTTTTTACGCCATAGCCGACTAAGCCCGCCATTGTTTTCCAACTAAACGAGGCAATTGCAGGTTGTCTCTAACCCCCCTTCGCATCTCCCCTCTTGCCTGTAGCAGCGAATATAAATTGCGGCTTTATCAAAGCGCACGTCAAATCTCGTTTAAATTAATGAGTTTAAGCGTTGTTTTTTAGCGCCACTCCCTCCTACCTCGCCTCCCTTCCCTACTGCCTGCTGTGCGCTGCATAGTTTCAAATTCGCTTTATTTATGCGTCATAAATTGCCTGCAAAAAACGTCAACAGCATGGAGAGTGTGAAGTGGAGAGCACTGCAGAGAAAAGGGGGGGCAGATGAGAGAGACAGACAGGAAATTATGAAACATTGTTTGGCACTTTGCAGGCCGCAGGCTGCAATCGATTAGGGCGTAGGCGTGGCAGGAAGTGTAAAGTGAGTGAAGGCGTTAAGTTGTCATAAGCTCAGCGCCTTAAGCAGATCACTCCGCCCCCTTCCGCCTTCCATTCAGCAGCCTTTGCTCGTTATTGCGTCTCGCAAGTTAATTAAAATGTTTATCGGGACGAAGTGTTGATGCTCAGGCAACAACAACAACAACAAGAGGAGAGGAGCCAGGAGAAGTTATTAAACTTATTGTGGCGTGTAATTAGCTGACGAGCTGTCAACAATATAAGCGCCAAACTGTAGAGGAAGTAGTGATGAGGGGGGGACTACCCTGCGGGTTGGCTGGGATAATTTTATAGACTTGGCTTGGCTTGTTTGTTCGCCAAATTGTCGCCAGATAAATCAATCACGACATCGGAGGAGGGAAGAGAGACAGGGGAAGGTGGCTGCCTCTGGCGACATGCTTTGCCAGTTGTTGGTTTAATTGACTTGTGAGCAGCGCATCAACTTGGTATCCCTGCCCCTGCCCCGTCGCACTGCTCATTCCTTCTCCATGCATAACAAATTTCATAATTTGCCGTGTCGTGTGTAAATTGCGGTTCCTATTACAGCGGCGCCTGTTCTGCTACTGACTACTCTCTCTCTCTTTCTTCTCTTCTGTACCGTATCCGGATCCGATTTTCATTTGGGATACGGCGTGGCAAATGACAACGCAATTATGTCACGCCAGTTCCATGGCGCGGCATCTTTGCGCGTGTTTCGTATTACATTTTGGTTTCCTCTTCGCGTGGCCGATTGCCCCTGAAGCTGTAACATTATAGCAGGAAATAGCCAGACACCTTTACCGGCAGTGTACGGCAGGGTGTGTGTGTAAATATAATTAGAATTATTGCTGTTAATTAAGTAATATACTATATCGATTACTTGGATTCAGTGCTGAGATTCGCCACGGGCTATTTGGGGAAGCTATGGATAGATTTTATGATTGCGTAGATGAGGGAGGTTGAATAGAGTCAAAGAACTCAGTTTCTGTTGTATTTTGGTTTAATTTAGAAGAGTTGGAAAACGATGGGGACTTTACTGAATCATGAAATCTTTATTTTTAATGTCAATAAGACATTACATTAATATTTCTTAAACCTTCTACTTCTACTTATGTTAATTATCCGATCGTAACCAAATTTTAATAAATCATTTAGGCCTTGATAGTTATTATGTTCACCAAACTAACATTAGATTTAGCTTTCTATCAATTTATTTATTAATTTAATTAATTTAATTAATTATCCGATCGTAACCAAATTTTAATAAATCATTTAGGCCTTGATAGTTATTATGTTCACCAAACTAACATTAGGTTTAGCTTTCTATCAATTTAATTCCAATTTTAGGATTAGACTAAGATAGACGTGCATTTATGGATCCATAAGGAGAACATACGAAACTGCTAAGGACGTACTTATTTAAAGGACGTATGTCCTTAGCAGTTTCATATGTTCCCGTTGTGGCTCCATAAAAGCATGTCTACAAGTATCCCTGCTTATTATTGAGTATTATATAGTCTTATATGCTCTCTGAGCTCCCTCTTGTTTACAGCTGTAAAATCACATTAATTTGCTTTCTTTCTCTGCTCTCTCCTTCTTTCAGTCGGCGCAGTTTTAATTGTTTTGCCATTAATTAATTTAGTTGGCTTCTGGGCTAAAAGTTTTGCGAGCTTAATTGAAAAATGAGCTTAAGCTGCTAATTAGCATATTGCTGAGCGAGGAGGGGAAAAGACGTAGGGGAAGGAGGGCGAGGCATTTGCAATTAGCAGCATAAATGAATCAATTACTCATACTTGAGGCGTGAAATGGAAAGTTTTGGTTGAGTCCAGTCTGGAAAAAGTTGTGCCAGCCTGTATGTGAATGTCCTTGCAGTGACCGCTGCAGCTCTAATTGTGCTCAAACACACATTGCAAGGAGGGACAGACAGAGAGATGGACGGACAGACAGACGGACAGACAGACGGAGAGACAGACAGACAGGAATCCTTTGTGGCAGCCAAGCGTCAAATGGCAAATTGTTTTATTACAGTTTGCAGTTTGTTGTTGTTGTTCTGCTCTTTTTTATACCCTTTACTTCATTTACTTCTTCGTCGCCCACACTCAATTAAAACTCAAGACCCTTCATAATGCATGCGCCTTTTAGTGCTGATGTTTTAACCTTTTTTTTTGGTATAAAAGGATTATTTCAGTCGCTTTTTTCCGGCACATTTCGGGCATGTTTTGTGTGTGTCTCGTGTCCGGAAAGTGTGTAAAGTTTAAAGAGCCTTAAGGGATTAAGCGCGCAAATGTGTTGAAATTCGGGCAGGACAAAGAGAGAGGGGGGAGAGAAGGTGTGGAACTGAGAGGGAAGGTTTATGGCTATTTATAGATAAGACGCTGCCTCGCTCGCTTGACCACTTATTAGTACTGTACGCAGTGTGGCGTGTCCTGTTCCAGCCAGCTGCGACAGCGGGATAAGTGAGCTAAGCCACAAAAGGAGACGCCTAGAGTACCTTCCTCTCTCTCTCTCTCTCTCTTCTCTCTTCACTCTTCACTTTCTCTTTGCCCCGGCAACTAATTTTGTCTTGACATTTCTTTCGTAATTTCAGTGTAATTACATTTATTTGTTTGCTCAGCGTTGACTCTGAGAGGCCTCTTTGATGTGTATTCACTGTTTGCCCAGTGCCAAAATCTGTCAACCCACAGCTCAAGTGGCTCAGCTGAAGTGGCCTCTCGCTTTCGCGCAGTGTACTTACATTTGTTTGACTCTTCTCTTCTGTTTGTTTGTTTGTTTGTTTTGTGACGCGTGCTCTGCAGCTGTCGCTTGTGGATTGAATGAGTTGTGAAAAGAGATCACTTGAGATCTTCTTGATCTCCTCACTTCTCTCTCTCTCGCTGTCTCTCTCTGTCTACTGCCTTCTCATTGGAGAGTTGTAATCTGCAAAATTCGCTACAATGTGCTCGATTCACAAGATGCCTTGGGGCTTTTGAGCCCATTACTGGGAACAACAACAACAACAGGGGAGCAACAAAGTCTTCTTGGAAAAGAGGACAGCCAAGACAGGCGACGCAAGAAGCAACCAAAGCAAGTGGTTTGCCAGGCTAGCAAATGCCCTACATGCTGTAAAAAGTATGTTACAATTAAATACTGTAGAAATTCCCTTAGCGGATACTACCCTAAAGCAAGCACCTCTTATATGCGGACAGTTTCTGCAAGGTTCACATATTTTTTCGGACATTTACACACCGTCCTTAACGGACACTTATCTTACAGGGACACTTTCTTAACGGACACTCCTCTTAGTCGGACACTCCCTTTAACTGCACACTTTCCTTAACTGTATACTTAAGCGGACACTCCTCCTGATTACTGTATACTCGACCGGACAGTGCCCTTAACTGGACACTCTTTTTAATCTACACTCCCTTTACCGTACACTCCCCTTAAGCGGACACTCTCCCCCACTCTTAACTCTTCTTAAACGACCACTTCTCTTAGCCGTACACTGCTTCTGACCAGACAGAAATAGGTTAACTCCTCAGTATATAAGATCTCTTATTGAGCACTTTTCACACACTAGGTGCCTGGTAAACTTAGCAGACTCTATTCCTCAAATTCCACCAACTACAGGGTATATAAAGATACCCTAAAACCAAGAAAAAAAAGGTGAAGAGAAAAAAGTAAACCCATAGAAAAAAGTTGCAGCTAAGTTTCTTGCTCGCTTTTTTTATTGTACTTGCTGCTGCTGTGTGTCGCCGTGTCGAGGGTAAATTATACTACGTGAGTGCACATGCTGAATTTCCCAAACTCTACTTAGCCCTCATCAGCAGAGCACGGTGGGGGAGGGGGAAGTGCCACCAGAATCAGATATAAAACACATTTAAAAAAGTAAACTCGTAGGTATTAAAATGAAAAGAAAGCGCAAAGACAAAGCCAAGTGTAACTAAGTACGAGCGGGGCAGGGTAGGGAGGGGGCTAGAGGGAAAAGGCAGAAGGCAGTAAGAATAGCTGCAGAGAGAGAGAGAGGGAGGGGAAAAGGGGACAGGGAAAGAGGGCACACTAAGTAGACGAAATCGACAAATGCAACTGACTCTGTGGCAAGTGGCTTACAGTTGATGTCCTTGTTGGCTATGCTACCCCTCTCTAGAGCCCCTCTCTGTCCCCCTCTGGCTATGCCAGTGCTTTAGCTACTGCTGCTGCTGCTGTGACTATGTTAATTTGGTTGCTACACAAACGAGATTGATTTCGGCATCCTTCGCACACTTGACTTGAGTCGATTTAAAATTTTGCACCACAACAGCATGAAATATTCAAATGGCATTCAGTTTACACACACACACACACAGGCACACCAATACACACACTCGCACAGCCAGTTTGATTTACTTCGAGTGGCTTCGATAGCAACGTGAAAGAGAGGCAGGGAGAGGGAAAGAGAGAGAGAGAGAGAGGAGGAGCATCTGCAACGGGCGCTCTTAAGTGCGGTTGCAAATGTCAATTGGCCGAGCGGGCCAAGCTCTCCCTCTCTCTCTCTCTGTCTCTCTGGCAGGGAAACTCTGGGAAAATCGGAAAATCGGTGTGCATTTTAATTTTCCTTTGGCTTGGCAGACATCGCCCAGCAAACGTCTGCAATGCTCGATCTCGTTTTCTTATTTACATTAAAAGCTGTTTGCATTCACTTAAAAGGATAAGCAATGTCCTTTTAATGGGTTTCAAATTGAATAAAGGATTAAGTTGTTAGTTGCAAATTGAATTGTGCCAGCGATGCCTGTTAACCGTTAACTATCCCCTTTCTGTTCCCTGCTGGGGTTGCAACAAAAACCAATAGAAAATGATTGCCAAAAATCCTCTAATTAGCAACGGTTTGCACATTAGCGACACCGATAACAACTGCGACTGCGACTGTATAATAGTCCTGGCAACTGCACAACTACGCAATGCAGTCAGTTATCCCCTTCCCTCACCCTCTTTGCGGGGTCTCTCTCTCTGGGGGTTGCCAACGGCAATTATTGGGCAATTTCGCCAATGCGATTGCGTCTGCCGGTTGCGGATGAGGATGTATTGTCATAACGACCACATGCGTGTATTCCATTTTGGCAGGTGTTCGTTAGCCCCCGACCCTCCTCCCTGTATCTGTTCTCGCGTCCTTTGCTCTTTTCCTGTCAGCGTAAACTTTAACGAGCACATTAGCTGCGCGACAACAATAAATCGCAATCTTTTGACTGCAAAACAGACAAACATACGAGTATTGAGTGCGAGTAAACGAGTGTGTAGTTGTGACAGTGGCGTGCACATGGAAAGGGATTTACAAAAGGGGTAATGATGAGCTTGTATAAGATATGCCAGGTAATATGTGTTTCAACTTGGGAGAAGCTGTTGAACAGTCCTGAATTGAATAACTTTATTTGAAATCTTCTCGTGTATTATCTATTTCCTTTTTGATCGCTCTCAGTCTTTTTTTCTATGTTTGTTTTTCTCTGTCTCCAACTAATAAGCTTTCTCAGTTTGTCTCTCTATCTTTCTTGTGGACATGTTCTATCTTTGTCTTTCTTTATTTTGCTCCTTCTGTCTGTCTCTTTTGCTTTGTTTATTTTTGACTCACACTCTCTTTTTTCGCTATTCCATCTGTATCTATTTCACCCTCTTATGATCTTTCGTTTGATTTCTCGGTACATTTCATTCTGTTTAATTCTTGATCTTTTCTTTACTGCATGCTATCAATATATTATTCAATTTCTCTATAGTTTCTCTCTTTTTCGTTTTTCATTCTGTTATATTTCTCTCTTTCGGTTCATTCTCTTCTCTTTTTGTTTCTCTACTTTTTTATTCTCTTCTCTTTCTTTCTCCTCTCACTCCCTCCCTCTGCATTATCCTTACTTTTTGTCCATTCTATATCTCACGCTCTTTCCTTAACTTCAGCTAAGTTCTTCCACATAACCTCTCATACTATATCTCTCTACATTCATCCTATTATAACCTCAATGACAACTCATTACAAGCGCAACCCATACAACCACCCCCCGCTGCAAATTGCCTGTCTACGCCCCTGAACCAGGTAGCACAAAGCGCTCTTAACGCAGCCCAAGCCTTACACAGCCTCCCGTCGTGTGCTCCTGCTGTGTCTCCCCGTCGTTTATAACTTCCGCTACTTCTGCTGGCTTTGTTGGCCGATAATTAAGTATGTAGTTTGCCCTGTGCGGGTTGCTCATTTTAAAACTGCCAAGGAGTGCTCGGCCGAAGCTTAGTCGTTGTCCCGTTTATATGAAAACAAATCTGCTCATTATGCGCTGCGCACACGAAACCGAAGACATTTGCAAAATGTCCACCTTGCCACCAACAGCCTATTTATTCTCTCCTTCTCTCCCTCTCTTTCTTTCTTTCTCTGTCTAGCTTAGTTTGTTTGAAGTGCCTGACTATGTAGAGGGGGTGTGAGGGGTAGGTCGCATTTGTATACGAATTGAACTAGTTCTGTTTCTGGCGGATTCCCCAGAGGATTCGTGTGTGATTGAGAAAAATCTAGCGCAACAAATGAGAGCGAAACATGAAAGGTGCACAAAATTTCAAAGAAACAGTTGGGACTGGAAGGGAGCTGGACTTGGAGATTGGATGCTTGGGCAGGCAGACAGATGACACTGTTGTTAGACGGTAATTGTGTTGCCTGGTCATGCTGTAATGAGTTGGTTTCTCTAGCCATAATGAATAAAAAAGGTAACAAGTGTGCACTGAGAGAAGGATTTGAAGTAGTTTAATATGGGTAAACTTTTTACCGAAAACATTTTTATAGATAAAAGGAAAAACTGGATTCATATCGATATATTGACATATCTAAAACTAATTTGATAAAGAAATTTTACTGAACTGAAAACCAAAAATGTCTGAGGAACAAGGATTCTGTGTTCATTCGTTGATTATTATAATGTAATGAAGAAAATATGTTCTGATATTGATTTCCTATGCAAATGCAAACAACAGAAGATGTTATAACATGAAAAACTAATAGTATGGTTAGATGTAAGAATGATAGAAGCGATAGTATTAAGTATAAACTTCACTTTGAAATTTAGTTTCAAAAATACTATTAACGCGTTTTTTTTCTTGTTTCGTCTATATTTTCTATATTTATTGTACGATCTTTATGAAATTTGCAAGACAGTTGCATATTGAAATACATTAAATGTATACCAAAGGTCCACCGTATGCGTCTCCAATTAAACAAGTTTTAAAATAGTTTTTTCGTATTATTTTCGAATTTGTGTTAGCTTACCAAATGCTTAAAAGACGCCTAACTAGCTCAGTACTCCATGAAACTCTACGTAAATAAAATTGTATAACACCATCTCTTTTAAACTTTAAGCTCAAGCTCAGAAGAGTTGAGTATATTTATAAATATAGTTTATCATGACATTATTATTGTAATAATTCTTATTACTATTATTATTATTAGCACATAGTCTTTCGCGCAGTGTACATAAGTGACAGACAACTCCTTGATGATGTCTGCCAAATGTAGCATAAATTTTCTGATTGACTCTAACTACGGAGCTCATTCTTCTCTCGCCCCCTTTCCTTTCCCCCTTTTCTCTTCCCCTCTCATTCTCCTCTCTCCTTCTCTCCCCTTGCAGCAGGACATCATCTGCTTAAACCACTTAGAATATCTTACTGGCAATTCGTATGCCTGTTGGCCAAATGCTGATCCATTTGTAAATGTCTTCAAAGCCAAATTGTGGTACAGTACAAGCAATGCGCTGTCTCTCTCCCTCTCTCTACTTCTCTCTCTGTCTAGTTGTCCCTTTCGCTCTGCTTGGGGCGCTGTTATAACTCTTGCTGCGCGTATTAATTGCTTTAAAATGGGTTTTCTTATAATTACACTAGTTTGTTTGCTGTCTGTGTCTGTCTCCCTCTCTCAAACTCTCTCTCTGTCTGTCTTTCTCTTTGCCTTACTTTGCTGCTTTGTTTGTTGTTTTTGCTAACGAAACTTTCTGCAGCAAATTAAACAAACGACAAAGACAACGCTCTCTCTCTCTCTTGGTTTCTCTTTGAGTATCTCTTTCTCTGTCTGACTTTTAATTATGGCTGCCTTTGTTTTGATTTGCTTGTAATGTCAGCTTAAATATGAGACAAGCCTAAGCGGATTGTCGTCAAAGGGGTGCAAAGGCATCGACAATCCTCTTCAATGCTGATAGTTTTATGTTTGCCCCCTGTGGGAGGGGGTGGTCCAAAGGGGAAGGGGCTACGCAGCGGGCAACACTTTCCCAAATTTGCGAACAATGCTTGGTCGCGTGGCGCTTTGTGGGTCCAACATCAGCAGTATCAGCAAGTACAAGTACAATGGGTAGCACTGTAGCACTGAAAGTGTTACTGATTTGCGTAAAGTTGACCAAGGCACAGTAGGAGGGAAAGAAATTAAAGTGGGTAAAAATATTTGTATCAGAAATTATAATATAAAATATATTAATATCTGTTTTCGCTAGCGTCGCTTTTGCATTCGATCTTTACATTCTATTATTTTTCATAGAGGAAAACGTATAATTTAATGCAATTATATTATGTATGATATAGGCAAGATATGAATATATATTACCATATACATAAGTATATGCATATAATTTTCTAGACTTTATTAACCATTATTATTTCTTATCTTATTTTGATTATCGCTGATTTAGGTCAATTTGTACTCTCGCTTGCGCTTTCGATCTCTTCTCTTCTAATTTTATAATCAACAATATTTCTTTTTTATCCCACTGTGCCCACTGACAGGGCCTCGTCATGGGCATCCCACCTCAACGTTGGGCCATTGCGGAACTTGTGCTTTGGCATACGCCCACAGTATAAACAACTCAATTTGAATGCATTTAACCGCGTAATTGTGCCACGTGTTTGGGCGCTACGCGTGCGCTATTTGTGGCTGATGGAACCCGTGGCTAACCTCCCCACCCCCTACACTCCGCCCTTGTAGCGTGCGTGGCACAACCCCTGACTAAGCACGTCAAATTGCAAACCAATTGGCATGTGCAACTGGTCGAGTAATGCGCCGAGGAATGCTGCAGCCAGCGGTGAAATTAGTGCGTAAATGTTTTCTCACCAAATAAAAACGGCTGCCTAGCTGCGCGCTTCTCTCCCCCTGCCCCTGCACTAACCTACTACCCTTCCCTTGTCTGCCCAGCCCTTGGCTTGGCTTTTGTGCCCCATTTCGTTTCGCTTGCCGGCGAATTAACTGCGAATTATTTGGGCAGATGAAACGGACACGCGTTTAATTTCGTTGAATTCGCAATGCTTTTCAGGCCAGCTTGTTGGGCCTTCCACTTGACAGCGAACTCAGTGAGGGGCGAAGGGAGGGAGAGGGGGGGCGTGGCATCCGTAATGATGGATGATGACGCTGCTGTTTGCTGGTAGCCTCGGCCTCAGCCTCGTGCCGCTGTCAACCAGAAGCTAATGGGGGCTAAATGTCCATCGAATTGTCCTCCTGATGCACGTGAGTGTGGCAACACGTTCTCGATTAGCTGGGAAATTTTGTATTATTTCGATTCGCTTATAACATTTGTGTCGATTATCTTAAGGCAGTTTTAGCTGTATATGTCCTTGGAAATTTTAAATTTCTGTTAAGTTTTTAGTTAAGGAAATTATATAGACATTTCATTTTCTTTATTAACTTTCTGTATTTATTTACATAAATGTCCTTTATATATTTAGGTGATTCTTTATAGACATTTCCTGCATACCTTCCCCCTATATGTTAGTAATTTAAAACAGAGAATTCCATATGTTCCTTCAAACCTATTCTCTACTTACCCCAATGCAAGTGTTCTGCAACTTACCGTCTCCACGTTTTCTACGCTTAATCGCCCATTAAAATATCAAATGTAATTTAGCAAAACACACAAAAGGCAGTTTACAATTTTATTGCCCGAGTACTAATGGCAATTGTGTGTGATAACAACAACAAGAACAGCAACGCCAGGAACAATTGCAACAAGCAGAAGGAAAGTGTTACAGTTACCCAAGACATGTTCAGGGTCTCTTTCAATAAAACATGAGCGCAAATCGCAATTTAATCCACAGATGTCAGCATTGCGATCGCAGCCCTTTCTTTGTGTCGCTTATCTCTCTGCCGGAAGTTGCTCTCGAAATGCACGTGCCACACACACACACACACAGGGGGCAACCCCTCAGCTGGGACAGAGCCCACGCGCAGTAGCGCGTCAAGTTGAAAAATGGTATTAAAGTCACATTGACAATCATCAAAATGTGATTCGCCTGCTCAAGGCACAAAGCAAGGGAAGCTACCCCTCAGTGTGGCAGCATCGAGACACATGTGCCACACGGTCCTCGGTATCAGCTCCCTGGCGACACTTTAGCGTGTCCTGCCTTAGCTCTCTCTCTCTATCTCACTCTCACTCTCTGTCTCTCCCTCTTCATCAAATCTGTCATATAACTCGGGCTCTAAGGGCCTCTTGGGAGCTTGTTTATGTCAAGCGTTGGTCATAATTTATATGCCAGCACAGATGCAAGCATTTTTTTAGGACTGCGCAACCCAAGGGGGCGTGGCAAGCGGGTAAAAAGTTTAATTGCCACGCCACAAAACGAACATTTGTGTGTGGTAGGTAAATAGTATGTATGGGATTTAATTGATATGATCTTAGATCAGATGAGATTTTAATTTGCTGCAGCATTTTGTGTTCATTTCTAATATTTTATAATGAGATGTGTTAATTTTGTGGAATATCCATTGATAATAACTAACTGTTGTATGTTTTCTATAAAAAAAAAGTATATATGAGAAATGAATATTTGTTTTGTTATTTTGTATTATCGCTGGATATTTACTTGGTATGGAGAGTCTCTAATACTCTTGTGTTTTGTCTCTACTGCAATAATGTATAATTCATTTGCAATATATATACTATATAAATAGGATAAAGTTAAAGCTGCCCCATCTAGGTGTTCGTCCTATCGTTCTATTATTTAAACTAAAACTGTTCCTTTTTCTCGTATATTTATTGTCATATTTATAGCCACTATAAAGCTGCTTCTATTGTCTGCCATGAAAGAGAGAATTCTTTATTTTATGCAATACGCTGCTAAACTAAATGAACTAAACTAAGTCGTCAAGTTGATCTACCACACTCGCAATTAGAGACATTCTCACCCAGTCCACTCTCTGTGCTCTCTCCTCCTCTCTCTCTCTCTGCTCCACTGGGAGTTATCTGGGCGCTGGCAGCGGCGCACTCAGTCGCGAAATTGTCGCCAGCGTCGGCAATCCGAATTCAATTAAACAAACACAATAAGTTCCGATAAAGCCGACCTGATAAGCACGCAAAACTAAATATTCGCATAAAATTTACTACACTCAAGTAACAACAGAGAGAGAGAGGGTGAGAAGGATAGAGAGAGTGAGAGGGAGAGAGAGTGAGACAGTAAGAGAGAACTTGTTTGAGGGTCGCACTGTAGAAAAGTCAATGGTGCAGATTAAATGTTGCCGAGCGTGCCACACACAGACACACTCGCACTAACAATGGCACACACCAGTTCACACACTAGGAGAGACACACACATATTCACACTCTCTCTCTCTCTCTGCCTCTGCATCTCACTCACACACACGCCAAAGTGAAGTATGCGTAATCTGCAGCAATTCAGGCGCAAAAAAAGGTTCTCGTAAAATACGTAAACAACAAGATGAGAAGGCGAAGTAGATTTTGACGAAGTTTAGATACTCTAACTGAATGTACAAGCTTATATATATCTACATACTATTATTATTTTATTTATATTATTATATTGTTATTATTAGAATGTTACTTTTGGATTATTATTATTGTATTGACATTATTATATATTATTATAAACATATTACATTATTTTTATCTTATATGACATTAAAAGGGTCTGCAAAACATACAATATTCTGAACTAGTCAATATTATTAGAATATCTATATATAATTTTCTATTTTGGTATGAATAAATTAGTTAAATGTATACAAAATAAAGTTCTTATAATTAAAACCAAGAAACATACTCTTTCCACTCGGCTCTGTTGATTCTTTTAGTCGAATCGGTAAAAATACCTCTTTAGACATAATATTAATATGTAAATGGGTGAACGACCTGATTGTGTGATATCAAGGTCAACAATTAAGTTGGAATTCTCATTGAAGCTTCAAGCCGAATATAATATAATTAAATCCATTTCTGTGTAAAGTATTTATTTGTATGGCTATATTCTATGTAGGATCAAAAAGTTCCTACTTCAAAAAGTAAACCTATTTCCTTGATAAAATTTCACTGCCTTCTATGAAGAGTATTCCTAAAAAAGGAAACACATAAGAACCCTAAATGCGACGCATAAAATAAAATTCAAAGTAGTTTAGCTGGAAGAGCTCAAAGTGAGTAAAGGAGAGGACAGAGTGAGAGACAATGACAGAAAGAGAGAAAGAGAGAGGGAGTGAGTCAGGCTCGGAAACAACTTAATTGCGTAAGTGTCGCGTTTTGATTCTACAATGAGGATTTTTATTTTGGGTCGAACACAAAGTGAAGCTGGAAAAACTGTCAACTGTTGTTGTTGTTGCTACTGTTGTTGTTGTTGCTACTGTTGTTGGTACTGTTATTGTTGTTGTTGTTGATGGTGGTGCGAAATGCTTAAAATGGGATTTTCTTTGCATTGGAAAGCAATTGTCTTGGATTTGCGTTTGGGTCCTTGCAGGGTTGAGCCTGACAAACAGGACTGAAGGAGGGTTGTGGGGTTTGGGTTAGGGTATTACTTTAAGTGGGCAGGCGTCTCGTTAATTTATCGTTTCACTGATTTGTTCGTGGGTGGCACATTACGACGCAATGTTTAGTGGGCTCATCAGATCAATGTGAAGCGGGATTGCAATGGAGAGGGAGTGTATAACGATAAGTTATAAAGTAGGAAGTTACTTTAAGATTCAGTTAGGAATAAATATGCAGTACTTCTTTTCCATTTAAAACAATGGGTAAATAAATATGTCAAATGACAATGAGAAACTTAAGAAGTGAAGGTGACATGTTGACTGCGTTTAAAAAAAGGTTCTACACTTTATTAAGTAGAGTTAAGAGTGGTGTCATTCAAAATAAACATGATTAGCGTATGGTATACAAGAACTTTAATCTAAAATTTGGTGTCGTGCAGACAAACGACAAGGGTATTAGAAATACCTCATACATGTATTTCAAGTTTCCGATAAGCAAATTCCCAACAGGGAATAATATTGTATAAAGCAGCGATAATACATTATACTCGTACCTTGTGAAAAGCGAAAGTCTAAACCAAAAGTTGAAACAAAAAGAATTCAGTTAAATTCGGGCTTTAAAATAAATCGATCATGAACGGGCTCAGATTTGTCGTGCTTTTTCTGCAGGTGCTGCAAGTAATTTCTTCAGTGGAGGAACTAAGGAGTCTGGACAATTGTGGATGGACACCTAGGATTCCAACTGAACAAATAGTTAACGGAAACATAATTCAACCGGAAGAATATAGCTGGATGGCCAGTCTGGAATATGGAAGTGGTAACACATTTGGATACTGTGGAGGATCGGTGATCAGCTCGCGATACGTGCTGACAGCTGCTCACTGTGTAAATGGAGAAGCAGTAAGAGTACACGGTGGATTGTAAGTAAACTCACTTAACTCTATAAAGTTATCTAACTAGCTACTAATCTGCAGAACAGGAGTGCGTTTGGGAAACTTTACCCAAAGACCCTTTTGCGATTACGGCACTTCCAACTGTAGTTCTTTTCTACGTTTCGGAATAGCTGATAAAATAGTGCACGAGAATTATGGACGCGACAGCAACCAAACTATACGCAATGACATTGCACTACTTCGGCTAGATAGACCTATAATATTTAGTCTGCATATGAGGCGTGTTTGCCTTCCCTTCAATTCGTCGGAGCCAATTGTCAACACTCAGCTAATAGTGACTGGATGGGGCAAAACATCAGTCAGCACTGATTCGCCGGCAAAACGAGCTGTAGGTGTACCCCTTTTGGACGAGAGTAAATGCGAATATCAAGATGAGAGTTTGATTTGCGCTGCTAAGCTTGCTCAAAACGTTTATGAATCCAGATCAACTTGCGATGGCGATTCTGGTGGGCCGCTAATGCATGCACTCAATCCACGACTAATGGTGATCGAGGGTATCGCATCATTTATTCAGGGTCCATGCGCTAATCAGTTCTCGCCCACACATTACACACGGGTACGTCATTACCTCAGCTGGATAGAGAAGAACGTGGACACAGGAAGTGAATATCCAATCAGTACGAGTACTCCTCCTGCATGGCAGAAATTTCCTACGGATTGCGGATACCCGCCAATGTATCCTAGGCAACGAACTGATGTTGAGCATTTTACCAGGCTGGAGGAGTTTAGCTGGGTAGCCAAACTGGTGTATGAAATTGCATTACTCTGTGATGGTTCGGTGGTCAACTCTCGGTATGTGCTGACGACGGCTGACTGTGTGAGTGAAGATTGGGTAACAATAATAGGAGCATTGTAAGTTTAGTCTAATGCAAATTGGTTAGGCTTGTTGCATGCATTGTATTGTATTCACAGAACAGGCGTGCGACTGGGAGACTACGATGTGAACGGCCGCATATGCGATTACGGCACTGAAAACTGTACTCAGGTGTTCGGTATTGAGAAGATAATAACGCACAATGGATACAGAGGAAACCGTAGAGTCAATAACATTGCCCTGATTCGCCTGGACAGGTCGATACAGTTTGGACCCAAGATGAAGCCCATTTGCCTGCCCTTTGGAAGTAATAGTATACCCGAACCACCTGTGGACAACAGTTTGACTGTGACCGGATGGTTAAATAAGAAACTAGCAAAACGCGATGCAAGTGTCATTCTCTGGAAGTCAGAAAAATGTAAAGCATTCAGGCCAGTGGATGACACACATCTATGCACCGAAAACAGATGCATTGGCAACCCTGGCAGCCCCCTTATGTACTTTGAGTTAGCTCACCGACGTATGTTCCTCGAAGGGACTCTCTCCTATCGTTCACCTGATTGCACTATCAAACGAAATCCAATTGTTTTTACTAGAGTGCGTAGTTACCTCGACTGGTTGGAACAAAGTATGGAAATGTAATAATTGAATACGTCAAATGTTAAACTGTAAACTTCATTTCAACTTAAAAAAAAAACCTTTCAATACATTAAAAGAAAGACTTAATATATTACAAAAATATTCAGCCTATTTATTTTTTTATTTTTAAATTATTTGCGTACAGTTTTGCTTTGCTTTACAGTTTAAACCAGATACCAATGTCATAGTCATGCACGCCCGATAGTAAGGATACCATTTGCCTAATTTTGGAACACCTTCCCAACATTAAATTATTGAATTTCTCGCTCTTATACATGCAGGCAGACAACACTACTTGAATTATAAAAACATTTTAAGTTCTGTGTTTATTTCAATGACATTGATGTTTTGGGAATAAATGAATATAGCAGTTGTAACTTGCTTACTCAGACAGACAGACAGACGACGATGGCTCAATCGGCTAGCTTAGTGATGCTGAACATGAATGTATATACTTTGTGGGGTTTACCAGGTCTTCTTCTGCCTGTTTTATACATGTGGACAATATAAGTTTACAATTTGTTAAACATATTGAATGGTGAAAGGGTATACATGGTGATGGTTAAGGATGTCATGCTATATTTCAAACTAAGAACATTGAGAAGAATTAATACTGTCTTCATTAGAGTTGTACAATGATTACCTAACTTAGAGACAACTTTCACTCGATATGTCATACAATGTCAGCTTAGTTCTCCTCTCACAGCACCCTCTCGGGAGCGAAACTAGTTAGTACCGACGCCAAGCAGATGCGAGTGAAATTAGCATTTAATTTGATGCAAATGAAGCTCGCAAGTTTGGCAACGCTCGCATGTGCGAGCTGAATAATTTAGCGACTTACATTTGCAGAAATTAACGCACACATACACAAATGTATAGCCAAATGGATGTGCATAATATGCATGTGTGGGCGTGCCTTCAAACGGGATTTGGGCGACTAATTGCAAAGTGCTTAAGCAAAAGCTTAAAACAAATGCAAAAAGCAAATTTTTCATGAATTCTTAAGGGAGGGGAGGAAGGGAGTAGGGTGTAAGGGATGTGCAATCAAATTTGCGCTACTTTTTGCTGCTGCTTTTCCGGCGCGTAGCGACGCGGCGCGTGTCGCGTGGCTTTTCACACAGAGCTCAGCAGAGTGTGTGCTGTGGCAGCGTAATAGATATAAAAGGATTTCCACGAACGAATCCTTGTTTGTTTATTTGTTTATGCCGATGAGAGTTCTGTCAACGGATGAGTTCCTCCTGGCGCTGGCCATGCGTAGATTTCTGTTTCAATTAGGCTCGACTCGGCCACAATGCAAGGGATACCCCCAATAGTTATTTTAATATCAATGGGCACCAAGGTGTGACTGACTGTGAATTTATTCATTTGCAATCGCTACCTGTCTCGCTCGCACTCACACTCTCTCTCTCTTTCTCTCCCCCTCGTGGCTTGTTTTGACAAGCTGCCTGGCGACTTTTGCGCTGGCTCTCCGTGTATGCCCCGCATTGTAGCACGCACACACAAATCGGATTAAGAAATTTCGTATTCGTATTCGCATTCGTTTGCCACATAATTGAATAGCTGACGAGCCTGTGAGTGCCCCTGTGAGTGTCAATGTGAATGCGCGTGTGAGTGTGCGGCAAATGAGAAGCAAATTTAAAATTTTACACTTGACTTAGCTTTGTTGTCCTGTCATTTCACACGCCCCACAGAGCACCCTGTCCGCTGTGTTGCCTGCTCAACTCCTCAATCCCCTTAGCAACCCCCTCCCCACCACTCTCTCTCTCTCTGCAGCTTCTGCCGTGTGTGCGTCACGGCGATAAATTGTTTTTTGACACTCTTCCTCACTCTCTCTTTCTCTTTGCCTTCCCTCAAGTAATTCTCTTCTGTTTTTTTATTGTATTTTATTTTATTTATTTTGATTTTTGATTTCGTTTGCACTAAAAATAATTACAATACTCGATACAATAGTTAATAATAGTTTGTAATCTCATAGTTTATAGTTATTTATAGTTAGTTTTATAGTTAATTTTATGGCATACTCTTTGGGCTTGTGTTCAGTTTGATTTTTAAGCGCTACTCTATCATATATCATATTATACAAAAGTCTATTTACAGTGCGATATTTGACAACATTTAAAGCATTTCGACATGGGGAACCTCTTTGAGGAGGTTCTCTCTAATTTCTCCAAGTGGAAGCTAAGAGAACTATTTCTTTTGGCAAAGGAAACAACTTAGAGGAAGTTCCCTTGATTCGAATTTGATGAATTTCCAACTTGACAACATTCCAGCAGAATTTCATTTGATTTTCTTCAACAATTCCCAGAAACTCTCCATGCCTTGGTACATTTTCTAGCCGTTTCTTTATCTTCAGGGGCTGCAGCATCAACCCCTTCCCTGTGGCAGCTCCTGCCCGCCACCTCCTGCCTTCGCTCGCTTCTCGAAGAGTTGCAACAGACGCTGTTGCATCTTGCAATTTTATGAATGCGAATGACTCAAGTGATGCGCACCCAGAGGATGGAAATAGGGTCCATAGGGTGGATAGGGCACGGCATGCGGGTAGAGCAGGCTGCTGGCATAGGCACCCGGTCCAAAGGAACCACCCGAGGGCGGTGGCAGCGTGGGACTATTGACATCCATGCCAGGATTTTGCTTTTTCCACTTGGTGCGGCGATTCTGGAACCAGATCTTGACCTGCGGAGAGGGAGAAAGGAAGCAACATTTAGTTTATAAGGTAATTAGTTAAGTTAGGCGTCTGCAGCTCTCACCTGTGTCTCGGTTAAGCTCAGACTCAGCGCCAGGTTGAGGCGCTCACAAACGCTGAGGTAGCGCGTCGTCTTGAACTTGTTCTCCAGCGAGACAAGCTGTTCATAGGTGAAGGCGGTGCGTGCACGTCGCGGCTTGGAGCCACCACCTCCGCCCCCACTGCCACCACCGCCGCTGCCCGATTTGCCATCCCCGTTGCGACTGCCGCCCTTCTTGGAGTCCGTTTCGCTGCTGGGATCATCGATGTCGCTGCCATCGTCGCACATATCGTCCTGATCCATGTCATTCAGATCCTGAGCTGAAATTGCCAAAAGAACAAAAGGAAACTTCAGTTAGTTCTTTTTTTCGCCTTTTGCATAAGGTCATCAATCACAGAGAGAGACAGATAGAGAGAGAGATAGAGACAATACAACTGTCAGCGTGCTCAGCGACAGATTTGTAAACGGAAATCAATCACAATCACTTTGTACGCATCATTGTGAATTAATTGGAATTTTTCGGGGCACATGTGTGCGTAGTGGGAGTGGGAGGAAGTTCTGGGATTGATTGCAGCGCGAAGGCAATCAGAATTCAATTACGGCAACCACTGTCCAGTTCTGCCGGACAACTGTGCCCACTGTGCGAGGTGGCATATCAATTACACAATGACGGCACGAGTGAGCAGTCTTGACTTGGTGAGGGAACCTTATGTTCCTCCTTATGAAGGAACTAAAGGTGTCATCCAATATTCCTAGAACAGCATAACTTGCTATTGAAGTATAGTTGTTCAAGCAGGAATAAGTTATAAGGAAATATGGATATGAATATTATAACAATTCGCTTCATTTTTGGATAGTTTCAATAAAGGTACAAAGCTAGCAAGTCTTTATTTATTAAACATATGTATGTATAAACCTATATTAATATAAGTATTGCTATCATTTGCATAATGAACTAATAATAACCTTAAATATAGGAACACCAGTTAAACAAAAAACTTTTTATTCGCTGAAAGGTCAACTGAGTTCATTATGCTAAATATAGAGATGCTATTTCAAAGTTACCACTTAGATCCCTTTCCTTCTCTTTTGTATACACTTTCTTTCCTTTTCTTGAACTCTTTCAACACAAGCTCAAGTTAATTTCAACACTAAAAGAGTTTATTATCTTTGCTTAAACTTTCACTGTATCAAGTTAATAAGGCATCTTTCCTCACACTGTAATCGATAGCGATAACAAGTATCGCGGCATCTTGCCGGCAACTTTAAGCGAGACTCACTCAACCCCAAGAGGCAAACAGCTTAAGATACTCTTGAAACTTTAGCTTGTTTACAAATTATCTGCAAAGACCGACGGGGCCAAAGGCAACCTTTTCTCAAGTTAAGACTCTGCTTGGCAAGTTGTCAACCCCCATCAAGGAAGAATGGACTCCTTCTTAACTTACACTCCTCGTCTCGTTTCATCTCGTCTCGTCTCTGTCATGGAAAATGCATGTGCGCGGTAATTGGCCCAACATGCGATTGTGATTGGCCATGTTTGCATGTAATTAGTGCTGCCCCTCTCTGCCTTTCCTGCCTCGTCTGCCCCGTAAAAGTCTGCGCGGCAATTAAACAGAAAATTAACATGAACGCTTCATTTAATATTTAACGATTTTGCCCCGGCGAGTCGAATGTCCTGTGTGAGCCTCCCTTTCAGCCTCTGCCTGCCCCCTTTCCCCTCTCTTCCCCTCTCTCTCTCTATAGTAGCTACCATCACCGTTAATGGGCTGTGGAGTGTTTGCAGGCACTTTGATATGCATTGATGGCACATTAGATGCGCAGGCAGCAGCTCCTCCTCATCAATAGCCAATTGACCAGCCCAGCAGGCGAGAGGGAGGTGGGGCGAGAAAGGGGTTGGCGTCGACAGGTTCCTAACCACAATTCTGCGTTTGGGTCAATTGAATTAACCGCCTCATGAATGGGGGCCCACAAAGCCCACCAAACAGACGCGCCTAATGCGTTCGCAAACAAACGCGAAAAAGTCCACAGTGCGCAGTCAGTCTGCCTGCCAGACAGCGCTGGTGGGAGGCGTGTGTGAGGACGGGGGGGGGGGGGCGTGGCACACAGCACTGTGCAAAAGGGGGTTGCTTTCTGGCATCCGCAACCGCAGCTGGTTAATAAGCGCTGCAACCGCGCGCAGCAGTAACTGGCAAAATGGCAGAGGGCTGCCCAATTAGGGTAACTAACCGAGCCAACGTGGCGTATGCGTATTGTCTGTGTAGTCAGCGAAGGGGAGAGAGGAGGGGAACGAAGAGTAAACTTTGTAAATATGCAATATTTGTGCTGAGCCAGAGTTGCATTGCATTGCAGTTTAGCGAGCAGGCAGAGGGGAATGTGCGGGGAATTTGTGCAGGGAATATGCAGTCAATTCACAATGGAAACTACGAATGAATAAATATGCAATTTGTAATAATATTTCCAGTTATGATTCTGTATTTTGTTATATATACTATATATGTATTCTTTTCTACATCTAAAAACCGTTGTAGCTACTGAACCTTAATGAAATGCAGTGTAAAAACTCCTTTAACGGACATGTTTCCCTCTTTCATGCGGACAATTTTTTTTATTTTCGTTGATTTATTTTTTTAGGGCAAAGTTTGCTTCTTTTGAACGGACAGTATGCTTTGACTAACGGTAGAAGGTAGTGCCTTAACTGACATATCTTTTAAGCGGACACCTTTTATATTTCCCTTGCTTTATATGTTATAAGCTAGTTTACCTCTCTTGAACGGACTATGCCCCTTGGACGACGGTAGAGGGTGTCCACATTAGAGAGTTTTATACACTTTTTATATTAGCAGACAGATTTGCATATATTGAGCGGACACTCGCCTTGGCTGATGTTGCCTGGTAGTGATTGTCCGCCCAAGACTGTTTCCGCTGTATCCTAAAGGACACCTCTTTGAAGCGGTCACTTTTTATAGTTGCAAGCTAATAGACTTCTATTGAGCGGATACTCTTCTTAGTGCGGATACTCGATGGTGCATGGTGCTTATTGTCCGGCTAAGGGAGTTTGTGCTGTACCTTAACGAACTTCTCTCTCAATACTTTCGATACACAAATGTGACTTGATGTTCTTCCTAAAGTTTCATCTTTCGAGGTTTTCCTTCTCAGTGCACTGTGCTGAGTGTCCGCTCAAGAGAGGTTTTATTAGTTACATCAGTTACTTTAGTTTTCATTATTTTATAAGGCAGTTTAACAGTTCTTTTTACTTGTGCCTATGAGTTCATATAATTTTAGTGTTGATATACATAGGTTCCCCCTTTTTTCATTATCTTAGCAATTAAACCAGAGTAGCCTCCCTTGACTCGTTTTCCCTCTTCTCTTTCTTTCTCTCTTCCTTTCTCTTACCCTTTTAACTACGTACCACATTTTCAATATGGCAATTTCGCGAAGTAAACATTTCCCGCTTATCATTATCGTAATTTTCCAAGCATCCAGCTCTCACACTCTTATCAGCTCTGTCCGCATGTGACAGTGTTGTAAAATGACTGCAGTTAATTATAATTACGGCAAAAGCACTTCATAAGCAATTTTGATGATATGCCATGTCGAAGATAAAGCGACGCTTATGGGGAGTACAAAAGCGCAGACAAGGCTCATTTGCCAAGAGAATACGAGAAGGGCGACAGAGACGGAGACTGAGCGGGAGAAAGAGAGTGGGGGAGAGAGGAAGTTCGTCTCGCTGCTGCAATTTAAAAGCCAATACTGCCGCACACAACCCTCCATGCGTACAGCAACAATTTAAATTAAAGACCCCAAGGAGGTAGTCGAAAAACGTTTGCCACACAGCTAAAATACCCTGTAAATATGCATAAGTTAGCTAAGTTCTTTTTAGACAAATGTTTCTACAATAAAAGTCAACTCTACTGCACTACGTGGTATGCTATGTGCGTTTATACACACACATGAGAGTCGTTCTCTCTCTCTCTCTCTCTCTCTCTCTCTCTCTCTCTCTCTATCTACAATTTAAAGCCATAAACTTAATTATGAAATCCGAGTGTTAATTACCACAACCATCGCATAATTTACCCACACGCATATAAGGCAAGGTGTAGGGCAGGAGGGAGAGGGGGCTGGAGCTGGGCTCCATTGTCGCAATCATTATAATCGCATACGCCTGGCCAATGCGACCCCGGGGAGCATTTGTCGTCTCATTTTGCCATTTTCATAAAATAATAAATGAGTTGCTGATGACGGAAATAAAAGCAAGAGTCGAGAAGGGGGAGGGAGGTAGAAGGAGAGGGGAAGAAAAAGAGAGAGAGGCAGAGACTGGCAAAGTAAGAAAGAGGGGGAGAAAGAGAAGTGACTGAGTGTGAGAGAGAGAGAGAGAGAGACTGTTATTGTCGTCTAACTTTGGGGAAAACGGCAGCCAGACACGCAGTGCCGTCTGCCCACCCTCCCTCTCCTTCCTTTGCTGCTCTGCCCCCAAGGGTAGTACCAGCAAAAGCAGACAGCATATATGTATGTATGTGTGTGTGTGTGTAAGCGAGAGAGAGAACTCTGGCAAAAAGAATAAAACTTTTGCTCTGCCAGCCATTTTACTTTTGCATTTCCGGGGGTTGCTTCAACCGTTACCCAGAGCTACCCCAAGAGTTACCCCAAGCTGAGGCTGTTCCACCCACATTTAAATGTTGCCACATAACCATTTTATGCAGCTCAACCCCCATTTGAGTGAGCCCCCCTCCATCTTCCCTGGACATGGCTGAGCTTTGCCTTGCTCCTTCTCCTTTGCTGCCTTCTGCTTTCTGCCTTTGCCTGCCTCTGCCTCCTTCTCTTGCCTCACTTAGTTATCGCATGTTTTTTCATATGACTTTTGGGGCGCATTTTTTGCCGTTGCTAGCCATGTTGTTTTTCTACCCCCCTCGCTGCCCCTCTGCTGCCTGCCCCTGCCTGTTTTTTGTGTGTATAAGTAAATGTGTTTTGTTTTGCGGCTTTCAACGCTGCTTTTAGTGCAGTTTGCTAGTTGTAGTTGCCACTGTTGTTGTTGTTTTGCAATTTAAATGAAATGCAAATTGCGCTGCGCCTAGCTGTGGCAGCTTGTGCCCCCTGCCCCCACAGCTTGAATGGCGCCTTGGAGACTATGCGGCGTATGCGTAATATTTATGAAATATTTAAGCGCATGCACAAAATGCAATTGAGAGGGGAAAGAGAGATAGAGAGGGGGTAGAAAGGGAAGAGAGGGTTGAGAAGGGGAGGAGAGGGAAAAGAGGGAGGTAAGCGAAAGAGGAAGAGAGATATAGAGGGAGTGTAGAGGGAAATATAGGGGCAGATGCAGAGGGCGATGTAGAAGGAAATATAGATAAACATAATGAGAAACATATATAGAAACATATTGGAGATACAGAGGCAGACTAGAGAGCAAGCAGACAGAGAAGGACAGACAGTAAAGGAGAGAGAGAGAGAGTTGCAAAACTGTCAACGTGCAACGCCTGTCAAAACCGTCATAAAATCTAATTAGTCGCAAAGACAAAGCGCCACCAGCGCTGCCTCTGCCGCTGCCGACGCCACCGCATAATGAGGCCAATTCAAAAGGGAAGCGCGCCTGGTATAACATTAGCACCTGGCGTGGCCATAAAATTAAGGCCAGGCTTATTGGGGCGGCTAATGAATGTGCGGTAATTAAGTAGCTTGCTAATTAATGACCACACTCATTGATGGTGGAGTAACGCTGGCAACGAGGGGCAGGCGGGGAAGGAAGTGAGAAAGTAGAGAGAGAGAGCAGGAAGGGGAACAGGAAGCAGGAGACAAAGGAAAGAGAGGGAGACAGAGACAGATGAGACGAAAGCACAGTAGAGCAGCGCAGAAGGTTGCTCGACGCGAAGGCAGTTGTCAAACAATTGAACAGCAGCACAGTGCGTATACGCAATGCGAGGTGGGTAAACTTGAACTGTGAGTTGAGTGTGCTGAATCAACTGCGACGCCAACAACATGGAGAAAGCAACAGCAGCAAGGTAAGGCAATAACAACAAGCAGCAAAGTAAAGCAGCAACAAGGCGAGAATCAGCAGCAACAACAAGGAGCAGGCAATAACAACAAGGAGGCAACAACAACGAGGAAGCACAGCAACAACAAGAGCCAACAACAAGTACAAACACAGCTAACTGTGTCTATGGCAGCGTTGACTTCGCTGGCAGCGCCCTCATTCTGGCGCCGTCGCCGCCGCCATTTGAAGGCGTCTGTTTTATTAGCAGTTATGTTGGACACCCCTAACAAACGCAGCCAAAGCCGGCAGAGCCAACAGCGCCACAGCCATTGATGAAGTTAATTGTGTTTTATTAACACAAACACAAATGCACAAACAGTCGAAACGGGACAGCAGCAAATGGAAGAGGGGAATGGGAAGTGGGAGGTGGGGAAATGAGAAGTGGGCAATGGGCAAGCAGAGCAGGCAAAAGGGACAACGGGCAGCAGCAGCAGCAAGGTCGATAATTTGTTGCTGATAATGATGTTGCTGTTGTTGATGTTGTTCTTGCTGTTACTGTTGTTGTTCTCATTACAGTTGCTGCTGTTGCTGCTACTGTTGTTGCTGTTGTAGTTCCCCATATTGCTGCTGTTGTCGTTGGTTGTTGTGCGCCATTTGCAGTGTTTATAATTTCGTACATAAGCGCTTAACCAAGTGGCCAATAAAGTGGGAGTGAGAGAGGCAGTAAGTGAGTGAGTGTGAGGGAGAGAGGAGGGAGAGAGGAGGTGTGCGTGAAGAAGAGAGTAAGTGTGTGTGTGCGGTTATGTAAGTGCGTGTGTATGTATGTCTTGTTTGTGTGTGAGTGTGAAAGGGTGCATTCACTCGCACACTTGGCCGCGTAAATGGCCTACAAGTTGTGTGTATGGCTGTGCCTATGTAGGTGTGAGTGTGTGCGTGTCTGCGCATAGTTGACAATTGTGGACTGTATATTGATTAAAGACAAACAATTGCAGACCTACAATGCAGTAGGGAATGAGGAGTGTCTGGGAATCTAAAGAAAAGGGATTTGCTCAGAAAGAACTTTAAAAACACATTGGAAGTTGAATGAGAATCTTATATGTAAACCAGACTTTAAGTTAAGTCTTTTATATGCTTTTATAGGTTTCAAATAAACCAACTCAGCATAGCCTAATAATATATTGTATTTTATTAAACTATTATGACTATACTTTTATACGCAAACGAAAGCAGCATTTTATTATCTTGATATACATAAATGTAGCTCTGTCTCTTAATCTCTGTCTGTTATCTCTCTCTCTGTCTCTCTCTCTCTTTCTCTCTGCCTTTCAATTACCCCTTTTTCTCTATGTGTCTTATCGAACTCTATTTCTATTTGTTCGGTCTGACTTGCTACCTTCTTTATCTTTTCCTTTCTTATCATTTCTTACTTTACCACTCATATATCATATCTATCTATGACTTTCTTTCTCTCCTGCTCTTTCTCCACCTCAAATTCGTTCTCATATATCTTTTATATTATTCTACTCCTTCTCTGTCGCTCACACTCTCACCGTCTGCCATATGCAACACCCTCAACCATTACCATCTAATCGTTCTCCATTTAAGACGAGGAGAGTGCAATCCCAAATTTGAATAAAAAATTCGTATTCCTCATTCCGCATTCGACTTCCTCTCATAAACAAATGGTGAACACTCCCCTCTCCCCCTCCTCTGCAGAGACCACAAAAACTTGACTTTATGTCTGCCATGCGAGCCATGCCCCCAACTCCATCTGCCTCTCTCCCTCCCTCTTCACTCCACCCTAAAACTTTACAGCCATCGTTTATTTTGGCGCTTTGCAGCAGCTTAGCAGCAGCACAGTCAGTTGCCACACCCCCGACAACACTCTACACTCCTCCCCTTCCCTTGTTGCAGCACAACAACTTCAATCAAATTTGCAAATTTTTATTTGAGCAATTTCTTTGCAACGAGCCAAGCATGAAAATCAATTAATTTTCAGCAAAATGTTAGCCAGAAGCAGCATCACAAAAAACAAAAAGCAAAAGCAGGAAAAAAAAACAACTTGGGAATCCCAAAAAAAAAGAAAAGAAAAGAAAGAAAGTGGAGCCAAAAAAGGAGGTGCAAAAATATCTCGGCAAAATTCCGCACAGCAATTGCTTTTCCCAATTAAAACATCAATCAATCAATTAAAACAAATTCCATGGAAAATCCCCTGTTGAATATGAAGAGTGCAGTTTCCGTTTCCGTTTCTAAACAACTTTTCCCCCTCCTCCTCTTCCCCCTTTCCACGCTTTGCCTGACGCCACTCGAATTGTTTCCGCATTTGTTTGCTTGGTGAATAAACGCAGAAATATAAATGCTTTCATAGCCAACCCTCGGCACAGGTGTGTGCCTCACTGCCTGCACGTGTGTGTGTTTGTGTGTGTGTACGTGACTTGCGCCTGAAAGCAGGCAACATCAAATCTCTGCTCGTTCAATATGAACAGAGTTAGAGCTCTCTCTCTGTAGAGGAGGCAGCAAGCTGACAAAGGGGGTAGCGATATCAAAATCAAAACATGTGAAAAGCTACAGACAGCAGTTTAAATACAACACAACCGATGCATCCATAACATACCCTCCCCTCCCCACACCACGCCCCTTTCCAAATCACTGCCAGTTAGACCAGAAAAAAGGAAGTAGGAAATATCGAATGGTAGAGAACACAAAAGCATCTCTCTGTCTGCCTAGCAGGTGTCTCTATTTCATCGCAAATAAATCTACAAATTGATACACTCTCTATAATTTGATACATTTGGTATATCTACCATATCTATGGCTGTCTATCATGTACTGATATAATATTATTAAATAATGATAGTACAGATAGCAATAAATGTAGAAGATATACCAAATATATCATGTATTTCTCGTATAGGGAGTCCATCAATTTATAGACTATCTATTAAGAAACTCTTAATACTTACTTTACAATCAATATTATTAATTTACATCAATAATGGTAGGTAATGTTAACAGAGTACTTTATATGTATGGGAAGGTTTCTACCTTGAACTGCTACAGCTCCATCTTAAAACAAACTTGATTAATCTGTTCTGTTATTTCACTTAAAATCCTAACATGAATTTAACCTTAAGTTCTCTTTTTCAAGAAATCTTAATCTTCCGATGCAAAGAGCTCTTGCCTCATCAAAATATAATATTGTATGTATAAATTATATTGTTTTTTTTTTTGCTGTCTGTATAAGCTTTATTATCAAATTATCAATTATTAATTCGTCGATAGTATTTACTATAATATGCCGTTTTAAAAAAAAATATATATATTTTATATTCTGTATATTGAAAAACAACTGTTTTTTTGGACTTTAATTTCTTTTTAGTTAAACACAGGGAAACAAAATCTCTCTTAATGCTTTCCAATACGCTTCTTTCTATTAACTGTATAGTTATTCCTATATCTAATTGTAATAATCATTTTAAGTTTATTAAAACTAAAATCGGTTGCAAAGATATGAAAACTTTATACAAACAAATACAGCCTGTAACAGGTAGAAGAAGTAGATATCTTCGACTACACAAAGTATTGATTCTTCAGCAGAGTCAACAGTAGAGTCGATATAGCCATGTTGTTCTGTCTGTCCGTCTGTGTGTTAGTATGAACACCTAGAACTCAGATACCATAAGTGCTAAGGCTAGCAAATTAATTGACAACATGTATAACCTCATATTGAACGCAAATAAAGTTTGTTGTAGAATTTTGACACGCCCCTTTTAAAGTTATTTATGTAATAGTTTTAGAGAGCATACAGGTGAAGCTTTTGGTAGTGGGAATACAACTTGAAACAACTTGGAACACACTTGACTGCAGTTGTCAGTATTGTAGTATCAGTTTTAGTGATCAGTTTTATATAGAATTTTTATATATTATGTACTAATATGAACCCAAAATGTTGATGAAAATTAGTTTGGGTAGATTAGATAAGAGCTTTTTACTATAAATGCAGAAGACCTCGGATATAACTGCATGGTTTATATAGAAATATATATAAATACCATACATAGGTAAAATACCAAATAACATTACAAGTTGATTGATAAGAAATATATAGGCAAAAAAGAGGAATACAGCTAAATAAATATTGAATATTGCCACACAAATTTTCATTAGAGGAGAACTTTTCTCTTTAAATGAAGAAGACCTTGCATATATTTTCGAAGGGATATATTTTCGAAGGGATATATATAGAAATACGTAGGGAATATGTATATCACAGAATCTCAACATTTGACAGATAATGGTATATAAAGGCAAAGAAGGTTTCAGCTAGATAGAGAGAGTATATTCTATTGTATTCTCTCCCTTTACTCACCGGACATATCCTCGCTATGCTCATCATCTAGATGCTCCTGCATATCATCATCCCGCTCATAGCTCCAGGCACGCGGATGTCCAAAAGGAGGCGCTGTCGCTGCTTGCAGCTTATTGCCAGTGAACTTGTTGGGATCCAGAATGTTCTCCACAGAGAAGGCCAGTCTCTTGGTGGCCTCCCTGTCGCTGGCTGCGCTGGTGGATGCCGAATTGTTCGCATTGGTGACTCCACTGGCCACAGATCGTGTTAGATCCACGGGGCAGACCTGAAGAAGGGGACAGGCATAAGAGGAGGTACTTAAGAGAAGGTACTTAAGAGGGGAAGGTACTGCAGAGAGGGGAAGGAGCTTGAACTTACCGACGGCGTGCTGTGTGATCCCGAGCCATCGTTGCTGTCCTCATCGTTGCCATCCACATTGAGCTCCTCGCTGGTGTCGCTGCGTGCGTAGCTTGCCGCTGCTGCAATCTGGCGGGATGTGGCTGCCGCTGCTGCTGCTGCCGCCGCAAGACCGCCCAGCTGTATTCTAAAGCCATAATCGCTTAGATCGCGGCCAGTGGGCGAGGCAGAGGCAGAGGCGGAGGCTGAACTGGAGCTGGTCGAGGCGGAAGCGGAGGCGGAGGCAACCGCAGCGACCAGTTTAATGCGTTCCAGTTCCATGTCCGCTGTGGCTTGTGGCTGCGCTGCTGGCGGCGCTGGTGGCGGTGGCAGCGGATTAGTTGCAGACGTTGCTGTCGCTGCTGACGTCGCCGTCGCCGTCTCGGAATGTTGATGGGGCGAGGTGGGCGGGGAAAGCGGCGATGTGGCAGGTGAAGGCGGTGTTGCAGTGTTGTTGTTGTTGCTGTTGCGCAGTTGGAAGACTGCTGCATGTGGATGCGGATGCGGATGTGGATGAGGATGTGCATGCGGATGCGGATGTTGTAAGTGTTGCTGCTGTTGTTGTGCTGCTGCCGCCGCTAGAAACTGTGGATTCTGCAACAGATGCGGATGTTGTTGCAACAGTGCTGCATGTGGATGCTGCAGTGGCTCCGGTCTGGCCAAGTGACGCACTGCATTCAGTTCGAGCAGTTTGCGCTGCTGCGCCGACGGCAGCGTGAAGCCGTTGCTGATGCCGACGCCGTTGTGGCTGTTGCTGTGATTGCTGTTGTTGCTCCCAATGTTATTGTTGTTGTTGCTCATCAAACTGTTGTTGTTGTTGTTGTGACAGTGCTTCTCCTTGTCCACCTCCTCCTGTGTGCCCCCCTGTGGACTAAGGCGACTCAGCAGGCCCGTCTCGCTGGTCATTTGCTTCAGTCGCTCAATGGAGAAGCGCAGCTCCTGCTCCTGCTTGGCCGCTGCTGCTGCCGCGCTGCTGCCATTGCTGTTGGCGCTAATGATGAACTTGGGTATTTTGGCAGCAGTGGCAGAGTTGCCGGTGCTGCCACTGCCACTGCCGCTTGCCACATCACCGTTGTTGTTGCTGCTGCTGTTGTTGTTGCTGGCCAATTCTGGGGACATGTTTGACTTGGGTGAATCCGGTTGCGAATTGGGACTCATTAGGCCGCCGACGGTGGCTGCGTTAGTATCGCTGGGCTTCTGCACGGGCGATTGCAGCATCACCATGTCGACAAGCACACTCACACACTCGCTTTCCACACACACGAGGTATGGTGCAGACGGTGTACACTGCAAAGTTAGTATGCTGCAAAGTTAGTACACTGCAAAGTTAGTACACTGCACACGAAGTATACTGCATATAGAGTACTCTGCAAACTATGTATACTCTAACGTAAGTACACTGCAAAGTTAGTTCACTATACAGAGAGTATACTGCAAACTGTGTATACTTCAAACTTAGTACACTGCAAAGTTTGTAAACTGCTAATTTAGTACACTGCACTGCACTTCACACAGTCAATACTGCTCTACACTGTCACTGCGAGGTCTTTAGTTCGTTTCCCTCCTTAATCGGACTCTTTCACTTCAATCTGTTTTGCTTTACACTTTGATTTGCTTAGCTTTGCATTCGTCTTTGCTTCGTCTTTGACTTTGCTTTCGTCTTTGTGTTTTCCAACGTTTTCTTTTACTTTCCGCGACGTGTTGTTGTCCGCTTGAGCGCAGCCAATCGACTGTCGCATTTGGATGCTGCCGGATGCTGCCGTTGCTGCTGCTGCTGCTGATGCTTCTGCTTATCGCTAGCGCTGAGCGTAATCCGTGCCAGCAGTTTGAGGGTGAAAATGGACGCAGTTGTGCCCGGCCTCCGCTGCTGTGCCGGTACGCCTTGCTGCCAGACCCGCTGGCTGACTTGCCTCATTCTCTTTCTCTCTCTCTCTCTCTCTCTCTCTCTCTGCTTGCTTTTCTCCCCTGTCTGTTCAGCCTGTTGGCCTCTTTGAGTGCCACTCAGCATGCACTCATTCCTGCTCTCTCACACTCCTACTCTGCTGCTTCGCCTGTCTGCATCCCCTGTCTGCTGGTGACTTTGAGTGAGTGTGCTTCCATGCTCGCTCACTTCTACCTACTCTCTCTCTTTTCTGCTTTGCTGTCTGGTGGTGGCTTTGAGTGACTTCCTCGCACACTCATTTTACTCCTTGCTACTCCTACACTCCTCACTCAGTAGCTGCTTCACTCCCTTCTACTCTCACTCACTACTTCACCTACTCCCTCCTACTCTCACTTCCTTCTACTCTCCCTCTGCCACTCACTCTTCATCTCTGACACTCACTCATTCATTTAGTGTCTTCTCCTCTACTCTCCTTGCTCTCTCTCACTCTTGCTTTGCACACGCCCCCGCAGCCTTGTTTGAGTGTCTTTCTCTGTGACTCTTTCCCTGGCACGTTTCTCTGGGTCTATTGCCCGAGTCTCCGTTTCTTTTTCCCTGCTTCCCTTTCCCAATGCTCTACTCTCTCTCTCCTTCTCGAGTCCATTTCCCCGAGTCTCTTTTTTCCTCGAGTCTTTTTCCTCGAGTTTTTTCCTCTCCTGCCTTTCTCAAGTTTTAATCTCGAGCAGCAACTAATGATTTAATTTGCCCGGCACTCGTTAGCAAACGTAATGGTCTGTTCGAGGGTCTTAGCCACGCACACAACAGCTATCTGCCTCTCGCTCACTCCCTCTCTCTCACTCTCACACTCGTTCTCTGTTGCTCGCACAAAGAATGTGAGTAATTGTCAAATTATTTAGCGCAAAATTTGTTTGCTTTTTCGCTTCGTTGGCCACGAAATGGATCTCAGCTTTTTATATGCTGTGCTCCCTCTCTCTTTCACTTGTTCTCCCCCCCTCTCTCTCTCCCTTGCCATCTCCCTCTGCCTTTTATTGTTGTGCTCTGCTTATGCCTGGTTTGTTCTTAGTCATTTATGCATGAATGCCTTCTGCTCTTGTGGCGAGGAACTACGTAGAAGAAGGCTAGAGAAGGAGGAAAGAGGGGGTATAGGGGTGTAAGTGAGGGAGGGGGTATGTGCAATAGCGTGTGCAAAAACTGTTGCCAAATTTTTTCGTTCAGCTTAATTGAATTTCAGACAAATTTTCAATCGTCATTAACATTATTCCCTCATTAGCTGTTCATTTTTAATAAGCGCGAATAAGTTTTTATTTCTGTCGCACTAAAAATGTTCTTAAGTGTGAGTGTAAAAATGTTTAATATATTTACAAGAGTATTATATATAAGGAAGTTTGCCAAATTTAACGAATTTAGAACTATTTGAATTGTCATTTAACAAAATCTATGAAAACAAGAAAAATTGTTTATAATTCACGTGTTATCATTAAGATCTAAGTTGAAGATCTACTTGTTAAAATCGTTTTACATACTAAGAATCAAGCTTAAAGTATTTACTTTACATAATTATCTTATATATAATAAGTAATGTTTAATTTAAAATCGACAATATGCCTACTTACGGTTTGTGGCCTTCAAATCTAGTGTCAAGTATTAATTTCATACTGTATAAGGATTATAACTCACATTAACATATTTGTCAATGATTATTGAGTATGAATAAAAATATTTAACCATTTTTGTCTGTATGAACAGCTATATCTCAAAGACTATATTAACTAGTGCAACCAAGTTTGGTGATAATGTTATTTACTATAGCACATAGCTAGAGTTTATTATAGAATCCGGCCACGCACACTTCCGCCTCTTAAAATGTTAAAAATCAATATAATAATAATATAAATCAAGCATCATTTTAAAGCTAAAACGTTTATTTTTGGTGTGTGGAATGTTTATTATAAACTGAATTTATTTATAGATATTTTATAAGAAATAATTTTAGTGGGCAAATAGATCAAAGTTTAAGCAATTTGTATATATAATAATTGAATAATATGTGTTCAATTATATATTGTTTTGCTTAGACGACTGTAAATAAATAAATTAATTGCACAATTAATTTATATTAGTAAATTTATTATTATTATTTGGTTATCACTTTAACCATTTTTATATTTTGTGAATTGTTTGTAATATATTTATATAAAATCTCATCAGTTTCTTTTACCACCGACTTGTAACAATAGTTTAACTACATTCCTAGAGCTTACCTATAAAACATCTCTATGCACCACATCGAACCTATAGCAAGAGACGTTGCCTCTTTTACTTCCCAAGAGTTTCTCAGTTCCATTTTAAACGCTGTAAATGCCAGCAAACTCCACAGCTTTTAGCCTTGGCCTGCCAGCCTCCAGCTTGCTCCCTCCTTCTCTCCACTTGCTGTGCTAACACTCCAGTTCTTCCACTTGCCCCTCTGCCTGCTTCTGCTCTCCCCTCGTTCCACTTGACACTTTTTGCTGTTACGCTATGTAAGACTCAAAATCAACTCAAAACCGCCCACTGCAAAGTGCTCTCACTCACTCTTCCTCTCCCTCTCCTCTTTATTGCTCTCTCTTTCTTTCTCTCTCTCTCTCACACTGCAGTCTGTTTTGTCGCTCAGTTTGCAGAATGTTTTTAAATTGAACAAAAATTTATATGCGCTTTGCACAGACAATTTAATATCGCATCCAATTTGCGGTTTATACGCATCGAGAAGCAGCTCGACAAGAGAGGGAAAGAGAGAGAAAGAGACAGACAGAGAGAGAGAGCTGGGGCTAAGTGGATGGCCGACCATGCCACACCAACCCCGCAGCACCCCCCTTGTCTGGTCTGACTGGCTCGTGCCGTGACTGTGGTCGGGTTTGAGCGCACAATGGGGCGTATAAGTGACATCGTTAAGTGGACGCAGGACGGACGCAAGGACGCTGCTTAATGAACTTCAACGGAAGTTCCGACGCTGCTCTGTCTCCCTCTCTCTGTCTCGCTCCCTCTTCAACTCAACCCATCTCCCTCTCTATCTGTCTCACTTTTAAGCGCATTTTTCTTGGTGTTTTCCTCTTTTTTCTGACTCTCAACTCGGCGCTCGTTAGCGCTGCTCGGCTTCGCTCCGCTATAATTAACCGCAAAATGAGGCAGCCAAGTGGTGCAGTGGGGGTGGAGTGCGGGTGGAGGTGGGGCTCGATTCTTAATGAGCAGCTTGTTATGCCATTTTCGCTTTTAATTACGAGTACTCTTAAGATGCTTGTTACCAACAACAACAACAACAACAACAACAAGAGCAATGGCAAAGTGGGAATCGCTGCGCTGTAATTGGTCCATTGATGAGACCCTTAAGGATGTGTGTGTGTACGGGTATAAGTATATATTAATAGGTGTGTGTGTGTGAGTCTGTACAGTGTCGTAGACGGGGGATCGTTTCTGCATTTCTTATATAGAAAGTGTTTCATTTATAGTCTGCTTATAACAATCTTAATTTTGCGATTATTACTACATCAGCACATGAAATAGAACCATGAATTCAAAACTTTATTGTTTTATTTACTACATCTATAAATGAAATAGATCCATTAATTCAGAACTGTAGAATCAGCTATGCAAATGTTGAAATATTTCTGCATATAGAATAAACCTAAAAAGAGTTTCACTTCAGCTTAATTTAGGTATGTTTCCACTATGATTTTACCTATTAATATGTTATGTAAATTCTAGATAATAACTGATCTAAAGTCTTTACATATATCGAATAGTTCTAGATAAAAGCATACTATAAAGTAACTTTATTTTGCGGCTATACAAGTGAATCTTTAGCTTGCGTTGTCTTTATAATCTTGACAAAAAAGAGATGTTTAAATTCTTAACAGAGTATCTTTATATATTTAAGAATGTTTCAAGGAATATTTCTAACTTTTAAAGCTTATATTAACCAGATTCTAGACAATCAAATGCATTAATAAATCATGGCACTTGACTGTATTAGTGACACTTGACTGTATTCCCCAAGAACGCAGAGGAAAAGGCTGACCGAAATCAACCTACAGATCTATCCTACAGAAAGTATGCCAAATGAACACAACGTTAAACATTGTCAAACAGACAACTTAAAACAGAGTCAGATGGGAGGTTCAAGTAGAGGCCCTAAGTACCCAAATTTATTATTATAAAGGAAAACAAACTTTGGTAAGAATGCAATATCTATTAATTCTGATATGGAAATTGTTGAACATTTTAGAATATTTCTAGAAGAAACTGCACGTCGTAAGGACATACTTTCCTTTTATTCTTATTATCTACCAATCAGATATCAAGTAATATACTCTATATGCCCCTCTACTGTCTACGCCCATGCGCGCTTCTACCATACACTGTTAAAATGCTCGCTGCAGTTCGTTGTCTTCATTTCTTGACTTAGCTAAGTAAAACTAATAAAATATGCCATACTATATATGCAAAATGTGCCGTCACTTTTAGCACGCGCTTTTCTCACAGTGCATTAAGCGCTTTACCCTTTGTGCATGTAAAATTAAATGATGCGCATACGCACGGTAAAACCGCAAATTATTTTAATTGCCTGTCTCGTCATTATTCATTATTTAAGTGCGCCCAGCACGAGAGAGAGAGAGAGTATGTGTGCTGTGTGTGTACTGTGTGTGTACTGTATGTGTATGTGCTGTGTGTGTGTGTACTGTATGTGTGTGTGCTGTAGTGTGTGTCTGTCTGTGTGTTGGGCAACCCGCCAGACACACACAAGCCGCTGTTTACACAGACATGAAACTTTTGCCAAACGACATCATCATCTCTCCCTCTCTCTCCCACTCACACTGCCTGCCTACCTGCCCCTACCACTCCCCCTCACTCTCTTCTTCACTATATCTGTCTCTTTCTTCCATCCCACTCTCTCTCTGTCTGTCTCTCTCTCGCATTTAATTAGTGAAAATAAGTATTAAATGAGCAGCTCTTGTTAAAATAAATAGTGCATGCAATGACGGCACCCCTTACCCCCTCCTCTCCCTTGTCCCGCCACAAAAGATTTACAGCTAATTAAAAGGCGTACTCTGTGCATAAGGAAAATCGATAATCGGCAGCGCAGGCACAGCGGAAATGCTGAAAAGCGGAAAAGCGTAAAAGCCGCTGACCTCGCTGACGCGCCCAATTAAAATTTACAACTGCGGTCAGGCTGCGTAATTATGCGCTAATTAAATTATTTTACAATTATTCACACACTCACACACGCGTTGAATATGTTTGAATATTTGAATATTTGTAGATTTAATGGGCGAGTGCAAGCGAGCTGGCAGCAGTCTATCAAGCGTGCAATCGCTATCTCTCTCTCTCGGCCATTTTGTTGTTTGCACTCCACTTGTGCCTTGTGCACACGCCCCACGTTAATTTGTTTGACTAATTAAACTAATGAGCGTTCAAAGTTAATACATAAATTAGTCAGTCAGGTGAGGTAGAGAGAGAGAGAGAAGGGAAAGAGGAAGTTGAAAGAGGCTCAACGTTGCTTAAATCGAGGAAAGGCATTGAACATTCGCCCCATTTTCATTGGGAGTTTTCCAATTTTGTTGCCCCTGCGGCCGCAAAAACGAATTATAAATGAACTTATGCAAATATGCAAATATGTTTAACACATTAATTGCCTGACTAAATCTATAATGCAAGCTAAACTAAGCGCGCTAAATAATTCCGCTGGCATTTAAAGGCAACGCGTATTTTATTTTTAGAAATTTGTATGCGTGCTTTGGTTTAGAGGAAAATATGGCTAATCCCATGTATGGGATAAGTCAAGCTAAACTTTGTGACTCTCTCTCTCTCTTTAACTTTTTCTCTCTCTCTTCTAACTCTATATATAGCTTTTCTATTCCCATATATTTTATTTTATTTTTTAAAATATTATGCATATATGTATAATAGTATATTACAGGTGCTTAATCGCACTAGAATGGCAAACTTTTTAAATGTTTTCTTTATTAGAATGAGTTATAATATTCTATTGTACTTATAAATTATTTCGTTTACCCTTACAGTGCATTAATTTTAGTCAGAATCTTGCAACACACAGAAGAAGACATATCCGTTCTTTTAAAGTGTATTTAGCACTTTGAAGCAGGGGAATACAATTTAGCTGTCAAATTAAGTAGTGTAGGAGGGTGGACACCACATAATGAAGTTCATCCTATGAAATCACATACCCCAAGTTGATACATTGTTGGATACTTAACCCAACCAGGCACTGAGCTCTGATGTAGACCCCATTTTGGTTCTTCAAAGACTATGGAAATTCGAAAATATTCTGGGAACTTTATTTGATCAGATGTTTTATATGTATAGCGATAGTCGCTACCTTTACCTATCGATTGTGAAGACACATATCTATCAATTGTCTATGACTATACCTATTGGTTGTCAATAATTAAACTTATCGATTGTAGTCTATTATACATATCGATTGTCGATGACTATGTCAATAGATTGTCGATAACTAAACTTATCGATTGTCGTTTACTTTACCTATCAATTGCCAAAGGGTTGACTTATCGATTGTCCATAACTTAAACTATTGATTGTCGTTTACTATACATATCGTTTGTCGTTTAATATATGTATCTATCGATTGTCAATGCTGATACCTATTTGCGTACATACATATATCGATTATCGATGGTTATATCGATTGTACAGTTTAATATTCTATAATATACTGCTTTATCTGATATATTGCATATGCCCATAGCAGCAAAACTTACTCAACCCCTTTGCACACACACACTCACAGCTATTGTGCCTGAGGATCGCAGCTGGTAGCCGCGCTGCTACCCGCTTGCCCCCCTGTTGCCTACGGCATCGTGGCTTTTACCAGGCAAATTAAATATGCTGCGCTAATTCCTCCATCAATTTGCAGCTCATTTGATATGCCAACGCATTTGGCAGCAGCAGCAGCAGGCAACGGGGATGGGGAAGGGGCAAGGGGAAGGCCGTAACTGGCCGCGTGTACGTGCGAAAAATGCAAAACGCTTGGCGAATTGTGCCGACGGTCGAGCTGAAAAACGCCCAGGGCCCATCAACGTGAAACATCAGCAATGGCAGCAACTGAAGAGGGAAGGGGGAAGGGAGAGGAGAAGGTGAGAAGTGCGAGGGGAGGCTAAACTAGTTTGCAGCTTGGACTTGTAATTAGGTAAAACAGAGAACGTGCTAATTGCAAATTAATTATGCAGCATATTGAATTTGCACTAAGTGCCGAAAAAAAAAAAGAGTAAAAGAGAGAGAGAGAGAGAGAGACCGACATGATTTGCATGAAATGCAATTAGATTTTAGGCAAGTTGTTGCTGTTGTTGTTTGTGGGTGGCTGCGCTAATGGCCGACACACTTAAGCAACAACAACGCTCAGCTTGTCGCAGCAGCAGCAGAGCAGAGGCAGAGCAGCAGCAGAGCAGCTAGCAGCAGTAGCAGCGAGCAGTATAAACAGCTAAAGTGTTAATTGCCATAAATGCCTTGTCATTGTAGCGGTAAACGACAGTAGATATTTGCCACGTTGCCACTGCGCCAGCGCCCACACACACACACACACACTGGCAATGCTCTCCCACACTCTCTCTGAGCGCATTTGCACTCAAAATGAATGAAATGAACTGCTAAATTATGCACGCGATTTAACCCTCATTTCGTTGGCCACACACACACACACACACACATACAACCGCGTTCTCTTCCTCTCTCACTCTCTCTTTTACGCACTCTCAGCGCATACGCGCTGTGCTGCTTGTGCTCATTTGAACGCAACTCACTCACTCAGGCCACGCCTTGAATCACGCACACTGCGCGCAGCCAATGAACGCACTCATAGCTGTGAGCTTCTGCAAGTGCTCAAGTGTCTGCATCCAATATGGCCGCCAGCAGCACTCACTCAAACAGCAGAGAGAGGCAGTGAGAGAGTGACAGGTTGAGTGAAGCTGCCTGTGCCAGCGTGAGAGTGCAAGAGTGGGAGAGTGCCTGTGCGAGAGAGCCTGTCGGAGAGAGTGTGAGTGCCAGTGTGAGAGTGCCAGTGCCAGTGTTGTGCATGTGTTAGAGTGGGAGAGTGCGAGTACCTGTGCCTGAGAGTGCGAGTGGCTCTGTGAGTGATTGTGCCAGTGTCGGTGCCTGTGCTAGAGTGGGAGAGTGCGAGTCTGACTGAGTCTGTGAGTGCCTCTGCCTGTGCCAGTGTGGCCCCAAGAACTATTTCAGAGTTTTGCACCTTTTATTTGGCCATTTGTGTGTAATTTCGGCAAAATGTTGGCGACATTATGCCCGGACGGGAGTCGGGAGTCTTGGGGGTCGCACGCTTAAGTGTCCTCCAGGGTACTTACTTCGTTAGCAGAAGTTTCTCGCCTCGTTCCTTTTGTTGTTGCGGTGCCTGTTGGCGCTGTCGTTGCTGCTGCTGCGCTGCTCCGCTGCTGCTGCTGCCTTGCTCTGCTCTGTGCTTGTCGTTTTGCGGATATGTCTCTTATTTTCATAACTGTAAATTGCTTTAGATATTAAGTCTGGAGTAAGAGAGAGAGGGAGAGAGAGAGAGGGGAAGAGGGAGACAGCTGCTGCAAGTGCGTTTTCCTAATAAAGCTCTTGTTGTCAGCACATTACGAGCATGACAAGTTTCTGTGGCCTGGCTAGTTTCATATGTATGAGTGTGTACTGTGCTAGTGTGTGATGTGTTTATGTGTACTATGTGTGTGTGTGTGTGTTGTGCTTAACAAACTTTGAGCCCAAGCATATCCTGAGGCAATTTAAATTGTGGCTTAGCAACTTATTAACAACTGCTGGGATTATGTTCAATATGTGCTGGGAATTAAATTGGTTTAGGTTGAAGATAAGAAAATAATCTAATTATTTACTATACACCTAAGACACTGGCACACTATGATACTGCATGAATACATAGACGATACAGTAGATATTGTACTCATTTACTCGCTGTACAACAAGAAAGTGAGTGAGTACACAGAAGTAGTACAACATTCATTCATATTCATTTGAAACTACACACAAAAATTTTAACAAATTACAGTTTAATTTGCCCAATTGAATGCATTCATGCAGTACTCTACCACACAATCATAGCAATATTTGTCATCTCGGTCTGTCTCGCTCTTTTTTAATATGCGCAAAATTGAGACATAAATTAAACTCACATAATGCTCATTAAAAAGCCGTAAATGCAAAGGCAGAAGAGAACAAGGGAAGGGGAAGAGAGAGAAGAATGTTCAGACATTTGGCAGCAGATCAAAGAGCGCACGCACACATAAAAAATATAACCTCATTCATTTCGAAATCACAAATTAATTCATTTCAAAGCCGCCTACTTAGGCAAATCACTCACACAGACACACATACGCTAATTGGCAAACCCAACGAGAGAACGTAGGCATGCGAGAGAGCACAGACGGGAGAGAGAGCAGCCACCCACAGTGCCTGCCAGAACGGCGCTAAGTAGGCGGCGCATGCTGTGAGAGCAAGACAGAGATATACGTGCACAGAGAGCAACGACAGTGGCGCAGCATGCGAGAGTGATAAAGAAAGAGAGAGAGACTGAGAGCAGGCACTTTATTTGATTTTGTGCGACATTTTTTACTGCGCGCGCAATTTAAGATGAAATTTATGTGAGTGTAAAGGCAAAAGAAAGAAGCAACAAAGCAAAAGCAGCAACAATAACAACAAAAATGCGCTGCCCAATGTGTTAAACGGCACATGTGATGCCAAAGCTTGCCTGTGGCAGGGAAAGGGAGTGAGAGGGAGAGGGGTATAGCGTAGCTGGGGGCAGCTCAGCCCATTTGTCTTCACTCAAGCGTGGAGTATTTCTGGCATAAAGAAATTTGTTAATTTGTTTTTGCCTGTGAAATTAATGATTAACATACACACACACATACACACAGAGTGCTGCAAAACAAAGCCATAAACTACCGATATAAATAATATTGTATTTTCTTTTGCATGTGTGTGCGCGTGTGTGTGTGAGCTGCACAATACATGCACATAAAATATTTAGCAATGCTCACACGAGCTTAGATTGCATAATGCATATTTTATGAATGTTTTCCACAGTTCTCAGCTCCCTTTCGCTGCTGCTGCTCCCGTTCTCTTCCCTCCTCTCCTACTTCCCTTTACACTTTTTTCGCTTCGACAAGCGCCACAAAAAGTGTTGCAAATAAAAATAAAGTACAAAAAAAGAGAAAAAAAAAACACGAGCGATTTTAAAGCCAATGCGGCAACAAAAGGGCGGGCCATGCCTCCACTGCAACAACAACAACAACAATGGGGTTGAACAACAAGAATAGCAGTAAAAAATATTGTTGTGTACTTGTGTAACAAACAATGTAAGCAAAACGCAACAAAAGCAACAGCAACAACAACAACAAGCACAGCAAAAGCCAAAGTCACCTCACGAGGGATTTAGGATTTGCTGCGCTGTTTGCGTGTTGCTCTCTCTCTCTCTATCCCCCTCTCTCCCTCTCTCTTTCTGTATGCCTCCCCCACTTGCTGACTCCTGCAATTGATGTCAATCCATCATTTGTTTGCCCTCCTCTTCTTCTTGCCACATGTTTTGTTTATTTGTTCATTTTGACAGGCAATATTAGTGCAGATAAAGCTCAATTGCCTTTCTCTTCATTTTCCTCTCTCACTCTACGCTTGCTCTCCCACTCTATTCATAAATAAATAATTTTCGAATCAGACAACTCACTGTGGTTTCGCAAGCTATTTGGCCTTAATGATATCAGCCCGTCTATCGTTCCTGCTCTCTTATCTCTTGTTCCTCCTCTCTACTCCGTTTTCCTTTCTCTCGTTTTGCTTCTTGTCTTCCGTTAAATGAGTCATGAACATCGTGTGAAATGGACTTGCACTAACACAATAGATAATAAATAACAAATAAGCTGAAATCAATTAATTAACTCAAGAGTCAACAGAGTTTAGTAACAGATAAACTTCATATTTTCCAGGAATGAACTGCTGCAGATGCACTTTGTCTTTGTCTCCGTTGTCGTATAACTTGTTGATAAGATTAAAGTGCACGTAAGAAACGATATTTTTGGCATATCGACAAGTCTAATACCCTTGCAGCTTTTAACTTTAGTGTTACCCTGTTTTTCCTATTCATTCCTATTCAATTTTAATTCAGACTTTGAAGAAAAATACCTTATCAATTCATATCTATGAACTAGAGAGTCTAGAAGAAGAAATTAAAAATGGATAAAACAGACAGAAGGCACTACACACACATAAAAACTCAGCACGAAAGCTACAGTCGAGTGTACTCGTCTGTGATATATCCGCTACCCAATTAACCAAATCGATTATTTCGATTTTTATCGTAATTTGTGTTGCATACTATAGGGATGGGATTGGAAATCAGTAACTCTTAAAATTATTTCTCAAAAAACGTCTATGTTAATTATTCAATCGCAACCAAATTTTTAGAAATCATTTGTAAATTGTTAATCATTGTGCTTACCAAAAATGAACTAGACGGACATGGCTTATTTGAATCGACAACTGATGCTGATTCAGAATAAATATATTTTGTGGGGTCTGCCACTCCTCCTTCTGCCTGTTACATACATTTTCAGACGGCACAAAGTTATAATAACCCTAAGGGAAACGGGTAAAAAATCTGTCCAATAATACAGTTCACACTTGCAAGGGTATTAAAGTTTCGATATGCCGTTGATAATGAAGATGATAATGCACTGAACTTGGCCTATATTTTCTGAAACGAAGTTAGGTCGCAGTCTTCTGCTTATCTACTGATAGAGGTAGATCATTTCGCACACCTATACATATTACTATCATCTTTTTTTTTATCATTTGCAAAAGCTCAACCAAATACAGAAGCAAATAAAAACGTTGTTAGCTGATAATTACAAGATCGCACTCTTCTACAGCTTTCTCTATTTTATTTTTGATAAGATATTAAAGTAACAAAGTACAGTAAGTAAATATTATTACTTTGTATTTGATAAGATAATTGTAGAAGACGAATACGTGTATAAAAAGCTGGACTCCTACAGATGAGAACTCAGTATTTAATCAACAACGTTTCCATAATGTTCTTCACAAGGTTTTTAACTATCGCGCTCTGTTTACACTTTGCTTTGGCAATTGACTTAAATTATCCGTCTACAACTTCTGTTAAAGGTAATATTTTATGGTGTTTGAAAAGTAAATCTATTACTCATGGTATCCCAAATATAATACTAGTTTCCTGTGCCTCAAGTGACTCTGAAACATATATCAGGATCGGGCAGAAGTACTACTTCAAAGGTCTAAGGAAAGTCAACTGGTTTGATGCTGCTCAAATATGCCGTCGATTTGGCGGGGATTTGGCTCTCTTTGAAACAGCCGAGGAATTGAAGCTCCTTTCAGACTATCTTCTTAACGAGGGCACTAACGGGAATAATTGGTACTGGATTTCAGGAAACGATCTAGTGGAAACCCATAAATTCACGTCGATCACAAGCGGACTGCCTTTACCGTACCTCGCATGGTCCGTAGGACAACCGGATAACCCCAACGTTGAACGTTGTGTGCACTTGTGGTATAAAGAGGGCTCGTTCAAAATGAACAATTGGGAATGTACCAAAGGTGCGTACTTCCTTTGTCAAAGGCAAAACTACACACGCTGTTGGGATAAAAATTAATGATGTACTATAGTATACTCCTATTAAATCAAAATAGGTCTATGTATAAAAATGATATAAAACTAATAATTAAATACAAATTGTATATATTGTATATGTATATTTCAAATTATTGTTTTATTTGTTAACATCTCTGTGAGGCTGTTGTTTCTATTGCTCCTACTTTTCCAACCATAGTCACCCTTATTTCATTATATGTCTTTATCAAACAAAAACGACCTTAAAGTGGCAAATACTATTGAATATGTCAGTTCTTTATAATATATTAAATGTATAATAGTCATAAAAGTAATAGTTCTACTTATCACTGAAAGCTGTCGCCGCCTCATACAATTGTTTTTTTTTAGAATTTCCTTATCAGAACTGGAAGTACATTCGTTTGGTATGTAGACTATGTATACCCTTGACGTTTCTTTACGGCACTTTCATTATATATATAATAACGGAAGAAAAATATAAATAAATTGTTTTTATTATACTTCATTTTGACCTCGAGCCATCCACAAAGATAATAAAAAACAAAGGGCGCCAAAACATTATTATATATATAATAACTATATTTTCCATTTACTATATTTACAAATTGGACCAAGTAGAACTTTAGTACTCGTACGTAATAAGTAATTTAGTACGTAATAAGGAACTGTTAAAATTATATATCATTATTTCTTTGCAGGGTATATTAATTTTAGCCAGAAGTTTCCAAGTTATACAATATAATACAGTGACCTTGTATTGTTATTCCATTATATTAAAATATGACAACGATATTATATAGCTTTTATAAGAACAATTCTGTAACATTTTACGGACATGGCAAGAATATATACAGTTACTTTATGCCTGTTGCATACATTTACACAAAGTTAGTATACCAATTTCAATGGTCGAAGGGTATAAAACCCAATTGTGCTACATGTAATATGCTCCAACGGTTAGCTGATTAGGATTATAGCATAAAAGCAAGGTCATTGAAAAATTATTTGAGGGCATTCACATATTATTTACGTGTGAAGCTTAATGGGTGTATGTCAAGACGCCCTCGAGCAACATGTGCTCATCAATGTGTTGCGATTGCTGCTGAACGTGTGTTTACTCGGATCACCCAAGCAAATGTGGGACAGAGATACTCATTGGACTTTCTAGAACTGTTAGATGAGGCAAAGTGAAACATTGATGTGCGATTCCTATCGGACATAGTCAAAAAGTAGACCTTACAAAGTATCGATCGGTTTTTATAATTATTATTAGCTTTGCTATTCTATATTTCCCTTATCCCACCTGATTTAAGTGCACTTTCCTGTCGATCACCTGCGACTCTGAATTATACTTGTTTATTTTTCTTTATCGTGGTTTATGGTTCATCGTATTTTATGGCAATAAAATCTAACAACTTCCTTTAATAAGTACCCCTTAAGGCTTTTTGTTGTTGTCATTTCCCCCCTTGCTCGTTCCCCTTTCTTGACACAACATGCTGTCAATAGGCCGTGAATGAGTGAGTCTGAGTGGGAATATGAATGTGAATGAGAATGAGTTGTGCCCTCTGCCAATGCGGCATAAATGTCAGTGTCACATGACAAGCTAACCAGCTCCCTCCTCCCACTTCGAGCGAGCTCAAGCAACTCGATTCCCCTTCCTTCTCGGCGGTTGCCTTTTTATAGAAATTAAATGACTTCAGACAAAATATGAAAACATAAAGTCAACACTTCAATAAGGCTGAACGGGAACAATGTGTCATGGCACAGTGTGCCACAACCCCAACAACAACTCGAACAACAAGTAAGAAAGCTACTGTGGCGAGTGTACGCCTAAGATATACCTGATAGCATTCAACAGTTTGCTCAATGCTATTATTTCTGCAAAAACTTCTATGTGCATTATCCAATTCAGATGGTGATAATTATTACTCATAACAAAAATTGCAATTAAATTGAATTATGCCTGCAAATAGTTTTTATTTCGATTTACAGAGGCGTTAGTGTGCGTGGTCAAATTCTAAAAATCATTTTATTTGCCTCATATAACAATTTATATAATAACCAAGTTTGATAAGCCTAGCTCTTATAGTCGCTAAGATCTAGGTGTTCATACGGACAGAAAAACTGAGAAAAGGATAAAACAACTTGGCTTTTGATGCTGATCAAGTATTTAGTCTGTATATATACTGAGATGGACGCGGAAATGTTTTCATCTGCCTATTACAAACATTATCAGCTCTCACAAACCTATAATACCCTTTTACTTAATGGCTACAGGGTATACTAACCACAGTGCCTCATCATAAATCGCTCGGTCACATTTGTGGCAAGATGCAAAGTTCTTTTTTAACACTTTCGCTGCGACAATGCGTCGCCAACGCCTTCGTCTTCGTCGTCGAGTTGTTAACATATTTTTAGTGTCGTTTTAAAAATTTAAATTGTCGTAATCGTAAATTAATTTCATGGCGCATAAAAAAACATCCAAACAACACAAACAGCTCTCGATTGCATGCGTTAGATACATTTGTATCTCGCGCACATTTTATGGCCAATCAGAGCGAGGCACAGTTGGTGCCCGATTTGCAAATCAAATTCAAATTTATAGACAAATTTGAATTGCAATTTTGATTTCCTATTTTGATTTTGATTTCGATTCTCATTTTAATTTTGTTGCATTTTCATTCCCGAAATTAATGTGACAAAATTTGTGTAAAATTTCGAAAACTACATTAAAAAGTCATAAAAACATTATACTCAACTGTATTCTAATTAGCCACAGCGAATGCTCTTGCTGTCTCACTCCCTCTCTCTCACTTGCTATGTTGGCAGCCTGCAAGTGATATTTGTGTCAACGCCTCGCACCGTAATTAAGTTTGCCACAGAGGAAAACAGGCGAAAATGTGTCTCGAACAGTTTGTATTTATACGCACACTATACAGATACATATACTCGTATATATATATTGTATATTGTATATATCTATGTATATAGCATATTTAGTGTGCAGACAGACGATCACAATTAGTGAGGCAGGAAATGGCAACATCTGCAACGCGGTAATTGTCTTCTTGCTGCACAGCACGAGGTGTTGACAAACAACTGACAATAGTTGGCCAAATAAATGCTCAGATATATCCGGTATAAGTATAGATAACTTTGGCAAAACAATCAACTGTTGCTTAAGGTTAAATTAGAGAGTGAAAGTTGGGGAAAACTTGATGGAAATTTAGACAGTAAAGACGCAACTTAAACTTATTCTAAGTAACTGAAGAAACCTTATATAAGCCTTAAATCTTTAGAGAAATATGTCATAAAAAACTTTACATAACCTTGAAAAGATCTCACTAAATATATTTATTATATTATTATAGATATATAAAATTCATATTATTATACAATAAAAATATTATATTATCATCTATTAAAATGTCTAAATACATATTTACGTCCTTTATTGATTTCAATCAACTAATCTTTACATTAGTCTTATAATAACTAGTGCTTCATCTATTCTTTAACTTTCCCCACCTTCCCTTTTATACTTCCCTCTCCCATTGATTAATTCTATCCCATAAATATTGCTTCAATAATCTCAGGCTCGCGTGCGAGCGAGCGCAGCATTTAAATCGCATTTATGATAAATTAATGCAGTAAATGCAACTTGTAAATCTGTCACGCGTCGCACTAAATCATCGTGGCATAAGTAATATGCAGTTTAGCTGTAAGTTACAGATACAGATACGAACTACAAGATACAGATGCAGCAACGAGGCGAGGCGTGCTCCGACTCCCTCTGAGAAGAAGGCGAAATGCCGCCACAAAAATCAACAGATGCTCAACAGTGGCAGACAGACACACACACACACTGCCTCACACACAAACACACATATACACTCTAGAGGGAGTGTGAAATTATGTGCGCTACCGCAAGTGACACGCCCTGCAGAGTGAGGAGAGGCAGCTCGAGTGTGTAAGCCGTGCCGCGGCTAATCTATGACAGAAAACATGTAATCGGAGCTGGGACAGTCGAGACCCGAAAATAGCAGCACCCCTCCCTGGCCTCTCCTCTACACTATGTGCCCCTTCCCCTGTAACTAACTCGTAAGGGCAACGCATTAAACCTTTGCCACCATTCGCAGCTCGTTGCAAGCAGTTGCAAGCTGCAGTTGCAGAGAGAGTTCCATCAAGTCGCCACTCTCCCAAGGGCTTAAGAGGGAGAAAGGGGGAAGGAGGGAGAGTGAGCAAAGGGGGGCGACGCACCTCAAGTGCTTTGGGTGGCCGCTTAATGCGCGACCCCGTGCCTAATTAAAATCACAATCAACATTCTACAACAAAATGCTGCACAAATTAATTACAATGTTGCCGGGCACAGTGGGCAAAAGTGAACAACAATTTGCAAATATATAAAGGCCAATTATTTTCATAAAATGAAAATATAAATAATAGAAAAACAATTCTCTTGCTAAAGAACATTGTGTCAGGTTACAAAATTTGAAAATAAAATTACAAATTTTAAATTTTAAGCTAGAAAAATATTCGAACAAAATATATGAAAATGGAAAAATCAAAGAGTTTTTATGTATTTATTTTTATTTTATTTTTATATAAATATATATAAATATATAACCCAAAACTCATTCTGTATAGTCCTAATTAATTTAAATTATATGTTTTAATTTTTAATTTCAATTTATATAGTCGACTTCGAAAAAAAATTAAAAAAACTTATTCAATTCCAAATATTAAATACAAAATGATTTCTTTTTTAAATTGTACAATTAAAATAAATGAAATTTGACGTATTTTACCCACTGTGCGCTGCCTGCTGCTTTCTGCGGCTTATTGACAGCCGAAGGCAGAGTAACCAAAAGAGATGGAAAGAGAGAGAGAGATAGAGTAAGAGAGTGAACGAGAGAGAGAGAGAGAGTGCTTGCTTGCAACATGGGAATCAGAATGAGATTCAGATTGAAACTCACATTGAGGGCGGCACTTTTGCTTTTTATGAGCGCGTCGCGGCTGCCGACCAAGTGAAGCGTGAACTAATTGAAATTTGTTGCGCTGACATCGACAACAAGCAATGCGAGCAGGCAGAGGGGGAGCCGAAGAGGGGGTCGGGTGTGGGGGGTGCAAGGGGGGACACTGACTGCAGCTGGGAGTGCTGCTGTCGATCGTCTCCTTGGCTAATTAGTGCGCTTCCCGTTGCAGTTTATTGTCTAATTTTAATTAATTTATCACAAACATAAAGATGGCGCAACAACAACAAATCACTCATACGCCTCATTGGCTGCCGACTATTGATAGACCGGAGTGATCTCCAGTTCCCTGTCCCCCTCTACATCCCTCTATCTCCCTCCCAGTCTCCCTTCATAAATTTCCAGTGAAAATGCTTGACATTGCCAGACAATCAAATCGAAATTTATGACGCGAGTTTGCTGTTCTCAACGGTGTTTTGACATTGTCAACGCACTCCCGAGCGTATCCAGCTATGCCCACTGTGCCCGCTGTGCCCACTGTGCTCCTCCTGCTCGAAATGACATTTCTAATGTCACTTTGATTGTGTAATTTGGATTTTATTGCTGTCATTCGAAAGACGTTGCAGGTACCCAATGAGGTTGCCCACTTTATGTGCG